>OX638069.1:32884785-35428009 GCA_951804385.1 Trifolium dubium | reverse complement strand
TATTGGAAAAGAGATAGCTTTGAAGGCCCATCATATTTAGTTGGTTGTCTCTTACTTCATTTTTGACTAATTTTTTTTTTGGTTTAAAACATCATTTTAGTTCTTATATGTATATGAAATTTTGGTTTTAGTTCCTGTATTGAATTTTGTTCAAAATAAGTCCTTGAATCAACCAAATTTTTGATTTTAGCCCCTGAAGTGAAAATCCGCAGGAAAATTCGCAAGTTTCCTGCAGATTTTCGCTTTAAAGACTAAAATCAAAAAAATTAGTTGATTCAGGGACTTATTTTGAACAAAATTCGATACAGGAACTAAAACTAAAGTTTCACGTACATACAAGGACTAAAATGATGTTTAAGCCTTTTTTTTACGTACATTTTTTACTAATTTATTGCATTTGAAGGATTTGACTTAATAAAATCCGTTCTTCTATTAATTTTTGTTCTAAATACATTACTGAATCAACTAAACTTTTTATTTTTGGTCCATAATCTTGCAAATTTTTCTACGAATTTTCCGGATATTTGCATTAGAAACCAAAACAAAAAAAATCGGTTAATTTAATGACTTATTTAGAACAAAAATTAATACAAAAATTAAAACCAAAATTCTACATACATACAAAGACGGAAATGATACTTAAACAATAAAATTATTTGACAATCAATTATCTTAAAATCAATTCTCATCACCGTAAAATAAAACACATACAATAAATTGATAGTTTCTGAGATAATCTTGCTATCCATTATCCAAACATGATACATATCCCTCTTAACATGGATTTGATATATGCTCAACACTTTCAATATGTAAAGCCAGTTAGCTACTCGAACTTCCTAATGTGAATGGTAATCCTTTTTGATGCTGAACAAAACACATTCCTATTTACTAGTTCTGCAAATTTTTGATCCGTATCAACTCTATAACTTGATTTTTAGTCTTCTTATACTACATCTTGGTTGGTTGTTTATTGAAGATATCTTGATCTAAGGCCCATTGTAATTTCTTTCTCATTTATATCTATAAATAAACCAATCCTCTTTGCTCTATACTTGAGGTGTTAATTTAATGATAAGAAATTTGTAGTATAATTTTAAAGTGTTGAGTTCAAATTTCGTCAGAGATAATTGTAAAATTACTATATTAGTACCGATAATTAATAAAAAAAAATCCTTTAATTGATCAACTGCAAATCTCCAAATGAATTAAAAAAAATGCTAGTAGGCCCTCTTGTATCTTCAACCATATAGCTTATTCAATATTTTCTACAATTCATCTCTTGTGTCTAGCTCCAACCCATCTTCAATTCATTCGTTAATCAATAATCATAGTATTCTTAATTCATCTCTTGTGTCTAGAATTTCAATTTATTTTAAATTGCCGTCTGTGAGGGGTGAGGGGTACAAAATATATTTTTCTTGCACATGTCATTAGAATCTTACATCATGCAATTTAATTAAACCTAAAATTTGCTTCTAATTAATTTTCATAGAACTACTCGAAGTCTCCAATGAAGTCTATTTTACTTTACTGACGTGCTAGTTTATATTATAATTTATTTTTTGTGTGTGTACAACATGTATTATAAGTTTTCTTATTGACGTTTATAATATAAGTAGACTCAACTAGAAGGATTTTTATTTTATTAACAGACTACAAGGATTGAATCTTAGTTATAAAAAGTTAAAAGTCTTAAATTTAGAGATTTTGATTTAAATTTTGTTAGTGAGTTTAAAGGAAGAAAAAACATAAATATTTTTGTAAGTATGTTTTAAGTTTCAATTTTGTTTTTGGACCTTGTGAGTGTAATCGCCTCTTTGAAGTTTCAGATTCGATTCTCTCTACTATCAATTTAGGTGTGGACAAATTCAACTTCTTAAAAATATTTAAAATCTTCTTTTATCTTAGACTAAGGTATATATCATGCATCCATTCATCTTAAATTTTTTAATTGTAATTTTGTTGTTTATTGGCTTGTTTTGTTGAGTTGGTTTAATGTTTTGAGACCTTTTTATATTGTACCATATAATCATACTACTATTTAATTTAGGCACAATTAACTAAGCTCGTGCTTAAATATTATTTTTTAATGAATTCTTAAAAAAATTATACTACTGTATATAATTGAACACATTTTAATATATATATATATATATATATATATATATATATATATATATATATATATATATATATATATTTTACTATTTGTTGCCATCGTCATTTGATTAGTGATAATATCGCCAAGAATCTCGTGCAATAAATAAGATGGAAATTCACGTCAGAACCAGCTTTGATTTTTATAAACTCGTTAATTATTTAAACAATCAATAATAAACTTAATACTTTTTCAATCATATTAAATTAGCGTAAAAAAAAAATCATATTGAATTATAAACATTAATGGAACATAGCTTTCACATAACTTTTTCTTATGAACGTAGACAAGCAGGTGAGACATAGAAAGACTTTTTTTTTGGTACAATACAAAACATAGAAAGACTTTGAACATTATAGGCTTTTGATAGCATGTGTGTGGTAAGTGTAACTAAGTTAATATCTACTCCATATAAAATATTGACGGGGTTGAGGTTTAAATATTAAGTTACTTTTTTTTTTTTGAAAGTTCAGTATCCGGTCAAATGACCGACTAATTTGAGAAGATCAATTTCACCGTCTACTTGCCGGGATCCCATTTAAAGTCAGAGTTTTTGTTTTGTATGGACTAACCTACCGAAATTGGCACCAGTGGGAATCGAATCTGAGACCTTTGTGAGGAGCACACTCCAAAGACCCAAGCCAAAACCACTAGACCAACCTTACTCAAGTGGGGTAAATATTAAGTTACTTATTTTTCACATTTAAAATAAGTGAATCTAATTACTAGACAATTAAACAAAATATTTCTGTGTTATGAGCATAAATATTTAACGGGAGACTTCACTGGTTGAGATACTTTCTACACTTACAAAACTTTAATTTCTAGATAGATGAGACTCTTCAATTACAGCAGTCCGCAAACTTTAATTTTTAGATAGATGAAACTCATTTGAAAGATATAACAAAATATTTATAAAATAAGTTAAGTGTAATTGAAATATTATAATTATTTATCATGTTCTTTTATTTTTAAGAAAATCAAATATATTATATATTATATTATATAAACTTAACTAATTAGTTTTCCAAGTTTAGAAAGGATATATATAGGGGTTATGAGGGAGAGAAGGAAAGCTCCAATGTTCCAAGTGCCAACACCACCGTTTACCTTTTCTCTCAAATAAAGGGGTACTCCCTCCAGTCTCATATATAAACAACAAAACAAAAAATTTGAAAGTCTTAAATATAAGCAAAACTAACCTCTAATTATTACAATCAATGTCATTTATCCAAATGTATCCTTACTTTTTTCACATTCCAATGTTTATAGTTGTTTCCAAGACAAAAAGTAGGGGTAAAATTAGAAAGTGTGTTTGACTTAAATACTTTAGATATTTTTCTTAAACAAAGAGCTTTTTGTAAATTTGCTTATATATGAGACCGGAGGGAGTACCTATTTGGCATCAAGGTACATGGAGCTAAGTCTTTACCGTTTGGGGATGTTTTTAATGTTTTGACATTTCCACTAACAATAATTAAGTTGTTCGAACAATTAGAGTTAAGGTTCTCAACAATTTTTTTTTTTTACTATAATATAATTACGATGTTTCATAGTTGGTTGTGATTAATCTCAATCGAGAAACTTGTGAGATACTTCTTTTAGAGCAATATTTCATAATTGATTTTTTTTTTGTACATCAAAAATATAAATTACTCTCGTCAGAGATTGAACCCTGGACCTCCCCTTACCCAACCCATATGTCTCCAGCTCTTACCACTTGAGTTATCCTACGGGGACAATCATATTTGATTTTAAAAGTATAAATTAAAATTAATTTTGATATGTTTAATTTAATTGCTATATTGAATATACTTGATTAACTTTAAACTAAGTTGTATCTTTTGATGAAGTTAATTAAGTGTGTTTTACACTTAAATTTATTGTAAACTCACTTTTATTTAAATATAAACGAACATAAATCATTTACAATAGACTCACTTTTAAATAAAACATGCACACAATCATTAGTAAAATAACTTCACCAAATAGAATCTTCTATGGTATTTTTTTTTTGAGCAGCGAAAAATCTTCTATATCGTTTTGAGGTGTCAACCCTTTTGAAACTGCTCAGGAAGTTCTAGGGACTAAAATTACAAATAGAAAAAAAATAAAGGTAATAAAATTAGATTCAACAATTTTTACTACTTTAATTATTTTTTATATATTTAAGACCAAATAGAGTAATTAGTGTGTTCATACTCGACTCAACAGGAACATGCATGCTTTAATTACTTTGTTCTATTGACAGCCATCACATGCAGCATGTCTTCAAGGCGATGACTTGCTTTAAATATTTTTTGTTTGTAAAAAAAGTACATTTAATTTTTTTGATTTATAAATACATTTACCAACTTCCTCAAAATTTCAGTAAAAGAAAAAAAAAACTATACTTAAACAAAAATAAGAAAAAAAAATTGCATCCATATCTGTATAAATAGGTGAGAGATACTTATGAATTTTTCATTCAATCAAGATTTGTAACAAAGAAAAAAGGATGAAAGTGGCACAAGTATTACACATGAATGGAGGAATTGGAGACACAAGCTATGCAAATAACTCCTTAGTTCAGGTATATATAAATTTTTTAAAAATATATAGTACGTAAAATCAATTAATTAGTTGTTTTCTTTATTTCATTAATAATCATAATCATTATATACTATCAAAGTTTATAGTGTATGTATACGTACTCCATACTAATTAATACCTCATGTATTTTATGATACAGAAAAATGTTCTTTCTTTGACAAAAGAAATGAGAGATGAAGCCATAAAGAATCTTTGTTGCACAACATTCCCAAAAATTCTAGGAATTGCAGATTTGGGTTGTTCTTCTGGACCAAACACTTTGTTCGTGATATATGAGGTTATCAAATTCGTTGAGAAATTTTGCAAAGAACAAAACCGTGAATCTCCAGAATACCAAGTTTTCTTGAATGATCTTCCTGGGAATGATTTCAACAATATTTTTAAGTCACTTGATAATTTCAAAGAGAAACTAAATGATGAATTTGAAGGTGGGATTGGTCCATGTTTTTTCAATGGTGTTCCTGGTTCTTTCTATGGGAGGGTTTTTTCAACTAAATCTTTGCATTTTATTCATTCCTCTTATAGTCTTCAATGGCTATCTCAGGTACTTACATGTTATATATCATCGTTTTCATTGTGATGATCATCAAATTTATTTCTTTATTATCTTGTTCCTTCTATAGATTTTAACCATTAATTTTGATATTTGTGTCAGTTTTTTTTTTACCATGTTATAAAGTTTTACGAAGGAATATCTTAATTAATGGATTTATTTCTTACTATTTGAACCGATCTTTTTTCTTTGGTAGATTTATTATATGAACCAATTTATTATTATTTCCGTATCAAAATATAAATCACTTTGAGAAAAAAATTTGTATCAAAATATAAGTCACTTTATAATATTAATGAAACATTTAATTCTATTTTTCATATTATACCTTTAACTATTTATTAATTACTCTCTCTTATTTTACTTCTTCAAATTATCTTTTTCATGCCAATATATAATTATATTTGCCATTAAAAAAAAAAAATCTTTTTCATACCAATAATGAAGGATAATTTTGTAAACTAACTCATAATTTCTCTTTTTCATACAACACTAATTACATTTCTTAATTTGTGTGATATGGTCAAAACAACTTATATTTTCGTACGGAGAGAATATTGTTTTTGTTGGTATCAAAGTCATGTTTTTAATCAAGAATAAAATTGTTAAAACAATATTACCTTCGTCCATAATTATAAAAATTTCTTGACTAAATTACGGGAGTTAAGAAAATTAATAATAGTAATAAATTTATTGATAGTAGATGTTGTTTCTCAAAGTTTATCCTTTAAGAGAGAATTTACTTATGTTTTATTTTATCATAATATTTATGGTAAAATGTAGAAGAAAAAAAAGGTAAAATAAGTAGGCATATTTTTTTTTTTGGTATATTGGAAATATAAATTGCTTCCGCTAAAGATTGAACTCTGGACCTCCCTCTAGCTCTTACCACATGAGCTATTCAATGGAGACAAATAAGTAGGCGTATATATGTAAAGAAATAATAAATATGGTTGAAAATTGAAATAAATCTTAGAAAAAGGAAATAAGGGTCTTGTTAACATATGTCTTAAGGACACAGGATAAGGAATCTAAAAGTAGAAATATTGCATTGAAAAGTTAAATATTTTAACTTTAAAAAGTTAAAGATACCACTTTTGAAGCAAATATTTTTACTTTTAATTCATTAATACATGCCTTTGGAGGCACATGTTAACATTTGCCCAGTGTTTTAAAAACCGGACCGGACCGATCGGTCGAACCGGTTGGACCGGTGAACCGGAGGTCAACCGGTCCGGTCTGGTGTTTGGATCGGATATGCATTCAGACCGGTAAAAACCGGCCGAAACTGGAAAAAACCGGTGAACCGGACGGTTTTGTTAAACCGGCCGGTTCAATGCATGTCAGCCAGTTTTTTTTTTTTTTTCGAAATTTTAATTTTTTGTTGATTTTTTTTTTGTGGGCGAATTTTTTTTTTTCATTAATGATTTTTTTAACAAAGAGTCTAAATGTTCAAAAATAAAGAAAATTTGTCATCACCAAGGTTTGAACCCATGACCTCTCCATAAAAGAAGAAGCACTCAACCACTAAGTTAAGTTATTGTTTTGTGATATATTTATTTTGTATTTAATATAATATATATCCTTATATTATTAATATTTTCTTTATTGAAAACAAAGTTCTCTTACTAGTTTTGATTTATTTAAGAATTGAACTTTTTGTTTCATTGACTTTAGATTTTATCTATTGTTTGTCTAATATTAATTTAATTGTTCAATATTTTTACGTTTATAATATCTATTACTTCTGCGGTAAAAAATTACAAATGATTTTAATTTATTATATTTATAATTAAAGTACATATGTTATAATTAAAATATATATGTTATAATTTTTCTTTTTAAAAAATAAATATGTGTGTATTCTACGATTATATCCAATTTAATACATATAATTTTTTTTATATAGACTGAGTTATACAACTGAGTCATTTGATTTAATCAGGTTTAATCATCCTAATTTATTTAATTTTTTAACACTTTATAAATGTTAAATATTTTTAAAGACTTATCTTACATATATTAAAACATATGTAAAAATATTTTATATTATCTTATTTATTTTTTGAATGTGTGACGACTATGTCTACAATTTAAATTTAAAGAATGACTATGTTTTATTTAGGTGTTTTGATTTTTTTAGAGACCGAGTCACCCGGTTCGACCGGTTTAATTAATATATAGTTTTATTATATATACCGGTTCATTCCACCGGTTTGATCCGGTTTAGTCATGCGGTTCGACCAGTCACCCGGGGGTTCGACCAGTGAACCAGTGAACCAGTAGCTTCACCGGTTCGATGACCTGTCCGGTTTTTAAAACATTGCATTTGCCTATAAAAAAAAGACAATTTTTTTTCTCATTTTATGATTATGAACAGAGGTAGTAAAAAAATATCACATTGAAAAATAAGTTATACTTATTTTGAAGTTTGTTGTTGGATGAGTGCTAGCAAATACTCTTAATTTTTAAATACTCTCTAACACTCATTATATTTAACTGGTTAAAATTCATGTTAGTCCCTAACTTTAAAAATAGGTACATATAAAATAGTGAGATTCACATAAATTTCAACCTCAATTATTGAAAAAAAATATTAAAAAATATTCAAATGAGAGAGTTTTGCTACTATTATATACAAATCAAACTTGCTTATCAAAAAAAAAATATATACAAATCAAACTAATCAAACAGAGAGACTAGTAATCAAATTATTGGGTGGAATAGTGTTTAAGTTTTCATGGGAAATGTTGTTAAAATCGATATAATTCATTTTTAGACTTAGTGTTACATATAATAATTGATGAAGGTGGATAGAATATCTCTCATACTTTCACCAATTGTATACTGTTCATCTTTGTAGATATTAGTCTGTTTTATGCTATTAACTCGGGTGCTGTGAGCTTGTTTGCAGATTCATCTTTTTTAGTTTTTAGCGAAGTTGAATATGTAATAATTTCGATTGATGTACTCTACCGATTTGAATGAATGAAAATTGTTATTTTTTAGTCAAAAAAATAATAATAATGTTTGTCAAAAAAAAAATATATTGGATTCTATCTTTATTTAGTAAAAAAATACATATGCTGGATATGACTAAAAAAAAAAAACTACATAATTTGGAATCTGTTATTATCTGTCCCAGACTCCCCGGCAATATACCATTATATGCCTCTACACGTTTTTTTGGTAGTTAAAGCCACGTTTTTTTTTCTGGCAAATATACACGTTTTTTCTCTGTCAAATTTTTAGATGGTGTATATTTTGGTTTATTTATTGGTGTTCTGCTTATATGCCTTTATTTTGTAATTCTTCATTTACCGATCTATGTTCATTTTGTACAGAGATTGGGTTATTATTATTAATATATATATTTGCCATTCAAAAAAAATAAAATTAAAGCCATGTATTGTCAAAGACTAGAAACATTGTACTCGTATAACTGATTATTTAGTATTTCTTCCCTCTTAAAATAAGTCTAACAAGTTGATCATCTTAAATAATCTATTTTGATTATATTTTTATAATACAATATAAAAAAAGACAAAATCAAATATTACCTCTATTCTTTATTATAAGAGACAATGTATTGTCTAGATTTTTTAAAAAATTGATGTATATAGTTTGTAATATAAACCACATACATCAATTTTTTAATGAATTTAAAAAATGCATTGTCTTTTATAATAACTTAAGTAATATTACCACATAAAATATTTTCAATTTATCTTAATGAGTACGTACTAGTATTTTTGAAAATCAAAATTTATAATTTTGGATAATAGATAACCAAAAATATTAATAAAACCACATATGTGAACTTATCACTTGCAATACTTGGATGAGGGAGTATATATAGTTAATTGAACTAATAGGATTTTACTTCTGTGTGCGAGCTAGTTTTGGTTTTTCTTTGTAAATTTTTTTTCACTCTCTAATGTGAAGATTTCATCATTTATCTCTATAGTTGATTTTTTTGTTGACGTGTTAATTAGCTGATATTTTGTGTCATGTCAGCGAAAAGTTTACTAAAGAAATAAATAATGTAACCTTCACATTATATATGTAATAAAAAATTGTACTAATTGTATAATAAAATTGTACAACAAATTAAAATTCGTCCATATTACATGAGTAAAAGCTTATTAACTATTTTATTTTTTATTTTATAAAAGAAATAGACATACATGAAAAATTGACATGATCTATTAACATGATCCACGCATTATAATACTCCATCATACTAGCTAATCTATAAGTGCCTATCTATTTTATAAATAGACAATAAAAATGGAACAAACTCGAATCCGTTGTTAACAATTTTAATTATGGATTTTTTTTATTTTGTATCAATCGGTTTTAGTAATCCGAAGTTCGATCAGGTGGTAAGTAATTAAAATTCTATCCAAAAATTGAGCTTGAATTCTCCCGAATGATTCATCTTTTTTTTTTGTGGTTATACAACTGAACGATTCATCATTTTAAAAGAGTTCATTAACCACTTAAATTTAATGCCATAGTTGGTTTTAATTCCCCAAAGTTTGTTTCTCTTAGTTTTCATATTTGTACACTTTTATTTATAAAAAGACATTATAGATTTGAAACTAAAGTAATGATTGTTTATTTGGTGATTAATAGGTTCCTAAAGGTGTAGAAAATAATAAGGGTAATATTTTTATGGCAAGCACAAGCCCCGCAAATGTGCTCAAGGCTTACTATGAACAATTTCAAAATGATTTCTCATTGTTTCTCAAGTGCCGTGCACAAGAACTCGTTGAAAGGGGTCATATGGTTTTGACAATTTTGGGAAGAAGAAGTGATGATAGATATAGCAAAGAGTGTTGCTATATTTGGGAGCTTCTCGCTATGGCTCTTAATGACATGGTCTTGGAGGTACAAAATATTTACAAAATCAAACTTGAGCAAATTATTTATTTAATATTTGAAATAGTAGGAAACTATATAATGTGATATTTTTTAATCTATAACAATTTTAGAAACTAAATGAACAACACTATTGTGATATTTTTCGACAAATTAATAACGAAACTATATATATATATATATATATATATATATATATATATATATATATAATGTCATGTGCATGGGAGTAATTAGCAATTAATATTCTGTAATTTTATTTTATTTTATCTTTGAATCCCTACGTTAGAAGAATCTTGATTCTCTTAAGACTTTGCTATATAGTTGACTATAACAAACAATATGACAATAATAATAATTTAGTCAAAAAAAAAAATGACAATAATAATAAATTTGAAGATTCTATTCATAGTATTCCACACGAAGACTTTGTTAGGTAAGGCTATAAGCAATTAGCTATTGCTTATAGTTTATTGAAGTAGTGTTTTATAAGATAACCATGAGCCCAATTACTCAATAAGTTTTATAAAACGATCGATAAATTTCAAAAGAATTAAAAAATAGTTCTTAGCTAGGTTTTACATATCTCGAGATTGAACTCTAAATTATTACTAGATTCCTTTTTGACAAGGTATTTTCTTGTCTACCCCACAAGATTTGGGGGTATTTACCCCCAATCACTTAAAAAAAATTTAATCGATATAAATTTTTATAAAATACACCGTTGGATTAAAACTTTATATCATATAAATCATTTGTGTCAAATTTCAGAAAAATCTAAAATCATTTGATATCTTATTGAGACGCGTCAAAATTAACAGTTTCTGTGATTTCTTAAACACCGTTAATCTTTATGTGTCTCAATAACATATCAAATGATTTTAGATTTGTTTGAAATTTTACACAAATGATCTATATGATATAAACTTTCAATCCAACGGTATATTTTATAAAAAATTACATCGCTTAAAACTTTTTATAGTGGTTGGGGGTATATACCCCTAAATCTTGTAGGGGTACACAAGTTGTCACCTTTTGACAATCCTCTTATAATCTAAATTTTTCGACAATGTTAGCCATAAGCCAGTCAATAATTGATTTTTATGAAATAGAGATGAAGTAGATGATAAACTGAAAAGTGTTGTAATTGAGAATTTTAGAACTCATTTATATTTATATATGTAAAAATCATTGTTATTTCATAATTTATAGTCTTTGAATTGAGTTGGTGTTGTAGGGAATCATAATGGAGGAACAAATGGACACTTTCAACATTCCTCAATACACACCATCTGCCTCAGAAGTAAAACTAGAGGTTTTGAGAGAAGGGTCATTCACTATTGATTACTTGGAGGTAACATCAGTGGATTGGAATGCTTATGATGATTGGAATGATAATATTGATTTTGAAAATAATTTATCTAATAAACCACCCATTGATAATGATGGGGCGTATAATGTTACCAATTGCATGAGGGCAGTGGCTGAACCTTTGTTGGTTAGTCACTTTGGAGAAGCTATCATTGAAGAAGTTTTTGCACGATATCTAGAAATTTTAGATGATCGAATGTCTAAGGAGAAAACTGAATTTATTAATGTAAGCATGTCCATGACCAAAAAAGTATGAGCTAGCTAGAAGTTGTTTGCATATCTTTGATTGTTGTTGTTGTTGTTTTCTTAATTTTATAATAAGCGTTTGCATTATTTCTTAATTCTAAACTATATATAATTTGTATGACCTTGGTATGTATGTAATTGTAATATTTGGAAATAATATATATGTTTTAGTATTTAACATTTGAGGACATTATGATGGGCTATATATAAATATATTAAGAAAAAAAAATGATATTATAACTGTGTAATGAATTTTAAGTACTCTTTCTATTTGTTTTAACGATTTTTTTTTTGGTATTCACTTTCTGTCTCTAGTTCATAGGAGAAAGATGTTCTAATAGTACAGAGTTTGAGGCGAATTCTAATAAGTGGTTCCAATTTCCGCCCAAACTCAGCTGCGTGGCCGTGGATCGAGTTGTGATCCTTCCTATCAAGTTCAGTATCAATCACCACTAGATTAACTAACGTTTGATTAACGAATTTTGCTTAAAAAGTGTGAAAGATATTGAGAACACTAAGTGATATATATAACAGTGAACTCAGTATGTCTTTGTAACTTCTAACTACTTGTCCTAGTTTAACAATAGGTTGAGTGAGGGTATACAATCCATTGTTCATCCTAGCTGCACCAATCATCCTCTTGGAGCAATTGTCCTGTATCAAACATGTCTCATTATCAAAAATGAAGCAACATTTTAGAGCAAAAGTCAGCTTTGGCACTGAAATGAGGTTAAATGAAAAATCAGGAAAGTATAGAACATCTGTGAGGTACAGGTTTTGATCAAATAAAATGGTGCCAGCATAACAAGTGGAAACAATAGTACCATTTGGTAATTTTATGTTAATGGGATTAATTTTCTTCATACATTGAAAGAATTTTAATGAGTAACATACATGATCAGTGGCTCCAGTGTCAAGGATAAAATGATCAGATTTGGCTAGGTTAGGGAAGGTGCAAATAATACCTGTACCAGTAAGAGGAGCTTTGGTTATATGGTTGATACTATGAGAAGACAATGCATTAGAACCTTGGAGAAGTGCTAAAAGTGCTTTGTGCTGATCTGGAGTGAAAAACAGTTTACTTGTATTTGAGGCAATGTGATCTTCTCCATAATCAACTGATTGAGAGTCATCTTCAGTTCCATTAATATTGTTCACCTTACCATTCTCTTGAAGGTGTTGAAGATGTGGAGGGTAGCCATGTTTTCTCCAACAGTTTTCAATCACATGATTAGTTTGACCACAATGAGTGCATAGCTTAGTACCACGACCTCTACCACCATTGGATCTGCCTCCTCTAGCACCTCTACCACGCTGAGCTTGACCTCTCCCTAAATGCTGAGAGGTGTATTGATTCCCCATAGCAGCTAGCATTTTGGACTCATCAAGAGGGATAATAGATTGTCGTTCTTGTTGCACAAGCAAAGAATAAACTCGACCAATATTAGGAAGAGGGTCCATGAGCATGATCTGAGAACGAACAACATGATATTGCTCATTCAAACCCTTGAGAAATCTAATTACTTGATCACTATCCCTATAAGCCTTCATTTTGGTAATAGCATGGCAATTTTCAATGCAATTGGATTCAGGAATAGGGCGAAAGTTATCCAATTCTTGCCAAAGTTTCTTCATCTTAGTGTAATAAGAAGAGATAGAACAATCACCTTGTTTTAGCGTATAAATTTCTTCTTGAATATCGGAAATACGAAAGATATCTCCTTGATAAAAACGATCCTTCAAATCCTGCCAGATTTCAGAAGCAGAATCCATCCATAATACACTCTGAGAAATTTCAGGTTCCACAGAATTGCATATCCAATCAATCCTTGTATTAATGTTGTTCATACTTTACCTCAGCATAAAATTAGTAACTGTACTCTTTGGCATATGAGGTTTGGTCATGCTTCCAATGCCAAATTAATTGAATTGAATAAATCTTTTCCTTCTGTTGCTTATTCTAAGTCTCTTACTCCTTGTGATATTTGTTTTTATGCCAAACAAAAGAGGTTGCCATTCCAACTTAGCTCAACTGTATCTGATCATGTTTTTGACCTTGTCCATATGGACATATGGGGACCATTGTCTATACCTTCTATACTTGGTTTTAAATACTTTCTTACCATTGTTGATGATAAGAGTCGTTTCACATGGATTTATCTCATGAAATTAAAATCCGAAGCCCCAAATCACATTAAATCTTTTGTTGCCATGATCAAAACTCAATTTAATAGCTCTATCAAATGTATTAGGTCTGACAATGGAAATGAATTTATAATCAAAGATTTTTATAATGAACATGGCATCTTGCATCAGTGTTCATGTGTTGGTACTCCTCAACAAAATGGCATTGTTGAGAGAAAGCACCAACATATCCTTGGTACAGCAAGAGCTTTATTATTCCAAGCCAAATTACCACAAACTTTTTGGGCTCATGCTGTTGGACATGCTGTTCACATTATCAATAAGCTACCAACCCCTTTCTTATCTCAAAATTCTCCACACCAAATTCTTTTTAATCAATTACCTGATATTCATTTTCTTAAAGTTTTTGGATCTCTTTGTTTTGCTACTACTCTTCAAAACAATAGAAAGAAATTGGACTCTAGATCCAGAAAATGTGTATATCTTGGTTTTAGAATAGGGGTTAAGGGTCATATTCTTTTTGATTTACACTTTAGGGAAATTTTTATCTCTAGAGATGTGGTATTTTTCGAACACATCTTTCCATATCACTCTAATTCTTCTAATCTTAAACCTCCTACACCTTCCCTTGCATCAGAAACTTATACTTTCCTTGACAGCACTGTCATGTCTCCTCAACCTACTACTAACCATCATCACTTATCACCCAATCCTCCATCTTCTTCTAGTGTTGCTTCCACACCACATGTCTCTTCAATCCCTCACATCTCACAATCAGACAATGAGAATTCTTCATCAGACATCAATACTCATTCTACTACTTCCATTCCTATCCCTTCTCACATTCCTAGTCCTCTTCCTTCTCCTCCTCCTCCACTCAGAAAATCAACTAGAAATATTAAACCACCAACCTATTTACAAGATTTCCACTGCAATATGGACTCTAGTACTACTAATACAATTCAAAGTTCATCAGAGTTGTCATCTGCATCATCTTCTGCCTGTAAGTACCCTTTATCTTCTTCTTTATCTTATGATCATATTTCTTCTGCCCATAGAAATTTTATACTCAATATCTCCACTATTTCTGAACCCTCTTCCTATGAGGAAGCAATGCATAATGAGAATTGGCAAAGTGCTATTAGTTCTGAACTGTCTGCTTTGATGAACAACAATACTTGGAACTTAGTCAAGTTACCACCTAATAAAAAGGCCATTGGTTGCAAATGGATTTTTAAATTGAAGCTACATGCTGATGGCTCTATTGAAAGATACAAAGCTAGATTAGTGGCAAAAGGTTTCACTCAGACTGAAGGGCTTGATTACTTCGACACATTTAGTCCAGTTGTTAAAATGACAACGGTTAGAGTTCTCATAGCATTGGCTGCATATCAGAACTGGCCATTGTTTCAGCTTGATGTCAATACAGCATTCCTACATGGGGATCTTAATGAGGAAGTATACATGAAGCCTCCACCTGGATTGGTCACTGAACATCCAGACATTGTGTGTAAATTACAAAGATCTCTTTATGGTTTAAAGCAAGCTAGTAGGCAGTGGAATACAAAGTTGACTGAGACACTAACTACTTCTGGCTACATTCAATCTAAAGCAGATTATTCTCTATTCACTAAGACAAGTGTCGTTGGTTTTACCATCATTCTAGTCTATGTTGATGATTTGGTCATCGGGGGTACTGATACTAATGAAATTCATCAAATCAAAGCTTTACTTGACAAAAAATTCAGTATTAAAGACTTAGGAATCCTCAAATATTTTCTGGGTTTTGAAGTGGCTCGTTCGAAAGATGGTATATCTTTATGTCAAAGAAAATACACTCTTGATTTGCTTCAAGATGCTGGTTTGCTTGCAACCAAACCTTGTCCTACACCTATGCAGCCTCAATTGCAATTGTCTAAGGCATCCGGTACTCCACTAACTGATCCTACCGCCTATAGAAGATTGATAGGAAGATTGTTGTACCTTACACACACTAGACCAGAAATAGCTTATGCAGTAAGTAAGCTTAGCCAATTCCTTGATGCTCCAACTACAGAACATATGATGGCTGGAATCCATGTGCTTAAGTTTCTTAAAAATAATCCTGGTCAAGGCTTGTTTTTTAGCTCTGATTCTTCATTAACCCTCAAAGGTTTTTCGGATTCTGATTGGGGTGCATGCCCTGACACTAGAAGATCAACTACTGGGTTATGTTTCTTCCTTGGCAAGTCATTAATCAGCTGGAAAAGCAAGAAGCAGTCGGTTGTGTCAAGATCTTCATCTGAAGCAGAGTATAGGGCTCTTGTTCAAGCAGCTTGTGAGGGACAATGGCTACTATACTTATTACAAGACTTTCACATAGAACATCCTTCACCAGTCATCATCTATTGTGACAACAAATCAGCTTTGCACATAGCAGCTAACCCTGTCTTTCATGAAAGGACAAAACATATCGAAATCGATTGTCACTTAGTTCGGGACAAAATTCAAGCTGGCAAGTTGCATCTACTACCAGTCACATCTAAGGAACAAATTGCTGACATTATGACAAAATCCCTTCAACCTGGCCCTTTCAACAATTTGCTACACAAGCTTGGAGTTGTGGACATATACTCCAGCTTGAGGGGGGATGTGAAAGATATTGAGAACACTAAGTGATATATATAACAGTGAACTCAGTATGTCTTTGTAACTTCTAACTACTTGTCCTAGATTGTTAATTAGTAGTTAGTGAGTTAGTTAGTGGTTCTAATATAGTATATAAACTACCAGCTATGCCTTGTATCAGTAGACTTTGCAATAATAAAATTTTCTGGTTTTTTGCTCACATTGAGTTTATCTTCTTCTTCATTAGTCTCATATGAATCATCAATGGATTCTCCACTATACTCTTCACAAAAAGAGATAATACATGATAAAAAAATGATGCTTAATGAATTTTAAGTACCCTATCGTTATAATTATCTTGAACATCACCCTCATAATTTGGAGGCCCATAACTATGAGTTTAGCTTTGCTCCATTTATTACTTCAATTTTTTGTCCAATTACAAGAGGGATAGACACAAATCAAATATTACTGTATAAATATATTTTTAAGTCCCCGTACATCAAAGGCTTAGCTCAATAAGACTTAGTAATTTTTTTTAACAGCGAAATCCGCCACTGTGACAGTGTGACAGATACATCCTCAAACTTACTTGATAGCGACGCGTATGACTTTAGCAGCATGAGTAGTTGAAGAATTTAAACCGGAGAGGAGACAATCCTGTCCCATGTCTGTGTATATATCTCATCATAATCTCAATCTTAGTGAGGACCATATATATGATGGATGGATCATCAATTCTGAATTTTTTGTAAACAAAAGCATGGACGCTAGTTGTACAACAAGCACGGTTTTGAAAAGAGTGTTTTGACGGTGTGCAAGTCTTTTTCAGTTTAGTGAGGTCTTATGTTAATTTCTCTGACTTGAGCATGTAACGTTAAAAATATTTAGGGATATTGTTACTTTGATATCAGAAAATTCAAGGGTTTAATCTTTGTAATTTTACGTGGAGGAATAAAAGGAGTTTTGGTGAGCAATAGTGTGCATCTGTGTGTAAACTTAGAATTCATTTCATCTGTAAAATGTAGATTTTTTTTTTGTCAGATAGTTTATTAGTTAGAATTTCATCTAAATGAATAATAGGGTGTATCAGAGTTCGAGTTATGATTTCTAAACACATTACGTTGTAATGTCCGCAACAATTGAACAAAACTCACGGAGACAAAATGTAAGTATTTAATACAAGATTAACTTACAAACTAATTGAACAATTTTTTATTTTGTACGATATTTAGTGGACAAAATATTATTTGGTATTTTAGACAATTAATATTTATTAGAAAAAATTGCCAAGTGATTTAATGAAAAACAAAAATTTCAATTGTTATTGATTCTTTTATGTCTAATTTGTCTCATTCCAAAAATACTTTTAGAATCAAACACAACATAACTAAAATTGTCGTATTTAATCTCTTTTGGAGCAAAAAAATGTGTTATTAATTTTAACCACAGTAACTTTTGGAGCAAGTTAATCCAAATATATATAGGTAGTGTCATATGAGTCTTCACTAAATCAAAATTTCAGAAACATAGGGGAAAATAAACTATAGAGAAGGTGTGACATGGAGAAAAAAGAAACAAAGATGAAAGTGGGACAAGCATTGCACATGAACAGAGGCAATGGACACACAAGCTATGCAAATAACTCCTTACTTCAGGTACAAAAATTTACAGTGTAACATAACATGTTAAATCATCAATTCAATTTTTCCTTTATTTCATTCAGTGCAATTCATAATACAGAAATTGATTATAATTAACAATATGCTACAGAAAAATGCCATTTCTTTGACAAAGGAAATGAGAGATGAAGCAATAAGAAACTTCTACTGCAGAACATTCCCCATAAGGCTTGGAATTGCAGACTTAGGTTGTTCTTCTGGACCAAACACTTTGTTTGTGATATCTGAAGTTATCAAATTAGTTGAGAAACTTTGTAAAGAACAGAACCATGAGTCTCCAGAATACCAAGTTTTCTTGAATGATCTTCCTGGGAATGATTTCAACAACCTTTTTGACTCACTTGAGACATTCAAAGAGAAACTAAATGATGAAGTTGAAGGTGGGATTGGTCCATGTTTTTTCAATGGGGTTCCTGCTACTTTTTATGGCAGAATTTTTCCATCTAAAACAATGCATTTTATTCATTCCTCTTACAGTCTTCAATGGCTATCACAGGTACCACATTATATCATATAGTTAGCTATGGCCTATGCTGTTAATAAAAAAAGCCCCATGGCTAAGTAATTGTTAAACATATTATAGATTTGAAACTAAAGTAATTGCTATTTATTATTTGATAATTAATTAGGTTCCTAAAGGCGTAGAGAACAATAAGGGAAACATTTACATGGCTAAAACAAGTCCTACGAACGTGCTTAAGGCTTACTACAATCAATTTCAAAGAGATTTTTCATTATTTCTCAAGTGTCGTGCTGAAGAACTCGTTGAAAAAGGTTGTATGGTTCTAATATTTTTGGGAAGAAAAAGTGACGATCCATGTAGTAAAGAGTGTTGCTATATCTGGGAGCTTCTAGCTATTGCTCTTAATGACATGGTCTTTGAGGTACAATTTTTTTTTCTTCTTCAGGTAGCCTAGTAGTAAATGGAGATACATATTTACTTATACCATTTGTTTATATTATTACTACTATAAATAAATAAATAAATAAATAAATTCAGTTTTTAGAGATTATCAATAATTTAGAAATTTTATAAAAAGTAGAATTTACTTTGTGTTTGTTTATCGTGATAAAAATTACTTTTGTTGGTTTTTTGCTTTTTTTTTTGTTAAATAAAGTTTGGTAAAAAATTACTCTCCCATGAAATGAACTCGAATTCTCCCAAAATTCGTCTTTCAGAAGTGTTCATCAACCAAAGTTCAATGTCTTAGTTCATTAATCAGAGTTCATGAATTGAACTCAAATTCTCCCAAAATTCGTCCTTCTGAATTTGAGTTTGTTTTAATAAAATTCATTTTCTCCGTTTGAAAAAGAAAAATTCTACGTGATAAGTTCTGATACATGTTGATTACTCTTTATTGAAAATGTTTTTGTTGGTCCTTTAGGGAATCATAATGGAAGAACAAATGAACACTTTCAACATTCCTCAATACACACCATCCTCATCAGAAGTAACATTAGAGGTTTTGAAAGAAGGGTCGTTCACTATTGATCGTGTGGAGGTAACAAAAATGCATTGGAATGCTTATCATGATTGGAATGATAATGATTTTGGAAGTAGTTTGCATGAATCGCGCATTGATGGGGCATACAATGTCACAAATTGCTTAAGGGCCGTGGCAGAACCTTTGTTGGTAAGTCACTTTGGTGAAGCTATCATTGAAGAAGTTTTTGAACGATATCTGAAAATTTTAGTTGATCGAATGTCTAAGGAGAAAACTGAATTCATTAGTGTGAGCATATCATTGACCAAAAAAGTATGACTTGTATAATTCCGTGGATAACTTTGATTTACGTTGTTGTTTGTGTGTTGTTATTTCTATATTCTAAATAAACTATTTCTTGTTAGTAGTTAAAATTTCACTATTAAAGGTGAATAAGTAGGCGTATCAGTGTTCGAATTCTGGTCTCTACAAATAATGTGCGATGTTCTTATCAACTGAGTTAAATTCACGAGAATCTAGTGCTTAAAAATTTCATTGAATAAGTGGGGTGTCCGATCTTCAAACTTCGGCCTCTGCATTTAAAATGCGATGTCTCTGGTAACTGAGCTAAGTTCACGAGACCCTAAATCAGAAATAATCTATATATATGGTTAAATTCGTATGTGTTTTTTTGAGTTAAATATGTGATTGTATTCGTGTCCACGCAATTAATTTTAAGACCAGACATTTGTGGGACGAAGTAAAGCAACCTTACATAAGATAGTGTTGTTATTATAGCCTAACATGAGCTTAATTTAGTTGAGTACCCTTTATACTTTTTATAATTCAAACTTTTGCTTATTAAAAAAAAATAGTCTAACGTGTGATAAATATGCATTTATTGATTGGATCTTACATCTTAGGTCATTTACATTTTATTTTTTTTATTGATTGAACCTCAGCCCTGCATATATATATTGCAAAGGTCATTTACATTTTAATCAATTTACTTTCGTATATACTAGTATCAAAACGAAAATTACTTTCATACACATTACGTTTTGCATTTCAAACATTTTTTACTCTTTTTTACAGCACGTTCGTACTTTCTTAAAATCTAGTGTTTTGATTTGATTTTACTATAGTGGACCATATGATGCTAGATATATATTTTTCTTTTAAAAGCACACACTTTTTTTACACAAAATCTTCATCAATTGTCTGTGTATTTATTGATAAATATTAAGGATGGAGTGAGTGACATTTTTAGTATGTTTTTAGATAAAGATCAGATGACTGTGACAGACACATTTAGATTGGGGTGGGATACTGGGGGCAACGATGGGTGCTGTGTTGAGACTTCAATTATTTGCTTGTGAGGAAACATGCATTATTATTAGATTGTTGTTTTTTAGTTCGATAATATTATTGTTGTAAACACATTACAAATGTGGACAAAGAGACTTGATAACGATTACTATATGCTTACGCAAGAAGTGACTGATGAACTACCAAAATTCAGTTTGAAGTTGATTTAAAAAATGGGTAACATATACCTCAAGGGCACATGTTAAAATTTGCCTTTAAAAATACATCAATTTGATCCGATCGATTTTCACTATAGGATCGATATAAAAATACATTAACTAAAATTCAATTTTATGTTTACTTTTGATTTATTTTATTTTTTTAAGTGTAGGAAAGATGAGTATAAAGTTCTACCTTCATCTCAAAATATAAGAAAAAATTAGTTAAAAAAAGTTAATTTATTAGATTAAAAATTTGGGACTAAATATATCAATTTTGTTTGACCAATTTTCTCTCTTATATTTTAGGACGAATGAAGTATTACGAGTTCAAATTCGTGCACCATCGCATCAAATGTCTAGTGGTCTTTTATCATTTTAGCTATACACTTACAAATCCGGTTTATGAATTTTATTTTGATGTAAATATATAATGATAGAATTGTCACATTCTTTTATTTATCGCGGCCGCCATTAATGGTCATGATTTCATCTACTTCCACTATTAAAAAAGTCAAATTTACTTATAATAATCACAGATGACCGAAAGTATGTAAAATAGACAAAAACAGCATTTCAAAATTCTGCATGAATTTACAAAATTGTGCTGACAAATTCAACGAAGGACTGATTTTTTTTACTTTGACTAAGGACTGTTTTTAATTTTTATTAATACTCATAAGTCGTAAGTAACGAAATGGAAGGACTAATTCTGTTTTCAAGTAAGGATAATGCAAGTTGTAGAAAATCACAAAGGTATAAACTTCATATATTTAAAACTTTCGTAACAAAAAATTATAGTTCTACGTATATTTAAAACTTTAGACACAAAAAAAGTTAAACTAATTAAAGACAAATAATAGTCTTGATGTTTGGCTGAGGACGGTAAGCAACCATAAAACAACCGTCAAATGTAGCCTCTAATATCTTCCTCGTTAGGTTCACCTTAAATAAACACTAGCACATTAAATACTATAATATTTGAAAACACCAAAGTTATTGTATTTACTTAAGCATTCTAGTGATATCAGAAACAAGCTAAGCACTTGATTGATAATTTCTCCATGGTCAAGAAAACAGTCTTGAAGGTTGACATTGATTGTCTCAAATGCAAAAAGAAACTCATCAAAACTGTCTCTTCTCTTCAAGGTAACCACAACATTAGACACACTACATATCTTTTAATCTCCTTCTCCTTTCTCAATAACTATTTTATATATTTATTGAATTAACATTGCAAATGTTTAGTGCTTGCTATAAAGATTTTGAGTAGGGACATATGTTAGAGTATTTTTATAGATAAACATTAGTTGTTAGATTGTTTGTCACCCTGATTTGAAATAAACAATTGAGATTGTTTGTGGTTAGTTTTGTTACGCGTAATCCAAATCGTCTAATTTCCAAATATCGACCGAGATGCAAAAAAAACATGCTATTTTTTCAAAAGAAACATAGTCATCTCAACTAATAGTCTTTATAATTGCACGCAGAAATATTTGATTTATCAAAAGAAGTATAGTTATCTCAATCTATTGTTAGAATTAACTTGTAGTTTTTTTCTTCAATGAATTACAGGCATAGACAAAATTGAAGCAGATGAAGGGAAGGGAACATTGACTATAATAGGGGATGCAGACCCTTATGACATAATAGTTCGAATAAGGAAAACCGGAAAAAATGCTGAAGTTGTGAGTATTGGGCCTCCTCCAGGCCCACCACCTCCAAAACAGGACCCTTCAAAGAAGCCCGCAGAAGATAAAAAGCCCGAACAAAAGGCTAAGCCTGAAGAAAAGAATAAGCCCGGCCCAATACAGAATCTGGACCAAATATCTTATGTGCCCTATATGCAGATGCCTTATTACTACTACCCACAATACCAAGCCCAACCAGTTGCTGTGGTGCACATGACTAGGTGGGATGAACCCAATTCATCTTGCACTATAATGTGATGTTTTATTGGAGACACTTCTTTAGTGGATTTCACTCATGAATTCAATTATTGGTTTAAAACTTATTTCTAAATAGAGTCAAATATGTTTGTTCTTTCTAATAAGTTGAGAGAGTTTTTTTTTACGGTAATAAAATGAGAGAGTTTTTTATTTTTATCTATAGAACTCAATTTTAATTTGGTATCTAGCTAGGGAAATAGATCCTATGCAGTCGACTGCATGCATTTGATGCACACGAACCGTCTGATCTTAGTTAGATGTTACAATTTAAAGTTTTAATTTAAATCTAACCATCGAATTTTATATTAAATCATTCAGATTATTGTATTTGAATGCAGTTCAGTCAGTCGTCACCGCACTCAATTATGGTCCATCTAGCTAGAGCTGAGCAACATTGCACGAACAGTGTAGTACATAGACCACTTGCGTTATAACCGTGGCAACATTATTGTCATCAAGGGATTTGGATAAGCTTGGTGATAGTGATGAAGTGTAAAAGGAACAGAGAATCAAAATAAATCTCCTTATTTTGATTCCTCTTTTCTATCATCCATCCATTGCAATTGCAATTTGAAATTTGTGGATTGTCTTCTTTGAGCAAAAAAAGCATCCACTAGTCTTCCTTCAATTATTCACTCCCTCCCTTAAATATAAATGTTTTATATTTAATAATATGAAATATGAAAATTTTAATACTTGAAAAGATATATGTAGAAATTTTAAATAATAATTATATAAAATAAACAAGTTTGTACGGTAAGGCTTAATTTAGGTACACTGAATTGAACCCAAAGTGAACATGAAGACAAGTTTCTTTGAGAATATGACACGTAATTATGAATACGCATTGAACCTTGTTACTTATGCAAGTCATTATTAATTGCATAGCATATAAAAAGCATCTTATATGGTGTACCATAGCAAGCACCATATACCTTTTCATATGACAAAACAAACAAAATGTTTATTAACAAATCTTGAACTAGGATTCTTTGTTCATGTCGTTTTCTTGTGTGTGTTCGACACGTTGTGGAAAATTTGTTCAAAACTATACCTTTCTTTTTTATACTTAATTATACTATAAATTTATTTATTTGTTGGGTTAAAGGCAAATGAGATGACCATAAAAGTTTGGTCATGTTTGAGCGTGCTATATTATACAAATGAGAGTGAGTCAATCTTCAATATTCACCTCACCGAAAGTTGTTATGTGTGTGGACACATTTGTATGTTCATCCATGTAAGACATGTTATGTTATATCTTATATGAGCTAGAGAACTACTATTAGTAAAATTAATAGGTTGCTTTCATAAACGCATTGAGGTGTGAGGTGTGTACATAAAGTTAACAGAATAAAATAGGTGAGGTAGTCGAGTGAATCGAAGCTTATTAAATAAAGATATATTGGAGAGGGTCTTTAAATAGAAAATGATGTTTAATATTAAAATATTGATGCTTTTTTAATCAACTAAATAATCAATTATATTAAAAAAGCTCACTAAATTGGCACAAGGTTAATGTTAAGTACGATGTAATTTGTTTCTTAATGTATTTTTTAACAAGTGTGTAAAATAGAGAAGATAAAAATGTAAGGACTAAAGATAAATATGTATGATACAATGTTAGTTATGATATGTCCAAAATTACATCATAAAATTTACTCTTATTTATTTAGAAGATAATTTACTCTTATTTATTTTTTTTGGTACAAAATTTACTCTTATTTAAAACACCATAAAATAAAAGGAAAAAAGCACACAAGAACATGAGAATTTGGATGACGCTTTCAACCACTAGTGTAGTGTGACACTTATCAAGCCTTTTGAACATTATTTGTTCTCAACTTTCAAAATTTAATTAATTGTTTGGTACTACTAATACAAAGTAATTTCACATAAAAGTAGAAAAAGACACATTAATTAAAAGTTTAAAAGAACATGAAAATCATATTGTAATATGAGTCAAACCCCAAAGTGGAATGATGAATTGAATCACGTAATGGGCTAATGGTGACCCCATGGGACCTAACTATAGTGATCCCCATTAAATACCAATATAAATGTTGAGAAAAACATATGATAGAACCATAATCACAAAACACAATTAGCAACAAAAATCAAATAGTAACATAATGTTTTCTTCACCAAGAGAAATGCCTTCACCATCTTCAATTTTCTCAGCATATGCATCCATGACAGCATCAATCATGCTACTTCGTTCCATGGCACATGAACTCATTCCTCAACCAATTCGTGGCTATCTTTACAACACATTTCGTTACTTCATAAAACCACGTTCTTCAACACTCACACTCATCATAGAAGAATCAACTGGCATAGCAAGAAACCAAGTTTATGATGCAGCAGAATCTTATCTCTCAACAAGAGTTACACCTGAAAATGAAAGACTCAAAATCAGTAAAGTCCCTAAGGAGAAAAAACTCACTATTCGGTTAGAAAAAGGCGAAAAATTAACCGATTTTTACGAAGGGTTTTGTCTTAAATGGAGATTCATTTGCGCTGAAACAGAGAAAAACAGCGCAAATGATATCCATAATGGTAATAACCCTAACGGTATTTCTGTTAGATCAGAAAAAAAATATTTTGAACTTAGTTTTCATAAAAAATACAAAGAAATTGTATTGGAATCTTATCTTCCTTTCATTCTTGATAAAGCTAAAGAAATGAAAGATGAAGAAAGAGTTTTAAAAATGCATACATTAAACACCGCTTATTGTTATAGTGGTGTGAAATGGGATTCTATTAATCTCGAACATCCTTCAACATTTGAAACTTTAGCGATGGAACCGGAATTGAAGAATGAAATTATAGAAGATTTGAATATGTTTGTGAAGAGAAGAGAGTTTTATAAGAAAGTTGGAAGAGCGTGGAAACGTGGTTATTTACTATACGGTCCTCCTGGAACTGGAAAATCAAGTTTGATCGCTGCTATGGCGAATTATTTGAAGTTTGATATATTTGATCTTCAACTTGGGAATATTGTTAGAGATTCTGATCTTAGAAAATTGTTACTTGCTACTGCTAATAGGTCTATTTTGGTTATTGAAGATATTGATTGTAGTGTTGATCTTCCTGAACGTGGTGGTAGGCATGGAGATGGACGTAAACAAACTGATATACAGGTTAGTAATTACCATCATTTTTCATATTCTTAATCTTTTACTAATTATAACTTATTTATGTAAGTGAATCAATTTTTCTTGATTGCAAAACATTGGTTGGTTTAATTAAATAATCTTCATTGAATTATAATATGTCTGTTAATTAATTAGATGCAAATGATTTAATTTGTTCTGTTTTTTATTTTTATTAACAACATACACATCAATGAAAATAACTAATTATAGTTGTGTTTAGAGAGATTGTTATTGTAATTAAAAAGCTAAATTTTTATGAGTTTATTAGTAGGTATCCAATGTAGACTATTTTTAGTGTTTTATACGACCAATAAGAGACCTATAATTTTCCATATCATATCAATGCAATTATAAAAGTGAAATGATGTGATAAAATAGTGAATTTTGAATGGTTTTTTTATGTAAAACTAATTTGATGCGTATTTGATATTTACACTATGAGAGGAGTTTGTTAGAATCATGGTAATCTAAAGTAATAATATTGAAAATAGAGGTAATGCACGTCCAATTCAGAGCTATATTTTATAGCTTATACAATATCAATATTCAATATTAGAGTTGCTTTGTGACATAACGCAGTTCCAAACAAGCTATTAATTAGGTACATTAATATTGTATATATTATTATTATTATTTTTGAATCAGTTGTTTCTTGGAATGTCATTTTTTAAACATATTTGTTTATTGCATATTTAAATTTAATATGACTCAACTTTAGTGGTACTAGAAAATACAAAATTCATCCTCACACAAATAGTTAAGGAAGTTTTTGTTAATTTTAGTCTCTAATCTAATCTCCTCATCAATTCAATGAAAGTACACCAATTATGATTAATGATACAATATTTTAAGCATATGAAAAAGAATTCCAATTGTGGAATATGACTGTGTTCACACTTCACCCTAAAATGGCCATTTTTCTACTAGCTACCACGTGGGTACGTTTCTGATTGAATTGAACTATACAAAGAAACAAAGTAGTACTCTTGCATGAGCCTACTTTAATTTGGAGTTTGGAGTCATTTTCTCATTTTTGGACAAACTTTTTTCTGCTTTAATATTTTCTTGCACACAAGTGGAAACTTTGTTGTTTTCCATAGCACACCCTGAATAAGTAACATGGGGACAATGGAACTAACGTGTAGCTTAATTATTGGTTAAGAAATTTGGTTTTGGTTAAAAACTTATAATTAATATTTTTATATTTTTTCATAAAGTTGAATTAAAGTTCTCAAAAGCAACAATATGAGCATAAAAAAAGTACTTCCAAAATGACATTTCACTATCAATCCACGTACGTAAGAGAAAGAATACAGAGTACCTACCTGCTGTCAAAAGATTTTGTAAAGTATTGTAAGTTATTGAATGGTGGATGCCTCATAGGATGGTCCTCCATGTAAAAGCTTCTATTATCATCTTGTCATTTCATTTTTCTTTTTCAAGATTTTCTAGGTATATTTATAGGATTTAATTTAATTCATATATTCTAGAGTTAAATACATTTTTTATCCCTATTAATTTTTGATCTTTTGAATGTAATATGAAAATTGTATAAAAATTAAAAATGATATATAGTAATTTAGTCCCTCAAATTAAAAAAAGAAATCAATCAATTAAGTCCATTTTTCAATTTTTATACCAGAATTTTAAAGGCTTGATTCATGAAAAAACTTATTTAAGCCAATATATAAGTTTTTGATGAATGTTTCTTGAAGAAGTATTTTGATAAAGAGAATAAACTAATTGACATTCTTTAATTTAATAGACTAATTTAAATTAATAATTTCTCACATTAAAACTCACATCTTATGTTCAATACTTAGACAATCATTATTTAAATTAGAATACTAAAATCATTGCTAGGCTCATCTTGATTCTGATGGATGGATGCAGTTGACATTATCTGGATTACTAAACTTCATAGATGGATTATGGTCAAGTTGTGGAGATGAGAGAATAATCATATTTACAACCAACCACAAAGAAAGATTAGATCCAGCTCTTTTAAGGCCAGGAAGAATGGACATGCATATTCACATGTCCTATTGTTCCTATGAAGGTTTCAAAGTTTTGGCCTCAAATTATTTGGAAATTTCCCATGATAACCATTTATTTGGAGAGATTGAAGGACTAATTGAAGACATACAAATAACACCGGCGCAAGTGGCGGAGGAATTGATGAAGAACGAAGACGCCGAGGCGACGCTTGAAGGGTTTGTTAAGTTACTTAAAAGGAAGAAAATGGAAGGTGATGTGTGTGAGAACAATAATAAAAATGACCCTCATCAAGAGAAGCAATCTAAAAAACGTAAGGTTAGTTGCAAGCAAAAAAGAGGTGGTGTGAATAGCAAGAACAATGTTGGTGTTACTCTAAGAAGGACAAGAGGAATTAAAAGAGGATCTAGTTTGTAATTGCATGTAATATTCAACTTATATGGTCATGATCAAATAAGATTGAAAGAGCTTTAGAAACAAAAATGTTGCTTATATATATAGGCTTAAGGTTTTAATTTGTTTGTTGTAATCTTTTGCTAAAAGACTACATTTATATTTAAACTGTACTCGAACTATTTTAATTATTTGAGATGAAATAATGAGACAGATTGTGTTTGAGATTATAATGTCACCAAGTGGAAAATTTATATCATATTGTAAAGTTTTTGAAGTAACATCGAGGTTTATTGGCTAGTATTTTAATCAAAAAGTTCATCTTCTCGTGAGTGATCACCACGATGTGATCATCTTAGTTATTTTAGTTTACTGTTTAATTTTGGGGTTTATTTAGAATCATATATGATTATTGTGATATTCAGAGTTTAGGTTCCAATATTTGGGTAAAGGGTGTCACGGCCCAATTGAATCCACAAAAATAATCACCATGAAAAAATATCTAACTTTAAAAACATGAGCTACCATATATATTGGCATATAATCAAATTAAAACCATAAAAATGACCTAAAATCATACCCCTAGCTCATTGCTTACGGTTAAACGTAGCGATCCTAACTCGTCAACCTATAATATCACGGCCCTTGCCTTAGTCTTCTACAGTTCTACCAAAAAGAATTTATCATTCTTTCTCACTTTAAAAATATGTTTATTCCTCTAATTTTGAATCTACCTTTCCATAGAAGGTAGTCAAAGATACATACCTTTATGTGGTGAATAATTTATGTGTTACATGTTTTTAATTTTGAGTTCAACATGTTTTATTGAGTAAGAAATAGTTTTTCAAATCAACTAACATATTCTATAAGGCAATTCTAATGTAAGCTAAAAAAGGATTACCTTAAAAATCATTCTAGATTGGAGAGATGTTTATACTTGAAATATGGTAAATTCATATGTATTCAAAAGAAATTAAAAAAAAGTTTTGAAGGTAGACATGAGATCATCACAAAGTGAAAATACTAAAGAAGACTTGCACAAGAAGTTTGAGTTAAACAAAAGGCATGTGACATCATCAACAAAATTAGAATGTGGTTTCTATTTTTTATTCTAAAACTAGGACATATTTGTTGTGATTTAGGGAGTTATTAATATTTATTTCTTTTTTTTTTTGCATAAGAGAGGTCAGAGGAGTTATTAATTTTTCCATTCCTAAAACTTACCTAACAAATAACACATTCACACATATAAATTGCATAGAGATGTTGTAATTGGCTTGGTGATAACTCACTTAAATGCCACCAATACTAATAAATAACAATACCTTTTGCTTTTGTTGCTATGTTTTTGCTTTGGCATTTTGTATTTATATAGGTCAAGTCAAGCTCAGCATCTACCAAAAGTAAAGTTAAATTCTGCTATTATTTATTTGAAAATATATTGCTTGTGTGAAGAAGCTGCTTTGAATGTGCCTGCAATGCACTTCACATATTATTAAATTGTTAAATTGACTTGAGATGACTTCATAAAAAATAAAACAATGTAACTTAACATTGATTTAACTTTAGTAAAAATTTCTTTATGATTAGTTTAATTAAAAATAATAGAAATTTGATAATTTTTTTAAAATTGGTGACTTTCCGCAAGAATGGTAGAGATTCGCATAAACAAAGATATAGGAAGAAATCTCTCCAAAATATAAATAGAATAAAACATAATAAAATACTCTCGGTTCAATCCCCTCTCGTCCCTAGCAAAATCCCTCCTCATCTCCCAAATTTTCTTTTCCGAATTCCTCTAGCATTTGCACGTGAATGAATTATGAATGTGAAGCTTCTTCGAACGTGCCTTTCATACAATAATTATTAAATGGACTAAAGATGACTTCATAAAATATAAAATAACCTTCTACTTGAGCAACAAGACATGAACTTTTTTTTTTTCTTTTTTAGTTTAATTGTTACACAATGATAGCAATTGATAGCAGCACGTATAAATTCTTTTTGTACATGTTTTTAATCAAAACATGTTAAATTGTTATTTTTATAGGTTAATTCTTTAAGAAAATTTACAAACACATGTCGTAATTTGATTGGTTATACACGTAAAATAATTTACACATTAATGTATATAAATTAAATTCTTTTTTTATCTAAAACAAATTAGAAAAAAACATGAGATTTTTTTAAAAGTAAAAGGAATCCTATTAGTTGAGCAATGAAACAAGGCAAGGGTCAAAAAGATCATAGGAAATTTCAACCACAAAAAAGAATAAATGGCCAAATAATTCCGAGACAACTATAGTATCCGGCAATTTGTACCTGATCTAATACCAAAAAAATAATATAAAAAAGAATATATTAGTTTATTATTGTCAAAAAAAAAGAATATATTAGTTTATTTATAATGGACACGTTAGTATCTACGTTAAGTTTCTTAGAACTTTTTCCTCCAACTTTATGGCCACTCATCCTTCGGTGGGGTATGAAGTATGAACACTATACAACATGTATGAATTTTATGAATGAGATGAGATACATTGGATAAAAAAATATTGTAATATAATCTTTGAAAAGTGATTTTTTTTAATAATAAAACCGGCCTGAGGAAGTTTTATTTTTTATTTTTAGTGAATCTATTAAAGTATCTTTTTAGTTAACTTATACTACTAGCTCCTATACTTTCTGATGTACAAAAAAAAAAAATACTACTAACTCCTATACCAAAAAAAACTCATACTACTAGCTCATGACATTATGAGTTAAAATCATGATGAACATAACTCATTTACAATATCAACTACATTTTAGAGGTGTTACTCACAAATTGACATTAATTTCTTTTTTTTATATAATATTAATTACATTTTTTAATTTATGTAATTTAGTAAAAAAATAACTTCTATTTTAATTTAAATTCATTTTCTAAATTCTATATTTTCTTTCTTTCCAACTAAATTGGCGTTGAACTTGGTAGAGAAGACCACGATTTAATCTCTAACAACTGCGATCGGAAGGTGGTTAGAATCACTTGCCAGAACTAACCCCAAACTATATTAAATTGGTGGTAAAAACAAAAAAATTGACGTTCATTTTCAACAACATTTATAATTATACTAGTCTTCTTTGAACTCACAACATAGTCTATGTTTGATATCTTACTCCTTAAGTCACAATTTTGGTGATTTATGTGTTAGAGGGGCAATATAGAGATCACAATCATAATCATAACAAATGTACAAATAGGAGTGTCAAGTTACACAACAAGCAAAAACCCATTTTCCATCTAACTTCACACACAAACACAAACACAAACACACCACAATGAGATCTCCTATGTTTGGTCGTTTTTCTTCACCATACACAAACATTGGTTCAGCATCATCATGGTTTGAACTATATGCTTCCTTCTCCACTTTCATGATGCTTTTCAGAACTGCAATCAATGATCTCATACCCTTAAAACTCAGAACTTTCATCATCACAAAGCTTAAAACTTTCTTCACAAATTACCAACCCAACAATCAAGTTTCACTTCAAATAGATCAGTTTTGGGATGGTAGTACCAACCATCTCTACTATGCAGCTAAAGAGTATATCCCAACAAAAATCTCCAACACTTACAAATCCCTCAAAATTGGTAAAATCTCCAAACACAACAACATAGTTCTTGGTTTTGATGGAAAACAAGCTGTGGTTGATAAGTTTGAAGATGTTAAGCTTACTTGGAAGCTCATTGAAAAACCAAACAATGATGATCTTTCTGATAATCCCAAAAAGGAATATAAGCATAAGGCATATAGAGATTATGATGATAATGGGTTTATGTTAAGTTTTGATGAGAAACATAGAGATAAAGTTATGGAGAAATATCTTCCACATGTTTTAAGCACTTATGAAGCTATAAAAGCAGGACATAAAACTCTTAAGATTCATTCTATGCAATGTGGACCATGGAAACAAAGTGATTTAACTCACCCTGCTTCATTTGATTCACTTGCTTTAGAACCTGATTTGAAGAAATCTATTATTGATGATTTAGATAGGTTTTTGAGAAGGAAAAAGTTGTATAAAAAAGTGGGTAAGCCTTGGAAACGTGGTTATCTATTGTATGGTCCACCAGGAACAGGAAAATCTAGTCTTATTGCTGCTATGGCTAAATACTTGAAATTTGATATCTATGATTTGGATCTAAGTTCTGTTTTTTCTAACTCAGAACTCATGAGAGTTATGAGAGAGACATCTAATAGATCTATCATTGTTTTTGAAGACATTGACTGCAATTCTGAGGTGCTTGATAGATCAAAATCAGATAAGTTTGCAAATATTGATCCAGACACTGAATTAATGGCTAAGGTTTGTTTTTGGTTGCTACTTCCTTTCATTCTCATAATAAATGTTCTGATAAAATGCATTTTTGTTTGTTTTAATCTGTGTCTTCTAACCTTTAGAAGTCTTAATTAGTTCATTTATATTTTTATATGTTTTGTCCAGTAGTCTGTTGGCTAAAAATTCATTCTTTGAAGTGAATAAGTGAGAAATTACAGGTTGAAACCCGATCTCTGCATATAAAATGCGATATTCCTTTTGACCAGAGAATCATGTCGGTCCCTCATACATGTATAAGTTAAATATTACTGTAAAAAGAATATTTATTTAAGTACTTAAGTTAAATATTTTACCTTAATTTCTGAATATTAGACCTTTTATAAATATGCAAGTAATTTACCTTTGCTTTCTTGAAATAATGGAATAGGTGGCTAAGAGCTTGCCTAAGAAGTTTACTCTATCTGGTTTGCTTAACTATATGGATGGATTGTGGGCAAGTTGTGGAGAAGAAAGAATTATGATATTTACTACTAACCACAAAGACAAAGTAGATTCGGCATTGTTGCGCCCGGGTCGAATGGACATGCATATTCACTTGTCATTTCTTAGAGCCAAGGCATTTAGAATCTTAGCTGATAATTACTTGGAGATTGAAGGAAATGATCATCCTCTCTTTGAGCAAATTGAAGAGCTATTGGAAAAAGTTGATGTCACTCCTGCTGTAGTGGCTGAGTATTTGTTGAGAAATGAGGATCCTGATGTTGCTCTTAATGAAGTTGTTAAGTTTCTTCAAGAAATTGAGATTTCAAAAGTTACTGGGAGTGAAGAATGTGTTAAGGAAGTTTAGAGCTTCTTTCTTGATGGTGAAAAAATGACATTAAAAATGGCTTATGTAATTGTAGTTTTTAATTAAGATATGCTTTTGCTACTAGTAAGATTTAAGAAGCAACATTGCAAGTTAACTATGTTATTGTATATATTTGCACTTTTATCTTGAATTTTGTAAAACTTCAATGCTAAATGCTTAGTAGATTCTAATATCCATTACAATTTCAACAATCTAAAATATGATAGTTGTAGAGTTTTGAGATATCATTGTGTTTGTTAAGAAACATAACACCTGTTTGTTTTGGCGTTGAAAGTGTCAAACTCGCTTCTGAATGAATAGCTGCTGTGAAATTAGAGAACCTAGCTAGGAAATTGAACTTTCACATTAATGCAGTAAATATTTACAAGTGGTAACTACTAACTTGAGAAGCATATTCAGTACGACTTCTTTTAACAGTGTGCGCATTCATCAACCATTTGCTTGCAATCTATTTCAAAAATTACACGTGTAAGTTCCCGAGATTATATCCATGCAATGGCCTGTTGGAGAGCCCAAGCTTCTGCCTCTGATGCTGTCATGACAGCATCGCACCATTCTGAACGCTATAACAGTAAAATGCCTACTGAATCATACTGCCACTTCTAAATTGCACTTCAAGAATCCGTCCGGTGGTGCTGTCCAAGGCTGCTGATGTACCTGGTGGTGTCTCTGTGATCTGCTGTCATGCGCTGCTATACCTGCTGCGTTGCTACCATGCGAAAAGCACTCTTCACCGAGTATTCACCATCTCTAGTAAGTTTCCACAATTAATTTGTCTCTCAACGGGCCTCTTTTACTTTGTATAGGCCTGGTCTGAAACACACATCCCATCATACCAAGATTCTGTTGATCAAACAAAATCGGAGATAAAGATTCATTTTTTTGTCAAATATTCTAATGGCTAGAATCTATACATTACAATGTCCTTGTCAACCGAACTATGTCACCGGGACAATTACACCAAACATTATAACAATGAAATAACATATAACCCACTGACAAACAAGGCAAAATGATATCTCAAACAAACCTCTGCCAATGTCATATTTTAGATGGTTGGAATTGTAATTGGTATCAGAATCTACCAAACATTTTGCTTTTAAGTCTTAACAACAAATCCAGATACAAGTGACTATCTTAAATAAATACTACAATACAAGATCAATAGGGCACATTCTGTGCCTCTTCTTTATTCATAGCAAGAGCTTATCTTAAATAACAACAAGAATTACAGAAGTCAATTTTGTATTATGTTTTCTCCAACTGCTCGAACCGTGAATGGACATTATCTATGATTTAGATTTTTTAGCAGTTTGATTGCGGTTTTTTCTAGACTCAAGCATTTTAAAGCAGCTGAACCATAACCTAGAGGTCTTATCAGTTCGATTTTTGGTTTGGTTCTCAGAACATTCTAGCTCACTATAATCTTCATCAATACTAACTCTTGAAATGTCAATTTCTTGAAGATATTTAATAAGTTCTTCAAGAGCAACATTAGGATCTTCACTTCTCAACAAATGCTCTGCCACTACTGCAGGGGTGACCTCTACTTTTTCCAATAGCATGTCAACCTGTTCCAAGAGTGGACTATGATGTTCTTCAATGTCCAAATAGTTAGAAGCTAATATTCTGAATGCCTTAGGTTTAAGAAAAGACAAGTGAATATGCATGTCCATTCGACCAGGGCGCAACAATGCAGAATCTACTTTGTCTTTATGGTTCGTAGTAAATACAATAATTCGTTCCTCTCCGCAACTTGACCACAATCCATCCATATAGTTAAGAAGTCCCGATAGAGTAAATCGTCGAGGCTTGCTCTTAGTCTTAACCACCTATTCAATAATTAAAATCAGTAAAACTCATTCTATATAGAATACTCCCTCCCTCCATCCCAAAATATAAGTAAACAATTGGTCAACAAAATTTAATGTACAGTATTTGGCGTAAAATTTATAACAGATACATCAACTTTTGTTCACTCAGTTTTACGCTTATATTTTGATATGGAGTGAGTATTTAATATGAGACAAAGATATAGTAAAAAATCACAAACCTTAGCCTCTGAGATATAGTTTGAATGCTTGTCTGGTTTTGATCGATCAAGCACCTCCGAGTTGCAGTCAATGTCTTCAAAAACAATGATAGATTGGTTAGATGTCTCCCTCATGGCTCTCATGAGTTCTGAATTAGAATAAACAGAGCTTAGATCCAAATCATACACATCAAATTTCAAGTATTTAGCCATAGCAGCAATAAGACTAGATTTTCCTGTTCCTGGTGGACCATACAATAGATAACCACGTTTCCAAGGTTTACCAACTTTTTTATACAAATTTTTTCTCCTCAAAAACCTATCTAAATCATCAACTATAGCTTTCTTCAAATCAGGTTCTAAAGCAAGTGAATCAAATGAAGCAGGGTGTGACAAATCACTCTTTTTCCAAGGACCGGATTGCATCGAATGAATCTTGAGAGTTCTGTGTCCTGCTTTTATAGCCTCATGAGTGCTTAAAACATGTGGAATATACTTCTCCATAACTTTATCTCTATGCTTCTCATCAAAACTTAACACAAACCCATTTTCCTCAGATTCTTTTGACTTGTGCTTATACTCGGTTTTTGGATTTTCGAAAAAATCATCGTTGTTGGAATTTTTCATAAGCTTCCATTTAACCTTAATGTCTTCAAATTCATCCACAACTGTTTGTTTTCCATCAAAAGCTAGAACTATGTTGTTATGCTTAGGTAATTGTCCAACTTTGAGTGATTTGTAAGTGTTGGATATTTTAGTAGGGAGATACTCTTTGGCTGCATAGTAAAGATTGTTGGTATTTCCATCCCAATACTGATCTATTTGAAGTGAGACTTGATTATTGGGTTGGTAATTTGTGAAGAAAGTTTTTAGCTTTGAGATAATGAATGTTCTGAGCTTTAAGGGTATGAGATCATTAATTGCAGTTCTTAAAAGCATCATGAAAGTGGAGAAGGAAGCATAAATTTCAAACCATGATGATGCTGAACCAATGTTTGCATACGAGGAAGAAAAACGTCCAAACATGGGAGATTTCATTGTGGTGTGTGTGAACTTTGATTGATGGAGAATGGTTTATTTGTAGGGGTTTCTATTTGGTTTTAAACTTAGATGTACTACTAGGAAACGGATTAAATGCACTTGATGCATGCGGTCGATCAATATGGACCATATGATCTTGATCGGACGGTAAAGATTTTAAATCTGATCTTTTTATCTAGCATTGGATGGCTCAAATCTATTTGAATGCAGTGCAGTCAGTCATGCCGACTGCACTTAATCCTGGTCCACTATACTACTACTACAATGCATTTGCATGTGAGTTTGGATCCTCTCCTGCCACTCGCACTAGGTAGCACCGCTCAATCTCAACTTTTAATTTTTATTAAGATAACGGTCAACATCATAGTATAATTAATAAACAGTTCATAACACAAAACATGAGCAAAAAGATTCGAGAAGATCTGGATCTATTTGCATACTTATCTCTTTTTAGAAATTTGGATTTTTCTTAATCAACGTTTCACATGCTATTTGGTGGGTGACTTCAATTAATAGTAACATAAGTTGCTATCATTGTGGGTTATCAGAATTATGGCAGCCCAACGTGATTTCACATAAGCTATAACTAATAAAATCTAAAATTCATGGTGGGTCATCATGATATCAAACATGTTTGTGTTTTTTTATTTGTGTCCTGAACTTTTTTTCTATAGTTTGCATTCTTTAGCATAGTAATGCATGCGTTTAATAGGTGTTGCATTTGATTATATCTTATAGATTTTAGAAATATGATGAATGCTGTCAAAAAAAGAAAAAAGAAATATGATGAATGAAAGTGAGTGAATGGTAATTTCATCAAATTAATCTTATTCTTATTAACTACTATTGATATTTTACTTTCTTGAAAGAAAAAAAAAAACTCAATGATCTGTTTCCCACGCACTAGTTTTTTTCTTGTGTGAAGGGATATTTTATTTTGTTATGAAGTCTCCTCTACTCTCTCAAGTCAATATAAATTATTTGGCGCAGGCAAATTCGAAGAAGCTCCACATCCATTTGGTAGCTTCCACGCAAGAGAAGAGAACTTGACAAATCAGAGCAGAACCTACACAAGAGTGCTATTCATATTTAGGTATTTATATTTTATTTTATAATTCTCACTAAATTGTAAATTGTAGTTTTGACTCTCCATGATTTTGCCAATCTCAAGTCCAATACAAATATACAGTATAACCTTTTGCGAAATCGTGGCGGTCTACCCTGATTATATCAAATTAATCATGATACTAAACATTTACAATTTAATTGTGGATGCATTATGTAACTAAAAGATGCTTAGAAATAGAATATATAGGTGGTACCTCAAAAAAAAAAAAAAGGTTTTGGGTTGGTTTTTAAAATGTATACCCCTTTTAAGAAGAAAAAACTTAAAATAAAAATAAACGTCCTAGTTGAAAAGTCCTAGATACTTATCTTAAACTAACATCCGGATTGGTACCAAACACGAGTAAAAAGGAAATTAAAAAAAAATAATATGTAAATATTTATATAATTTATATAATTAACAAATAAAAATATAAATCTTTTTAGTAAAAAAAAAATATAAATCTTTATTCAAAAAAATAATATATAATTTTTTTTATAATAAAATCCTAACAGAAACCCTACAAATAGATCACATAAACCCTACTAACTCACTCTTGACATCACAGTTCACACGCCACCATGAGATCCTCTCAGATTAATCTCCTTTCTTCCTTATTCACAAACTTTGGTTCAGCATCATCATGGTTCGAGTTATATGCTGCCTTTTCGACATTTATGATGGTTTTTCGAACCGCGATCAACGATCTCATACCATTAAAGCTTCGAAATTTCATCTACTCAAAGCTACTATCTTTCTTCACAAATTACCAACCCAATCATCGAGTTTCACTTCAAATTAACCAGTTTTGGGATGGAAATACCAACAATCTCTTCAATGCAGTTAAAGAGTATCTTCCTACTAAAATATCAAACACTTACAAATCACTCAAAGTTGGTACACTAAACAATCGTAACAAGTTGTTACTAGCTTTTGATGGAAAACAACCAGTGGTGGATGAATTTGAAGGCATCAAGGTTACATGGATGGTTGATGAAAAAACCAACAACAATCGTCCTTCACAAAATTACAACAATAGATCAAGATATGAAGAAGATATGCATGGTTATGGACATGGTAGAGGATCAGTATTATCTGAGGGTAATGGGTTTGTGTTAAGTTTTGATGAGAAATATAGAGATAAAGTTATGGAGAAGTATCTTCCACATGTTATAAGTACTTATGAGACTATAAAAGCAGAACAAAGAACTCTCAAGATGTATTCAAGTTATGGTGGACATTGGAGCCCAAGTGATTTCAACCATCCAGCTTCATTTGAATCACTAGCTTTGGATCCTGATCTAAAGAAAGATATAATTGATGATTTAAATAGATTTTTGAGGAGGAAAATGATCTATAAAAAAGTCGGTAAGCCGTGGAAACGTGGATATCTGTTGTATGGTCCCCCAGGAACAGGAAAATCTAGTCTTATTGCTGCTATAGCTAGATACTTGAAATTTGATGTGTACGATTTGGATCTAAGCTCTGTTGTTTCTAATTTAAGCCTCACTACAATCTTGAGGTCGACATCTAACCGATCGATCATTGTTATCGAAGACATTGACTGCAACAAAGAAGTGCTCCAGCGATCAAATTCTGCTGATAAAGATTCAAATATGATGGCTTCATCACCTAACTTAGGGGCTAAGGTGTGTGTTTTACTCCCTGATTCTAATATTAAATATCTTGTTAAGTACATTTTTGTCCATTATCTAATTTTGTATATTGAGGTTGTATTGAACCTAAATTCTAAAGTATTAAAAATATTTATACATACATTAATATTGTACATGATATGGTTAATTTCATGCATCAGAAGAAGGCTAAGGACGACAGATACAGTGGTGGCAAAGTGGTCGCCAAAAAGTTTAGTCTATCGGTACTTCTCAACTATATGGATGGTTTGTGGGCAAGTTGTGGAGAGGAACGAATTTTGATATTTACTACGAATCATAAAGACAAAGTAGACCCGGCGTTGTTGCGCCCTGGTCGAATGGACAAGCATATTTACTTATCTTATCTTAAACCTAAGGCATTTAGAATCTTAGCTTCAAATTATTTGGACATTGAAGAACATCATAGTCCACTCATGGAACAGATTGATGAGCTATTGGAAAAAGTAGATGTCACCCCTGCAGTTGTGGCAGAACATTTGTTGAGAGGTGATGATGCTGATGTTGCTCTCAAAGGACTTGTTAAACTTCTTCAAGAAATTGACATCTCAAGAGAGAATGAAAACAATAGTAAATAGTTAAAAACTAACATTAGAATAATTTCATTATGTTATTTGCAATTATCCATGTGACAATTTCGACTATCTAAAATATGACCATTGATCTTTGAGATATCTTTATATTATTATTGTGTTGATTTCTTATATTTTATTCCATTGTTAAGAATTCATGCTACATATTCTTGGTTTGGGAACGAGTGTGTATAGGATTAGGCCTAAGCAACTACTTGTGAATTCCCTTTATGCTTTCACTTTGTTATTTTCCTCTTAGTTTGATTCTAAACTACTTGAGTAGTTGTGCTTTCACTTTTATTATTTTATTTTCTTCTAATTGAAAGTTGGGTATAACTCATCTTTACAAAATTCATTTAAATAAAAGTACATAGGATATTCAGGTGATACAAGTATAAATTCAACATTGTTAAAATAATAAAAAATAAATATGTGAACAAACTTACAACATTTAAATTAATAACATAAAATGACATATTCTTAGTGTCGCACTGAGACGAAAAAATCAATAAAATTTTAATCGATGTGAAAGATACTTATTTTGATTAAAAAGCTGTAAGTTTTTTTTTTTTTTTTACAAGTATAAAACTGTAAGTTACGTTGTTTCCTTATTTTTCTCACTTATCTTTAGTAACTTACGAGCCAAATCCTAGAAAAATTTAAAAGATACGGCCAATTTTTTTTTTATTTTTTTTTTTGGTAATCAATTATAAAACCTTCATTCAATTTTACTTCTCTATCCCAAATTATAAGGGCAAATAAAAAAAATACACTTATTAAGAAAACATAAACATGAAAAATTAAAAATATAGTTTTGTGAATTTTTTTTAAAATAAATGTATGAGAAGATGTAAAATCAATTTTGATTGGTGGTTGTTTATAGAGAAAAATGGAGAGAGAGAGAAAAAAAAATTAAATGCAATTTACATTTAATTTTATAAGAATAAGAAAAAAATATTCTTGAAATTTGTTTTTTCTCTTAAAATTTGGGAAAAAAATATTCTTGAAATTTGTTTTTTTAGTTATATTTTAGCACTGATGAAGTATTTATCTATTATAAAACCCTACAAATAGAGTATTTCTCATATTCTGTCTCTCTCACTCACTATTGACATCACAGTTCACACATCACCATGAGATCCCCTCAGATTAATCTCTTTTCTTCCTTGTTCACAAACTTTGGTTCAGCATCATCATGGTTCGAGGTATATGCTGCCTTTTCCACATTTATGATGGTTTTTCGAACCGCAATCAACGATCTCATACCCTCCAACGTTCGAAGTTTCATCGTCTCCAAGTTACGATCATTCTTCACAAGTTACCAACCTAGTAATCAAGTTTCACTTCAAATAAATCAGTTTTGGGATGACGATACCAACCATCTCTTCGATGCGGCAAAAGAGTATCTTCCTACTAAAATATCAAACACTTACAAATCCCTCAAAGTTGGTATGCTATATGATCATAATAACAACATATTAGTAGCTTATGATGGAAAACAACCAGTGGTGGATGAATTTGAAGGCATCAAGGTTAAATGGATGCTTGATAAAAACACCAACAATCGTCCACAAAATCACAACAATGGAACATATGATGATGATGATAATGGTTATGGTGGATCAGTATCATCTGAGGGTACTAGGTTTATGTTAAGTTTTGATGAGAAACATAGAGATAAAGTTATGGAGATGTATCTTCCACATGTTGTAAGTACTTATGAGACTATAAAAGCAGAACAAAGAACTCTCAAGATTCATTCAAGTTATAGTGGACATTGGAGTGGTAAAAGTGATTTCAATCATCCAGCTTCATTTGATTCACTAGCTTTGGATCCTGATCTGAAGAAAACTGTAATTGATGATTTACATAGATTTTTGAGGAGGAAAACAATCTATAAAAAAGTCGGTAAGCCGTGGAAACGTGGATATCTGTTGTATGGTCCACCAGGAACAGGAAAATCTAGTCTTATTGCTGCTATAGCAAAATACTTGAAATTTGATGTGTATGATTTGGATTTAAGCTCTGTTGGTTCTAACTATAACCTCACTACAATGTTGAGGCAGACATCTAACCGGTCGATTATTGTTATTGAAGACATTGACTGCAACAAAGAAGTGCTTAATCGATCAAAATCTGCTGATATAGATTCAGATACAGATTCAGATATGGATTTAGGGAAGAGGGTATGTTGTTTTACTCCCTCTGATTATCATATTAAATATTCTGCTAAATATATTTTTGTCCATTATCTAATTTTTGTCCATTATCTAATTCTGCTAAATATATTCTGCTAAATTCTAAAGTATTAAAAGTATTTAAACTTATATTAATTTTGTATGAATGTATGATATGGTTAATTTCATGCACCAGGGCGGCAAGAGGGGTGGCAATGTCGCCAAAAAGTTTACACTATCGGTACTTCTCAACTATATGGATGGTTTGTGGGCGAGTTGCGGAGAGGAACAAATTTTGATATTTACTACAAACCATAAAGACAAAGTAGATCCGGCGTTGTTGCGCCCTGGTCGAATGGACATGCATATTCACTTATCTTTTCTTAAACCTAAGGCATTCAGAATCTTAGCTTCAAATTATTTGGACATTGAAGAACATCATAGTCCACTCATGGAACAGATTGATGAGTTATTGGAAAAAGTAAATGTCACCCCTGCAGTTGTGGCAGAGCATTTGTTGAGAGGTGATGATGCTGATGTTGCTCTCAAAGGACTTGTTAAACTTCTTCAAGAAATTGAGATTTCAAGAGGGAATAAAAACAATAGTAAATAGTGAAAAATCTCTTCTCTTATTTTTAAATGTTGTTACGTTAGCTACAAGTAACCCTAAGAATTTTTCCTCCTAATCTCCTCTTTAATTATGAAGCCTGTGTGTAATAATCATTGATTTATATTTAAAAATAAAAATAAGAAATAATGTAATAATTGGCTATCGCTTCAATTTGAAATTTAAAGGCTTTAATTAATGAGATAAGAAAATCAGCAAAATTTCTAATGAGCCTAAAACACCGCCCATTGATTAAACTGATCTTTTCATATTCTAAAGTTTATCCTTTTCCAAAACTATTCATGTGTAGTCTCTTTCTCTCTGTTCCAATTCCTGTTCTATTTCTTCTTCTTTCTACTTTGTCTTCTTCCTTCTCACGATTAATGTTTCAACTATTTGCTACTTTAGTTTGCTAATTTTGATAATAGATGAAGAATTATTTTCGTGCATATATTTTCCTTCTATTGAAGATAAGTGTGTATTAGTTTTTTTTTATTCTTTCTATTGAATGTTGTCTTTGTGTTTTAATTTTTGAAAGTTTCTAAATGTAAGATTAATTTAGTGGAATCGGAAGAATGTTAAGGAAGCACGCTACTCTTTTCTATTTTGCTGTTGTTAGACTAATAGTAATGTTTGTTTCTTCCAAAAAGGTTTGGCTAAACATTCATGTCATATATTATTTACTCTCTTTGAGGACATAAATTTCTCTTTGAGGCCCATAGGTGGTTATAGAGCGGTTTAACACCAAATTTCACGACAAAATATATGTGTGTAGGTGTGACCGTTTTAATGCACCAAAAAAAAAAACGAGTAGTGTTTTTTTTGTTATAGAATTATTTTATTTATTGTCATATCTTTTTTATTAATATCATACTATTATATTTTTAATTATTATTAATATACATCATATATAAAATAATTTTTCGATATTTATACTAACTTATTGCACGGTGAAAGTCTAATTAATATTAGAATTTCATTCTATTATTTGCAATTGGTAGATTCTAATATCTATGTGACAATTTCGACTATCTAAAATATGACATTGATCTTTGAGATATCTTTATATTATTATTGTATTGATTTCTTATATTTTATTACATTGTTAAAAATTCATGCTATAAATTCTTGGTTTGGTGGAACGATCGTGCAACTGTATAACTAAAGGATTATGATGATATATTTGAGTTTCTTCATATAGAATATACATAAAATTATCAAACATATTATTCGATGATAATACTTTTCTCTCTAAATATAGAACGATTGCAATTGTAATGCAAATGGACTCTATAGTACGGTTAGGGTGTGATGACCGGGTCTATTTGAATGATTTGTTAAAAACAGTTTTTTAGTTTTTAAAAATTTAAAATTAAAAAATTTAATTGGTAATCCAATTTTAAAAACAATTTTCAAAAATTGTTTTCTATATATCAGTTTTTAAAACTAAAAAAATAAAATAGGTTTAAAGAGTTTTGTTTTTCTTCTTAAATTTTTTTTCTAAAATACATTTATAATAAAAATCAAAATTATTTCAAACAGGCCCCTCAGATCTCTTAGTTTTTTTTTGACTAATTAGTCTGATCTATTAGTTAGTTAGTTTGTTTTTCCTTTTGTGCATATTCTAGTATTTTCTTAGGTAATAAATGTATAACTATAAGAGTTGTAGGATTTGACACGCAAATTACACGTTGGATTAGGGTTTTGGGCGGAATAAGGTTTGGAGCTAGGGTTTTGGACAATATCGATCTTTAAGATTATCAGATCAGATAAGCACGTACATGCGATATATAGAAGGAAATATCATATCATATTAGAAAAGAATATTAAACACATACTAGTAGAAGGAAATAGAAAATTGTCCAACATTCTATGACTTGAATTGTATTGAAAGTGTTGATCAACATCTCTAGTTAATGTTAGAGAGACGATCAATTACATTAATGTGCATGATATGCACCAATCAGTGCCGGTCCTGTACATTTGGAGGCCCCAGACTAATATAAAGAGGCCCTTTAAAAGTGTATTTTTTATTCAAAAAATTTAATTTTTAAAAAGGAATATTTTTTATTTAAAATATAAATAACATTAATAATATAAAAAATAATCATATTCCAATTCATAATAATAGTATATTTTCAAGTTAATATATATCATTAAAAATATATAATGAATAATAAAGTAATTTGTCACAATTTTTAAATTTTAAACCATTTACTTATTAGTTTAAACAAAAATAAGAAAGAAAAGTTCATCTCAGGGGAAACTAACTCAAGCCCTACCACCAGACCAACTGAAACTTCTTGTTATAAATTCCACTCATTAAGTATTTACTATAATTTTAGTATGATGGATTTTAAAAAAAAAATATAGAGGCCCCAAAATTTGGAGGCCCAAGGCTGAGGCCCAGCCTGCACAGTCTCTGGGCCGGGCCAGGCACCGATGTAATGAATGATTAGAATATTGAGTATACATTAACTCAAAAGATCACTACTTACATGAGTAAAAAAAAAATTGGACTCCCTCATGTCATTATTATAGTCAAATTTGACTTTTTACGTTGAATAATTGATGTATCTTTGAAAGAAAATCGATATTTTGCTCCTAGAAGATATTATGATGTGTATGAATGGATAAGAGGGAAACATGTTTGTGTAAGTTTGACTGGAGTTTTCCCATTTGTGAGACTGGGGTTGGGAATTTTACGGGCGCAACTCTCAAAGTTGCGTCAAGCAAAAGGGCCGCACATAAGAAAATGTACTCAAACAATCAACATGTTTTAACTTTTAACTATTTGCATTTTCAACTTTTGGTTTTCTAGCATCATAGACTGCAGACTTTTTGAAACGAATTCAAAATGTCATGTATAAAAATGTTGTGTCGCTTAGGTCAAGAGATGTAGTTTTTCAATACAAATTTTTTTGGCGGCGGAGCATGTTGTTCATCTACCTTTTGTTCTTATGTAATTATCTTAATAGGTCTTGCTAACTAACGTTGCTCGCATGAACTAGGCATTAGTTAAAAAACTAAAAACAGAAATAAAAGAATATATATATATTGAAAAAGTTAAAATTTAAACTTTTAAGGTATTTGACTTCAACAAACTTTTCTAAATTTGTATTCTTAACTAGTGCATGTGGTGTACTAGTTAACATTTACCTAAAAGTTATTATATTATTAACATCTTTGAACTAAAAAAAGTCAAATTTAATTATAATAGTTCATCAATTATTCAATGTATTAAAAAAATTCAAATTTTAAAAAGTCAAATTTATTATAGTCAAATTTGAATAGTATAATCAAATTTTTAAAAAGTTAAATTTATTGAATAATAATATATTTATTATTCAATATATACCCAAAAAAAGACAAATTTAATTACCAAAAAAACCATCAATTATTCAATATATATCAAAAAATTAAATTTGATTCTAAATTTATAATATTGACTGGACATAATTAAGAAGTATATATCTCATGATTATCAAAAAAAGAAAAAGGATTAGTCAAAAAAAAAGAAGGAAAAAACACAATATATATATATCTCATGACCAAAATATATACTTCTCACATGACCAAAAAAAGAGTGTATATCCTATCAAGCTTCTATCAATTCCACTTAATATTATTATCAAATTTTCTAATTTATGTGATTTAGTCTATCATATCTTACATTAAAAAGGTATAAATACTGTTTGTTTGTATAGTATTGTTATCATGTTTGCTTATTCTGAATTACAGAGAGATTAACGGCCTTCTTGAGAATTTGTCAATGGTGCCTCACTGTCTCTTACCCCATTTTTTCTAAAATTAGCTATTTTTAGTATAATAGTGGTTTTATTATAACCTTTTTTTCTTTAACCTCTCTCTCTTTCCTACTCCCCTCTACCCATTGGCTTTCAAAAGGTAAATATTCTATTTCTCATTTTCCTTTTCCTTTCATTTGGAAATTGGAAATAATCTTTTTCCTTTCATTCATCTTAATTTTCTTCCTTGTTTTTTTCCACACAATTTAATGTAAGAAATCAAATGTATAACAACTTTTCTAAATCGCGCTGCAAATTTTGATATTGCAACGCAAAATATCAATTAACATGATCAATGCATGTAACCACGTAATTGCGGTTACAATGTTATTGTAGAGACTTCTAAAACCTTTATATTGTGATTGCGGGCCCGCAATTTAAATATATAAACATTTTGTGTGTGTGAGTTTCTGATGAAATATTGTTTATTGTTTTTGCAGGCAGGGCATTTGGGAATGCTTGTAGTTTTCTGCCCTGCATGATTTGAGTGCTTGATTCTTCTATCCTTAGTTTCAACTCCTCTATATAACAAGCACCAAAATCAATCAACCGTTACAATACCATGTCAGGAGGACCTGCGGCTTCTGGGAATGGTAAATTTATTTATGTATGAGATGTTAATTCGACGATTAAATCTATCTATAGTGTGTTATGTAAGTGGTTTTTTATTTGAAATTTGAACAATGTGGTTTTATAGGTTCATTTAAGCAGAAAGCAATGAATGCCTCAAACATTCTTAGGAATTCATTGTCAAGAAAAGGTAGGCGTAGTAGCAAGGTCATGTCCATTGAAATCGAGGATGTTCACGATGCTGAGGAGTTGAAAGCTGTTGAAGAGTTCCGTGAAGCTCTTGTAGCGGAAGACCTCCTCCCTGCAAAACATGATGACTATCATATGATGCTTAGGTTAGTTTTTTTTGTTGTGTGTTTAGTTTATCATACTATTTTCAATGAAACCGATACTTTAGGCTAATATTCGTGTATTTTCTTTTCGTTTAGATTCCTAAAGGCTAGGAAATTCGAGATTGATAAATCAAAGCTGATGTGGTCTGATATGCTCAAATGGAGGACGGAATTTGGTGCTGACAATATTGGGGAGGTACTTACTTGGTCGTAACAACGATGTTTTTGTGAAGGTTGAGGGGATTCGAACATTTAACTTATGTTGTGTATTTTTTATGTCCTTTATTATACTAGGAATTTGAATTCAAGGAAATCAATGAAGTATTGAAATATTATCCACAAGGACATCATGGAGTAGACAAAGAAGGACGACCTGTATACATAGAAAGATTAGGACAAGTCGATGCGGCCAAGATGATGCAAGTCACAACAATGGATCGCTATGTCAAATACCATGTAATGGAGTTTGAGAGAACATTCGATGTAAAGTTTGCAGCTTGTTCGATTTCTGCCAAGAGGCATATCGATCAAAGTACGACTATCTTGGATGTGGAGGGAGTGGTATGCATGAGAAATAGTTAATAATTAGTTATATACGAAAAATTTACTACAACTGAGATAAATATTGTTTCAATGTCGCAGGGGCTTAAGAGCTTCAACAAACATGCTAGAGAACTTGTTACTCGCATTCAAAAGATCGACGGTGATAACTATCCGGAGGTATTAAAATTTATCTACTTTTCGTTAGAATTATAAGGGGAAAATATTGTTGTGAATAAATATCAAGGATTGGTGAGTAATATCATGAAATTGGTTGGTTCGCTGCAGACCTTGAATCGCATGTTCATCATCAATGCAGGTTCTGGATTTAGAATATTGTGGAACACCGTAAAATCCTTCCTTGATCCCAAGACCACAGCAAAAATCCATGTGAGCTTATAGACCTTATCCTAATTCTGCTTGTGTGTTGGGAAAGTTGTATCATTGAAACTTATATTAATTTATACATGATCAGGTTCTTGGCAACAAGTATGATACTAAGTTGCTTGAAGTAATCGATGCAAGGTGAGTTCATAAATACAATGAATATCTTAGTATCTGCTGGTTTCCTCATTTTACAAATAATTTGGAATCGATTCTTTATTCTTACACTCCTCGTATTTCTTTGTCAGTGAGTTACCTGAGTTTTTAGGAGGTACATGTAAATGTCCTAATGAAGGAGGATGTATGCGTTCGGATAAGGGCCCATGGAAAGATGCAGAAATAATGAAGGTCGGGCCTGCTACTATTTTCTTTAACCTCTATTTTCTTCTTTACATCGCTATTTTTAATATCAGCTAATAATTTTAAGTCGCGTGTATGGAATTGCAGATGGTTCAGAATGGTGCTCACAAATGTTCAAGAAAAAAGGAGAATGAGTCTCATGTCGAGGAGGAAGAGAAAACAACAGTTTCTGAGGTGAGAAAGCTCGTTCTAGCAACTCTTAGTTTTTTTTTTTTGCATTTGTGAACTTCTTAACTGATTGATTGATGAACATGTACTCTAGGAACCAAAGGCTTCCAAGCCGGAGGAAAATACCACCTCAGAAGCTTCTCCGATTTGCGACGAGGTATGTTAATATATATTTTTAATCTTGTTAAGAATAGACATCTTTCATAAAATTTATGCTAGTTCCGCCACTGGTTTTAGTCACTCTGTCATATTTTTCCATTCTACCTTTTCTCCAATACTATAAGTCATACATAATAGTAATATATGTAATATTAATGTTAAATTTTTTTAATGCCCCTTTTATATACTAAGAGACTATGTAAAAGTCTTTTAACCTTTTACAACTGCATAAGCTAACTTAGATTTTAAAATTATAGTTAAAAATTTGAAGGTATTGCATAATATAGGTCTATTGAGCTACCTCATCCTCCATTATCTTCTTGCATTTTTCATTTTTGTTTCAATAATTCCCATTGTTTATTTAGTTCTAACTGTCTAAAAAATATAAGTCTCACAGGTCCCTGCTACTAAAGCTTCTAAGCATGAGGTATTAACCCCGAAGGACGATAAAAAAGATACGCATAAAAAAGGTGACGAGGGTGAAACAATGGCAACATCAAAAGGTACATTATGGTGGACAAAATTATATATTTCTTTTAAGTTTTGATTTAGTTTGTGTCAAATATTTAAAATAAGTTAAGGTTTTAAACTGTAGTCGCAATCACGGTTATACCATGATCCTTGATGCAACTGTAATTGTAGTATCAGAGATCTCAAAAACCTTTACATTGCGCTACAATTGTACTCGCAGACTACGATTTAAAACCATGATCCTAGATAAGGAGTTACTTCTTGAATTCATGATTGTACAAATATTTGTCTATATGCAAAATGATAACATTTGTGTGTGGACATTTTCATATCTTTGTGAATGGCTTAACAATATTAATCTTACTTTATTTCCACTCCTCTCTGTCTCCATCCTGCAGAGTTTATGACTGTCATGAAACGCATGGCTGAGTTGGAAAATAAAATGTCAAATATTAATCATCAGCCTGCCTTAATGCCGCCTGAGAAGGAGGAAATGCTACATAATACTATTAGTCGAGCTGATTTATTGGAAAAAGAACTCTTGGCCACGAAGAAGGTATTCAATCTGTTAGAACAAATAAATAGAATTTACGGAAGAACATAGACGATTGAGCGATGTTTAAATACTATGCTTGAGCGACTGACTACTTATCAGTGAATACGAGTCATACTCAATACAAACATTAACCATTGTTGTTTTCTTCTGATTTGTCTTGTTCACATTTTTGCTTTGTCAGGCTTTAGAAGATTCACTGGCTAAGCAAGAAGAGATTTCGGCATATGTTGAGAATAAAAAGCAGAATAAAAGAACGTGTGTAAGTAGACTACCGATACAATATATATACCTATACCCTTTAACTTTTTTTTGGTCAAGTAGCCTAGTGGCTATAATTTCACCCCTTAAAGGTAAATAAGTGGGTGTACCAGGGTTCGAACCCAGGTCCATGCACATTACGTGCAATGTCCCTACTAACTTCTCATATCTATACCGTTTAACTTTACTACTTACTGCATAATATTTTGGTTACTATAGTTTTATATATATAAGAATAATGGAATTTACTTTGTTAATGCAGTTTTGTTTATGGTAAATGAGAAATTGTGGATGGCCAACAAAGCATATATATGATGTCCAGAGATTAGCAGGGGATTGACTTCCACATTCTGCCTTTCATGAGACTTCCCAAATGCCCTTTTACATAAATGTTCCAACAAAATGTTAACTAGTAAATCTACAAAACAATGACAAGAAGAAAAGGAAATGCTCAATATATGATTTATGCTAATCAGAATGTTAGTGTTTATTAGGATAAGATCAATTGATTTCTATGTATATATAGTGCTTTGCACATTATGCAAAGCAGTTCTATATTATGTATGCACAGGAATCAATATCTTGTACAGAATTAGAGGGTATGTTTTTTATTTATATGAAAATTCTAATCCCACAAAAAAGCTATCCTTTTGTTTGTCAAAGTAAAGAAGAAAAAAAAAGGCATTGGTAGGGAGGAATAGTGTGTGAACTATATTCTCTTGCTCTCTTAATAATGAAAATATAATATTTCAATATAGATATAAACATAGTTTGAATGTGGCTTATGCAATTTTCATGTGAGGGTGTAACCAACTAACCATGATAGGAAATTTGAAATCACAGTGCATATTTGGTATTATGATGTACTGCAACGGGGTATAGTTGTGGTCAACTTTGTGTATGTTTTACTATATTATGATGTATTTGTCGAAATTACGGTTACACTGTGGTATCAAACATGCACTTAATTATAAAGTAAAAGTCCCTTGAGAGCATTATTATGTGAGAATAAAGACTAAGCATTCACTTGTCAAAAGAATGGCTAAGCATGCAACTTTACTTTATAGGTCCTGATTTGAAAAATGTTAGCATGGAATATTATACAGTAATCTTTAGTGATCCTTTATACTACTGCTAAAGTTAATTGCCACGTTCCTGTATTCATATTTATATTAAAAGAATGCCTATAGAAGAAATGATTCCAGCTAATTCCTCACTTAATTTTTAGTATCTCAGTTAACTACTCTTATAATTAATCAAAGGCTGTCGTTTTCCCCTCAATCAAAGCTAAGCATATCCTACAAAGATTGCTTACAATGTCAATTGTAACTACTTTTGCAGTTGCATATATGAATGTTTGTGTAAAACTTTTTACGCCGGACAGTGAATGAAAATTAATTAAACTCATACTATATACTAAAAAATGATACATTTCAAAAAAAATTGAAGAGAAGTAATTTAGTAAACCTATGGATTATAATGTGCTAAAAAAACTAAGAGAAGACACCTAGTTTAGTAGGTATTTATTCATACCTGTTCCTTAAGTAAAAGAATTCATGAGCTATAATCAAATAAATTGAGCAGGTGAGTCTACCTTAACTTTGTAGACTCCCTCTAATAAGACACACAGAACAATAACTGCAGAATAACTGCCCCCACTATTTTGATATTTTGATAGTTGACTAGAAACCTTCTAAAATCACAACTTAGGTAACATGTTTGGTGTTTGATACGTGTCGTAGTTCGATATTGATATGATACTGACTCATGTAGTTATATTCAAATATTTTGGTGTCTCTTAAAATTATTGAAGGTGTCGACTTATTAGTATCGTGTCTGGTATCTGTGTTACTAGTGCGGTTGTAGAGTAGAAAGATCAAAACTGCAAGTAGGAGTAATTTTAAGAATTTATCAAAAAAGTGCATACCAATAATGCAACTATATATCCTTAAGCATTGTTATGTCTAATGATAAAGCAAAAGTAATACACCATATAAGTAATAACAAAAGAAAAGAATTGATTCAGACGTTTTTTAATTAAACAAATAAAAAGATCAGTTAGTGTCTTACAATGCAAGCAAGAATACGATAAAAATGCTTTAAACATTTTCTTATATTTAATTAATACGTGGGAAACTTTGTCTAATAGTTAATTAAGGCCTTTACTATATAAGTATTTTCACTTTATAAACCAAACCAAAAGCATGTTTCACTGCATTTAGATTTTGACTTAGACCTTTAAGCTACTTCATTACAACAATATGGGTGATTTTACATGACATAATAATAGCTTAACAACTCTTATCTTTCATATTTTATATGTATTTGAAAACTATTTAGGTACCAACTCTAACTTTTTTTTTTCCATCTCATTGAAATACTTTTTTCCTTTTGGTTTTCTGTCATGCAATACTTTTTTGCTACATTGATTATCATCTATAAATAGTATCATTTCCATCATGGTATTAATCCAATCCACTTGAAAACTCCTCTTTCATAATATTCTTTCATAATAACTAAGTGATCTCGAAAGAAAAACAATGGTCAATTTTATGAACTTTTTCCTGCTTTTTTCTGTTCTAGTCTTTGCTCCTTTCTGTCACTGTGAAAACAAAGTAGGAGATTACCTCTACCCTCAATTTTACGATAAGTCATGTCCCAAAGTTGAAGAGATTGTCAAGTCTGGAGTTGCGAAGGCTTTCGCTAAAGAACCTCGCATGGCTGCTTCCTTGTTGAGACTACATTTCCATGACTGTTTTGTCAAGGTCTATACATAAGTGATTTAGTAATCTTTTATATATTTCAGAAAATGACCACTGATGTGGTGGAAATTGAGGTTGAAGCATGGTTGTAGACAACCTTAACGTTGCGGCCACAATTGCAACCACAAACTGTTTTTTGAAACTTGTGAAGATAGTTAGAAAATTTATAATAGCATCGTAAATATTTGATCTATGAGTTGTATATTGAGTCTTGGTGAAATGCATAGTCATATTTAAAAGTTTATATTGTTCAAATGCATGACAAAAGTTGATTTTGCAGGGTTGTGATGCATCGGTGTTGCTAGATAGTAGTGGAACCATCATCAGTGAAAAGAGGTCAAATCCGAACCGTAATTCAGCTAGAGGATTTGAAGTCATTGAAGAAATAAAATCTGCAATAGAGAAAGAGTGTCCTAATACAGTCTCTTGTGCTGATATTTTGACTCTAGCTGCTAGAGATTCAACTGTTATTGTAAATATTTATTCTTCTTCTTTTGCACTCTACTACCCTTATCTTTGACGATCAAAAATTAAATATCAAGTCTAATATTCAATCTTTTCAGACCGGTGGACCGGGCTGGGATGTACCTTTGGGAAGAAGGGATTCTCTTGGTGCAAGCATCAGTGGCTCAAATAACAACGTTCCTGCTCCCAACAATACATTCCAAACCATCTTAACTAAATTCAAGCTTAAGGGACTTAACATTGTTGATCTCGTTGCTCTATCCGGTAAATTCGAGTACTTATCCATTTCAAATCCACTGTTTTCAACACATACTTGGTTTGTGCTATTAAATCGCATAGACATGAACATTGATTTAAACCACAGTCAAATATAGTTGATGCAGTTTCAATAGCGATTATGTTACAGTTGCAATTGTCTCGTGCATCAACACAAAGGATCTTAATTTTCTTCGTTCGAGTATTGGATTCATTTTTCTCCATTGGAGTTTCATAGCTGCATCAGTAGCATAAACAGTTTCTTGTAATGTTATAGGCAGCCACACAATAGGAGATTCTCGGTGCACTAGCTTTCGGCAAAGACTCTATAACCAAACTGGAAATGGCCAGCCAGATTTCACTTTTGATCAAAACTATGCAGCTCAATTGCGCAAACGTTGCCCTAGATCTGGCGGGGACCAAAATCTGTTTGTCCTAGACTTTGTCACTCCGGTGAAATTCGACAACAACTACTACAAAAATTTATTGGCCAACAAGGGTCTGTTAAGTTCAGACGAAGTTCTGCTGACAAAGAATCAAGTATCTGCAAATTTAGTGAAAACTTATGCTGAAAGAAATGATCTTTTCTTTGAACAATTTGCCAAGTCCATGGTTAAGATGGGAAATATTACTCCTTTAACAGGATCAAGGGGTGAAATCAGAAAACGCTGCAGAAAGGTTAACAATTGATGAAGTACTATCATTGTCGTGTTGCACATGTGAAAAATGAATCTGCATTTTGTTGATCTTTATTTGTTTAGCCATTGGCAGATTAGCTGTGTCCTGAGTATAAATTTGGACTTTTGGTAACATTGTTTTGTGTGATTGAAGGAATTCTATGTAATAAAATGTTTTATGAACAGGTTAATAAAGTGTGAAGTTGTTGAAATTAACGGTCTTGAAGTTTCAATGAAATTTATTTCTGATAAAGTAGTGGAAAACCAATGATACTTTCCACCATCTTATATTTTTGACTTAATTACGCATTTGGTCCCAAACGTTTATTTTAACTTTCAATTTGGTCCCAAACATTTTAAAAGTTTCATATTGGTCCATAACGTATATAACTTTTGTGTTAGTTAGTCCCCTCTATCAAATTTTTTGTTAACACCGTCAAATATTAGACAAAATTGAAACTTAAAATAAACGTTTGAGACCAAATGTGTAATTAAGCCTAATTTAAAAATTACATATGTGTTGTCCACGTATGCTTGCCGTTTGCCACATGTTAAAAATAAACGGCGTTAACAAAAAATTTGACGGAAGGGACTAAGTAACACAAATGTAGTAAACGTTAGGGACCAATATGAAACTTTTAAAATGTTTGGGATCAAATTGAAACCTAAAATAAAAGTTTGGAACCAAATGTGTAATTAAGCTTATATTTTTTAATACTTCAATTTCAATTTCAATAGGCAATGCATTTTTGCCTCTTTGGCATGCATTTTGCTTCTATAAGTATGCATCTAATAGACAATGTGTATAAAGTCACATGATTATGGTTTTGTAACTGGGAACACACTTGTGTGTATAAAAAACTGAGGCAGTGAGATAAATCATGTAGCATTGTTAACTGTCTGTCTCAACTAATGTGCATGACAATTAATCTGGTTTTTTTCTTTGTATGTTGGCAAATGTGTTTCTTCAAATTTCTTCAATGCAAATTTGAGACAGTGAGTGAAATTATGTAGTTTTGTTAGCATTGTTTGCTTCATTTCTTGAAGAAATGTTCAATTACCAACTGAACTACACTCGCGGAATATATTTATAATATTTGTCTCACTGAATGTCTTATAACTTTTGATAAATTCAAGCTCCCCAATAAGAAACAGAGAAACTGAATTGCTAAAAATAAGGCTATGATGAAAAAATCTTGATTTATACAAATATCAAGTACAATGTACATAACAAGAATAGAATGCAACAACAACAACAACAACAAATAATAGGAATGATAGGATATGGTTTGAAGCTAGTCAATGCCGTGACATATGACTATGCCTCTATTTTTCACAAAGATACCAACCCCCAAGTAATAACCATGGTATACTTTTCTTCTGATCTGTGTCTATTTGTGGGTTAAATGGATTCCAGTGAAGTAAAGGTGGGAGAAAAGACGGAAAAGGTGTCAAATAACTTAAAAGGAATGGCATTTTAGGGTATGTTTACTATGTGAAAACAATTTCTATTTTTATTTTTAAAATTTGTGTAAACTTTACTTGCTAATAAGAAGATATGAGAATGAAAATGTTTTGGAAAAAATGTAGTCAAAAAATGTTTAAACATATACATAATAGACTATTAAAGTGAACCATTGTGTGGATTTTTTGGAAACAATGAAAATGCTAAAAGAATTGTTTTCATCTTCTCCCCAACACAATGTTTCAATTCAAGAATCTCGCACCCTTCTTATTAGCAAGTTAATGAATACATGTTTTAAAAAACAAAAATAAAAAGTGTTTTCACAAAGTATACAAGGCCTTAGCTTGTTAACTTTAGCTGCATCATTGCCTGAGTTGAGGACACAAGTAGCAGAAACGAAACGACACAGAACTACAAAAGAGGAAAAGGGTGAATTTTACTGGCTCTTAAACATGAGACTGATGAGAGTAACATAAATGTGTACTTATTACCCTTCCATCGGAAGTCATTCCCAATTAATAAAAGGGAGTAAAACCCTTTGGTCATAAGAGAAGTGGGTGCAAAGACTCATCAGTGCCTCACAATTCATTAGAGTAGTGTCTACATTGTCAAAATTAACTGAAGATTGCATGCTGTAAAATGGAGTTCCAGAAAGTTCCTATCACCCATCAAAGCTGTGCCAGCAATCAATCTGCAGTATGATATGCAATTTTGAAAGTAAGTTTCCTAAATTATTGGCTCTGCATACAATGTATGTTTTTTACAGTCAAATTTTGTATTAAGATGAAATAGCTTACCGATTGATAAAATGTCTGTGGTCGATTCGATAATTGGAGTATTTTTGAACTCAAGCAAATCTTTGGTTCGAAGTCTGTGTTCAAAATCTACCGGCATGCCTGTAATTTTTATTTTCTTCAAAGAAGTAATATCCTTCAGTCCTTCTGGAATCTTTCTCAGCTTCTCACACCAATCAATAACAATGTACTCAAGCATTGGCATTGCCTTTTCCTCAACTTTCCATTCCTCCAATTCTTTCAAAAGAGTGAGCCGCAAAAAGTGCAACTGTGAAAACCCTTCAGCACTGAAGCTCAACTCTGTCCAATTGTATGCCTTGTTACCCAAAATGAGCATTTTAAGTTTCGGCAATCTCTCAAGTTTGGCAATGGACTCCTTCTGTAGGTGGGAATTATGTAAAGTTAACTTCAACAGATTCGGCGGGAACTCATGTGGATCGGGTAGCTTCTTGATCTTTCCATTCAAAGACAACTTCTGAAGTTGTGTGCACTGAGACAGCTGCATAAAAATTGGAAATTCATCCTCTTCAGATTGAAGTGATAGTGACAGTGAATGAAGGTTGGGTAATCCTTGTATTGTAGAAAGAACAGAATTCACCAATGCTCCTGATAATCTATTTATCCCCAGCTGCCTAAGATTGGTCATATTTGCTAAACCACCATCTGTTATCCAATTTCCAGCCTCGATATATGGTAGGCTTTGTAGATTGGTTAAGGTATCCAACCGTAGATGACCGCTATCCGGAGACTCAAATGGTGTATACAACAGCAAATGTCTCAAGTTCACCAACTTCCAAATTACATTTGGTATTTTCTTAAGAAAACAACAATACCGTAAATCAAGTGTTTGTAGGTTCAGCAAGTTTCCAATGGTAAGTGGAAGTTTCCCCTCGAGATTAGTCTTCCTCAATCCCAGATACCTTAATTGAATCAGGTTCCCTATTGTACTTGGCAAGCTAACTAACCAAACACCGTCTAATTCTAACACCCTAAGGAGCTTAAATTCTGTGTAGATGAAATTCAATTTCTTTTCTTGCATAAAACTCATTTGAATCCAAATTTTCTTGTCAATATCCGCATTATATTCTCTATTGAAGAACAGCAGTGAACGTGAATAATCAGCAATGTGTTTTAAGAAATCGTACCGTTCATGGCAAGAATGTATAGAATGCCGCCTGGATTTAGTAAGCTGAGATGCTGACGATGATGAGCCTGCCGTATCACCAAAATACTCCTCTTTTCCTTTGGAGACTGAAAGATCTCTAAGAAAATCGTGGATGCGAATCGTCTTAACTCTCCCCAACGAACTCACAGTTCCAACTTGAATCATACACCTACCAATCAACTCATTCAAGTACCTCTGAGCAACATCTTCTGCAGCCTCCCCACCTTCCTGAGGTAAAAAACCTTCAGCAACCCATAATCTAATCAATTTTTTCGCCTGAATGTTCATACCCTTTGGAAAAAGACCCAAATAGAGAAAACAAGATTTCAACGGTGAAGGCAGATCATTATAACTCAATGCCAAAATTCTTGTTATCTTCTCTTGATCTTCAAGCAAACCCCCTCTAATATTCTGCAACTCCCTAGCCCATTCCCCACTCGACTTCAACTTCCTAGACAACAAACCACCAACCACAACAACAGCAAGCGGCAAACCTTCACATTTCACAACAATCTCCTTAGCAAGATTCTCAAACTCAGACGGTATCACACTCGCTCCAGGAAAAGCTTTACTACGAAGCAACGCAAAACTCTCATCTTGATTCAACGGTCTTAACTGATGAGGATGACCGTGTCCATCAGCATGTAAAGCAACCTCCCAAATCCTAGTCGTCAACAATATCTTACTCCCTAATTTCCTCTTAGGAAAAGCATATTTAAGACTATCCCAAACCTCCATACCCCAAATATCATCAAGAACAACCAAATACCTTTTCTCAGCCAACACATTATGAAGCTTATTCACCAACTCCTCGACAGGTAACTTATCCATTTCATCGCTTCCAAGAGCATCAACACCTCTAAGAATCCCTTGTAAAACATCTTTCCTCTTATACTCTTCAGAAACATAAACCCAAGCTTTACATTCAAAATGATTCGCTATCCTACTATCGTTATAAAGCTTCTTAGCCAAAGTAGTTTTCCCCAATCCACCCATACCAACAATCGAAACAACATGCCGCGTCGGTTCCAATGTAACCAACTGAGCAAGAATTGAACCAAAATCCTCTTTGACTTCAACAACATAATCCTCTTCAGAATAATAAGGTGAAGGCTGTCTCCAATGTCTTAACATCTCATTATCACCATTAGGGTTAGTACTAGTATTAGGGTTAGGGTTGTTTCTCATAACAACACCGTACATTTCACGTCTATCAGAAATCTCTTTGATCTTGTGGAGGGTTTTATCGATTCGATGACGGAGTTTGTAGAGATGATAAAAAGTGAAGATTTTATTGTGGAAATTGGTTTGAAGTGTTGAATTGTAGATGTGGGTTTCGATGATTTCTTCGGCTTCGAAAGCGGCGTTGCGGATCTCGGAAACCCACATACGAACACGTTCGTTGGATTGTTGTTTTGCATCTGCGTCTTTTAAGAAAGATTGCATCCATGATAATTGGTTTTTGAGAGATTGAAGTTGGTCTGTTACTGTGGATATGTGTGAGATAGTTGAAGTAGTTTGTTCTATGAGTAGTTCTGTTAGTTTTGTTACTACTGTTGATACTGCTACTTCTGCCATTTTTGGTGGTTGTGGAAGATGATGATGATGGATTTTGGTTGGACTGTTTCGTTGTGTGTGTCTGTTGGTGGTTGCTTTTTTTGGTGGTGCTTTAGTCAAGTTCTGCAATCAACTCTGTTTCTTCTTTTTCATGACATTGTTTTTTCTCTTTTCTTGGCATTTTTTGATTGAAGACTGAGTGCTGTAAATTTCAACGCGTTACTCAAAATTTGTTTGTTTTGTCGGCGGTTCTCGGGATAAATTAATTAGGGATGAAAAAAAAAAACACAAACAAAACCCAGACTCCAGGTAGTTTAACTAGTTAAGCTGATACTTGATATTTCGAGTTTAGATAGTACAAAGTCATATTCGAAATTTGAAATCACAACACTCGTTTATATGTTAGATTACAATGTTGTAGATTTTAATTTCTTAATTTCTTTGACTTTTTTGTATTATTTTTCTTTTATTGTTTCGGGTTCGATTAGAAAAACCCGAACTCATAGAGTGAGGGTGTTATTTCACTACTGGAATAGACTTTGGGTTCGAGATTTGGGTGGTGATTTCAGATTCGGTTTTGGATAGTGCGAAACCCGCATCCGTCTCTACGTGTTGTCATTCCTAAAAGAAGGGCACTCTAAGATCTTAAATAGTAGTAGTAAATTTTTGTTAAATTTGTGTTACAATTTTTAAAGTGACGCATTAAAAATTGTAGTGTTTAACTTTTTAAATAATTTTTTTTTTAAATAAAATGTTTAAAGATAAATTCTTTTATCAAGTATTAATTTCAGTTTTCTACTTAGTTGTAATTAAGGAGGATTTTATGTTAACTTCAGATAATGTTTTGTACATAAAAATTAGTATTTTTTATATTTTTAAAAGGGTGAATACATAAATCGTAAAAAGTCAAATTTACAAACGTGTGTGAAGAGTAAAACAAAAACGAGGTTGCGTTTTACAAAATCCTGTCGTAACCAAATTGGGAAAGTCCAATAATTACGACGAAATAACGCAGTGAGAGAAAGAAAAATGAAGAGTTCACGGTGGTGTATGGCGGTAACTCTAACATTATTGGCCGTTTTACCGTTTTTGTTTGAAAACGGGAACGGACCGGTAAATGTTGAAGCTTCTAATTCAGTTTCCGCGTTCGTTCAAAACGCAATCTACTCCAACAGAATCACCATCTTCTCCAAATCTTATTGCCCGTATGTTTATAACTCATTTCAATTCCAATTATAATCACTTTTCATTTTCCAATAACAATAATTAGGGTTTAATTTGATGATTATTGTTTTTCTTTTTTCATTTTGGTAGGTATTGTTTGCGCGCTAAACGTGTTTTTGTTGAATTAAATGAGCAACCGTTTGTTGTTGAGCTCGATTTGCGAGGTATGAAATTAATCATCATAAGTGCTTATGTATAAGTTATTTCTATAACAAAAGCTAAATTGTTTTTGTATAAGCTATAAGCTATTTTCATAATATGTTTTGGAGAGCTTATTAAAATAAGCTGAAAACTGCTTATGGACATGTCATTAGCTGTTTTTAGAAATTGTGTCTAATAGTCTCATAAGTCATAAGTGCTTATGCCGTCCAAATTGGAAATGGTTATCATTATTCAAACTTACCTCATGTTGGTTTTGACTTATTTATTTTGTGTTTGTGTAGATGATGGGTATGAAATTCAGAGTGTTCTTCTGGATTTGATAGGTAGAAGGACCGTTCCGCAAGTATTTGTCTATGGCAAGCATATTGGTGGATCAGATGGTTTGTTCTTGTTTCTTACCTTTTTTGCTTTTCTGGATTATTGTTATTTAAGACTAAACTCTCAATTTAGTCCTCAAATATCACACTCTCATGCTTAGGTTTTGTTTGGATAAACAACTTAATTTAAAACTTATAGCATAAGTGTTTATCATTATAAGTGTGAGATGTACAATTTATTTCTATAACAAAAGATTAAATAAATAATGAGCATGTCATAATTTGTTTTCATAAGTTATATCAAACAGTCTTGCAAGTGCTTATGCAGTTATGCTAGTAAATAAGCTCAAATATAAACCAATCCAAACAGGCCCATAGTCTTCTAGTATCACCATCTTTCCTACTTAGCCTTTAAACTATATGAAAATAATATAGAACAGGTTGTGGCCTGTGATATAGATGCTGCCGCATCAGAATTTGTATGATATGGCATAGAAAAGTGAAGTTTCACAGTAAGATTTGCGACTCTGTTTTAATATATTATAAATAGATTTGTCCCGTCTGTACCTAGCATCTTAATTACTAATGAGACAAATCATAAATTACTTTAGGGACAACTTATTATTTTCATATACTAAAGGCTAAATAGAGAGAATGATAATAAGGGATTAAATTGAAGGTTTACTGTATAACTATTATCTATATGCTATTAGTATTACCAAATGTTAAGGTTCCTCTTTGTGTTTCTCTATCCATTCTTAAGAAGTTTTGCTGTTTTTGCAATTTAGATCTCAGTGCTGCAGTCCAGAGTGGCGAATTGCAGAAACTTCTAAAAGCAAGTTGATTGTATACTAGAGACTGGGGAGCACTAGCATTGTAGTATCTATAATTTGTATGTATGTGGAGAACTCACATTTTCATGGATAAGGAAGGTTTCAAGCTTCTCGGGCAAAATACATTTTCATGTTTTTTTGGTATTTGCTAGGTGATAAACATGTCAATTCTTTCTAGCTTGATCTGGTTCTGCTTAGAATTTGTAAGAGTTCATGTTTTCATTTTGTTCTATACAGTAAAATCTCTTTAAATTAATACTTGGTAAATTAATAAACTCTCTAAAATAATAAAGTTGTCCGGTCCCGACTTGGGCCAGTGTAAAAAATTGAAAAATTCGATAAAATAATAAGATAATAATTTTTCGGAAGATCCCTTTGTAATTTTCGGTCCCAAGAAAATCATAAATTAATAATTCAAGTAATTTATCATATTCATGTGAGATATGGTGTTAATACTCTATCACATTTATGTAATTTATATATGACAAACTTGTTTAAGAATACATTGAACCCATTTATTCCTCTTTTTTACATCAAAAGTCACTATTGATTTTCAATACATATTACTAAAGTCATTATTGATTTACAAGTCATTAAAAACTCTTTAAATTAATAATTATTAATTTATCGATAAATTAATAACTCTCTAAATTAATAAATTTCTCCGGTCCTGACTCTATTAATTTATAGAGATTTTACTGTACTTCTATATGAAAGTATGATGACTATGAGTGGTGGAGCTCTAATTGTTGGAATTGATTTCGTCCATGTCATTGTTCATTATAATACTGTGAATTTCAATGTTCCGGCTCTTGATCTTGAAAATATTTTAAAAAGATGGCAGTTTCTGTTATGAAGCGTGAATGCGAGTTCAGCAATATTTCTATAACAGCATTGTGTCAGTGTCATTGTATCTATCTCAAGTTATCAACATCAAAGAAGTAAAAACTACAGGCCTACAAAGGAGCCAATGTCAAATTGTCGTCTTATAAACTATATCTATTCAATAGAATAGTTCTGTTTTTGCACCAAAAGAATTTGTATTGCACCAAAAAATTAATAGAATAGTTCTGTTTCGAGTAACCTAATAAATTATGAATTTACTAGCGTGCTTAATGTAAACAGCTAAACATATATAACAGAATAACAAGTCGTGTTATATTGACAACTAAAATCTAAATCCGCATGTAGGTGTTGCCTGAATGACGACATCGATGTCGTGTGTGATCTGAATCTCTGTATCTCGGGACAATAAACTGAAAATTGCGATACATATGCAGTGAAAATAATTTTTTTTAAGTGCAACTGATTTCTGGACAACTGTTGTGGCATAGAAGGTGGATGGCATGAAGGCCAAATGCACATTACTGCCTTTTCACAGCTTTGCCTGAGGAACCTTAAATTAAAGCGGGAATGTCGTGCCAATTATCAGGAAGAAGCTACAGAGTTAGGCCGCCAAGTTCCTTTCTTTGCACAGATCAAACTTTCTTGTTCTTTGGAGTAAATTATTTCCCAATGTAGAGATTTTAACAATGTTTCCACTTCGCTAAGGGTGCTAGGTTCATCACGGACAATCAACATCCCTCCCGGTCTCATTATTCTATCCGCCTCTGCAATAACACTAACAATTTTGCACCTGGAGAGCAAAAACAACATAACAGAATCAATTTGGTGCAATTTCTCAAGAATGGTGGGTGAAAAAGGTGTTTCCATCCACACATACCTCTCTTTTATCTTTGAGAAAAGTTTATCTGCATGAAGTAGATCATAAGTTCGCGGATACGTGCTGAAGGATTCACACCAGTCATGGTATATCCCAAAAAGGCCCCTCTCATAGATTATTGGTAGTGTGTCAGGAGCATCTATGTTCACCACATTGAACACCCAAATTGGAAGTTCCCTCAGAGCTGCTGCAAATCTGCATCCAGACGACTATAAGTTAAGACTAGTTTATCACATAGTATCAAATAATTTTTCTAAGTAGTTTGAATTCAGGTTGAATCAATACCCTCCATAGACAGCTCTCATGTCCATGGCATTTCTCACTTTAGACCAAGTTACACCAATGTTGCTCAACTCGTCGACAGTGTTCTTCCAACGTTCAGTGTCTTCTACAAAATCTTTGGAAGCTGGTTTTCCATAGATCCCCACCTGTGAGTTGTTTAACCAATATGGGGCTTTGTGCAGCCGTTTAGGCCAAACTTCAGGCCATTTTGTTCCTCTCTCAACCTTGTTTACCGGCACCTTATGTAAGCATGCCTGCAGAGGTACATACCTGTAACATAAAATTATGTTTTATAAATATGACAATCTAGATTAGAACTATATTTTCGAAGAAAAGAAAAGAAGATTAGATTTAGAACTAGGTTTACTGATCAAATCCCTATTTTTTTTTGTCCATGTAACAGTAGTAGAGATTTACCATGCAGCATTTGGATCATCACCATCCTTGCATAGTGGAGGTTCGTTTTTCTCTCTTTGCTCGTAACAGTCGTTGGAAGTGGGTTTGCGATAAATGGCGGCACCAACCTTGTTCAATTCATCCTTGTTGATAGTCACAAGCTCCCAACACATGGCCTTAGTTAGTGCGGACATATCTAAAAATAAACACATAAAACTTGTTAGAGTTATTATCTTCTCTCTCAAGAAGATATATAGATATGATATGTAATCTTACCCTTCCATATCTGGACATCTTCTTCAAGCTTTTGGTATACAGGAGTAGCAGACCAAGCAAAATAACCACCTGGTCTCAAAACCCGATTCAATTCCAAAAGCAGCTTGCCACCTGAAAACAAAGTTTCTCATTTCTCCTTAACCATGCTCAACCAAATGAAAAATATAAACTCAAGGTAACACATCAGTAAAACCAACCTTCTACATGCCAAGGTACTCGACAACGCGCACAATGAACGAGATCAAAAACGTTGCTGGGGAATGACAGCCTTTGAGAACCCATGACAGCAGATATGGCAGGAATGCCTCTCTCAAGAGCAAATTGAACCTGTGCTTCATGCTCGTCTTTCGGTGCTAAAGACATTGCAATAACATCTCTATCAAATAGGTAGCCGCCAAAACTTCCAACACCACACCCAACATCCAAAATCACCCTGGTATGCTTTCCCCATGCAATACCAGCTTCAGCCTGCAAGGTTAGAAGTTATGATTAGCATTCGATAAATAGTTGTTGATAACCTTTTCTTCGTGTCATTCATTGGTTAGATATAAGTTAGTTTAGTTAATTTTATTTCTGTTATAGTTTGTTATGAGATATAGGGAGTTATTGGTCCATATAATCCCTCAGTTGTAATCTTTCGTTCAGTCATCAATTGATCAGTCATGAGGTTTTTCAGAAAGTTTATTCTTCATTCATCAAGTAATAATTAGCAAGATATAAATTCACATTCTAAGCATTGTATCAATCCTAATTATTGAGTACTCATAAGTCGTAAGAGGGTCAGTTTAGAAATTAAATTTGCAACTACCTGTTGGAGAAAATCAATGTAGTGTAGAGCTCCATGAATGAATTGAGTTCCACCTCCTGGGAATGTCAAGAATTCACCTGTCAACTTCACCCAATTTTGATGTCCCTTTACCTCTGCCAGCTTCGCGTGTGGTACATTGTAGTACCATATCTATTTTCATACACAATAACAATGTTTTCATTTTTGAAGATAACATTATCAAAGTCTCCATAAATGTATTAGATATACCTTTGAATCAAAATTACCTTATCTCTGCTGTTAGGCCATTTGATGGATGTTTTGTAACCTTTAGGAAGTGGCACAAGGCAAGTAGGTCCTTCCTCAGGACAATGCCTTTCTCTATGTTCAAAGTGTTTTGTGGAACGTAACTTCTTTATGGCTTTCTCATTGTCCAAACATGGAATATAATCAGCACCTGCAGTAACATTGCATAGACTCCACTTCTGGTCTTGTTGTTTCTCCTCACTTCCTCCTGATTCATCACCTTTCTTTCTCTTTTTTTCGTTTTTCGATTGATCTGCTTGTGTTGCCCACGACTTCTTTGACTTTCCTACTTTCTTCTCTGCTTTTGGCTTCACGGTTTCTTCACCTTCATTTTGCTTTACATTATCTTTCTCTGATGCTACCTTCGAGCTTTGTGGCTCGTCAGTCTCACCTTTGTCTTCTCTTAGTTGTTCTTTATTTGCTTCATCTTCGTCGTTTTTAGACCCTTGTGTGTCGAAATTTGGAATATCTTGTTGTTGTTGCTGTTGTTGTACCGTGCTTTGTTCTTGATTTTCAGCTGCACTTACGTCATTAGATTCTTTAACGTCTTGAGGCTTGGTATTCTCTTCTTCGGATTTTTTGTTTTCTTCGGAGGCTTGAATGCTATTTTGTTGGACTTTCTCAGGCTCGGAAACTTTCACATCGGGTTCTACAGTAGATTCTTGTATTGCGGAGACTTGTTCTTTTTGTGTTAACGAGCTTTCCTCCGATATCTGAGCGTCACTAGCAGCATTCTGTTGTTTATTTGCATCGTTGTTTGCATTTTTGTCATCAGACTTGATGGCATCCTCGGGTAGATGACCAGGATTATCACCGTAAGCGGGAGTGTCCTTTTGCACTTCAGTCTTGGGGACGACGGTGGTGGTTTCTACCGGTTCTTCAGTCTTTTTGGGGGTGGTGGTTTCCGTGGAATCATCAGTGGTAGAAAAATCATTGTTTGTGTTTTCGGATGTATCAATAGCCGTTCGCGTGGCGATGTTCTCTTCGTCGCTCTGCGTTTGAGATGAAAACATAGAGTTGGTGTTTAGCATCCATACAGCAAAAACACATAATGCTATAAATCCTAATGTTATCAAAGTTGATACATATGATGGTGATGATGATCTCCTATTGTTACGTGTCTTAAACAATGCCATAAGAGTTTGTATTCAAAAAAGAGAATTATGATTATGATTATGATATGTATAAAAAAATTGTTAATGATGTTGATGCAGAAAGTGTGTTTGAGTGAGATGTTTGTGGAGGGAGATGCGGAGAGAAGATGGTAAGAAAAGATTTAGAAATATTCTCAAAGTTTGAAGTTGGAATGTCTTGATGATCCAAAAGAGTAGGAGTAGGGAATTTGTGTGACAATAATAAGGTTGTGCCATGTTGGAGACTTAATTAAACCAAGAAATTACAATTGTCTCTTTTTATTTTTTCTCTTTCAGTGTTGTTTTTTATTAAGAGAAAACTAATTAAATAGAAAGTTTTTTTAAAAAAAATCCATTATTTTGATTCTGAAATTTTAAAGATTCAATTTATTCTATTTTGGGTACATGATTCATGATATGTTTTAATCATATATATTTGTTTGAATAATCATATAAAAAAATATATGATTTAATAACCTAATGAATTTACATCTAATTTTATCCTTGACTATTGTATAAGAAAAAAAACTCGGTGATTAGTCACTACTAAACAACGGTGAAAATTTTATAGCAATAATATAGTAAAAAAAGATATATGCATGGATTTTATTTTTTGGTACATCAGAAAGATAAATGCTTTCACAGAATTTAATTTGAACTTTGACCTTCTCTTATCCAACTCATGTCCCATGGCTCTTCTAACTCTTACCACTTGAGTTATCCTACGTGTTTATCAAAAAAGAACTTGAAATATCTTACAGGGACAGTTTAATTTGTCATCATAGTTTTACTATACAGAATATATTTTATATATTTTTTTAATTCATTGTTATACATCTTTGTCATTTAAAATTTAGTCTATCATGTGATATTATTTTATATTTTTCAAAAACAAAGTAATCTTTTTCTCCTGACCAAAAAAAATATATCCTTTTTCTTCGATCACAATTGTGCCAAAAACTTTTAAAATATTTTTGAAAATAAATTCTCAATTTTGCTACGTTAAGAACGTATATGAGTGCCATAGAAATTTACACATTGTCTCTATTTTTATTTCTTTAAAATTAATACTATGATTTCCGTCAAAAAAAATTAATACTATGATCAAGTAAAAGTTATAAGTTTCTATTAGAGTGAAAGTATATTTCTTTAGAAATGCAACCACAGTCCACAAATCTTCATAAATCAATGACCAAAAAATACCACAAATGCGTTTTGCAATTATACATGAATACTTGGTATTAAATTATTAAACAATGATAAAAAAAAAAGGTTATTATTTGCAAAATCTTTTAGGAATGTTTAAGTATTGATTTTTTTAAAAAATAATTATCGAGAATATCAGACATGATAATGTGTTAATATATATTAAGCAAAACTATCAATATATTTTCTCTAATAGAAATAAATAAAATTAATTTGTTGTTGATATATGGAAAAGATAAATTACTTCTCCAAGGATTATATTAATCCATGGACCTCTCCTGGTTTATACTACTTGAGTTGTTCTAAGTTATTCTAAGGAAACAAATAAAATTAACTTGTTAAAGTAAAAGCTATAAGATGAGTGAAAGAAATATAAAATATTAACATCAAAATATAAAATATTGACATTAGGGAAAGTAACTAAAAATCTCCAATCTAATTATGATATCACCCATAAAGTTTCGTGTTTATAATATATTTTTGTTTGACAAAGTGTTGATAATAATATATTAACATGCTATGAAATTAACCAAAAATAAAAGTATAGCAAGATGTTGTAAATATATAGAAGAATAATAGAGATATAATAGAGAAAGGGAGAATAATTTGAGAGAGAGAGAGAGAGAGAGATCTTGATCATTTGTATTAGTATTATATTATATTCTTCAAGTTCTCATTAAGTTAAATACGAGTTCTATTAGAGACATAAATTTTATAGGTTACAACGGAATTGGTCTAACGGTTTTAGGACTCTTAATAAGTGCATGTGGTCAAAAGTTCGATTCGTGATTCATGCGTATAAAAAGAATTTAATTGAGAAGTACAAGGGGTACTCAACCATTACAATTTCAAAAGAACCCATTATTAGATACAATGAAAACAAGCTAATGGGTTGCTGCACCAATCAGAGATAGACATATCAACACATAAATTAAACCAGCCTATAAGCCACAACCATGAAATATAACGAATATGGTCTAGTAACGCGGAGACATTGACACTAATAATACCTCTAAAGATAAAATTGTTGCGCATGCGCCAGATGCTCCATGTTATGGCCAACCAAATAATATGGCGCAACCTCTTGCAATTCTTACTTTTGGCTACCTTACCGAAAGAAAGAAAATGATGCACATCGTCAATGAACGGCTCAAAGGAATTACCACAACCACATAGAAATTGAGTTCCAGACCTGAGCTATGAAATTGAGAGGAAAAAAGACATGATGCAAATCCTCTGCCTCTCTCAAAAAGAAAACACATAAACTATCTTGAGTGGTTGTGATGATACCCCTATGTACAAGTATGTCCCGTGTTGGCAACTTTGCAAGCAACGATCTCCACCCAAAAATACTGATGACGGGATATTATTCAACCAAAGATGCTTCAAAGCTTTCTCCGTATGATGACCAACACCTAGTAACTCAGTGCTTTGAGAAAGGAAAACATAAACACACCGAACCGTAAGAAGGCCATTATTATGAGGAATCCACTTTCGAGTTTCGCCTATCTTTCGTCTCCCTACAAGGGCTAACCTGTTCCAACAACGACAACAAACTCAGTTTCCAACACAACTTCAACCTCCGTGAGCGGGGCTGACCAACAAAGTTTCCATTTCCACAACTCATTTTCCCAAACTTCCATCGTCGATACACAAGCATTTGGAGAAGGGGAAATAGAATATACTTATATGATGGCAACTAAAAAAAATGTATAGGTTACAAGTAAGGCAATAATCAACGTATAGAAGGCCACTACCAAAATAGTAAGGTTAATAGTAGTAATTAGCACTAGCAAATAGAAGTATAGATCATACTAAGAAAATGTCGTAAGAAGAAAATGGAATCCATATATAAGTAAAAAAAAAAAAAATCTTCCTTTCACTAAGTCAATTTTATTAATATCACCAAACTTAATTGGAAACCAAAGTTCACTGCCCTTGCCTTAGATATAACTCAGATCCCATAATCAAGCAAAATAGGGATTCCTAACAAAAGCTAATAGCCCCAACCCTAATTATCTATGTTACATCCAAATCCAATAAAAGAAAATCTATAAGACTAACACTGTGACCACAAGACAATTTTCACAACAACCTAACCAATTTTGGTCCATCTTCAACTATCCATTGAATGACTTATATGAAACTCCAAAACACTCTTACACCTTGTCAAAATAAGACACTTCAAACTCCCCAAGAAGCAATAGTAAAACATTGTTGGGTTCAAAACTCAATGGTTCCTCCAATTTGAACAGTCACCATAATTAAAGTTCAATTAATAGTTAGAACAGTTCATCATCAACTCATATTTTAATGGTAAATTAAATGACGATGTTTTTGTATAGAAAAAAGTCATTAACTATAATGCATATAAACTTTTTAAAAATGATCTCATATTAAAGAAAAAAAAATGTGAAAATACTAGTTTTTACCGTAGTAATTTGTAATATATTCTCTCTAATTCGTTTTATAAGAAATAATTCATTTTATAATTAATGTATTTCGTTTATAATATACATATTAGTAAACTACAACGCACATTATGTATAATAAAAAAAGGCTTAAATACATTTTTGATCTTCTAAGTATTTTTAAGGTTTCACTTTGGTCCTTTAACTATTTTTCATTCCATTTTGGTCCTCTAACTTTCATTCTGTTAATTTACTTGGTCCTAACTGTTAAAAAAATATAAAAAACGAGAGGTAGAAGCCTCTATTGAGAAAACGGACATTAGATTTGGATTCATTGTGATAATGAGAGGTTTTGGAGTATCGCTTTGTAAGCTTTCGTGACTAGAACGATCACCGATGATGTGGACGGAGACAGTGATGGAGGAAGCTCCGTATGCGATGAATAAGTAGGAAGAATAAGGTCTCTGGCCACGTGGTGTTTTCCTATTGGATCTCACACCAAAGCCACCAAATCCCTAAGTGCGACGTACGCAAAATTAACGTTTTTGACATTTTTCTAACGATAATTAGGACCAAATAGATTAACATAATGAAAGTTAGAGGACCAAAACAGAACGAAAAAATAGTTAAAGGACCAAAACGGAACAAAAAATAGTTAAAGGACTAAAGTGAAACTTTGAAAATATTTAGAGGACCAAAAGTATATTTAAGCCAAAAAAAAACTACTACGTACATTAACCCAAGGGGTGTGGTTGAGCAGTTGGGACTAATCCTTCCTTAACCAAGGGCCAGTTATTCCACCCATCGAGCTGCCTCCAATCTAGCGAGAAATTAGTCACTGCGTTCGGCGGTGGATACCCCGATCTCGACCAAAAAACTACTACTTACATTAATTATTTATTTTATACACAATTACCTCAAAAATTATTATATACACCATCAATATAATACACATACATTATATGTTTATCATTTAAGATTTCTTATAAGACAAAATTTCAAAAAAAAAAAATGTTAAATATTTTTTTTTGACAATATGTTAGATATATTTTTAAATCTGAAAATATTGAAAAATTGTAGTGACAAAACTAAGATCAAAATGAGACTAATAATGAAGATAAAAAGAGACAAGGTGTCACGAAAAAGCAGCGGGTTTTCCGGTAGAAAAGGACGAAGCTACATAAAGTCGTTTCTTCAAAACACGTGGAACAATCTCCACCTTCCAATAAAAACACCAAACTCCACAAACCGTTAAGATGAGATGAATAACATCCATTCCATTAGAATGTTTTGAGTGGGAGTAATAACTTACTCAGTACTATGAGAGAGAGAACATAACATAACATAACATAACATAACCACACAAAAACAAAACAAAACAAAATCACAGACACAAAAGGGGCAAGTGTTCAGAACACAAAAAAGCTCAATTAATCACTTATCTCTCTGTAAGACTGTAACAAAGAGAGTGACTTAAATTAGAAGTGGGCGTGGCGGCGTTTGCAGTTCTGTGTAACTGTAACCGTGCTTTTTTTCTCTTTATTAATTGTCGACAAATATTCAGAAACGAGTTCAATGCAAGATTTATCACTGTTCCTCAACCAACAAACCAATTCTTCAATTCTACCCTAACCTAACATTTAGTTAATGCAACCAAGCAACAATTCAACATAGCATACCAAGAGAGAGAAATATACTACATACGCACACAAAAAACAAATTTCAAGATAAATATTTACTATACCTTAGTAATTGAGGTGGATTTGAGGTTCAATTTGATTGGTTGTTGTATTGTTATTTTTTTTTTCTCTTTTCACTATACAATTAATAATAACGACTTGGATCGAGGTTTTCTTGATATGGATTTTTGTTCAGGTTTAGTAGTGTTACAACAATGGCAGGTTTATTTTCATTAGGAGGTATAGCAAGGGTCGTTGAAGAAGAAAATCAACAGGATAATAACAATAATAACAATAACAACAATCCTGTAACAGAATTCTGGTATAATAATAACAGTAACAAAAATGAAGATTCAGTTTCTGCGTACCGTGGTAGTTTTGAGATTTGGAACCAACAGCAACAGCCTCAACACCAGCAACAGTTTTTTCCTCTACAGCATCAGCATCAGCAAGATCTTTACGCCGCTTCGGCGGGAGTTGTGTTAGGAGTGGGGCAGCCGAGTAGGGTTTGTTCTTCTGATGAGAATAGATCTGCTGCAGCGGCTTTTGTGGCGTCCGGAGGAATAAGTTGTCAAGATTGTGGTAATCAAGCTAAGAAAGATTGTCCTCATACTAGATGTAGAACTTGTTGTAAGAGTAGAGGTTTTGATTGTCAAACTCATGTTAAAAGTACTTGGGTTCCTGCTGCAAAACGCCGCGAAAAACAACAACAATCGCAACAACCACCACACGGAGGAGCAGAAGATTTTGTTCAAGAAGTTAGACATAGAGATCTTAATAACAATTCTTCTTTAGCTTGCACTCGTTTACCTCCAGCAGGTATATACTAAATAATGCAATTGTCAATTATACACTCTTTGTCCATGTTCATGTTGTTGTTGTTGTCTTTTGTGTGTGTTGTCACTTTCTTATACTATGAGTATGCAAATTTTCATGAGTTAGCATGAGTATACTGAACTTCTTCTGTGGTGGATTGACTTGAGAGGAAAAAGAATATTGCAGAGATGCATTGAGAGAAATTTTCTGAAAAAGATAAGTGGAAGATGCCAATAAAGTTTTGGAAGAGTCTCTTCACAAACAGTATAATAGTTGCGTGTGATGAGAAATTTTTGTTAACTTTTTCTTTTCCCAAACACTATTGTTCAGTATTCCTGACGAATGGATGGATCAGAGAAGAAGCTGTGACTGTTAGTGTTGTTTTGTTCTCTTTCATTTCCAACATTCACTTCACTTTCTCTTCGCTCTGATCTTATGGACTAAATACATCAATTTTTGTCGAATTATTTTTGTTTATATTTTATGGTGTAGTATCAAATCATATGTGTGATCACAATTATGCACACATGTAATGTTATGTTTTATTCCATTTTGTTTTGTAATACCTAACTAATGGTTTTTTTTTTCCTATTAACTAAAAAGGGTTATTGGAGGAAGTGAATTTTCCGGCAGTGGTGAGTGCTCCGGCAGAATTCAGGTGCGTGCGAGTTTGCTCCGTTGATGAGTCCGAAGAAGAGTATGCATATTCAACAGCTGTGAACATTGGAGGACATGTTTTCAGAGGAATTTTGTATGATTATGGTCCAAATCATGGGAATAATAATACTAATAATTATAACATGGCTGCCGGAAATGCCTCTTCTAGTGGTGGTGCAGCGGTGGTTCAGCCCTTAAATCTTATATCTGATGTCCCTGTTGCTGCCGTTGGGGCAATTGTTGATCCATGTTCTTTGTATCCAGCTCCACTTAACACCTTCATGCCTCCTAGTGGTACGCAATTCTTCCCCCACCCAAGATCATCTTGAACAAATTATTCATCAAAAGGATAAATAATTCAGGAAAAAAACCAAAAACATATATTTATTTTATTGTATTTTATGATTTTAGTGTAGCCCTTTTATTATTATTATTATTATTATTATTATTATTATTATTATTATTCCATAATTCATACTGTTTTTTTAACCATTTCATGAGAAATATTTATTTAGACACAACCCCAAATGAAAAATATTTAGGCTCATACAAAATTGAATGAAATTAAAGAGAAAAAGAACTCAATAATGTTGTTTCAAAAAAAAAAACTCAATAATGTGATTTTTTTAAATTTTTTTTATATATTTGCGGTTAAATAATATCTTTAATTTGGAGGTATACGGTTTAGTGGTTAAGAGTTAAAGAGTTTATGCTTTTAACTTTTTCCATTAATAAAGTGGTAACAGTTAATAACTAACATTAATTTATATAATTTTTTTTTTACTATATTAGGAAAAACTGAAATATGGTTAATGTTAGAACTTAAATTTATATGGTTTAGTCGAGAAATCTCAGCCCAACTCGAAGAAAATATTGAAATTATTAGGTTAGACAATCATGATCGAGGTTCGAACACTGACTCCTCTACTTTGTATTTGTAAATCTTCAATGACTTATCATTTGGTTTTTATATAAAAAAAATCATAGGCTCTTTGCTTGAATTCATTTCAAAAGAGTCCAAATTGATTTTCAATTGTATAACTCATTTTGACATGTTTGGTATTTTGACTAGAATTGGTTTACTGTCCATAATGAGTTCTAATTTGAAGTTGTTTGATACATAAAATTTATTGTTTAAATCCCTTTGATTATTATTACTATTAATTTTTTTTAATACATAAGAATTTATACATATAATTTATTGTTTAAATCCCTTAAAATCAAGTAAATTTTGATAAAATATATATCTCTTTTCACTTTTATTATTACTATTAAATTTTGTTATTCTTATTGAAAAAGATAATGACTCACCTTTTGATTATTTTTGAGATGTTCATATATACTAGACAATTTCCCAAGTTTATAATAACTTATAAAAAAGATGCAACATATAAATTAAAATTCAAGGTAATATTTATCGATTAGACTTTAATTATCTCACCCAAATTTAGATTATTAGGGCTCATTCTTTTATAAATCTGAAAGCTAAAAATGAAAATTCAAGGTATGACCAAAAAGGAAAAATCTAAAGGAGGGAGATAGTGTTCCTTGTCCTTAATTTCTTCATGAAAATAAGGATGACTAGCTAGGAAGAGCTTTTTATTTTGTTTACTTATTTATTTATTTATTTATCTGTACGGTATAGTGGACATGATCTGGCTCTAGCTAGTATTGTTGTGTACTGAATCTTAATTTCTTTACTATATTTTATATTATTATTTGTGTTGGTTTTTCCTTTTCACGTTGAATTTCTATCACATTTTCCGGTTTGTTTTCAAGTTCAAACCTGCTTTCTCCCATTTATGCGTGTGATTGCCGGTTTGAAATTGAAATGAAAACATAGTTCTTCTGATTATTATAATTACAGTTGTGTTTATAATTTATTAATTGTAGTTTTGTTAATTGAACATTAAAATATTTTAGTCAAAAAAAAAATTGAACATTAAAATATTGACATAATATATAAAATTGTGTAAATTTATCTTTTATCTCTCACCTGTTTTTTATCTTCTACATTTTACCCTCATTTAAAAATACACAAAAAAAAATACTTAATACTAATATATTTGAGTTTGACAACAATTTTTTAATGTTTAAACATCAGTTAAATCCTTATAATTGTACTAATTGTTCACAAGGATTTCCCCTTTATATAATATATGTTTATCTTATAATTTACTTTTCAAACATAGCGTAATGGGCAATCTAAAACCACGCATGAACGAATGAGCATTAAAGTTTTTATTTTTAAGGTGAAAGATCTCTCTCCTTCTTCCCCCATGTGATACTGAAATTCTATTATTATCTTGTTCAATCTAACTTTGCATATATGTGACGTTGATTACTATAGGGGAATGTTTTATCAAATATGTGCTCATATTTTGTCGAAAAAAAAAATATGTGCTCATATTTAATGCACATGCAAGCAAACTATATACTTCATTTTTTTTTTGAATGGCTATATTATATACTTCACTTTAATCTTTTAAAAAAACTCAAGAAATCTATATCTATATATATCTATATCTATATATGTATACATTTATACACCACATCCATATACTGACTTTTTACAATTTGTTACATTCCAAATATGTGGTCGATCATAGAGATAGATACCGGCAAACTAAACTATTCCTGTTTTTACATGTTTGAGTTGGGACAAAATTGTAACATATTTTCCGTCCTATTTTTTTTTATGAACTATTTCCCCTCCTACTTTAAAATGACAAATTAAAACTATAATTTTCATATCCTAATTTGGTCAAATTAAATTTTATACACAAAATAAATAGAAATTAAAACTATAATGTCACATAGATAAAAATTTTACAACATAAATCGAACAAAATTGATTGTACCATTTGTACTCAACTTTATCTATCACTAAAATTTGCTGCTTCATAAAAAATCAAACAAGGTTGTATGTTATGTTGATTAATTTTCCATTTGTACTCTTAATTATATCAAACTCAACTTTGAAGTTAATGAAAATTACTATATTTAAAAATTTATGTTATTGTGAACCAAAAATATTTTCATTTATTTGGAGGTTCATGACTTCTTCTAACTATGATAATGGATGTAACGACATTTACAGAAAACCACTTATCATGAGTTATGAAGAAAATGCATGAATATTTAGGAATTAGGAATTTGATTGACATAAAATTCAGCACTTCTTATTTGCCTCTACTTCATGGGAAGTTTTCCAGCTAGCTAGTTAAGAAAATACTACTAGTAGCTTATGTCTCTAATGAGCGTTGAAACAACTAGTGTAGCTTTTGTTAAATTACAGTAGTTAGTGTGATTTTGACAATTTAACGTCAATCAAAACAAGCACTTAACACATGAAGTATAAAATTCCTAGAAACCTACCCGTATTGTGGTATAGTACAAATTACTAGTAAAATTATACATCTATATTTGGGCGTGTGAACGTATAAATATCTCTCCCTCAAAAAAAAAAAAAAATATAGATATCTCAAAAATAGTCCAATGGTAAAACTTTTTCCATTATGCTAAACATTGATGGGCCACTCAAGGATGTCTCTCTATAGAGGAATTGAAGTTTTTTTTTTTAGAGTTAAAGTATTTATATACCTCCAAAACTTCCTTACTTATTCTGCCTAGATCGAAGTCTAGTCTTACTGGCCCTATTGCATTATTCATATCCCTATATATGCAAATGTATTTCAAGTTCTTAAACTTGTTTTCATCCAGAAGTACCTATAGTTAATAGATGTATATCTAGCTTGCAAATTCACAGGAAAAGGAGCTTATGCATTCCTATATATATACTGGTTAAATTGTGAGAAAATTTCTTCAAAAAGTTAATTTAAAACTTGTATCATCTTATTTTAAGCAAAATATGTGTTGGAGGCCCAAAATTGCCGAATTTTGAAATAGGAAGATGAGTTCCGCAAATAAATGAAAATATGGGACCAAAACTGCAATTAAGCTTAAATATAAAAAAATTGAACATGTACTTTACTAATTACTACTAATTAATTGTCTCATAATTAAATGGATGACGATTGCAATGACGAAGTTTGAAAAATGATTGAGTATGGGCAAAATTTCAGTTTTGAACAAAAAAAACTCAATATTGCAAAATAAATCTCAGTTTTACTCTAAACTAATCTTTCAAAATCTCAAATTTAAAAAAAATCTCAATTATGAACAAAAAATTTCAATTTTATCATAAACTAACCCTTAAAATCGTTGTTTTACCCTAAGCTAATTCTTAAAAATACCAAAAAAAATTGTCAGAGCTCAGGCAAGTGTCCAGGCTTGCAGGGCTTTGGGAACCGCCCCTGAACAATTGTAGTGAAAATCTAATCATATAAAAATACTTTGTCTGCCTTTATTTATAAGTCAAAATGAACTTTTTTGATTTATTGAATAGTTGATGTAGCTGACCTATATTTAGGCCAGATACATTACTCATTTAATAAATTTAAAAAACTTATTTTTGGTTATAAATATGATCCGAGCTACTACAACTTTAATTTAAATATTTCCTTATACTTATTTTCTTTGGATACTTATTTTTCCTTTGTACCCTAAAAAGTAAAATATTCTGCCAGCTACTACTATTGAAGGCATGTAAAATAATTTCAGCCGGCCTATTGATAAAGGATAAAATTGTGGAGTCTATATTTACCTTTTAAACCCTATTCATTCAAACCAATTATTTCCTCCATTTTAACTAGTACTCCTAACTTTTAATTCAACCCTATAGCTAGCATATCATTTAGTTCAACAATGCAATAGTCTATAAGAAAAATGTTTTGTGTACACCTTATTTATACCTTAAAATTAAGAGATAGAGATTTTATAATGTAATAGAAAAAGAGAAATAAAGATAAAATTAGATGTTAAATAATGAATGTAAAAAATTAACAGAATGTACATGTCGATCCATTAAGTACAATGAGATGATACGATGCTTTGATGTGAAAGTTCAAACATGCAATAATAGCTATATATTCTACGAGCATCTCCAATAAGGGTATCATAGATTAATGATCCGTACTTTATTCCATTTTAGCATTGGAGTTCTATGACGTGGCATAGAGGATATTAAAGTTGATGATACCGGTGCCTTAAATAAGGTACCGTATCATCAATTAATATTATATTTTTTTTTTGTATATCAAATTAAATGTAATGGACAATTTGTTATTAATGTATGATACTCAAAATAATATCACCATTAGAGAAAAATATATAATAGGTTGCATAAATACTATATGGAATGTAGGATCCATTTTTTAGTGATATATGATACTCAAAGTAGTATCACCATTGAGATGCTCTTAGAGTGAATATGTGAATATTTTTTTTTGGTATAGTGAATATGTGAATATTGATTGACTAGATTTTATTTTTTAAACGATAAATGTTAGTATTATTATAGGTAGAGAGTGAACTTTTGACTTCTTTATCACTTCAATTCACTATGTTCTCCCACCAAGTTACTCCTTAAACTATCATTATATCTCTATAGTTTTTTCTATCAGCAAAAATATCAGAAAAAATAAGAAGAAAGAAACTATATATGTATAGCTTTTTCTATCACTTACATTCAAAGTTTTAACTCAAAAAGCTACCAAAGTTTTAAAAGATCGTGAGTACTCACCTTGTTGACTTCATAGTCTTCATTTTCTTTGCTGGCCCCTGGCTTAGTAATCTCTACCAAACAGCCACGCCACTAAGAAGCAACTTTGTTGGTTTCTTCCAAGCCCTATTCTTTTACACTATCATGGTTGTAATTTATGGTTTTCCACAACTACATACTGTATATTATTACTGTATAATAAAACTATAGCTCAAAGGGTTTGGTAGACCCCTACACTTGTGGTTGTAATGCACGCTTTGAAATTGACTTCACACTTCACATGTCCGTGATAATTAAATACATACCATAATTGAAGGAATTATGAAATCTCTTATATGGTTAAATTTAGCATATATTTGGACTTTTTGTCAAAAACAAAGAGCATATATTTGGATTTTTGTCAAAAACAAAGAGCATACATTTGGACTAATTTGAATTCACCTTACACTTTAAAAGTATACTCCATTTGTCAAGACTAAGAGCGTGATAAAGCACGAACACATTATGTACAACACTAACACTAACATATTGACACTTATAAAAATCTAAGAATATGATATAATTCAATATAATCATGATTGTTGTGTCAATGTCATAGACACCAACGTGTGTCTGATATTGGGACATGCTAATCCAAAGAATGTTTATGCTTCATGGATGTGAGTAACTCAACTAGAAGATGTTAGCTGAGAACGATCCTCTAAAGACACTTATGATGATGGCTTAATGCACCTCACACGACAGAACCACTAATTACGTTGTGTTTACACCGTTATATAATTCATCTACCAAATTTGTGTTTGAATCTCCTTAAAAATCAAAGACATAGTTTATTGGGCCATCGAGGAGGTGCTTCAATTCAGTGGGGGTGGATCAACACATTAGGTTTTGAGCAATATTCACACAATCGACTTTGACACTACTCCTTCATCCAAAATCTTAAGGAATTGGATTAATGGATCATCTCCCTTATATAGATCTCAACAATATATAGTACAATTGTGAGACTTAACTCACACTTGATAGATCTCAACAATAGTACAAATCTAGAAAGCAAATCTTGTTCAAGTGAGGTCGTCATGCGTTAATTTAGGTCAACTTACTGTAATTGCAAACATGTACTTAACGTGTAATTGCTTTGTAAGAGCTAAGCAGTACTAAAGCAAAATTTAAAGGACAGAAGAGTATTAGGGCTTGTTGTAGAATAATGGTACAGTAACATTGTTCCAGCTGAATAAGTGAAGCATATAGGGTGAGCCCCGGATGATATATAGGATCCTAGGTAGTTCACCATTATGGAATGGTGGTCTCACCCTCAAAACTCTGCCATTATAGTTCTGGTTTATGGTGGTCCCCAGTCATTGGAATGCTTGGAGATAACTCTGCCAAACCCTTGCTAGCTCCTCCTTCAAAATCTCTATTTTTGTGTTTGGTAGAGACTAGAGAGTGATATCTTCAAAACTTTGTCTGTGAATGTCTCTCTAACTGAGTACTAATTAAGCAATATTATGAGCATGCCTTATCAATGACAGATATTTATATATTATGACTAAGATTTTTTCTTTGTTTATAGTCTAGTACTCTAAAATTTTGTTTAGCAAGCTAGGCTAAGGGTCAAATTTTTATCAAAATAATTTCTCAAAATCTCAATCCAATACACCTCGGCTCCTAAATAAGGACATCATGCCTCGAAATTTTGAATCAAGAATAGGTTCCAAAAGGTTAAATTTAATTATAAATATGTAATATGATAAATTTTTATAGATATTTGTCTAATTTAGTTGTTTAGGATGAGAACCTTATATCCTCTATTATCAACTTTCACAAAGTTTTAACATTTTCAATTTATTGTTTGTAAGTCTTGTGTTTTTTTAAATCCTCTAAAAAACTTGTTTTAGATTCTTACACATGTTGCCATGTTGGGTCGGACTTGTTGTTGAGTACCTTTTTTTTTTTTTTTGAATGGCAAAATATTATTAATAAGACCAGGTCTCGGCATAAGATGGACCGAGATCGGTATAAGAGGAGCTACATATTCATGATCCAATCATTATGATACGTTTGGTTCGGAGTTCAATTATCAATCTTCACGTCAAAAGATTCGTCTTTTCACTAAAACAAAAATCTCATGCTACAGTTTATAGCTTGACTTGTGACTTGTAGGCATGTTTACTAGTTCCACCTCTATATATACTAAACATATTATGTTTAATGGCGTTTCATTTTTCATAAGTTTATAATTGGTTTGGAGAGTTAGTTTTGTTCAAAATCAAAATTCCACATTTCTTGCAACATGGAGCACTAAAAATAACGTTGCAAAAAGTTAAGACCCTGGATACAGTTTGGTGTCTTTGATTGAGTCCAAATCAGATAACCATTCACTAGTTCTTATTTTTTTTAATGTCATATATATATATATATATATATATATATATATATATATATATATATATAAAATAAAAAAATAATAGATACACCAAAAGAGTCCACAAAAGGGAGTACAAGAAGTACTGAACTTCTACAAGAATGAAAAATACAAGAAACTCCTAAGGTGTCTCTGACAAGATCGGGAGCCACCAATTCCCAGGCTCGACCGGAAAAAAGAAAGAAAAGGAGAAGAAAACAAGAAAGGAAATCAAAAAATAAGCCGACACCCCTCCAAGACCACCAAGTTCCAAGGACACCACCACACAAGACGACTCTAATGGTTCAAACACAAAATAAATTACACCTATAACTAGTTTTTTTTATCATACTCGAGTATTTGTTTTTTATCTCCTTGAATTTGACTTGAAAAGATAAGTAGAGAAAATTTTCGAATGAATGGAAAATTGGAAATAAAAGATGGGCAAATGAGTTTGCATGCAGATTGAGTTTATGTGATGGAAATTGAAAGGACGTAAGAGAATTATGGATAAAAAAACAAGAATATGTGGGCCTTAGTCAGTGACGATGATTTTGAAATCCAATGGAAATTGTCGGGTCCAATCCTTGTCTTGTAGTGATTCTTTGTTGGGCTCTTTACAAACAGAAACATTTCTTTTTCTTTCTTTCTTTGTTGGTGACAATGTTCGTTTTTCAAACAAATTGTGAAACCTCTTTCAAAGAGATTTTTTTGTTTTATGGAAATATTTCAAAGAGATTTTTTCTTTTGATAGTTTTTTAAAGAGAATTGGTGACATAATTTTTTTGGAACAAATTAAAGGTATAAACAAAATACTGTCTATAATCCTATATGTAAGAAATTTTTTGTTTTTTTGACGTATACATCAAACTTTCAATGTAACAAATTTGTTTTTTTCAAAAGAAAAAAGTGTTTTTTTTTTATATTTAAGACCGGAACTAGTACTACCTCCGTTCCTTTTTACTTGTCGTTTTAGAAAAAAAAGACCAAAATAGGAAAGTGTATTTTTGCACCTAAATTTCCTATCATGTCCTTTTTTAAATATATATCATATTTTTAATCCACCAATAAATTCATACTTTTTCACAAACAATATCTATTTCCAAAAAAATTGTAACAAACTTTATTTAAAAAAAATAAAATTTATATACAATAAAAAGATTATATTGTTTCAACAAAAAAATATTATACAAAATTTATTCAATAAAATAAAATAAGAAGGAGGGTATAATAGGCAAAATATAACCTAAATTGCTAAAATGACAAGTAAAAAGGAACAAATATTTTTTTTCTAAAACAACAAGTAAAAAGGAACGGAGGTAGTACTATATAACACTCTTTTATTTATTGAAATTTAAATGAATTTTAGTAAATGTAAGTCCACAAAATAATAGGACCTAAAGATATTAGGCATTAGGTAGGGTACATATCACGAAAATAGTTGAGCATTTATGTGTCTAATTTTCAAAAAGTAATATTAAAGTTCTGTAAAACAATGATAAATAGTAAAAGAAGAATAATAGTGAAAATTATTCAAAATAGGTTGAGTCTAGTGGAAGAAGTCACTCCCATAATTTGAAGAACTAATACTCAAATTGTAGCTGAAAGAGAGAACTTAAAAAAACAAAATCTTAAAAGCACCATAAAAAGTTGGGACATAGATTGATTTATAATTGATGTAAGCAATAAGGACATGGATTTGTTCATGCAGCCATGTAGTCATACATTAGGGGTTGTTTAATTAAGACCATACAATTCTGATTTAATCTCAGTACTTTTGGAATCATAAATCGAAAATTAAATATGTTTTTACACGGTTGGATGTCAAAAATCATCTTCAAGCAAGAAGACAACTTAGCGTGGTGTATGGATTCACTCAAGTGGATAAAGCACTTGTTGAGGAGATGCCAGATACTTAACATGGATTATGCACATGGCACTTGATGCAGAATGAGAGATCAAACACCTTGGTAATTTGATGAAAAGGAGAACTCATTTCTTAATTGACTTAAAGAAGTCTATGTATGAAAAAGACCAAGAAAAACAAATCAGGCAATAATAAATTTTCAAGAATTGTGTAACTAAAGAAAATCCTTTTCTGAGAAAAGAGTAAAGACTGAGGTGAGTTTCTGTTATGCATCAACGATCAACTAATTCTGAACGGGTGACATCCGACAAGTGTGTACAGTATAGCTCCTTCTAAACAACAGCCAGATCACACAGGCAAAGAGTATAAGTTCCTTATAATAGTGTTATAACATCAAATTTCCCTCATGATGGACACTCTGTCACTTCTGTTTAAAATTTTTACAATCATCCGTCGTAGACAGTCCAGCACCGTTTCAATATTTCCTTAAAACTCTATGCACTTTGAACAATCTTGATGCTATTGGTTGCGGACACTGTATAGTTTTCTACTTATTGCAAGCGCCTGCAAAGTTTATCTTGTATATATTTCAGGACCTGCATTTCACCTAGGACCGGATGATGGACGAGGCTTCCCCTTCAAGGAATTCATGTGCTGAGTTACAAATATAACTCCCATCACGACTATGAGACAACCAATCAGAACACTGAAGAAGAGAGCACCGGGTTGTCGAGTCTGGACAAAGCCGTACACTCCGGAAGAGGTGACGAGAATAAGGTCGGTGAGCCCATCATTCGAGAAGTCCTCACTGATCAAGACATGTGTAGGTGGACCAGGTAGTTCAATTGTAGCCAATATGCTACCTCCGGGTGATATTACCACAGCCTCTTGTTCTCCAGCTGCAAGGATCATCTCCTGATTGTCGTGCAACCGCAAGGGAAAAGGCTTTAGTGTGGGAATCACCAACCCACCTTCCATCATCCCTGCTGGGGAAGGTAGATTTGACCATGTGACACCAGTTGATTGTTGCCACTGCCAAAGAGCACCATGACCATGCAAACCAGGAGTGTACGAAGTTATCTGCAAAGAGCAATTTTTATAGTCAGTATGGAAATACAGAATCTCACGGATACCACCAAAATATATTAGTCATGACTTGAAATAATTTGTTAGGCAAAAATGAACTAGGTTTGATAGGTGCTCAAACAAACTATCAAATGTTACACAACCAGATTTAGTCAAACAACACGAGCATACCTCTCCACGATTTGTCAAGAAGATAACGTCCCCATGGCTTCCCTTCCGGTGCTTGTGACCATCACTTCTAGGAATGAGAATGGGTGTCGCTACCTCCAAAGAAGCCATTTCTGAACCTCGGTTGAAGCTTCTATAAAGTTCTCCATGTTGGAATAAGTTAAAATGGGTATAATGACAAATAGATACATTGAACAGTTGTTCCCGTATTGGTACGCCAGACGTTGCAACAGCCCAACAGGGACGTAGAACATCCATGGAGCCACTAACTACAGTCTGCTCGACACCATTTCCTCCAACAGCCTGATAAGATTATTTTTTCAAACATCAGGCAGAAGAAAATCCCCCATTCTCAATTATCATGTTAAATTGATAAGATATGGCTTGTTTGTTTATAAAAAAAAAGTGAATGAAAAAACGTGAACCTGCACATGATCCAGAACTCCATCGCCATTAATATCAGCATGTAGACCACCTTCCTGAAGGTGAAGCTGAGAGAAACAAAATTGTCATTTCACAAGATACGATAAAAGATCACAAAAGAATAATGTGACATCTAAATAAGATTTAGGCTGAAACCAGACCAGTTTAAATACTAAAAAATCTACAACCACATATGCAAATATTTGGGTAAACAACATCGTGTTGTACAACTACTTATAGTCTAATATATATTTTTTCTATTTTGACTTGATCAATATATATGGTGAAGCAAAACAATAATCAACTTTCAAGCTAATCAATGTTTTTATATTTACCTTGCATATTGTTCGACCAGATGCCAGATGAAGGGCTTCTATCCCCTCCTTTAGATGAGCCACAACAACATTAGGAACCCACCAAACCTTAGTGTAGTTGGTTATGGTGGGAACATAGGGTGGATGCTGCATCCCAAAAGAAAAAACATCATGACAAATAGTGCAATAGTTAGAAAGTAAACAGGCAACTCTATAGATGCTGTGAACATCACCAACACAAAGATTTAGATCAAATTACAAAAAATTGGACATGCAATAGTTAGAAAGTAAAGAGGCAGTCAGGCAGCTCTATCACTGTATAAAGCAACAAAAGCTTCAAGCTGAAATCGTGTTTGGAAAAGAATTTCTCAGTTGTCCAGTTTCTACCTTAAAACTAATTATCATTATAATTACCTTCTTGGATTTTGCTGAACCAGCAAAGTTTGCTGCTTTCCCAATTATGTTTGAAATTTTTTTGGTTGAGTCCTTCCCTGGTGGATGGTTTTCCTCAGGCTTGTCGAAAGGGTAATTTGTAGTCTTTCCAGGTGTTCTCTTCGATGTTTTCCTCTTATGCCGCTTGAAGTGGGCTAGCTTCAATAAAGTATCTTCTCTCCTATCCTGACGAGTGCATGTATATGATGTCAGTTAACTGCGGTATTTGAGATTATGCTCTAGTACCAAATGTTAATCAAGGTTGAAAATATAGTGTACCCAGTGATGTGGCATAACTCCCAGGATTGATTCTCTGAATTCCCTGCATTCAAACTAAAATTTCACATGTCACAGGAAGCTATTTTTTGGGTAGATATGGATAATCATTACCAAAGATTTCACAATAATATTAAATTTGAATGTAAGAAACACTCCACTGTGTGCACATGCTGCTATGTCCACACACAAAGGAAGGAGTTGACCAAGTCACTCCAGTAGATTTGGATGAGTACTGCTGTACTAGAGTTCTTATACTAAACTCCATATTAACAAACAAATATTTGTTTCAATGGCAGCTTATCATTTTAAGAGAAAAGGTGAATAACATAAATATATGAAAAGGAATCCAGTCTCTAGTCTACAGGAAGTTAGGAAGTTGTTTATAAGATTAACAATGAAAGGAATGGAAAATTAATATATCTGAAATTACAGTATCACTTACAGTTACATATAACAAAACCAGTAAACTGAGCTAAAGCGGAGAACATTAAAATCAGCATGTACTATATTTCTAGACTAGAATAAAATGGATTTATGAAAAAGAAAAGCGATGATTCCCCTGCTTACAAAGGATGGAATGATATTTTATGCCACTCAATTTCACCATATTCCATCAATTCAACATACCATTAAGAATTTAGGATTAAATTGAACAGCTATAGCCAAGTACCTCTCCAGGTTGACGTCTATTCAAAGCATGAACATCAAGTTTGTAGTTATGCTGTGGAATTAACTGTGATGCGTCTGAAGAAGCTGCTTCGATGTTCTAAACAATTAAAGGACAATACTAGCAATTAGAAAAAAAGGGTAAGGCTGCACAAGATCATTAAACAAACTAAATGATGGAGTATCATAAATCACATATCAATCAAACTTGACCACTATGTTGGTTGTAAAAGCACTGCCAAAGACAGGAAAGGCTAAAGTTTATACTGGTTAGGAGGCGGTTCCATTTGTTTGATGGATTTTCTTTAAAAAAAATACATATTTGTACACCAGTGAGTTAAAGTCCAACTGCAGATGTTTACAATAGGGCTTCAATATCTTCAAGCGTATAATTTATAATTTATTATTGACATTTAGGCTCTAACTCATTATGTTATGAATTTTGTGAGCTTAACAATATAACGATTCTTCAGTTTTCTTGTGTGTTGCAGGACCAATACATACTGTCTAGAACTAAATTGCTGACCTCTGGATGGTACAAATGACAGGGAGAGAGTATAAAGAAAATCACTTAATCACCTAATGAATTTACTGACAGAAAAGATAACTCTTTCTAAAACCAAGAAAAACGCACTTTTAAATTTTAAATAAATTTGGTTAATATTTCCATGATGACAGAACACAAACAATAGAGCACACTGAAAACCAAAGAAGAAAGAACACAACCTCATTTTTTCTGCTCCATCGTTCTACACCAGATCGACCAGCAAATGCATAAAATGCAAAATGGCGTAAATCCACAGTACCAGTATTTTCAGAAGCCTGTCCAGGAAAAGGAACAGAATAAACTATCAAAGTCTTCAACCTTAAGATGCGAAGAAAACTAAAATCACCTGATACAATTTCTTTCTAAAAAAAAATCTAAATGAAATCAGTGTCCCATTCATTTAGCTACTGGATCATGAAGGTCCAGATTTATAGACTACTTACTGCAAGGTGCATAGAGTTTATTTATTGGCTTTATCATACCAAGACTTGGTGAACTTTTATATTGTATCTATTTATATCCGAGTAGGATTTTGAATTGACTGTTTAGAATTGTAAAATAATGTCAACTTCGAAGACCAAAAATTAAGGTGAAGTTAATAAAACAAATAGAATTGTCTGAAAGTTTAACCTAAAATTAGCATGCTACAGAATACTTAAAGAAATGGGCATAAAATTTAGCATCAACTAGCAATGTGTCTATACCTCCTTTTCAGTAGCACTTCTACGATGCTGCTCAGCAAATCTGGCTCCCATTCCCATTTCTTCAAAAGGATCCATAAAAATCTAAAAGTGGAAATCAATCAACATAAGCTATACCCGAAATCACCAGATTAGAAGATGATACCAATAATTCCAAAGATAAACTAGAGATAAACAATTCCAAAATCATATAAATAGAAATTTCTGAAACTCAAGAAGCCACACATTATTATCATACTTAATCAAATAAAATTCCTGAGGAACTTTCATCTCAAGCAAACAAGATAGCTATGACCTTATGCTGCTCATAATAAATTTAAGAGCTTTCACTTTTATGAAAGATGTAAAACACAATCCACATTAAATTGTGGGTTTTTCCATTCACAAAAATAAAACAACAAATGAGGAAACAAGAAGGAAAGTAACACATACATGCGGTTGCATTTCCATCCTCCCACCAACAATGATCAATCCAGTATCTCCATGCTTCAAAGTATAATTGCTTACAGAGATTGAAACTTCTCTATGATGAGCATTATGTGGAAAATCTTCCTGTTAAAAACCACCAAAACAATTCATAAACTCGACATTATAAAACTCGATAATCAACTCAAATATGACACAACACAAACACTATACCTGCAAATTATTTTCCCACAACTTTTGGAGATTGGAATCAAAACACATTACAAACCATCCCGAAGTTACAACAACCAAAACCTGTTTATGAGGTTGCCCAATTTTATACCGGTCGATATAACCAGTAGCCATAGCAACAGGACGTCTCCCAGACATAACACGGACTTTATCAGGCAAGAGAGAGACCTCAGCCAACACTCGCGCCTCGCTAAATCCTTCGTCAACACGTCTACTATGCGGCTCCAAAATCTAACACACCAAAAATAAAAACAAAATAAGCATAATTACTTAAATTGATGTTTAATTAGCAAATGAAGCATGAAATTGGGAATGATTGATGAACCTGAATTTTGGCATCGTGAGTAGCAACGAGGACTTCTTTTTTGCCGTCGCCGTTGAGATCGGCGACGAGAGGAGGAGGGAGGCGTTCGGCTTCGTATTTGAGTGGATAATCGTCGGTTAGGTGCATCCATGCGTCTTTAAATGAAACGCCACCGTCTTGCTGTGTGAATTGGGGGTTAGGGTTTTAGGAGTGAGAAAAAATGGAGTGAGAGAGAGAATAAGAATAGACTTACGTGAAGAGAGAAGAAAATAGCGAAAGCGGAAAGCATAAGAATGGCTAAATCACGCTTCCTCATGATTATGTTGAATTAAGCTTAGTTCAACATTCAACAGAACAGAAGAGTGTCACTTCTTTCTTGACTTGTGTTGCTGGTGTCTTTCTTCTTCCGTTTCGTATTGGGAAATTCTCAGTGGTATCGATGGCTGTTTCAAAGTTTTTTACTGTTTGTTTGGTCGTACAAAGTAGTAATTAGACAACATCATGCCGTGAAAATTTGTTTGTGTTGGTAAGGATTACTACTATTTTTCTTCAGATTTCTAGTAAGGTTGGAAAGGATAGTTTTACTGGTTAGTAATTACAGCTCACTTGATAGCTATAGTATAGAGAGTTTAGTCACTACTCGCTTCGTACCAAAATATAAGTCATTTTTAATTAATAAATTTTATTAAAAGACGAATTTTGAATGAACACTTTTAAGATTTAGTGGTGATTGACGTTTATCGTGATTCGATCCCCTACAACTACGTTTATAAAAAGATAAATTTCACTAAATATTAATTGGTTTAGTGATGATTGGCGTTTAACTTGGTAGAGAGAGTCGTAATTCGATCACAAACAACTATATTTAAGATGAGAATGAAACCACTTAATATCAGAACTCGTCTCAAACTCTAGACTATTGTGATCTGGTTCCTCCATGAACAAGAGTGAAAGCCAAAAAAAGAAAATCCTAGTGATCTATGAGAAAGGGGGAATATACATAGTTAATGTATGTGGTAATAAAGTGAATATACATAGTTAAAACATGTCATCCTTGTTTTTGCAAGCAAGACTTTTAAACCTCATTCCACCATTATTTTTAAGTTGACAACATTTGTTTCAATTGATCTAATTTATTTTATTACTTTCTTATTTATTGAAGTTTCGTTAGAATTTCTTTATCATGACTTTATCTGAACACATAAACATGTGGGAAGTAAAAACCATCTAATCTAATAAGTAATAATATAAATGGGAATAAAATGAGTCACTAATTTGATGCGAAACTCTTATGTTATAGAAGAAAGATTTTTTTTTCTTACAAACATGATCTTGAGCACAATTATATACTTGTTGTTTCAATCTTCCAACAAAGGAGGAAAGTCTACAATATTTAGATTGTCTTACCAAAATTCGTTTTTAGAAGTTAATTATTCGATTAGTTGGAACATTTTAGATGAAAAATATCTCAAACGTGTCAAAAATAACGAATTGGCCTAAATCCTCTTTATAAAGTCGAAATTAGTTCAAACTTACATTGAATAAAAGTTTTCAACAGTTCTTCTCCATCATTGCTATATTGACTCCACGGTGTCAAAATGTCACACCTTAATCTGCTTAGGGACAAATTTTCTTTCTCATGACAACCACTTGAACCCAAATCTGTATTACATTTCAATTTGAACGTACCACAAATTCAACTAGCATACTGACTATGTACACCCTCCAATTCTTTGAGAGTAGCATATCATAACAGAACTGTACCACGTACCGAAACGAACTGTGAACTACAGACCTAACAATTTCTTCTATTAGTAAAGTGGAGAGAAAATCTGTCATACTAGAGGTGTATTATTTCAAACAACATCACATAATATAAAAATATGAGATCCAATCAGATAAAGACAATAAACACTAGCTCACAGATCACAATCACACATTAATCATTGCTAATAAAACATAGTAGTAGTATTGAACTTGTCCACATTTAGATAGATACAAAGATCTCTCTATCTTCCAGCAGAGATATTTTTCCCTCAATTTTTCTTGGTCAACATCCACTTCTATGAATGAGTGGATCCATATCAACAATACCTTCAAACTAAACACAATCAAAAAAACTATGGTGGATGAAAGAGCTAAGCTGCACATAGCCTTAACTTTTCTACAATTTTGTCATGCAGGAAATCATATATTTATCAGAATTGCACTTAATACAGGAGTTAGCAAGCTTGTTTTTCCTGTCTATAGAAACATCACAGCTTTCATTCTTCTAGCTCCACTTGCATATTTCACAGAAAAGTACTTTATCTTTTTACTTTACCTCTATGGTAACCATTGATTTTTTTGTTCAACCGTCTCACTTTTTGTTCTTGTTTTTATCTGTTTTCTAATTTGTAAGGAAAGATAGGCCACCAATAACAAGTTATTGTCTGCTACAATTTTTCTTACTTGGACTTGTTGGGTACATTCTCTTTTCATGAAAGTATTCCATTCATTATTTAGTGCATGTTTGGATTGTTGACGAGTTTGGCAAAATTACGGTAACACAGATTTTGTTGAAGCTCTAATGTGTAACTTTTGCAAAATTACAGTGATATACCATTTACTGTGATTCTACAAAATCGCCGTCAATCTAGACATCTACTAAATTAACAAAACATGTTTATGTAACTTAAAAGTTAAAACGCTACGTCTGATTCTCGCAGAATAACTATGAAAGAAGGATTTTATCTATTGGGTTTGGACAACACATCACCAACATTTGCTTCTGCTATGCAAAATTCTGTTCCAGCCCTTACATTTCTGATGGCTGTGATACTGAGGCAAGTTATAACCCTTTACTTCTAGAGCTTAAATATGAGATCTTTTTTGATGATATATTCATAAACTTGTTCAATTATGTATGTGAAAGTGCAGATATGAGAGCTTGCACTTAAATAAGATAAATGGTGTGGCTAAGGTTCTTGGAGTACTTGCTTCTGTTGGAGGAGCTTCAATCATTACCCTTTACAAAGGACCTACCATTTATGCTCCACATTTAGAACTTCACCGAAGAAATTTTTTCTTGGCTGTATTTGAGGATGCAAATGGGAAAAATTTGAACTTGGGTGGCATCCTTCTATTTGGTCATTGCTTGTGTTGGTCTGGTTGGATTGTGATGCAAGCATTTGTTCTGAAAAAGTACTCAGCACAACTCACAGTTTCTGCTTTTACTTGCTTCTTTGGTATCCTGCAGTTTGGGACAATTGCGGCCTTTTTTGAGAGGGATCCCAAAGCTTGGAAGCTCAATTCCATTGAAGAGGCCTACAGTATTTTGTACTCGGTTCGTAAATCAAACTTGATTGTTTAATTTCTCAGTTTTTTTATTGAATACAATTTTAAAATTTGGATTGAGCCTAACTCAACCCTGCAAAACCGGCTTGCATGTCTCCCACTTGTAAACTCGTTTTCATACCATATTCCATCCAATGTGGAAAGTCTTAACACCCTCACGTTCAGAACTAAACATCTGGAGTGTGACCTGAGTGACTTGTAGCAGGTGACTCGACGAATCTTGGATAGGCTCTACCTCTATTAGGGAAGTGCTTTTGTCATAAGAAAACTCCAAATATGCTCGACAAATCTATAGTACTGATTTTAAATGTTTCACTGGTTTGTATCAGGGACTAGTGATTTCAGGGCTGGCAGCAGCAATACAAATATGGACTATTAGCAAAGGAGGGCCAGTGCTTGCTTCAATTTATCTTCCCTTACAGACACTACTTGTAGCTTTGATGGCACCCATTGTTTTTGGTGAAGAATTCTTCTTGGGAGGGTGTGTTCTTATAATCCAAGTAACTTTAATTTCAATTTGTTTCCTTAAAAATTTTATGATGGCAAAATATGACTGAATATGCAAATTGGTATACTAAGCATCAACCAAAATAGTCATTTATTTTTGCGATGTGGTAAGGTATATCCTTCAAATTGTAATGTATCGGTCAAAATAGTCCAACTGAAAACTTTTACCGTTAGAGATCATGACGTGGTATGTTAACTGCATATAAAGCCTCGCCGCATTGATCCCACATCAATACCACTATACTAGGTAACAATTTGACAATGAAATTTAGGTCTCTCAGATGGTAGATTGCCGGTAAATGGTTCCTACGTTGCAATTAGTAACAAATTTGTCTCTACGATGATCTAAATTTTATCATAGTAAGTTGACATTGATGGGGCATGTCTAACTAATGTGTCATGTCATATCCTCTAGCCGTAGAACTTAAAGGATGGACAATTTTAATGAAATTTTACAATTTCGGGAGACGTATTTACCAATTCATAAAAATGAGAATATTTTGGTCGGTGCTTACAATTTCGAAGATCAATCTGCGTATTCGCTCTTTGTTATCAACATAAAAGATCTAAATTTATTGTTATAGAAGCTTTGTTAATGTGTTATCCAGTGAATTTTCTTATGCTTTAGATATCTTATTGTTATCAATTTTGAGGTGCAGGATTATTGGAGCTTTCTTAATTATATCTGGCTTATACCTTGTTGTCTGGGGAAGGAGTCAAGAAACTAAGTCTGATGAGGAGTTCATAATCTCCATTGAGCCTGAGAATCATTTGAAAGAAAAAAGTGACAGTTCTGCTCTTATCCAACCATTGATTTCTGTGCACAATTCTTAGGTGTTAGAGCAAAATTTTATATTGTAATAAAATTGTAATAGTCTTTTGAGCCTTAAGATAATTAGGTGACCAAATATTACAACATTTATTTGATGTAGCAGTATTGTCACTAGTTAGTTGAACACACATGCACATGAATAGCAACTGGTAGATAACTGATTTAATGTTGTATTAAATTATAAGTTACCAACAAAAATTATTTCACACATCTTTTAGTAGCTAGGTTGGTTTTGGATTGTCCATTTTTCTTTGCTTGCACTTTGCTTCTTCCACATTCAAAGGTCAAAGAAGCAATACTTTCATTAATTCATCAAAAAATGTCTTACAAGATGCATCATTTATTTTCCATTAGCAGGATGATCGCATATGGATTTTGATTAGTATTCGAAGAAGAAATTGTGCGTCGGGTGTCAAAATAACTCCCAAAGATTATGTTTGTTTTTTAATTTTTTTTTATTAGCTAGATATGTGATGTAGGAAGGATGGCTATGCAATTCGAAGAAGAAATTGCGCGTCGGGTGTCAAAATATCTCCCAAAGATTATGTTTGTTTTTTAATTTTTATTTTCTTTTTTTTTTTGTTCTAACTTAAATCTAAATCTAAAAGATATATTTTTTTTATTTTTTATTTTTATTCTAACTTAAAAACAAATAAAGATAACATATCTAGCTAATAAAAAAAAATTAAAAAACAAACATAATCTTTGGGAGTTATTTTGACACCCGACGCGCAATTTCTACTTCGAATCGCATAGTCATCCTTCTTACATCAATACTTTTCTCCAAAGATGTTTATTAGTATTTGATAATCTCTATAAAAAATCTGGTGAACCAAATTGCTCAAATGATCTTATGAGACTAATTATTTGAGATAGTGAATCTATTTAAAGGTCAACATCTCCCAAAAGATTATTTACTATACACAGCTTAGATCAAACCTCACATTGATTAAAAGTCCTAATTATCTATTGATCATGGCATACCATGTTTGGTAATCTATAATTAATCAACACAATTTGTACTATCTCATTTTTTATGTTTGGTAATGAAATCTCCTTAATTAAGTTACTAACATAATGAAATTGATAGGATCTAAGATCAATAGAATAGTTGAAAAAGCAATAAAATAGTATAGAAATGATGGAATGGAAGTATATTATAGATGATAACTGATTTAGAGATCAAACGGGATCTAAATCAAGGAAATGGATACAAATAATCAGCAATAAGCTGAATTAAACTAAAACAGAAAAGTGATTATGCAGAATAAAATGGCTCTTCGAGAGGCCTAGTCACTCCCAATTGCTAGAACTAGCTCAACTTCTGCCTAAGCATAATCACACGATCAACGTGACTCATATAGGCTCATCCATCCACTCATAAGATGATACATGTCTCATGTGCATTCCTTTCTCTAAGTTTGTTGTAGCTACTAACAGCTCAAGATGAATAGTGAGAACCTTTTTCTTATTCTTTCTCTTGTATACTAATTTATGCCTATCAGAAATCTCTCTAATTATCTATTGGTCATGGCATACCATTTTTTATGTTTGGTAATGAAATCTCCTTAATTAAGAATTTGACTATAATTAATCAATCATAATTTCTACTACCTTGATCTCTTTTGCCTATATTTTTTGAGGTTAAACTTTAATTTTGTGAGAAGTGAAATAATTACTAACATTTGAAATGATGATATAACACTATTTAAATAAATTTTCAATATACAACTAATTTTTTGAAATGTATAAGGTGTAGTTGACTGCACTGCAGTGCAGTCGGTAAATATGAATTGTCCAATTTTAATCGAACGATTATGATATTAAGTGTAATTTTTATTTTATTGTTAGTACATAGACGAAATGATAAAGTCGTCATAAAAAAGTTTGAATTCCAGTCATGATGTTCAATTTAATCATTTAGACATTTTTTACCGATAAGCTAGGACTTTTAGATAGAATATCTCCCATTTAATATTGATAAAAAATATGACCAAAAAACTATAAAAATAAATAAAAAGTTGTATCTGAGGCAAAGCTATAAGACGCAGGAAGGATATTCTGTTCCGTCCTCCCGAATCTTGGCATGAAATTGTACGCAGCTTCAGAAATGGTCCACTAGCTTCTGCTTCTTCTTCTTCAAGAGGTAACTGGATCGGATCTCTCTCTCATTCTTATTATTTCGTAATTACCGAAAATATAGTTTGTTTATAGCCTAAGCTAGGGTTTCTTCTCCTGAATCATTATTTACAATTTAACTATATACATATGTTTAAGATGATTACAATTTAGTTACACCTTTTTGTTATATAATTAACCACTTAATTAATCATTATTATGTATAGGCAAAGTTAGTGTTATTGTTATCCCAATTTTTGCAATGGAAGCAGAGTTAGATTTGGATCCAGAACAGCAACAAATGATGGAAGCAGATTTTACCAGAACTATGCAAATTGATCCGAGAAGGTCTCGATTTCCATGCTCCATTGTTTGGTCACCACTTCCTGTCATTTCTTGGTTTATTCCTTTCATTGGTCACATTGGAATTTGTAGAGAGGATGGAGTTATATTGGATTTTGCAGGTCCTAATTTTGTTTGTGTTGATAATTTCGCATTTGGAGCTGCTACTCGATATTTTCAAATACCCAAAGAAAAGGTAGTTTTTTCTATTCATCTGTTGTTTTTTTATCAGAGAATAATATTGGACATGAAATGCAATTCGTTTCGAGTAGTTGATACTAATCAAAAGATAGAAAGCAAGATTATTGTTTTGTTTAGATAAACAACTTAATTATGCGTCTATCATGTAAGTGTTTATTTATAAGTCATTTCTATAACAAAAGATAAAGTAAAGTCAAACGGTTTTCATATAGGCTTTAAGTTGTTTACATAAGGTATTCTGGTGAGCTTATGGAAATAAGCTACAAAAATCTTATGGACATGTTGAAAGCCGTTTTCATAAGTTCTCTTAACCAGTTTCACTAGTGTTTATGTCAATAGATAAGTCCAGATAAGTTAATCCAAACAGACCCTATGTGTCATGAAACTCTTGCTTCTTTGTGAAGCATTAAAACAACTATGAGAAAAGTAGCGGTTTGTTCAAATTCTGTTACACTATAGCCTATCTTAGAACTATAGCAATTTGTTCATATTTTGCTACGCTATAGCGTTGTTATAGCTGCTATTTTGACAATGACAACATTGCTTATAGTGTGATTGTGTTGGCTTCCATTCAAGAAAAAGTTTAGCTGCTGTTTGACAACACTACTTATAGTTAGTTTTGGCTTTCATACAATAAAAAGTGTTTTTTTTTATGCCACAGAAACTCATACTGAGTTGGGTTTGAACACCAAAACAAACACTGCACTAACTTGTCCAACTTTTTAACTCATTGGTTTTCTACTCCTTTGTTGTTTGTCTAATGATGTTTGTTTTAACTGCTGGCAGTGTTGCGTCCCTTTAGGCCAGTCTGCATACAAGGGTGAGGAACAACACTACATGCAGGACGAAACCGGAGGTGAGTTGAGGACGTGGGATGATGCTCTACGCAAGAGTACTCAAGAATTCCAACACCGATCTTACAGTCTCTTTACTTGCAACTGCCACTCCTTTGTTGCCAATAATTTGAACAGACTCAGCTACCTGTCCAATGGATGGAATGTGGTGAACCTAGCAATTTTCATTTTACTCAATGGACGCTGGGTCAGCGTAACATCTATGCTGCGAACTATTTTACCGTTTGTGGTTGTATTTTTTCTTGGAGTCACATTGGGAGGCTTCACTTTCTTAAAATTTTGGTCCTTATTCTCTTCGGTTCTTATTGGTTGGTTCCTTCTTGGCACTTACTGTTTTAAGAATCTGATTCAGTTGTAGTATCTGTTTTTCTCAAGGATACTTTGTATAAAACTTAAGCGCAATACATTCCAAGTTTGTGAAACGAACCGTGTACTTTTTCTGTTCAGATTTGAGAATCTAATTCAGCTGTAGTATCACCCTACTGGAACCTGTTCTATTTTGTATAAAACTGTAATGCATTCACATTCGTGAAATATAATCATATACTTTTTGTATTCGGATTATTAGTTATCAAAAGTTAATTGCTTTGGTATTGTGTTGTGTGTGATTTAACATTGAAATACTGCAAATATATCCTTTGGTCCTAAAGGGACTATCCTTTGGGCCAGATGTTTACAGTTTTTCATTAAGATATTTGAGCATGTAGTAGATTCTTCTGAAGAAGTTGAACATTATGGCCAACTCTTAAAAAGTAGTACATTTGTTATGGTTCGAGTAATATTCTTGTGACAAATGGTGAAGAATTCTAAAAAGGATGGCAGAAAATTAAAGTTGAAATTGTTCTCTTGAAAGCTACTGAGTTATAATATAGGGGTTCCTTCGTTATAGTGACTTGCTATTGTTTGAATTCTTTTAACATTTCTTTAAAGATGTAGAAAACTTCTTATACCAATTATTTTCACATTGTATACTAACATGATTAATAACAATGGGGTGGTGGCGCAGTTGGCTAGCGCGTAGGTCTCATAGCTACTGAGTGATCCTGAGGTCGAGAGTTTGAGCCTCTCTCACCCCATTTTGTATGTTTTTTTTTTACATTTAGTGAGATAAGACTTGATTGTTGTTGTAATCGGAATCTGTTGGGGGTTATGCTAGGGGAAGAACTTTATTCACCAATGATATGTGTTAAGGATGTAGTAGTTAGTTAATCAACTAGAGTTAGTTGATTGGTTACCAAGTTAGTTAGGAGATTAGAAAGTTAGTTAGGGAGTTAGTTACTTCAAGTAACTATAAATAAGTCACTCTATTGTACATTTAATTCATTCTTTTATCAATGTATATTCATTCAATATGAATTTCTATGAGTATCTTCCTCATGAATACTCTTATGCACTCTATCTTACTTATGAATATGATCTTCATCCCTATGATTCCATGATTCTTAACAATATGATTTTTGAAAATAAATGTAAATTTTGTGCTATCCGGATCTAAAAGTATAATCTCAAACAAAATATGTCGTCAAATAATACACTTAAAAAAAATATGTTTATTATTTCTTGGATAAAAACATGGAGTGTATGCAAATCCTAGTTCACTTGACAAAAATATTGAAATTGTTAAATCAGACGTCGTGGATCATATTGATCGCATAGATAAAATTTGTTTCAAGAATGACACGAATAAGTTGTATCCCTATGGTTATCTGAAGCCAGATAGAATTCCTTTTAATTCTACGAGAATCGTGAAACCTTTCAAAAAGTGTCCATTATGGTTTAGGTTTATGATGTGCAAAAGCCACTTGACTGTATGAACATAAGACCTGCTTGTATTAACTTTGATGAACTTTGTTTGAGGGAGGCTTTGACCAGAGCATGAAGTTTCGACAATGAAATTCATCTCAAGTCATAAGAGGACAATTAATTCCTTTATATATAGGCAATGTTAATGGTTTTTGAAGAGGGATGTGTACCAAATTATGTCTCTCTATAAAAGATCAAACTATTGCTATCTTTCCAAAGAGTCCAAATCGAAATACATCAAAAAGGTCCAACCAAATGTGTAAGCCAAAGCTAAAAATCTTGGCCCCAAATATATATCACTTACTTGTTTTTTTTTTTACTAAATATATCACTTACTTGTTGGTATCGTGACAATATGTTTTAACATAATGAAGATCCTCTTTATTTTTCAAAAAAAATGAAAAACACCATTTTGAGAGTATAAACACAAAAAATTAGTGGGTTCCACCACTAAGTCTCACTATCATTAAATATTTTTAAAAAGAATTTAAATTTGTTTGCGTTTATATCTCTCCAAATAATATTTACTATCTTTTCTTTTTGAAATACATCCTAACTCATCACAATATTTGTCAGCAATAATCTATGAACAAACTTTTAAAAAATCGAGTAAATGCGATTAGAATATTTTCTCTTTCAAAATTATTTAAAATATTTGATGTTGAATGAATTCAATGTATCTAGTCATTTCCCTTAAAAAAATTGTCCCTGCTCATTTTGTATTAAATTCCAAATTCTACCATTTATAGAATAGAAATAAATAGCACATTTATTAGGTTTATTTTTGTAAAAAAAATACACATTTATTAGGAAAAAATATACATTTAATCAAAAAATGGTTGATGGCAAACTTGTAAAAAAATCACAAAACCAAGCCTTTTATTTACAATGCTTCCTAACCCGTTTTTCTTATTTAAGGCAGTGACAGAAGCTGCGGCAATAGTTATTATTATATTCATAAATCACATTCTTCCTTTGAAATTAAAATTAAAATTTGTAACAAAAAATTTAGGAGACAATGGCAGAAGAAGGACAAGTAATCAGCTGTCACACCGTTGATGCATGGAATGATATCCTCCAAAGGGGCAATGAATCCAAGAAATTGGTATATTTTTAGTACTTTAATTATATATTTAACTATTTTTATTTATTTTATTTTCAGTTTGGATATGGATCTCAATTTATGTTGTTTTGTTTTGTGTACATGACATGATTATAAATAATGGTTATTCCTTTGTTTTGTTACATTATGCATCTGACTTTATAAATATTAATGTGAAAAATATTGTATATTGATTTGATTTGATCATCGTTGTGTTATTATTCTCATGCAACATGGTTCTGAAACATTATTATAGGATTTTTGTGTTGTTTGTTTTGTACATAGTAGTTGATTTTGATTTATGATGGTGTCATTCATGTGTATAGTTTCTGGACTAATACAGGGAAGAAAGAGGGATAACAGAAACGTAAATTGATCTTAATTTTCAGAGATTTTTCATGAAAAAAATATTTTGATTATTTTTAGTGTATTTTTTTAATTAATTTTTTTTGGAAAAAACTGATTATTAATTATTTTAGGAGAAAAAATATAATGGCTTCACAGAATATTTTAAACTGTTAAGCTTTTTGTTTTGGTTTTTGTTTTAAACTTAACAGGTGTGTATTATGTGTTCTGTTCTCATGGATTCAGGGTCTTCTTTTGAACTGTTGGTACCTTTGATTCAGGGTAGTGTCTATGAAAAATGTTAATTTGTTGAACATTATTTGGAAAAGGTTGATGTTAAGGCTTAAGTAGGTTGATATATCAGCTGTTAGAGAAAGTCAAGTTACATTCGTCCTGGTGGTTGAAGACATATAATATAAATATGGATTTAACCGGTCATATGTGTGGTCGAACCCTTTAGTTTGTATGGGCATCGACTAAGTGTCTTGGTTGTTTTTGTTCTGGATAGTTGACTGATGTACTTCTTTAAAGGTTCTTTCTAGCACTCCTTGTGCTAGTTAGAATTCTCAGTTTCTTATTATATTCCATTTTGCCTTGTTCAAAAAAAAAAGTAGGTCGTTATTAAACTTCATAAATCTATCATAATTGTAGCTGATGTAGTCTATGTAGAACCGACATTTCAGATTGAAGACATGTCTGGTGTCTGAGATACGTGGTTACAATTAATCACTTTTTTTCTCTCAAATTATTATCGATGTAGGTCTCAAATTGTTTTGAACAGTATTTCTTTATGATGATTTTTATAATCCTCATCATATTATGCTATTATCTCAAAATTTGAAATATATTTACCTTTCTAATTGAGCCAGATTGTTGTGGATTTTACTGCTTCATGGTGTGGACCATGCCGTTTCATTGCACCATTCCTTGCTGAGCTAGCTAAGAAGTATCCAAATGCCATATTCCTTAAGGTGGATGTGGATGAACTCAAGGTAAAAAAAATTCTAATTAATTTTGCATAAGAGTTTAATAAATATATATTATCATTATAAATTAGTTTTACACTGACACTCAATAACAATTCGTTATATTGTGACATAAACTTACTTTGTAACTGCATTTAAAAAATAGCCGTTCTTATTGAATGTCAGTGTAAAAATAACAGTAAATTGAACAAATACTATATACTAGTAGTTCATTTAGAGGATGAAGATTAAACATTTTGTTGATTGAATTGCAGTCTGTTGCTCAAGATTGGGCTGTTGAGGCTATGCCAACATTTGTGTTTGTGAAAGAAGGAACCATTTTGGGAAAAGTGGTAGGAGCAAAGAAAGATGAGCTGCAGCAGACAATAGAGAAACATTTGTCATCAGCCACTGCCAGTGCTTAATGTTGTTGCTGGTGTTGGTAGCAGCTTCACCTTCTGTTACTTAGTAATATATTTACTGTTATGTCATCTTTATTTTCATTGTTACTAGTGGATGTATCAAAGACTTTTATTATCTCTTGTTTTAAATAATGGTGGATGATGTTATATTAAGCATTCCTAATTCACAATATCGATTTTCCTAGTACTGTTTGTCTATATCTTTCTAGTACTATTTGTTTGGACTTAAAGTTGGAATTCAAGGGTGTCTTGGTGTATTTTTCTAGTATGAATCAAACTCAGTAACGCGGGTTTACAACACTCTGCTAGATTGAAGTGGTCAACGGTATATCAAATTGGAGACAAACCACAACATATATGAGCGGAAGATCCAACCATCTGCACCAACCTTGGTTGTATAAAATCCTTTTAATATATAGTTAGTAGTTTTGTGTGTATGAAAGAATTATTATTCAGCAACCAAAAACAAAAACAAGAATGCCATTGAATAAAGTAAAAAGCAGTAGAGAAAAAATGAATATAAGAAACAAAATGCATATAATAATAGTGAACTTCCAACAAATGTCATGGTTACATTAGGATCCATTCCTAACTTGAACCTAAATTGGAGTTTAATTTACTCCAGTAAGACAAATGAAAACACATCATAGCAATGAAATTGCTTTAAATTTCTTCCCATGCCTATTCCAACTAAAACATATAAGCTAGGAACTATGACTCCAAATTCACACTCACAAGGGTCAAATTTTTAGACCCTTCATTTCAGACTCACCTATCTAACAGTGGCTAATTTTAAATTCAATACCATTAACATAACAACACTACTTAAAATAAATAAAAAACCATGTGCCTTTGGCACAAATAAAAGGACAAAGCTACTTACTCGCCTAAAAAATACTATGACACTATCTATTCTACTCTTATTAACTTTACTTACTAAAAAGTCCCAGCAAATTACATTTATAAAGGGTGCTTTAACTAATCAGCCCCTTTAATTGGTAATAGCTGGAGCGCAAACTGCTTCAACTGATAACCGCTTCAACACATTTGGACAAGGGTCGTGCCCAAAGTTACTGTTTGATACCGTTACTATGCATCTTGGCTTTCCTATACATTTCTGTGTAAAAAAGAAATAAGCAATGTTATCGTCCAAAAAAATAGTTGTTATTTGTTAAGAAATGAATCATCAACGGAAAAAAATGAAATTAGTCTCCATTAATAGTAAAAGTCAATGATTGTTAAATGACGAGTATGGTTGAGTTACCTTCTCTAAGATGTCATAGGATGCAGAAGAATGACAAGCTCCTTGCTCATAACTCCCACAAGTTCCTAAAGGAGTTCCAAAGCTTGCAAATTTGATGGAAGAGATGGCTTGGCCAGGATTGCAATGCAAGTGAACTTTAGGAGGATGGAAATCTTCAGATTTGCCATAACTATCAATGTGCCAATTCTTAATATTTGGGTGGTATTCTGATACATCAGCACACACACTGCTCACTGATCTCTTTGCTAATGAAATTTTTGAAGGGTCTCCCCCAAGTTCCTCAAAAACAACCAACAGATTATGATTTGGCTTTAACCAAGACCGCGGCACATGGTACCTGAAACATGAAGTAATCAATATGTAAGGTATTTTTTGCCTCAACAAGTCACACATCCCTTACAATGTTAACAAAAAACAATGCATACCATCGCTGAGTTGGTTGACCACAACCAAGCTGACACTTTGGAGGTCTATATGACCCGGCATAGCTGCATTCGTTGCAACTACCAGTAGCTGTGGCAGTCCAATATCTTCCAATACTTATCCCATTAATCCATATTTGACCTTTACCCATACCGTCCATGTCCAATGCCAATGGCTCTTCGCCTTCAGGAGCATCGAAAAAAGTCTGCAAAGTTTACTAATCAGCTATTTTTATCATTTTTGAGGTCTAATATTTTGTTTAAGTCGACCTTAAGCACTTTCTTTTTTACCTTGTGCCATGTCAGTGGCTGATTTTTTTGTACAACTAACGCTGACTGCATCCACTCTACAGAAGAGGTACTATCTGGAGATTCAAGATTCATGGCTTCTCCTTTCAGCCCAACCTGTTTTAAGAAGAAACCGTCTTAATTGAAATTTTTTTGTAACTAAGTCAACTTAAGCAGCTAATGTAAGACTAAGTAACCTGGTAAGTCCATTTCTGCCAAGATAAGTCCAACTTTCCCTGATCAAGTCCATGGATAACAACTGGACCTAGGATTCCCGTGCTCCAAGTCTCGAAATGTCCACCTACATTCTGACGGAAAAAAACAGAAAAGAAAATGATATTAGAACGTACTACGTAGTAGATAAAGAATAAAATCCCACAGTAGAATGATCTTGAACACAAAGAGCAATATTAACGGTTATTTACAAAAACTTACTGGAAGTCCAACAGCAACACTGAGCAAAGCTATAGTGTTTGTTCCAGCATGAAGTTTTACATCGCCAGTATATCTGAATCTCCTATCTTCCCTCGTCCCATAGGCAGAACCTGTTTTCAATCATAATTATTATGTTTCTTCTCACTTTAAGATGGAAACAAGATCTCACTAAAGAAGCAAACAAACTACACACCAGAAAGTTGACCGTTGATAAAAACATGCACAGCATGGCCAGTGGACTGAACAATGAGACTGGGGTGTTTGCCTCCGCGGAGAAAGGATTCGGATGACTTTACATCAACACTGTAGACACATTGGCATGAAACAAATTAGTAAAGCAAAAATGGTTTGTAGATCTCCTCCGTTTAGCAGCTGGAACCTTAGAGATTCAGTCAAAGCCATGCAATTTTTAAATATCAATATTCGATACAGTATCTAGAAATATCAACCATTTATTTCCATAGTAGATGCAACTTGCAAGTGATCTATAGTGTGCTTAAAAAATGCAAGAGAATTGCTAAGTATTATGACTCAATAGTCAATACCGGTCATAGTCAATGTATGTGGGATGAAAATAAAGAATGACTCTTCTTTCTTCAACTAGCTAGGGAATCTAAAAGTATAAATAATTTCCAACAGTGGATACGACAAAATCACTTAAGGAGCAAATGAAACAACTTACAAAATCAATCTTACCTAGTTATATACCAAAGATAATCACTTGTATCCCGTGTTACGTTTAACTGTTCCAAGAGACCAGAAGCAGTGATTGTGTTTGCAGAACTAGAAGAAGTATCTTCATTGAAACTCTCCCATGAGAACATCTGAGTATTTGTAGGCACCATTTGCATCTGAGATGTTTGCACTCCAACCTATAGGGAGAAAATGAATTCAGTGGCTCTACAACATGCTAAATTGTTTAATCTCATTGATTGGACATGCTGAAGGTGAATAAATTGTAACGTGGAAGCATAAATGTGATCTGTTCTGAGTACACCAATGAAGTATGATGACTTCAATCTGACAGTCTCGTTACATACCTTAGCCGTGTTAAAAACAGCATTTCTACAGTCTGGGAGGATGCTGACGGACCAAGGAGGTAAGTTATAGTGCATATTGTTGAACATCACTCTAGCAGAAGATTTAGAGTCAAAGTTTGAGAGAAAGGCAGCACAATCTCCAGATTCAGTAGAGTATACATATGCCTGAGAAAGGATGAATACCCAAATACTGTCAATAAGGGAACCTACGGAACAGTGAAGCAAAAAACATTTGAAAATAAGTTAAACCTGTTGGAAGTTTCCTAATGAAGTAACAACTGCATCAGTTGAAACTAAAGCTCGCTCGCACATCTTGATAGCCTTATGAAGCTCCTTTAGATGACCATACTTTGGTTGCCTAATCAAACCTGGCAATATTTTTTGCAACAAAATGTACTCAGTCAATATTTTTTTAAACTTCAAATTGTTTATTCATGCATCAGTAGCAACGAAGAAAAGGAACTATTATGGTCTGTAGTTGCATAAGTTGTAGCTCTTACCGTATTCATCAAGTGGAGCATCATAGTCATAGCTGGTAGTGATAAAAGGACCTCCAGCTGTACGGCCAAAATTGGTTCCTCCGTGATACTACACGAACAAGGTAAGTTAATCAAGTGGCTGTCATCAATTCATCACCAAATTTTCTATTGTTAAATTGGTATAAGAAAACCGACCATGTAGTAGTTTACAAAGGATCCTCCTTTTTGTATGAATCGGGCTACTGAAAATGCCAAATCCTGAACAGGTCTTTTGTGAATTGGACCTCCGAATTCAGAAAACCTTCATGTATGACAAAAAAAATTAATTGTTCAAGTCCATTTCCGCAATTCCAAAATATAGGAGTAACTATAAAAATGATTACCAGCCACTCCACGCCTCTGTCCACATTGTAGGCTTGTAGGGTTTGTTGGGAGTAAATTTATCACAATAAAAGCCGTTGCAAGTGTTTATCTGTCACATAACAAGAAACAAATTAATTTAACAACTGCATTCATTAATATGCAAGGTTCTAGGAAAAAAAAATGTCTTCGGCTAATTGAGGGATCATTATTGTACCATTAAACCTCTAAACTTTTTCAAAGAAATTAATAAAAATAGAACAACAAAAGGAAAAACTTACTAGTACATTACTACATGTTACCGGCGCATAATGTTAACAACCTTTAATGTGGAGAGTAAGAATACTTACCACTGGATCTGGAGCATCATCTTCCTTGCACATCACCCATGGAACCCCAGTTCCCATTTCAACAGCCATTTTTGCAGCCCAGCTCATATAATTATAGCCAACAGGTCCGAGCATTTTACTCTGTGCCCCATACTCGTTCTCAATCTGAAACAACATAAAGTATATGTATCATTATTATTGTTGTTACAAAGCTAGATCTTGAAGAAAAGTTTACCACAATTAGTACCTTTCCTATAAAAGATTAAAGGAAATTTGGTAGTTTACAAATACACAAAAAAACAAGTTAACAAAAGAGGTTACACACCTGAGAGAGGATGATAGGGCCACCCTGTGATTCATAGAGACGTTCGCTCTTCATCATTCCCACAATCTTCTCAGTAAACCCTTGCATTGCCTTCTGCAACACCATTCATTAAAAAGAAAAAAAAAACTTTGTCAATTGAATGAATGAAAGAATTTCACAAACTTCTTTCTAAATTGTAATTAGTCATATATTTTTGGTCTTAACCCTCTGGTTCCAAGATCAAGGGATCTTGGTAATACGAAGTTCGCCCCGGAGGTAAATAAAATTAAGACAATGATTGTTTCAGTCAGGATTCGAACTCAGATACTCCCAATGGATTCGACCTTTACTGAAACTCATTAACCGATTGGTTTCACTAGTCAACATCATATATATAAAGGCAATTTTCTAACAAAAAATGTTTTGCAGAAATATACAAAAACATAAAGGAAACCTTGAAAGGTTCATTGTCTTGTCTAAAGCTAATGCCTGGAACATACTTGAGCCACACAGGAAACCCTCTGCACATGACAATACAAAATCATTAAAAAATGAAACATAACCAACAAAAGACCAAAACAACATTTTTTTAAGGATAATAATAACTACCCAAAATTCCATTCTGCACAAACATATGGTCCAATTCTAAGATGAGCATATAATCCTGCTTTCTGTACTGTCTTAATGAACCTCACTAGGTCATTTCTTCCTTCAAAATTGTACTGCATTGAATACAATTTCAATATTCATGAAGTGTACACAAAAGTAGAAATAAAACTATAAAACTCAAATTCAACAACAAAAAAGAAATTTTTATTTAAGCAGAACAAAATTAACAACTTGAGAGAGTAAAATTGAAGTACATTTCCAGGAGAAGGTTCATGAACATTCCAGAAGACATAGGTTTCAATTACATCTAAACCTCCTTCTTTAGCCTTAAAAATCAGATCTTCCCACATCTGCAAAAGGGTCATTACATTTTGGTTAGAAAATTCAGAAAACAAACTAAGAAATAGTTAAAGTTGCTAACTTTTTTACATTATCTTAATTTAGAAATAGAGTAAAGTTGAAAATGGAAGAAATATGAGAAATGAGAATGAAAAAACATACATCTGGGGTACTTCTGGGATAATGTATAGAACCAGATAAAAGGATTCTTCTTTGGCCATTGATAATAATGGCTTTTCTGTCATAGGTAACATTAGAGTAAACAACTAAGCACAATGTAAAGAAAATAGTGGTAAACAGAAACAGAAATTTGGAAACTGAGTTAGTTTCCATAATTTCTTAAGCAAATTCTTTTGATGGGGTTGTAGGCAGAGTCCAAATGAAGAAGAAGAATGGAGAGAGAGAGAGAGAGAGAGAGAGAGAGAGAGAGAGAGAGAGAGAGAGAGAGTGGAAAAAAGGGGTTTTGGAATGGTATCCTATGAGAATGGTGAAGGGGTTATGGAGACAACACAACACACACTCCACTCACTATTTTTTGTTCTAACGTAAGAGACTCTATTGAACGGACAATGTTTTGTTAGCATTTTTAATCGGTTCAACAATAATCGACGCTGAATCTGGCAGAGAAAATTATACTTTAATATTTGATTTAAAGATTGATTAATTTGATTGGACTAATTCCACTGTTCTTGTAGAAGTACCATTTAAAATTAGAGTTTTTATTTTGTATGGATTAACCCTCTAAAATTCACAACAGTGGATATCGAATCTGAGACTTTGTGAGGAGCACACTCTAATGACCCAAATCAACACCACTAAATCAATTTAAATAGGTTTTAGACCAAAATCACTTGATGTTAGAACTCGCATCAAATCAGATTAATCAGTGGACCAGACATTGGTAACAAATAATAATAATAATAATAATAATAATAGAAGTTATGAAAAATGGTAGTAACAGTTTTTGTTTCAACTGTTTCAATATTCACACTCAGCCATAGCCACAAGTGTCGGTTACCTCTCCTACCTAGCTGTGACCTACTTATTTTATTTATATGATAAAAAATTCGGTTACCTACTTGAAAAAGTCTCATTGTTAATGCAATCACAATCAAAATTTTATTACTAATTCCATAGTATAAAGATTCTAAGTTTCTTCCTCAACTAAAAGAGCTATGAGATTTTTAGATTTGCTAATGAGATTCTCACATTAGTCATGAGATTTGAACTTGTGATCTATTGATTGTTTGCTTATACAATGAAAATTTCATGTTTTATTAAATTCCCGGCGATAATTTACGTTTAAAATGAAGTTACAATTGCTAGCTTCTCAATTTCGTTACAAAAATGTATTTAAACATGCGACATTGACGAGCAAACATGGAGTGAAACATATCACTGGTACTAACACAACTACACAACTGTTTTTATATAATCAATTAATCATGATGACAATTTAGATCGGAGGAGACATTTTCATGAAAGTCGGAAACACCACTCAATCTCATTGAAAGTTTTCACAATAGAATCGATGAATAACCTACCAATGACGCTTTTATAAAAATAAAAATTAAAAAACCTACCAATTGCGCTACCATTTTTTATTTTTGAGCAAACCCTAATTTGATTTTGATATAACATTTAATTATTTAGAGAATATGGATAATCGTTAAAATTAATATTTATTTTGTCAAGTAATCTAGTGATCACTCTCACATATTTTAAGTTTAGAGAGAAGTTGAAAACCCATGTAAAAAGAAGAAGATGGAAATCTATATTTCAAATTTAAGCCCCTCAAATAATAGTAATATTTATTGTAACTACCACATAACAACTTATTCCCTTTTTTTTGCTACAACAACTTGTTCCTATTTAATCACCAAAAACTAGAACTAGTCAGTAGTCCCTTTTAGAAGAAAAAATAATAAAGGGTACTGGTCCCTTTAATTAATGAATAATGTAATACCTTGTAATGGATTTGATTATTTGTATCATCTTCAGCAAGTTATTTTATATTTTTCATTGTCATAATCTTAATTATTTATCCATTTTTTTTCTCTCATCTCATCTAATATATATATATTTTTTTTTTATGGATCAATCAAACTTTATTTACAAGAGAGCTCAAACCCTATTTATGAGAAACCATGACCCATTCATGAATGACGCCTTAATGTGAACCTAAAATAGAAAAAATCCATTCACACTCTGCCTTCTATGTGGTACATTAAACTTAAATGGTTATATCATGTGAACCAACGGTTGGCCGTCAAGCTATTTTTGTATTCCCTTCAGAACGGCCATTTCTTACCCCACACAATTTCAATGTTGAGCATTTTTTTTCTTTTAAACAAACAGCATTATCATTATTATTATTATTATTAAAAGGAATTAATAATGTGAGCATGGCGAATAGTTTTCATTCTAAAAAGTATGATAATGCAGAGTTTGGAGATATTATTACACATTGTAGATGATTTTTTTATATTTTATATGATAATTCTAGTGTTGAGTTTATTCGGCGACAAACAAATAAAGTTATTCATAATTGAGCTAAGGCAGCAACTTGTATTGAACACTTATTAATTAATGAAATGATATAAGTCATTTTCCTTCAACTAATGCTGAAATTGTTAAACTAGGTATCTATGATTGAGGTTCGAAATCTGGTCCTTTTACTCTGGTTCGAACCATGATTTACCGTTGTAAAAAAATATCGTGGTTGGTTACTCTTCAAAATTAAAAAATCAACATCATATCATATCATATTGTAGACAAAATAAAAATAAATAGAACCCTAATATCTTTTTGTCAATTTATTTTGCTTTTCAAGTGATACCAAACTCTTGAGTCCTACCGCTTCTATTTGTCTCAATTTTCCACTCATGAGACATGAACCAACCATAAGTTAAGGGCAACTTGTCGTTTTTTTTTATAATTTTATGAGAGGAACTTGTCGTATTTTAGTTTGGCTGCAAATAATTTATGTCCATTGTCTATATGTAAATTTTAGGTGTGGTTTCCTCTTTTTCCTTTTGTTTTTGGAAAATTATGTGTGGTTCATGTTCAAAGCAAGCATTGTATACAAAATACTCATTTTATTATGTCTATATATATACATATATTGTTAATGTGTTTTTTTTTATTAGTTTAATGGAGATAAGATAACCATGCTATTCTCCATCTTTGATTCCACGAGGGGCTTTGCTTAATTGGATGAATATCTTGATTGGAGATAAAGAGTTAAAAGATCGTATACGTTATTTCTTAACCGAATATTCACTTTTTTCTTTTTTATATAAAAGTATTGAAAAAAAGGTAAAGAAAGATAAGTAAAGCAAAAGTACGTACATTTGTTTACTTGCGTGTGGTGATCCTCTAATTTCTTTTTTCACATCATGATCATCTAATTTTGTTTACTTCTACTAATAACAATGCATTATTTTGTTAAGCATGAAAATTCACGTTGCATGTGCTCCTCCTCAATAATAAGACCAAGGTCAAACAAAGGATTAAGCATGAGCATGACTAAAACCTGTATGAATGGTTGGTAAGTCATAATATTCATGATATCATATTATCATGTCCCGGAAGATGAAGTACTCCCCACATGGTCATGTTTTGGTTTGTCAATATTTGAGAGTCACCCACCATTTCCATTTTAGTAGGAAGTTTTCATTAATATTTTTAGCTTGTGACTTATTTATGTCGAAAATATTTCAAGAAATGTAAGTTGAGTTCTCATCTCTTAATTAAATTTTTTCATACGTAGAAGTGAGCGGTCAAATTCACAACGTCAACTTGTTTGAATGTTCAAATCTCTTATTACGCGAACGGATTTACTGTTAGTCGTTAGGCAGTTCTAAATTTTAGTAACAAATAGTTTTTTTTCCCTTGAACAATAACAAATAGTTTTATTTCATTTTTTTATTTTTATTACCCTCTGATTTTTAAGGAGAAAAAGTCATAATAGTAAAGAGTTTGAGGCGAGTTATATAGTACAAGTTTTATACTTATTTTATCTCTAACTATATGTGACATAATTGACTTCTTTATCCGATTAAAGTGCGTATTAAAAATATGGTTGATTTGGTTTATAAAGATTAAAGAGTAGGAGTATAAAATTGTTGATGATAGATTTACCTTTGTTCAACGTTTAACGGCGGAAAGAACGGACGGAGATTGGAATTTAGTAAGTCCAAAGAATGAAGTGGGGGCATCATTAGCCACACAACATTTGTGATGCCATTATTTGTATTTTGTAGGTCACCTACTTTTACTTACATCTAAATCTAGCCTATTGGACTTGAAGACGTTTAATTTCACAGCCACTAATGGCAATATTGACACACCACACATAACATAACATGATGTCTATTGTGATTTATTTTTGTTGACATATGCTATATCACTATGCCTACTTGAAAAACTATGAGTATGCAACTTCAAAGGCACCAAAACGGTCTCTAAACATAGGCAACTCTTCTCATTTGAGTCAATACAACGATTCATTAGCACATAAAAGTGAGTCTGTAATTAATAAACCCCAATGTGCCTTGAGAAAAAAGAAAGAATTGGATTCATTACCATTTTGCACGTTCTTCTTTAGAGATTTCTTCAACCTTAAGGTTTGGTTAAAATAAATAATTAAAAATGTGCACTTTTTTAGTCAGCGAAACCATTATGCAATTGCTAGTCACATATACTCATAGGACACTTTGAAACCTATAAAAATACTATAAAATAATAATCTTTCTTTTGATGATGTTAGTGGAGTGGAATGGATTAATGTGGTTATTTTTATTCTTTTGGGTTATATTTTTCATGGTATAAAGTTTCTCATATAGAAAGTATACCCAAAAAAAAATGTGTATCATCTAGAAATTAAAATACTAGTAGCATTTTCTGTCCAAATTAAAGAAGAAAAGAAATTAAAGTAACACCTTTTGGTCCATTACGTTGATATGCGTTCCCTTTCAATAATTAAACTGGTTTTTCTACAACTGATTGATTTCTTAAACTTCACTTTATTTTTTGGCGGGTCCTTGATGGATTTATACATGGCGCCATAAAAACGGGGTTCCCTTGTTTCCCACCGGTCATAGATGACTTTGACTTAATTATGGGCATAATTACGCAAATTATATAAAGTTCAAGCAATTTGTGGAGCCGTTAGGCTGTATGGATATGGAATATATATGGATGATGCGACTAAATGCAATACTAGCTTAGTTGTTCACAAATTCTAATTTATATATCAGTTTAGAGCTTAGTCTATAAATTTCTTGACTCCGCCCCCGGGTTGAGTATCTACGATAAAAATTTGATCTCTTTATTTTATACGAGTGTTTAATTATGGACATAACTAAGCAGTAAGCAAGTTATATTGCAAATTTCAAGCAATATAATGTGTGAAGCCGTTAAGCTGTATCGATGATGCGACTAAATACTAGCTTAGCTACCAAAAGTTAGTGGGTATTGACAATGAAATTGGTAAAGACGATTATAGTTTAATTCTCCGCATCTATGTTTGAGAAGAAACTGAAATAAGTTGATGTAAAAATTTACTTTGAACCGGATTAATTGTCCTAGTAGATCGAATAGGGGTGGTGAAAAAAATATTAGTTTATCTTATTTTTAACTTTATAAATCATACTAATGTTCTTTGTGAATTTTAAAATCACATCGTCTTAAAATAACTCACTTATTTTTATTGTAATAATACAACTTTAAAAAAGTGATATTGGATCCTACAATTTCACTTATTAACAAATCAAATTGTAATTATATCGTACCATACAAAAACAATGTTGCCAACTAGCACACTCCATTGATAATATAGCAAAGATACCTTATATTTGTATTTGCATGGTTTCAAGCTGGCGAAACTGAATTCAAATTCCACCATTAAAATTGCTCAGTTATCTAAAATTCTAATGTAAAGTAAGTAAAATCTGACTAAATAAAATGAAAGGAGAATAGTTGAGATTTATTTATTTGTTTAAAAAAAATTCTTTTAAATTCCTTTTAAACAATTTTGTCAATCTTTTTAAACAATTCTTTTTTAATTTAATCTGATTCAAAGATCAGTTTCGACATCAAATAATTTTAATCTTTCTCCCGATCGCAATTGTAGAAAATCAAACCGCAGTCCATTTTAAAATTCAGCGTCAATTATTATTGAACCACGTAACTTATCCGAAAACAATTTTATTTTCCCACAGCTGAAGAGTAATAATATAAGAACATGCTTACTGCTTACAGTAGAAGTAAAAAAGAAAAAACTTGAACCATGCTTGGCGCCACAAGACGCGTTGCTTCAAAAATCCCTCGGAATCTACAACGAGTGCGCAAACTCCATGAAGACATTGAAGAGAGTATACATTTTTACAAGAGCAAAGGTCAACACATTCTTACTAACCCTCGAATTCTCGATACCATAGTCCGAAAATCCGCAATAAATCCTACCGATACGGTCCTCGAGATCGGTCCCGGCACCGGAAACCTCACTCTCAAACTTCTAGAAGCTTCCCACGAAGTCATAGCTATCGAAATCGACCACCGCATGGTTAACATTCTTGAAAATCGTACTCTCAAACGCGGCCTCCGCAGTAAGCTAAGGGTATGTTTCGTTTCGTTTCGTTTCGTTTTCATTGCATTTTACATGTTCGATGAAATGTCTAAGTTAAAATAAAAACAACATTTTTGAAACGGCAAAATACACACAACATGATTTAGTAAATTTTATTTTTAGTCCTTTAGTCCTTGCAAAATTTATTCATGTTAGAATTGATCTATGTATGTTAAATATTTGATTTTAGTCTTCAAAATATAGTAAATCATGACGGGTTCATCCCCGAAATTGTAGGGGTCGGCATTTACATCATGAAATTTGCGAATAGGTAAAAAGACCCGGATTTTGAATTATGGCAAGCAATTTAGTCATTCTACTGACTTGTATGCTTATTTGTGAATGGGTAAAAAAGACCCGGATTTTGAATTATGTCAAGCAATTTAATCATTCTACTAAGTTGTATGATTTTATCTAATTTACTTTCAAATTAGTCCTTGAAGTATATCACTTACTTGTAAATTAGTTCTCTAGATTATATCAATTATTGTCAAACTAGTACTTAGACGTTTTAACAGAAGGACCAAGTTGTCCGACGTCATTCAAAATCGATGTCTTTTTAGTGTATATTCGAAAATTCAGGGGTTTTAAATAGCGGAGGAAAACGGTTACGGTGGCTGCCAAAACTGTTTTGTCACGGCCGTTTTTAAAACCTTCCAACCCTGTTAATCTTAGGGGGTGAATAACTGTGATTTACTCTTGAATTGATGATTTATTCCTCAAAATAAGGACTAAAGTGAATATTCTAATGACCAATTTCAATATGAACAAATTTTGCATGATGAAAACAAAACACTAAAGATAATAAAATGTAAAAAAAATTATATTTGCAAGGACTAAAGACAAAAGCATAGGACTAAAAGCAAAAAGTGGTATATTTGCATGCACTAAACACATATTTAAACCTATTTTTCTTTTTTCAGTTGATAACAAAAGATGCATTGAGAACAGAGTTCCCACCATTTGATCTCGTAGTCGCTAACATTCCTTACGGTATATCTTCACCACTTGTGATTAAACTTTTATACGGTACGACACCGTTTCGGAGCGCTACTCTTCTACTTCAAAAAGAGTTCGCTCGAAGATTAATGGCTAATCCCGGTGACTCTGAGTTTAACCGTTTAGCTGTTAACGTTAAGCTTTTAGCTGACGTGGAGTTTGTTATGGACGTTAGCAAAAGAGATTTTCTTCCGTCGCCAAAAGTTGATTCCTCCGTTGTTATAATTCGACCAAAAGCTAAAATTCCTACCGTTGATCTCCGTCAGTGGAGGGCTTTCACTAGGACTTGCTTTAATAACAAGAATAAGACGCTTGGTGCTACGTTTAAGAATAAGAGGAAAGTTTTGGAGCTGTTGGAATTTAACAATGTACCTGGCTTAATTAAACAACAAGATGATTTTTGTTCATTTAAGGACAAGATAATTGGAGTTCTTAGAGAGGGAGGGTTTGATGATAAAAGGCCTTTGAAACTTTCGATTGAAGAATTGTTGCATTTGATGTCTTTGTTTAATCAAGTTGGTGTATATTTTGATCACCATCGAGAGGTTGGGAACGAAGATGATAGGTTTGGGGTTGGTGATGTTGATGTTGATGACTTGTGATAAGCATCAACCACTTTGTGACATTTTTGTATATTATTAAGATCTGATTCTGTCTTGCTCATTAGCCAAAGGTTGGCTGTTGGATGGATTCAATAGTAGAGAGATCAACGGTCCAGTTGGTTCAGTCCAATGGTGGATCAGTGGCTGCAAAGGCAGGAGAAAGCATGATCATAATTGATTTGTTTTATTTGCATAATATAAAAGAATATTGAAATTGTTTGGTAACTTAATGAGTCTCTTGTATATTGTAATGTGCCCCTTAAGAATATATGCTTACTTAAAACATTAAAAGAATAGAGCATATGGAAACTTTGCTTTGATGAATAAGTAGAAAGTGTTACTTGTTCAATTCATGAATCATTACTCAAGTTTAAGCTGGACACTTATGTAGATTCATGTTTATGCTGCACACTTACTAAAATGGGCTTAGTTTTAATTTTCATTCAAATCTCAGATATACAGACAGGGACAAATCTACCTCAGGCTAGTGAGAGTCTGGATTCCTCTTAGACAACTATGGTGTGTGCTACTGATTTGCATAATTCTGCCCTGATTTAAGGCGGTACGTTCTAGTGTTTTTTCTTTCTTGTTATCTCTCACACGTCTCTTGTTTAAACATGTCACAAGCGGCAGATTCTATAATTCATTTCCAATTTCTGTTTTGTTATCTGTTGTGGTATATGAATGGGAGCAAAGTTGGTTACACTGGCTACATTTTTACTGTTTGTCGCTCATTCTTTTTCTTTTTACATGACTGATCCATTCTCCGAGTCTCTTATTATTTATGGCCTTTGTTCAGTTTATAGTTTGGAGATGTCTGCTAGTATTAATTTCATAGGTTCTCTGAATATTGATGTTATGCAAGATCTAACACAATATATAGTACACATCACTATTTTCTGGAAAGGTAATCTTATTGTTCTGTTTACATGATAGTTACCCCTTTAGATTGAAATAAACACATTTCCCTATCTATATACAATGCAATATTTCCTTGATTAGACCAATCAAGCGTTAATGGGTTGCACTCTAATTGGGAGCTTTTTCTTCATCTTAACTATTGGAAAGTAGATTATTTCATCCCTCTCAGCGACCCATCTGCATAGTATAAACCAATTGCACATTAAATCCATGAAACATCATGATTTTTTTTTTATAGTGTACCCAATGTATTACCTGTATGTAGTAACAAGATGGTGAAGGAAAATAGAGAGCTCTACCCTAGAAAGTTCCCACCCAGGGCATAATCTATGTCCACCACCAAATGGGGCAAAGCAGTTGCTGCTAGCCACAGGTCCAATTTTCTGCAAGCATAGAACATATATATATAGTTGCTACTTTAATTATGAGATCCTTATATAAACATGAAAATAACCAGATTAGATGTAGCTCTAGAAGATTAATTACCTCCCATCTCCATGGATCAAACTTGAAAGGATTGTCGTAGTTGTTTGCATCCAAATGAACAGAGGTAAGAGATGCCATAACACACCAGTCCTTTGGAATTAGGTACCCTGCATTCATATGCAGTAAAATTGAACTGCATTAGTATATTATTTCCAAAGATAAATATGCCTCTTCCTTGTGAATAACTAAACTACCTTTAATTTCTACATCTTTGAGTGCTTTCCTCCAAATGCCATTGACCACATGGGCCATTCTAAGAGTTTCACTGATGACCTTTTAGAAAGGAGATCAAAGATAAATTAATATTAATACAAAATGTTAATTACATTTTTATAAAGGAACATCTGATTTTGTATGCATATGAAAGTTGACATTGAAGACTCACATTTTGAGTAAATGCCAGTGACATGTAATCAGTCCATGTATAATCATTTGAACAATCAGTCTTCAGCTTCTTCAATTGCATGTTCTCCTCCTAATATGAAAATAAATAAATCAGATGAACCATATATAAAATTATTGTTTGGTTGTGTGAGTTTAATTTACAAGATTACTAACTTTAAAAATTTCATTTCTTATCAGAGCAACATAGGTTAATGGCCATGTTTATTTAATTCTTAACAAGTAATTAGATTAGATATACATGACAATTAACGCACCATAAGTTTGGTTAGAGCAAGAGGGGAGTCAGAGAGAAATTTGAGAGCCAAGGTCATGGCCGTAGCTAGGGTCTCTTCTCCTGGGATCATCATCTCTATAATGTTTTGGCAAATCATTTCCAATGCCAGGCTTGAGCTTGGGCTTGGGCTTGAGCCAGAGCTAGAGAACTCACCCTTATCCCTTAAGAGTGCATCTAGTATACAGTGATCTTCTGCATTATCCATTATTAGTTTCTTCCTCTCCTCTGCTACCCTTCTCACCATCTTCACCATCCTTTCCTTTGCCTATACAATATACTCACAGTCTCACACACATATTTTTTTGGTTACTCACACATAAGTACACTCTTTAATTAATCAGAAAATAACTAACTAATTAAAAGCTACCAAGTGCGCTTTTCTTGACATTTCTACTGTTTTAAAAAATGCAAGACAATTTTTCCCTACAAATTTTAAGAAATAAAATTGAAAATAATATATGTTCAGATATATTTAATTTGTGAGACCTTCAAGGATTTGTATAGCCTTGTTCCTGGAAACTTGATTGGCAAGCATATCAAGCCTTTGATGAATTCTTGAAATTCTGTTTTCAACAAGTCTAGATCTTCACCGGGATCAACACTTATCAAAACTTTCGTCAAAATAGTAAATGTAATCTGTATATGCATATCATAAAAAGGTCAAAAAGGAGTAAAATTAGGAAATGTTATATATAATGAAAGATTAATCACGCAAAAAATAATATAGGTAGACCTTTTTGACTTCATCTTGAACATAAATTGTTTTGTGAGTCCAAGATGCTAAGCATTGTTTGACAGAGTGTTCAATATCACTAATGATTCCAGCTTTAAACTGTGGTGATTTAAGAAACATTAAAATGAGTGAATGGAGCTTTTTATGCATGTTTCCATTCAATTGAAGTATAGAGTGTTCTCCCATTAATTCTCTAATTGATTTTGGATAAGAAGGAACAAAAATGTTCCTTTGATTCTGCAGTATAACTTTGTTCACTTCTGAGTCAGTTGAGATTATCACATTGCTTCCCAAAAGGTTTGTCTTAAACACATTTCCGTAACTGCAATTACATATACAAAAGAATATACAAATCAAGGGTATTGCCAACGAGTGTCTCAAATACATTAGTTAAGGAATCTATTCAAAAAAATTGTCTTGAAAATACAAATGATCACTCTTATCAATGTAATAAATACACAATTGTTTGATAAAAACTTACTACTTCCTCTTATCACTATTATACGCAAATTTGAATTTTTGATTTATTTGACAATTGATGTATAAACTCTTAATGTAATGTAAGGTCAGTGTCAGTGGTAAGAGTTTCATGTGCTCTTCTACCTAACATTGCTTATATACACTTGAGCTGCTAGACTCCTAGCTCAGTGGTGATAAGAGTTTAGTTTTATAACTTTAAAGTGTTGAATTCAAATTCCATCAGGGACGACAGTTGTAAAACTAATCTCAACTTTAATAATATAAGAGATCAAATTGTAACTTTTAAAACGTGAAAGACTAAAGTCAAACCTAAAGTGAACGTAAGCGACCAAATATGAAATCAAACATTATACAATAATTGGGATATAGATAAAAGAAGACTTACATAGACTTGCGGTTTTCAAAGAAGCTAACAGGGCAAGAAGAATAGCCAGAAGCAATGAACTCAATAGTCTCTCCAATTAAAGGCCAACCTGAATTCCCTTTTGGTATTTTAATTCCCTTTCTTACCTTAATATTATTCTCCTTATTCTTCACAAACCACCACCAACTTATTAACAACACAATTATTCCCACACATACACCTAAAAACCATTCCATAACTCTTTTGTTTGTTTGGGAGTGAGCTGTGGAGAGAAGTATAAAAAGATATCAGAGAAGGAAATGTACTCTAATATAGTGTTAGGAACAAGTCAACAAGGTAACTTCCCTTTGGATCCAGTTAGGTACATATAAATTAAATAAGATCAAGTGAGTATATATATATATATAATGTCAGCTCATGAGTCATGACAACTTAGCTGAGATATTTAGAAAAGGTTGACTTAGATAAAAATGGTGCAGTTATTAGCCTCAAATTTGGTTATTGACTGATTTTGAAGCAAGGATATATACTTAGGAGTTTTCACAAGTCATTTCTTTTTTAGGTTAGCATGTTAAAAATATGAAGTTTTTAGTGTCATTTATCTGTGAGGTATCGAATCTCTAATCAATTATTTAAAGGGCTCAAGTCTCTTATCGATTAATTCATTGTTGGTTTGATAAGTGCTTTCTATACTTTAAATATATAAGCAGATAGCTACTCAAGCGCGAAACTTGTATATCATTAATTTTATGGTGTGGTAATGCATTTTTAATACTCCTATATGCTTAAACTTTTTTGAAACGATCAATGTTAATATTTAATTGTTAGCTTAGTGTTTTTTTTTTCCTTTTTCCGAGTTCGAACCTAGGACCTCCAACTTCTTTAACCCTTAGCTCAAATCAGTTGAGCTACATATTCGACCCACCTTGTTGCATATAAATTGTTGTTAGGTAGTCTGACATTTTCAAAAGAATAAAAAATGAGTAAGTTGCATATATATTACCTATTTTAATAACTATTGATTCTCTTGAGATAAACGTTTCGAAACTAAAATCTTATTTATAATTTACTGTGTTACAAGATAAATTAAATAGTCTGTTTTTTTTTTTTTTTAAAAATACTCATTTATGCAACCTCAAGGCTCACCATTTTGAATAGTCCTCATTCGCGCGCAACAAATCATTTTGTATCTTTCTGTCATTGAAGGTTAGTTGTTCTGTTGTTCATTCATTTTCTTTCTCTGTTAACTTTTAATGTGGATTTGTTTAAGTCTCTTACTTAATAATTTGTTTCATAATGTGTAACACAATTATACTGAACTTATCTAGTTTTGATTCAATTGGTAACAACTTTGTTGATTTATTAATCTGATTTTGTGATTGTTTGCGCTACAATCGATTGGTATGTTTTAAAACTATGCTTCTTAAACAGTACTAGTATATCAGTTCCATGGTACTCACTACATGACACTATGACAGTGCTTTATAAATGTGCTACTTGCCTCAATATAAGATATATAATTGTGATGTTGGAAACACTCAACTTGCACCTTTATGATAATATTGGTGGTGCTTGCATCTATCTATATAAGATATAATTTAATTGTAACTGTTGGTTCAGCTTTGTTACATGATGATTGTGGTCCAAATGCTCACATTATTTGAATGAGTGATGCTTTAAAATATAATTTATGACTGTTCAACTGTTCATTATTTTGTGAATATTCATTCTCGGTTAATATCCAGCACGTGTCAACCTTGATGTTGATGACTATGAAATAGGTAAGGATCACGAACTTAGAAATAGTTGCAAGAAAATCTCTGTTGCATATGCAGATACCAGCAGCAGGAAGAATTACATGGCCCTCAATTTGATTATGAAGCTAGGAAGAATTTGAACAACTTGTACAAGTGTTTTCCACGACGCACGTAGTACTAGTACGTAGAACAAGAGTTTGGTTTGGCTGTTCGGAACAAATCATAAACAAATCAGTTGGGGTTTTATCGAACTACTTTTATAGTTTTGATTTTCTTCTTTAACCGAATCATGAACTATACATATGGATGTTAACCGCAGGATTATGCAGCTGGTACAAGAGTTTTACTACAGGTTTATACTATTTGAGATAACAACTATAGAGGGTTGTGGAATACAAACTTGTGTCATGGCATGGGTGATGGGCCAAGAGTACTGCAAAACCCACATGGAGAACATACCCAGTACCCACCACAAAAAGTTGCATTGGAATCAAACAAATAAAGTAATGTATAGATACAAGGTATGAAGCATAGTCACATACACGTCAACATCGATAATAATATGAGAAAATAACATAATTCAATGTACATCAGGACACGCCTAATCTAAGGAGTGTTCATGCTTCATAGAACACAAGATCTAAGAGTTAGCTTCAATCATATCTCCACTTGCAATTAGTTTTCAAATATAGCAATAGATCCAAAAGTACCTTTATTCTCTAAATATTGATGTTACTCAAGTGCCAACACAATATATAGTACACAACACCATTTTCTGGAAAGGTAACCTTATTGTTCTGTCAACATTGATAGTTACCCCCTCTAGGTTGAAATAAAAATATAATATAAACAAATATATGTCTCTTTCTATACAATAGAAGATTTTCTTGATGTTCTAATCTAATCAAGCATCAATAGGTTGCACTCTAATTGGGAGTTTTTTCTTCATCTTAACTGTTGGAAAGTATATTATTTCATCCCTCTCAGCTTCCCATCTGCATTGTAGAAACCAATCATATATTAAAATCTTGTAACATTATGAAGCAAAATAAAATAAAATAACGATATATGTAGCTTTATATATATCAAATTACCTGTATGTAGTAACAAGATGGTGAAGGAAAATAGAGAGTTCTAGCCTAGAAAGTTCTAAACCAGGACATAGTCTATGTCCACTCCCAAATGGGGTAAAACAGTTGTTACTAGCCACAACTCCAATTTTCTGCATGCATAGAACATTGTATATATATAACTTCTTCATGTAATTATAATATATTTATGTAAATATGAATATGACTAGATATAGCTCTAGAAGATTAATTACCTCCCATCTCCATGGATCAAACTTAAAAGGGTTTTCATAGTTCTTTTCATCCATGTGAACTGAGGTAAGAGATGCCATAACACACCAATCCTTGGGAATTAGGTACCCTGCATTCATATGCAGAAAAATTGAACTGCATTAGTATTTTATTTTTATGCATCCAGATTTAATACAACTACTTCTTCCTTGTGAATAACAAACTAAACTACCTTTAATTTCGACGTCTTTGACTGCTCTTCTCCAAATTCCATTGACTATATTGGCCATTCTAAGAGTTTCGCTGATGACCTTTAAGAAAGAAGATGGAATAGAAATCAATGAATAGAATGCAAAAAGTTATATTTTTGTATATATATATATATGGGGAATGCTAACATTGACCCATGTAGATCAAGGTTAGCAACTATGACCTACATGGGTTATGGGGGTCGCGCGGAGAAAAAAGGGGGGGCGCGGAGTAAAACGGTGGGGGGGGGGGCGCGCGAGAAATCATGGGGGGGGCACGGAGACATGGGGGGCGCACGTAGTAAAAAGTGGGGGGGGGCGTGAGAAATCCATGTAGGTCATAGTTGCTAACCTTGACCTACATGGGTCAATGTTAGCATTCCCCTATATATATATATATATATATGAAAGCTAACATGAAGACTCACATTTTGAGTAAATGGTAATGACATGTAGTCATTCCATATATAGTCATCTGAGCTATTAGTCTTCTGCTTCTTCAACTCCATGTTCTCCTCCTAATAACAATCGGTCAAAAAAAAAACCGATCAAGTTTATGATTTTGTGAACAGATATAAAAGGTTTGTCTATGAGCTGAGCTGATTATTGTCCATATCATATGTTTATTCAATTTTAAACAATTTCAATATTTCGAAATAGTACATAACATGATTAAGTCATGAACATACCGTAAGTTTCGATAGAGCGAGCGGAGAATCGGAGAGGAATTTGAGGGCCAAGGCCATGGCAGTAGGAAGCGTCTCTTCCCCTGGGATCATAAACTCTATGATGTTTTGGCTAATCATTTCCACCATTAAGTTTGAACTTGAGCTAGAATGGTATATTTCACTCTTATCCCTTAACAATGCATCCACCACATCATTCACTACACAGTGATCTTCTGCATTATTATCCATAAGTAGCTTCATTCTCTCCTCCACTATCCTCCTCACCATCTTCATCATCCTTTCCTTAGCCTGCACATTCCACACTCTAATCACAAACTAACCAACTAATTACAACTTAATATGTGATTATTGATAAGGATTTGGCTAATATTCATAAATAGTACACTTAGATCATATATTTAGTTTGTGAGACCTTCAAGGATTTGTATAGTGTTGTTCCTGGAAACTTGATGGGCAAGCAAATCAAGCCTTTGATGTATTCTCCAAATTCTCTTTTCAATAAGTCCAAATCTTCACCAGGACCAACACTCATCAAAACTTTAATCAAAATAGTAAATGTAATCTGCACAAAAAGAGAAGATAATTAAATTAGGAGATTATATATAAAAAAAAGTTTAATTGTTATACATTGTCATTGTAAAGTTATTTTACACATGCATTCAATAATGTGTTGTCATGTCATTTGATGAATGTGACACGTCATGTGTTCTTAAACACGATATACATGATGTGTCAATATATTATTTGATCCATGTGTAAAATAATTTTACACTGACAGTGTATATAAATTAAATTTATACACATATATTGAAAGAAAATATTATTAATTAAGTTAAAAGAGAGGGACCTTTTTGACTTCATCTTGAAAGTATATTGTTTTGTTAGTCCAAGAAACTAAGCATTGTTTGACAGAGTGTTCAATATCTGTGGTGATTCTAGCTTTAAATTGTGGAGATTTAAGAAACACTGCAATAAGTGAATGCAATTTCTTATGCATGTTTCCATTCAATTGGAGTATAGAGTGTTCTCCCATTAATTCTCTAATTGATTTTGGATAAGCAGGGATGAATATGTTCCTTTGATTCTGTAAAATAACCTTGTTCACTTCTGAATCTGTTGAAATTATCACATTGCTTCCCAAAATGTTTGTCTTAAACACATTACCATAACTGCATTTAAAAATTACATTTAGAATCCATTTTTTATTGAACATGTACTGATGATGATGATAGTGTAAAATAGTTTTATACGGTCATTCAATTAGAAACTACCAATATGTCATGTCATACAACTAATTCTAAAATCACTGTTGTAATTTGACAGAATACAAGATACTCGTTAGATGTCAGTCTAAAATTATTGTACACTGTCAGTGCATATATTATTTTCTCAATGTAATATATGAATATCTAGTTGTTTTATGATGGCATAGTGATGAAATCACATGGATGCTATTATTCATTCTCTCCTTCCACACCGTCCAAGGGGCAATCCATCTAGCTGGAAAGAGATGCTCTCATGTGACATTACATTAGTGAAATCTTAACTTACAAAAAATAATATGGGGAAAGGGTTTAAAATATAAAAAAATGTATGCACGCGTGATTAAAAATATGGGAGTATATCAAGTGAAATTAATGCTCACTCTCAAATTAAGCTAGTTTATAATAACTTAATTTCTTAGAAGTTTGCTTGAAAAAAATTATAATTTCTTTGATCTTGATAATATTCTCTGCAACTACATGTTATAGTTGTAGAGACCATTAGATTTAGATAGAAATGTAATTATTTTTATTTATAAATCTAACGGATCTTATAATTGTAGCATCATACTATGGTATAGGGTCGACCAACGATTCATTTTAGAGTGTGGGAACAAAATGGTCATCAAAACATGGGAATATTGCAAAGGACCATTAGTTTGACATGCATCTTAAAATGTTGTGCCCATGCCATGAGTAGTAGAAGAAAAAGAAAAAGGCGTGAATATAGGATGAATTTATATATATATATATATATATATATATATATATATATATATATATATATATATGAGACTGTTAATTTTGATCATGTGGATCGAAGTTAGCAAGTATGACCCATATGTAATTACAAATGGGGTGGGGGCGCATGTGGGGGCATACGAGTAGTTAGGGGACGCGAAGACAATGGGAGAGACGCTAAGTAATTACCCTAACTTTGACTCACGGTCGAAGTTAGCGATTCTCATATATATATATATATATATATATATATATATATATATATACACACACACATGTGAATGTGTATAAGATTGTTCCAAATAAATTAAGATTCATATTTAATGATTTAACTATTGTATATTGTAAATTGACAATATTCTTCACCTTGATGTAAATACTCCAACAACAATATCTTAAAAAGGAAAAATGTTGGATGAAATATTTGGTGAGCATGCATGTTTGGCCTCTTGGAGAAATTATGAAAAGGAAATGAGGATATGCAAAAACCAATACTACAATTAATTATGAAACATAAATCAAAATCATATCGAATAATAATTCCAAGTCGTAATGACAATGCTGATATTGTTAAATTGAATATTTTTTTAATTATTCAACGTTGAAATCGAAATCTACCATTTGTGTGTGTGAATTTTCAAGCGGTGTTTGCCACTTACGTCCACATACAAATAAAATTATACTAATAATAATTAGTAATGAAGATAATTAATAAAAAAAAATTTAAGGCTTACATAGACTTGCGGTTTTCCATGAAGGAGACAGGACGAGAAGAATAGCCAGAAGCAATGAACTGAAGAGTCTCTCCAAGTAAAGGCCAACCTGAATTCCCTTTTGGTATTTTATTTCCCTTATTGTCCTTTTTCTTCTTCATCACAAACCACCAACAGCTTATTAACAAAACAATTATGCTCACACATACACATATAAACCATTCCATATTTTATTGTACTTGATGCATCTATTATCACAGTTTCTGTTTGTTTGTTTTGGGAATGAAAGAGAAAGAGATGAGAGAAGAGAAGAATAAAAAGAGATTCAGAGAAGAAATGTACTCTGAAATGAATGAATATATAGTTAAGAAGAAACTTCCCTTTGGAAATATTCCATATACATTTAAAGTATATATACTTTATTTTGTTTGTTTTTTGATGACTGGACTTTATATACTAATATGTATGCTATATATATACAAAGTAAGATTATTCCAAACATGATATTTTCAATTGTTTTTCTCATATTTCATCTTTGTTGATGCTTTTTTTTTAATTATAATTGAAATAAATAATTAGTATGTTATACAAAACTAGTATGTTTGAAAAAATTATATGTAAAATAATTTATTACAAAATCTGTAAATTGATATGGTCAAAAGTGATGAAAATATATTTTAAGAATGATAAATAAAAACTATTGATGAAATTAAAATGCAATGTCTCATGTTAATTGAGTTAAACTCGCGGATACAATATATTTTTTAGTAACATTAATTAATATTTTTTCTGTTTTAAAATTATTGTTCTTTTAACTTTTTAGTTTTGTCTCAAAACTATTGTCTTTTTTGGAAACTGGTATAAAATTCATGTTAGTTTATTATTTGGGGGGGGGGGATGGGTAGCTCAATTGGTTAAGCTGACCAGTTGAGCTAAGGGTTAAGGAGCTACTAGAGGTCCAGGGTTCGAATCTTGGCAAAGGAGAAAAAAATGTATAATATACTAACAACTAACATTTGCCTATCAAAAAAAAAATGTTAGTTTATTATTTGTACTATTACAAAAGTTAAAATATTAATTAAATATATTTTCTCTTTCTTAATAAAATAAAGATAAAAGAGACTCAACTTATCAATATTTGTTGTTTCTTAATCTACGTGCATATTTGGAGGGGAGGCGAGGGAATGTTTTTGAAAAGAGGAAGAAACAAGTGGAAGGAATAGAAGAGGCTGAGAGAGGAGGAGTTTGGAGGGTTATTTTTTCTTCATAACACAAAAACCTTTCAATTTGGTGGAACTCAAAATTGTATTGAAAGTGGGTTTGGAGGGTTTATATGAATTCTTCAAATTTTATTAATGTTGTTACAATATTCTTAAATTCATAATATATATTAATCATAAATATTTATTTGTCGTTCTCTATAAAAAATACTTTTTCAAAAATATAAAAAATTTCTCTATTTTTCTCTCTATTTTCCTCCCTCCAAAGCCCTCCCTTTCCCTTCCCTCCAAACTCGCAAACAAAGCCTAAAGGGCTTGTTTGGTTGGAGAGAAACTAGGAGGAGAGAAAGTGAAACACAAAAAATAGTCCAAATACATACATTGATTTACGTGTTTCACTTCCTTTCCTCCCTATTTCTCTCCAACCAAACAAAATGAAAATGAGAGTACTACTAAATGATATTTTTCACATTTTATATCTCCTACATATTAATACTACCTATATATTTTTTTTTTAGACCCTCAATTTAAGAGACTTTGAGCCAATTCTCATGATGCACATGCATCAAGATCGGCCCTGATTTTAATACATTATATAATTTGTTCAAATTAAAAGATGTCATTTGAAGAAGAGTTTTACAATACTCATGCTTGACTCGAGAGATTATTTTATGTAATTGCCCGCAGAGATACTCAATTCAAATGAAAAATAGAACTCTTTATTATCATCACGCACTACTCCTACTACCCTGCTAGTTAGTTGGTTAGTATGCATGCACGTGAGATAAACTTTGTGGCCCAATGAAGAAACGGTGCTGAACTCTGTTTACATCTTTTCCATCTTTCATCACTTCTTTTTTTTCCATTATTATTGTTAGTGCTTTCGTCTAGTCTAGTCTAGTCTGCATCCATCTTTACTCAGTCACAGTCAGTATTATACACAGTCTTCACCACCCACACCATCCCTATCTTATCTTTGTTAATTGTTATGTTCTTTGAAACACTTTTGACTCTAATTAACTTTGTGAACTTTATAATTAAGTGTCTTATTATTGCATGAGAATCAAAAAAGAAGGGATGGGGAGACCTACAATGGAGCTAGCTAGCTAGGAGAGGACCAATATGCTGTATTAATTAATCTATTTAGTTTGAAAATTTCAATGCATGCTACTACTAGTACAGGACCATAGTATTCACATGCATATTGCGCTAAATCTCGTGGGATATAAAAAAGACTGAATTATATATGTTTGTGTGTGTAAGATATACATTGCAGTGTACAGGACCATAGTATTCACATAGTGCTTGTTTCAAATGTTTTATATATGGGTCTGCTTTGTTAATTGTCTCTGTTATATATACTGGTTTCTCTCTTTAGTAGTGTTAAAGAACATAATATTATTTTAGACAGGTGTCTGAATCCGGTACGTACAGTAAAAGGGGAAGAAGGACCATGTACTTCAGTGTGATCTTCATGTCATGTTCTCTCTGTATATAGGTGCTGGTGAAAGTTGGTCTGTAAAATTGTTTCGATATATTAGTGGCAGTAAAATTCCATCATTTACTTATATAAACTGATCTCAGACTTCTTTGTTTCATTATCTTGTAGCTTTATTATAACTTTAAATTCAGCAATCATATTTATAACTTTATATCTTTTAATTCAGACTTCTTAGTATTCATGGGTCAGTCGGTCACCATATAATGTTCTTTTTTAAATGGGGGTTGCAATATAATGTGAAAAGTGGTACTATATATATGTAAATGTTAGCAGAATATTAAGCCAACTTAAATAAGAATTTATTTTTCTTCATGATACAAAAATACACTCTTAAATAAATGGTAACCACGCACACCAAAAGGGATAAACTGATGAATTTTTTTAAATGAAAAAAAATATTATTACTCGTGATCGAAAACAAGATCATATTTTCAGTGGCAAAAACAATTTTGATGCACAATAGCATATAGATAGAGAATAACTTTGAAACACATCAATATTTTCAAATGAGATTGTGCGGTAAAAAATCTCACGTAAGAAAGTTGTTTAATAAGACTATTCTTTCATCAATTTTTATTCATTATGTTCGTCTTTGAATTTTATAATAAGAATAGTTAAAACAACTGCAGTTACAATCAAATGCTTGCTCAAATACCATTTCCTAGACACATTAATTATATCCAGGCCTAATCAAAACAGATCGGAACAGAACACTTTGTTTCAAAGCTAAGCCAACATAAAATTTTTGGTCAATTGCACTATGCCGTGATTTGGAAATTGCATTCCTGGCGGCATGTTTCCAGGCAGCATTTGCGGTGGTGCACTTCCAGGTGGCATTTGTGGTGGTACATTTCCAGGTGGAATGTAAATATTATTGTGCATCTGCAGTGGCATAGATTGAGCAACTGCTGGTGGAGCTGTTCCCCATGCCGCCTGAGATTGGGGTATCATAGCTGGGTCAGAAATTGGAGTATATTGAGATCCATTGTATTGCTGAGCAGGAGGAACCGTCATGGGAACAGGATGCCCTAAAATTGAGGGCTGAGCGTTCACAACAGGTATAAGAGGAATGGTATAGTCTCTACTCCTGTCATTGTTTACCTGTAATTATACAAATCATCATTGAAATTAAACTTAAAATGCAAAGCCATAATACATTCAGCAAATTTAAAATATGATTACACCAGTTGATCCTGCCAGTGCCACCTCTGAAAAATAAAAAGGAAAATGTAATGCTGAACAGCAAATCTACAATTATGAGACAGGAGTTTTATAATATTGCTTTTTATTTATTTTTGAAATACGGCCAAGAGATTCAGAAAGGTGTGAAGGATTTTCCCAGAATATGGAAAATCAAGGTCCAGAACTAGATATTGAGTATATCTAACCAAGTGTAGGCATGAACAAAGACAAATAAACCAACCAGTTATCAAAATGTTTTAAGACATCTCTAATTCATTTATTTATTCTTTTCAAGCATTTATTTAAACATCAATCCTCAGTCTACAGAATACAGATAGGGTTGATTGTTTACCTTTATACTAAGATCGGTATGACGTGAATACGAGAGGTGAAGCTTGCAAAAACCTCCATCATATATGCAGTGTCCTTCCAAGGCCTCCTTGGCCACAATAGCTGTCTGAGTATCTACAAGCCATAACATGTAACTCTCAATTCTCAAGCTTATAATGACAGTAGAAAATAAAACAAGACAACTAGCAAGTCTCTAACTACTGATGAGGTTAAAATTCCCCATGTTCCATGCTGAGAGACTGACATAAAAATGCATGAATATATCGCTTGAACTATCATTGATTCATTATTATTACTATTATACCTATTAAAGATAAGTATAGGCTGTGCTGAGGAGATTCCCAGCAAGCGACATACCCAAAATCCTTGAGAGAACAATCATATCTTCATAAATTATTTAGGGTGAAATTGAGAGAAGAACAATAACGTGCAACTACAAGTATCTTTGTTAAATATTACCATTTTCTATCCAAAATAAATATCAATCTCAGCAGGGCAGCTTTTGTTTAGAATGATTATTAGATCACAAGAGGCAGGATCCCTGGGGTGATAATTCAAATAAAGAAGTTTATCTGGGTGGATATAAAATACCTACAGTAGCATTTGCCAGTTTCATCAACTATCCTAAGTGTTTTATTTTCCATAGAACCGGGCAACATAAAAGCACATTTGAAAACTTTCCCCAAATGCAATTTTTGCAGGTGACATGGAAAACAGTAGACAACCACAACCACCTGGTTTGCCACTATGGACAAATACTAATATATCCAAATAATGATCAGTTATATTTTTCAATAATCTAACCTAACCTGGATATTGAATCAGAGCTTGCAAACCACCATTCTTATCAAACATTGCAATCTTTTGGATAGGCCCAAAAGCAGAGAAAACCTAACAAAAATAAAATAAAATAGAAGTAGGATATTAATCTCTAAGCTTTATTGTCACAAAATAATGTAAAAAAAATGGTTGGTCAGGCTTAAAAGTACCATATGTAAGACATCCAATGTTACAGCATATTGCATCATGTTCTCAATAGATGCAAGAAGTACGTTACTCTCAGTCTCCAGTATTTTCCCGTCCAAACCAACCATAACCTGGAAAAATTATAAATGATTGCTTCAAAAAGAATCCCAGTATACAAAATGGGCATGCAAGGGAAACCCTTGGCAGAAGACACACACACAAACATAACTGATGTGCATGACAAAAGCATTCAAGTTAAAACAAGCAATTTGGAGGTTTTCAATTGCACAAAGCAGGTGACAAGATATCTATCTAATATGCTATCCCTTAAATTAAAACAAAACAGCCAAAACATTACCTGTCCACCTCCCTCAATGGCTGATTGAGCAACAGGAAGGTAAGGATTGGTATAGTCTCTGTGACATATCAAACCAATATCCATAATAAGTATTAAATTAAAATAGCTCTACCAAACCTTGGTTTCCAGTAAGCCAACAATACCTGCTCCTGTGGCTTTGAAACTTCACAGTTAAGTCTGAATGTCCAGAATATGTTATCTTGAGGGTACATGGTCCCACATTTTCGGGAAGCAGATACCTGATAAAAGGTGGGATTATGATCCTTCAAACTTTAGATGCCCCTATTTATTTATCTAACAAATCTCCTCTAACTAACAGTTCTTTCTAACTCCCCTAACTAATTGGTCTAACTTTCCAAACCACTTTTCATCCTTTTTTGTCCTAATAACTCGCCACTAATTTCATTGAATAATTGATAATATGAGTGAGAGAATTTTCTGAATGTATCCTTCCATCTTTATCGCTTACAAATGAATATGTATGTAAAACAACTAGGAGTATTTTGATAAAGATATTTTAAAGGACAACCACAGTGTGAATGTACAACAAACAATCAAGTAGATGTGTATTGATTCAGCTGAGAACAAATGCACCGTGGCATCTACCACCATATGATATCTAGCAGTTGAACTAAAACAGGTATTATAATTTTTACCTGGGTATGCTTCTTCCATCCAAAGCATCCTTTGCAGAAGTGGCAGTCTCTGCATTTGAGAATTGAACCAGTGCCTAAAAAGTAGTACATAGAATAAGCTTGTGGTCATAGCATCAAAAGAGGAACAGCAAAAAAAAAAAAAACAGATTTACTAACCTGGAATCCCGCTGTCTTCTCGAAAGTAGTAATAGGCTGAAAAGACCTACACAAGCAAATGTTAAACTTTCAATATTAACATGAAATGCACAAAGGCTTGTGCTTTTTAAGCCATGTTATAGATGAAAAGTGGGAATAAAATAATTTTTTTTTTCAGAGTATAAGCAATTCATAACTTACATAAACAACCAATATACATTTTATGGACATTGAAGATAAGGATCAAAAAAGAAAACCACAATAGACTTAAATAACACTATGCAAGTATAAAGGCTTTAAGAAAAACAATATATATTTTGAAATGCTAAAAGAGAAATGCTTTTGTTGCATGTATTGGTGGTATCATCACAAGAAATATAACATTGTAAGCAATGAGCAAAAAAAATGAAAAATTCAAAACCATTAAAACAATTGGCATAGATTTTCTCATTAAAACCTCTAATATTAACCGCAGAAAGTGGGGGAAATAGCTTAGCCAAGAACACAAACGAAATGAACAGCACAGAATCTAGTGACTAATCTTATCATATGTACAAGAAAAATGCAGATGATGAGTCAATGAAGCATGGTTGCAAAAATGAGGCAACATCCTAAACTACATGAGTTGTAGGAGTTCAGAAGGAGAGTAGGGAAGAGGTAGTGATAAGGAAAGGAGAAAAGAGACAAACATATAAGCGCTATTTCTCCCAAAGCACTAAGCTGCCATCAAAGATATTGCCTTCACATGGGCCTGCTGATTCAGTTATATACATGTCAAAATGTTTTCCATATCCTGACAAAGAACACCTAATCACAAAACTAAATGACCAGCATCCTCGTGATGACCGTGTTAGCATATATAACTGATGCACACATGACGTTGCTTACCAAATGCAAGACATCAATGCTGACAAGGCGTGCATCTTCACCCTCAATCGTTACTAACAATACATTTCCAGCAACAACTGCAGCAGTTTTGTTATGCACTATTTCCTGCCTATTTGAATATTGCAGATATACAGTTTTCCCTCGCACTTGTGCAGGCTCTGATGATGAGGCATAGTATGATATCATTGCAATGGCTTGATTCAAATCTGCCTGCAGGTTATGATAACAACATACAACTTGTAGCAAACAATCAGTAACTTTATTTCAATGTAGGGGAAAACAATATCAAGATAAAAAAGAAAAAGAAAAAAAACACTGACAAACTCAATAAAAGCTTGATTTCGATTTGACCCAACATTGCATTTTGTGTTCACAACATTGCCAAATGGCTTCCCAAGTTCAATCAGTTCCTCCTCCGTACATTCCCATGGCAAGTTTCTCAAGTGAAGCACCTTCGATGGTGGCTGGGTGTACCGGAATTGCTGCTGACTAGAGACTGATGCCATTTCAAACAATAACCCTAAACCTGCTGAATCACAACTACTTAGATTACAATATCCAATTTCACAATCAGGTGTCATATCATACAACCATATATGCACAACTATGAAGCTCCGACGCTCCTTAGATTAGACGTGTCCCAGTGTCGGACACGTGTCGTGTGTCCGACACCGACACTTACAATTACATTGAATTATATCACTTTTTCTAAAAAATTATCCGTGTCGACGTGTCCGTGTCTGGGCTTCATAGATGCACAATGCATAACTCAGTTTTCACAAAAATAATATCCAACATACTACATACACTCATAATTTAGCCAGCATGTTTCATATAGACATCTATAGATAACATTTTGCAACAGCATATTTAAAATTAAATAAATAAATCTAAGCTAATCAGTGCAGTTGCTAATGGGAAAATAACAACAATTTAAGGGTAACATTATAGTGCATATGAAATTGAAATTCCACAAATAAATAACGCATTAATGAACTAAACCTAACCCTAATCAAATGAAATAGCTGACATAACAAATTTAATCAGTTTCAGAGAATCTAGTTGTTACGAAGAGAGAACGAACGTGCATTTTGTTGTTGTAACCTACGCGAATAAAAATTGATTGATTACCAGAGAGAATTGAGAGGAAAAGAGCTCAGATTTTTGACAGAAAACGAAATTAGGGTTCTTCAAGATCAAAAAAGGGGGAAACGGAACTTCTCCGTCATCAAACGTTCCGTTTTATTGTTTCTGGCACCCCCGTTGGCTTGGCAAAAGACACACTACTTGTATATGACGTGCCTCCGTCTTAAACCTTAATCATACATCATGCATGCATAGATGATAGGGGAAACATTAAAATCTAATAGCATTAAGATTAGCAGAAGTCATAAAAGTACTACATTTTAAAATTACTGATATTAGTCGAGTACTTGTGCATACGTGCACGGGTGTCGCGCTACGCGCGACAATTTTAGGTATTAATTAAGAACATTCATCAAATAAGATAAAAAAATGTTAAGATAAATTATAATTATAAATTAAAAATAAATAATTTTATATATATATATATACACACACACGTAAAAGTATAGATTCTTAAGAAATAATAGAAAAAAATAGATGTATGTATTAATATATGAGTATAAGTATATATACGTAAAAGTTGTAAAAAAAAATGTAGACATGTAAAAATCATCAAAACAAATAGACAATTTTAATAATGTATGCGTAAAAAATAGGCAACATTATTGAGATATATGAGTAAAGATATAGATCCTTAAGAACAATCACAAAATTTAGTTTCCCATGTTAATATATGAATATAAATATAGACACGTAAATTTTTTAAAAAAATAATCAATTTCATTAATATATGCGTAAAAAAATAGAAAACATTATTAATATATGAGTAAAGACATAGATCCTTAAGAAAGAATCACAATATTTAGTTTCCAGTGTTAATATATAAGTGTATGTATATAGGCACCTAAATTTAAAAAAAAAATACCAAAATTTCATTAATATATGTCTAAAAAAATAGACAATGTTAGTAAAATATGATAAAAAAACATAGATCCTTAAGAAATAATCACAAAATTTAGTTTCCCGTGTTAATATATGAATACAAATATAGACACGTAAAAGTTATACAAAAAATAACCAATTTCATTAATATCTCCGTAAAAAAATAGACAAAGTTAGTAATATATGATTAAAAACATAGATTCTTAAGAAACAATCACAAAATTTAGTTTCCCGTGTTAATATATAAGTGTATATATATAGAAACCTAAATTTTTTAAAAAAATAACAAAATTTCATTAATATATGCGTAAAAAAATAGACAATGTTAGTAAAATATGATAAAAAAAAACATAGATACTTAATAAACAATCACAAAATTTAGTTTATCGTGTTAATATATGAATATAAATATAGACACGTAAAAGTTATACAAAAAATAACCAATTTCATTAATATCTCCGTAAAAAAATAGACAAAGTTAGTAATATATGATTAAAAACATAGATTCTTAAGAAACAATCACAAAATTTGGTTTCCCGTGTTAATATATAAGTGTATATATATATATAGAAACCTAAATTGTTTTTTAAAAATACCAAAATTTTATTAATATATGCGTAAAAAAATAGACAATGTTAATAAAATATATTTAAAAACATAGATCCTTAAGAAACAATCACAAAATTTAGTTTCCAGTGTTAATATATGAATATAAATATAGACACATAAAAGTTATACAAAAAATAACCAATTTCATTAATATCTCCGTAAAAAAATAGACAAAGTTAGTAATATATGATTAAAAACATAGATTCTTAAGACACAATCACAAAATTTAGTTTCCCGTGTTAATATAAGAGTATATATATATGCGTAAAAAAATAGAAAATATTATTAATATACGAGTAAACACATGGATCCTTAAGAAACAATCACAAAATTTTGTTTCCCGTGTTAATATATAAGTGTATATATATAGACACCTAAATTTTTTAAAGAAATACCAAAATTTCATTAATATATGTGTAAAAAAATAGACAATGTTAGTAAAATATGATAAAAACATAAATCCTTAAGAAACAATCACAAAATTTAGTTTCCCATGTTAATATATGAATATAAATATAGACACGTAAAAGTTATACAAAAAATAACCAATTTCATTAATATATTCGTAAAAAAATAGACAAAGTTAGTAATATATGATTAAAAACATAGATTCTTAATAAACAATCACAAAATTTAGTTTCCCGTGTTAATATATGAATATAAATATAAACACGTAAAAGTTATAAAAAAAATAACCAACTTCATTAATATCTCCGTAAAAAAATAGACAAAGTTAGTAATATATGATTAAAGACATAGATCCTTAAGAACAATCACAAAATTTAGTTTCCCGTGTTAATATAAGAGTATATATATACGCGTACATTTTTAAAAAAAAAATTAATTTCATTAATATATGCGTAAAAAAATAGAAAACATTATTACTATATGAGTAAACATATAGATCCTTAAGAAACAATCACAAAATTTAGTTTCCCGTGTTAATGTATAAGTGTATATATATAGACACGTAAATTTTTTTAAAAATAACAAATTTCATAAATATATGCGTAATAAAATAGACAAAGTTAGTAAAATATGATTAAAAACATAGATCCTTAAGAAACAATCACAAAATTTAGTTTCCCGTGTTAATATATGAATATAAATATAAACACGTAAAAGTTATAAAAAAATAATCAATTTCATTAATATCTCCGTAAGAAAATAGACAAAGTTAGTAATATATGATTAAAAACATAGATTCTTAAGAAACAATCATAAAATTTAGTTTCCCTTGTTAATATAGGAGTATATATATACGTGTACATGTTTTTTTTTAAAATAATCAATTTCATTAATAGTATATGCGGAAAAAAATAGAAAACATTATTAATATATGAGTAAACACATAGAATCCTTAAGAAATAATCACAAAATTTAGTTTTCCTTTTAATATATAAGTGTATATATATAGACACGTATATTTTTTTTAAAAATAACAAATTTCATTAATATATGCGTAAAAAAATAGACAAAGTTAGTAAAATATGATTAAAAACATATATCCTTAAGAAACAATCACAAAATTTAGTTTCCCGTGTTAATATATGAATATAAACATAAACACGTAAAAGTAATAAAAAAAATAACTAATTTCATTAATATATCCGTAAAAAAATAGACAAAGTTAGTAATATATGATTAAAGACATACATCCATTAACATTAAGGTTCATCTATCTTAGGACAAACATATTGTCTTCAACAACTTAACAATCAAAACATCACAAATAATGAAATCACTGTTAAAGATTGAGAGAAATCTTAAAAAAATGAGAGAAGAAAAATATTATATCAAATTTAGCGTCTTGAAAAATGCAAAACTTAATGTGTATCAAGTATGATACTAATTTATTATCATAACAACTATTCCACATATCACATCAACACAATGATCCACAAAAAAAGTAAATAAAATAGTAAATCAAATAGCAACCCAATGATTAATGACAACTACTATTCCACATATCATAGCAACCCAATGATCCACAAAATAGTAAATAAAAAGAGAAATCAAATAGACAAATACCTAGATTAATGAAGTACGACAAACATGATTGTAGAGGAAAGAGTCACTAACCTGTGTAATTATTTTTCTTCTGCCTTCTTCCGTGTAATCCAATATTATTGTTCAATTATCAATTTTGTCAAGGATAAAAGAAGTAACTTTATCTCCTTGTTGGTGTTCAGACACGAAAATATTGGGACAAACATATTGTCTTCAACAACCCTTTAGAATCACAACACCACAAATCATGAAATCACCATTAAAGATTGAGAAAAATCTAAAAAAAAAAATTGAGAGAAGAAAAATAGTGTATCAAACGTCTTCAAAAATGTAAAATTAACTAAATGTGTATAATGTATGGTACTAATTTTTCATCATATTAATGTCAATATTGTGTCATACTTTATGTGGTTGCTTTGACTACATAAAACCAAATAAGATACATGAATTGAACCTTCTTCTTTTCCTCGTCCTCTAAAAAAGACACAAAAAGTATACATATAACTTTCTTGGTATAAATTAGTCATATAAATATTCATTCAAAGTCTTCAATGCATTCAAGTAAAAAATAGTACTTAATAATCATATTCATAAATCTATCTTGTTGCTTTGTCAAAGAAGCTATCTTTAGAATGAATGATTCAAGACAACTACTAATCCACAATTCATAGCAACCCAATGATCTAAAAAAAAGTAAATAAAAAGGGAAATGTAATAGACAAATACTTAGAATGAAGTGCAATGAAGATGATTGTTTTTTTAATTTTTGTTACTAACCCATGTAGTTATTCTTCTTATATATTTTGCCTTCTCTCGTTTGATCATTTTTGTCAATCATGAAATCACCATTAAAGATTGAGAAAGCTTAAAAAAATGAGAAGAAAAAAAGTGTATCAAATGCATCGTCTTAACATAATATTATTCTTTCTCCCGTACATTTGATTTTCTTTAATCAAGTTTGTGTGAAAAAAATAAAAAGGGAAATCAAATTCAACATCTTCAAAAAAGCAAAATTCAATATATATAAAGTATGCTACAAAATTCTCATCATATGAATGTCAATATTGTGTCATACCTTATGTGGTAGCTTTGAGTACATGGAACCAAGTAAGATACATGAATAAAACCTTCTTCTTTGCCTCCTCTTGTAAAAAAATACACAAAAATAGACATTTAACAAATGCTAAAAATTAGTGGCATAAATATTCATTCAAAGTCAACAATACATTCAAAGAAAAAATAGTAACCAAGAATCATTTTCATGACTCTATCTTGTTGCTTTTTCTAAGAAGTTATTATTAGAATGAAAGATTCAAACCTATAGCCCCATTAATATAGCAAGTCACACTAACTTTTCTCATTTTTAATATCATAAAGATGACTCAAAAGTGAAAATTTGAACATACAAAGTCATAAAAAATAACCTAAAATTATTTTATGTTGAAACACTCAAAGGATTAAGATAGCAAAATCGAACATATTGTTTAAATTTGAACATGTAAATTTGAATACAAACTTCATTTTTATTGGTTACCTTAAGCCACATTAGTGTCTCTTGAAACATCCATCGTATGTAACAAAAAATAGAATATTGGAGTTCAATTTTATAAACTAATTTGAGAATGAGAAAAAGATGCAATTTTACCTCTATATTGGTGTGCATAGATAGTATGTCAAATGATTCTCTCCAACAACCTTAAACAATAAACAACACAAATCATCAAATCACCATATGAAACGAAGAGAAAACTTTTAAAATTGAGAGGAAAGAGTCACTAACCCGTGTAGTTATTTTTCTTCTGCCTTCTCCCGTGTAATCCAATATTATTGTTCAATGATCAATTTTGTCAAGGATAAAAGAAGCAACTTTATCTCCTTGTTGGTGTTCAGACACGAAAATAGTGGGACAAACATATTATCTTCAACAACCCTTAACAATCACAACACCAAAAATCATGAAATCACCATTAAAGATTGAGAGAAATCTTTAAAAAAATGAGAGAAGAAAAATAGTGTATCAAGCGTCTTCAAAAATGCAAAATTAACTTAATGTGAATCAAGTATGGTTCTAATTTTAACCAAGAATATTCATTCAAAGTCGACAATACATTCAAAGAAAAAATAGTAACCAAGAATCATTTTCATGACTCTATCATGTTGCTTTTTTTTCATTTTCATACTTTTTCTACAAAAGACCAACACAAATGAGAAAATCTTAGCATACAAAATTAAATAGTAGGATATATCTTCACATCAATCAAAGATAGAAATTAAGTTAGTACAAACTTTTATATAATCTAAACTTTTCTCACCAATAAGAACAACTTCATCAATTTGAAAACAAAACGAAAGAAAAACACATTTTTTTCTCAACAAAATAAATACTCTCCATTGAATTTTACAATGTTCATCACTTTTCCTCCATCAAATTTCAATCTTTTTGATTTTCACATATTTTTTGTAAAATAAAAACAAAATTTGACACTTTAATGTCTCAAAAAATTAATTCTTTGTGTATTACTATAACAATCATATCAAGAGAGTCAAAACAACAACAACAAAGTTTGAAACTTCATAACCTTATAAATAAGAGAAAAAAATCAAATTTTTCTACAACAATATTCACTACCTTACAATGTTCATCACTTTTCTTTCATGAAGTTTCGATCTTTTTGTTTTCTTTTTGATTTTCACATCTTTTTTGTTGATAACTACATGTTTGTTCTCACTTGTTTGAGCTCTTTTCTCTAAATAAAAAAACCATAACACAAACCATAAAATCTAATTTCAACAACAAATCATTGAAATATAACATAAACCATCAATAGAACCCTAAATCAAAAATTAAATAAATATAAAGATATCATTTTTCGCTAATTAAAAACATAAACCAATAAAACTACTCTTATTATAAAAATCTCTCCAAATCCAAACAAACATGAAAGAAACCGAATTGAACAAAATAAGAATAAAAATCAAAGAAGTAAGAAACTAAAATAAATAGAAGAAGAAAAAAAACTCACAACTTTAGATCTCTTCTTTTTTTCTTTGATAATTTCTTTCTTTCTTGAAGTTTAGATCCTCTTCATGATTACACCTACAATCAATAAACATGGAAAAAAAATTAGTATTGTGAAAAAATGAGAAAAAATGGAAGAAGAAAGATATGTAAAAGAGGAAGAACATGAGAAGAAATGGAGAGAAAGAATGAATGAGAGAATTTGTGAGAGAAAAACCGTAAGAGAGAGAGAGAGAAAAAAAAAAGTGAGGAATTGAAAGTGTGAGTGAGAGAAAGAGTCCGTTTGATCTGCAAAATGAAAATACTGGACAGAACAGTACAGGACAGCACAAGGAAAAATAGCACAGGACAAAAATTTATAGTATTGAACAAATTTTGTTTTGTATGATACTTGATGGAGAAAATGTTATTTTGCTGATTTAGATAAGTTGTGCTGAGGACAAAAAGTTGTCCCACGGTTCTGTGGGGGACAAGAATATCTGATTTTGTCCAGTCCCTTAATCCTCAGTTTGTCCAGTCCCAGCAGCAGTTTTAAAATCAAACACAGTACAACAGAAGTTGTCCTGTCCAGTACCTTATTTTTTAGCAGATCAAACGCACCCTAGAAAAGAGAGAGATAATGAATTTTTAGGTGGTTTGAATTTTGAATTGAATGAAAAGTAAGAGAGAGAATGAGTGGGATATAGTGAGAAATGTGTTGTAGAAGATTTGTGATTATAATAAGAATAGAAAGTACAACCATTGTGTAAAATGACTTGTTTTTACCAAAAAACACTATGTGTCGATTTTTCAATAAGGGGTATTTTGGTATTATCATTAGGGTGTTATTTACATATATATATATATATAGATAGATTTGTTGATTTTTTTCTAACCTCACCATCCATCCAGTTTGTTTTGTTGACGGAAGTTAAATTAACTCATTTTATCATTAACAATGTGTTCAATATAAGATGACATATGATCATAAAATTGAGAACGAGTTCAACACAATGAGATCTTGCTAATATATCGACAATATTGTTTGCTTATTGCCAAATAAAATTTATCTTAAAGTTTGAAAAAAAAATAGAAAGTAATGTTTTAGATGAATTAAAAATGGCTTCTACTTCAAAATTGGTATCAATATTGTGAGAGATATTGTCAAAAACTTGCTTACAGTCAAGTTCGATAGTCACCGCCATTAAACCTTGATCACCAAGATAAGTTATTGTCTCTCTTAGATTGTATACTTCTACCTCTTGTAGTTGTGGAAGGCCAAAAAACCAAGCCATTTTTGCTTCTATAAACTTACCGTTATCACCTCTTAGACATATACCAACGCTATAGCACCCTTGATCTCTGAACATTGCCGCATCTACATTATATCTCGCCCGTACCTGGTTTTCTCCACTTGATCATGCTGCTACTGTTGTGCAAAGTCCCTTCCCTACTATCAAAACCTATGGCTACAACTCTATGTTGTTGCTTTTGTCGCAAGACATGATCCATCCATTTATTTATTTGCAATCATGACTATTAATTTGACATGATCTTTTACATTATTTGAATATAAAGCTCGAAGTTTTTTTTTGTCAGTTTTGGCTAAAAATTCACTTTTTAAAAATAAATAAGTGAAGTATATCAGAATCTCGGTTCCTACATATTACATGTAATTTCTCTATCGGTTGAACTAAACTCACAAAGACAAAGTCGATGTTTTCTACCTACTCTAAATGTAAATGTTCGAGATGATATTTTACATTAGTGAAATATTTGAGGATGAGGTTTTCTCTCTACTCTAAATATAAATGGTAAGGTTAATAATTTTTTTACTAGAAATCTCTTATACTACATCCGTTTTAAAATGAGTGTCGCTTTAGATCAAAAATTTTATTTCAAAATAGTGTCTCTTTTCATTTTCCAATTCTACCCTCTAATTACTACTTTTTACACTATTTCCAAGAAAACAAAGGAATAAGCAGGGTTAATTTAATGAAAGTGTTATTATTTTTAACATAATGATTGCATTCTTTAATATGTGTGAAAACACTAAAAGTGATACTCATTTTAAAACGGAGGGAGTAGTGATTAACATTGAAGTTTTATGTTTACACATTGTTTGATTTGAGGAAAACTAAAAGGAAAGAAAGACGAAGGAGAGAAAGATGGAAGAATATTCTACTTTCTCATGTTTGCTTTGTCACTAAAAAGGAAAGGAAAGAAAAAACTTTAGTGGGACCCACTTAAAAAGCTTTCTCTCCAAAATTGGGTGGAAAGTGAAAGTGAACTTACTTTTTGAATGAAATGACGCATATACCCTAAAAGGTTAAAATGAATTACTTTTTTCATTATCACATTTTTAAGGATATCATTGTTATTTTAAGTTTATATATCTTTCTTTACTCTCACTTTCTATTCACTTTCTCTCATAACAAACAACTAAATTTTCATCTCACTTTTTATTCACTTTCTACTCACTTTCAATCCTTCAACATTCTTTCCTCTTACTTTCTTTCCTTTCACGTTCAATCCTTCAACATTCTTTCCTAAAAATGTGAATGGTAATCTTTTTACTAAAAATTTCTCATAGTGAATCATATGACACTCAATTCGTGTAATATTTAGTTTTCATTAATTCTCATAGTAATTGTCATAGTCATGATTTTTTTTTGTCAAGCAGATTAGTAGCTAAAAATTTCATTTTTAAAATGGAGAAGTGGGATGACCTGGGTTCGAATCTCCGCCCCCTATATATATAATTAGGACCATAGTCATGATTTTTGTTAGATGTTAACAACGTACTTCCTCATATGTAACAAAAAAAAGTAGATTAAAATTTCTTTTATTTTTTATTTTACAAAGGTTGTCAAAATTAATATATTCTATAATTGGCATTTTTCTATATAACTACTTCATATATTCAATTTCTATAATTTTTTAATAAATAATTGTTAAAATAATACTACTATAAAAATACGTAATTGTCTTTTTCTATATAATCGCATTTATCTAATTTCTATAATTTGTATTCATGATTGCATAATTTAAAAATATATAATGTATCAAACGTTAATTGGTTCAGTGATGAATAGTGCCGAATTTGATAAAGATGACCATAGTTTAAGCGCTTGAAAGAAGACTGAAATCATTTGATGGTAGAAGTCGCTCTGAACAGGATTAGTCGGTCAAATAAGTCAGATAATAGTGGTGAAAACTAAAAACATTTAATCATTGTAACCATACATCGAATTTTAAAAATGAAACTTAAACATGAAAAATAAAACCTGCAAAAGCCACAGTTAAAAATAAACAAATGGATTATACTTAAACAAATGGTGTATATTAATTATTAATTGAAATAATTTAGGAACTTCACGTTAAATATCATCAATATATTTCACTTATTGTATATAATTATTCCCTCCGTCCAAAATTATAAAAGAAAAAAAATTCATTTATTAAAAAAAACATATTCATGAGATTTGAAATATAGTTTTGTGGAGTTGTTTTTGAAATAAGTTGTATAGGAAGATGTAAAACTATTTTATTTTTTATTTTTTTATTGAAAAAGGGAGAGAGAAGTAAAATTAAATGCAATTTATATTTAATTTTATGAGAATAAGAAAAAAACTCATTCTTAAAAATAATTTTTCTCTTATATTTTGAGATAAAAAAAGTGTATTTTTTCCCTTATACGTATTTCGGGACGGAGTATCTACTGTTAGAATATTTTCTAATATTTTGTGGACTGCAATCAATTGTGAGTTGTGATTTTAATAAAAATAGGTTGATGTTGTTATGATCCATTTGATGATGCTTAAGCCCGACTAAAGTGATTAATAATAATAATAGACTTTGAACACTAATTCTAATTTGTGTATAAATAAAGTGTAGGACCAACCTCTAGAGTACATGATGGGTAGTACTGACTAGGGTTGTTCTCTTATAAATAGAGAGGTTAGGTCCCCTTTACAAATAAAGCTAATAATTTGTACCATCAAATGAAGACCTCACAAACTACCTAAGGCAACAGCATATCATCCATGTAAAACATATAAATTTTATCAAAGTATCAAGGCCTCATCATCAATCAATATCAAAAAAATACAGAACAACAACAAAAGAGCTTACCTTCTCATTACAAAGAACCATATTCAATGGAATTTGTTTCATCAGGGTTTATAAAAGCTGGGACCTTCCACTTGCGAACAACTCGAACTTCAATTTTCCAGTTATCAGATCCAGGCTAAATCATCAATTTTGGAATCGGAAGGTAACTTAACCATTTTTTCCTTTGAACTCTTTTCGTGAGTTTGTGGAATGCACTGGCCATCCCTAGATTTATACTCCTGGGCTTCGATACACATGGAATTTGAATTTCAAATTTCTCCCGCTTCGACCGCGCGAGGGAAAAAATTAGGTTTTCCTTGAATTTTTACAGCTCAGCATGGTTGATACCTTGAGAATGAATCCACGATTTGAGGGAAGCACAATTAAATAAATCAAAACTCACTAACAGGCGGGAAATGATCGATTTCGCCAAATTACACAACCTACAGTGCCATATCTAAATTCTTTATTGTCAAGATCATGGATATCTTATATCCTAATTAATTTAAATCAGATACAAAATGATCCAATAATTGGCATAACATTTTTTTTATCAACTTAGTATCATCATGTCAATATTTTAGCATAAGCAAACAATAAAACCAATCATTAGGTTGTGTCAAAAAAAAAACCAATCATTAGGTTAGCACAAAAAACAAATGAACCACTTTTCAAGTTATAGAAGGAAAATCTTCTCAACACATTTATGTTTGCAATTATTCTGAGGTGAGGTCGGCAATGAAGTTTCAAAATTATAAAATAAAATAGTGCACGAGGATGTCTAATACCAAGAAAATATAAATGATTTAAACTAAAATCCAAGTTTGACAATAAATCAAAAAAAGGCAAAAACAATTCTCAGACTCTTGTTTCATCTCCAGGACAAGCTCATGCCTTAAGGAAAACCAAATCTGGCACCTTAAAACCAACAGTTAAGTGGTGAATAAAATAAACTTACAATACCACTCTAAATCCAGTCCTATCCAATCCTACTCCTCTTTCTCCTATCCAATCCAGTCCGAGTCCTCTTTAATAGCCTTCACATAGTCCTAGTCTTCTTTAATGGCCTTCACATCTGGAAAAATTAAATCACCAAAAAAAGTTAAAACTCAAAAATAAAAATGATTAACATATAAAATAAAAATGAAGTATAAGTAATTTTCATATACCTGAGGTAAGAGTTAAACCTTGTATCATTGCCGAAGAAAGTCTTGACACAATGATACAATTCAATGAGTAAATCAGGAAATCCTTGTAAAAGTCGATCATATGCCAAGTCGAGTGGTGATGGAATAACTATGGCGAAGTCAGACAAGTGCTGAAAGACATTCCTTGCTAAAATGACTAGGTGTGTGACTTTATTTGCATTATATGTTCTTTGGGCTAGGTGTATAACATTTGGGGCAATAGAAGCAGTCTAGTAACGTTGATAGCCCTTAATACGTGGCCCCATAGTAGTATTTAAATGAGTGAATACATTATGGCCAGCAGCCGTGCGGGAAAAATTGGGTTGAGTTAACATATTCCGAATTCTATTATAAACAAGGCTTTGTTAGTATTTGACCAGAAAAAGGGGTGTGACTTTAAGGAGAGAGGACATGGTCTGGCAGCAGGATTTGTATCTAATAAACTTGAAATGAGATGAAATGCTTCGGGCAGTAGAGTTGTAGTTGGAAGATTCATTGCCCCATTTTGAATTCGATTTTCCACAACTTGTATGTCTTGAAATTCTCCCGAGTCATTGAGATCTCCAAAAGGATGTTGAGCAACCATAATATAATAAATAATTAGACCTAGCACATATTTATATGAGCTTAATTGTCCATCACCTTGATTTAGCTCCTCAGGGGCTTGCCAACCCCTTCTTCCCTGGCTAGGCCGTTGATTCTCATCATTAGCAATAGCACCAGAAGTGAAATAACCAAAATTGGAGAGCTTGATTTGTATGTGGTGATCAAAATCATCTTTTTCTAAAAAAAGAATGTTATCTGGGTTCAACCTTTCAAGTATGATATTTCTTACTTGAAGAGAGCCCACAACAGTCAACAAATCTCTAATAAAATATGAGACATAAACTCTATTATAGGACAAGAAACTAAAATCTAAAATACAAAAACACATACATAAGTCCATATTCACCATGATTATATTCAAGGGTCCTAGTCAACCCACAATCATATGCATATTTACTATAGTTGAATTAATCTAACACATGATAACATTAGAGGAAAAAGCTTATATAATATTCATCTTAAATTTCTGAAGCAAATTCATATAATGTGCCTGTGCTTCCGCTGCGTACTCTAATCACCACAACTTAATCTTCCCTAAATGCACGCTTAAGGTAAAAGTATTAGAAAATAGACATGCTTGAGTTTGTTTATTCAATTAAATATAAGTTCATGATAGGAATTTAAGATCTTATATCATAGCATGTATGTTCTTAATTTCAACCCATACCCCTCTTAACTAGATAGTATGCAACACTTCTATTGCACAACCCAAAACTTAATGTATTTAAATTTTGCAATTCATTGATTAAGAAAAATCAATGTTAAATTAATTTCCGTATTACAGAAAATATAGTACAAGTTCAGCAATAACATTGATTTAACATTAATTTAACATTGATTTTTCTTAATTATAATATAGTACAAGTTCAAATTAATAATGTTAAACATTAGTACAAGTAATTTAACATATTATAGTACATTGATTTAACAAATTAGTAATGTTAAACATTAGTAATGTTAATGTTAAACATTAGTAATGTTAATTACTAATGTTTAACATTACTAATTTGTTAAATCAATGTACTATAATATGTTAAATTACTTGTACTAATGTTTAACATTACTAATTTGTTAAATCAATGATTTTAAATTAATTTAACATTACTAATGTTTAACATTACTAATGAACGTAACATATGGGGAACATCATCAAATAGAAGTCTTTGGCCTTTAATTTCCTTCCTCCTGGCTCTATTGAGCCTATCATTGTAGTCAACCTCATGTTTGATCTTTACCACCACTTCTTCATCACCTAATACCGCTTCCCGAATTTGTGAGCCATCTTAGCAAGTATCAATTTGACCTAATAACGTAAGTTCTTCCTCTTCCATCTCTCTCAAGGGATTAGTGATGCGGCGGAGGGTTGGGAGGGTTAGAGTTTTACGGGGGAAAGGAGAAGGGAAGGTATAGAAGGTTAAGTTATTTGGGCTGGGCTGTGAGGTTATGTTGGACCCATGGCCTTTTTTGGTTACAAGTCCTATAACAAAATTTCTCTTCCCCCCTCCCACCCTTCTCTATTATCCCTTAAAATCCAAAACTAACCTTCAATTTTAAGTGAAAAAACAGTTCGGATTTTAAGATCCGAATTTTAGAGGGGTTTTAACAGGTTCGGATTATAAAATCCGAATTTTGTGGGAGTTTTAACAGGTTCGGATTATAAAATCTTAATTTTGTGGGACTTTAACAGGTTCAGATTATAAAATCCGAACTTCGTAGCTGTATCGCAGCTAATTCGTAGCTAATGTGTAGCTAACTTTTAGCTACGACAGTTTTTGTATGTAATTTATAGCTAATCTCTAGTAAACACAAAACAACCAAAAACAAATATTGGTAAAATCAGATCTCTTCCTTTGGGTGCTAACATTAACACAAGTTAAGCCACAACCCTTTAAATGTGATAGATCTAATTTCTAAAGCTTTCATTTGTATATGTGGAATTGTTTCTAACAAAGGATATTCATAGGAACCACACAACCCTTTTGCTTTACAATAGAACTCACAAAGCTCCACCAGAAAATAGCAAAGCCAAAGCCAAAAAGCAACAGCAAAAAGAAGGAAAAAAGAAAAACAAAACACACAAAACAGTAGGCAAGGCAGATTACAAATCAGCAACAGCGATCTAAACATAACACTGGTTCCACAAGCCATTCGTAGAGCAGGCAAACAGCAGAACACTGGTTTCATTGCAGATTGAACAATAAAAATTATTGTTGAGACTCCTAGAACAATAAAAGGAAGAGACAAAACAGAACAAGAACGAAACGAGATGAAGAGACGGTTTGCCGCCGCCATCGCCGGCAAACGACCACCACGTGCTCGCCGCCTTCCACCGCCTGCTTCTTTCTTCTCCCCAGACAGTGGTACACCGTCACAACGTCAAATCGTAGATTCTCCATCAACAACGAATTTACGCTTTTAATCCAAATTCTTTCGACGCCGATTCGGAATATATGACCCGAAAATTTTCCATGTATTCGGATTATAGAATCCGATCATTCCTTATAATCTGAAGGGTAAAACTGGTAGTGAGGGGGGGAAAAGAGAAGTGAGGGGGGGGGGGCGGAGAGTAATTTTCGTCCTATAATAATAAAAATATTTTCAGAAAATTTGATCTCTGCTTTTCATTTCTTTGGGTTAGTAATAAAGTAACCATTTTATTCTCACTTAAGAAACCACCATTTTGAAATCATGCACCATATGCATGCCAATGCCATTGTATTAGTAATAAAGTAACCAAATATAAAAAAGTTGTATTCAATTCTTTGAAAATATAAAATATGTTTTTTTCAACACAATTTTTACCTTTTTATTCCTCAACAAAAGTGCTCCAATAACATATGTTAGTAAGATCCAAAAATAGTTATAAAATTAAAGTTATTTAAAAGAACTTTGTTAAAATATATCGAAAACTGATCTTTTTACATCATGCAGCTTTGAGACATAACATAGGAACAAGTACTCATAGAGAATTAGAAAAACTACTCAATATAAGTCAATATGATAGTTTACTCTTTACTGAATGATAACATTAGACTCCTAAAACTTTGGTGTTCTGTTTAAACAATAAATTAATATGATGGTTCAGAGGTCACATTAAATCTTCCATGTGCTTCATCAAAGGACACTTGCATCACAGCAATCTTCCACAAGGGTATTTGATTTTGATGTTGCATTGCAGGTTGTCAATAGGGTTCGCAATAGTACACTGCATATTTTGATGCAGACTTGAACCATTTTTGCAGGTGAATGAAGAATCTCATTCCCATGCACAGTTGTAGTGTTTTCCCAAAAACTGCGGTTTAGTCAACGACACAGGAAAAGCAATTTACGATGACTATATCCAAAATTTGCGACAACAAACTGCAAGGTTTTACTTTTACATGCTGCATGCAACAGCTTCTCTTTGCAAATTATTGTAAAATGAACTCAATTTAGTAATAGCAAGTGCTTCGCCGAAGAGTGATGCCCTTGAAGATTTTGTTATCTGAACTTCAACATAATCGCCAACCACAGGATTTCTCTTTGTATTAACATCTTCCCTGTCTGAGATTGGTAGATTGACAAATATTACCCGATGACCCCTGTCACTCTTGCCTATGAGCTCCGTATCTGGAGCTCTTTTGTTCGGTCCTTCAACTAATACAAGCTGTGTAGTCCCAACCTGCTCGTCATAACACTTTCCTGTGCTCTCACGGAAAGTCTCAATCAGTTCAGTTAGCCTCCTCTGCTTAGTTTCCTCGGGAACATCATCTTCATAGTTTCTGTGGGCATGAGTTTTCTCCCTCATGCTATAAGCAAACATGTATGCCATATCATAACCAACTTCTTGTACGAGAGTCAGTGTGTCAGAATGATCCTCCTCTGTTTCTCCACAAAATCCTGTAAGAATTGCAATTCACAAATGTTAAAAGACTGCAATCAGAGGCTAATTGCTTATACAGTAATATATTCGTGTGGGAAATAAAAACAAGGTAGAAGATATATCTAAAATCTAAATATCAATGAGCTTATAGACCTTTGGTACTTCTAACAAAATAAACATGTTGGTTCATATGGCATTGAAATATCAACATCAGTATGCTACTCTTTAATAATACTAATAGAAAACTTGAAGAATTTGCCAGTAAAGATTTTATTAACCGCCTCCCAGACCTCTTTTAATCACAAAGAACCTCTATGACTTAATAAGTTATGGAAAATTGTTTATAAAGTTCTTAATAAATTCAGGAGTGCAAAATTTACACCGTTATAAGAGACGAATGCCAGATGGTCATTGAAAAATGTGTAAACAACCAAGAATTTTTCTATTAAGTGGAGTTGACTACATGGTTCAGTTCATACCATAATGTTCTGATATGTAATAGGCCCAATGATGGACAATTACCTCTAAACTTCACTTAATGGTTTGGCCTATTTCCTTGGTCTCCCTCTACCTATTTGATTATCCCTCGTCTAGTCTCCTCACTTAACCAGTGCTTCACAAGTCTTCTCCATACATGTACAACAAGAATCTACCATCTTCTCTACTATAAGTCCAATGATAGACATTCTATTGGATATGTGTAAACAACCAAGATTTTTCTAAAAGATGCCCTCATGCCCATATTTTCTTTCTACAACCCCATTGTTTAGGTGTTTTGACACAAGACTCGTGCAGTCGTGCATAATTCCCTTTTCTTGACAAACTGAAGTAATAACAAGATTGAAGTACTCCTTGCCATTATCTGACCTAAGTCTTCATATGCTCACACCAAACTGATTTTTAATCATTGAGCAGAAATTTGGGAAGATAGTACCCACTTCAGATTTATGCTTCGGTAGAAAAATACAAGTAACCCGAGTAGTCTTTTATAAAGGTTACAAACCACCGAGCCCAAGAGACAATCGGAATAGAAAATGGATTTCAAACATCAATATGTACAAGATAAAAAGGAATTGTGTATCTTTAATCACTTAACGGGAAACACATACGCTTTTGTGTAGCAATTTCACATACTTCACAATGAAAACTCTCAATATTAAACCCAGTAAACAGTGATGAAAACATAGTTCTGATGACTCCAATAGGAGGAGCAGGAAAGTGACCATTCTCACTTGCCCTTGATTCATTTATAAAGATAAGGGAGAAAAAATAACTGATATAATGTGGAGTAAAAGGAAGCTCCAAAACCATGATTGATGTGACTTGAATTGGCTACAGGAAGTTGTAGAATTGAGATTTGCATGACATAGAAGTAAAGCCAGAGAGGTGAAGCAGCTCTAGTAATAGAATTGTTAGGAATGATAACAAATAGAAGAACCGTTTTAATTTTTAATTTTAAACAATTTAGTCAGCACGTTCCACAAATTTCTAGTCATTTTCTCTCTTTTTCATATTCCCCCCTATAGTGGAGAGGAGTGGTGGGAAAAGATTTTTGCATCCTCATTCTCCCTCCCCTCAAACCAAACACTGAGTAAATGCAATGCAACACTCCAACACTCATCGGTTGAAATTAACATGCCCCACTTATAGAAGGTCAAAGTAATGAATAATAAAGAAATAAAAAATAGAAAAAAATATACTTAAAAAACATATTACCGCAAATGAAATCACTGCTTAGGGCCACATCTGGAATAATACTTCGAATTTTTTGCACAAGACTCAAGTAAGCCTCTCGAGTATATCCTCTCCTCATTCTAGCAAGCATTGTGCTACTTCCTGATTGTGCAGGTAAATGTATCAATTTGCATACATTATGTCTTTCCCGCATAAGATAAAGCAGTTCGTCTGGATAATCTTTCGGGTGTGGAGACGTGAATCTGAATCGCATCTCAGGAAATTCTAATGAGAGCCGATCCAATAGATCAGAAAACCTTAAGCCTGTGGTTCTGACCTTTGATATGCTTGAAAATCCCTCACTAAGTTTCCAATTGGATCCTGGTTCAGCCTCTTTTTCAAGCACAGATGCATCATTGTAGCTGTTCACATTCTGGCCAAGAAGTGTAACTTCTTTCACACCCTCTTTCCAAAGCTCTCCCACCTCTCTCACAATGGAATCGACAGGACGCGATCGCTCCCTGCCTCTAGTAAAAGGTACAATACAAAACGAACACATATTGTTGCAGCCCCTCATAATTGAAACAAAAGCACTGATTGAATTCTGGGAGATCCGAACTGGGTTAATATCAGCATAAGTCTCCTCAAGCGAAAGAAGAGTGTTAATCCCTTTCTGGCCATACTCAACCTCTTGCAATAATCGTGGCAAATCTCTATAAGCATCAGGCCCGCATACTACATCAACCATTTTGTCTGCATCAAGTATCTTTTCCTTTAACCTCTCAGCCATACATCCCAAAACAACTACTTTAGGAGGGCGCAGGGATTGCGACCTTCCAGAAGCAACATTGGTCTTCCAATTCCTCTTAAGAAACCAAAAGTAATTAAGCCTCTGCCACACTTTCATTTCTGCATTATCTCTTATGGCACAAGTGTTGATGAATATTATTTCTGCATTTTCAGGAACAGTCACAATTTCATTATAACCTGCATTTTTCATTATAGACAGGACAATCTCCATATCATTAACGTTCATTTGACATCCATAGGTCTCATGATATATTCGACCAGTTGAAGGAGCTTCAGTATCCGCCACAACACTATCCACACAAATAAAAAGAATAAATAATCGAGTAAAGACATTTCAAATTTTCATTACTGTACTAATCAATCTTAACTAAAATATTTTCTAAAAGGAACAAAAATGAATGAATTTTGATCCTATGGTTTCATAACATTCTCCAACAAGTAATGACCGTTATATCCAAATATCCAAAAATTAAAAGATTTAGTGCATGTTTGGTTCTACTTCTAGAGTAGCGAAAATTGATTCTGGAGATGTAGAATTGTTTCTGACATGTTTGGTTTCATTAAAGTATAATTAATTGATTCTGACTCCAAAATTGATTCTACTTTGAAGCTAGGAAGTGTAGCTTCTAATTCTCTATAGAATTATTTTTACACTCAAATTTCTTCTTATCCAACTAACTTTTACATGAATGTAACCAAAAATAAATCACTTTATCTTCAACTCAATTTTGATCAGAACCACCAATTCTACCAAAATCAAGTTTTCTCACCGCAAAACCAAACACAATCTTAAACTTATTTAGATAAACAACTTAATTAAGTGCTTATATCATCATAAACATTTCGTCAAAAAATAAAAAATAAAAAAAAATCATCATAAACATTTATCATATTATCAGTGTCTTTGTATATGTTATTTGTGTAGCAAAAAAAGAAAATGAAGTCAAACTCTTTTTGTGCATGTTTAGCATCATAGTGAGTTGTTTTTCAGAATCACGAAACTCTATATGATACCAAACAATGATACCAAACATACAATTCATAAGTTGTTATCTGGTAGAGCTTATAGAAATAAGCTAAAATTAACTTATGTACATATCATAAACTGTTTCATAAACCTCCCAGACAATCTCACATACATAACACATAACGTAAAAAAAAGAAGTAAAAATTTCCTTTTTCAATTAAATTCATTGAGGTTAAAGAAGCAAACTTACTACTGGGGTTGTTGAAGTTGTTGGGAAGCGGTTAAAGAAGCTTGAGCGATGAAATGACGAAGGGAGGGTTGTTGTTGTTCGGATTTGTTGGAAATGGAGAAGGTTCTAGAAGCGGTTATGAGATGAAGAGGACGACGTGGAGAAGAGGGTGATAGTGGTTTGTGAAGAGAGGAAAAAGAGTAGTGTTTGTTGTGTTTGAAGAATCTGAAACAAGATGGAGAATGAAGCTGCTTGTAAGGTTGGTTGATGATTGAAGATAAAGCTGAAGCCATATCGTTCGTTCGTTCGTTCGTTCGTTAATTCTGAATTGAAAAGAAGAAGAAGAAGCGCACAAAACAGTCACTCACACCATCGCAAACACACTGTGTTGCTGCTGCTATCGGGCTGGATAGGGTCCGTGCGGTGACAAATAACATAACACTATCAAAATCGGACCGGTTGATTGGATGGGTTGAACCGGAGGATACCGGTCTGGTTCATTTGTTGGATGCTAATGCAGTTAAACCGGTTAGAACCAGTAGTTTTCGCAGAAATTAATATGAAATACACAAATGAGTTCTCTCAACCGACATTAAAGTGAGTAACATATTCCTCGTAAAGAAGAATACTAACAACACTCTCTCTTTTTTTAAAGGTACACTCTCTCTTTTAAATACTACACCTCCGTTCTTTATTATAAGGGACAAGTCACTTTTTAGATTCATTGAACAATTAATGTATATAGTCTATGTATTGATCAGATACATTAATTATTCAATGTATCTAAAAAGTGACTTGTCTAGTATATAATACTCTTTTAAAATTTGTAACAAACACAGGTAAAATAAAAAAAAAATAGATTTTTTTGAAAAAAAAAGCTAAAACAAACGCACCCATCGTTTAACACTCATCATCTTAATCCACTCTAGAGTAGTATGATTTTTATAATTTAGAATACGGTAACATATTGGGATAAATACAACATAGTTCCAACTTCCAACGGCATAGTTGTCAAGTGTTAGTTGGTTGAATTGGTTTGTTCCCAATTCTCTCAACTCAAAGAACGAGGGTTCGACACCTGACACCATCAATTGACGATGGTTGACAATGAAGCTCTGACACTCGGCCACCTCCCACCACCACTATTTGAATTTTTAGTCATGATTAAGGCCACAGATCTATCACTTGTACCGCACTATATTGGTACAAATGTCTTCCTCTAATTGAATATGAATGTCACTTGAAAAATTTGTTTTAAAATAAATATCATTTATATTTATTTTTTCCGGTTCTCACTACTTAAATCTGATTTGGGAATCAATTCTAGTATCAAATTGTACAGCTCTCTCTTCTCGGATGCGGTTGTGGTGATCGAACTGTAGTCCCTACTAAATCTAGCACCAATCGTCACTGAACTAGTGTCATTTATATTTTTAAAGTATGATTATTTGATTTTATTTTACATGTAGACGAAATGACAAAGTCAACTTAATAGAGTGGGTGGGTAGCTCAACTAGTTGAGCTAAGGGTTAATCCTTAAAGTGAAAATCTGCAAGAAAATTCGTAGGAAAATCTGCAGGAAATTTGTGAATTTTTCTACGAATTTTAGCTTTAGGGATAAAAGCAAAATTTTTAATTGATTCAGGGATTTATTTAAAACAAAAATCGATACAAGAATTAAAATCAAAATTCCGCGTATATAAGTAGACAAAAATGATGTTTAAACCTTGAATATACCACAAAACTTATTTATATTTCATAAAAGTCTTAATTCTTTTTTTTTTGGTTTTCACCCTCTGGATCCTAGGGGGAAGGGGCCCTAGTAATCCAAAGTTCGGCCGCGAGGTAAGTAAAGCCTGGCCAAGAAATTGTTCCACCAGAGAATCGAACCCGGGTTCTCTCGAAATCCGTCCTTTTGGTGAAGCTTGAGCCCAATGACTTGGTTCATAAGGGCCCGTTTGGTGCGCCGGATAGATAGAGACAAGATGTGATAAGAATTGAATAATAATACGATATGATAGTGACAAGATTAGCACATATCATGTCATGTGTTTGGTGCACACATGATAAGAGAAAAAAAAAGAATAATTGAATAACTTAGCCGAAAATAAGGATTAAAATAACAAAGAGTAATTGGATAAGCTTAATGGTAAGTTAAATTTATCCTTTTTTATTGGTGCACCAAACAACGGATTAAAACAAGATTGGAAAACTTTAACATATCTTGTTTCCTAACCTGCGCACCAAACGGGCCCTAAAAGTCTTAATTCAATACAACTGAATCTTATTTCCATCAAAAAGTTTTTTAAAATCTCAATTACAGCTCCAACTCAAGGGGGGTGTGATTGAGCGGTTGGGGCTCACCCTCCCTTAATCAAAAGTTGAAGGTTCGATCTTCACCTTGAGTATGAAGTAACTTTAAATCTTTAGCCCAACTATCCACCAATCGAGGTGCCTCCAATTTAGCAAGGACTGCGTTCAGCGGTAAATACCCCGATTTCTACAAAAACAAATACTGCTCCCATATCTTTCAACAATATAATCATTTTTCTTAATTCGTGTTTAAAAATCTTTTGAGAACGTGTTTTGCCACTCATTCATTCTAATCCTTATAAAGCTTCAAACGATTCTTCAATTCAGTTGCGTGTAGAAATGCACTATTCACATTCACATTGCAAACAATGACAAGCTATCTTCCAAAAATTGATTACCCGTTAAACTCCAAATTCAGAAACAAAAACACCAACAATTAATCACTTATTATTAATCATTATTAATCCAATCCAAATCACACAACATTCCAAACAGAGCCTTAAGTACTTAAAACCTTAAGCTGATCGCAAACACAAGCTCAGAGAGGAAGAAAAATGGTGAATCGAAATTGCAGAACAACACTTCGCTTCCTCACACTCTTCCATCACCAAAACAACCCATCTCTTCTACCTTTTACACCTTTTGATCAAAAATGCAGACAATATTCACAGCGCAATAAAATTTTGTCCTTTTTCAACCCAGTAAGAAATTTCTTGAAAACTAAGCAATTGGGTATTGGAATTCAGCATAGATGTTATGGTTCAATGGTTGGGGTGGTTCAAAGAAGCCCCAGATTCTCAGAGTTGAATGATAATGATGTTAAATACTTTGAAGAGATTTTGGGTAAGAAAAATGTGATACAAGATGAAGATAAGCTTAGTGTTGCAAATATTGATTGGATGCATAAATATAAAGGTGCAAGTAAGCTTATTTTACACCCATGCAACACTGATCAGGTTCTTTTCTTTACTTTGTAGAACCTTGATTGAATTAAGTGCATGTTTAGATTGAGTAATTTGAGCTTATCTACGGATATAAACACTTGTAAGTGCATGTTTAGATTGAGTAATTAAGTGCATGTTTATTTTACTGTTCACAATAGAAATAACTTATTCATAACCACTTATATAATTTATGCTATAAATATTGAAGTTGTATTAAAGTCCCATTTTACTAAGGTTTTTGACTGTTGGATGTATACGTGTTTGAGAGTGAAATTTAAACCCGTTTAACTTGGTATCAATCGGGTTTAGGATGGCAATGGGAATTGGAATCAGGAACCACGTTAGGAGTGAGGGTGGGTGTTGAAGTTGTATTAGAGTCCCACACTGTCAAGATTCCGTGGATGTTATATGAGCACCCTTGTCTTTTGACATCGCTTTTGGGAGTGAAACCGAAGCAAATTTAACAATAAGTTCTTAATTAAGTTGTTTATTTAAACAGACCTTAGTATTTGAAAAGCGGCTTTCTTTTGTTTTTTATTTGTTTTATTTTTTTCGATTTTTCAGGTTTCTCATATTCTTAAATACTGTAACTCAAGATGCCTGGCTGTTGTTCCTCAAGGTGGAAACACTGGTCTTGTAGGTGGAAGTGTACCTGTCTTTGATGAAGTATATACTCTTTAATTCTTTCTCTTGCAAACAAAAAACTCAGCATTACATTATAGGAAATATGTTAGACTCTTTTGACCTATCGTATTGTAGTAGATTGATAACTTTGCTATTGTCCAATGCTGCAGGTGATTGTTAGTCTTAGTTCAATGAATAATATCATATCTTTTGACAAGGTAGACCACTTACTTCTTGAAAGGCGTATTTGTTAGTATGACTTATGAGCTCCCTCTTTTAGTGTGCTTTTGGATATTGGATTGGCTTATTTTGTGTTCAGAAATAGAACTTATATGGCCAAGAGGTTGTTTCTGTGTAAAATTAAGCAATACTATGCAGAGCACAATTCTATGAGTATTCATATGCAACTCACCTCAGCACAACATATTTTTTTGTTGTATGAGTAAAAATTTGATTCCACAAGTTACCTTGTAACACCAATTTGCATCAAATCTGTATTATTTATTTCAATGGAATTTGTTAGAATTGCGTAAAAGTCATTTTGAAACATGATAATGGAAGATTTTTATGATTAGCTCAACATTTTGCCAATGGCTTTTTTTAGGTTAGTGGAATATTGGTATGTGAAGCTGGGTGCATATTGGAAAATATAATGTCATTCCTGGACAATGAAGGGTAATCTTTTTCACTTTCTAAAACCAATTTTATAATTTTCATTAATCAGTCTCATAATTAGATGCATTTTTTTATTTGGAAAGTTGTATATTGGCTATTTTGAAAGAATAATTTACAAAAGTACCAAACTTGTTATTTTTTCCCATATTTTTTGTTAATAATTATACACACAATTTGTTAATATGCAGTGTAAGTGCAGTGACATAACTTAGGTCTTGAAAGTTATAGATGATCGGTTCTCCTTTCTTTGCCCATTTGAGTTATACTCATAAACTTGATGTATGCTTTCTGTATTTAAGTTGTGTACACTTTTCATTCAGATTTATTATGCCACTAGACTTAGGAGCTAAAGGGAGTTGCCAGATTGGTGGAAATGTTTCAACGAATGCCGGTGGTTTGCGTCTTGTTCGTTATGGATCTCTTCATGGAAGTGTACTTGGTGAGAAAATACTTGTAATCTGTAAAACTTAGGTTGACTATTACATGTTTCTACTTGTATTTCCATATAATTTGAATTTAAACCTCAAAAATCGATGTACCAAAGTTGGATGAATGTATTGATTTAGTCTTTTCTAGAATTTACTTAGTCTAGTTGTAAGGTGAAATAACCTTAGTGACATCTTATATTCACTTCTTTTCTGTTTGTGCTAAATTTATTCTGAAGCAAACTTTTGATTGTATGACAGGTGTTGAAGCTGTTCTAGCAAATGGCACTGTACTTGACATGCTTAAGACATTGCGCAAAGATAATACTGGCTACGGTTTGAAACATCTATTTATAGGTATGTAGTTAAAAACAATGAAAATTTGGGAACGAACTGATAATATGATCGTAACTCAACTTTACAATGATGTAGGAAGTGAAGGTTCCTTGGGAATTGTAACCAAGGTTTCAATACTTACCCCACCAAAGTTATCTTCAGTTAATGTGGCTCTTCTTGCTTGCAAAGATTATACCTGCTGCCTGGTACAATCAGTGTTGTACTTTGAAATTTATATTGCTTTGTGAATCTCTGAAACTAATCGTTGTTTTATTATGGTTGATATTCTGGTTGATTTGGCACTTTGGCCCGTTTGGTGGCTAGGATAAGAGAGACGTGATAGAATAAGCCATCGTGTTATTTTTCAATCTAATCCTGTTACCTTATCCCATTCTAAGGTTGGGGGGCTTTGTTAGAAATCAGCAGGGTAGGATAAGAAAATAATTTCTTCATTTACCTTATAAAATTAAAAATTGAAACATGAAATATAATAGTTTCTTATGAGGTGCACATCAAACACAAGATATGATAAGACCTTACCAATTACCATGTTCATATCCTATTCTTTCTATCTTCATCCAGCTCTCTAATTCTATGAATCTCTGTCCTATCATGGCCACCTAACAGATGTGTTACCATAATTTATTGCCTTTTTATGAATTTTCTAATTTTATGCTGAGGGATCGTGAAGCATATGTTTTGCTTTGGATGTCCACTGCATTGTGGCTGTCAAAAATTAAGTTTAAAATGTAACAAATGAATAGTAGATAAAATCATTGAATGGAAAAAATAATTTAGAAAAACATCTGCCAAACAAGAACCTAGAGAGTCTAACGTATTCCGGCTGCATGTCATACAATAACCTAGAGATGGTCTGCCAAACACCTTTCGGTGCTAGTGCTACATTCTCGTAGTAGAAGTAAGGGGGACCAACAGCATTCACAGGCAGTTTCCTATGTGTAATTATAGAGCTCGGCTAAGTGGGAAACCCAAACCCCATCATTGGATTAGGCAGATTAAGTGTCTCAGCCTCATCATCATCCTCACATAGTGTTCTCTTCTCGAACACCTTCGGCCTTTTCTTTCCTAGCACTTCATATTCATAAAGACTCCGCTTTTTTTGCTTTGGATGTCCGCTGCATTGTGGCTGTCAAAAATTAAGTTCAAAATGTAACAAATGGATAGTACATAAAACAATTGCAAGGAAAAAAAGTTTAGAAAAACATATGCATAAATTTACTTCCTTTATACAAAATACTTGCCTTTTTTTTTAGAATGAAACAGGCATAAACCTTATCAGGTTACTTTTGTGTCTGTACTGCTTTTCAGAAACTGCTACAGGAAGCAAAAAGGAAACTTGGGGAGATTTTGTCTGCATTTGAATTTTTGGATGCCCAGTCAATGAATTTGGTAATCTCTATTGATACTTTGTGGTGAAATTAGTATATGTTTGCTAATTGCTACTTACATTTGTCTTAATGTATACACATTTGTTAAACCTTGATCTGAATGTACAACTATCTATAGAACTTTAGGATGTGTAATTGACACAGATGAGATGGATTAACTATTCTACAATAGAAAAACTTGTGACATAATAAATTCACTTGTATAGATCGTGGAGATCAAGTTTGTGCTTGGTAATTAGATTACTAGCTATCCCTGGATGAAGATGCAAACAAGTAAACAAAACAGTAGTACAGTACTCATAGGTGACATAAACAAAACAGTACTCTATGCATGTGAAAATGTGTCTCATTGTACTCCCTCCAATAGTCCAATCTTGAATATAAACTAAACGGTACTCATATTTAGGCGTCTTAAATACACGCAAATTTGACTGCTTTTACTCTATTTAATAAAATAGATTGTATTGGCTGAATTATTTCAATTATCATGGTTAATGATCCATCTATTTACTATATTTAAATGTATTGGATGAATTCATGTGCATCTTTCCTTTTATGCACATGTAATTTCATCAACAAAATCACACTACAATTTATGGCAACTTGGTCTCGGGGAGGCTCAAACTCGAGCCCTTCGGCTCATAAGACCAACGCTACCAACTGAGCTACGGGACCATGTTGTACAATCCAAATATTTGAAGTTAATTAAAAGGTTCACACTAAAATAACACACATAAATGGTAATGCATATAATTGTTTTTTACCAATGCTCTAGTATAGGCAGAGTGACATGTCTGTGGAATTCCGAGTTTGATTTGAGAAGGGCCTTACAAAAGGTTTCTCTTTGTTAAAGTTTTCACAAAATCCTTACAAATGTCATGTGAATTACCAAGTTATATCTGATCATTACAATATGTAGAATTTACACCATCATAACATTCAAACTCTTAGATTAGATTTGATTAAAAAAAATCTTTTGAATTGAGACAAATTAGTCCTGTAAAATTTTATTTCCTACTACTGAGAAAATGATCAGAACTTTGTAACTTCCTTTTCTTTTTCCCCCAGTCGGATCATAGTCATGCTGATCTGATTGGATTTCTAACAGGTTACAAATCACCTGGAAGGTGCTCGGAATCCATTTCCTACGTCACATCATAATTTTTATGTTTTGATCGAGACAACCGGCAGTGATGAATCTTCGGACAAGTAAATTCCCTTCCATTTTATGCTGATTGACTTGTTTATTTTAGTAGAGTAAATAACACTTTCCCTGTTCTGAATTTTCTAAAATATCAGTATCACCCTCTAAATTATAATTTGGGAATCCTTACCAGAGATTAGTTTAATTTAATAGATTTAGGGGAGGGGTGTAGGATAATGAATTGCAGAGATTAGTTTAATTTAAAGGTTATTTATTTACTTATTGTTTGCATGATCTTAATAGGAAAGTTATTTTATATATCTTATCGTCCACATTTCAATTTAAAACACCCGAAAATTATCCTAATGAAAAGTTCTATTCTATGCCATGGACCTTTAAGTTGTCAATTCTGAGCATGTAATTAAGATCCTTTATATTTGATATATCTCCAGACAAAAGCTTGAAGCATTTCTACTTGGCTCCATGGAAAATGAGTTGGTATCTGATGGTGTTCTTGCACAAGACATAAACCAAGCATCAACTTTTTGGCGTCTACGTGAGGTTGACATTTTTCATCCTTTATTTTTTTTTCCAAGCAATACCTTACGCTCTTTAAAATCAAGAATACATGCCTGCATGTCTCAAAGAAAATTTCCACTTTTTGCAAGAATGGTTTGTCATGAGTAATAAAATTGAAGTTTGATATGAAAATTTTCATTGTTTTCCTCTGAAAATACAGATTTTTGGCTATATCACGTCTTATTGAATGGTTTCAGGGAATATCAGAAGCATTGATGAAAGCAGGAGCTATTTACAAGTATGATTTATCAATACCTGTTGAAAATTTGTACAATCTTGTCGAAGAAATACGGTCTAGACTAGGTGAGAAACTCGCATATACTTTATCCTTTTATGTACATTATTAGTTATACACACTGGTGCATATTAGGACATCAACATCTTACAATTTTGTTCGGGTAATTTTTTGTCTGATTATTGTAGGTGATGCGGCTAATGTAATTGGATATGGTCACCTTGGAGATAGTAATTTGCATTTAAACGTTTCTGTTCCTCAGTACGACGACAAGGTAGCTCATACAAACTCGCAATAATTTGTTATGAAATTATTATTTTCATTTTATTTAAGATTGTCAGAATTAAAATCTTGCAGATTTTATCACAAATTGAGCCTTTTGTATATGAATGGACGTCTAAGCACCGTGGAAGTATTAGCGCGGAGCATGGCGTAGGACTAATGAAAGCTAACGAGATCTTCTACAGCCAGTCGCGTGAAACTGTATGTAAATTATCGATTCAAGTTGCAGTTAGTTCTCCATTTGAGAATTGAATGTCTAAACTTGTGTTAAATTGAACAGGTGCAAATGATGACTTCAATCAAGAATTTGATGGATCCCAACCACATACTCAACCCATATAAAGTTCTTCCTCACTCTATCACTTCATAATCTGATGCAGAAAACATGCCTTAGGAGACATGTGATTAATGACAATAATTTATCATCATCATCATCATAAGAATAAAAATAAAAAAACCTTAAAGATACATTATTGTAATTTATAAATTATCTTTCAAAATGACTTCTTTTTTTTCAGGCAAAAAGACCTTTTGCTTATATTAACAAAACCATAAGTTGAAATGAAAGTGGAGTGTAAGATTTTCACTAGTCACACTTGGAATATATGCTTATCTTTAATCCTGAGTTTGCTATGGGAATATGTAAAATTTAGAAGCTTAAATAAATTCATTAAAGCTCAACTTAAGCAAGCATATGTGAATGAAAAGCATATCCTATAGCAACAAAAAGAAAAGAAAATATATGCATGTAATTTTGTTTTGTTTTTGGAGGAAAGAGGTGGTGTTGTTTATGCTCTCATTTCATGCTCCTTTTTGGATAACAATGAAAATATAAAGGAACAAAGTTAATGATGAGTCCATTTTTAAGGTTTTAGGCTTAAGTATAAACAAAAAAAGGTGACTTTTATGCATAACAAACATTTGATTGAGATGATCTATCTTGTATATTCAATAGGTTCTACACAAAAGTTAATTTCTGATAACCATGGATATATTAAAAGTGTAGAAATGTAACCAGTTGTTCACATTTTATTTTTTATTATGTTATCAATATTTGAAAATCATATTTCATTCATTCACTGAATTTTGAATGCATCCACAGTTTTATCAACTTAATGTCATCTTAGTTCTTGTAAATATTATCATATGAACACATCTGAGTAACTTGATTAACATTTCACAATTCTTCTTTTTTTATGTTAATCTTTTGGTTATCATGAGAGGGTCCTCCTAATAATTTAGAGTTTGGCTACTAGATGAGTAAAGTATAATAAATACTAATTTCTCTTAAAAATTAAATTAAGGTTCTTTCGAACAATTTATTGTAGGGTGATTAACCACTATATATCCCACAATTTAGTCAGTTTCTTTGCTTTGTGGGAATGTTAATTTAGTTTTTTTTTTTTGACAGATTGTTTTTTTTTTCTCATTGTTCATTTTTGGTTATTTTATTTAGTTTAATTGGCAAAAATTCAATAATGGATAATAATACTTAAATTCGGTGCAAATCCAACGGCGCCGTTTGGAAATGGAAGGTGCTTGTCATTTCATTCATGGCTCTTTATGCCCCGACACAGGTTCTAAAATTCGTATTCATCCACTCAGACATTTCAATTTTGCTCATAAGATATGTGATAGATATTTGATGAGTTGATGTGAATATGTTAATTTGAATCAATGAACTATGTACTAAGATGAAAAACTAACAAACCCTACACAAAATAACGAACAAACACAATGTTGCACAAGACGATGGACAAACACAAGGGCACACTAAGACAACGAAAACTAAAAAAATTAAGAAGCAACTTGTGTGAATAATCACTTATTTAAATAAAAAGAGATAGACAAATGGTGCTGAGAGGTGATTTTAGACAAAAATTAACTTAAAATCACCCCTACAATTGAAGAATGAGTAAAGAGAAAAGTTGAGAAAATGGTGGCGGCTAACCATAACAAGTATAGGATGACATCAAAAAGGAGATTATGAAGATCTCTAAAAGGAATCTATATGACATGTAAATCAAAAGATAGAGTGAAGTTAACTAGCTAATCTGTCGATCTGTTTGCTTCACGCGCAAATGTGATTGATCTAGATTTATCAATGATGTTCTTTAGGTCACGGATGCACCTAATCAAAGTAGGAACATTTCATTAATATTACTATATCAACTAAAATTGTTAAGTCACTCTCACCGCTTAAAGGTGTGTTATCCTCGGTCTCCGATCCATTTTTGCTACCTCTAATTTTTATTATACGAGATATTTTGAGGTATTTATGTTTTTCTTTTTTTCTTTCACTTTCTGGTTCCTAGGATAAAGGGCTATAATAGTCCAGAGTTCGGGCTGAGTTAAAACATCAAGTGGTCCAATCCCCTCCTTATTGAGAATAATGCTTAAATATTTGTTGAAGATTTTAGATTGAAATATATTTTAAATTTATATTTAAAATAAATTAATATTAGATTTAAGATTTATATTTTTGTTTAGAATATTTAAGATTTATTTATTCTTTAAGATAGAAATTATTTAAAATATTAATAGAGTCTAAATAAAATAGACATAGGGTCTATTTGGACACATAAAAAAAATGAGCTTATAGCTTATTTTAATCATTTTTTAGCTTATTTTGATAAGCTAATTCAATTAACTTATTAGTGTATTACTTTTTCTTCCAACTTTACCTCTATCATCTTATTGAAAAACAATTAAATATTAATTAAATATATATTTTTTATGTCATTTGATATCAATAAGTCACTTCATCGAGGTGCCTCCAATCTAGCGAGGAATAGTCATTGCGTTCGGCGGTGGATACCCCGATCTCGACAAAAAAAAAATATCAATAAGTCACTTCAACCATTAATTTTACCAAACACAACAATTAACTTATGAGTTATAAACTATCAACAATAAACTCATCTCCTATAAACTAAGTTATAAACTATACCCTATTTTTTGCCAAACAACCCACTCATAGATCAATCTATAGATATACTCCAAAAATAATTTCCTTGATTTCACTGACACACACACTGTGAAGTGCATATCAGATTAGATTTTGTTGGAAAAAAAAAAAGTACTAATAGTATGCGTGGGGCTATAAAAACTTTCCTTTCCTAATCCATCGTCACTCACAACTCAACTCACGGACTCGTCCTTTCCTTTCATATTATATAATTATTATTAAATTAAAAATCTTCATTCATCACATTCTTCTTCTTCTTCTTCTCTCTCAAATCTCTCTACGCGTAATAACCATGACTAGTTCTTCAGCTGCTTCTCGTAAGGTAACAAACCCTAATCCCCAATTTCATTCCAATTTCTTCGATTCGCTTCTTCTATTACTACTCAATTTCGATCCTTTTTTTCAGACTCTCAGTAAGATTGCTTGCAATAGGCTCCAGAAAGAGCTTCTCGAGTGGCAGGTTAATCCCCCTTCTGGTTTCAAACACAAAGTCACCGATAATCTTCAAAGGTATATCTAAATTTCATATTTTTAGCCTTTTTTTTGTGTTTTTTAGTTTATGATTGTTAATGGGTTATTCAAATTCGGTTTATTTTTCAATCGATTTAGTTTTTGTTGCAAAAAAAAAACTGTTTTTTTTTCTCTCTTTTTTGGAAGGTGGGTTATTGAAGTGGCTGGAGCTCCTGGGACACTTTACTCTAATGAATCTTACCAGCTTCAGGTTGATTTTCCTGAGAATTATCCAATGGAAGCTCCACAGGTTTTTGTTTTTTTTTATTTTTTCCCTAATTACATGATTTTATTTTTACCTTTTTATAGTAAGTTTTTGTGTTTAGTGATGCAATTATGTTTTAACTGTTAACGGTTTTACAGGTGATATTCTTGCATCCGGCTCCGTTGCATCCTCATATCTACAGCAATGGCCATATTTGTTTAGGTATGTATGTGTGTGTGTTGGTTTCGTACTATGAAGCACGGATATGACACGGGCACTGACACAACGACAGGGATAAAAATTTGAGAAAATGATATAATTCAATGTAATTGTAAGTGTTGGTGTTGTGTCGGTGTCGGACACGTCACGTGTATGACACTGGGACACGCCTAATCCGAGGAGTGTCCGTGCTTCATAGGTTTCGAATAGTATTGTGTCATGTTGTCTAATCTTATGTAATACTAATTTTATTGATTTGTGTTGTATCCATTTTCTTAATTCATGTGTTGGGAGAGTCTTTTATTGTTGGGTTTTGACTTTTGGTGATTGTTGCTTTTGTGTTTGCTTACATTCACTTTTAGGCCATTCTTTGAGGCACTGATTTTGCTGATAGATAGTTTATTCTTTTCTTGTAATTTGCTTTAGATTTTCCTTTGAAATCAGGACATTAGAAATTATAATTGTACACTAAGAATTGTTGGGAAATAAGATGCTTGTGGGTTGTTTACTTTGTTAAGCTTCTCTGATGCCTGACAAATATTAATTTACTACAAAGAAGCAAAACTTGAAAAAGAATATTTCTTTGTCATCCTAAAATACATTTATATTGAGTCCTAGTGCTAGTACAGTGTCATTTGATTCTTATTGTTTTAAGTAATAACTAAAATTTGTTAAGGTGGTATAGCATTTAAAATTTAACACGTAATAATAGCTTACATTTAGAAGTACAAGAACCTTGAAATTATATGGAAGTGGAACAAGAGAATCTTGGACCAAATGGTCATGGTATTTGTGGTGGTGTATTGCTTACTGATTTCATGTGTCCAAGATTCTATTGTGGTAGGAACCAATGGTCCCTGTAAACACAAATAGCAACAATAGAACAATAATAGAGAAATGAAGAAGTAATGGAAAATGATTAGAAGATTTTATTTATGATTAAAGTAAGATAACAGAGGATCTCTCTATCATCTCCATAGAGCAAAGTTCTCCCTCAAAGATAGCTACTATCTTTGGCTGATTGACAACAATACTCGTCAATACCCTAATTCTCCTAAAACTTTCCCTTTAAATACCACTAAGAAGAATATTCCCTTATCCTGCCACCTCATCATTCAATTTAGTCTTCTTGGGTCTTCTTACATAGACTCTCCATGTGTTGACTCTATTACCCCTGTCTTGGCCTCTTGGGTCCCACCATATTGGAACTACAATACTTGTTTGAATATGCTAGAAGCGTAATTTTAAGAACTTAACGGTGATCAAGCATAAGATATGAATACTATGCTATGGCATATATCTTGTTATTTACCTTTCTTACCAAGTGTTTTTCCTTTTTAATGTTGTATCTTGTCTTGTATGGTCTTTAGAGTTGTGGAATACAATACAATTTGGAAATCTAGCAATTGGTTTCAAATGTTGGATCGTAAGTTGCTTTGCGGCGCGTGATACATGTATAAATCAGTGCGATATTGTGTCACCATATGGTATATGAATTGCACAATTCAGTGGTTATTTATTTTTTTTAGAAACAACCTCTTGTGTAAATAACAGGGTAAGGCTGTATACAATACACCAAAATGGTGGGACCCCTTCCCGGTCCCTGCATATGCGGGAACTTTAGTGCATCAGGCTGCCCTTTTCAATTCTTGCAAAAGAAATGAATGTTTGAAGAGACCAAGATTATTAAATGAAAAGGAACTAAAAAAGTGCTACTAAATGCACCCCGTTTGATTATCAATTCTATTGCTCTATTTTCATTATCAAAAAATGCCTTTGCACAGTCACCCATTCACTCAACTCAATACGTGCTTTACTTGGCTTTAGCATTGTGCTATGTTTGTTCTTTTGGAATATAGGCTCAATGCAATCACAGAGGGGAAAACGGATGTTGCTTTACTGTAGAAATTTTCACTTTTCTTTGCAATAGGTTATACAACACTTAGGAATTAGGATGGTTTGTGAATTTAACTAATGATAGCATCTTTGTATTTATTTGAATATACTTTTTCAGTTATGGTATATGAATTTTACATATTATTTGAAACTTTCAGTCATTTTATTAATGTTTTGGGCGTTGAATCATGTATATTAAAGTATTTTTTTGTTGTACTTTTTAACCATAAGATACAATAATTATTTAGGTTTCAGGAATTAAGCAAATGGTGCTCATATGACTTAGAATTTGACAACTTTAAGTATATTTTAATCTAAATATTCATCTTGAAACCTGTCTCCTCTCCTCTAGGGTCTAAATTTGGGCTTGTGTTGTTTCTCTTTTCTTTTTCTTCTCATATATGTGTAAAGAAATTGACTAGGAACTTGTACTGCAAAATGGTCTAGAACATCTAAATGAATTATACAATATTTAGCTATGAGATATCCTACATGAAATGTCAAGTATGCCCTCTTTGTCTCGCATTTGTTGATAAGGCAAATGCTCGTTGGTATATGTAGAAATTTCTTTCTGTGAATTTCCCCCTTTTTGTTATAATGATATGCATTTGAAGAAGGGTAACAATGAAGATGGGAATAATAAATGCATTCCAATCTCCAGAATTGATTAATGCCCATCTCTAGATTTTAGTAACAGTTTTATCATTCTCTTAGGGATTAAGGGACGTGGGGGTAACTTATAATATACACATTTGTGAAGTATGTAAAAATGGCTGACCTTTCTCTATTGTTTGCACGAGATTTGAACGTAGGAGTTAGGACTACCAGCTCTGAAATCTATTTTAGTCTACCACACTTTATAGATAGCCAATTTTTTATTTTCTATTTTTTTATGCTGATTTTTGTTGGTGAGCTGACATTATATGCTTGGAAATATGCAGATATATTATATGATTCGTGGTCTCCTGCCATGACTGTTAGTTCTATCTGCATTAGCATACTGTCAATGCTTTCAAGCTCAACTGCAAAGGTGTGAATTTTGTACTGCTAAGCTTTTCTTTTCCTTATCATCCATTTATACAGGATGCTGATATTTTTAGTTCAAATACATTCTTTAACTGGCCAAGAGGCGACATATGTGCTTGTGTGCCTTATGGCGTAATTATTTAATATTCTACCGGTAAATTTAGTTGGGTCACTAATCCATCATCTTATTGGGTGTCATTATGACTTAACAATGCTGACTCGATTTCTTTTGCAGCAACGCCCTGAAGATAATGATCGCTATGTAAAGAACTGCAGAAACGGAAGATCACCGAAGGAGACAAGGTGGTGGTTCCATGATGACAAAGTATGATAAATAGTTTTCGCTAATAAGTTCACAAAGCCAGAGTAGAGGAAGATTACCCTTCTGAATGGAATATCAAGTCATGGGAAAAAAACAATGAGAGACCAGGATCCCTTTATTTAAATGGATAATTACTCCTGTAAATTAAAATTGCCTGGTAATTTGTAAAGGAAGAGGAAATCAGGAAACTATGTGAGCAACTTTGAGGATCAAACAAACTCAGAATATTGTTGTTAATCTCATTGATATTTGGATGTGGATATAAATGACTGATTAACCCTCATATTTGGTGACTTGTGTTCAATACTTTTCTCTCTTATGACTTATATGTGTTCTAATTGACAATAAACATGCATAATATTTGTGGCTTGAATAATGGTATACATTAGAACTCCTGATATTTACATGTTTTGCAGAAAAAATGTATAGAGTAGTTTTTTCCGGCACAAGTTATGTTGCATGAGCCATGTTTATGCACCGTGCATAAATACCTCATATTACTTAATGCACCCCCCAAATTTTTTATGCACCCCAACAAAATTGCTTAGTGCACCCTTAAATTTCTAGTGCACCCCCCAAATTGGGGGTGCATTAGAAATTTTGGGGGGTGCACTAAGTAATTTGGTTGGGGCGCATTAGAAATTTGGGGGTGCATTTAATAATTTTTATTATTTATGCACGGTGCATAAGAAAAAAACTTATGCACCATAACCACTCCCGTTTTTTCCATGTAGTAATCTATAATTTTTCATATGGCTCAAAATTATTCTTACTTTTGATGTTCTTACAGTACAAGCATCTTGTGTGTTTTGCTCCCGTATTCTTTGGGTAGAAAAATGTTTGGAATGGTTATGAAGATACTATTTGGTTTAAGTAAGTAAAATGATTCATATAGTGATTTGAATAGGGATATAGCATTATTCATTACTACTATTTCATTTAACCTATTCTACTGTTATTTTTGAGAAGGGGTAACTCCATATCTTCCTAATGAATCAGCCTCAATGCCTCATTGATCATTCTCATGTCATTTAACCTATTCTACTCTACTATCTTGACCAAAAAATATAATTTAAGTGACCATTTGTCCGTTGATAATAGTTTTTTTTTTTAAAAAGTACGACTCTCACAGTCTTTACAGCTAAAACAATAACATGATTTGCGTCAATTGAATAGGAGTTACATTTTTATTTTTTGTTATTTTAATCAAATCATATCAATTAAAACATTATTTTAATCGTAAAAATGGAGATCATTAATTTATATTTCCAAAAAACATTTTATGTTGCTGATGACCTGGGTTCGAATTTAAGTCATGACGTCTGACCTAATAATTTTGATATTTTTTATTATAATTTATTGTTGTTTCCAAATTAACTTATGTATCTCTCATATTTTTTAATGAATTTTTTATACATGTTTAGAATGTTATATTACATCAAAAGAAATAATAAATTCTTTAACAAGTTTTATTAAGACACACTTACCATTTCTGAATAATAATACTAATTGGGATCATCATGGCAAAACTATTTGGTTACAAAGAAACGAAAAAGATGAAAAGTAAATACTACTATTTTGTTCATAATTCATGAGTTGAAATGAAAGGGATTGATTGATTAATGTAGGAGATATGAGTAAGTAAGTTGAGATAAAGTTATAATCAAAATCATGAGAAGCATGTGACAAAGATGATTTAGCCAGAATATAGACAACGAAGGATTTGACGAGTCTTCTGCTAGCAAACAACGTTAAAATCTTCGAAGTCTCTCAATCACATTGCCGTACCTCGATATTGATGATTTTGTAAGCAAGCAATCACCACAGCCACAAGGTACATACATTACACTACATCTACATTGACATGACATGTTGATACGATCCAATAATATTACTCAAGAGTTTTTGCTCATCAAACACCTATCAACGGATAGATTTTTAATTCATCATATAGGTAGCCCGCTTGCGATAAATCAAAATGGATACAGTGCAGTCGATAAGTACAGACCGTCCGATCTTATATTAAATGGTTCATATTTGTTTGAATGTAGTGCAATCAGCAATCACTGACAGCACTGAATCCTGGTCCGCGGTAAATATTGTACAATCATTTTATTTTGAGTAGTAAAAACATAGCTGTTGATATGTTTGCAGCAATAAATTAAACATTCACTACTCATCTCAGCACCATAGAGTCATAGACCATGACTGAAATAATGCAAGCAACCCATATAGTTGGTTTCTTTGAGTAAATGAGTAACGACAAACAAGACAAATTGTTAAGAGTTCCAATTAGATGAAATAAGACTTTAACATTAACATTAACATGGTTTACAAATGAATTTGATTCTCATCTTATAAGCTGACATTGTAAAGATGAATTAAATCTTAAGAAATTATTAAAACACATCTAAAATTTGTTGGTCATTTGCTATCAGACTTCTACCATTAATCACTCGACTTACATTACATATGTTCAATTATTATAAAGATAAATTAGACCAAATTTAAATTCCAACTCAAATAGCTTTTAAGCAATCACACAATCAATTCAATCAAATTCAAACAAATTTATAAAATTACCAATTTTGTTGCCAACATAATCATCAATTTGTTAACTAATTAATGAATCTAATTAAGCACCATCTAAACTTTGATTTAGGCTACACAAGCATTAGTGTGTGTCCTATGAGGGTGCAACCTAACAAATACTACTAGTATATAAAGAAAAGTCATTAAACAAAATAAATAGAATCTAGTTGTAAACAAAATGATGATATAGTACTATATGATGAAGGTTATTGTACAAGGTGTCCTTAGTCTAATAAATAGAAGTAAGAAGAAGTAGCTGAAATTAATTAGATTGTGCCAGCTGTCCATCCAATAACAATAATTCATACATTGTGTTGGAGTTTGCTTCTGATCTGATCACACATTACTTTCACTTTCACACCAATTTAGAATCTATTTGCAGTTACATTCCAATCCTACTTTTCCTTTCCTAGCATACACTACATTTCCTTTTCTGGAAACCCTCTTCACTTCACTCATCCTTTCCTTTTCACCATAATCTTCTTTTTCTACATGTGTTTAATCAACTAAAAAAATAAAAAATTAGACCGAATAATTTTAGTCGTACTATATTTGATTTTAGATTTTTAACAAAATAGGGCCACTGACCAAATATAAATAGAAATTTGTGTCTCGTACTAAATCGCAAGACAGTTTTTTGTCTAATATATAAGTTATACAAAATGTTTAAATAAATAACTGTTTATTTATTAGACATGGTACAAGACAAAAAATTATTCAATATTTAAAAAAACTATCACGTATTGTTCTGTTCAGTATTTATTGTTATCTTTTCGCAAATGAAATCGAATTTTTAAGTTTATTAGTACTCATGACTTCATGAGTCATGACACTGAGTATAGTAATAGTACTAGTGAAACTATAGACTCAGATAATAATAACTCTCTTTAGTTTAGTTTCATTGCAATCAACTCTCTCTCTCTCTCTCATCTATTAATATTGCATTTTGGAAAGGAAAAGAGAGAAAAAGAACAGAACAAAGTACACACACACACACTAGTTACTTAGTAATATTGTGGAGATTGAAAATGGGTCGTGGGAAGATTGAGATAAAGTTGATTGAGAATCCAACAAACAGGCAAGTGACATACTCAAAGAGAAGGAATGGTATATTCAAGAAAGCTCATGAACTCAGTGTTCTCTGTGATGCTAAGGTTTCACTCATCATGTTCTCTAAAAACAACAAGATGCATGAATACATCACTCCTGGTCTTTCGTAAGCATCATTTCATATTATATTATATAGTATAGTTATAGTATACTCTTTTTATTTAATTTTATTTATGTGACCATTTTTTATGTAACTTTTAATTTGAAACAGTACAAAGAAGATTATTGATCAGTATCAGAAGACTTTAGGGGATATTGATCTATGGCGTTCTCATTATGAGGTAAAGATTTTATGATTTATTTTTTAGTTTAATTTTTTTTTAGTTTTTTATGTTAGTTAATTTGTTTGGTTGCAGAAAATGCTTGAAAACTTGAAGAAACTGAAAGATATTAACAATAAACTTAGAAGACAGATCAGGTAAAATAATAGTATGATGCAACTATATATATATTACTACCTCCGACGCTAAATATAAGTAAACTTTAACAGTTGTGTCAGCATAAATTGATTTGGACCAGATGCATAAACTTTTGTTGACGGAACTTTTTCTTATATTTAGTAGGGTAGGTAGTAATATTTGTGTACTTTTGATGATTTATGAAATCTTGCTGATTGGTGAAGTTGTGATGATGAATTGAAATTAAGGCATAGAATTGGTGAAGGTGGTATGGAATTGGATGATTTGAGCTTCCAGCAACTTCGCAGTCTTGAAGAAGATATGAATTCTTCCATCGCAAAAATACGCGAGAGGAAGGTACAATACAACATACATACACTTCTAATCTAATGGTTATGGATCTTCAAGTTTAGATTAAAAAAGTTAGTTAGAGTTTGTTAGTAGATAATTAGTTAGTTTGTTGATCGGTAGTTAGTTTGTTAATTTTCGAGATGTTTTATACATTGAGCATCTCATGTACTCATTTACCGGCTTTTATCAATCAATATGAAATCGATCTAAAGAGATTTTCTCTCTACCAAAGCTCTTAAGCTTATTTTTTTCCATGAATGAATCTTCATCGCTTTGATCCTGTGATTTGTTACGCTTAGCGACAAAATTGATACCAATTTAATTTGTTACAGTTATAAATTCAGTTATTCCTTCTAGTCTTTAAACTGATATGCTGTCATGCAATTTTTTTCCTGTATATTCTGTTTCACAGTTCCATGTGATCAAAACTCGGACCGATACATGTAGGAAAAAGGTTAGAAATATTTGAGTTTTTCTTCTTATATCTATGATCCAATTTTTTCTCCTATTGTAAATTTGATGAACCAAACTTAATATGTAGGTAAGAAGCTTGGAGCAGATGAATGGAAATCTCCTGCTTGAACTTGTAAGAACCTTTTTTCTCTTAAAGTTAATGTTCAAAAGATATAAAAGTTGCACCTTTGTTCAGATTGTAATTGATTTTTGTTTCACTTTTGTGAATGGAATAACAATAAGAAGGAAAAGTGTGTGATCCATCCACAATTTCTTTTCCACGACGAAGGAGACGATGAATCAGCTGTTGCATTAGCCAATGGTGCTTCCACACTGTACGCTTTCTGTCAGCACCATTCTCATATGAATCTTCCTCACCACCATGGAGGAGATGAAGGTTTCAAAAACGACGATCTGCGCCTCGGTTGAGTAGTTGAATTAATGGAATCAATGTCATGTTAAATTAATTTGCTTGAATTTAGACATGTAAATTAATTAATCAGCTAGCTAGCTAGCACTTGTTAAGTTGTTATGTATGCTTTTAATTAGTTTGTACTATCAATTAAGTTTGTTCCAAACTCTCCATCTAGGCTTTAGCAAGCTAGATTATTGTGTTTATTTTGACAGAAGTGTGGTCAGAAAAACAGAATGACTGTATTTTATCTATAAGTTTTATGTTTGGTGAGTATGTTATATATATTGTTTGTCTTAATTTAGTTGCTTGTTAAGATCATATTACTTGCATAATTTATAATGCTTGGATTCATTCATATGATTGGTTGGTTTCTCAATTATATTGTGTTATGTTATCCTCTTCATTCTTTGACATTAACCAAATCCAAGAAGGTTTTAATTGTAATAAAATTGATATATCACATGACTATTTTGACTATCCAAAAATCATTCATGATATCATCTTTAAAGAACTATAAGTTTGACTTAAGCAAATGAGATATTTATCTTTTCGAATAGATCACTCACTCCCTGTTGAGAATTTTTGGTCTTGGAAGTTTGGCCATATTATCATTGATCAGTTTGGCGTATTCGACATTATCAATTGCTTCCTGATCCGCTGTTACACGCGGGTAAAAAACGAGTAATTATAAAGGTAGTGTAGGGAAGCGACACTCGAGTATCGTATCGCAAGGACTCTTGAGTCTTGATTGATTTAACAATATTAGAATCGTATGAAAAGCTGTAAATGATGGGGTTTTAAATTCCGTTTCAGCAAGTGAAAAGAATAGGATTAATTGATTGAAAACAATTATGAAAAACAGATTAATCTAATGTTTGTGAATTCAGATTTATCATTGGCTATTATACATTCAGTTACCTAAGCAGATTCAATTCTTATTCGATTAAAGAAACGACTAAACAAGCGTAATCGACACTATATGAATTATGTTCCTGATTAAATTGCCGAATTAAGCAAACGGTTAAGAACAACGCGAATTAACGAAGAAGCTAAGTTTTCTTTTTATATAAAGGCCACAAGGGTACAAAGATGAAATCTAAAGCATCCCAACTATGTTGGCACCCCGAAGAAATCACCTAAAAAATACCCTAGTGAAATATATTAAAATAAAATAAAAGAGATACAAATGAACCATGGGGGGACTAGACCAAAACCCAGGTGTAAAAAATGCTCTGCCTCATTAAAAACCTTATCAAGGAAAATCCAATGGGATAAAACCTTGATGAAGGGAAAAAGAGTGCAGAGATAAAAGAAATATTCAAACATAGACAAGATCGTCAACAATAACATCAACAAAATTTATATAAAGGTAAACCAAGTCTGTTGTGGTTGAAATCATTCCAAATAAAACTAGGCAAGCTATTCCACCAGGTAAAGCTAGTTGTAGATAGACCAATGTTTGCCAATTTATCAGCACAGCAATTCTCTTCTCTGAAAATGTGAGTGACTTTGAAATTCATTTGTGAAAGGATATGCATGCAGTTCTGCCATCTGTTATGAAGATTCCATGGGATAATGTGAGGTTGTTTAAAAGCCAAAGTAACAAGCTGTGAATCAGTTTCAAGCCAAAGATGATGCCATCCCTTATCAAACGCAATTTCAATTGCCAAAATAGCTCCCATCAATTCAGCATGGAGAGCAAAAGATATACAAATATTGGAAGCATAACAACCTAAAAAATTAGCTTGATAGTCTCTAAATACACCACCACATGCTGCATTGCCAGGGCTACTACGAGCAGCTCCATCCGAGTTGCATTTGATCCAAGATACTAAAGGAGGATGCCATAAGATCTCTTTGATTCTAGGAGCCTTAGGAGGATGAATCTTCACATTAAAAGCTTTAAGAATCACAAATTCTATCATGTTAGGAGCACCTGAAATGTTAGTACAATTACCACTAAGAGAAACATTAGAAATATTTTAATTGATAGCAGTTCTCCGATCTATTTTTTATCCATAAATCTGTAACTGTTCCTGCAAAACCATATGATGTTAAAAATATTAATATTGGCACTATGTATGACAAGTTTGCACTGACCAGGCCAAGACTTATCCCAAGAGTTGAGGATATGTTGCACAGAACTAGTGTTAATATGTATGCCAATGATACTTTGCAGCCAACTCCAGATTTGATTGGCAAAAGGACAAAGACAAAAAAGATGCAAAGAGGATTCTAGGCTAGCCCCACAAAGGTCACATTTAGAATGAATCTATTTGCAAATCATGAAGATTAGTAAGACAAAAATGAATCTATTTAAAGAGGCTAAGTTAAATGCAAAATCTCTTAACTTTAAAGAGATTTAAAGAGAAAAATCTCAAAAATAAATGGTTTGGATTCATAGTGTGAATGGGTCTCTTAACTTTAAAGAGAAAAAGCTAAGTTAGAATGAAGATTTGCAAATCATAGTTGCAAATGAATCTATTTAAAGAGGCTAACCTAAGTTAAATGAACCAGTTGAGTGTGGTTCATTTGCAAATCTCAAAATGAATCTATTTTCTCTAGTAAGACCGTGATTGTTGAGCAATTAGTGCATGATAAATTTTCCTCGTAAAAGTGATTTTTTAGTAAGACCGTTAGCTACGAAGCCCTGATATGAGATATGATACGGATACGGCGATACGAGAAAATTTTAAAATTTAAGATACAATACAACTAAGATACTTTAATAAAAAATTAAATATATAAATGTAAAATATATAAACATAACTAAATTTGATAATAAAGAAACATTCATATTATTAAAATTATCAAAACCAATGAGTTACATATCTTAAATATTATTCAAATAGCGAGTCATGCGCATATTCACTGATATCCTATAATCTTGTCGTTCTTTCCTATATTCTTCATCTTTCTTTGACAAATGATACAGAATTGTATGCACATTAACCAAATATTTAGCCCTTCTTGGACCCATTTTATTTCTTTTCAAAGAATGGATAAAATATAAACTCCGGATACTTCTCTGATACGTATCGGGAAGTATCGTAGAAGTGCCTGTATTTTTTTATTTAAAAAATAAAATTTAAATATTGGATACTCCCCCGATACGTATCGGGAAGTATCTGACGCGTATCGGTATGGAATACGGTATCTAACACGATACTTGATCAATTTTAGAGTATCGGACTTCATAGACCGTTAGTTATTCATATACTTATTATGAGTGAGAGGTGAAACATATTCTATGCTAAGACTAATGGTGATTTGTAAGGTGAAGAGGAGTGATTTCTCTTTGTATTTGTAGGATGTTAGTTTTCCTCATCAACAACTAATTAGATAAGGGCGTGAACATAAAAATAGACATGACAAACTTGTAGCTAACTCTATTTGGCTTGAGATTAACTACGCTATATATTGGTTAACTTGATGCAACAATATATATGTCCTCTAATCGTTATTTTACATTTTCACGTTATGAATATAATTGCCAACACTATCACTCACAATGTGGGTTGCTACTCAATGGAGCCCTTTCCGATCGGAATGTCGCTCACCATTGCCCATTGGTGCTTAGATACTCCCTAGAGTTGTGGTGTTGAACCCATAAGAGTCGGTGGTATAATCATAAATATGTCACAGAATTGAGATCAAGACGAGTTTTGACATAAATACGAGTTTTGACATAAAGAGTTATGTCAATCATGTTATTAGTGGGATCTCATTTATCCACCTAAAATCAATGTTTTTTACCATTTTCCAATTATCACACCATGTGATTTTGATGAAACTGTTAGCAAATTCATGTTAAAGTTTTTCACAAAGGCAAGTCATGAGGTTGGTAAGTTGGTTGGAAGCCCCAATAGAAAATTATTTGCGTAAAAGATAGGCTGACCCCATGCACGACTTTACTAATTTATGAAGTTAGTTAGCCATAATAAAAATGTCTTTTATTTACAAAAATATATCGTTCTTGTGGTAAGTGATTTAGGGTGCGTTTGATTCCCTAAAAAATAAGCCATTGAACAAGATAACTTATCTTCAGTTGTACTGTATTTGATTTTGAAACTGTTTTTGAGACTGGATAAATTAGGGGTCAAGAGACTAGACAAAAACAGATTTTCTTGTCCTCCACTAAATCACGGGACAACTTTTTGTCTTCGACACAAGTTGTTTAAAACATCAAAGTAACATTTTTTCTACCAAACATCTTACAAGACAAAATTTGTTTAATACCATAAACGTTTGTTCTGTGTTGTTCTGTCTTATACTGGCATGTATTGTTCTGTCTAATATTTAAAATTTGTACGTCAAAGTGTCAAACAGACCCTTAATCATTTAGGTATTTAAATATGTGATTTTTTTTACTATAATAAGTGATTTTCTTATAAGTGATTTATTATAAATATCATAGTAGTAATTATAAAAAATGTCGGTTGTTTTTTTTATATTTGGATCAAATTAACAACTGTTTTAATGAATACAAATGAGTTAACTTTGGGGCCCGATGCCAAAACTACATTTTGCAACCACTGCCATTGCATAAGATGCCACAATATTGCCTGGCATTTGATCCGTAATCTCCACCAACCTTAATTATATGAATAATTATAATTTTTGAAATAATCTTTTCTACCTTACTATTGACTTTTGCAATCATTTTAGTTTTAAGTGAATAAGTTTATTTTGTCAAAGAAAAAGTGAATAAATTTATAAAATTAATTTTGATTAAACAATGCATAATTGTTTGTATTAAAAAATAACCGTTACTAATTTTGTTGAACTCTTGAGGATGTTATTTTTTTTTTTTTACAAACGGAAAATCAATTCATTTCATTATATAAGAGATCGTTAATACAATAAGGTATCAAATCAAAAATATGGCGTCGAGACCAAGAAAAGATCGCTCTAGCTATAGCCCTCTCATTTGGTCTCATTAGTTGATGCACATATAAATTAGACACACCTTGATTTTGTGGTGATTGGAGCAACTTCCCATCTTCTTGTCTCAACCAAGGCTCATTCATGACATTTATTTTTGTACCATCTCCTATACTCCATCTACATCCATGCATAAGAACATGACGCGAATTCCATATGCTTCACCAAGCATAACTAGGATTACGCCCAATTTGAGATGAAAAAAAAGAAGAGTTAGAAAAATACCTCGCTTTGTACACCATTGCCACTAGAGTATTAGGTTTAGTTATGAAGTTCCAACCTTGCTTTGTTACCATAGCTTTGTTAAAAAGTTGTAGGTTCCAAAACCCCAAACCACCATAAGCTTTAAGATACGCACTCATAAGATAGTTGTCTCCGGCATAAGATACACACTCATGACATATGAAGGGATAGGTTGTAGGACAGATTTGATCATAACCTCCTTTCCCGCTTTTGATAAAGCTCTTCCTCTCCAAGAATTTATGCGCTTCCAAATTCGATCTTTCACGAAATTAAAAGTGCTCTTCTTACTCCTCCCCACCATGGACGGTAATCCTAAATAGGTTCATGTACCGAGTACATGCTTGACCCCCATAATCTTAGATAAATCCTCTTGAGCTGTCAAGCTAATGTTTATACTAAAAAAGACTTCAGACTTTGACATATTAATTTCTTGACCTGAAGCTGCCTCATATGTTTTCAGGATACTCATTAGTTTTCTTGTTTCATTTAAATTGGACCTGCAAAACAAGAAACAGTCATCAGCAAAAAGTAAATGGGACACCGCAGATGCCCCTCTACACACTTTCACACCATGTAATTCGCCACGAGCCACTGATTGTTTGATGAACATCAAGAGACCTTCAGTCACAGTCACAAGGATAAAAAGATAAGGAGACAGTGGGTCTCCTTGTCGTAAACCTCTACCTGCAGGGACAATAGGACCAACTCTTTCAAAATTCACCAAAATTGAATAATTTACAGAACTCACACACAGCATCATCCAGTGTATCAATTTTTCAGCAAATCCCAACTTTTCTAGCATACCTCTCATGAACCCCAATCAACTCTATCATATGCCTTACTAATATCACTCTTTATCTATTGGCCAGCACCTTAGACACCATCTTGTACAACACATTGCATAGAGAAATAGGACACAACTCCCTCATAGAACTTGGGTTGTCACATTTCGGTATAAGGCATATGTTTGTTTCATTTAAAGAGGACGGGAAGTATCCTATATCCAGCTACTCCTTTGTTGCCTCATATATGTCATCACCATACACATTTCAAAAATATTGGTAGAAAGCCGGATTAAATCCATCTGAACATGCTTCCAGAGATGGAACTCTTGAGGATGTTATTATAAAATAAAAATGGAACTTGTTTATTAAATTTTTCAGAGATACTTGTTAAAGCATAAAAAAGAATAATAAAACGTTTTTTTTTTACCAAATAAAATAAAAAAGTTATTCAATCTATTAGATGTTAAATGAAGTCGAACTAATTCATTTTGGTGATTGAATACTTTTAAACTCTTATATGTAGTGGTCGAGTCATTTAACTTGTATGGATATTGACTTATTGACTGCGCTTGTTTGTTTTTGTTTTCGGTGCGCTTATTGACTGCGCTTGTTTGTTTTGACTGCGCTTGTTTGTTTTTGTTTACAAGCTATTTATCTATTTTTATAATTACACGCATATGAATAATTGTAATTCGGTGGTATCCTTATAAAAATCTTACAAAACTTATTTAAAAATGTTATTCTCAAAGCAAATTTAAGGATGTTATAATGAAGCATATATAATATAACCGTTAGCCACCAAACTATATATTTAAAAGCTAAAAATACAGCTATATACTAAAAAACAAAACTTAACCCAATATAAATATTTATCTCATTTCTCAATCAACACATATTACATACGTCCATTTATAAATACTGAAATGTGTCCTTAAGAAAGGACCCAACACATCAAATAAAGGTTATCTTATCACTATCCCTTTCTTCTTGAATCAAAAAAATATTATACCTTTCTTCTATAGTTCTATATCAAAAAATAAATCTTAATTTCATATAGTAAAGTTTTTCATTCACTCGTGAACCCACTCATCACAAAAAATCTCTGACTCCCAACTCCATTGAGTGGAAAAGAAACCAAACACTTCATAAATTCACTTTTCATCTTGTTTCCACATTCAACGGTCAAGATTCACTCTCACTACAACATTAAAACACACCCTTAAATCTCCTATTTTCACTCATTCAAACACATTTTTCTCTAAATCACAAAAATGAAAACTCTAAATTTCTTTCTATTTTCACTCATCTTAGCTTCATCAACATTACTCAAATTTTCACAATCAAAAACCCATTGGGAAGACACAAAAGCACTAAAAGAATTCAAACAAAACATAAACCCTAATTCTGTGAAACCAGGCTCATGCGTGAGCACCTGGAACTTCACATTCGACCCATGTGATAATCTCTTTAGTGACAAATTTACCTGCGGATTCAGATGTGACACCAACGATTCAAAACTGAGTCAACTGAGTCGAGTCACTGAACTCAGTCTCGACCAAGCTGGTTACTCCGGTTCATTCTCTTCCCTCAATCTTCCTTACCTCGAAACTCTCGATGTCTCTAACAACTTCTTCACCGGTTCCATTCCTGAGTCTCTAACAAACTTAACTCGACTGAGTCGACTCAGTTTATCTTCCAACTCGTTCACCGGAGAAATACCATCTTCCATTGGAGCTTCTCTTGTAAACCTCCAAGAGCTTTATCTCGATAACAACAATCTCCAAGGAACGATTCCTTCAACTTTCAACAATCTTAAAAGCTTAACAAGACTCGAACTTCAACAAAACAACCTCACCGGAAAAATCCCCGAGTTGGGTTCTTTGGAAAATCTCTACTACATGGATCTCAGTAACAATGGATTCTCCGGTGACCCTTTTGAATATCCGGTGACATTACCTGTTTCTTTAGTTCAGATTTCAATGAGGAATAATAATTTAACCGGTTTAACTTCAGAAAGCTTCAAGAATTTGAATTACTTGCAAGTTCTTGATTTCAGCTCAAACAAAATCAATGGCTATGTTCCTTCCATTTTCTTTCAGCTTCCATCGTTACAACAGTTAACACTTTCATTCAACGAGTTTTCTTCCATTGAAGCACCTTCATTTGGAACAGAAACACTACAAAACGAGCTTATAGAAGTTGATTTAAGCAATAATCAGCTTCAAGGTTTTTTACCATCTTTTTTAGCTTTTTTTCCTAAGCTTTCTTCTTTGTCTTTGGAGAATAACCGGTTCACTGGTTTAATACCGGTTCAGTTTGCAATAAAAACGGTTTTTCCAGAAACTGGAATTGAACCGTTTGGGAGACTTTTGTTGGGTGGAAATTATTTGGTTGGTGGAATACCTCGTCCTTTGCTTGTTCTTAAACAAGATTATGCTAATGTTAGTTTAGTTGATAATTGTTTGTTTAGGTGTCCTCATGTTTTCTTTTTTTGTCAAGGTGGAACACAGAAATCATCTTCTGAATGTAGTCGTGTAATTATCCCTTAGGTTATGAAATTATGATGGTGTACATTATTATTGTTAGATATTGTGGGAGATTGTTTCTTACAATATGTAACAATTATGATGGTGGTTTTTCATTTCATACATGTACATTTTTTATTTTTGTTTGATTTTTATGTTGTTTATGCTAATCAATTAGTATAATTATTGTTTTTTTATTTATGGTTTGGATTGTGTTGATTGATTAATTAATGTAGGTCTTATCTCTTATGGATATTGAAAGGGATATAATTATATTTTGATTAAAACAAAACTAAAAATGTTCGATTAACGTTAGGTTGTTCAATACTGAATTTTGTAGAGAATATTACAGTTCAATTTTTATAACATTATTTGAGAGGTGAATTCAATTACATGATGTCAAAATTGACTTCAAATCAGATTAAATAGGTTGTGAGAGAAAAATCTAAAAATGCCTGTAGTTTGAATTTTGGATTCACCATTCTCCACATTTATAAACTTTAAAGTGTGTGAGTTTAGTGGTTAAGGCAAGGTATTTGAGAAAACAAGACATAGAGGATAAGATCTCCTTTCATCTCAATGAATTCATATTGCATACTCCTTCCGTTCTAAAATGTAAGCAAATTTGACTTTTTAGGTACATTTGACTATTGATGTATTGCTTACATTTTGGGACGGAGGGAGTACATCAAAACTGCATGCAGCCTAAGTCAAGATAGAATTTTATTGTTGATTAAAATTAAACAATTTAAGTGGATTAGTTTAACTTTTTCGAAGAAAAAAACAATTTAAGTTAAAGTAAATTATTTTTAATTTAGACTATTTGATTTTAATTTTTTTTTCCACTAAACTAATACTATTTGAAGATCAAATTTTGACATCATATATGCTACATACGGACAAGTTTGGAGTGGATGCAATCCAAATACGAGGATGAGGTGCTAGATTTTGTGTCCTTTCCGTGACGTTGTAAAGTTACTACTCCACAGTAACAGAAGGAGCAGTAATAAGCAAGCATGTGAGGTGAGACTGAGATGGGGAAACTCATGTTTGGGGCCCTCTTTGTCAGATAGGTTTGCCCGTTACAAAGATGATGAATGAATAGGTCCGGTACTGTCAGACAACAAATAATTATCATTATTGGACAAATTTCGACAGAAAATTTAATGGAGATTGAAATTGATTAATTTGATACCTCTCTCTAGTACAGTATTTTTGGTATTTCATCAGTAAAATTTGGCCTAAGAAAATTAAAGTATTTGATGTAAATTTTGAGTAGTATAAAAACTACCATCTCTTAATTTGGACTTAATTTTAATTATTTACATTTTCAGTTTGTTTGGGTATCGATTGTACGGATAACGAGTAGAAAGGGTCAGTTTTAATGAGTTAGATTGAAATTTTGTTGCAATTCTATTCTTTAAATAATTTAACAACTCGTACACAAAACAACAAAAAATACAATAATTAAATGAACAGCAAAGGATTTTTTTTTTAAAATAACCCTCTCAGCCCAAAATAACACCAAAATACCCCTTTTTTTCTGAATTTTTCTGAACTGCCCTACTTTTTCTGGCGTAGGGTACCCTCGCAACTGGCAGTTGTGAGGGTGTGAAGGAAAAAAAAAATTTGGCGTAGGGTACCCTCGCAACTGCCAGTTGCGAGGGTGTGAAGGAAAAAAAAATTTGGGCTTAGGGTACCCTCGCAACTGGCAGTTGCGAGTGTGTGAAGGGAAATTTTTTTTTCTGGCTTAGGGTACCCTCGCAACTGGCAGTTGTGAGGGTGTGAAGGAATTTTTTTTTTCTGGCATAGTGTACCCTCGCAACTGGCAGTTGTGAGGGTGTGAAGGAAAAAAAAAATTTCTGGCAGTTATGAGGGTGTGAAGGAAAAAAAAAAATTCTGGCTCAGTTTTGTGTTCTTTCCGGTTCGTTTTTCACCTATTTTCTATATAAATACCTACGTTCCGATTTAAAAGACAACAAAAATTTTCAAAGTTTTCTTCTCTACATTTCTATTGCTTATATATTTTTATGGCAACACAAATTTGGGATCAAAGAAATGTAAACACTCACCTTGCTGCAGTGTATTTCAATAATAGTAATAAAGCAGTACTGTTTAGAATTCACACTGACGATACATTAAGTTCTTTAAAACAACGTTTGGAGTTCGTAAATGCTCGTGAGAGAGGAAACTTTGACGATAACAGGCAAGTAACAACAATTATTTATCGACGTCCGTCCGTCATCTCAAACGGCTGCGATGTTAGTTTCATTAAAATGGAGTTGTGCAACAACGAAGATGTCCGAAGCATGTTTTTAATTTTCTCTCAGTACAGTACAATGGGACTAATTGAGCTAGATGCAAAATTGGTCAGATCTGTTGATGCAATATTAGCAGCTTGTGTTGCACCAGATAATGACGAAGATGAAGTTGTTAATTTGATGGACCCTTAGTTATATTAATATTTAACTAGAATAATTAAATAAAGGGGTTTATTTAATGTTGTTGTTGTTTATTTAATGTTGTTATATGTTGTCGTTTAATTAATATGATTATGGGTTTTTTGTTGTTATATTTAGTTAATATGATTATCAAAGTAAGATTTTTTAATTAAAATGTATAAAATTAAATGATAGTTTATTGTTAAAAGGTGTTTATGTTCATTTTAAAATTAAATGATAGTTGATTATCAAGGGTTTAATGTTTAAGTTAAAAGTTTAATTATGAAAATTTAGAATTTAAAATGTTTATTTTAAAATAAAATAAAAATAAAACTTATAAAATAATGATAAACATTTATGAGAATTAAAAATAAATATTATTATACAGTTAGGAACAAATTACAAATAAAGAAAAATCAACGACGACCACGACCACGACCAGGACCTTGATATTCATCATCATCATCATCATCTTCATCTTCAACTTCATCTTCATCTTCATTTTCAATCAAAAAATGACTTCCTGTTCCACATCTTGTAGGAAAACGAGTACGACGATTATCTTCATTTGGTCGTAGTTCATTTCCAACGTTCTCCCTGTCAACGTTATCAACGTCACTAGGTATGTCATCAGTATCCAGAAAACGAATAAGGTTGTCCACATCAAATCCTTGGTTCATAAGCTGGTTGTAGGTTTGTGAATTGTTGTTGGTTTGTGATGTGGATTCGTCTTCGAATGGAAAGATAATTGAGGGGGGAATTGGTGGAAAGTCATGATATGGGGAGTCAGTATGTGAAGTTGGTGGCTCGTTTAAGTCTAAAATATAGTTTGTTAATGATTGGTTTTGGGCTCTTGGTTGTGGTTGTCGTACTTGTGATGATGGTTGGGTCAATAATGGTGACAAGAAGTTTGGGTTGTAGGGTGGTGGGGTGACATAAGCTGGGTTGTATGTCGCACCAAAATTTGTAGGGTGTTCTTCGGTTAATTGTTGTGGCGGGGTTTGTTGTTGTCGTCTTTGAGGTTGAGATCGAGATGATGATGGTTGACTCGTACCATCAACTCCCACAGTGGTTGTTCACGATGTCTCATTTTCTTCCTGGAACTATTATTAATCTGGAGACAGCGCCAACAGCTCTTCAAGGACAAGTGTTTTTTCGGCGTCTGTTTTGGGCTTTTGCTCCGTGCATTGCGGGTTTTGCATACTGCAAACCAATTTTGCAAGTCGACGGAACCTTTTTATACGGAAAGTATAAAGGGACACTTTTGTTAGCTGTCGCTCAAGATGGAAACAATAACATATTTCCAGTTGCTTTTGCAATTGTGGAGGGTGAGACAAAAGAAGCATGGAATTTCTTTTTGAAAAATGTGAGAAGGTTTGTGACACCACAACCAAACATTTGCTTAATTTCAGACAGACATCCATCCATTAAAAGTGCTTATGAAAATCCTGATAATGGTTGGAATGATCCACCCTCCACACATGCCTACTGCATTAGGCACATTGCGCAAAACTTCATGCGGGAAATTGGTGATAAACAACTACGAAAAGTAGTTGTTAATATGGGTAACTATTTAATTTATGCTACTTTCTCTTTCTATAATTTTTTCTTAATCATTTTATAATTCTAAACTTTTTTTTTTTTAAATTCTTCTCCAAAACAGGATATGCCGCGAGTCAACGATCATTCAACCACTATCGCGAAGAAATTCGTTTGACTAATGCACAAGCTTTACAGTGGGTTGATAATATCCCGAAAGAAAAATGGACACAGGCATTTGATGGTGGTCGTCGATGGGGTCACATGACAAGCAACCTTGCCGAGGCAATGAACTCTGTGTTTAAGGAAACTCGCAGTCAACCTATCACAGCTTTGGTCCAATCAACTTACTATAGGTGTGGCACATTGTTTGCTAGAAGAGGGCGTAGCGCGGCAGCTGTGTTAGAAGCTGGAAAGGAATATTCAGAGGCTTGTTTGATACATATTCGAACTGCGATTGAAAAGGCTAACACACACCACGTGATGAACTTTGATAGAGCGAATGCAACTTTCGCAGTAAAGGAAACTATCAATCACAATGAAGGTCGACCTATGGGTACATATAGGGTTGACTTGAAAGAGAGTTGTTGTGGTTGTGGAAAATTCCAAGCATTACATCTGCCTTGTTCTCATGTGATTGCTGCATGCTCTTCTGTTAATCTAGACTATCGACTGCATATAGCTGCTGTGTACAAAAATTCCACCGTTTTATCTGTCTACAACAAAGTTTTCCAAGTAGTTGATCACCAAGACTATTGGCCTGTGTATGAAGGAGATAAAGTTTGGCCCGATCCAGATATGAAAAGAGTTAAAAGAGGTCGTCCAAGAAATAGTAGACTTAGAACTGAAATGGACGATACTGATACACAGAGGCGATGTGGATTGTGTAGAACACCTGGTCATACACGCAGCGCTTGTCCAAATGCCGGGGGATCATCAACCTAATATTATAATTGTGTAATTTATATTATGTTATGTTTTATTTTAAATGTACCGAGTTTATGTTTGTAAGTTTAACAAAATGATATAAATGGTACGTTTGATAATATTTATTGTCGATAAATAATTGTTGTTACTTGCATGTTATCGTCAAAATTTCTTCTCTCACGACTGCCCTTAAGCCAGAAATTTTATTTTTCCTTCACACCCTCACAACTGCCAGTTGCGAGGGTACACTATGCCAGAAAAAAAAAAAATTTCCTTCACACCCTCACAACTGCCAGTTGCGAGGGTACCCTAAGCCAGAAAAAAAAATTTCCCTTCATACACTCGCAACTGCCAGTTGCGAGGGTACCCTAAGCCCAAATTTTTTTTTCCTTCACACCCTCGCAACTGCCAGTTGCGAGGGTACCCTACGCCAATTTTTTTTTTTCCTTCACACCCTCACAACTGCCAGTTGCGAGGGTACCCTACGCCAGGAAAAAAAAATTTCACACACTCGCAACTGCCAGTAACGATTTCACATGGAAAGACAAAGTAGGGCAGTTCAGAAAAATTCAGAAAAAAAGGGGTATTTTGGTATTATTTTGAGCAAAGAGGGTTATTTTGAAAAAAAAATCACAGCAAAGAGGTGGATGCAATTATTTTAATTGAAATTTGTAGATTTAAAGACAATAATAGAACAACAAGATGAGAAGTAAAAATTAAAATAGACTCAAAATATTAAATATAGTATATTTTACACCTTATTATTCAACATATTACAAGGTTGTAAAATACAACTTTTTTCAATTATATCAAAGATGAATTAAAAAAAACAAAGTGAAGTCCCGTGAGTCTAACTCAATTGATAGAACATTTGTCTGTAATGTGTATAGACCGGGGTTCGAACTCTGGTACACAAACTTATTCACCTTTAAGAGGTGAAATTATAGTCACTAGGCTACCTGACAAAAAAAACAATAAAATGAATAGTAGAAGAGGGTGATAAGAGGCACTCGAAATCGAAGAAAAAAATTAATATGCATATTAATCGTTGTTCGGTTATTAAGATATAAATTTTAGAGACCCACATCCGTTCTGTATGCAACCGCTCATGACCAACTTATGCACAACAGTTGACCCAAGAACCAACCCGCATCTGAGATGCTTCTATGTTTCAGCGGTATGTCGGTTTTAAGTCGGGTGGTGGATCCATGCTCAACCCAATGAAAAAAAAAATAAAGCCACTCTTCTCTCATATTTTTTGGGCTCTTAATCAGCCTAAACATCTTAAGGGGAGTTTCAATAATTCAATACTATTCCAAAAGCAAGAGATTGCAACAATTTTAATCATATCACATAGCTTTGATAACTATAATGGATTTCATGATTCCCATCAATAAGAATGAGTCTTTCTTAAACTCCAAACTACTAAAAAGGGAGCCAACTATTAGGTATGATCAACTTTTCCTCTTGCACTCAAAGTTCTGCTTGATTTACTTTGACACCAAAGTAATTTTATGTATACGCAACACACATTATTAGAGCACTTAGCAAGGGTTCAACCAATAAGGAATTTCAGGTTAGTGTCCATACCGGAACAGGTAGATAAATATAAAGCGGAGAAGTAACTTTGTAGTACACTACTAAATAAGAAGAGTAAGTTAATAAAATCTTGACACCCTCGCAAGAGTATGAACAACAAAGTTTGTCTGTCTTAACATTCTAAATAGCATTATAATGACATAAAATGGAGTCAAACTCGGTAACATCCGATACGTTTCCATTAATGTCATGTACGTACCACAAATTTTCAATCTAGATTGGTGGTAACTCATTGAAATACCTTTTTGTATAACCAAATTAAAACATCTTTAAGATTCATAGTTTCCGCTTCTTTTAGAGTAAGAATTTGTTGCTTATACAAAGTTTTTGTCGAAACGAATTCACCTCTATTATTACGAATGTATATCCCAATGTAATTTTTTTTTATTTTGTTGGGTAAAGTAGTTGCATCTACATTGCATTTGACGGTTAAACAGTGTCAATTTTACACATACAGTATCACAATTAAAGAACTATAGTTTCTTTTTTTTTTTGCAAAATTAAAGGACTATATAGTTAAAATTTATGGGCCTTAGACTTGCCACTCAATCCCACAAGGACCAGACGTGATACCCAACTGGTGTCCTTAACACTTAACGGTTTGTTTATTTTTTATTTTTTGTGTGTGTGACATGCATAGATTGATTAAGCGAGTTGGATAATTTGATCCAGAAAATTATGAAAATTACTCTCCGCCCCCCCTACACTACTCTATTACCCCCCTAAAATACGAAATTACCCTTCAATTTTAAGGGGTTTACCATGTTCGGATTTTATAATCCGAATTTTGTGGGGTTTTAATAGGTTCGGATTATAAAATCCGAATTTTGTGGGGGTTTAGGAGGTTCGGATTTTAAAATCCGAATTTTATGGGGGTTTAGGAGGTTCGGATTTTAAAATCCGAACTCTCGTAGCTAATACTCGTAGCTAATCCGTAGCTACTGTTTGTTTGCTTCAAATCTAAGTTTGGTACACTCCATTTAACTTCCCCTTCTCTTACCCAATGCTTTCTATGGATGAATAAAAAGTGGAACTAAAAGAAACACATTGTATACAACAACAACAACAACAACAACAACAACAAACACATGAGAAACACATTGTATACAACAACAACAACAACAACAACAACAACAACAACAACAACAAGAAGACCCATGAAAAACAATTGGAGAAATTAAAAACTCACATGAAAAACAATTGCAGCAAGAACATACCATGAAAAACAGAAAAATGAAATGAAAAAGTAGATTGAACATCACTTATTATTTCTCACCATTGTTGTCTTGTTGTTGTTGCTTCTTTTGGCAAGATCCATAACATATTAGTAGTATTGATACCTTAATTCGTCCTATTTTGTTCAGATCCATAGTTTCAGGGAGAAGAAGTAGAGAGCAGGGAATGAGAACGGTGAGTGGAGGATAAAAACGTAACCGGAGTGTCTCGACTCATTAGCTACGAAATTATCATAGGTAATTCGTAGCTAATCTATAGTGAAAATAGTTCGGATTCTACGAGCCAAAATTTGTGAAGCTTTAACAGAATCGGATTATATAATCCGAACTTTATGAGAATTTAATAGGTTCGGATTATATAATCCGAACTTTTCCAAAAAAACCCTCAATTCGGATTATATAATCCGAAATTTGATTTTTGTAGCAAATTCTAAGCAAATTGGTAGCTAATCTGTAGCTAATTCGGATTAAATAGAATTCGGGTTCTGCGATCCGAACTTGTTCTAAACACCCCCAAATTCATATATAAGGGTAAAAATGGTAGTTAGGGGGGGAAAAGAGAAACAAGGGGGGTGCGTAGAGTAATTTTCGAAAATTATAAATTAGTTTAATCAATAAAACCCACATGAATTGGGCCATGCTTGTAAGCTCATTAACAGTAACCAATACAGTTACCTCTGGTGTTTTTAGTATTTCCACTTGTATTTTGGAAGAAATAAATTAGTAGATTATAACTTTAATTCCATTGTCTTTGTCAAAAAAAAAAGAACTTTAATTCCATTGTCAATAAATTCTTGCTCAGTTAACAAAGTTGTTATAATAAAAAATAAGTAAAAATGTAAAATTATTTTGACTACCTAATTTCCTTATTTTGAATATATATACCAGTATAAACTTTTTAATATATATTAGTTCATACAACTTTAAAAAATATTAAATGCTCTCAAAGATTTTTTTTGGTAAGGAAGTTAAAAAAAACTATTCACGAGAGAAAAATATTTTCATTGCGTCATTCTTAAGAAGATCACGAAAAACTTTTAGAAAATGCTCTCAAAGTTTAACTCCTTATGAATTAAAAATCAAATGAGAAATACATTAGTATATATAGGAGTAAATTAGAAAAGATACACATGTTACAAAACAAAATAGAATAATGTTATGCAAAGTTACCTAAAACATCCATCATTTAGGGTGTGTTTGGTTATGAGAAGAAAGTGAGAAGAGAGAAAGTGGTGAGAGAGAAATTGAGAAGAGAGAAATATGTGAGAAATAGAGTAGATTTGATGTGTTGTTTGGTATAAAAGAAAGAGAAGAGAGATTGAGAAGAGAGAAATGTTCATTATTTTTGAAAGTACGAGAATGCCCTTGAATAAAAAAGTTATCTCAAAAACTACATAATTTTTTTAATTTAATTTACTTATTCATGATTTTACTGAATTTTTTATTAATTAATTTAACTATAATTTAATGGCTTAAGATAATTTATTTAATTATTATTTAAATCAACATAAGATTCTACAAAAATAAAAAACCATGGTAAAACAATAAATAGTAACGTAAAAGCAAAAAAATGGTTTTCGGACTTAAATTGAAGGGCATAAAAGGTAAAATGTATTAAATAGGCAACTTCTCTCCAATTTCTTCGCTGATCAGGAGAAACCCAAAAATGGGTGGGGTCCACATCAATTTCGTCTCTCTTCTCTCTTTCTTGCATCAACCAAACAAGAGAAATGATCCATTTCTCTTCAACTTCTCTCTCACTAATTTCTCTCTTCACAAAATCACCCCAACCAAACGGTGAAAACCTTAGGATATTGAAACAAAATCATTTTGTTGGATACTTAAAACACAACAGCACCAGTGGTCTAGTGGTAGAATAGTACCCTGCCACGGTACAGACCCGGGTTCGATTCCCGGCTGGTGCAAAATATTTTGGCTTTTTAACTGATTTTAATATATAGGTGTTTTCTCTGTTCTGTTTTTTTGGTTACATCTCCATTAATTTATTTACTCCAAACTCAAACTGCACAAATAACTCCTTTGTCATATTGATCATATAAGCTCAGCACATCATATCATCATAATCTCAAAGATTTTTCGAAAATATTTAATGAGATTTTGGTAAAAACTAGAAATAGATAGAAATAATACAGCAGAGATAAGGTTAGGTGGCCAGCACTTTGAAATTGGTTGATGACTGGTAGTGCGTGTCACACAAACAAACACCAAAGTTTTTGGATTGCACATTTGCACCTATTTAAGTTTGTTTTTCTTGCTTGCTTCTAATTTCCGCTTTATACAATAGGCCATTTCCATTTGCATGCTCTATCTTATCTTTTTCATATGTGCATAATTCTATGAGTTCTATGTTTTTCTGTTATATATCCAAACCACATGAAATTGGATCCAAATTCAACTTACATTTAATTTTAAAGATCAGACGACTGAGATTATTTTACCTATTATCAATTGATATAAATTGAACAACCGATACTAAGGAGTTGGAGATTCAAGATTTAAGTCATGACAAAAGAAAAAATTTTAATACTATACTAATATACTAACGATTAATATTTGTCTATAAAAAAAATCTAAAAGTTTAACTATTTAGCCGCATGGTGGGGACCAACATATATACTTTTTGTGCACAATTAGACGCACACTTATGCCATATACATATGTTAATGGATCCACATTTCACTATTGAAATTGAAACCTACTCTAGTTAGTTAATATTGTTCATTTGGATGAGTGATTTCAACTTTTTTTCAATATTAATCATGACGGGCTAATGGTGTTGAGATTCCACATCGAAAGATGATATGTAGAAGAATAAGAACCACTCTAAGCTATATACTAACTATCAATGGATCTTATGATCAATTCTTCGTATATATTTAATTTGATATGTTTGGCTAGTATATGAAGTGAATATATACATACACACACACATATAGGGTCATTCCAACATATTAAAAGGTTTAAGGCGAATTTTATGATATGACCTTTTTAATTAAGGTTCAATTATTCATATAAGTATTTTAGTAAAAAATACTATATTTCGGTTTAAATTTTATGTTAAATACTGCATTTTAGGATATAAACTCTATCTTCATCTCTGTATAACGCGAACATACTAATATACAATTGTATGATAGAAGTCCCCAAATTTTAAATGAAATTTAGTTAATTTTAATTTGAAATTAATAAAATATGAGACTTTTTATACAACCATTTATTTTATATTTTTGGAGGCCAAAGACAAATGTCTTAGTAGTCTTGCCAAAATTGGATATTAGTTGAGAAAGCATAAATATAGATAAGCAATCGCTAGGCCCTTGTATATGAATAGTACTCCGTAGCTACTAGTAGTAGTTAAGGCATGAATAGATAAATCATGTTAATTAGAAATTACTGGATAATTAGGAATATCATATATAAGCCGATATATGAGCAATTTTGAACTTATGGTTAAAAGAATTAATAGTTAGACGGTATTAGAAAGTTAGCCAACATTTAGTTTTTAAAATGTAAGACGTCTCTAATATAATTCAATACGATTTGTCAAAAAAAAAAAATATAATTCAATACGCACATCTCTATTGGAGTTGTATTGAAGTTGTTGAAATTTGACTCAAAGTTTATTTTAGGCGTGATGGTGGTATTATGGTCACAAATATCAGAACTATAAAATGTAAAAATATGTTTAGCTACATTCATTCTTTAAGATAGTTTTATTAGACTGAGATTTAAACATATATGTATTATAGCAAACTGGTTAAAAATTGTTATGTGAAAATTGAACATATATGACACGCGCTAAGGGTGAGGGTGGATGTCAAAGTTGCATTTGTGTGGGAATTGGACTGGTGATGAAGATCTCTAAGAGAGCTCAAACACATCAAAAGAATGTGATTACTAGTACTAGAAATATAGCTAAGAGACTTCAAATGGAGATGGAAGAAAATATTGCTACTTTGTTGGGTTTGAAATTTGTTAGGTTTTAACTAATAATTTTTTAAGTAAAATAACTGATAAAATTGGAAGAAAAAGTGATAAATTATAAGTTAGTTGAATTATCTTATCAAATAGGTATAAGTTAATAAAAATAAGTTATAAGCTCATAAAAGAAAACTATAAAATGAGCTTATAAACTATTATTACCAAACATTTCTATTTTTTTTTAAAATGAACTTATAAATTATAAACTATAAACCATGAACTCAAAATTTTACATTTTGAAACATAATCATTTTTTGAAAGGGATATATCCATCTGTGCATATGTGAACCTATAGTTGTGGTCTTGTGGATAATATACTACTTCATCCGTCCCAAAATAAGTGTCACAATTGACCATTTTGTACTATTTACATAATCTACTTTGACCGTATTTTTTACTAGTATATAAATGTAAGTTTTAGCATGTAAGATAATGTTTGATTTGTCTCGATGAATATTTTTAAAGTATACAATTTTTATAATTTTCAAAGATAAATAATTAAAGATATTAACGATTAAAATTATGTGTTGGCAAACATGAACTGATCAATGACCAACTGTTACGCTTATATATTTTGGAACGGAGGAAGTAATAATTGAATAATTGTGAAAGCAATGAACATCTGGTACTGGTAATTTACAGTGGTTAAAAACTGAAGAACACTGTAATTTGGGAAGGGAGGGGTGTGGTTGGGGAATAATGTCAGTTTGATTGTGAGGGACAAAAACTGATCTGGTGTCATTGCCTAGAATCGCTTTACTCACTTTGCTTCTAAGGCATGCCATGTCCATTGTCCCAAATCCAAACACAGCTTCTATCTGTTTCATCATGATCGGGGGTATTCATGGTATTGAAGTCATATTATTACATTAAAGAAAAGACACTGTAACTTTATTTTACCATTTCCTTTAATTTTATTTTGTTATAGGAAGTCTTCAATTTTATTTGGGGGTTAAATAATTTTCTACTTGATAAATATATTATTTTTTAGATTTAGAACCTTTTATTATTAATTATTATTATTATTTTCAAATGAAGGTTCTCCAAATATTTTTCATGGGCAAAATTGATGCTAGTTGTTAAAAATAAGTTAAACATGTAGACATTGTATAGAGGGATTGTTGTCGAACTTGAAAGATAGTTGATATATTAGTTTTTTTTTGGTCAAATAATTTAGTGGTTAAAAATTCACTTCTTAAATGTAAATAAGTGAGTATTTCAGGTTCGAACTTCAGTTCCTGTATAAAATATGTAATATATTTTACCAATTGAATTAGGCTCATGAGAACATAGTTGATGTATTAGTTAATAGCTTTCAAAAATAATTATTTTTGCTTGGTGAATTACATTGACAAATGAACTATATCTCTAAATTATAATTAAATTACTTAACTCCTCCAAAGAAATTAAGTAAGGAATTTAGATAATTTTTTACCAACTAAACTAAGAAATATATAAATGTAAAGTAAAAGAGAAAGATAAAGAAAGTAAAATGTTTGTCTAAAGTCTAAACTGTTATTTTCATTTGAGCTGTTAACTCAGTAAAATTGAGGTTAAAAATTATTTTAAATTATTTAACAAAAGTTATTGTAGTACACTTAAAATATTATGACAATTTTTTGTACTTTTTACGACACAAACATAATTTGTCTCTTCTTTTTTTGTACTTTTTATGACATAGGCATACTTTCTCTATTCTTTTTTGTACTTTTTATGACATGATGACTCACATTGTGAGGAATTAAGTCTTTAAGCATGAGTTATTTTCTGCTAATATAGTGATCAAACTATGTTTTAATTCACTTTTATTAGTTTTGAGTCTAGAATAATGTAATAGGAGTAATTATGTAATTTTGATGAAAAAGAGTTAGTTTAGATGCAACTTATGTCAAGGTATGTCTATTGGATTTTGGATGGTCGTCAAATGCATCTACTAATAAGAACTGTCAAAACTATGAGCTATATACAAGTCAAGCAAGCACAAACAAACAAATGAGAAACGTAGTACAACTTCGTTCGATGTATCTTTTCTAGATAAGGATAGTCATTGGCTTGCCAGACGACGACAGTCCCTTGTAAAATGGTAATATGATTGGAGTAGTCCTTGCAAATGAAATATGTTTTATTCCTTGAACCCGATATTCATCATTTTGGGTTGCACTTGATCAAAGAAGGATTTGTCTATAAATACGCGTTCATAAACCTAAAAATGTGTGCTTGAAAATATAGAAGAGGATTTGAGAAGAGAGAAGAGTTGTTGCGCCGCTCGTGCTACTTAGTTGCAGAAAACAATGATTGATAACAGGAGGCACAATAGTGTTAGTAGGAGTATCATTTACTTTGTTGGATATTTCTACTTTATTTATTATTGCTGATGTTATATACTCACTTTGATCTAAACTCTTTGTAGTTGAAATTATGTGAAGTTTAATATATTGAATGATGCTTTTATGTGAATGAATGATTGTTGTTTTGTCATCTTTAACTTTATGCTTTTATAAAAATACATTTATATCTAGGATTGATCAACTTAGATATGGATTAAAGTTACATGTGTAGAGACATTTAATATGCTAATGGGAAATATAAAGTAAACAAGGTTAAGTGAGGTATAGACATATATTATCTACCTATTCTTATGATAAGTTTAGGGCCTTAGTGGAACACCAAACAAGCAAGTAAACATGTGTCCAAGTTTCTAAGTGTCCACGTGTTTGTCCACATGTGCAAAGTGTCTGCCACATGAGACAAAATTGACGGAAATGACTAAATTAAAATTTAAAATAAACGCTTGAGACTAATATAAAACTTTTAAAATATTTAGAACCAAATTAAAATTTAAAAAAAACGTTTGAGACTAAATGTGTAATTAAGTCTAACTATTTCTATATTATATTAGTAGACACCCATAACAAAGATTTGAATATCGAGTTGTGTGACATATGGGTTGGGTAGGGTGGTCCATGGTTCGATTTCGAGTGAGAGCAATATATATTTTTGATGTAAAAAAAAAATACATCCATAACAAGAATTTGAATATCGATATTTTCATTTGTACATATGAGTTTTTAATGATTCGTTATTTCTTTAAAAAAATTGAGAGGGAAGAGAGTAAAGGATAGAATAGTTACAACCAAAAACAAATCCAAAATGAGCGGCAAGCAACACATCACAAATTCACAATGGGCAACAACAAGACATAAAAGGTAACTTAGTGAGAGATTTGTCCTAATAATTTTCAATTTTCAAATCCCTTCTCTCCCAAAGAGGAAAAGAAAAGTTAAAAAAGAGAAGAATAACTATAACCATTGTTTAAGAAAAAAAGAAGATCGTGGTTTCCTAGGTCTCAAAATTTTTAATTTTTTCAGTGGGAAAAGATAAACTCATAAACATATACAGTGAGTGAGACACACATGACACATCACCCTAACTTGTTTCATCAAAAAAATCATAAACAGTTTTAAATTTGTAGATACGGTTAGTACTAGTACGACTCGTCTTATTCCTACAAAACATAATAGGGAATCCTCACTCGAAATTTCAGGTTCATGTTTAAATTTTTCACTAATTTATTACACCTACGGTTATATACAAAAACCATATAAAAACGTATTTTTTTCAAAATGTTACACATATAAATAAATAAACAAATACTTTAGGATATATATAGAGAGAGAAAAAAAGTATAGCAAGTAAATTAAATTAGAGGAGTGGAAAGAGAGAGAAAGAAGGAAACGGACATTTTATAGTAATAATAAATTCCTTGACACTTTCACCCTTCATTCAATTCAATGCTTTACCAAACTCCCTATCCTCTTCTCTTTCAATTTCATCCCTTACCTTCTTCTTCTTCTTCATTCACCATTCCTCTCTCAACCATATCACAACCCCAAGTTTCTCTCTTTTCTCAACAGGTAGTATTATTATGAATTATCTCAATTTTTGAAGAAAAAAAGTTTTATTTTATTTTTTAATCTTAATTAATATACTTTGTTTATTTGTTTTGTTAGGCTTCAAAAACAGAAATGGAGTGCGTTGAAACAGCGTTGAAAACCAGTTTAAGAAAAGACATGACTCCTCAAACATTTGTTGATGAACTCACAACATTAAACACACAAAATGGAACAACTTCAGATGATTTCTTCGTTGATGAACTTCTTGATTTCTCTCACGTTGAAGAACCACAACAAGAAGAACAAGAACAAGAACGAGAACAAGAACAAGAAAAAGACTCTGTTTGTGTCTCTGTCAAACAAACCCATGAAATTTCAAACCTCAACAACAGCAACAGCAACAGTTTCTCTCTCAAAGATGATTATGCTTCTCTACCCACTAGTGACCTCAACGTTCCGGTACCAAAAAAAACAACTTTTTATTTTTTGATTTTTTTTCCGACAATTATATATAAACCTTAAAAAAATCGAAACTATGATGTTTAGTTTTTTTTTACGTTGTTGTGTGTTGTGTTGTGTTGAGTTTTGACGAAAGTTTCAATTTTTGTTAATTTTGCAGAGTGATGATGTAGCTGATGATTTAGAATGGCTTTCTCATTTTGTTGAAGATTCTGATTCCTTCTCGGAATTTTCTGCTGCTATGCCGGTTTTAACTTTAACGGCACCGGAGAAGAATCCAAAGGGTCTTGTTATGGTTTCTGAGCCCAAGCCCAAGCCCAAAATTGAAAGCCCGAGCCCGGTGTTTACTACTTTTAAAACACCGGTTCAGACAAAAGCTAGAAGCAAAAGAACCAGAACTGGAACCGGTGTTCGGGTTTGGCCATTCGGGGCGAATAATTTAAGCGATTCTTCTTCAAGCTCCACAACTTCATCTTCAACTTCTTCGTCTCCAACTAGTCCCTTGTTGATTTACACCAACTTGCCGCAAAGCTTTGACTCTGTTCCAGCGAAGAAACCGAAGAAAATGACGATTTTTAATGGGTCGGGTCACGGCGCGGTGGTTCTGTCGCCGGCGGCTGCGCCGCGACGGTGCAGTCATTGTGGTGTGACAAAGACTCCTCAGTGGAGAACTGGTCCTCTTGGAGCAAAAACACTTTGTAATGCATGTGGGGTCCGTTATAAATCGGGTCGATTATTGCCCGAATATCGACCCGCTTGTAGTCCTACATTTTCAAGTGAATTGCACTCTAACCACCACCGGAAAGTGATCGAGATGCGGCGGAAGAAGGAGGTGATTGGTGGTGTTGAAATTGAAACCGGTTTGTCTCCTTCTCCGGTTGTTCCCGGTTTTTGATTAATTTAAAAAAAATGAGAAAAGAACTTAGTTAGAAAATGTAGTGCAGATTTTAGACCCGGTTCATTAGGATCCGAACCCGAATTAGTGTACACATTTTTTCCCTTGTATTGAGTGTGGTAGGTTTAATTAGGCTTTTGTAACTGTTTAGAGACTTTAATTTGAAATATGCATTATGCTTATGCAACTCCATTTTAATTTCACCTTTTTTATGTCATAAAGTTTTTTTTTTTTTTTTTTAAATTTGGAAATTGGTTACGTTTAAAATTTAAATGAGGTGGTGGGTATGTATGTGTGATAGTGTTAATGGTTTCAATTAAAAATGAGACGGTTTTGTGGCTTTGTTTTGGGGTGTGGCCGTTGAAAAGCATGAATTTCATGAACAAAACAACACACAAAGAGAAGTGGTGTTATGTTAACCTAAACGGCTTCTTTGTTTTTGTCTTAAGATTGAAGCAAAGTAGTAAAGTGAAGTACTTTGAGAAATTGAATCATTTGGAAGCTTCATAAGATAGTACTATTAGATTGTATCATCTAAATCGAACGGTCCACAAACTTTAGTGTGAGGATTAAAGATTTTGGACTAAATATAATTAGAAACTTGGTTTGAACTTTATTCAACACTAGATTTTGGACTGATATGGGGTACCACCTTTTTATCGGTTTCAAGCAAGTTTCTTGTGTAATTATCAACAAAAAAAATAAAAATGGCAAGTCTCTTGTGTTTTTCTTCATACTATAGGGCTTTTTTTTCACTTGGCTTTAACTTTTCAACACAAAGGATATTTTCTATCAAACAAATCAGAGCATTGCAAATTGGAATCTCCGTAATATTTAATAATTTTGATTCAAATAGTGGCTATCATATCTCAAATTTAGATTTGTTTGAGTCAGCAAAATTCATAGGTGATTGTTGGCTTAATTACACTTTTGGTCTCTTAATTATTAAAAGTTTCATTTAAGTCAGTATAAAAGATAATTAGATATTCTCTCCGTCTCATATTAAATGTCACAGTTGATCAAATCACACATTTTAAGAAAAATGTGTAAATGAAAGAGAGATAATATGTTTTTTACTAAAATATCCTATCTTTTTATTGGTAGTGGACATTAGAATACTAAAAAGTAGATATTTGAGTATACTTTTTCTCTCACTTAATGATTGCTTTAAGGGATAAAATAGAAAAAAACCAATGTTATAAATAGTATAGGATACTTATTTTGGGACAAACAATTTTAACAAGTAGGACATTTATTTTGGGACAGAGAGAGTATTATATATGCAAGATAATTATACTTAAATAAATATAAGCGGGTAACAAACTACGCCGCTACCCTTAAATATTTTAACTTTTAAATCAAAATATAGATTGAAATTAAGATAGTTTGATCTTGATCCAACAACTCATCCTAACTAGATAAATGTGTGGGATGAGTGACCACCGTACCAAATCCAATTTCATCATATATCTATATTATTATTAATATTATTATTACTACTACTATTATTATATATTTCTTTTTGCCAACAACTAAGTGGCTAATTTTTCCCCTTAAATATGAATATGTGGAATGTCAAACTTTAACTCATGCACATAAAATATAATATTCCTACTAGTTAAACTAAATTGTACACATATATACATACGTACGTACGTACGTATTGTTTTGTTAAGTTATGGGGTAAGTTTAATGTGTTGGCCAGTATGGAGGGAAAACTACATAGCAAAAGAACACATTCACCTATAACTCAACCCACACGGCAATCTTATCGATGGTACCAAACACAAGAAGGTTATTCACTACATCGACATTTCTTTGTCATAAAGTTTAGCAATAAATTAAAAGGACACAACATTCAAATTTATTTTGAAAATTGAACACTCAAACAGCTACTAGTACAATTGTTTGGAGCGCATTACACGTGCATTGCTACAATAAGATATTATAGCATTTCATTTCATGTACATGTAGTTACATCATATAAATGATGCATAAGGATATGGTTGATTTTTCAGAAATTAATCAAATGGGTAAACGGTAATTATATAAATTATCATTATTCTATTGAGTTTAATTTCATCGGTAGAAACATTACATGCAATATACGTAGATCAGAGTCGAACTATGGTACACACTAATTTACTTTATAAAGTGGAGTTCTAGCCAATAAAAATTATCTTATTATCTATTTACACAAATATGCCGGTTTCCAAAAAAAGAATTTAAATAAAAGATAGATAATGGTAACAAAAAAATCTTCATGTGACTAATGAGGTATATAAATGGGATGGAGGGTTGTACATTGTTTTCAAACTTACTACTTGTGTTTAACTTAGGAGGAGCAGTTTATTTGGATGGGGTATCTAAATTGGTTAGGTTTTGCTTTAGTAGGTGATCTTTCAAACTTTAATATTCAATGCAAATAACCGTTTGGTTATGGTGAATAAAGTTCCTACCTGACATTTTCATTCATACCTTTATGAGAGTGATGCCACCAGCTCCTAGGATCAGTGTAATTTATTAGAGCAAACGTAAGGCTCACACAATTCCACTTAATTTTTAATCATGTTATCAACTTTATTCATAAGTCATAACTAATTTCTGTATTTGGAAGGAAAAAAAAAACTAATTTTTGTATCAACATTTAGGTATGGTAGTAAAATTGAATGAGTTTTTAGATTTGAATGTTAATGGTTTTTCTTTTTTTTTGATAATCTGAATGTTAATGGTTGGATCAAAACAATCTTTTAATTTTTTTTGACAATTCATGAAAAAAAAAATCAATTCAATCCATCCATCAAACATAACATTCATGAATATATTTAAAATATTTTTGACACAATCATTTTTTTTCTATTTGTGAATTCAACTTAAGACCATTTTTTTACTGGCCCAATTCAAAGAATTTTAACAAGCCCAAAATACGTTTTTACTTAAAAAACATAATTCTTTTCTTAATTTAGAAAATATTTAAATATTATACTAGTAGAATTTAATATTTTTGGTATTAATTCTCTAGTTGACAAGAAAAAAAAGTCTTGTAATATAGAATTCAATCGTGCGATGAATTCAAAAGATCAGATCAACCAATAATAAGTATTCTTTATCTTGTTAAGGATGTAGATAATGCGTTTCGAAATAAAGAGAATGTTACAAACATTAAAAGAGACACAACTTTTGTCAGATAGAGATTTTCAGAAGCAGATTGGGTCAAACTGAATAGCGATGGATGGATATGTTAAAATGATCCGGTTATTGTTGGATGTGTGGCGGTATGTTTAGAGAGGATAATGGAAGGTGGATGTTAAGATTTACTCGCAAACTTGATAATTGTAATGTGTTGTGTGCTTAAAGGAGAGATATTTATAATGGGTTGAAATTGGCTTGCCATTACGATTATAGGAAAGTTGTGGCTAAGTGATTCAAAAGTTTTAATTGATTTGATTTATAAGACTGATTTGAGTAGTGATGCTTCTAAATTGATTCGTAGAATTAGAATTATGATTAGATGAGATTGACAAATTCAGTTTATTCATACTTGGAGAGAGGGTAATTGATGTGCTGATTGACTGGTCAATTCTAGTATCAAAGCTTCTACCTATGAACTTATCATTGTGGAATCGTCTGAGAGAGAGTTGAAAGCTCTCATTTTTAATGACTTAGTCGGGATCTTTATACTTCGTAGTATTCTTTTTAGTTAGTTTATCTTTATTATAACCAAAATAAATAAATAAACACTAATAGATAGCAATATGTCTAGCATGATAGTATAATAGTTTTCCCAATTTGCTTACTAAACCCTTTTATTAACAAGTGCTTTACGCTAAACCCCGATGAATGTGTTAAAAAGGTATGTGAAAGTTAGCACATCAAGTTGATTGTCTATGAAGATTGCTTTCAGATTGTGCAATATATAATATATAGCTCAACCGTTCTTCTAGATGTTGAAATTGTGATGAGTACGTATACATCAAGGAATAAGAGGCAAAATTTCATGAGTTAGAGTTTCTTAATTAGCTCCCCCTATTATTACGCATTCATCCAACTCTATGTAAAGAGATGATATTGTATTTAACTGTAATTGACAAGGCTTTGAGTGCAACACTAACGCAAGAATGCTAAAGCTAGTATACTTTATCAAAAAAAGGTGTTTTGGTGGTTTGAGATGCATTGCCAAATAATTGAATAGATTGTGTGGCATTGGCTCTAGCAATTTACTCTTAAAGAATTTGAATTCACGGTTGTTAGGTATTTTCTGCATTCATAAAGTTAGGATATTTTTTGAACAACATAGAGTTAGAAGATTGATGATTGTCTTATTAAAATTATACAGTTTAGATTCGAATTAAGTATTTTAAATTATAAAAGAAAATAAATATAAAAAGTTGTAATTTTTTATCTCATATTGATCGAACAACCATTGATATCCCCAAACACATCATATTTAAGTAATTCATGCAAATTACAGTATATGCTACAATTTTTAGTCTTTTACATACATATTAATCGAAAAACCATTGATATCCCTAAATGTGTTTTGACTTTTATTGAAATATTTTCAAACTAAAAAATACTAGTTATGTAAGGGGTTATTTTCTCATGATTTATCTAGGGCCTATAAAACATCAGGAACAAAGTTGGAACTAGCATATGCTGTTTATATTCATGACATATAAACAAAACAAGTTGATATTTTAAACCCTTCAATACTAGTTGATCCGCTCCACCTCTAACCTAAGGCAGGTTTGCCCATTTTGCCATATCTATGATCTCAAGCTTAGGCCTCAAACCATAAACAAGTTGAACCATTGAGGTGAAGGAAACAATTTCGAGTGTCTTTTTTCCTAGTGATGCAATTTCTTCTCGGCCTTTGCATTTTCCTCCCTTCCAAACACATCCCTTGAAATGATATTAAATAAGAGTGATATGAGCTCTTATCTTTTCTTTGTATTCATAGATTTTAATTGTTAGTTTATACAACATCCACAAAAAAATTGTAACTGTTTGAATGTTTGATGAGACATTTGTATGTTGGTAGTTTGACCATTGTTAGAGCTTCAAAAAATTTAGCTACAGCACCTACTACATCCACAAACATTTAAATTACCTAAATTAGTCTCTATCCTTATAAATAAAGTTGTTTTCGAACATCATTTTTATTACTTTCAAAGTATACGAAGTTTTTTGAAGTACACGATTTTAATATGCTGAATAAGCTAATCATTCACCAAGGATTTTACAAGATCGAAGTGGGTGCTGTGAAAGGCATGAACACAGAAACCTTTTACACGACCCTTTCAGAAAGATTCTGATGTCAACAGATTTAATGTGTTCATGGCAAAAGTAAATGCTATCCATTTGTAACTGTTATTTTCGTATAAATATCTGCTAAACAATACAGCTGAGTATTCGTAAGAGTGTGACACAGCTTAAACGTCTTCACCATTGCTTTCCCCCAATTCCATTCCCTTCAAGCCTTCTGCCAACATCCTCTGCCTATTCTGTTTTTGTCTTTCTACAGCAACCAAATACAAACCTAGACAGATATAGTAATCATCCATAACAAGAAAAATATGATTATACGGACAAAGTTTTATACGAAAAAGGGAAGATGCATATAACATAAAAAGGTATAATCATTAGTTTGATAACAATGCCTCGTGAAAGAAGAATCCATTGAGAAAAAGTCGAGAATGCTTACTAGCGGCGCTTCCAATAGCACAAGCCCAAAGAACTCTCATAGACCACTTGTCCGCAATTACTCCTCTGGTTGCCATGGCATGCAGTAAAGACCAGCAACTTTAATCTGAAATCAAGGATAAGATGTGAATGTTTATGTACAACAACTGTAAGGAATAGGATCCTTTCTTTGAGAAAGAAAAAATTCTCATAATAGAATAATATTGAGGGTAATCAAAAGAATGAAGATTGCAACAGAGTAACTAAAATTCTTTATTTTACAGCCACAATATAAAACTCAATTATTCAAATGAAGCATGGAGTGGACACATACACAATACAGACAATGTCGACACCAATACTTTATTTGAGAAAATGATATAATTCAACATAATCATAAGTGTCGTGTTGGACACTGACGCGTGTCTAACACCGGGACACGCCTGATCTGAGCTGTATCTGTCCTCCCCTATGCTATACCAATTGAGGGTTAATAAGACTTTCTTATAATAACCAAAATAACAACAGAAATTAACAACCACCTAACAAACTAATCAACTTAACTCACTTCCCTAATAACTCTTAACTACTCTAATAACATTTTATTGTATGTATATCCTAACAACAAGATTTTTCCAAAGAGAAACAACCAGAATTTGTTTCGCTAGAGATTGAGTAATTTTTTTTGGTCAAGACCGGGGTATCCATCCACCGCATAACACAGTGACTAATCCTTTGCTAGATTGGAGGCAACACAAAGGGTGAGACAATTGACTCAGAGATTTAAAGCTTCTCCATACCCAAGGTGAGGATCGAACCTTCAACCCGGAATGATGAACCCCAACCGCTCAACCACACCCTCTGAGTTAGATTGAGTAAGTATTCCATCAATTTAAAACAAACAATTTAAAAAATCGAAGAACATGACGGACTTTTCTAGGTAATATCAGTTCCAATCCATCCCTGAATTTCGCAATTTTCTAGTTCCACCTCTAATTTCATGGCAATCTAAGTAAGAAACAAAAGCACCATCTCAGTATAGGAGTGTCTTGGGTGTGATTTATCACAAGGGCGGGTAGGATTACTGATACTAAACTCTAAAGCAAAAGTACAAATTAAACAGTTCTAGAAGAATCAATGATTAATCCTTGAATAAAATGAGACACGACAAATGGTGAAGATTGAAGAAAGAGTACTTACATAACTTGGAGCCTCGGCGCCCTTCAATTTCAATAGTAGAACCAGTTTTGCTTACCGATTCAACAGATCAAATAGAGTTTCAGTACACATCACAACGCAACGCTTTTTTATTTCAAAGGATTTGTGTTAATGATCTTACAGAAGATAGATAGTACAAAATCCAGACCGTATTTATACTCTTACTCATTTTACCCAATAAAAATTATATTTGTGGAGGATATATTAGTAATTTTATGAATTACAGAAAATTGATTCAGTCCGGAAGTTGTAGCTGAGTTAAATGAAAATGTCGAAATTGTTAGGCGTACGTTTATGATTGGAAGTTGAATTCAGTCTCTCTATTTTTTTTTTAATTTCTAATGATTTATTATTTTATTAAAAAAATTTGATTCAATCAAAATTACATTTAAAAATTAAATCAACTATTTAAAAATCCTCATGAACTTAACTCAATTGGTAAAGAACATTGCACATTTGTATAAGGACCGGAATTCGAACTCAGTATGTCCACTTGTTCACCTTTAAGGAGTGAATATCTAGCCGCTAGGCTATTTGACAAAAAAAAAATCAACTATTTAAAAATAGATTTGAAAATCAAAATAACTGATAAAATTAAAGATAAAAATTTAAATGTATTTATACTTTGATACATTAAAAACAAATGTGATACTAAGTTACATTTTCAAAAATTAAAATGGTGGTTAATCTAAATTTTATGAGAAGGAGGGAGTCAATTTGTGTGTTTTTATTGATTATCAAATATTATGTTATATATATATATATATGGGTGCATACTCTAATATGAAAGTAGAAATAGACTCACATACTTTAGTTAAGATTTTAAATTTGAGTTTTGTGAATAGAAAATGTAGTTGGAAGAAAAGACACCAATAAATTTTGGCCAATTTAGAAGTTCTATTTTAATAGGTAGAAAATGTTGAAATCGTTAAGTTAAAGTTTAAACTCTGGTCTTTTATTTTATGTGTGTGAGTAAGTTTCTAATGGATTATTATTTCGTCTATTTATCAAAAAAATGCGAGCCATACTCGAATTGAGATTTATCAAATGTGAGTTAAGCACATTGGTTGAAAGAGTTGAAGTTGATCTATTTATTTATAAGTGAGAGACCCATTAATCCAATGCCTTAATGTTTTGGGTAGAAGAGTGATGTTAAAAGTCACTTGTTTAATTGTTCAAAGACCAATGTGTTGATCTAACTCAATGAGACTTTCCCTCGATAGCCCAACGGTGGTATCAGAGTCCGGTTGAGGGAAGTGGTGTTGAGAGAAGACTCATAGTGGTGTCAAAACTCAGTGAAGCTCGATCCCCTCGACCCAACGAAGAGTAATCATCAACAAATACAATAAATATTTTAATGATAGTTGTTTGATTCGATTCGAGTAGCTAAAATCACTATTTTTCATTGATGATAGTGAATCTTGATCATTAAACTCACCAAAATTCATAGATGATAGTCTTGATAAGTTTATGATTTAAAGACCAATTAATTAATTTTTTTTTATGGAAAGTAGACATATGACTTACATAATTATATAATGTATTTGGCCTATAAATTTTATTCTGGCAAAAGAACCCTATGTAAATTTCAGTTCAATGACTTTCACAACTACTTCATAGACTCATAGTTTATACCCATATTTTCCTCTTGAATGTACCACAACCCATATATTATTTATCTTTTGTTTTTTGAAATGACAAAATAACCATTTATCAAATACATCCACAAATAAAATAGATGAATCAAATTCAAAATATCAAAATTCATACCGAGTACAAAATAAACTGCATGGAACTGTTAATGCACTCAATAAAGAAAAGAATTAAAACAAACAAATTTCAATCTTATGCTAAAAAAGTAACAGCTTTGAGTTTGACACATTATGATGACTAATATTTTTCTCATTTACATTCATTAGCTCGTATACTATCTATAATCTAAAGCACAAGCTTAAGTCAAAAAGAACAAAAATTAAAATCTAAACTCAACAATATCTATCACTATAACTAACAAAACTAAGAAATTAAATCTGAGAAACATTCAAAACAAAAGCTAGAGCAAAACAAAGTTGATGCTAGCTAGCTTCAAGTCTAAATCTACAGAGTTCCATGTACCACCATCACAAATTTCTCTGCTCAATCCTTTATCCTTGGATTTAACCTGGTACACACACACACACACACACACACACACACACACACACACACACATCCCTTTGTCGTTAGAGTGGAAAACACAATGATAAGAAACACTTAAAGAAGAAAGTGGAATATGTTAATTACTTGTTCTGTGTTGGATTTGGTCTGCTAGGTGGTATGTGCTTAACACTAGCACCTACTTCATACTGATCTTGAGTTGATTTTGATGACCCTTGATTGTGTGAGAGAGATTGGAATGATAAAAGCATTTTTGAAACATGGGATGAAGATGGATAAGTTCTAGCTTTAGCAACATTTACCTCAAGTGAAAGGATCAATGTTATGGCAAAGATCACAACAATGATTGAAGATTTCATGTTTTGGTATTTGTTGACTTGGAGAGATGTTTTTTCACTTGCTTGATCTATGTTTGTAATGATGAGTTATGGAGATATATATTATTAACTTTCTTATAGTATATGTGTGTAATGTTTTTTATATGACTATATAAAATATATAAGTATCTCTAGCTAGTTGATCATATTTTATTGCTATGTAAAACAAGGAACTTGTTGTGCCTTGTAAGCATAACTATCAAATTAATCTGCATTGTACTACATCAATTAAAAGTTGTTTTATTATTATGCATGGATTTAATCACTTATATAAATATTTATAAAAATATTTTAAGAATAAATATATAGTTGGTAAAATGACATTATATTATAATTTGATTGACTACATATATAAAATTAAAATACAATGTTCAGTGTATAGAAATTGATTATATAAAGGCTTTTTCTTGTCTACCCCCTCAAGATTTGGGGGTATATACCCCCAATCACTTAAAAAAAAATTAACCGATATAAATTTTTATAAAATACACCGTTGGATTAAAGGTTTATATCATATAGATCATTTGTGTAAAATCTCAGACAAATTTAAAATCATTTGATATGTTATTAAGACGCATCAAAATTAACAGTTTCTGTGATATCTTAAACACCGTTAATATTTGTGTGTCTCAATAACATATCAAATGATTTTAGATTTGTCTGAAATTTTATACAAATGATCTATATGATATAAACTTTCAATCTAACGGTGTATTTTATAAAAAATTATATCGATTAAAACTTTTTATAGTGATTGAAGGTATATACCCCCCAAATCTTATGGGGGTACACAAGTTGTCACCTTATATAAATGATAAATGAAGTAAACACAAATTAATATTTATCGTGACATTTGATATGCTGAGACACATTTATGAAATTATTAAAATTGTTATATTATTGTCCGATAGTTTGGACTAAAAATGTGAAAATTCAACATAAGATCAATACTACATACTGTACTTCCTCTAATTCTTATCATAAGAAAAAAGAAATTATTTTTTAGTTCATTAAACGATTAATCATCTAATTTATGATAGATTCTTAATAAACCTAAATAAAGACAAGAGGGATGAAAGTGTGATCATGTGCCAAATCTTTGACTAATTCGGCTTACAAGTCCCAAAGCTAAATGAGCACATGATTAGGTTTACATTGATTTTAATTTATCTGGGGCATCACGTGATGTGGAACGTGATTTATTTACAGTTTGTTGGTTGGCACAGCTTTGGATGCTTACTATTTCTGAGATTTACAATTGTTTTCAACTGATCATCTTTGATCAAACCAAGGTGACGCAAATGACTTTGGTTTACAAGTACTGGTGAACAATTAAAAAATATTGTGGCTCGTGATTTGGTGAGTCGTCATAAGAAAATACGTTAACATTTTGTTATTTAATTTTGTTCCTCTTTTTAATACTAGTACACATTTTGCTCCAAACATTTACTCTCTTGTGACTAACTAAGGGTTTGATTACTAAACATTTTGCAAACATGTAAACTCATTTTGAGATAGTGAGAGGTTAAACTTAATTGTATTTTCGGTCCTATAAACATTGCAATCGCGCGATTTTGGATCACCATCGTTTTTCTTGGAGTCATTTTATCCCTTTATATTTTCCTATTTTATGGTTTGATAATCACCCTCTCAATTTCTTTTGAGTTTTATGTTGATAAGGTGACATGAGTTATTAACGCGTGATACCTAGTTCTTATAAAAATACCAAAAATCAGCTTGTACAATTGAAGGTGAATGAAATACTATAAGATTCGGATATCACACTACACTAGCTAAGTAGCTATGATAATAGTTTCATATCAACAAGACTACAAGAGAGGTCATCTCGACGTAAATTTGAGAAAAAATTGAAATTTCACAAAAGGGAGAAAGCACAATAGGTAAAAATAAATTTTTTAAAACATCTCTTTTATTTTTTAATATTTGCGTATGTCACAAGTCATGCTGACATGGTGTCACTAAAATAATTGTCTACATATGTGTTGATTTGTTTAAAATTAGTTTTTTACAAAACAAATTAATGTTAGGAGACAGGAAATGTTATTATGAAAATTAGAAGGTCAAAATTGCAAATTTGTACAAGTTAGATGGTAAAAAATATAGTTAAATTATTTTTTAAATGAAAATAAAAAATTGGATATGGAGATAATTTTCAACTCAAAGCAATCAAGTCCTTCAAACATGTCAAATTGTCGAAGACATACTTTATTTTATCACTAGAGAAAATTCTTGAAGTTAAGATAAAAAGATAGATCTTGAATATAAGAGGTATTGAGTTCGAGTCTCACTAAAATATATTTGTAAGTATACACTATTTGAACTTTAAGGGTGTGTTTGATCTGCTAAAAATCAGAGTACTGGACATGACAACTTTTGTTGTACCCTGTTTGATTTAAAAATGGGTTATGGGACTGGACAAAACAGACAATAAGGGACAAGACAAAATCAAGAATTTTTGTCCTTCAGTAAACCACAGCACAACTTTTTGTCCACAGTACAACTATAAAAAATACAAAAATACCCTTTTTATTTTCAAATATAAAGAAAATTATCTCTCTATCTCTCTTCGATATAATTTTGTCCTGTCTTGTACTATCTTATTTTTGTTCTATACTGTCTTGTTCTGTTCTGTACTGTTCTATCCAGTACTTACTATTTTACGAATCAAACGCACCCTAAAACATTCTTCTCCAATTTGGACAAGGAGTATAAAAATATTATTCAAGTTTTGGGTGATTGATGTTAAATTATGTAAATTAATACAACTAATAATGTAAAAATAAAAGGGCAATTTAATAAATTATACATATGTTTTATATCAAACAAAAAAAAATTAATTGCATTTAATTAAATTTTTTAAACATCACATAAGCTCTTAATCAAGAGGTCGAGAGTTATATCCTCACTTTAGATATAAAACAACTTTAAATTCTTGAGTTAGTTATTTAATCCATCAAAATACCTCTAATCTAGCAAAAAATTAGTCGCTACGTTCGGTAATAGATACTCCGATCTCAATGAAAAAAACACAAATTGTTTCTCTTCTTACAATAGTAATCTGAAGGAGTATTGATAAGAGAGGTGGATTAATTTTTTTTTTTAATTTTTTTTTTTTAAAATTGTGTGCGAAATCACTGTGTCAAAAAAAACATAAAAACAAAAAGGGGTTTATCTCGTGCAATTCCTCCACTGCCGCCGTTCACTTTCTGTCATACACAACCGCGGCACAGTACATCTCCTCCTCAAATGGAAGTATTCAACGAAGGTATTAGTTTAGTTTTGAGCCGTTGGTCGGCACTCCGAACCGCCGTTGAAAATGAGTGGGGTGGCCGCAACTCTAACATCAAAGCTCAACAATTCGCCGCCGATATATTTCATTGGTTCTCTCAACCCAAAGGTATTATTAATCACTTCAATTATAATTAAAAAAATTGAATTTTTATTTTATTATGATTCTGATTCTGATTTTTATTCATTATTTTTGTTCAGACCAGCTTGATATTTATGACCTAGAAACGTTACTTTATGATGGCACCATTCCTTTCAATCTTGAGATTGATGATGGTAGTGTTGAAGAGGTGACCATTTTTTTTAAAATTATTTGTTTATTTTTTTTATCAATTGTTTTAGTAATTAACTGTTCATTAACTCTGCTGATCGAGGATTTAAATTACGAATGCACTTGTTTCACCATCGTTAATACCGCAGAGATAAGAAGCATCGTTATGTGCATGTTTAGTACTATTAGAGTGAGTTTGCTAGAAATACGGTGACACTGATTTTGTAGAAGCTTTAAAGTGTAGCTTTAACCAAACGTTAGTTGGTCCAATGGTGATTGACGCTGGACTTGGTAGGGAGGACAACAGTTTGAGAGGGGACTGAAACTATTTGATGCTAGTATTGACACCCGAACTAGATTAAACTGGTGGTGAAAAAAAAAAGTGTAGCTTTAGTAAAATCATGATTTCGTTAAATTCACTGTGAATCCCCAAATGCAACCTCAATTGCGGTCGTAGAGTCATTAAAACATTGATGTTGTGATCTAAATTGCGGATATTGTGGTCTAACATGATGTTAATGACTTGTTGAAAATATATGCGTGTATGAGTCCACATTGTTCGGTTGTTCTTACTTTTGATGTACGTGTTGGTGATTATTTAGATAGCTGAAGAACTAATGGTTATGCATGAAGAATGTTTAGAGGGCAATTTTGGGTCTGTTGAGCGTCTCAGGGAAGCTAGTCATAATCCAGCTGCTCGTGTGCAACAGCAACAGGTAAGTTTTGGCACAATGCATTTGGAATGGACATGAACTGCTTTATTATTAGATTTGCAATATACAATTTATGGGGCTGTATTTGATTGGTTTAGGACTTTAGGTTTTCCAATTACTACATATCGGGGTATTTTAGGAGAAAAAAATATTATTTGATTACTCGATGTGATGCATGATTTGGTTGTGTTCTATTATATAACTCTTCAATCTGTATGCTTTGATTAATAGAGAGTGCCAACTTTACTCAGTTCTCTGTGATACATTAGTCTTTCTGGTATCTTTTAGTGCTCTAGAAATATTGCTTTTATGCTATACGTAGATAGACACAAACACTAGTCTTATTGGCATCCTGATTCAAAAAAAGGAGACTTATTGGCATCTCTCGCTCGCTCTCACACACACGCACACATTTCTGACCTTTTATTGTAAGATTAGATATTTTGTGTGTGCATCAGTCCAGGAGGTTGGAGTGCTATAATATATTCTCAAATAAGCTAGAATTATTATATTTCTCTGTATTAGAGAATTAAGGTAAAAGTTACCATGGATTAGAATTATTACAATCTGTGCCATCTTATTCATATTAGAGTATGGTTTTATTAGGTTGTTCTCCGGCTTTATTGAGTATTTAGGTCTATAGTGGTCATCACTGCAAAAGTTATACAGGCTTTCGATGATTCATTGAACTTAATAAACATCGTGTAATTATAACTTTGGTTGTTCTATTCTATGTAGCCAATCCCAACTTGTAGGAAAAAACTTGGTTGTTGATTTTCATGTTGGCAACTTTTATGTTACTGGACTAAATAACAGTACTTGTGAATTTTCTATTTATGTTAATTTATCATGTTTGGCTGATGGGTACACCGTACACATGTTTCCTTGTTTTCACATGTCATGAATAACAATTAGATACTTTCCTTGAATTAATGTTGAAACATTTTATGCTGTAGTTGTTTGTGAATGGCGACGAAACAGGCAATGGTTCTGATGAAAACATCGAGGATGGTAATTCAGGAAACATGGTTGTGGACATTCAACAATCCGAATCAAACTTGAATTCCATGAACACGATAGTTAATGAGCCTCAGCCAGAGGTTGCAGATGAAGCCGATGATGGATGGACTACTGTTTCCAAAAGGAGAAATAAGGGTAGAAGGAATTAGATGAAAAACATTTATATTATTAATTTTTAAGGATGTGTATTCTCCCCTAGCTATTTCAAACTTTCTTGAGTTGTGTAATTGTGTTGTATGCGGAATTTTTGTTTACCGAAAGGAATCCATCCTACGACGTCTATATGAAAACAGATTGGTTGAGCAAATGATTTTTGGGAATGTTGCATCACTTTTTTTTTCTTATACATTTTGATACCTTGTATAACAAGGTTGAAATCCTCTCTGATCGTGTCTATCAAATGGAGAGGATCCTAACCCAACTCATGATACATATGCTTTATCATTCTCACCTTAATTTTCACCATGATTAATAACAAATTTTCACTCATTACAATGAAATATTTTCACCCATTTAACTCTTGATAAAATGCTTATTGATTCTGATTTTTGGCATCGTAAACAATGGACGCATTTTCTTTGAAACATTTTTAAAAAATGTTACTACTCCTTTGTTATGTGCAACAAAATTATGATTTTGCTTAAATATCAAAGCAACATTACTAAATCTATGATAACCAAGCAACCAAACATATAGTGATGCACTAGTTTATTGAACAATAAACCTAATTATTATTGAGAGAATTTTGTTTTTTATAGGACAAGTAAAACTATTTGATCCACCATAAGTGACCCAACTTATAGTCTTCTACCCTAGCTCAACCCCCCTTCAACCATTAATTAGGAGGGATCTACTACTACCTACATGAAACTGAAATTGGCCATTTTATCTAGTTTTCTTAAAAAAAAAAAGCAGTTTACAATTCTTCTATCCAAATTTTAGCCAGAAGGAATCTCATAGGTTCCTCCTTTCTACTTTGGTTAGGTCTGCCGTGTTTTTGGGCTTGGGCCAGTTATGTGCATCAACCCATTTGAGTTTGGAAAATTACTCTACGCACCCCCTTGTTTCTCTTTCCCCCCCTAACTACCCGTTTTGCCCTTACTTGCGCTTCAGAGGGGTTCGGATAATATTATCCGAATTTTGCATACAAGTTTGGAAAAAAAATCCGAACTTAGCAGTTTACAAAACCAGAAAACGCGATTGGCAGATCGTAGGGGTTAGGAAAAAATAATCCGAACTGGTTATGAAAAAATAATCCTAACTGGTTAGGGAAAAATAATCCGAACCACATGAACCTGTCTTACTTAAGTTCAGCTGCAACTCACTTTCTCCAACTTCTTCTACACAATCAAAAAATTTCTTCACAAAACTATCTCATTTGGTTGACTTGAAGATCTAAACTCAACATTGGAACATTAGAGAGGGATTTGCACACACTTTGGGGCGATTAAATGAAAGATTACCTTATGTTGACGCTCCAAAGTGTGTGCAAATCTCTCTAATGTTCCAATATTGAGTTTAGATCTTCAAGCCAACCAAATGATATAGGTTTGAGAAGAGATTTTTTGATTGTGTGTAGAAGAAGTTGGGGCAAGTGATCTATAGCTGAACTTAAGTAAGATAGGTTCAGGTTCGGATTATTTTTTCCTAACTAGTTAGGATTATATTTCCCTAACTAGTTCGGATTATTTTTCCCTAACTAGCTCGGATTTGTTTTTCCAAACTTTTACTAAAAAATATATCGGATAAAATTTCCCGAACGGTTTTTTCTCATGATTTAATTCGGAATATTTTATCCGAACCGCTTTCTTAGTGTTAAATGAAGGGCAAATTGGGATTTCGGGGGGTAATTGAGAAGTGTAGGGGGGCGGAGAGTAATTTTCTTGAGTTTCTTTCGGTTTGGCTTTTTGAGCAAAACCCTTTTACAAAATAAATCACTTGATGATAAAATGAACAAAATTTAGCTATCATTCTCTATTTAAGGGAAAAAAGGTAAAGCTATGATTCTCATTTGAAACCCCTACAATTTGGCAAAATGTTTTTTTTTGACGCAAACAATTTGGTAAAATGTTATCAATGTAATTATTTTTTAATTATTATTTTAAAATATTTATTATAAATTTAGTAAAATTATTTATGTGATGATTAACTTAAAAATTTTCTATGAATTAAATTATTGATAAAATATATTCTATTTATTTTATTTCATTTAACAAAATAAAAATTTTAAGAAAAAATTATAACTTTTTTCAAACCCTGCCCTAAAATCTGTTGGTCAACATTGCTCCCCCAGCCTCATTTTTTGAAAAAAATAAGTATGGAAGCACAACACGCAGTCCCGCGATTTACAGAAGTCAATGGCATAAAGGACTTTTTCAACCATACTGTTGTGAATATTTCTTGCCTCCAATTTCTTTTTCTTTTTTTTTGGTAAATTCTTGGCTCTAATTTCTTCTCACATTAAAAGAGAAGTGACTTCTTTTCTTCTTCTTCTTCTCTTTAAATAAATTCATATTTTTGAAGTGAATAGAATTTTCGTCCATTTTGGTAGGGAGGATCACAGTTCAATTTTCAGAATGTTTGAGAGAAGATTGAAACTATTTGATGCTAAAATTCTCCCCAAACTTTAGACTACTAGGGTCCCCTCTCTTAAAAATTAGAGGGTGAAAAAAAAAGAATTCTCTTTCATTTCACATATAGACAACCATTCACATTTTAGTTTCATTGAACAACAACTAACGACTGATATATCTGATAAATTAAATACACTATCAAATATATATTATTCAATAAATTTAAAAAATAAATTATTGTTTATATATAATAATAATAATATAATATTATTATTATTGTTGTTATTATTATTATTAGTGGTCGAACACGTTTCTTTGTATAATTTGGGTCTCGATTAGTGTTTCTTGATATTTTATTTTGGTTTTTTTTTTTGATGTAAACTCTTGATAGTTCGCTTTTAGCACACCTTGTGCTGAAGAGGACTCCACATATATATATATATATCATTTTGATTTGTAAAAAATAATATTAGAGAGAGTATTTCCTTTGATGACACTTTGGATGATGTTGGTATTTGGTAAGAGAAAATGATGATAAAAAGAAGAAAAAGAATCACAAAGAGGACAACAATATATGACATGACATAAATGGAATTATTATTAGAGATGGTCTTTTGTATAAGCTGTGATGGAATTATTTGAGATGGTGAAACTAAGACTTGGGGACAAAATCATGGAGTGGACTCAGCATAATAAATTTATTTTAATACCATAAAAGTAAAAATTAACTCACATATGATGTAAACTTTATTTCACTTGTATATTTTAGAACAAACATTATTACTGGCCGGTTGGTGTCTGTCATTGTCCTAATTTGAAGATGCTTTTCTTTGCATTAAGTCTAAATTGATCTACATATAATGGGTTGGATTCCCCGTTATAGTCTTTAATATCAATATCATCTTTGAATATAAAATAAAGTTATAGTAGTTCAATATGAATTGAACCACTTCTATGTTTTGTTTTTTAGGAATTCAACTAATTAATATGAACCACACATATCATTTTCTGAAATAAAACATGCAATATGAATTCGTTTCTTTGAACACTAAACTTATCCTAGTGCGTAATGTGAACTGAGATTAATATATTTTCTAAGAGCATCTCTAATAGGAGTATCTAAGAGAGTTTCATAGACTATTAATGAGTATCTTATTTTTTTTAACCATTGGAGTAATGATGATGTGACATTGATGGTATCAAAATAATGATTCAAGTACTTTATTTAAGATACCGTACCATCAATTTAATGTTAATTTTTTGTTTGGTATATGTAATTAAACTCTCTCCATATATATAAAAAAATATGAGTATCTTAGGAGTTGCATAATTTTGTACCATTGGAGTAAAACATATATAAGTTGCATAAGTATTACATGATATTGTAGGGACCACTTATTAATAATATATGATACCCATAGTGGTATCACCATTGGAGATGCTCTAAGTAAGCTACTACATTGGTGATGGCAGACCGACAATTTAACTTGTGTGTTTTTTTCTCTTGAAATTTGAGTGAATTAATACCGATTAAAATTAAGTTAAATAATAAATTTAAATATAAAAGTTAATTTTAAAATTAAAAACTATAATTTTTAATTTTAAGTATAATCAACTTTAGAAATAAAATCAATTTTTATCTAGAAAATCAAAAATGTAAAAATTAATCAATTTTGTAAAAACGAATCAATTTTACAAATTTTCATTCTTTTAAGCTCACTCTAATAATAAAGCACCAAATTAACTTATTCCAAATGAAGTATAATGTGTGTTTGATTTGGCCGTGAACATATTTGATTTTGGTAGAATTAAGTTGAGCATAGTCGATTTATGTTTGGCTACATTTTTGTAAAAGTGAACAATAAATTTCAGTATAAAAATTATATTTAAACTCAAAAGCTATAAATTCTAGTAGAATCAATAATTTTGGAGACAGAATCAATTCTGCTTTAGAAGAATCAAACACTTTAAAATACTCTAGAATCAATTCTAAAGGTAGAATCAATTCTGCTTTAGAAGAATCGAACACTTTAAAATGCTTCAGAATCAATGTTATACTTCTAGAATATAATTATTTTGGCTCTTTTAAAAACCAAACCAATTAAATATGTTAGTATCTATTAAATGTGATCGTATGTGACACATAAGAAAGTGCATCATTTATAACTATTCATTTGGCTCAAAGAAAGAGATATAGTAATAAAAAATGAAATTGCATCTATAGTACTAAATATACGATCTCAGATAATGACATTGTTGTCCAAATATATTAATGTTTCTCATTCTAATTTGGTTTAAATATACATATTTGTCCATTTAAGAATTGTGATTGTGTGATTTCGGCTTTTTAGTTGAACAATTTTGACATTTAAGTTTTTTCTATTTGTAATTGATTCATATATATTATATAGTCAAAGTTACTAAAACTAGTCTAGTGGCGAGAGGTTTTTGAATAAAGTATGAAGTTTTAGCCTTTTAGGTTCAAACTTCATTTGGCTCTATTATTCAGTCAGCCTATCGTACACCAATTAAGAATTAAGAAGAAAAAAAAGCTCTTATAGTCAATGTAATTTTATAAAATAAAAAAATAATTAATAAGTTTAAGCACGTGAAAGGGAATGAAAAAGGAGGGAGACTACTATGTTGTCAAAAAAAGAAAAGAAAAGGAGGAAGATTACTTCACATGCATGACCTGATTTTTGGCTTGCATGCTTCAAAAAAAATTTGGTGACTCTTGCATGCTTCAAATTAATACAATAAGAGTAGCATATGTAATAAAGGTTTTGAAACCTTAAAGAGATGGTCCGAGATTCAATTCTATATTAAAAGAAGGGTCTTGTTAACATGTGCCATAAAAGTAGAATAATTGTATTTAAAATATAAAAAATTGATTTTTATAAATTATTTTTTTTGAAAAACTTAAACTAACCACCTAAATTGTTACTGGAGAGAATCGAACCTGAGACTTTGAGGAGGAGCATACTCCCAAGTCACAAGCCAATACCATCAGACCAACATTTAAGAATAATATTTCTATATTAAGATGTTTATCATATGCCTTAAAGGCACATGTTAACATTTGCCTTAAAAAAAATAACCTACGATTTTTTTTTGAAAACAAGTAATTAGATCTACAATACTTGTTTTCAATTAGTTTATTTTATACTCTTCATGTTTTTTAGGATATATAGACACTTGATCCATGAAGTAATTTATTATAAAATTATGTTTCTCAATTCTTGAACTCTTATAACTTATAAGTTATAACTTATAAAGATTATATATGGGAAAGTCACATTTTAAGCTTATGACTTATGATTTATAAGTTTATTTTGGAAAAAAGATTGTTGGTAACATTTTTTTCTTACGAGTTTGTAGTTTATTTTTACTAGTTTATAACTTATGTATAGTTTATAGCTTACAAACTTATCATTTTTCCTTCTAATTTACTCTTGTCATCTTATTTAATTTTATAATAATTATAAATATTAATTAATCTATCTTTTTTTATGTCATTTCATATATGAGCATTATTACTCACGGTATTATTAATTATATATCTATTATAAGCTAGTTGTAACCAAAAAAATATCTATAAACTAGTTCAACTACTAATTTTATCAAACTAACAGTATAAATTCAATCGGTTAGTTTATCAAGTATCAACTATCCTTTGCTTATAAAAAAGTATCAATTGTTCACTATTTTTTGTCAAACAGATTCATATCCAATGAAATTATATTAAAAAAGAAAAAAAATTTATAATACTTAAGGAATTTATAGTATAAAAATAAAGTATGCGACATTGATACATCTCCATTTTTAAAGTACCCAAGGCCCAAGCTGCATATTAGAATATTTATTACCTAACCCATGCATCATTTTTACGTAAAATCAATCAAGTTATCACTCGGTCGCTCTCATTAATGTTGATTATTTCTAACTCAAAACATTAAAAGGATGGAAAGATTAATTAAATATTAAAAATAAATATAATGAATGAAAACAAGAGAGACAATGCAAGGAGATCATTAGATAACCAATGATGATAAGTTTGAGCAAGGTTTGGATGTAATAATCAGATTGGCTGCATGTTTCGTTGAGGATGAGGAAGCTTAAGCAAAGAATTTAATTATATTCATGATGCTAGCTTGATATCTGATTCGGTCATTATCCTTGAGCTCTAAACACTTAATTAATAAATGACACCTAAGTTGATTCAAATGAAACTATTATATATACATGACAATTTAGCTGATGATAGTTGATGAAGACTTATCAATTATCTAAACATATTAACTTTGAAAATAAATTATTATAGCAAGTATAGAGTCCTTTCAAACTCATGAAACACTGTGCAAAAAGAAGGAAATAAAATATCTAATTTCCTACCTTGTTACTTGCTTGAGAGATAGAGCAAAATGGGAGCTTTTGTTTCTTAAAGAAAGTTGTCAAAACGACATCATATCTTTCCCATAATAAGCTGATAATCAATAAACAAAGTGAGGAAAAATCCGTCGACTGCAGAAGTATTTTTGAGATGAGATACTCCGTTTAATATGTCATTATTCATAATATATTTCACTAATTCAATCATCGGTTATTATCATTATATATCAATGATCAAATATTCAAATTCACACATTTTTATATAAATCCGAAATTAATAGCTATGTAATTTAAACTACTTGGTTTTTTTTAAAGTTTATTATATGTTCATTTGAAATTAATTAATGATGTATTAAAATTTCATAAAAATTTATAGAGTTGATCGATTCAATAAGAATTTTTAATTTGATAGTTGAATTTATGAAATTCATCGTCTATAAAATTACTATTAGTATTCGTATTCGTACTTAATAATCTTACATTATTAAATGATATAAAATTTGAAGCTCATAACATACACTTCATTTTAAAAGTGATGAAAATAAGCGATAATTCTTAATTTTATAAGTTGATTTTATAGAATTGAGTTAAATCATTATATTTATATTTTAAGATGACACGCATATGACATATCAGAGTAAAATTTTAAAATTCATTAAACCACATACTATTTAGTTACGTCTAATTAGATTTGAGCGGGTGTTAAGAATTCCATCTTGAATGATATAATCATATAAATATAATAACATAAGACTTTACAATGTATGAGTGAAACATTTTTCCACTTACATTATAATTTTTTTTATTACATCATAAGTTTGAGTATGAACACTACATGTGCATGTATATCTAATTTACCAAATACGACAACGACATATTTCAGATCGATTAATAATATATGACCCCCCTTTTCTTCCATGTTCTAGTAAGATTTTGATTTGTTTGTGCATTGAGAAACAAATGATAATATAAGTCTAAGATTTTATTTAATTTCGACTACAAATTCGTGTTAGCATACGATTGATAGTGTATGTATAGTCAAAAGAAAAACCAAAATTAAGATGTCGTCAATTTAAGACAACTAATAAGAAATGAGAGGTTATGTCAAAAAAATAAAATGAAAAGGTTTGTTAAAAGTATTACATGCAAGAATAGATAAAAGTTTTCTAGATACTCATGACGTTAAGTATGATGATACTTCATCGCTTGCACGGTGGCTCCACTTTTAAGTTTTGAAGTTCTTTTGGTTTTATTTCTTTCAATCTGAAGGACTATTTTTGAGTGTTCAAGTATTTGTTTACATTTTAAAGGGACTACTTGAGGGATTAAAAATATATATCTTTTATAAGAAAATTTCAAAATAGAGATTTAATATATATATATATATATATATATATATATATATATATATATATATAAAATTAGTCAAAAGAAAAAAAATTATAATTACTAATTAAATTTTGTAGAGTTCTAACTCTGACACTGATTCCTAAAGGAATAATGAGCTCTAATTCGGCTGTAGAGTGAGTAAAATCTGACAAAAAATTATGTCATTCGAATCAAATTGGCATGGAATTCTCCCGAAATTTATCATTTGTGAAGTTTATTAATTAAACACTTGAACTCAATATCTTGATTTATTTAAGATATTTCTTTTATATTACAAAGAGGTCAGGGCTAAAGTCTAGAAAATGAAAACTATAGAAAAATGTTTATAGGGGTGACAATCCCCTTCTCATCGGTAACCAAAAGTTGCTTAAAATTAAGGATTAAATAATTAATTGGTCTCTATGAGTTAGCGTGTTTTTTACTTTAGTCCCTGTATATTTTTTTTTTGAAATTAATCCCTGAATGTTAAAATAGTTTTGATTTTTGTCCCTAAAACTAAAATCAGTAAGAAACTTGTGAATTTTTCTGCGGCTTTTCTTTTGAATTTTTCTGCGGATTATATTTCCTGCAGATTTTCCTTCAAATTTTCCTACAGATTTTAGCTTTAGGGACTAAAACCAAAATTATTTTAACTTGCAGGGATTAATTTCAAAAAAATAAACATACAAAGACTAAAATAAAAAACACGCAAACTTACGGGGACTAATTAATTATTCAAGCCTAAAATCAATTGAACAATACTCAAAAAAGCAACATGCATAAGTCAAAGAGTAGCTATGTGGGTCATTAGGTCGGATACCGAGTAGCTATGTGACTATGTCTAGAGCATTCTCCAATTGACTAGTGCATTTACGTGTATTTTTTTATGTACCAAAAATAATAATTAAGTGTAAAACAAAAAATAAAAATCAAAAAATTAGTAATTAATATTACATTGAAATTTTTTAAAAATCACTTATCGTATGTGTGAAGGAGTACATTGGAAGAAGACAAGAACCCACTTAAACACAGTATGGAAACGCAGGCCATTTTCAAAGTTTTATACTAGTAGATTCACCTCACTAATTAATATTTATATACTACTAGTATTTGTTTTTGGTTTTGTTGTTGATGTAAACCAATATTGATTGTAGGTCTCACCCGATGGTATTGGTAACATAACATGTCCTCCAATACAAACAAATAATACGGAGGTAATTACATTATTTGGTTTATGAAAGATACCCTACATAACATAACATGAATAGTTGAAGGACTACCCCCCAAAAAATAGATGACAACGGATATCCACATATACGGAAAATTCTCATCTCTTATCTACTTATTAGATAGAAATGATATTCGTTTCTTATTCATATCTACATAGATATTCGTTATATACTTATATGTGTATTTTAACAAGTACTTTTTGTAGAGTCTTCAAATTCAATTAATAAAGATATAACATGTAATATACATGATTAAAATTTGAATCATAGTATGTCTATTTGTTCACTTTTTTTTTTTGACAAAGGCTCGTGTTGTATGTCTATTTGTTTACTTTTAAAAAGGTGAATAACCACATATATTTAAAGCTTAGCCACATTGCCACTGTGACAATATTTGATTTTTTTTCTTCATTTTCTAACTTGCTTTGCTTTGCCGTTATCTAGTCACCAATTGAGATTCAAAGTTTTTATTTTTTAGTCTAGACTTCATGAAATGTATAAATACCTACAGAAATAGTCTGGATTAGGTATGAGAAAATTTGACTATTTTTTAAATAAATTTTGTTATGTAAAATTAGTTGAATTTTTTATATGAAATTGTTTGTAAAACAAGTTAATTAATAAATGCTCAAAATATATAGATAAAATCTCTGTTATTTAATATTTCTCCGTCTTAAAACTTTAGTTCTTTTAGAGTTGTACATGTAGATTAAAAAATAATAAAGATTGATGTTAAGTCATTTTTAAGATTGGTGTTAAGTCATTTTTACCCTTAATTTATTAAGAAAAAAATTTATTTAATAAATATTTTAATTATTGTGAGGGTACACATATGATAAACTATCATTAATTGTATATTTGTTTCCGAAAATGAATAAAAATTTTAGACAAAATTAAAAAACTAAAAGAATCAAAATTTTAAAACGAACGGAGTAGCACTTATCAATAACAACTTGAGTATTTTGTTACGAAAAAAAAACACAACTATTTGATATTTTTGTGGTAATACTATAGTTATACAAAATTATACAAAGTTGGACTGTAAGTGTAAATGTAATACATAAAAGTAAACATGTTTGAAACAAGAACAAGCATTATATATGACCGATGACGGTGATAGGTCCGTATTTTCAAACGTTAAAATCCGGAAACATGTACTTTGACTAGTATGTTACGTATTATATTTAGAGTTTAATGAATATTCACAAGTGTAAAATTAGGGATATAAATTTGTATCTGATAACAAATTATCTGTAGAAATTATTTGTATAGAAATCTGAAGTCATAGATTTTTTTCGTGGAAATGGAGGAAGAAATTCTTCCGTGAATAATTTGGAGCGGGAAATGAGGAAGGTACCTTCGCAACCGTAGATTCCCCGACTCCGACCATATTATTTAAATTATATATATAATATATAATTATATAACTTTATATGTTTTTATTAATAAAAAATAATAATTAATACGTTATAAATATTATAATTATGTATGATAGCAACAATTTTCAATTGGGTATTTATTTTTTTTTAACAAAAAAAAATATTAGAAAGTGTTTTTACAGTTTTTCGTTATTAATGCAAAATATACTTATTTTTAAAAAAAATGAAAGATACAAAATATGTATAGCAATTTTGTTAATTTTTTATGTCTGTGGAGCTCTGTGGATAATGTGGAGATCCGCAGGGATGAGATGAAGGAAGAAATATCCCCACGGAGATGAGGATGGAGAAAAAAATATCCCCGAAACGGAGAATGGACAAGACGTGGTAAAGTATCATCCGCTTAATCTCCACTTCGTTGGTATCCCTATATAAAATAGTACTAATATCATCTAAAATAAAGTATGTCATTTTTATTTTTTTTATTTTTATCCTCTAATTCTTAGGAGAAGTATGTCATCTTTACTAATACGAAAATATAAAATATGCCATTAATGAGTGTACTTCTATTGAATAAATTAAGTTGTCTAAATTTATTATTTCTTAATTCTTACTGTATGTGATTAAATTTTAGATTTAAGCTGCCGTCAAAAAATAACTAAATAAAAAATAAATAAATTTTAGAGTATTCACAATAGAACATTAGAACTATTTCATGTTATAGTAGTTATGTAATTAAATATTCTTTTTTCTATATTAAAATAATATAGATTATTGAAGATATTCAATAAGTTCATATGAGACTTTACTATTTTATACGAGTCTCATCCTTAAAACAGTATATTTTTTCACATAAATTTCATGAGTTTTTATGTCCTATAGTCTTAATTTAACAGATAAAAAATGTCAAAATTGTTAGGCTGAATGTTTATGACCAGAGTTTGAATCCTCTACTTTATGTGTGAGTTTTTAATAATTCTTTATTTCATAAAGAAAAAAAAAAGTTTGTAACACTTCTCTCTTTGAAATAAATTTCATTCTCTACATATTATTCATTCTAATTTTGAGCGACTATAAATTGTTATCTGTCTTCTCAATTTTACCATGTATATTTAAAAATCCCTACTCTTATTTTTATCTTCCAATCAATGTCGATAAGAAAAAATGTATATATAAAGGCTCCAATACATCTTGCTCAACTTAGCAACACTCATAGTTGCAAGCAATCCCCTTCAAAGTTCAAACCCACAAAAACAATATATGCACATATTCACGCTATAGCTAGATATATATTTAGCCTTCCAAAAAAGGGAATCTAACAAAACAAAACAATATGGATTCACTTCTAAAGTTGCCAATTATAGATAACTTTAAGGAAGAACCATTCTTTATGGCCATCATGTTCATCTTACCATTAATACTTCTTTTGGGTTTAGTGTCACTAATCCTCAAAAACCCAAAATATCCACCCGGACCAAAAGGGTTACCTTTTATAGGTAACATGTTAATGATGGACCAATTAACTCACCGTGGTTTAGCCAACTTAGCCAAAAAATACGGTGGCATCTTCCACCTACGCATGGGATTCCTCCACATGGTAACTATTTCCGACGCGAACTCCGCACGACAAGTTCTCCAAGTACAAGACAACATCTTTTCCAACCGTCCAGCAACCGTAGCCATAAAATACCTAACTTACAATCGTGCTGACATGGCGTTCGCTCATTACGGACCCTTTTGGCGCCAGATGCGAAAACTTTGTGTCATGAAACTCTTCAGCCGCAAACATGCAGAGTCATGGCAATCTGTTAGAGATGAGGTTGATCATGCTATCCGAACTATTTCAGACAACATAGGCAACCCTGTGAATATCGGGGAACTTGTGTTCAACTTAACCAAAAATATTATCTATCGAGCGGCTTTTGGGTCGAGCTCGAGAGAAGGACAAGATGAGTTTATTGGAATTTTGCAAGAGTTTTCAAAATTATTTGGAGCTTTTAATATTTCTGACTTTGTACCTTTGTTTGGAGCTATTGATCCTCAAGGGTTGAATTCTAGGCTTGTTAAAGCTCGTAAATCATTGGATAGTTTCATTGACAAAATCATAGATGAACATGTGCAAAAGAAGAAGAATGTTGGTGATGAAGAAACGGATATGGTGGATGAATTGCTTGCTTTCTATAGTGAGGAGGCTAAATTGAATAATGAATCTGATGATTTGCAAAGTTCCATCAAACTTACCAAGGATAACATCAAAGCTATCATCATGGTATGAGTTCATTTTTTTTTATCACTAGTATATGAGTTCATTTTCAATATTAATTATTAGATAGATATATCTCATTTGCTTTAATTAATTGATAACAAATTTTGTGTATTGGCCACCACACGAGGGAATAGCCAGGCCCCGTGGGTCTCACATACTACTGGTCCGAAGTGTACCCATAGATCTGCCTGACACATCCCAATAATACAAATAAATGTTTTACTCTAATATTAAAAAATTGACATCTAATAAAAATAAATTACAATTTCAATAATTAAAACTTATTACAAAATTTTATATTTTTGTCAAATAAAACATAAAAAAGTTAACTACTTTATTTAAATTGTACCCAAAAATTCGTACTATGAGTTTCTATATATAAGTAAAGATTTTGGGTATCGTAATTAAAATGAACTCAAATGGATGTTATTATGTATAATATATTATTGGAGAGGTCGAAGTTAATGTGAAATCCATGAATTCGTCCACTTTTTCACCCTTATGTGAGTCTAACAACACTACTTGACCTCAAATAAGGAGTTTAATTTTGATATATTTTGTATTTTTATAAAAACTATTTTATATAAGGATTTGATTTTAAGTTTTGGCATATAGTAAAGTTCAAATCTTAGAGAGAATTTGTTGCCTATTTGAATTACAAAGTTTTAAGGATTAATTTCCACAATTGCACATAGATTATGAAAAGAAATAGACAATATATAATTGAAGTTTACAAAATGCCTTTTCGAATCCAAAAATAATAATCTAGCATGTGAAGGGTTTTTTGGACCAAATATGAGTATGAAAAGAAATTAAAAGCCACACCAAGTCACCAACCAAACATATAGTGACTTGCGGTTGCATTTTCTGTGGTTTCAGTTTGGTAAAAGGTGTGGTTTCAAACCATCCATGTCTACAATTTCTTAATTTGTTTACACTCAATCTTTTATTTATAGTCCAAAACCCAACACTATGTATATTTTTTGTTACGTTGCAACGTTAAGATGGTAAATAATCCTTAAATAACTAATTAATTGTCATTTTCATAACAACAGGATGTGATGTTTGGAGGAACGGAAACGGTAGCCTCAGCAATTGAGTGGGCCATGGCTGAGCTAATGAAAAGCCCAGATGATCTAAAAAGAGTTCAAGAAGAGCTGGATGAAGTTGTGGGCCGGACCCGTCGAGTCGAAGAGACCGATTTTGAGAAATTAACTTATTTAAAATGTGTGATTAAAGAGACTCTTCGTCTTCACCCACCAATTCCGTTGCTTCTCCACGAAACTGCGGAGAATGCTACCGTTAACGGTTATTTTATTCCAAAGTGCGCACGTGTGATGATAAATGCATGGGCGATTGGAAGAGACGGGAATTTTTGGGAAGAGCCCGAAAGTTTTAAACCGTTAAGATTTTTGAAACCAGGTGTGCCTGATTTTAAGGGGAGTAATTTTGAGTTTATTCCATTTGGATCGGGTCGTAGATCTTGCCCTGGAATGCAGTTGGGTTTGTACGCGCTTGATTTGACGGTGGTTCATTTGCTTCATTGCTTTACTTGGGAGTTACCCGATGGAATGAAACCAAGTGAAATGGATATGAATGATGTGTTTGGACTCACCGCTCCTAAAGCGAGTCGACTTATTGCTATTCCTACTAAGCGTGTCTTGTGTGCTCTGGATTAGAAGGAAGAATATGAATAAAAAAATATTGGAAGTTTTTTATTACTCCCTCCGGTCCTTAATATAAGAGGATTTTTACTTTTTAGATTCATTGAGAATCTAATGTATCTAGTCCACATTATTGACTAGATACATTAGATTCCCAATGTATCTAAAAAATAAAAATCTTCTTATATTAAGGACCGGAGGGAGTATTCTATTAGATCATAAGTTTAAATATTTTGTGAAGATAAAATAAAGGTAATAAGAACGTGAGAGTGTAGATGAATGAGAATATTCTTTATCTTGTTGATGTAAACTTCTATTTTCAAATATCATGGTGTATTATATATAAGAAACAATTTCTTGTATATTTTATTCTAATCAAGTAATTACTTTTTCTCATATTAATTTATTTGCACATTTTTGGCTCTCATTGGATTGCATACATAGAGATATTTTGTAGAGAATGGTATAACATTAATGTAACACACACAAAAGGACGTGATCATCAATTGACAGCAAGGTTTCAATATTAATTTCATGTGATTTGTCTACCAAATATTTCCCTCAATAGTAGATTTTGTATCTCGTTATTTTACCTAAATAGTAGGTAGAAAGTGGAAACATTTATCGTAATATTTCCTGTCCTTTCCTTGTTTTCTCACTATATTCTTTGGACACATGGCACAAACCATGGCATGGAGCTGACAAGGATCATTCACACTAGTTCTCCAAACTCCTATAGATACAAGCCCTCTTTATATTTGAACCTAGCAATTTTTTTGCCAGTGCGCTCTATTGCGAAAGCAATCTAATTATGTGTGGTTTAGCGACTGATCTATGGCTTAGCGAGCATTAGCATAGCATTGTTTGTTTTGTTGTCATGTTAGTTAATTAGTTGGGAATTTGTTTTGTCCCGGGTAGTTACAATTGCTTATAGGACTGTATATGACTATTCTTCCCCCAGTAGAAGAATAACACAATTCATTACGAGACCTGTATATAACTACATATCCTCCAGTGGATGAATAACACAATTCTATACAATTTTCATTCTTTGATTGAAACCTCTTATCTTGCTCTCTCTAATTCATCAGTCTCTCATCATTCTCCCATCACTCTCCAACTCTAACAAGTGGTATCCAGAGCATTTTCGGTTTCACTTTCTTCTCACACAAACAACCCAAGAACGTTCCAAGAACCATTCTTTCTCTCTTATTTCTGTGATTTGAACCAATATGACAGGTTCTTCAAACTATTTCCCTGCAAATCTACCTATCCTTGATGGCACAAACTGGGATACATGGTGTGTTAAAATGAAAGTCATCTTTGGTTTTCAAGACGTTGAAGACCTTGTAACCAATGGACTTGCACCATTGGTAGCCAACCCAAACGCAGAACAAGAAGCTGTCTTCAAAGCACTGAAGAAACGTGATTGCAAGGCGCAATTTCTGCTCCATCAATGTGTAGATACTGCGAACTTCAACAAGATTTCTCATGCAACAACAGCAAAACAGGCATGGGATATTCTCACCAATTGCTATGGAGGTGGTGATAAGGTGAAGAAGGTTAAATTGCAATCTCTTCGCAGACAATATGAATTGCTGGGAATGTTGGACAGAGAATCCATTGGAGAATACTTCACAAGGTTGCAGACCGTTGTGAATTCCATGAAGAACTTTGGAGACCAGATCACAGATCAACAGATCGTTGAGAAGGTACTGAGAACAATACACCCTCAGTTCGATCACATTGTTATAGCTATTGAAGAGTCAAAAGATCTCTCCACCATGACTATCAATGAATTGCAAAATTCACTTGAAGCTCATGAACAGAGATTGAATGAAAGAAAAGAAAACAAGGTTCATCAAGAACAAGCCTTGTATGCAAAGAATGGTGGTAAATGGAATAAATATGCTAAGGGTAAAGGTACGTGAAAAGATGAGAAGAACAAGGGAAAAATTGAAGCTTCCACTAGCCAAGATTCTCAGAATCATAAGAATGATCAACCTGAATCTTCTAATTCAAGAAGACAAAGTTACTACAAAGGCAAGAATGGTGGAAAGAAGAGTGAAAAGAGCAAGATCCAATGTTATAAGTGTGAAAAATGGGGACATTATGCTTCTGAATGCAGAAGCAAAGGTGGTAAGAAGAATCAAGCAAATGAAGCACATTATGCAAGACACACTGATTCAGATTCTGAAAGTGTTTTACTCATGGTAACTACACAATCTGAAGGTGATAACTCACAGATATGGTATCTTGACACTGGGTGTTCAAACCATATGACAGGTCATAGGGATTGGTACCTTGAATTTGATGACAAATTCAGAAGCAAAGTTAAATTTGCAGACAACACAACAATCACAGTTGAAGGAAAAGGTAAAGTGATGGTTCAAAGAAAGAATGGTAATCACACCTTTGTAACTGATGTGTTGTATGTACCAACTATGAAGCACAACCTGTTGAGTTTAGGTCAATTGCTTGAAAAAGGATTCACAATGACCATGAAGAATAATCACATTGAAGTTTTTGATCCCAAGAATAAGCTCATTGTGAAAGCTCCTTTGACAAAGAACAGAACCTTCAAAGTGGATTTACAAGCATCAGATATTCAATGTTTCTCCAGTTTCCATAATGCAGATGAAAGATGGCTATGGCATTATAGGTATGGACACTTGAACTTTAGAAGCCTACTTCATTTGAGTCAGAAGAATATGGTAGTAGGACTTCCAACAATTCAAATACCAGAGAAGCTATGTGAAGGTTGCTTTGAGAGCAAGCAAACAAGAAATTCCTTCAAGTCAGCTGTGTACTATAGATCAAAACATGCATTGCATGTTGTTCATTCTGATGTATGTGGTCCTATTGACCCTCCAACTCTAGGAGGAAACAGGTACTTCATGACTTGTGTTGATGAATTCACTAGAAAAATTTGGGTTTATTTGTTGAAAGAAAAGAGTGAAGTATTTTCAACTTTTACCAAATTTTGTGCCTTAGTTGAAAGGCAAAGTGAACATAAGCTCAAAATTCTCAGAACTGATGGTGGTGGTGAGTATAACTCAAACGAATTTGCAGCTTATTGTAATCAAAAAGGGATCATTCATGAAGTTACAGCTCCATATACACCTCAGCACAATGGATTAGCTGAGAGGAGAAACAGAACTTTGCTCAACATGACTAGATGTATGATCAAAGGAAAAGGCTTACCAAAAAGCTATTGGGGAGAAGCTGTCAACACTTCAGCTTATGTGTTAAACAGATGCCCTACAAAGAAATTGGAGAATGTAACACCAGAAGAACTTTGGTCAGGTGACAAGCCAAGTGTTAAACACTTGAGAATCTTTGGTTCCCTATGCTATAGACACATTCCAGATGCAAAGAGAAGGAAGCTTGATGATAAAAGTGAAAAGCTGATTTTGATTGGCTATGAGCCAACTGGTGCTTATAAGATGTATGATCCTGAAAATCACAAGGTGGTGATCAGCAAAGATGTGACTGTGGATGAAACAGCACAATGGCAATGGGATCCAGACAAAGCAACACCAATCATTCAGATGGACATGAATGACAATGGTCCCACCCTAATTAACCATCATGTTAAATTCCAAAAAATGTAGGGCTTAGACATTAAATTTTAACATGTTAACATGTTTATAATTGTTGAATATAGGGTTAGATAATATGTAATAAGATTTTTGGTATATTTGGGCTAAGGGATTAAGGATATATAGTTTTGTAATTTTAGTATTTTATGTTTCTCTCTATATATATTATATTCTCTATTGTAACCTTGTTTTGACAAATTATTGGTATTCTTTAAAACTCCAACTACCTCTTTTGTTTGTCTCTCTTCTCTTTATTGATATTGTTTCACAAGTAGATTAAAAGTGTCAAATAACGTAAATAAATTTAACAATCAAGTTTTAATATATTGAATTTCGTATTTATACTATTTTTTTTGTAAATATATTTATTTGAGATGGCTGCATATACATTATTATAGTACCAAAATATAATATATGCATCTTAAATAAAAATACGAGGAATATAATAAAACCGAAAACTGTTATATTGCTCTCCAACCTAAATGTGATCTATTTTTTGAAGAATCCTAAATTTGATCTTTTTAACAAGTTATAAATTTCTAATTTAGACCTAGCTATTTTTTAATAAAATTAAATAAAACTGACCTGACTTAAATCCGTATAAGCTAAGACAATGAAGAAAAGAAAAATGAATCTTTGCTATTGCTATAATATGGAAAATTCACAGAACAACAATTCTTACCATGCACATTAATTAATTAATTAGTGCTACTAATAGAACTATAGAAGTAATCTCAAAAGACGGCAACGTAACCCTGTTTATTTTCTTTGAGTTGCGTCACCTTTACAAATTGTAGGTCTCCAATTATGACTTCTAGGTTGAAAATTTTGTATGTGTTCAAATTGTATGACTAAAGAGTACAATTTTGGTAAAGAAAAAATGTACAATTTGATTGAACATATAATAACATAAAAAAATTTAATTTTGTAACTTGTATTTTTGTACTTTGAACATACACAACATATATAAGAACTCAAGAGCATCCACAATCGTAATGGAAAACTCAATTTTTAACTATTTAACTGTACACATCTTTTATTTATAATTTTTTTAATAATAATGTCTTATAAAACATTCAATCCCTCCAATCCAAAACACCTCTAAAAATACTATAAAAAAAACACCTCTAGCTAAAAAAATTGCTTAAATAAGACTTAATATTTAATAAGTACCATTTTATATTTGCCCTATTATTAGAGATGGTCTTATCTCATTTATTTTCTTCATATAATAAGAGAGATAAATAAACTAAGATAGTAATTAAATAATCATTTTATTTTTTTTCTCATCAATCCCACTAATCAATATAAACAAGGGGAATAATAACATTTCATATCATAATTAATGCGGGTTTCTTAAGAATGGAGTTGTCAAATTGATTGGGCAAATAATTTGGACCTCAGCTCCCAAGGGGGCCAAAAACACTCAAAATTGACCTTTCACATAAGTTCTAAATGAAATAAATTCTATAATTTAAAATTGATCTTCACTTTAGTTATATATTTATTTTTGAAAAAAAAAAAGTTTCAAAATCATTTCCCGAGCCAAAAAATTTCCAAAAGTTTTTTGAAGAGAAATTTCTCAAAATATTTTTTGAAAAAAAGTTTCTATAAATGAGAGTTTGAAGTCCCTTTATCTGACCACAAAAAATTAATGTGACAGTGTTTCAATAGGGGCAAAAAATTGGAGGCTTAGTAGGGCTCAAATATTAGAATATGGGATCTTGACAATCAAGGGTGGTAGGCTGTCGTGGCGTGTTTTAGAACAAAAATATGGGCTCGAGGGCGGGGAGGTAAAGGATGGGGGTATAGGGCTTCAACTTTGATGGAAGGATGTTGTGTCTGTTAGGAGGGGAGCTTTTAATGGTCTAAATGGTTGCTTCGGTCAGTCTTTGATTCGCAAGGTGGGGAACGGGGCTTCTACCTCTTTTTGAGATGATCTTTGGTTGGGAGGGTGGATTGTTTTGCGGCATTTGTTTCCGCGATTAGCGGGACTTTGTATAGAGAGCCTAGGGTGTCGGTTAGAGAGATGTGTCAAAGAGGGTGGGAGGTGGGTGGAGCAGGGTGGGAGCAGCGGAGACATCTGTTTGTGTGGGAGGAAGAGTTGGTGGAAGGGTGTAGTGCTCTTGTTCGTAATTTTGTTTTGCATCCTAATGTGTTTGACATGTGGAGCTGCTAAGGTGGTTCTTCAGATTCTTACACAGTCAAAGAGGCCTATTTGTCCTTGATTTGTCAAGATGCTCATGGTTTCTTGCAGGGTCATGTTCTTTCTATGCCGTGGTATAAGGTGTTCCTTTGAAGATTTATGTGTTTGCATGACGCTTCTTGCAGAATAGACTTGTTGTTGTTAGGAGCCCTAGAGGCCAATAACTTTAAGTACTTGTATTGAATTATTTATTAATAATATATAATGTTTTATTTATTAATAATATAAGGCGTTTCTTTATTATGTTTGTAAGAGTCCAAAGTGATAAAGTCCCTAGAATAAATAGTCCGTTTAATATTAAGTGTGACTTAATCATGAGAGTGTGACTTAATCATGAGACTAAATTAAACATAAGGACATTATTCTTAAAGTATCCGTAGTCGAGTTTTAAGGTAATGTGGGATAACCTTGAAGCATAGAGACTATTATGAAGATAGACTGATGATCGCATCTCATGGATCATAGGATAAGGTGTTATCAAGTCTTGACATAGATATAAATATTAGGAGTAATATTTATATTGGATTGACCCGCTATGAGAGGACTACATGGAATGTTATGTAATGTGTCATAAGTCACTCTCATGGTGATAATGGTGTAAGCCACCCTTAGACCTGAAACCACTATGTACCCTAGTTGTGGAGTCAAGTGCTTTATCACTGATCTAACGTTGTCTGTAACTGGATAATCATAAAGGCAGTAGATGGGCACTTTATAAAGCATGCTGAGGGACAGTAGTGTCCTAGATGGAATTTGTCAATCCTACATAACAGGATAAATGTCTATGGGCCCAATATTGAACTGAACAAGGATGACACGGTCTGTGCCTTGTGTTCAATATAGACATAAGGGCAAAGGGGTAATTATACACGCATGTTATCACTTAGGTTATGTTTTGATCACATGATAATTTCTCATAACTTGGGTAGCAATGATGTGTTGCTAGATACCGCTCATTGTTTATTATATTAAATAGGAGATTTAATATAATTGCCAACGTTATGGAAACCTACAGGGTCACACACATAAGGACAGTGGAATGTGAGAATTGAGAACACCGCAAGGTACGGTACACTTTAGAGAAATAAATATAATGTGATAAAGTATCACGAAATTAACGATAAGAGATGCACCATAAGATATGGTGGGCGCGCGTGCACATGAGTGGAAGACTCATGGGCCGCGCGCCCTAGGAGTTATTTTATTGGGTATATTTTGTTTGTTTATTTCAAACAAAATCTTATTGTTTATTTTATTTGTTTTTGTTGCAAACTTATTTTGTTGGACAAAAACAAATATTTTATCTTGTAGAACAAGAATAGTAAACTCTATAAATAGAGGTCTTGTACAAGAGAAAATACACACAAGAGAAATCATAAGAATTTTAGGGTTACTTGAATCCTAAAATTATTTCTCTATTTCTCTCTCACATAAGGTCTCTCATTCACAAGCTAGCACTTGGAGTGAAAGAAAGTTGTTCGTGTGGACTAGTTAGAGACGTTGCGGTTCTACCTTCAACGTTCGTGATCATCTCGTTCGCAATTCAAGGGTTCTACGCTTCAAGAGGTAAAACCCTAAACACATGATCATGCCCCTTCGTAAGGATCATTAAAGGAAAATTTTTGAATTCCGCTGCTTTTACTAAACCAATTTTCCTTCAAGACTTCCAACTTAAGATAATCTTTTGCGCATGGGTATCATTTCTGATGGTTCTCAGCTGTGAAGACTTGGTTGTACTTCGGCGGTGTCTTTATCCCACCTCTTTTTCATTTGTAATATTTCTCACAAGGTATGGAGAGGGATTCTTCAATGGTTAGGGGTGCAAGGTGTTTTCCATTCGGAGGCGGCGAAGCATGCTTTACAGTTTGTGGGTCTTCAGGTTCACCAGACGAAACCAAAGAATTTTTTTCTGACTCTTTGGTTAACAACTATTTGGTGGCTTTGGAAAACTTGCAATGACGGTCTTTTTTTATAATAAAGTGTGTGAGGTGCATCAGGTCTTGGATCACATCAAATTTCAGGTGTGGTGGTGGTTTAAAGCTAAGTGGAAATATTTTACGGTTGATTTTAATTTGTGGTATGTTAACCTTATGATTAGCTTGGGGTGGCGGGATTTTTAGTAGTGTTCATGTTTCGCGGTTTTGTTTTTTTTGGTAATTGTGTTTTTGTGACTATTTAGTTGGTGTGTAATTTGTACATTTTTTCGCCCTAGATGAAGCATTCTTTGTGCTAATCTAAGGAGCTAATATATTTCTTTTTTTAGCTGTTTTTAAAAATAAAATAAAAAAGACTTGTTTTACAATTATATTTAAGAGTTGCACATAATTTTTTTTACTATTAAACTAAAATAAGTATAGTTGCCTAAATATAATATAATTTTATGAAGATCAACTAATAATAACAGTGTAAAGATCTAAAATATATTCTTTAAAAATGATTATTGAAGATGCTCTTATGACTTATGATAATACAAATCAATCAAGTATTTCTTTGTAGAGTCGCCACTACCACTTATTTTTTATTTTTTTATTTTTTATATAATAATGTTAAGCGTCATAAATGTGAATTTTGTACATCTAGCTAGAATATGATCATTTCATGGCCCATTGTATCATTTACAAGCTGTTTGAAATTCCATCTTGTGATTTTATGGTGTACATACAATTAGGACCACTCTTACTTGTTTTTTTTTTATGTATTATCTATATCATAATGCTAAGTATCATAAATGTGAATATTAGAAATCTATAATGTGATTATGGTCCATTGTGGCGCCCTTGTATCCGTAATCCGTCCCAACTATATCATTTATTTCAAACTGTTTGACATTTCCTCTTGGAATTTTATGGTACACATACAATTAGGACACTCTTATGTGTCATATATATATGGACATTTGGCCTTTATTTCCTTCACAAACCGTCATTATTGCTTGTCACGGTATCCATTTGAGGACTTTTTACAACATGATATTAATTATTTTCAACATCAACAGTACTTATTTAGATATATTTTTCTGTGTTTCCTCATTCTCCCCCCAAACATTTGTTTCCTTATTTGTCCATTGAAAAGGATCATTAGTAATATGAAAAGAAAATATAAAATTGTACACTTCCTCTTGAAATTGGGAATATATCTAATAATATATTCCTAGAGAATATAATTCCTCATACATGTTTTTCTTTTTTCATTCAACAATAAAGTATATTCAATTCCATGCGTATTATTAAACATAAAAGTACATAAATAAATTGATGTAGTCAGAGTAGTAAGCAACTTTAGCATTTTTTTGAAATACGAAGTCATGAAGTCAATCTTTGTCACTTGTATAAAAAAATCCACGACTCTTAAATATACTCTAGATCTTTCATTCAAAAAACATTTGGTTCATTACAAAATGACTTTTTTTATTTATTTATATTTTAGCATTTGATGGATTTAAATATTGAATCAAAATTTTGTTTGTGTTGCACAGGCCTAATATAATTGACTCAAATTTACAAAATATCGAATTCACGGGCTAATTGACTCAAATTTTCATCCAAACTTGTGAAACGAGTTAACTCGCAATTTTATCCACTTTGAATAAAAAATAATTAAATTCTTCATAAACCATTTTCAATAGTTCCTTCATCTTAAAAGGAGCCACAATTAGATCCACACATGTGTAGGGGTTAGTAATGGATGGTACTTTTTACACCCCACATTTTCAATAGTTCCACACCTATATAAATGCTACTAAATTAGCAAGGAACCTTGTTCATTACATTATGCTTAAATACAGTGTTCATAATTCATACTCCCTCCGTCCCAAAATATAAAGGAAAATTGGTCAAAGAAAGTTGATGTACTTGGTTAAAAATTTGGACTGGATATATTACTTTTTACTTTTGTTGAGCAATTTTCCCTTATATTATGGAGCGGAAGGTCACACAAATAGTACAAATATCATATGAAGATCACTATAGATTAAAACAAAAGTGTTTATGTATTCTTTTTCAATTTATAGAAAAGGAACAAATCTAAAATGATATGGTACTCTTTTCTCAGAAAATCACATCAACTGATGAGTAAAATAACAAATACAAACAAATCAAATCTGTATAATTATGCTAATTAATTACATGTTTAGGTACAAATTGTGCAAGTACTCATAAAGAAAAATAATATGTAAAGAATATGGGCTTTGAAAAAACAGGCCCATTTGATATGGAAACTAATTGTTTCTCTTACAGACATACAACATCTTCCAAACATCTCTAGTTTTCTTCACCTCAATCTTGTTAGTGTTAATCTGAATACAATCTGTTTTACATTAAGATACGAATAACGGCGAGGCCAACGGCAGATATTGATACAAGGGTTCCTATGCAGTATTTTATCACATCATACTTGGCTGCTTCCAGCTGAGCCCTTAAAGCATGGATTTCCTGAACATTGTATTAAAATTAAAATCATAATGACAAAGAACAATAATAACTAGAAAACTATTACTGTTTACTGATTTTCTTACTCGATCAAGTTTGTTAGTTAAATTGTTGGTTTCGGCATTCTGATTGGCTAGTTCTTCCCTCATCCTCCTGCACATACAGTGAAACGTTAACAATCATAGTGGAAAATAGGATATTGCAATGAAACACAAGTACTGTAAATGTTCGGAAATAGGTTTATTCGTTCGCAATTATTACCCCCTTTCGAGGTTCAAATCCAACCGCTGTCCTGCTGTGAGTTTATCTATCTCATACCTACAACCCAGAACAATGAACCATAAAGATTACAATTTGACTTATGAAACTAGTAGTTGATCATGGACATTTGATGAAATGATGTTAAACCAGACCTCAATTCACTACGCATCTTCTCTATATCATTCTTAAGCTTCTCAGTCTCGTGTTGCAGAAGGGAAAAGTGGTGTCCCTGCATTATAATATTTTCATTATATGATGCATCAGGCAAACAAACGTCAACCTCAATTCAATTATGAACTGAGAACAACATGAAATGAAGAAAAACAGAAATAAGAAACAAAGTGATTCAAGCAGAAAGATGAATCAGCTCCCTCTCCCTGTGTAATGTTCTAAATGTTGTAACCAATACCAACCAAATGTATTAATAGAATACATATGTATTCTCTATCACAAGATTGTTACAATGATCACACGGATAATTTCTACAAGACATATGCCCATATATATTTAGTTTGACGATCGCAACCATACTCGACAAAGGGAGTGTGAGTTGATAAATTTCATAACTAATGCAGTTTAATAGACCAAATCCTAAAGACCAGAGAGAACCATTTCAATAGAGGAAGAGGACGTATATTAACACATTAACATATACATCTATAAATCATCTCTTTTTACATTTCTTTTCATACAATTTGGTTTTACAAATATCAGATATTAGCATTCTTGCATCGAGAACTATATCATTCTTTGCACCAATATTAAAAGGGACCAACCAAGACTATGCACACAAGTTACAACATCATGACAAGACAAGAGCAGCCATACAATAAAAGGAAGCAAAGGAAAAGAAAAATAGAAAAGTGCCAAAATATTATAAGATAGGGAAAGGGTGAAGATGACTAAGTGCTCCACTCAAAATTTTATACTTTACTGAATGAGCTAATTACTTTCAGAGAACTCGTTCAAACATCGGAATCAGAAAGTTTTATTGCTGCACAAAAGAATATCAACTTTGCATTTACCAAATCATAACAGGAGAAGAATAAATTAAAGCACCTAATTACTAATGTGTAGCATATCAACCAGTAGATGTAAGGAAGCCTCAACTTGGTAGAAAGATCTAGTTCAAATTGAATTTTTTAGTGTCCCCTTCCTTTGGTTTTTCCTCACTGTAACAAAGAAGTTCAATGTGGGGATAGTATTAAACTCTGGTACAACACATTAACATATACAACTACAAATCATCTCTTTCTCCAGCTACCCGAAAATAAGAAGGTCTTCATTGTTGACATGGGAGAGTGAAAGGATGATGTATTGAGATGGTCTTGGAGGTGGAGAAGATTATCTCTTGGACGGGAGGAGGACTTGTTCACTGAACTAGACACGCTGGTTTCTCCCATATATTCCTCTTAAGGTGAAGAGGACTATTGGATTTGGATGGAGGATAGTTTAAAAAATTATTTTGTTCGTTCTGCTTATGTCTTTTTGAAAATCATTGCACGGTACCCTCTTTGGTTTCTGCTGATATGCTATTTTCAAAATCTTTTGGAAAAGTTTGGCTCCTTTTAAAATACCTTCTTGGTGTTGAATTTGAACAGGTTGCCCACAAGAGCTGCTCTCTCTAGCAGAGGTGCTTGTTAACTTTGTCGGGCTTCTTGCGTATCCAGCAATTCTAACAAAGAGGATGTTTATAAACATTTATTTCTTTCTTGTTCTGTCACTAACCATATATGTAGAAGTATACACGCCTAGCTTGGTTATTCTTTCTCTGTGCATTTTTTTGCTTTGGAATTATACTTTCGGTTTGGTTTGGGCAGCTAGTTGCAGGAAAAGAAAATCAAGGAGAACCCTTTAATTGCATTTGGCACGCTGTATTATGGTCTCTATTTGGTTATTGAGGAACAGTACTGTATTCAAAGATGGTAGGTTTGATATTTTTGTCATTTTGGACTTGATCAAAGTTAAAATGTAATTTTGGTTATCTTTTTCTAATTCGTGCATAAATAAAATCTCTTACGAGTAGATGTAAGGTTTTGTTAGAATCCGTGTAACTTATATTCATGCGAGTAGTAAAGACAAATTTGTAGTACTTGCAATCCATATACACGCACACAAGTCCTTCAAAGTCCACATATAACACTACTGCTCAATGAAATGAATACCTGTGAGCTCTGCACTTCTGCTTTGAATTTGGACAGGTTGGCTTCTTGTAGCATCTCAGTCTTAAGTCAAAAGCAAAAACCAAAACAGCTAAAATTAGTACATAATTTGAGTATCACCGTTCTAAAAGCGATAAAACTTTACAAGGCAAATCAAACATTCATGGAATTCTAAAAGGACTGTAAATAGGTTTCAAAACGGCTTTACCCTCTGCATTTCTTCTTTTGATACCAATGACTGAGATACATTCTCCAAACTATCATTCAACACCTCCGTTATAGAAGCAGTTATTGCCTCAGCTTGATTTAAAGGCACTCCTTGTCTCTCAAGTCTTTTAACCTACACAATACACAAACAAACAACGCAAAAATTAAGCCTTTTTTCATAACCACTAGTACTATAACGGAATAAGACAATGTTTTAAAAACCGAACCAACCAGTTGAACCTTGAACCACCCTTTATTACAAGGGATTCGTTCAAACTATTTAAAACGGTTGAACCATGACCCAGATGTCCCGGCCGTTGTTTTTAAAACATTGTAATAAGGACATGAAAGGTTAAAAAAAAGTATATAAAAGAGTAATGTGAATTACAAGGGCTAATGTATCGACAAGAAACAACCGTTGTCCATTTGATTTAACAAATTGAGAAAAATGCATAGAGCTAGAATTATTAATTAAAGGTGAAAATTTCAAAGCCCTATTTCCAAATCCTCCAAATCCAGTTAAACCAATCCCAGAATTGGTCCCTAAAATTCCCAATCTTCTACAAGCCGCCGCCGCGGCCATTTGATTCCAAACAAGAAAAACTCTTTCTCAAACCAGAAATTCCTCCAACAATTCCAAACCAATGATCACAAAAACTTTATAGCAGCAACAGCAGCAGCAAAAATTCTAACAACAAAATAAGAACAATTTCATGAACCCCATAAACACAAAATCAATCAATTAAGATAAAAAGAACCAAAAACTTGATCTTTAATTCATTTTATGTAAACAAAATAGGAAAAACATAGTAAAAGAAGAGATTTTTGAGAAGAATTAGTTACCTGAATGTGAATATGAGAAAAGGGTTATTAAGGAGAGAATAATTGTGAAGCATGAATTATGAATGATGAGATAAAATGAGGATTAGAGAAGTAATTGGTGGGAAATTAGAATAGAAAAAAGGGTTCATTTCATCATCCTATTTTGAATCAAAAAAAATGAGATACCATTAAGATTACGACACGATTTTGTTGGTATCAAAGACATGGATAATGCACATGTGGGAATTGTTTTATTCATGTTTTTTATTATGGACGGTTTAAGTTGTGTTTGGTTTCATAATTAGTAGAGTTTTATTTTCAAATTAATGTATTTATATGTGTGATTGTGATGATTAGAGGTATTTTTTAAGTGATTAACATGATTTTCTAAACATATTGATTAGAAATTGAACCTTAAATTAAATGGTTAAGAAGTTTAAACTTTTTTTTTACAAGGACGAAATGATAAAGTTATTATAAACTCATATATAAAGTGGAGTGATTGGAGATTAAGCCCCACACAAGATGGAGGGACGGAAGATCGAACCCCGATCTAAAATATCCGACTGAACAATTTCAACATGTTTTGTAAATTGAGTTAAGATTTTTGAACAGTTTAAACATTTATAATACTAGTATTAAATTATATTTAGTGTTTTTTTTGTTACAAGTTACTCCATCCGTCTTAAAATATAAGAGAAAATTAGTTCAAGAAAGTTGATGTATCTGGTTAAAAATTTAATCTAGATATATTAATTTTATTTGACCAATTTTTCTTATATTTTGGAACAAAGAGGGTATAGGTATAGCTTTGTATTTGATCTTATAAATGTGATTTTAATTAAAGATTAATTTTTTGCCAAAAATAATAATTAAAAACTTTTGTTTGAGTTTTGTCCAAGTAAATTTATTTAAGTTGAGGAGGCATGTATTATCAATAAATAAATGAGTGTGTCATTGAGTGTAAGTTAACATCTCTCGTATACTATTATATATATATATATATATATATATATATATATATATATATATATATATATATATATATATATATATATATTTTCTCCGTCTCATAATATAAGAGAAAAATATTCATTATTTTTGTCTCAAAAATATAAGAGAAAATGAACAAACATTTATCTTTTCAATAAAAATTTACTCTCTCTTTTATTTTAATTGATTCAATATTTTATTATCATGGTAAACACATTTACACACATATTTATATATCATGAATGAGTCCTTGTTTATAAATTTTAATTATCTCAATATTTTTTAGTGAGTATAAATGTTCGAAATATTACATTAATGTAATTTGATATCTATTTTAAACGCGCCGACGCACGCACATGTGCACAAACATTTGGCGACCCATAAAAACTTTAAACTCTGCTAAGAAAAAATATGAGATTGAGAGGTGTTTACTCTTTAGCAAGAATGCTGTTATGGGAATTACGTTTACGGTTCAAGTTTATCCAAGATCCATTGTGTAGCCCATAAATAAGAGGAATGACCTTCAACGGGAGTGTTTCGGCCATTGTTTTAAAAATCGGACCGGCTGAATCGGGAAACAGGGGTCACCGACCTGGTTTAATTATTGGATCACCCATGTTGTTGGACAGGTGAGAACCGATCAAAACCGGTGAACCGGTGGTTTAAAAAAACTGTCGGTTCAATGCTTGCGTTCTTTTTCGTGTCCCAGATCGATGTCGTGTAGATATGAAAATAAGAAGAAGAAAAAAGAGGAAGAAATAGATTTTAGAAACAAAGAATAGAAAGAATTGAAAGAGAATAAACCGAAAGAAACGATCGTATGACTCGGTCTTAATAATGTTTTAAAAAGTAAATACGATTGTAGTGAATTGGGTCATTATTGTGATGTCATTAAACCCGATGAAACATGTTTCGCTCCCAATAATCTATTTTACCATGTGATGGCAGTCATGCATCAGTACTATTACAAGGTTCAAACCATATCGAGCTGCTACTTTAATGACAGTGGGCTCATTTCTTTAACCGGCCCAACTTACCAGGAGTGCAGGGCCGACCTTCACCTCAAGCCAGCAGTGCTGCTGCCTGGGGCCTCTAAAAAAATGGGCCTCAAATTTTTTTATTAGATACTTATATTATTAGATCCAATCTATATTTGGCTCAAAACAAAATAAAAATACTTAATAAAAAAATATCTATGTTTGGCCCAAAACAAAGTAAAAATACTTAATAAAAATATAAAAAAAAAAAAAATTGTTCTAGACTTTCACTTTTCAGCAAACAAAAGAAGTTATTGATGTTATGAATGTTGATTAGAAAATGAAATTTTGTTTATGTTAATTATATAGATAAATGATTAATTTTAAAGTTATTGATGCTATTTATAATTTTAATAGATGATATTCTTTTAGTATATTTTTTTATTAGGGATTCATTTTTATAATTTGCTTGGGACCTCCAAAATGTCGGAACCGACATTGCGGGAGTGCTGCAAATGTTTAACAAATTTATGCATATAAAATTAAAAATAAATTTATATACTAGATTATTGTTGATATTTTAAAAATACTCACGAATTTTCAAAATTATATCATATCAACTTTATATATAAATTACAAATCAACATAAAAATATGTTTTTGCAAATGCGCGTAAAATTGAGAATGGATCAGTGCATATGTACGGGTATTTTATGTTTATAATGTATTTTGGCAAATATGTTGTGTGCATTTGTCAAATTTATTTAGCAATTTTCAAGTTATATTTAATATTTTATATTTGAATAACATTTTATATTTATAATACCATTTATTCAATAATCAATGACCAATAATTTATTGTCTTATTTTGGATGAGATTCTAACTTTTGTTCTTAGTTTAGAATATGTTACGCGAGGTCTTTAATTAGTTGTTACTATAACTCAGTCTATTTGACCTTTTTAAATGTGATTTTAATTTAATTTTGGTAAAAAAAAAAGTGATTTTAATTAAAAATGTATTTTTGTTTGTCAAAATTTTTTATTAAAAACATGTATTTGATTTTTTGTCCGAATAAATTAATTTAAGTTAACGAGGCATATATTATCAGTAAATGAGTATGTACTTGAACTCACTTGTGGCTAATAGATGTAAAACATTAATCCCATCCATCATTTTTTTAAAAAAATTTTACTTTTAAGCCGATATGTAACGTTTCATTTATTTCTCTTGCTTCTTTTCTCCAAGAATCAAATTGTTATCCACATAGGAGGTTAAAGTGATAATCAGAATTATTTATGATCTTTAAATTTATAACACATTAAAAGTGTTATATTCATATTGTAAATGTGTTGATTTCATTTCATGACCTTCTAATTGTACCCATCGAACAACCTTATGCTGCTATCAGACGGAACAATGAAAGATCTCCTTATCTCAATCTTATTATTTAAAAAATCCCCGAATGCAATATTTTTCTCAAAATGCTTAAAAATACTCCCTTCGTCCCATTATATAAGCACCCTTTTAAAAAAAAGTTTAGTCCCATTTTATAAGCACTTTTTCAAATTTCTATACAAATTTAAGATTGTTTTCCAAATATACCCCTAAGTATAACTTTTTTTTTTTTTTACGAACCCCAATTAGGGTTACAAGAGAGTCTTCAAACCTAACTCTACCCTAATCCCAAGTTTCTTCCCGTGACCAAGAAACTTAAATATAGTATTTCCCAAGAATTAAGAATAAACCTCAACCCTAGTAATATTACCAAGAGCAAAGAAAACTCTTTAATCAAGCTTGTTTGTTGGCTTCAAAACCCTTGAATTCTTGTTTACTCTCTTTCTTGTTTGTTCTCCTTGTTTCTAAACCTCCCTTTATATAGAATAAAATATACCTTTAAAATAGGAACAAATCTATTTTAATCTGTAACAAATCTGACCAAAAACTGCCAAACAAAAAATCTGGTCTCGCGCCCGCGGTCAGTTTTGTTTTTTTGTGTGGTGTTATTGGATTGTTTTTTTTTTTCGGTGATAGGAGTAGCAGTAGAATTGTAAGGTTAAGCCAATTAGCTAAAGATAGAGTATCTAGGCATTTGTGCAGCCACCTGTACGTCCACAATAATTATGTTGAAGCTTTTAAAAATTACAAAGGGCAATTTAGTAATCTTTATACATAAAATACTCACTTTAATTACACTCCTAATATTTCTTAATAAGCGTGATTTTGGTCAGAGGAGCTTATATAATGGGACGGAGGGAGTAATATTTTAGTTCAAGAAAACTTATGTTTTAATCAGTCTTAATGAACTGCCATAAACTTCAATTTTTGGTTGAACTCAATATATGCTCCCACTCGAAAGCCAAAAATAATTTCTCAAAGAACTAAAATTCATTATTAATCTCTCACAACAGAAGCTCCTTTATACAACAGATTAATCTCTTACATGAAAACAGTACACACCTCATATATACGGCACATTTGTTTTGTTGTTCCTCTTTTACCAGTCTCTGTTCGTCTTGTGCAGAGATCTGGTTTTTATTAATAATATATATATTTGCCGTTCAAAAAAAATAAATACACACCTTATATTATACATGCTGGAATTTATCTTCTTTATATTCAAACAAGAAAAATGTGAGATTGGGAGGGGTTTACTCTTTAGCAAGAATGTTGTTATAAACAGGATAATACGTTTCCAGCTCTAGTTCATCCAAGATCCGTTGTGTAGCCCACAAATACGAAGAGTGGCCTTCAACGTGATTTGTCACGTCAACCTGAAAATCCACGGAACCGTTTTAGCAAAATGTCCAAATCCAATAAACTATGAATTCTAGCACAAGTCATAGAAATACAAATTAAAATAGCAATTTACTATTGTACGCAAGAACATTTTTATAAATATCCAAAACAAAATGTGCAGCAAAGATGATAGAGAAACATACATTTTGGATCCCAGGAATATCGATCGGCTGGATTCCAGCTAAACCTTGAGTAAGTAGGCTGCACAAAATTAGAAGATTAGTTTATGTCTACTAAAAGTGTAGAAGTAATCCAAATTTTCCTATATATGTTAGTAAAAATTCTATTCAGATCACCTAAGCATGCACTTAATCAGTAGAAAACAACTGTGTCAACTGTCATGAGGGTTCAACCTTTCTCTCTATGTACTAGGTGACAAGGTGCCTCTCTGACGCAAAAAAGGCAAAATGCAAAAATTGACCATTAATCCCAAAATATTATGAAGTGAGAACCGCAAATACAGTTTCATATAAATATATTATGAAGTGAGAACCGCAAATACAATTTCAAGCCATTCCATCATTTTTAATTTTGATCTGAGTTCTTGCAATAATTGTCCCTATGTGCTGTGGATCAACCGCAAGAATCCACAGCGCTGCATAAATTCTACCACTACATTTTCATGTACCTGGCACGGAAAGCAACTCCAAGCATCCAGTCCGTCCTTGAATAAGCATTTATAAATCTTCCTGCTACCATCTACAGAATACCAAGATATCATTGAAACTAATAAAAACAATATTTTTGCCATACATGTGAGAATGAGAATGTACCAACGTCTAACTATTATAAAAGAAATTTAAATTCCTTTTAACCTTTCTAGCAGCTTCCCAATTCTCATCCTTGATCGCAAGGGGTGCTCCAAGAAGGACAACTCTTTCTACAAGTTCAGCTGCCAATAAAAAGTTGAACCTTTGAATCAATAACAAAGGTAACATCTTATTTAACTGATAAATACACAAAGGACCAACATAGACATGAAGTCTTATGTAATGTACCCATCATCAGAGTTGAAAATTTTTAAGGAAGAAAAACTTATCCTTTGACCAGTAACGAAAGGAAAATAATCTTTAGTATCGAAGACAAAAAAATTTCAAAGAAACAAAGTAGAAATACCTACCGTGGTTTTCTGTTTCAGCCAAACACTCTAGACACTTGAAAATAACTCTTGCTCCAAGTGAGTAACCTATAAGGGTCACAGGCCTGAAATTCAGATTAAAAATATTGCATATCCCACGGTTTTATAGGAACTGAGTTTTATAAATAAACTTCTAAACAAGATAAATACCTATTTCCCTGCAATCCTCCCAATATTACTTCAGCAAGCAGCCTCCCTGCCTTGTCTGATCTGAAATGTAAAGTAAACTATGAATGAAATTGAGGCAGTAAAACATCTCTCTTTACCATGCCGTTTATCTAAAAAAAGAGCAAGAATAAAAATGGTCACATATATCCAAGCCACCCCAGAGCACCTCGACTTTTCACACTTCATATACTATATGGTTTTGACTCTATTTTTATACCATTAAACAAACAAAAAACGGGTAAAATGCAAGATTTCACGGCTATGATGAAGCCTTGGAGCTAGGAATAGCACATATGACTACATGCATTGTCAACTTGCATGACTGTTTTTCAAGCATATGCTATCATAATTCACTGACAATCAATTATATCATAGTACACTGTTCAGTAAAAATGATAGAAACTCCATGAATTGCCTAAATCACATTAAGTAACAAAAGGCAAGTAGATGATTTCCTTTACTTTGCAAAAGTTCTATTACACTTAAAACTAAGATAAAATTAAACCTGTCAATCGCAATTGACCAAATGCTGTCTATGAAATCAGTGGCTGAAAGTAATGTAGCTGGCCAAGCCAATGCAGTTAAAAGTCCACTTAACACAGTCAACATTGCCCCTTGTCTCATCAGTTCCGTCGCAATTCCTAATGCATCACAGAAGTATTGACATTATATGCAATTCCTAATGCATCACAGAAGTATTGACATTATATACAACTCTACTTTATAATATTAGAAAGTAATAGTAGCCTGAAACCCAAATTAATTACTTGAAGTAAGCCAATCCTGAATTGCAGTGCTCACGGCAATTAGATTCTTGGATTCCCACAGCAGTGCATACCTAACTTTTGGAAAGGCCATATATGAAATGTCATTTTTTTTGCTAGGATCATGAATCATTAGGGTATTAACATTGCAACTTTACAAATGTAAAGAAGCAGCAGGAAAACACATGATTGTAGTATAATAAGATGATTTCCAATCATCATGTTGTATTGGCATGTACTTGGCTAATAAAAACTGTGTTAAACAATAACTAACATTCACAAGCAAACCCGTTATAATTATTATCAACACCAGATTGCAGAAAATGGCGAAAAGCCGTAAATCTGCTGTATTAAATGGTTGATATGATAGCATTGCAGCCAAACAGCATAAGTGATAAGCCGCATAGCAGTTGAATTGAATCAGCTACATATTTAAAATAATCTATTTTCTAACGTACAAGAATTAATCAAAATAAAATACTGAAAACATTAAAACAATTTGAATAAAAGACTAATGGTGAAAAAATATTTCAGACCACACCAAATGGTGAAAAAATACTCAACTTATAATGTTCAAAACAGAGTAATAAAAGCATTAAAAGAATCGAAATAAAAGACAAGAAAGAAATATATTCACAACACATCCTTTTAAACATTTCCCAGACCAGACCAAACCAATTGAATTATTAAAAATAAAAATAAAACCTGACAACACAAAAAAAGTAAAAATAAATGACAAAAAAATATTCATTCATGGTGCATTACCCTTTAATTCATAAAGAAATAGTTGTATGAAATATCTGTGACTATTCAGTTCTTTATAAAAAAATAAAAAAAAAACTACCTTGTATTCCACAATAGGCAAGAGATCTGTTATACTTGCTAGTTGCTACAGTATTTGCAACCAGAATAGCCCTTTTGCAGAAATCACAACATAAAGCAATAAAGAGAAAAGGCTAACTCAATCTCAAAAGCTAAATAGGGAAGGATTATCAAAGTCAATTGAAGGAGTATTTCTGCCTTATACCTAGCTAGCTGATGTGGGATCTTAACAATATCAACTACTTTTTCCTAAATAATAATTATCGAAAAAAAACATTTTAAGGAGATTGAAAATGGAAATTATTACCGCTCCAAATTGTCGTTTAGTCCTTCCCATGGCCTTAAAAAATCTTTTTCTTCAAAGATAAATCCGGATATCAATATCTCAATTCCCAGCCTCTGCAAGCAAAAGTCAAATAAGACTCTGACATGGAACAGTGAATTAAGTGCAAAATTATTGTTGTATAAAACAAGAAAGAAAAGTTAGAAAAACTTCATGCATATATGCATGTCCTTGCATTACATGGATCATAACTCGATCAAGCAAGAAATGTCACCAGAAAGTAAGAATATGATATCAATAAATGCTTACGCCTTGGGTATGATTGTCTCCTATAGCTTTGAATTCAAATCCGTCAACACTCCCAACTCTCCTAGCCATTTTGGTTCCGGTAAGTCCTGCTCCAGCAGCTGGTAGAACAAAGAGATACAAAAATTATTTTTATTGTCTAGAAAGGGACATCACTAACTGTAACAAAAAAAGGAAGAAGAGAATAGTCCTACAGATCATAAATATGTCCTAAAAATAGCATGTAATAGTACTACAAAGAAATATTGTAAATTGAATCTTGTCCTCACTCCTCAGGATAATAAAATATAGGACATATTACTGAGCATGTGTTTTCCACCAGATTGTTAAAGAACTTTAAAACAAATCCCATATAACCTTCATAACTCGTCTTCTAAAAAGGCAATTCAAACGTTCCCAACTGAAAGATATAAAACTTATCTCATTTATGAAATTACTGCATGGAAGTTGATCAACACATTGCAGCAACAAAATGTATAAATTGCACAGAAATGTAGAACAAAAACCATCACATTGAGGATCAATCTAAGACTTCAAATAGAAAATAACGCAGGTATAAATGTCTAAGACACACGAGCATTGACTTGGTGGTCCTATTAGTATCATTAAACAACACAGAAATCAATGAGAGCTACTTGGCATGAGAAGATTCTAAAAATCCAATCATACATTGCCATATATACCTCCAAATGAGGCAGCAACAGCAACAGAACCAGCAACATGTCCTGCAGCTGCTGCAAATCCACTTGCTCCAATTACAGGGACCAAAGTACCTAAAGTTGGAGCCAAAGCACCAAGTCCTGCAGCAATTGCTGGAGCAGCTAACCCTGTTTTATGCTTAAAAGTGAAAACAGTCAAATCCACAAGGAAATTTATTCAATTCAAATCAAAACACAGAAAATATGTTATGGAGGTATTCATTTATACCACCGGTAATTGCCATCAAAGTTCCCCCAGTTAATGCTGCAGCACCAATAATACCACCCCGCTTCCATTTAGCCCAGCCGCTTTCTTTTGATTGAGTTTCTTCTTTATTTGATTCTTGCTCTTTAACGATAGCCATTGCAGAACTAGAAATTATCATCTCAATGGCCTCCTGCAAAGTGAAATTTCAGTATCATCATTAGAAGTAGAAGATAGGAGGCTATGGGTCAGTTAATGCGTGAAAATAAGATAGTTTAAACCAAATTATAACAGATAACCATGTCAAATCAGGCTCAACATGTAACTTAAAAATGATGATGAATTTAATGGCTGTATTCGTCACTCATCGGAATGAGGATGCATTCTTTACATGTTTCTAATGCAGTATAAACAGTAAAAACAACTCCTCATATCTCATGTCCACCTCATCTTATAAAATTTTTCATTCTCAATGACATAAGGTTACTAATCAGAAGATTTATTTGACAACAGACAAACCATTTTTGTCCACTTGATGTCGAGCCAAGTAGCAAGCAGCCGTAGAGCCACACGATGTCGAGCATCATATGTCTTTCTTCTACGAGTATATTTTGTGTTTTCTTCACCTATATCTGACAAACAAGCAGCGAGAAGTTCATAGAGAACTGTCACTTTCCTCTGATAGCTGAGCATCATTACGTCTTCCACTGGACCCTCATCTGTCTTACTATTAGAAGATCCCTGATGTGGGTTTTCTTCACGTTCAATCAAATGAGTATCTTCCTCCTGCCGAGTTTCCAAATGCATGTCTACCTTCTCAGAGTTTGGTTGAACATCGTCACTCGAAAACTTCTCACGACATTCATGCTCGTACTCACACGACTTCTCTCTTTTTGACCTCGACGACTCTGAATTCTTTTCCAAGCTAAGAACCAAAGCATCAACTGCTTCCGACAAAGCAAGTTCTTGATCTAACCTTTTAGCATTATCATCATCAAATTCTCTTGACAATAGTCTCAAGAACTGCAACATTAACATGCATTATCTTTAAGTGATTAATTTGGTAAAAATAAAATCAATAGAAATAAATAAAATATAACAAGAACAATCGAACAACTAACATGAACAATAAACATAGTTTAGTGATTTTTTTAGTCAAACATTTTTTGTTTAACTCCTCACAAACAAAATAACAACTTATATTTGTAGTATCTTTTGGCAATTCTTTCTAACAACAGCAGTGATCAAAAACACAGTTCAAATATGCATGAGACATCATTTTTTACCACCATCTTGGCTGGGAGGTCAATGTAAGAGTCCAAGTCCTAATAAGAGCTAAATAGCACATCAAGTACACATGTATAAATAGGAGAACAAGAAACAAACATGTATGATGCTATAATCCCCTCACAATATGAACACAATGTAGCCAATATATGAAAGTTCAACACTTAACATGATTCGGAATATAGAAAGAAACATACTTAGAAACAAAACATTAAAAGACAACTGTAAAATGAGGCTACATTGTTACTATATGAGCATGTATACGACACGTAGAGCCAAAATGATTTGAAGATTTAAAATTGATTTTCATATGTTTGAACTTTGGAGATTCTCGATAAGAATTGATTTAGTCGGTGTTTGTTATCACAGTGTGAATGTCCATTCCCCAACACAAGTACTCCCTCCGTCCCAAAATATAAGGGAATTTGGTCAACCAAAATTAATGTATGTAGTCCAAAATTTTAACCAAATACATCAACTTTTTTTACCACTTTTCCCTTAAATTTTGGGACGGAGGGAGTCTTTCTTGCTTCTGAAAAACAACAGCAAGTTGCCTTGGGATGCAAGATTTAGTATTGCAACGCCCGTCCAAACATAGGCTTAATCTCTAGAATTGATTCTAATTTAATGTTACATTTTGTAGCTCTCGTCTCTAAACCTGATTTTTAGACTTAAATTTGTTAAGTGACTTTCAAGTAACATTTTTTTACGCATCTAACTAACCATAAACCATTGCTAAAAATCACAATGACACCGTGATTTTGTTGAAGCTATAAAGTATAACTTTTCCAAAAAGAAGGTGGCTCACCGTGATTTTTCGCTAAACTAAGGGAAATCAAGGAAATATCATAATGACATACCGGTCCCACATGACGAGTAGCCAATGAAGATCCAGAAGTTTCCTCAAGTCCAGACCATGCTCCAGAATCAATATCCAAAAATCTATTCACAGAAAACAGAATCAAATATATCACAAATATAATAATAATTTGATTAACTTCAAAACATTAACATTGATTAGTAAAACTAAATGGAATTAAAATCAAATTAACTGAGACTAGTTTTTTTACATCACTAAAGTCATCATTTCCAAAACAAAATTACAATGAAATAAAAATAAAAAAAATGGGTATATTGCAATCTATGAAGCATGACACAGACCCGGAAACAACATGGACACTGACACGTCAACGCAGATAATTTTTTTTGAGAAAATGATATATTTAAATGTAATTAAAAGTGTCGGACACGAGGCTTCTAAGAAATGTCCGCGCTTCATAGAAAATGTGAACATGAAAAAGATGATAGATAGAAAAACGCACATGAAAACAGGGTGAAGCAAACCGGATGTATTATGGATCCAAAGTTTGGGATCTTCGGAAACCGCAGCGGAGGTGGAACTACTCGGAGAGGGAAATTCGTCGGTTGAAAGACCTAGTGGATTAGTCTGATGAAGCTGCGCTTGATGTAATGCCAGGCCCATTAATGCTCCGGCAGCGTATCTCTGCGTCGGCGTCAGATACGACGACGGAGGCGGTGACAACATGAGTTCCGGCGTGCAGAGTGATCGGAATTGAATTATCTGTGTGTGTTTGTTAGTGATTGGAATTGAAGTTATTATGGCGTCAAAGTTTGAAGCGGTTTTGTTTTTAGGAAAATGATAAATATTGCCCTTAAGCAATGATTAAGAAAATAAAAATAGTAAATATTCTCTTGAAACTTGTATTTTTTATTTTTTTTAAAACAATAAACACAATTCCCAATACAACTTTTACTTTTTTTGGTGGGGCACTAGTTAACAAGACCTTTGTTTTTACTCTAACTAGATCATTTCCTTTTTTGATGAAAAAAGAGGAATATTATTATTAACTCGTTTTGTACATTTCCTTTTTTGTTTTTTGTAAAATTTATTAATTTAGTCAACCATTAAACTGATTTGGATAAAATATAGATTTTGATTGGTTAAAATTTCAAAAGTACCAGTACAATGCATTTTCTCACAAGTACCGTAGCATCCCCCTTCTATTTGGGGAATTCTATGGTACAATGATGAAATCATCATATACCAATACATTAAATATATTAACCAATGATCATTTGATATGTGGCATAAAATTTATTAATTTAGTCAACCATTAAACTGATTTGGACAAAATATAGATTTTGATTGGTTAAAATTTCAAAAGTACCAGTACAATGCATTTTCTCACAAATACCGTAGCATCCCCTTTCTATTTTGTGGGTTTTTTACATTTTCTTTTTAAAGAATCTTCTTTTACTTAAACAAGAGAGATTTATTGGTAAGTTTTATGGTACATTAGATAATTTTTAATGTACCGGTACATTAGAAATTAATTTATTTTGGACAAATGGTAAACAGTTTTAAAAATAAATATAAATAAATAAAAATTAATAGGGTATTTTGAATTAAACAATCTCCTACCTTTCTGATGTAAAAAAAAAAAAAAAATCTCCAAAAATGTTATGAAAAAGGAAACTTTTTATAAGGGATTATGAGACTATACGATTTAAAAGAGTTCAATGTTAGATTGAAATTATGTGATCAATTATTTGTTTCATTTATGACAAGTGTGGTTTATTTAGACATTTTGATTGATGTTGGTAAGATCACAAATGTGTCTAATGGTACAAACATTCTAGTTTTTTTTTTTTTTTTTTACAAAAGGAACATTGTAGTTGATATTACAATTTATTGTTATCATTTTAACTAACACATTTAAATCACTTTCCATTTAAAGACAAGTAACTTCTTATCTTTTACTAGCTAGCTAACTTCTTATTTTTTTAAACACTAATTTTAATAAAAATGCATGTTCATTATTGTTAATATGTTATTACTATCAACTTTAGTTTCCAATTTCTATCATCAAAGTAATTAATAATTATGTATTTGTTAAATAATTTATCAATATTTTCAAATGTGTAATTATTTTGTCAAATTATTCAAATATTTCTTTTTTGAAAAAAATAATTATATATTTTTATTTAAAATAGAATTTTAGTGTATATAGATTCTTTTTAATCTATGTTATATTAAAAAATTCTAAATTTTTGTGGAAGAGATTTACCTAATATTATAAATATAAATACAAGAACTAATTAAAAACTATGAAGTTTACACATAAATTAGCTTAAAAGTATAATTAAATATCGTGAAGAAAAATATACAAAAAAATATTAAAAAAAAAAACATCATCAATATAATATGCATTTTTTTTATCAGTGCCGACACATTACTATGAGATATTGTCATGGCTTAAATACATTTTTGATCCTCTAAGTATTTTTAAGGTTTCACTTTGGTCCTTTAATTATTTTTTGTTCCGTTTTAGTCCTCTAACTTTCATTCTGTTAACTTGCTTGGTCCTAACAATTAGAAAAATGTCAAAAACGAGAGGTAGAAACCTCTATTGAGAAAACGGACATTAGATTTGGATTCATCGTGAATAATGAGAGGTTTTGGAGTGTCGTTTCATAAGCTTTCATGCTTGGAAAGATCACCGGTGATGTGGACGGAGACCGTGATGGAGGAAACTCCGTACGCGATGAATAAGTAGGAAGAAGGTCTCTGGCCACGTGGCGTTTTTCTATTGGATCTCACACCAAAGCCACCAAGTCCCTAAGTGCCACGTATGCAAAATTAACGTTTTTGACATTTTCTAACGATAATTAGGACCAAATAGATTAATATAATGAAAGTTAAAGGACCAAAACAGAACAAAAAAATAGTTAAAGGACCAAAACGGAACGAAAAATAGTTAAAGAACCAAAATGAAACCTTGAAAATATTTAGATGACCAAAAATATATTTAAGCCATAGCCTATTGTCATTATAATCTCTCAATATATCATAAAGAGACACTCTTAAGTGTCTTTCTTTAGTTATAAGTACGTATTTCCAATTACAATTGATCTAAATATTATAATGACAGCAATGTAAAAAAAGAAATGACAACACGTTAATTAACACACTAAGACACCAAAATGATTTTTATATTTATGACTAAAGACACCAAAAATGGTTATTTACCACTTTACCCCGTTTATTTTATTAGTCCATAAATATCTAATTACCACATTTCGTAGAGAATTACACGGTTATAGTATTAGACCATCTCCAATGGAGAACTTCATTTAATAGTATTTATAAGATCCCACTTGTACACATCATTTATTTACAATTTTTTAATAATAGTATCTAATAAGCACTTATTCCCTCCAACCAACACCTCTCTAAATAGTTCTTAACGGGCCCCGCCAATAATTATATATTATTTAATTTAATATATTAAAGTGTGGTAGAAAATAAAATAATATATTAAAGTGTGTGAGACCCATTAAGCACCATGAGAGAGAGAAAATGCTTATTTAAGCACTAGTACTTATTAATAGGTACCATTTTTGCATGTGCTCCAACAGTAGTACTTAATAAGACACGTAAAGGGTCCATTACTCCAACAAATATTCATCGTACGTGATTAAAAGATACTATTAGACCATCTCCAATGGAGAACCTCATTTTTTAGTACTTATAGGGTCTCACTTGTACATATCATTTATTTACAATTTTTTAATTATAGTACCTAATAAGCACTCATTCTCTCCAACCCAAAACATCTCTAAATAGTTCTTAATGGTCCCCGCCAATAACTATATATCATTTAATTTTAATATATTAAAGTGTGGTAGAAAATAAAATAATATATTAAAGTGTGTGGGACCCATTAAACACCATGAAAGAGAAATTGCTTATTTAAGCATACGTACTTAATAGGTACCATTTTTGCATGTGCTTCAATGATAGTACTTAATAAGTATTAGTTCTTATTAAGTACTACTTAATAAGCACTCACCATTTGAGATGGTTTTAGAAATTACTATTCCGTATATTTTAAAGTAAATATTCTATCCAGAAGAAAATAGATTTTTAAAGTAAGTTAATACGATGAAGAGAAGATAAATGTCTATAGGAAATTATGTATTTTATGAAATAATGAAAATAGCCAATTTGACATTATAATATTATCGTTTTCTTGTTGCACCCTTTCCAATCGAGAACTCCTTGGGGAAACCCCAAAAATATGCTTAGTTTGCATATATTTTACCTCAACATCATAAGATATCTTTTATTAGAGCATCCACGATTAAAAAAAAACTTCAATTTTTGATACTAGAAAGAAAGAAAAAACCGAACATTTTTGTTTCTCATGACGGATCACAATCCCAGCTCCTCGCCAGAACCCAAGTTTTCTTCCTGGCACATTCAAGTGCACAACTTAGGTTTAATATAAAATAATTTGGCCATGTCAATGACAAGCTAAATAGTATATCATGATTATCATCCATATAATGCACACAAAGAAATATATACCGCTAATTATAAACATCTGCGATAAAAAAACTAAATTAAAGTAACGAGTATATATCCATTTCTCGCATTTAAAATTCAATGAAATTAAAATCAAAATAGAGTTGGCTACGCTCTTCCATTTCTTCCTCAACAACGAAGGAAGGTGAGAGGTCACTGATTGCAAAAGAATGTTGTTATAAACAGGATATTAAGTATCCGATTCAAGTTGGTCTAAAATCTGTTTTAGCCTAAAGACTAAAGAAAAATAGCCTCCAATGTAATCAGCCAAGTACAAGTCAACCTGAAAATTCAAACAGATTTGTTAGCGAAATATACAAATTCAATGAATTGTGAATTGAAGAAGCCCCAGAGTAATCATACAAGAATAGCCATGAGCTAAGAAGGTTGAGAAACAACTTACGAGTCGGATCCCATGAAAAATGATGAGTTGGATTCCAGTTAAGACCCGAGAAAGTAGACTGCACACAATTGATATCGAATGTTAATATAAACTAAATTTTAAAAAATATTTTACGAGACAAACAGGTGGGATGGTTTTCAGAGCCTGACTCCCGTTGATTATATAAACAATTATATTCTTTGTACGCACCTCAACTTCAGGAGTTTTTGAGGATTGTTCCCCACATATAGTTTGATGATTACACACATTTGCTTGCGGAAATGGCTCCTCTACTGCAATCGATTGAGATGGTAAATGCAAATGACTTGGGGAGTGCAGAGCATCACCTTGACCCGTTATCGGGCTAAGCTCATTAGCGAAACTGAAACAATTAGTTAAAACACCATCGGTCAACTCATCATCCCACTCTATTTCAGTGGGAGTTTCCAATACACCATCTTTCTCCTTCGCTGCTACTTGTTCCAACAGATCTGAAACTGAATCATCACCCGTATCGCCAAAGAGATTTGCTATCCATGAAGAAGTATCCATTGGAGTATGCATTTCACTATGTCCTCTCCAGTTCTGACCAGAAGATTGTCCTGAATTCTCTTCATTGTCAGATTGTTTCTGATCACTTTTCCCACTATTACTCTGACCCTCAGAAGACCTATTGGAACCCAAATTTCCATTCATTTCAGATTTTTGCTCATTCCCATGACCTTCCACCACTTTATCAGAAGGATTGTCATTCAATTTCTCATCAAAGGCAGTTGAAGGTAGTGCAGGGTGTGCATCAGGACCATCATGACAAGAAATGTCACATTTGGGTGACTCTTCCCCTCGTTCAAAATTACCACTTTGCCCGTCACTGATATTCCCATCTGCTTGTGGAGTTAAACCAGGAGACGGAGTGTGCCCTCCATTGCTCTTGACAGATTCATCTGTACCATTAGGTGGGGTACAAGTATCACCCATCTTTTCCACCTCATCCTGCTTGACGGTTTGGTTGTTCGCACAAATTTCACTCCTTGTTGCATTGCTGATACAACCCTGACTATTTTCTGTGGCGGTTTCTAGTGTAACACTGGCCCCCAAAGACTGTTGTTCACAGTTGAGTGGCAATGATACAGTTTGGGAACACTTCGGACTCAGTGCATCAGATAACAATATAGAGTTCTCTCGTTTCTCATCTATCCTCCATATTCTGAGATCTGGAGGGAGATATGCAGTTCCTTTCCACTTGCACAGAAACAACAAACTAACAGGACCGTGAACCCTCCCAGTTTGATCCTGGTAATGCCAGACTGGCTCTCTTAGTCTCGCAGCTCGTGAATTAGTGGCATCACCGATTGCTGACTCATTAGGATTGATTTGGTTCTGTATTACATGTGTATTCCCATTAAGCTCACAGGTAGTCGACGAGCCTTGTGCATTGTGTCCTGAACCGTCTAAGGAACTGTCCCAAATATTTTCTTTAACCTTCTTGGTTATTGGACCATTTGAATCTACTACACAGGAAGTCTCAGATCCATTACCATTGTCAGCTTTAAGATGGTGAGGTTTTCGGGGAGTTTGAACCTTGCAACTCGCACGAACAGCACTTTTCCATGGATTTTTAGCTCGAAGGATCTCATCAAAATCTAGAGATAATTTTCCTTTCAAGTACATCCAATACACCTTGAAAAGATACTCCCAGCTGCTTTTGTCATCAAAATCCACTTCGCACTGAGAAAGTAGCAGAAGGAATTAAAAAGATAAAAGTTAGATTATCCGGCTTTCATGTATAATTAACTCACATCTAGTGGCACACTATCCCCACCTCCCCTCTCTTCCTAACACTCAAAATATAGGGAGAGGGATGGGAAAATAGTACTGATGTGTACTCATAACAAAGTTCAACAAACCATTACCTTAATTCCCATGGCACTGTTTTCGATCAGCACTATTGTCCTCTTGCATGCTCCACACAAACCTTTGTTTCCTCTGACACTAACAAAATCAGATTCTTTTTTCGTACATCCCTTGCACAAGGAATATGTACAAGTATAGCACATGTAGTGGCACGATTTGCCACAATCGCTACATAGATGCCAACCTAAGCAGTGCAAAAACGAAGACTTAGTTATGCCATTAGAAACTAAATAAAAATAAAAAATCTACTACAAAAAGAAGTGATCAACTTGTCAAAAATAAGGTGCACTAATTAGCAAATGTACTAATAGCGACTCTATATTATAAGAGATAATAAATGAATAGCATTGTTAAATATTGAATTGATTTGATTCAACATAATCGGAAACAGTTATCCACGTTTTCAAGCAAAAACACAAATGAGCCATGCACAAGAAATCTATTATATAAAACACGATCTATGCAAGGGATCTAATGTCACTTGCACATTTGTCTTTTTTCGTTCCAAATTAATGCACCCTTGACGCAATTAGTATAATGAGTAATTAACCCTAATTTTTAATTCACATTTTTATGATCAACAAACATGTGCAGACCGAAAAACGCCTTGAACTGATCAACAGACAATTGAGATCAAGGAAGAGAGAACTAGGGCTACTACAATCCCCCTACAACAAGCACCACTCCCTGAACCTCAACAATTTTCATAAACAAAAACCCAAAATTCATCATGCCTAATGAAGGGAAACCAAGCCCCCAAACCTCATATATATAAGCAAAACTAAAATGACAGCAATGATCATCTTCACATTCACGGTAAACTTTCTAAATCTATCAACTATCAAGTATCTAGGCAGCAACATTTTCTCCATTTTAGTTCATCCACCAGAAAAAGAAAGAAAAAACATAAACTATTTTTCAAATCTCATTTACAAATGATCATATTTCATTCAAGTGATAAAACATATCTCAATTCTCAATCCCCTTAAACACACAAAATCAAATTTTTCTAATTATATCATATAACCAAACAAACATGATAGCAACATTATATCCAAATTACAAATAAACTCCAATCCAAACATCTTAAAATGCATAAATCACCACATTAAACTTAAATTTAATCTCTGCATGTTAACAAATTAAAACAAAACAAAAAATACAAAAATCAACATACCACAATTCCATTTCTCAGTTAACCGAAAAAACTCTTCGTCTCGCTTAACACAAGCTGGATGATACGCCTTAGGACAACCCCTAAAATAATCAACACAAACACAATTATACCTCAAAAATAATCAAACCAAGTGTAACTGAATTTCAACAAACAAAAACAAATTATGAACTAACCGATAATCACATAGCACAAGTGAACCACCATCAAAGCAAATAAAACAAACATCTTCATCATCTTTCGGCTTCACCTGCTTCAACCGCGCCGGTGGAGGAAGAGTTCCTTTCGGAGGACGACCACGCTTCCTTTTCAAAGCAGTGTCACCACCACCACCACCACCTGTCATCGCCACGTCAGCAGAAGCAGCGTTGACTCCGATCAGCTCAGAAGTTTCAGAAACCCTAACTTCTCCTCCGGTCACCGGAATCACCGGTTGCTGAATCAGTTGCAGCTGCTGCTGCTGTGGTTGTTGTTGTTGTTGTTGTTGTTGTTCCATGATAGAACAAACAAGTGAATTGGAATTGGAATAATGAAAGATTGAAGAAGAAAATGAGTTGAATTGAGAGAGAAACCCTAGGAATTGGGGATTCGGTGGATTTGATTTTGATCTGAAATTGGTGTGAGTGGACACGGAAACGAAATTGAAAAAATGGGGAATGGACTAAGTGCAGATGATGTAACAATACACACGTTGTTTATTATATTTTGTTTCTTTCCTTTTTTTCGTTACTCTTTTTCTAGATTTTAGTCAAATTTTCTATATCATTTCTTGCTTTATCTTTTTTACCTTTTATGACAAATCAGATATTTTTTATTTTTTGTGAAGATTCTAATATCTACCGTCAAATACAGTCACTATTATTCTTATTAGATCAAAAATATTTTAAAATTGAGATAAATAATTAGTCTAGAAATTTAAAACTACTACTCCGTTTTAAAATATCAGAGAAAATTGATCAAATAAAATTAATATATCTGAACTAAATTTTTAACCAAATACATTAATTTTTGTTGATCAATTTTTTTATTATATTTTATGACGAAAGAAATATTTCATAATCAAAGTAAAAATTTAATTCTCAAATTTTAGTTAAAAGTAAATGAATTTCAACCACTCAACTATATCATCCTAATGTGATATTTTAGTTAGTTATTTATTGGTATGAGTATTTAGGAGTTACTATTGTGTTGTGACTTGTGAAATTGTGATGATGAGTGGAGAAAAGCGAGGGTAGAGCGTGTCGGAATCTGAGTCTCTCGAAATGCACGTGGTTAGTTGTCATCAGAGGGAAAGATCACACCCTTCAATGTGTGTGTGGGACCCACTTCATAATTTTCATCCACGACATAAACATGATCCAAATCAACCTTACTTTCACAATTTATTAGTCATACTACTGTGTATTTTTGGTCTCTCTCCATGCATTCCCACCATACTTATTGTTAAATTTTCTAATCAAAGAGTGGTAGTTAGGTAAACTTTTTATATGTAGTATTCTTTTTTTATAAAGATATTTTTTTATTGATAAAGACATTTTATATATAGATAGAGTGCTTAATCTAAAATTCTACCAAAAAAAGAGTGCTTTATCTAAACAAAAGCAAGATAAATAAGAGAAAGATAATGAATGAATAAAGTTTAATTTATAAATCTTGCTAATTGGGTATGGGTGTATTAGTTAAGAAATTAAAAAATGTTAAATTTTGCTCTCAAAACAATGGTTAGGAAAACAAAAACAGTAAGAAAATTATTGGAACTTGTGCATTCTGCCTTGTTAAATTAAATAATATACTATTTTTAATGTAAATTTAACTTCTTTTAATAACTTTAGTTAGTATTTTTGGGCACTAATTAGCATGACCAAAAAATTAAAATTTAGATTTTTTTTGGTATAAATTAAAATTTAGATTTAAAGGTGTTTTGATTACACAACTTTCAATAAGGTTTTTCTAAATTTATACCATTAACTATTTTCATGAAAGTTTTTCTAAATTTATACTATTAACTATTGCATGATATTTAGGAGTTGTATTTGCCTTATATTATTCATTTTGGGTTATGCAAACTAGTGCACCCCATGCACTAGTTAAAAATACAAAAAAAAGTAAATTTTATATTAAAAATAACATTTTTTAATTTTTACATACATTGATTACACAAGTTTCAATACAATAATACTATATTGAGGTTCCTTGAATAATACATAGGATGCACTAGTTAGTTTTTTCCATTCATTTTTACTTAATTTGGATGGAGATATGAGATCTTCTTCTCTCATGATCTTAGATCATTGGCCCATTATTTCTAGTATTTTTCTCAGAACTCCCAACGGTCTACATTTCCAACAACTGTTGTCGAAATTCATGCTTATCAAATAGAAAAGGATTAGAAGATTGCATTTTACAATTAAGATAATATTTATCATTTTTTTTCAACAAACTATATTTATGTATTGTATTTCAACTCATCAAATTAATATACTAAATACGTTAGACAATGTAAAACTTTGATCGTTAATATCTTTAATTATTTTTTATTAAAAATTATAAAAATGATATATTTTAAAAAATTCATTAAGACAAATCAAGCAACATCTAATATATAGTATTTACATTTATATATTACTAGTAGGAAAATAGGGTCGAAATAAATTATGTGAATAACGCACATACTCAAACAAAGTCAGATATTTTGGAATAAACGGAGTACTTTTTAAGTTCATTTTAAAGTTAATGTATATACTATATAGTCTATATTATAGACCAAATACATTAATTTTTTAATAAATCTAAAAAGTAATTTATTTCTTATAATAAAAGACAGGAGGGAGTACAATGCATTGTTTTGTTCAATTGACAAATTTGTACCAGGACTCCCTAAAATTACGTTGCATGAATCCATACCAAGCGTCCAAGACCACCCTAATCATGGCTTAGATTACAAGCAATCTTTTATTTGCATTGCAGAACATAGATTTGTCTTAGTGATTAGTAAATCTTTAATGTGAAAACTAGATAAATCATTTTCATCCATTACCAGCAGTTTTGAGATCTTTTATAGGAAGGTAAATAATGGCAGGCTAAGGGGGTTTATTTACTTAACACCCAACACAAAGTATGTGATTTCCATTGAATGATGTTTCATCATGGAAAATTTGCACTAATATGGAGTTTTGATTGATTATGAATGGAAAAATTTGGGATTGTGGTCAAGCTGCCATACAAACATAAAACGCTATGTAAATATACTACAAAATTGTACTATCACCTCGAAACCAAAACAAACTAGGCAACTATTGCAAATCTATCTTTTGGCAAGTGCATATGAAGTGTTCATTTGTTTTACTATGATTGTCATTTGTCGATCACTAGAATATTAGCATTACCATCAAACAGAAACATATTTAATGCTAACGTCGCCTTCATTGGCTAAATTGTATTCAAAGAATTCAAGGAAAATGGCAAGATGTGATGTGTACCGATCACTGTGTCCCTTACTATGTCCTTAAAAAGTCCTTATTGCTGAATCCAGAGAGGCAGGGACCATATATCAACCTACAGCCTCTGCAAGCATAAGTTCAAAAAGAATCCAATTTGAAACAATAAACTTACCACAAAAATAGTGTATGATAAAACAAGAAAGGTTAGACAATGATCGTTAAAGAGTGTACTCAATCACGCACAGATCATAACTCAAGTAATAAGTGGACAGAAAGTAGCATTGTGAAAATTGAAATGACTAAAACTTATGCCATGGTTATATGGGTTTTTCTTCTGGCTTCTAAAAATAGTACTTTCAGTTTCATAACTATAAATGTAAATGCAACAAATGTTACCTTATAAGTTACATTTCAAAGAAAAGATTATAACTTGGCGCAGATGTAGACTTAGGTTAAACATGCAAGCAATGTTCACCAAACCAAATACTAGTTCTTAGTTATTAATACAGTATAAACAATCAAAATTATCACATTAGTATCTCATCATCACCTCAAAGTTACCAATTAATTCATTTTACAAACCATTTTTAGTCCACTTGATATCGAGCCATGTTGCCAGCACCAACAAAGGCGCTTGATTTCAACCACCATAGTGCTTTCTTCTCCAACTACACCACTTGTTGCTTTCATAAAGAACTGTCACTTTCCTCCAATAGCTGGGCATCATTACCTCTCAAATTGATCTCTCATTACACCAACAGTTGAAAAAAAATTCACAACATTGATGCTTGTAATCCCAAAACATCTCATTTAGACCTTGAAGAGATTGAATTTCTATTCCAGGCTAAGTACCACCACATTAACAATTTCTAACAATGCAGTTATTGATCTAACCTTCAAGAATAATCATCACCAGATTCTTCTAATCTCAAGAACTGTAACATTCACATGCATTTTCTTACAGAGATATTATTTAGAAAAATCAAATCATCAAAAAAAGAAACATATATGAAACAAAACAACAAATAAAAGCCTTTTCTTAATAACAGATTAAATGAAGCCGTAATATCTTATCTTAATAACGTTTGATAACAAACTATTAATATCTAAATCCTTCTTAATGATTTGACCTATAGTTTTTCCTAGTCTACTCTATCTCGTACAGAACTACTCACCATATAAACTACTCCCCTTACAAGGGCTTCTGTGGGTATTTTCAACACAAGCACAAACCATCTAATGTGAGACTCTACATCTTTTTCACAGTAGGTGCTGATCAAACTTTCACTCGTGCATTCATTTCTAATTCTTCCATCATAACAATCTCATCACTAACAAAAGAGATGTGCAATATAGCATCAAAAATTAGATACAAAAAGAAACTGAATCCAATTGGCAGTTACAAGAAAAGAAGGGAAAAAGAAACATGAACAGTAAAGCAATCCATGCCATCTCACATATAGGCAGAACAATTTCTTTATCTTTTTTTTTTTTCTTTCTGTCTGCTGTTTTCTATTGTCACCAACTCACCTGACTCCTGCAGAGGCTGGACATGGAAATCCACTACATTCAGAACTGAATGCATTAGTGCTACCGAGATTTGACAACTTGAACAATTTGATGAGAGATTTGACAGCTGACATCCAAGAATATACCCATACTAGTTGGTATCACAAGAATAAAATGAAATTTTGGGGTTAGAAAGGAAGAAAAGAATGAATGGAAACAAAATGAGCAAATAAATTGATAACAAGCAATCACAAAAAACAGGTAAACTACAGAGTAGTTCATATAAAAAATTGACACTTGACTAATACTGCAAGGTTAAATTACAACAATTGGAAAGAGCCAACTTCAGATATGTTACGGATTACAAAAATCAAATGTGACCAGTGCTAATGAGATCCAAAATCATGGGTGGAAGTAATCACAGGATGCCCCTTTCTTACAGTACCCACTTTCATAAAATTTACAAACTCGCTGCCCTCTGGGCGGATGTCTATATGAGCCTCCATTACTAACACCATATACTGGTTGCCTGTTCCACGCAGCTCTACCTCTAACTAAACCTGGTTCCCTGCCATGACCAGGAAAACCCCGATCTCTGGGCACAGAAAACCGATCATTTCCATATCTTGTTTGGCTATCCCCAAAGCTCGGAGTTACTACAGAAGTGCGTGAATTTGAGCTTCTGTTCTCATTCACTGCTGTCTGCCCTACTTCCCAACTTGTGTTTGCATTTCGTTGATCCATTCCTCCCCATTCCAGGGGTGTACTTTCCAATCCAAGTCTCCATGTGGTGTCTACAGTCATGCCCAATGTTGTCGTGGATGGAAAAATATGAGAATTTTCTGAGCCCGACTCCCATTGATTACTTGAAACACATATGTTCTTTGGATCCACATCAACTTTAGAATTTCTTGAGGAAAGCTCCCCTGATATTCTTTGATGATGATGATGGACATCTGCTTGCTGTTGCTGTAATGGTTCCACTGCTGCTGTGGGTTGAGATAGTAACTGTAAATCACATGTGGAGCTCAATGCATCGCCTTTACCTGCATCAAGCATTGGGCTAAGCTCTGCAAAACTGAGACAAAGATTTTTAGAACCATCAGTCAATTCCTCGCTACGCTTCATGATTGAAGTGGGAGATTCCAAACCACCAAGCGACTCCATGGCCTCCACCTCTGCCAAAAGATCAGAAACCGATTCATCAAAATCATCTGGTTCACCAATAATAGCCTGCCATGTAGTTGTATTACATGCTGGAGGGGAAGGGGCGCGTTGCAAATCAAATCCCAGCTTAAGTGGTGATGTTATTGTCTCAGACACATGAACCGATGTGGTATCCAAGCAATTGGAAGAAATATTTACATTTGGGTCCTGCCATGTAGTTGTATTACATGCTGGGGGGGAAGGGGCACGTTGCAAATCAAATCCCAGCTTAAGTGGTGATGTTATTGTCTCAGAAACATGAACCGATGTGGTATCCAAGCAATTGGAAGAAATATTTACATTTGGGTGTCTCCAGTTTTGTTCCGAAGATTGCCCTGAGTTGTTTTCACTATCTGATTGCTTCTGATGATTCTGACTACTATTACCCTGACCACCAGAGGTCCTGTTTGAGCCATGATTTCCAATATCTTCAGAATTTTTCTCAATCCCACGATTCTCCCTTAATTTGTTTGTTTCATTCTCATTCAATTTTTCACAAAAGGCAGTTGGTTGTGGGGAAGGGTGTACATGTGACTGGTCATGCCATCCATTGCTCCTAACGGATTCATCTTTACCGTTAGACTGGGTAGAAGTATCATCCACTTTTTGTTCTCTTATCTGTTCGATGATTCGGCTATCTGCAGAAATTTCACTCCTCCCACCATCCTGGCTGCTTTCTTTGTCACCCAATGCAACACTGGCTCCTAAAGAGAGCAATAGACTGTTGTTCTGCAATGACACATTTTTGGAGCACTTCCCATTAAGTGCATCAGTTAACAATATAGAGTTTACTGGTTTGTCATCTATCCTCCATATTCTGAGATCTGGAGGGAAATGTCCACTTGCATTCCACTTATACAGCTGCAACATATGAAAAGGTCCTTGAACCTTCCCAGATGGATCCTGATAATGCCATGATTTATCATTCATAAAATCATCAAATGGCTGCTCAATCCCTGTAGGGAGAAGTGGAGATGAAATGTCCACTGCAACACTAGACACTTCTGATTGCATTACAGCAATAGCACTATCATCAATAGCAGTTTCGTTAGCGTTAATATCCTTCTTTGCTAAGCATGTATTCCCAATTGGTTCACTGGCAGTGGAGAGGTCTCGTGTTCTGCCCCCAACACCATTCAAGACTCCATCCCAAAATTTGGAGAAAATAGGTATATTGCCATCTGCATATATATAATCATAGTTACGGTGAGATAAGCACAGCATGGACAACTGCAAACAAAAACTTGAAAATCAAAACAGTGGAGCAAATGAATTCTACCTCGCTTATTGCCATCTGACTCTCCGGCATCCTCATCAGACTCATACAATGAATCCAAATTGGGGTCAGAGTGTACATCTGGAATTTCATGCAGCCTGCGCTGATGTTCCTCCGGTGAATTTAGTAGCTGCAACTTCTCCACACATTCTTTAAGCGTGAAGTTTGGTTAAGGAACCTTGATCATGTCTATGACACGTGAATGAATAAGCAGAAAAGGCAATCACAAAGAGGCCAACTAACATGCACGGATGCACCTACCCACTTATTGCTGAACATATCCTTGTTAAAATTTATTTCTTGCATGTGTGCATAATTCTTGGTTAAAAAATTGTTAATAATGCAAATTAATTTAAGTATGAAGAAGATATAAATTAAAGGACAACACAGTAAATAAAAATGTAGTCAACTACAGCAAGAATTTATAGGTCACTAAAAGAAATCAGAAAGAATAATCAACAGAAGAAAAAAAAATTAATTTAACACATTGCTTTATAAACTTATGATCATTCGATTAAACGTATAAACTTATTTCATTCATTTATTAGCAAAAAATAACATATAAATGATCCATAGTTGTAGAATCAAGTATTAAATATGCATTATTCAGTACCCACAGTTTGACATATCGAGAGAGGAAGTAAATAGTAAAGGATATTCTTTTCGGTGCCCCTTCTCACTTGCTCTATCGCGAAGATTATTAAGCCGCAATTTCTCAGCTTCCAACAACTACATCAATGTGTCAAAAAAAAACAACTACATCAATAAAAGAGTAGAGTGTTTAATTAAGTCAGCAGTCAAATTTTAAAGAAACAATATTCAATGATTCCATTGATGATAATAAAAAAGGAAGAAAAAAAAATATATATGGTGCTTTCAAAGTTCAAGAGTTGCTATTTTAACCAAAGCATTTTGCAAATGAAATTTCAAAGGCATTTGGAAATCATTAAGTGACGGTTAAAAAGCATGGCAGTCAATTATTTAGGCATGCTACTTCATTAAATTTAGGTATGAATATTCTACGTATTGATATTTTCTTACAACTAAATGAGCATTAGTCCTGAACCATATTCAGATTACTAAACCAGATAATAAGAAAAATAACTTACATCATTAACTCTAATTTCGTGAAATGTCAACGCTTTGTTCAGAATCTCTCCCTACAACCAACAATAACAGTCATTATAACTCATACAAAATATAGCATACTTTGTGGAAGCCGACATAACATACACACTAACCACAGTCAATCTCTTTGAAAGCCCATACTTTATACTCTGACGCAATCGCTTGCATTCATCCTGGGGACATAGGATAAATAGATTAATCATCAGCAAACTGACATGGAAGAAACTTGACTCCTCAACAGAATTTAAAGATTCATAATATGCTCAAAGTAATTTCCTATTTACCTCAGAGAACTCCTGATTCGAAATCTCATCCATGGATATGACCTCCTTCCGGTTTAAGTTTAAAATTTCAAGCTTAATATCAGTTGTTCTTGTGCCAATTTTGTAAGGTTCAGCAACCTTGCTTGTACCTGCACAGTTAATTACCAAAACTAATTTTAAGTCATGAAATCTACAATATGTAAAATTCACCCAAATTTCAGATGTGGTAAAAGTTCACATACCCACAACTTGGACAAGTCTATACATATCTTGTTTCTGATCACCACTAGAGATTCTAATCCGCACAAAAGACCCAACAACCTTCTCATGAAGCCTTTCAATATCATCAGTCAAACTCTCCATCAGACTTCGCCGCAAGTAGATCAGGTTAATGTTGTGAGCATTTATTGTAGCATATGCATCATGATTATTTTGTGGCACAGGCACATCATCCTTTTTACTTGTTGTACATCTCTTATCATTAACTAATATCGACTGTTTATTGCAATTGTCAATGGCCTCCTTTTCATTAGCAACAGCATCACTAATTCCTCCAGAAGTATTTTCTGCACGGTTATTGTCTTTTATAAGAAAGTGGGGCTCAAGGAGCACCAGCATTTCAATGTAGCCAAGACGTGCTTTTCCAAACAAATTTACTAGTCTAGAGTCACAAACAATCTGAGACTTCTGTTGAGGGTCACGGAGATTGTTTTTCTTAATATACTCCAGCAAGAGATTTTGGACATCAAATTGAGTCAGGAGAGATGTATCACCATTTTTCATATATGAGACAAACTCTAGAAGCTCCTTTGATGCCCATCTCGTGCATTCGTGCAAAGACATGTCTGTGTCACCACCTGAAGGTCCCTTAGCCTTCTTGTTTTTCAAATTATTTGATTCTATGTCTATACAGGAGTTCTCAGAACCAGAACCTTTGTCGTCTTTAAGATGATAAAGTTCATGGGAAGTTTGAGCCATAGGAGGAGCAATTTTCAATGGGTTTTTAGCTTGAAGGAGCTCCTCAAATGTTAAAGATAGATTATCTTTCAAATATGTCCAATATACTTTGAAAAGATACTCCCAGCTGCTCTTGTCATCGAAATCCACTTCGCACTGTAAAAGTAGCATAAGTCAATAATAAAATTAGACCAGCATGCAATCATGCGTCATTAACTCAATCATGTCCCTCTCTCTCTCTTGGCAGTTGGCACACATGAGAGAGGGAGAGGGAGAATGGGGAACACTGTTGAGGGTAACAACATAGTTACATAGATAAGAAAGATAAGCATACCGTTTCCTTATTGCCGCGGGCACTGTTCTCAATCAGCATTATAGTTTTCATGCATATTCCACACAAACCTTTATTTCCTCTGACACAAACAAAATCAGCATTTTGTAGACACCCTTTGCACAAAGAATACGTACAAGTATAGCACATATAATGGGATGCTTTCTGACAAGAGCTACATATATGCCAACCTGAGCAGCACAAGAAGAAATGTCTATTAAAGGAAAGCTGCGCAATTTGATTAATTAATACATAATGAAACGTTACTAGTCCAAAACAAATATAGGAGATAGATTTCTCAAAATAAGGAAGGAGTGGGTGATGATTGGCAAATTAATAAATGCCACACTCTTTAATCGGGATAATAAATTCTTAATAGCAGAGTTGTATTATTCTGACACACAAGTTTGACATCAAATTTCGACAACAAAATAAATGGTTAACACATTTAAAATATGTGGCTAATGTTATTCAGTAGATGGTTAATGAATATACCAAGGTGTTGCAACTCATTAATCATTCACTAAACACAATTAGAATTAACCAAAACTTTGAGCATCGTTAACCTCAATTTTTAGTGTTCAAATATGCAAAATTTGCAAGTGTTCGAATATACACTTAAAAATTGTGGTTAATATCATTCAAAATCGTGATTATTGTGTTTAGTGGATGGATAATTACTTGTGCCACCTTGCTATATTTAGTAACCATCCACCGATCTATATTTAATAACCATCCATTAAACTGCGAACTGCATTAAACATATATTTTGTTGTCAAATTTGTGTCCACATATCTTTTCTAAATAGCATAAGAGAACCTCGTGAGCATATCTAGGGACATTGCAATACACATGGGTCGAGGTTCGAACCCAAGAGGTAATAAGTAAGTATGGTAGAGAGTAGTTCCTCCCAAAAATCGAACTCGAGTTCTCCCGAACAATCCGTTCTCGGGGAGCTCATTAATCACTTGAGCTCAATCAGTTGTTAAAAAAACTCTTGAACCATTTCATAAAGCATATACAGGGTTAGCTCAATAAAATCCAATTGCAAGTAAATAATTAATTAATAAATTAAACTAATAAACCTAAAGAACAAATGCGGTTTAAGAACCAAAACAAAACAAAAAATGCGGTTTAAGAAGTAAATAAAATACCGCAATTCCATTTGGCCTTTGAACGGAAGAACGCTTCATCTCTCTTAACACATGCCGGATGATACGCTTTAGGGCAACCCCTAGAAATAGAAATGAAAAAATTAAAAAAGAAAATAGAGAAATGAAATAAATACAAATCATTGATGATAATGATTGAAATTGAAAAACGCATGCGCGACCTTAATTGCAAGCTAAAAGCCAATCGAAGATAGAATCTATATAAAACAAACTAAATCAATATCTAGCAAAATCATAATTCCAATTCATTCCATTCTAAGCTGAAACAGAAACTATCGCTAAACCGTTAAACCCTCACACTCGCAGTCGAAGTTTCAATCGTCATCACTCACCGGCGATCGCAGAGAACGAGACTTCCACCGTCAAAGCATATAAAACAAACATCCTCATCTTCCTTCTTCACCTTCGGCGGTGGAGCTGTTTTCGGAGTTCCTTTCGTCGGACGACCACGCTTCTTCTTCAAAACGTCACTATCCGCCGCGGCAACAGCTAGAACTACTTTAGGCGCACCGTCTCTCTCCGTCATATTTACATCGGAAACAACTTTAGTAGAATTTCCGATTTGCTGCTTCGTCTCCGTCTCAGTTGCCGGTGTTTCCAGCTTCGGATTTTCCATCAAAACAATTAAAAAAATTCGAATCGAAGAAAGAGAAAATCAGTTAGCAATTATGAATAATTAGGTAACATGAGTTGAATTTGAGTTGAGTTAAGTTGCGTGAAGGAAGATGAAGATGAAGATGGAAACCCTAAAATAGAAGCACATGGAAGTGAAGATGAAAATGGACTGGGTTCAGATGTAACAAGGTACTGTTTGGTAATTTCGTATATGAAAAAGAGAAATAATCACTATCAAGGCAGAGAGAGAAAGTGTAGAGAGAGAAAGTGTGGAACTCTGACTTCTGACTATCATCACATAGAAGAAGAGAAGAAAGTAAATGAAAGTAGACAACATGCCTGCTATTTTGGTCACTCACGATTGGTTCAATGTGGCACACCCTCTAATTACTCCTCTTTTTCTTGATTTTTTTCCTTTTACTAATCACTTTTCATTAGTAAATTAATTTATTGTACCAAAGGGCTTAAAGGTATTTTTTACAATAAAATTCAAAGCTTAATGTTAGTTCTGGTCAATGGTAGTTCCATGGATGACTTTAGTGTGGACAAAGGCTCGAGGCAAGGAGATTCGATTTCACCATTCCTTTTTTTGATTGCAGCCGAAGGTCTCATCAGTATTATGCAAAAAAGCAATTGTTAATAATGTTTTTCATGGCTATAGGGTTAGTGACAATATTCTTTATTATACCTTCCAATTTGCTGATGACACTATTATCGTGGGTGGGGGTAGTTGGAATCATTGGTGGACTCTTAAAACTGTATTGCATAGCTTTGAGAGAGTGTCGAGGGTGAAAGTTAACTTTAACAAGAGCAAGATTTATGGTATTAATTTGGAGGAACAATTTTTGCAAGTGTCTTCATCTTTTTTACATTGTAATGTAGAGTCTATTCCTTTTCGTTTCCTTGGTATCTCGGATGGCGCCAACCCAAGGAGAAGATCAACATGGGCACCTATCTTAGATTTTCATTGAAAAAACACCTTAATGCTTGGCACGATCGTCATCTTTCAATAGGAGACAGAGTTACCCTTATTAATTCGGTTCTTTCTAGCTTATCGTTATGGAGTACTTTTTCTCTTTCTTTAAAGCACCGATGTGTGATAAAGGAAATTGAGTGTATTCAACATAATTTCTTATGGGAAGGTACCGCGGATAGTATAAAGATTTGTTGGGTTAGTTGGACCGTATTTGCCAACCAAAGAATAAAGGTGGCTTAGGCATTAAAAACCTATGACTTTTCAATTCTTCTCTTTTGAGTAAGTGGAAATGGCGTTGTATGACTGATTCCTTAGCTCCCTGGTATGACCTTTTATGCTTTAAGTATGGTTCATTCCTTCATAATGTTTTGAATGGGGGGAGGATAGATTGTCTTAAAATAGCGTCGTTGTGGTGGCACGATTTATGGCTATTGGGCGGTGAGGATGATGGAGGATGGTTTGGTTCTAACATTGGCAGCAAGCTTGGTAATGGTACCGACATTGTTTTTTGGTCTGAAAAGTGGTTAGATGCATTACCTTTACCTAAGGCCTTTCCTTCCTTGTTTGCTAAATCCTCTCAGAAACATGCTTATGTCTCATCCATGGGTGCTTGCATAAATGGGGTTTGGGTGTGGAATCTAGATTGGACAGTCCAACTCACGGTGGCAGAAACTGAAGCGGCTAACACCTTATTGTCTTTGTTGGAACAGGTGTAGCCGAACCGAGAGTTGTTGGATAAGCGTCGCTCGATCCTTCAATCCGAAGGTATTTTTTCTGTTCGTTCGACTTACTCTTTTTTACTACAAAGGGTGGTGGTAGATGAGTTTGCTCTTCATATGGAAAAGGCTTTGCAACACCTTTAGGAGAATAACAAACCGTCAAAAGTTAGCATATTCGGGTGGCGGTTATTACTTGCTAAGTTACCAACTCGTGATGCCCTCTTTCACCAGGGTATTATCGATAATGGTAATAATCGCTGCTGTATCTTTTGTGCTGCCGAAAAGGAGACTTTGAATCGTATTTTTTTCACTTGTTCTTTCACAACACTGTGTGGTCATCAGTTTCCGTCTTATTCTTTCACTTGTTTTTTGTGTGAGGAGCCAAAATTGAATTTTCATCTTTAATAATACTAGTAACAAGTAACAACACACTTTTTAACATACATTTACACACACGCTATATTTTATCTTTTACTCCATAGGTTAAAATTTAGATAAATCTCACTAAATTTATCGTTATGGCCTGGTGTGATTATGAGAATTTTATTTCAAAACAATTTAGGGTCTGTTTGGTAAGTCATTATTTTGAGCTTATAGCTTATAAGCTCATGTGATATAAAAAACTCTGTTTGACAAGAGTTTTTGAGAATTAGCTTATAGCTTATTTTACTGACTTTTAGCTTATTTTCCAGACGCTATTTCAGATAGCGTTTTAGCTTATAGCTTATAGCTTATCATTTTTTCTTCCCATTTTACCCTTATTTTTTTATCTAAAATTCTATTATACCCTTGATCATTTATTATGATTTAAATAAAATAAAAATATTTCCAACTTCCCATGTCATTGTTCTCACGCGAACTTAATGTTATTATCAACGTTTATTATCATTTATTATTATTACTTCCCAGGCTATAGTTCCCAGGCCATAGTATTTATTTATCAACGTTTTTTAGTGTGCTGTGCATGTATTTTTTTTTTACGAAGTACCGTACATGTATGTATACATGATCATCCTTCTTTTTTTTTGATTTTTTTTTTTGACGTAAGGTTCTTTTAATCTATCATTTATATATTTGGTATAAAAATTATTAAATTTAAATTTTTCATAAAATAGAAAACTAAATAAAAAAAAATTAAAATAAAATATCAAAGAATAAAATTATATTCAAAAGTTATATTAAATTATTGAATAATAAATATTTTAAATATTAATTTGATATAAATTTAATTATAAATCAATAATGTCCTTTTATATTTATCAGTCAGTCTAACCGCTAATTTTACCAAACACTTAAATTAGCTATCAGTCATAAGTCATCAGCTATCAGCTATAAACTATAAACTATGAGTCATCAGCTATCAGCCATCAGCCATCAGCCATCAGCTATAAGCTATTTTTGCCAAATAGACCCTTAATGAAACGAAATCTAAATAATAGTAACCGCGAAATGCTAAATTCTGTACGTAATCTGATTAGTGTTTCTGGAGCAGCACCACGTGGTTAGTGGGTGCCAAAGATAGGCCAGCCAATGTGGGAACCACTTGGCCTATTTTGTTCAACGCCGAAAACACAATCCAACTCTTGTTGTTTTTTTAATATGGAAAAGTTGGGAGATTATGAAAAAAATTGCAAAAGTTGGGTTTGGGGTTATTCATGTGACACAAAAGGGGTATCTTATTCTTTTTTTTGTTTCATCATGATACAATACAAACTTTCCCATCTACGTTCTTTGTATTTAATTTGATACCTTTATAGAAGTGGTAATATTCTAAAGAGGGTGAGGCATAATGTTTTTCGACATTTTACCTAAAATAATATTTTTATGGAAAAAGATATTTCATTCCGTGACAGCTAGAAGAAAGTAGGCAATTGACGAATGCGAGTGCTACTCGTCACAATTTAATTAATGTGATGTAAAAGACAAAAGGATAGATTTATTAGTATTAATTATGATTGAGGATTAATAACTCGTTTTACAAGTTCATTAGGATGGGTACGTAACTACTAAACTAGTGGCATTATGTAATGACGGTGTCCAAATAAATGCTTGGTTTGACTCATCGATTGCGTTAGTTTGAGTTTAAGTACTTCACGTTGATTTTGTTTTTTTGAACTTGTGTGACTTGGCTAAACTATAATGCATGCTTTATTTGAACGTGGTGAAAAGACACGAACTATATGAAGTAAATTGATATTGATATCGTGATTGATAATTCACCTCTTTACCTGATTATGGGGAGCTTATCAAGAAATTCTCATTGAGAATAAGCTTTTTCTGATCATTGGTTGGTTGCAAACCCAATCTTAGGGCAGAATATACATGTGATTTTTCATGATATTAAAATTGCCGTTTCTTTATAGAAACATGTTGAAATTGGAAATGGATTTTGGTTATTCACCTAGAACGTTAGATTAGATATAGAATATGGATAGATGTGATGATTTGTAATCTTTATCTTTATCTTTATTAATATAATCCTACTAAAGTTTGCAACCACTTTGCAAACCCTAATTGTGATTAGTTGGTACAAATTTGGCGCTAACCTATGTGGGTTAAGGGTTGAGTTAAGTTATCTTAGACAATTTAGGCGGTAACCTTAGTGGGTTAAATAGTGGGTTAAGTAATTATTCAACTCCATTTTTCCTTCACCACTCTTTCTCATTTCTTCTTTCTGCATTTTTTTTTTCTTTGTAATTCTTCTCCCACTCAATCCTCCATATTTTCTACCTCTACAAATTTTCAAATATTTATTCCCATGCAACCCTCGGCAGAGAACAATTTAGGTACTACAATCATTAGAGAAAGAGTGAGGTTGAATTGAGAAGAGAAGAAAATGATATTTGAGTCCCATGTCAACTCACAATGTGCCTTCTCACTACCTCCGCCGCCGCACTATTCAAACCTTTCACCCTCATATCCTGTCGTTTCGTCGTCTCTATGTCTCAAACTATCCTCCAATCGCTCACTCCGATAGACTCAAACCCGTGACTCAACAACCTATTGAGATGACTCCACACTTCCTTGGCAACGACTGCAACCACTCACTAAGTCTGACGGTGAAGGTGTTAACAAGCCGTAGATAATCTATTAATACGTCCAAACCCTCGCTAAAAATTGTATAGCCACAATCTTTTCTTATTATAATAATTTGTTCTCTCACGCCTCCATGATTGTGTTATGCTAATTTTGTGATATATATATATATAAAGGTTTTTGTTTTTGCTTCTATTGCAGAATTGATGAGAAGAATGAAACTTAAGAGTACTGATGAAGTTGACACTTGACAACAAGTAAGTTTTAAATTTTATCCAAATTTTAATTTTGTTTGTTGATTGAATCACATTTATACACTTTTGTACTAATACACGTTTTTGTGTCTTGCTATTGTTTAAACTTCTTTTTCTACCCAATTATCTTTCAATATAACAGGAAATTATCCAAACCTTACAATGTGCCTTCTCACTACCTCTGCCGCCGCACTATCCAAACCTTCATCCCTCATATCCCGTCAATTCGTCGTCTCTATGTCTCAAACTATTCTCCAATCACTCACTCCAATAGACTCAAACCGGTGACTATGCTGGTTTACAATAAGTTAAGTACTGTAATTGTTTAGCCATGTTATAGAACTAGGTGTGTGTATAGGTATTAGGCATGGTAATTAAATATTTTAACTCTTTTCAATGCAAATCAACACATAAGTTAGGTGTGTGTATAGTAACTATAGATTGATATGTAATATGGGGTAAGTAATTATGCAGAGTTGGAACAACCTAGGTACCAACCCATCTTAGCTTATCTCTATTATTTGTTTCATTTTCTCTATATATATAGTTTTTTATTTGACAGATTCTCTATATAGTTTTATATGCAAAGAATTTACATTGCTAATGTTCTCTGCCCATATAATTTACTAGCATATCGTAAAGGCATTCCAATGGCATACAATCAAATCAAATGATATATGAATTGCTTTACTTTTTTTTTTTTTTGACTGGATGAATTGCTCTACTTAGCCTCAAGGTTTTGTGTATTTTTTAAAAGTTTTAGTTGTCATTTCTTACTAACTTAACTTTCTCTAATGTTCTAACCAACTTAATACTCTCTAATGCTCTTTTTTCTTATATGTTGTGTGTAACAGACCTAATGCATGTCTACATTGCTATTGATTAAGAACTTTACTCAAATGTGATTAACATAAAGATACACAAAAGATCAGTCAAGTATTAATGTCATGTAGTGTGGGTGTGCACTGTGTAGTATATCATCAATACATAGAAATGAGTCCTTGAAACAAAAGAAAATTTATTCCAAGATTTCCCTTAGCTTCTCTCATATTTCAACTATAGGTGTAGTTCTTCATTGTTGAACTACCAAGTCTCTAGCAATAATGTTAATTGTTAGTTGAAAGAATAAATGAAAAATTAAAGAATTGTTTGGCATCGGCGAGCTACAGTGATATCTCTATCTAGCAATGAGAATTGTAATATTGTATTGAATTGATTTTCTTTTTTTAAAAAAATTCATGTAATTATGTTTTTAATTTAGTTAATATTTTGTATGTCAAAAAAATTTAATTAGTATTTTGTTATATATAATGCATATAGCATAATATCACTTACATTCATATATATGACCCGTGCATCGCACGGGCATACGATCTAGTAGACTTAATAACTTAATAGTAATATGTAATCTAATTATTCGATCTCCAATCAACAACCGATATTTATTACGGTGAAAAATAGTGTATTTTTAAAATGCAAAGAGTTCGGATCTGATAAAATCTCTATTATTATTATTATTATTATTATTATTATTATTATAGTTCCACAGAGCTCTCTCGTGCATTCTCAAGAAAATTTGCTTATGTGTCATTCAATTAGAGCTTCTCTAAGATTTTTATTTTATATTTTTTTTAGATATTTTTTGTAGCGTAATTCAGTTGCATTCTTCGCATATTTTTTTTAGATTTTTTTTCTGGGAATAAATACGTTTGCAGTCTTTTTTTTTAGATTTTTTTTGGGAATAAATACGTTTGCAGTCCCTATAAATATACAAAATTTTATTTTTAGTCCCTAAAAAATTTTTCAACAGGTTATGGTCCCTCAAATATTTCCTATCATGATTTTTTGTCCTTATTTAACATTTAACTCGAGTATATCATTCAAAATTTTAAAAAAATTTCCGCTGACCTGTTTAGTACATTATGAGGATCTATATTACAAAAGATCTATTTTTTTTACCAATACATTAATTTAATATGAATTTTTTAGTTTTTTGCGTTTAAAAATTTATAAATAATTCATCTTAGGTTAAAAAATTCTAAATTTTTGAGGGAGAGGTTATTATCTCTATTATATACATTACGATAGTTCCACGGAGCTCTCTCGTGCATTCTCAAGAAAATTTGTTTATGTGTCATTCAATTAGAGCTTCTCTAAGATTTTTTTTGGGTAAAATATGTTTTTGGTCCCTATAAATATACCAAAATTTGTTTTTAGTCCCTCTAAAATTTTTCTTCGACTTTTAGTCCCTATAAAATTTTCTATTTTCACTTTTGGTCCCTTCTTCTAAGTAAACTCATATGTATGATTCATACTTATAAATAAAATTTTGCAGAAAAGTTTATAAAATTATATTAATCTCTCTAAAAAAATTAGAATTTTTTAACAAAATATGAATTTAATATGATTTTTGACATTTTTTGTGGTTAAAAATTCATAATTATTTTATAGTGAGATTTTCATAATATTGTACAGATTTCTGCATAATTTTATTAAAAAAATGTACAAAGTTACACATGAATTTAATTAAAAATAGGGACTAAAAGTGGTGATTGAAAATTTTACAGGGACTAAAAATTGAAGAAATTTTTTTGAGGGACTTAAAACAAAATTTGATATATTTATAGGGACCAAAAACATATTTAACCCTAAAACATTTTTATTTATTTTTTTAGATATTCTTTTGGGTTAAATATATTTTTGGTCCCTATAAATATATCAAATTTTAGATTTAGTCTTTATATATTTTTAATTAAGTTGTGCACAAATATGAAAAATATTATAAATTAAATATGAATTTTAAACCACAAAAAGTTTATAAATTCATAATTAATTCCTATTTTGTTAAAAATTTCTATTTTTTTTTTGGAGAGATCATTATAATTTTATAAATTTTTCTGCAAACTTTATATTCAAAAATATGAATTCTACTTATGAGTTTATTTAAAATGAGGGACCAAAAGTGAAGATGAAAAATTTTATAGGGACAAAAAGTCGAAGAAAATTTTTAGAGGGACTAAAACCAAAATTTAGAATATTTATAGGGATCAAAAACATATTTAACCCTAAAAAGATAAATTGTGAGAATAATTATAGGGACCAAAAATATATCACAATGTGGGAGTTTTGTGATATTTGTTTTTTCGGTAGATCGGAAAGATAAATTGCTCCCACTAGGAATTGATCCCTGGACCTCTCTAACTCATACGTTCCTCAGCTCATACCACCTGAGTTATGTAACGGGGACAAAGTTTTGTGATATTAAGAATTATATTTTTTTTGTTTTTTTTTTGTTTTTAAATTTTACACGTGGATTACTATGAAACAAGTTCAAACAAAGTGGGACAACGATGGAAGATATCTTAATTTACACTGTATTTTAAAAAAATGTAGTTAGATGGGATTTAGATGAATAAATATACAATAAACATAGGAACATCACTATATGTGAAGGTTTTTTTTTTGACGTAAAAATACCGGAGCTTTTGATATGCAAAGTTGTCTATTTTTTTGTTTATTTTAAAATTTGAAAATATATCTTAATATACATTGTGTTTAAAAAAATGTAGTTTGATGAGATTAAACTGAATGAATCTACAATAAACTTAGGAAGATCACTAAATGTGAGAGTTTTTTTTATGAAAAAATGTGTTAGTTTTGTTATATGCAAGACTGTCTATTTATATGTATTAAAGATAAATTATGAGAATAATTATAGAGACCAAAAATATATCACAATATGGGAGTTTTGTGATATATGTTTTTTGATACATTATTAAATATATGTATAATTATTTAAACAATTTAACTATATTTTCTAAATATTCATACTATATATCAAACCACAATATATTCACATTACTTATACAAACAAATATTGTATATATTTAATTATAATAATATTTAATGTGCACTTTCAAAAAAAATATTTAATATGCAAAAACAATGGAAAAGAAGTGATGACAAGCACAGCCACATTGTCAATTTTGAAAACACAATTTATCACAAAATAAATATCATGGATACTACGTCATATTAGCATTGATTTATCATTTATGTGAGGTATCCATAAAAAATTGTGCTCATACCGTTCATTTCCCGTGTGGCATGCACCCAACTATCCATTATATTATGAATTTAATTTATTAATTATACATACTGTTGGTATAAAACTATTTTACACATGTATCAGATAATATATTGATACATAATATATTGTGTGCAAAAACATATTATTTATAAGCAACTATTTTCTACTGTTGTCCCCTTATTTCGATTCAAGAAGTTGTTCTTTGGATCTGGTGGGCTGAGCATTTTTTATTCGAGTTCAAAAGTTAGTGTCTTTTGGCAACTCTTTGGGTCGGGTTGAGGGACCTCTGGTGGTATGAAAACAGAAGAGTAGCTTCTAAGAATGAAATTAGAAGTATATCTCTTTTAGGTAGTGTAGGTTTTGGTTTTTTATGGCGTTCTGCTTATATACGGGGCGCCATTGTTTTGTAACTTCTATTTTGACGTTCTATGTTCGTCTTGTGCATAGATATGGTCTTATTAATATAATATTTGCTGTTCAAAAAAAAAACCCCTTAAATGGATTCCAGTTATATATCTCGAGTGGATTTATTTCTGTAGTTGCGTGCGGAAAATACCTTTGGTTTATCAAAGATTTTTTTTTTTTTGACAAGTCAAAAAAATATCTTAGATTCACTATTTAATATTAAAATAAATTTAAAATAATAATTTAAAATAAATTAATAAATAATATTAAAAAGAAAATAATCCCGTGCACGGCACGGGTTAACATACTAGTTAATTGGAATGCTAACTAAAGAGATGTGACGTGTCTCTTATTAAAAAAAAACAAACAAACAAGTGATATGTCTTCACATCTCCTAGACATAATTTAAAGAGCTTATCTTTTACGGAGTATTTACTTTTATACAATCTAGTAGTTCATAAATAATTAATACTTTACTTACCAAAAAAAAAAACAATTCACACTTTTAATGAAATTTATTGATAAGTTGGTTAATTACTGCATTCTGTAGTACTTTAATTTAACTAATGTAGTGATCTATAGTAATGATCATAAGAGGTAGTTAAAGTTGAAGTTGGGCAGAGGATACAAACACTCCGACATAAGTGATGCGTGATTTTTCATTGTTGTTGAATTAAACTACTCATATGTGTTTTTTGATTTTTGGTTATAAGCTTTAGAAGTGTTTTTGAGTTTTGTCTGGTATAATGGTTGTTTGACAAAGATGTTGTTGTCATAGTTTTCTAACCTCGAATTGTTATTTTGCACACGAGATGTTGAACATGTAGGAGAAGTTGACCCAAAACCAAAAGAAAATTAGCAAAGTTAAGTAAAAGACAATAAACCAACCACTGTAGGTGTGTTCTATTTGGGAGGTGTGCGTGGTTCGTGATGAGCGAGTACTCGAGATCATCCTCCTTGTGCATTGAGGAAGTTGGATAAATGTTCTCTATCGACGTGGTAAGATGCTACTCCTTTCGACTATATTTATAAGTAAAAGTTGATTTTTTAGGTTCATTAGAGAAGTAATGTATCTAGCCTATATTTAAACTAGATACGTTAGTTATTGAATGCACTTAAATAAGGCTGGAGGGAGGGATTACATTGCAAAAAAAACTACTCCCTCCGATCCTTATTATAAGAAAAAATTTGTTTTTTAGATACATAGAATGTTTGATGTATCTGGACTAAGTTATGAACTAGTACATCAAACATTCTATGGATCTAAAAAACAAACTTCTCCGTATAATGAGGACCGGGGGGAGTATTAGCTTAGGTCTATTCAGAGATGTCTTGATTTTATACGAGGATCCTTTCTTGTCTAAAAGCTCGTATCCTACCAAATCTTTCACCCTCCGTGTTAAGGTTGGTCGAACAAGAATTTTGCAGATGCCACAAGATCCCCACAATCTTTTTCATACAAACCACTTACATTATTTTAAAGATAAAACAATAATAATCATCGTAAACTCACATACATAAGTGGATGAGTCAAAATTTGAACTCCAATTACAACATCAAACCTAATAATTTCATTGTCAAGTTATCTAAAATTAATGGACAAATTACTTCTATTTAAAAAATATTAAAACATAAATTACTTTAGATTAAACTTATCTTTAACCAGTTCCGCGAGCCGACCTCAGTGCATATAATATGTAAGGACCAGAGTTCGAACTCTAGTACACCCACTTATTCATTTTTAGAGGTGAAATTCTAGCTACTATGCTAAAAACTCATCTTCAACTAAAATCAATTCTACAAAATAAATTTCCCCTACTTCTAAATAAAAAACATACTCAATTTTTGTCCCAATTATTGTTTTGTTTTCACCGCAACACCCACTAAATCGACTAATCTAGTGTAGATATCGAATTGCAGTTCTCTCTATTAAATATAATGTAGACATCAAACTACAGTCCTCTCTATTAAATACGGCGCTAATTATCAATGAACTAAAAATTGAGTTACAGTATTTGGTAACGAAAATCCAAAGTGAATTCCATTATTGCTCTGTTCCACACACAAAATAAAGGTGTGTTTTGGTGGCGTGCAATAGGGGGCATCCATTACGTTACGTGGTATCCAAATCCAATAACAAAAACCGCAATTAGTTTTTTGTTCATTTTATCATCCAAAAATGAAAAAAAAAATCCAATCATCATAAACAAAACAACCCAATAAAACCAACTGCAATCTCATACATATAAGCATTCAATTCAATTCAACACAAACACAACACAACAACTTCGAGCGTTTTCATCACCACCGAAAGTAACGGAATCAATCACACAAAATCCCTAAAATACCCTCCAACTCCAACCACTATGTTGCAGAGACCTAGGCGCCGTTGCGAAGGCACAGCCATGGGCGCTATCGTTCTCGATCTCCGTCCTGGCCTTGGAATCGGTCCTTTCTCTCTCGGTAATTTTCCATTTCCATCATTTCACCGATTCAGTTACTATTTTCACCGCTCTTTATTCGTAATCGTGTAATTACTCGATCCATTTCTGAATTTCATTTCATTTCATTTCACGGAATTCAATTTTAGGTCAAACAGATTGCGATTTGATTATTACTTATTAATAGTTGTGTAATAATGTTGTTAAGTATCGTGGAGTTTTTTTTAGCTTATTTGATAATTTTTTGGAATCGCGTTTGAGTTTGAGTTTTGATACGTGTTTTTTTTTTTTGTGGCGTTTAGGGATGCCTATATGTGAAGCATTTGCTCAGATTGAACAGCAACCTAATTTGTACGATGTGGTACACGTGAAGTATTTTGATGAGGTTTGTAACATTTACCTCATTTCTTGTCGTTTTGTTGTCAATGCTCATCATGTGAACTAAATAAATAAATAAATACTGATAGAAACAAGAGATAATGGACTGTAGTTTCTTCAATTTTGTGGAACTGGTTTTTTTGCTGTGGGTATGCTGTTCTATGTTTGTACTTTGTAAGAGATTTATTTATGTGTAACTTGTTTTTTATCCTTTGTGCATATGCAGGAACCACTAAAGTTGGATATTGTTATTAGCTTTCCTGATCATGGTTTTCATCTTCGTTTTGATCCCTGGTCTCAGGTTGTTCATTTTTCCCTGTTATGATGCCTAATTTTGCAAATATTTTTACAATTTATTTGATGGGAATTGGGAACCATCAGTGTTGCTTTTTATGAATGTGCGTATATAGACACTACCTACAGAAATTAATGGGTTCTAAATGTTACAGGATTTACATACGAAAAACTGTAGTCTTTAGCTTATATTTTCATTGAAGTTCATGCCATGTATGTAGAATTATTGGGAAAAATCAAAGTCCCACATTGGTTAGAAGTATGACTTAAATAGAGCTTATAAAGCATAGGTAAGTTATCACTGTACAAGTTGGTGTCAAAGTCTCCTAAACCAGTTATTAAGCCTCCTGCATTATCCACACACAGCTGATCCAATAGCCTTTTATGTGCCGGAGGTTATTGAGAAAAATAAAACTTGAGTCCTATATTGTCCAGGCATATGTCTAAATAGAACCTATAAAAGTTTGTACAATCCTCACTTTACAAACTGATTTTGTAGGGTTGAATTAGACCCTAAACCTACGCAGAACCCGGCAATAGAATAATAACAATGTAAATTGTGCAAGGATCTTGTGTTCCTATCCCCATGCAAATGTATACCGTGGGAGTACGTAATTGTAATTTAGACTTTAGCAATTTCTCCAAGTTTGTTGGGGGTGGATTAGTTGAAAATGAGAGGTTTTTCTACACTAGGTCTGATTCTTTTCTTACAGTTATGTGTTGCTTCATGCGGAGATGATATCATGCTAGAGAACTTGTATTTTTTTAAGATGATATTGCTTAGTCAAAAAATTGTGCAATACTTTCAATCTTCTCTCTCTTCTTCTTATAGATTTAAAGCTCCAATCTCAGCTGTATGTAGCAGTTCTTATGCTTTCAATCATTTTATGCTGATGCAAAGAGCTTGTTTTTTTTTTATTGGTTTTCATACTTAACAAGATGACTTTGTTTTGACAACTTTCCAATATTATTTTAGAGACTGCGTCTTATTGAAATATTTGATGTAAAGCGGCTTCAAATGCGCTATTCTACTTCTTTGATTGGGTGAGTCTCTGGACCTACAATTTTGCTACAATCTATACTTACACCCAGTTGGATTTGCTTCTAACTTATACGCTTCTTAGTTAATATTTTGGTTCTTCGCTTCAAAAAAGTTATTGTAAGCTTATATGTATTTATGGAGAAGTTGAATAACAGTTTTTTTCAATATAGTAAAATTTAGAAGCTAATTTCAACTTTTATGAAAGGCTAATGTTTTTAAAGACTCATAGTTACTATAATTAATATTCTGTTACTATTTCTTTCTCTACAAATGATTATTGAGAAATTTATCTAAACTAACTCATTATAAAACACTTCACCGATATTCTTTTAAACTTCTAGGGGACCAACAACTCTAGCTACTTTTGTAGCTGTATATGCATTGTTTGGGCCCACATACCCTGGAATTTTCGATAAGGATAGAGGCATTTACACGCTGTTTTACCCGGTAATGCAATATTGTTGGTTTTTATTTTGGTTATACTATTCCACATTAAAGTATTATGATTTATATTTTTCTTGGTTTTGGTCTTTAGGGGCTTTCCTTTGCATTTCCTATTCCGGGTCAGTTTACAGACTGCTGTCATGATGGGGGAGGTATATTATCATGAATTTGAAAAGTTTTACGTTTTCTAGTTTTCATATGTTAACTTTGTTTCTTTTCATTATGAAAGTGGAATTGCCTTTGGAGTTTCCAGATGGGACAACACCAGTTACATGCCGTGTTTCTATATATGATAGTTCCTCCGGTAAGAAGGTTGGTGTGGGGTCCTTAATGGATAAGGCTTCTGCTCCTCCATTACCTACTGGCAGCATATACATGGAAGAGGTCCACGTTAAGGTTCGGTTTCTTGAATCTCTAAATTCTAAATTTGATTGTGTTTTTCTATATTTAGTATGACACTTTTACTTGGCTGCATAAATTTTCTGCTTGTTTTGGCAAGGTAGGTTTTATTTAGTGTCTAATTCAGTTCTTTCTCTGTTATGTAGCTGGGGGAAGAATTGTACTTCACTGTTGGCTCTCAACACATTCCTTTTGGTGCATCCCCACAGGTAAGCTTTACATTCAATCAAAATTGTTAGTTATGCTTTTATCAGATTATTTTCCTTGGCTTTCATTTATCCTGTCACCTTCCACTTGGTTTTTATTCTTTATCTGAAACAGTGTATATACTATGATTCCTGTTTTATGTAGGATGTGTGGACTGAGCTAGGACGCCCCTGCGGTATTCATCAAAAGCAGGTACTATAAATTACTAGTTCTTAAAAATGGAATATGGTTCTTTTGTTGGATTCTTGTGGACTTCAACTGATGCACTACAGAAACAAAATGAACTTTTTCTGCATCTTTTTTGTTGATGTACCATGGAAAATTGAATTTATGAAGATTTATACAGTTTCACTTCTGAAGCTTTAGGTAAATATTGCTTCTTGTAATTTACTCTCTTCATGGAGGAGTAATGATTTTCACCAGTTTTCTATTTACTTTACGGAGGGGAAATCTACATTCTACTCTGAGCATAGAGCAACGTTGTAATATTGATAGCTGCTAAACTGCCTGAATGAGTTTGGATTCTGACACATTAGTTCTGCAGGTAGATCAAATGGTTATACATTCTGCCTCTGATCTTCGGCCACGGACAACTATCTGTGGAGATTACTTTTATAATTATTTTACACGTGGTCTGGACATATTATTTGATGGGCAGGTTTGTATCTTACCTCATTCTTTTGTATCTATACACAATCATACAATTGACAATTGATGCTCCCTCTCATATGTCTTGTATTTCAGACTCACAAAATCAAGAAGTTTGTGTTACATACTAACTACCCCGGTCATGCTGATTTTAATTCTTACATGAAGTGCAACTTTGTTATCTATTGCTCAGACGGTAAGCAATCTTTTATTTGCATTGCAGTATTTAGGTTGGTCTAAGTGTAAAAGTCATATAATTTGTTGCTGTGGAAAAAGTAATAAAATAATTTCCTTCTTTCCAGCTGTTGGAGGATCTTTTCAGGATGTAAATAATAGCAAACAGAGGACCATTACACCTAGCACAAAGTGGGAACAAGTGAAGGTGAGCTTTTACCCCTTCCAGATAGTATGGTTGCCTTATAATGATGTTTCATCTCAAAAGATAGCGAGTTACAGAAAATCTCTATGTAATTATGTAAGATGTGTAAAGTAATATGGGGAAGTCGGGAAGAAAATTCTGAGTAGCTTTGATATGAGTTTCATATAATAATAAATTTAAGTTTGTATTATATAATAGCATGTAATAAATTCTTGTAGGAAATACTTGGGGATTGTGGGCGAGCTGCCATTCAGACACAAGGTTCTGCCAGTAACCCATTTGGTTCTACTCTTGTCTATGGTTATCAAAACATTGCTTTTGAGGTGCATCATTCTGTGTTTATATTATAGTGCTCTGCTAAATTAATAGTTCAGTTTATTATGTTGCCTTGAGTGACCCCTAAGCTATAATTTGGTGATTTTAGCAGGTGATGAAGAATGGTTATATTGCAACAATAACTCTTTTCCAGTCATGAAGATGGTACATTTCTTATATTGTGTGTTCTTATGTAAATTTCAACGCTATTTAAATTAAATAGCAAGTAATAACATTAATTTTGTTTTCTTAAAGGGACCTCAATCATAACACTCCAAGTTTATTTCATGGAATTGTCTCTATGCATGCCTCAGGGGCTTTTGGAGGTTGGTTACTCTTAATCTTTCTGCCTATCGTTCCAAGGTCTGTGAAGCGTGGTTGCGGAACATCACAAGAAGTAGCAGGCTTTGTACGTTCATTGTGCATAAAATATGTATAGTTCAACCATCATCATCATTATCGTGTCAATGGCATGTGGCAAATTTGTACAGTTGTGTAGCGAATTGTACATACAAATTATGTAATTAACTGATACTGTCCTGCAAATGCAATAAATTCCTAATGCTTTAACTGTCAAATGACTAGCTTCACTTTGTGAGTTTCTCTTTTACTTCCCTTGATCCAGGTTAACGTGATATCTGATTAATCCAAGCGATATCAATAATTATCCAGTTCGTAATATCAAGTTATTTGGTTCTCTTAAAGCTTCTTTTTTGTAATCGTACAAAAGAGATAGATGTGTGCCTCACTTGTTCTATAAAATGTCCCTGTTCTCATTTCATTCTGGAATATTGCCATTAGGAATGGTTTGAGCTTCTTCCATTTCTTCCCACATGCTTTTGCTTGTAAAGTCTCACTGCATTTATTATTTTCACACTTTTGTTTTCCTGCATTCTAACCTAACAGTAAAATATTGGCTTATCGAACTTTTTGGTTTCTATAAGATTTGCAATATTATGTCTTGGTCGGTCTTGTATTTGTCCTTTGATCTTGTCCGTTGACAGCACATGGTTAACAGACGTGAACCTCAGCTGAGTTACATGATCCATGCATGCCAACAAATTCTCAAATTCTAAGCAAATCGGTGAAGAAACGAAGACAGAAAGTAATGACTCATTATGCACAAGCCACTACGAAAGGAAGAATGACCAAAGGCACAACCAGTGAACACATTTTCTTGGTAGATTTTCACAATAGTCTAATGACACCCAAATGGTACATATAATAACTGGTAGAGTGTTATCTCGAGATTTCATGAAATTGCATTATTCTGTACAAATCTGTTTTGCCTTGCATTTGCTCAGCTTACAGAATTATTCAAAACAAAACAGTATAGTTGTACTAGAAATCAGATTAACTTTTTTTTTCTTTTCAAGAAATCAGAGTAACTTCTAGTCATACATCATATTGCAACTCATAGAAGTAATCATATACAGCTCTTGCCCATGTCCTCACACTGAGACAGCCATAAATCCATATGCTCTATGATCTTTTGCCTAACTTTGTGAACAGCATCAGGGGATGTGCAGTTCTTCTCATTGCCTACAAATAGATTTCACAATTAGAATGTAAAATAGTGTCCAGCCAAAATAAGCTATTGCGAGAAACCTAAAAGAGATTTCGCAATAGCATAATAACATGAACATATACAATTTACATGTAACTAGCACACAATTTGTTTGTCACTTTCTTCCTAAACATTTTCAACAGTATTATTATTAGAAAAAATGTTTCCTTTTTGATAAGCATCAGATTTATTTGCTGATGCGTTGGAGAAGAAATCTCGGTAATCACATAGCTGATATACTAATAAGTGATAATAGCTCGAAGTTAAATCTTATAAATGGGAAGTTAAAGATCGATGGCCTAAAACATATCATTATGACAATAATGATTAGATAGCCAAGAATTAGACAAACCTTCAATATTAAAGGGACTTTGAGGGCATCCTCGTATGTCAGTTCCGTGACCACAATTATGACAAGTGATAGTGTAGGAAGGCACTGAAAGTACAGTAGTAGTGATAAAACAGTGATCAGAAAATGTAGTGAGAACATAGTAATTGTAACGCGAATAAAGAATGCTATTGTCTAACTTGATTAAAGTAAATTCTAACTCACTATTAGGTGATGAAATTTGTTTTGATGCACGACGCCAAGGATCCTGTGAGCCATTTGTGAATACTATTTTGGAACCTGTCCATGCACATTAAATTTGGATGCATGAAATGAAGTCGAATTTCAAGATGATTATATAATCGTATATTACAAATAAACCATAGAATCATGTAAAATATGTAATGTCCACTCCAGCCAAAATAAAGCTTAGGCAATCCTCACTATACAACTTATGAGGTTAGGTTGAGTTAGGCTGACAAGTCCAAATTCAAAGATAGTAAAAGAGTTTATCATAGGTCCGCCTAACAAGAGCTTATAATTTATAAAGCTTATGCAATTCTAACCTACAAGCCAGTTTTGGGGTTAAATTAGTCCTGAAGCCGAAGATAAACCATGAAGAAGCTTCTAACCATAAGACTGTTTTAATAATTCATAATTAGAACATAAAAGAGCCATGCATGCAAATAAGTTACAAATTTCATATAATTTGGCCTTATGTTTAATTCAATCCAACAAAAAGAAATATAAATTTCAAGGGAACAAATTTCTAACCAGCAATTTTTGTGCCTCCATAATATATATTAGTTGTATCAACATCGGGAAATATGCCCTCTCCGAAGACATTTTTGCAAAGGTCCAAATGGTATCTGCAAATGCAATTTATGAAACCACTTCGTAACCATTTATGGAAACATGAAAAAAAAATTATGCAAAAAGTAGAAATATTTAAACTATAGTTTAACTGTGCTATACAAAGAGGAAGGAAAGAATACTGTGAAGGAAAAAGTATATGAAAAAATGGCAATAAGGAGATTGCCTTGTGTCAACTTTTGAGGATCGTATACTGTCATTTGACGGAGCCACCTGAAAGTATGCAACCTCAGTGCAAACTTGAAACCACCATAGTCTATCAGCACTGTTTTCATCAATAACAGTGTTTTTCAAGCTATTTTGGTTATAACTTTGTGTGATAGCACCGTCAGTTCCAAGGTAGAAATCTTTGACAAATTTAGCATAAGCATCCTGCATAGTGAAATTATATATGTGCCAACTTAGAGCTATATAATAAGATATGAAACATTAAATGACTATATGGTATGAGAAAGGAAAATTAGTACTCTCATGTACATAAAGCAAAGAAGAAGAAAAAATAAAAGGTGCATTTAATTTGAACATCCAAATTAAAACTAGTTAATTCAGGATTGATCTGTTTCAAAATGTTTTGACGAAAGTAGCTAAAATGAAAAGCATACCACCAAATCCTCTCCATCCTTCTTTGCTTTAACAAGAGGCTTACATAATACATCCGGATTTCCATATTGAAACTGAAACATTCACAGAAAACCACAAAAAGAATAAAGACGGTAAATTCTATATACAAGATATTGCAAGATTGAATTAATAAAGAAACAGCACGAGTCATATCAATTACCGCCGTAACAGCAGCATCAGCCAAGAAATACAAGAAGTCGCCATCAATTTCAAGCTGCAAAACGACGAGAAGGTCCAACATGAGAATCATAGAAGCAAATCTAGTGGGGACTTGGGCGTGTGACTTGTTTCTAGCTAAACAGAAAAGAACAAGCATACATCTGATGCGTTAAAAGAAGCCTTCACTGCCTTTCCATTAGTTGCAAGTTTTTGTTCGACAAGTCGAGTTGTTTCTTGTAATGCAGCCTTACATTCAACACCTGCCGACTCACCAATCTGCATATTAAAGATAGAAATCTTAACTTTAACATAAAAAATAGAGAAATTTGTAAAATGTGTTCCATCTTGTGATACACAAAAAAGATGGCCGAGAAGGAGAAATCACTATCTTCACCTGCTGATCAAATTCTGTGAAGTTGTAAACAGCAAGAACAACTGCAGAACTTGCAAGACTTCCACATGTTAAATGGGGAAACTTAAGACGGAACCATGCACTGAGTGCTCCAGGATATGAGACACCAAACACAAACCAGGGATTATCAGTTTTTGTATTAAGCTTTGCGTTTAAGGAGTCCTGCAAGAATACACTGCCAATGTTGGATCCACAGAGTTTTTTTTCCTTTAGTACTACATGCAATGCAGTGCAACTAGTACTAAATATATGGAATTTATAAAATTGAGTTACAGAAAACAATCAAAGCAATCCTCAAATCCCTTTACAGCAAGCATTTATAAGTTTATAAATTCTATATTTGTAATTTGATTTTAAGTAACTTATAATTATGCATGAACTAGATGCCTAAACATTTTCAAAAAGTTTCCTAAGTACTACTTGATTGCATTCGTTTATGCCAAGTTGTGATCAAACAGGAATGTAACTTGCCTGATAATTCTGGCGGAAAACAGCTAAATCAAACAGTGCTTGCTTGGATGAAAGATATCTCAAATTTTCTGTTTTCATAGATTTAAATGGCGAACTCTTCCCATAATAGCGATGCTCAAGAGCAACCACAGCAGCTCCAAATTTCTTTGCTAAAACCTATTATTTAAGATTAATATACATTAGCTTCACAAAAGCCACAATATATTCATAGGACAGTCAATCTTATTGGTCACTCTGATATATATCAGACTCAATCGAGGCTTATTGGAACAACAAATATACATTGAGCAAAAAAAGCCAATATCATACGATAATACAAAATTGGAGCACGAGTAGCAACTTACACCAATGTAATCATTTTTTATCCCATCACATGAATATTCACCACATATCACTAAAAAAACCGGTCCATCCGGAATCCGAAAATAGTCAAGGAACTCATAGTAACGCTGCTGAAATTTGCGGTGATCCTACAATGCATACAAATAAGAAAAATAAACCAAATTAGAATACAATAAGCAAAGAGTGCAAACAAATTCTATTATTGACCATATACATCAGTTATTCAATGAATCTAAAAAGTAAATTTTTTTTACTTATATATGAAACCGGAGTGAGTTTAATACAAGACTATCAAAATATCCCCTTTTCCCAACCCAAATTACTTTTTTGCTTTTTTTAAGGTGGATAAGTGGGTGTCCCAGGGTTCGAACCCTGGTTCCTGCATTATCATACAATGATCTCTACCAACTGAGCTAAACTTAGGGGACGCTAGCATGTATACCTTAATTTCAAAAATGTGATATTCATGACTTCAATATGCAAGGTACTTAGGTATACACAATCATTGAAAATTTGGAATACCAAATAAATACTAAAAATGTTGAATTTAGTATTAGGAAAATAACATAAGAGTGTAACAAAGAGATGAAAAGAGAAAAGACAAGGAAGTAGTACATAGGGAGAGTAGTGATCGAGTGTCTGGGAAAACCAGAGTTCTTCATTGGTAAGATATCTGTTGCTGTTTCCAGTTTTAGATTCAGACAAACGATGTTGAAGCGAACGAGGTGTTGCCGCCACCGTAGAGAAGAAAAGTAGTAATAGAAACACCGATAAACACGGTGGCATCGTCATCACCCAACAATGTCTCGTTGTTTCCACGTCAACACGTCTTCAAATTAACTAACCGGAGTTATGACTTTTGACTAATTGACTTTGGAGATTTGTTATTTAAATTTAAAATAATAAGAACATGAAAAATGTTACTAGAACTTAGAAACAAAGAATTTATGTCCACCACTTTTATTTCAACTAAAAAATGTCAAAATTGTTAAGATGAATGTTGTAACTCGTGACTGAGATTTTAAATCTTGGTTTATTTGTATGTGTGAGTTTTCAATTACTATAATTGAGATAGTAAACACGTTTATATGCTTTTTTTGTTAGTAGTTATATGAACTAAATTGATCAGCAAAATAAAATTAAAAATTAAGTTGATTACTAAAAACAATACACAAGATGATGCCAAAATGAAAATATGTGAACAACAAAAAATTGATTCATTGTAAGAGATTTAGACTTTTTAAATAAATGATATAGATTTTATCTTTGTACCAAATAAATTTAATTAGAAGATATCAATAATTAAATGATCCAAGTGGTAAGGTCTTTAGTTCACTTCATTGTTAGAAGATCTAGCTCGCTAAGCGAGCCATCCGTGGCTTAGCGAGCAAGCAGTTAGTTAGAAAGTTAGTTAAAGTTGTTTTCTGTTTTAGCAGTTGAAGTTGTTATTGTATTTTGTATCTTATATAAGTCTTAGCCTATAAATAAGACTCAGTGTAACTCATAACACTTAAGATTGAATGAATACACCTTTGATTTCAACAATTGGTATCAAAGAGCCAAAACATTGAGAAGAACATTCAATCCAAATCCGGGGAAACACCTTGAGTGATCATTGTTTTTCAATCTTTTCTCTTCTGGGAGGGATATACGAGTGTCTGCGAGCTTCGTATTGAGATTGAACAGAGTGTGTACGATCACGTAGTTGTTCTTGAACGTTTCTTGAACAGTTCTTGAACCTTGGAGTTTCATGGCGGAAGGGAATGGAAACAGCTATGGCCACCCTGCAATTCCACACTTTGATGGTTTCTATGACCATTGGAGTATGCTTATGGAGAATTTACTGCGATCAAAGAAGTATTGGACAGTTGTATCAAGAGGAATTCCAATTCTTACTCCCACTGCTTCTGCTGAAGAACGAAGATTGGTTGAAGAAGCAAAAGAAAATGATCTGAAGGCAAAAAACTATCTCTTTCACGCCATAGACAGAACAATCATCGAAACAATTCTTGACACATCAACGTCTCATGCAATATGGCAATCCATGGCCAACAAGTTTCAAGGTTCTACAAAAGTCAAACGTGCTCAATTGCAAGCGTTGAGGGGAGAATTTGAACTCTTAAGAATGAAAGATGAAGAACCTGTCAATGATTTCTTTGCTCGAGTTCTCTCCACTGTAAACAAGATGAAGATTCATGGGGAAAACGTTGCAGAAAGCACAGTAGTCAGCAAAATCTTGAGAAGTATGACAACAAAGTTCAACTATGTTGTATGTGCTATTGAAGAATCCAACAACGTAGATACACTGTCTATTGATGAACTACAAGGATCTTTACTGGTTCATGAACAAAGAATGAAACCAATCAAAGAAGAAGATCAAGCATTGAAAGCTTCACATGGAGAAAGAAGTGCAGCAAGAGGAAGAGGTCGTGGGGGAAGAACAAATCAAGGAAGAGGTAAAAGATTGAGTAAAGAACACATAGAATGCTATAAATGCCATAAACTAGGCCATTTTCAATATGAATGTCCTAATAGTGGAGGATATGCAAATTATGCTGACTATGATGATAATGAAGAAGTGCTTCTAATGGCATTCAACTCTTCTAATAAAGGAACTGTTAGGAACAAGATATGGTATCTTGACTATGGGTGCAGCAATCACATGTGTGGTGTGAAAGAATGGTTTCATGAATTTGATAGCAACTTCAGAGAAACTGTCAGATTAAGAGACAATTCACAAATGCAGGTTATGGGAAAAGGAAATGTAAAGCTCTATCTGAATGGAATCACTCAAGTAATCTCAGCAGTATACTACATCCCTGAATTGAAGAACAATCTGCTAAGCATTGGTCAATTACAACAAAAGGATCTAACCATCATATTCAAAAGCAATTGGTGCAAGGTGTATCATCAAAGCAAAGGATTGATCATGACCTCACAACTTGCCTCAAACAAATTGTACCCAATCATTGCAGAGGCAAAATTGGCTTGTCTTCAGACTAAAAGTGAAGACTTGACATATCTATGGCATTGTAGATATGGTCACTTGAACTTCAAAGGATTACTAAACCTGCAGCAGAAGAATATGGTGACAGGATTGCCTAACATGGAGAAATCAACTCACACCTGTGAAGAATGCTTGATAGGCAAGCAACATAGAGACAGTTTTCCAAAGGCTAGCAAATGGAAATCATCAAAAAGGTTAGAGCTAGTCCACTCTGACATATGTGGTCTTATAACTCCTACATCCAATAGCAATAAGAGATATGTGCTCACTTTTATTGATGATTACACCAGGAAAACATGGGCTTATTATCTGATTAATAAGTCAAATGCATTGGATTATTTTAAAAAGTTCAAACACATGGTTGAGAAGGAGACTGGAGAAGTACTAAAATGCCTAAGAACTGATAGGGGTGGGGAATTCAACTCAACAGAATTCAAAAATTATTGTGAAGATAATGGAATCAAGAGACAATTGACTGCAGCATACTCTCCACAACAGAATGGAATAGCTGAAAGAAAGAATAGAACCATAATGGAAATGGTTAGAAGCATGCTAGCAACAAAGAAACTGCCTAAAGAATTTTGGCCATAAGCTGTAAACTGGTCAATCTATGTCTTAAACAGGAGTCCTGCTGCTGCAATACCAGACCTCACTCCTGAAGAAGCATGGAGCTCATCTAAACCCTTTGTAAGTCATTTTAGAATATTTGGGTGCATTGCTTATGCACATGTTCCAGAAGCACAGAGAAAGAAACTAGATGACAAAAGCACTAAGTGTGTATTCTTTGGAATTAGTGAAGAATCAAAGGCATACAGACTCTACAATCCCATCAATAAGAAAATAATCATCAGTAGAGATGTGAAATTTGTGGAAAAAGAAAGCTGGGAGTGGAATAAAGTAAAACCTAGTGGAACTGCACACATAAGAGATAATGAAGCTGATGATGCAGAAGAAGAAGCAAATGAAGAGGAAGAAATGGAAGATGAAGCAGAAATAGAAGATGAAGCAGAAATCCCTTCACAAACTAATCACCAAGCTGATGAACATGTAGGGACTTCTGCTGCTGGATCAACTCTAAATCAAAGAATTAGAAAACCACCCTCATGGCATGATGACTATGACACAACAATGGATGAAGAAGAATTCATAGATGAAGAATCTGTGAATTTGATGACCTTTTTTGGTCCTTGTGAAAGTGAGGATCCCATCAACTATGAAGAAGCAGCAAAAATTCATACATGGAGAAAAGCTATGAACAATGAAATAGAAGCTATAGAAAGAAACAAGACTTGGCAACTCACAGATCTTCCTACTGGATCAAAGGTCATTGGAGTAAAATGGATCTATAAAACAAAACTAAATGAGAAAGGAGAAGTTGAGAAATACAAAGCTAGATTGGTAGCTAAGGGATATGCTCATAAATATGGCACTGATTATAAGGAAGTATTTGCTCTAGTTGCCAGATGGGATACAATAAGAAGCTTATTAGCAATTGCTGCATCAAGAAATTGGGATGTGTACCAGCTAGATGTCAAAAGTGCTTTCCTCCATGGTGAACTAAATGAAATAGTATATGTGGAGCAACCCCTAGGATATGTGAAGAAGGGCAGGGAGAATCAAGTGTACAAGCTACACAAAGCTCTATATGGTCTGAAGCAAGCCCCTAGGGCATGGTATAGCAAAATTGAACAATATTTTGCTAAAGAAGGCTTTGAAAAGTGCCCACATGAACATACACTATTTGTCAAGAAGGATGGTAACAACAACTATTTGATCATAAGCTTGTATGTAGATGACTTGATCTATACAAGAAACAATGGTAATGTTGTCACTCAATTCAAAAACTCCATGATGACTACATTTGATATGACTGACTTAGGGAAGATGAGACATTTCCTTGGCATTGAGGTAATTCAGAACAATCAAGGCATTTTTCTGTGTCAGCAAAGATATGCAAAAGAAATACTAGAAAGGTTTAACATGGATAAGAGTAATGCAGTGTGTAGTCCTATAGTGTCTGGTACTAAACTCTCAAAACATGACAAGGGAGATGAAGTTAATGCTACTCAATTCAAGCAAATGGTGGATAGTCTAATGTATTTGACTGCTACCAGACCAGACTTGATGTATGCAGTTAATATGATAGCCAGATACATGGAACACCCCATTGAAACTCACATGGTGGCTGCTAAAAGAATTTTGAGGTACATCAGAGGTACCTTAGAATTAGGAATACTGTACAAGAAGAATAAGGAACCTACAAAGTTAATAGCTTATTATGACAGTGACTATGGAGGTGATGTTGATGACAGAAAGAGCACATCAGGATATGTATTTATGATAGACAATGCAGCTGTGTCTTGGTCATCTAGGAAACAACCCATAGTGACACTATCCACAACTGAGGCTGAATTCATTGCTGCATCTCATTGTGTTTGTCAAGGGATATGGTTACAAAGAATACTGGAAGCCATGGGATTAAAGTTGGAAAAGTGCTTAACAGTCTATTGTGACAATAGTTCAACTATCAAGTTGAGCAAAAAATCCAGTTCTACACGGAAGGAGCAAACACATTGACATCAGATTTCACTTCCTGAGAAACCTAAGCAGTGAAGGAATGATTGAGCTAGTGCATTGTACCTCACAAGACCAAGCTGCTGACATTATGACCAAGGCATTAAAATTGGAAGCATTTGAAAAGCTTAGAGCAAAGCTTGGAGTATGTAGCAGTTCAACCTTGGAGTAGCACACAACTGTGTATTCTAGTTGTTATGAACAACTAGTTTAGGGGAGGATTTGTTAGAAGATCTAGCTCGCTAAGCGAGTCATCCGTGGCTTAGCGAGCAAGCCAGTTAGTTAGAAAGTTAGTTAAAGTTTTTTTTCTGTTTTAGCAGTTGAAGTTGTTATTGTATTTTGTATCTTGTATAAGTCTTAGCCTATAAATAAGACTCAGTGTAACTCATAACAGTTAAGATTGAATGAATACACCTTTGATTTCAACATTCATAGCTCATGCGTATGAAGAAAAAAAAATTAAAAAGAAGAATCAGCCTTATATGCCCCAGAGATTCTTTAACGCAAATTAGTCATTATTAACAATAGTAAAAATTTTGTACCAATAACATAGTAAAATAAAAATTTAATTAGAAGATAATTTATTTTGCGTGTCCCACAAAGTTCACACCCTCCTTGAAATTTCCTATGTTAAGCAAAAAATGTAAGTATTCAAGACAAAAATGATGTCGGTTGGTTAATGTAATGACAAGTTCAATTGCAACAAGAAAGCGAGTTGGAGTCTTCCAAAAGCAATTCCTCTAAGGAGACCACACAAACTTCATATTCACCACAAACACAAACATGCATTGAAATTATACACCAAGTGCACCCTTAATATCATTATCAATCTTAATCAGTAAAATAGTTTGATAATTTCTTCTACCAATAGCAACAATGTTTGCTCAAATATAACCTTGACTTATTTGGTTTCTTGTATGGTGAATAAAGCATTTGATTCTTTGAAGGAATACATTTTAGAAAAGTAAATCATTACATCAAAATATTGATGTCAAATACATTGTTCTTTTTATTTTCTAGTGTATTTTTGAAATGTACAAAATTGTAGAAGATTAAAAAAAAGAAGATAAATATATACGGTATAACTTGTTCGGTCATTCGATGCGTCTAGGAAAACCATAACGAAATACCACATCAACATAGAAGTTGTATTTTGAACCTTCCTAGTTTTCACAACAAGAATGCCTTGGGCAGCAAGAATGAAATTCCGACCGCAATTCCAAACATTCACATTTTCGTCGTTGTTGTTAAATCATGCATGGTGTCTATTAAATATTGATTCACAAGACAGGAGTCCTTTGATTTCTGCCATCAAATGTGGTTTGGCTAAACACAATTTATTTTTAAATAAAAAAATAAAAGTATTATCCTCTATGTTCTCGGGGATCACACATGTCACATACAAAACTGAAACCAAAAACAAAATTCAACACACAATAATTCATTGAAAGGGATCACATATGTATAGTTAACAATTCTTTGCAGTACAAATACAATGTGTTGAACTAACAAACTAAATTCCTACATGAGAGAACAAACTCTTCAGACTTTGATGCTCCAATGCTTCATTTGCCATAACATGATGTTAATAACATGCCACTTTTGTAATTAACATGCATGAGAACAACATGAAGCTTTTGCCTTTGGTACATTTCTGGTGTCTGAATCGCATTGTCTAGTAGCACGACCTATGGCTGCCAAGAAAAGAAAAAAACATTTTCTGAGATGCATATATATGTCGATCAATGTATGTCGTGTATTGATTGCTTTGGTATGTGTAAGGTAAATCAAACATGCACTTAAAGGTTCTAATTCATCCGGGCGTTGGATGATCCCATTGAAGACCATAAATTGAACGATTTTTCGCTCAAAAAAATAATTAAAAAAAAATAAGGAACCAATCTACAAAAGCCCAATAAACTTCATACATAAATTTTTTAAGGTGATTGATACTTCAAACCACAATTATAAACGCGTGGATATTGGCCTTCCAAAAAGAGGAATTGTGTCAATTTTTCGGATTTGGATTTTCTACAGTCAACAATTCCACACATTCACGCAGTCAACACGTCAGTGGTCATTACATCAAGACCTAACGGTCCATATTTCAATGCATATTTTGATTTTTAAGAAAAGCTGAAATACTGAGCTTGAAATAGGGACCATCCGATCTGAATTCAACGATCACCAACGTGCCGACTGCAGCAAATCCACGTCCCTATTTTTATTGCTAAGTTCTGATATACAAGGGACCAGATGATGTCCCTTTGAGTAAAGCTGGACATTTGATTTCACAACATGCAATGAAGTGAAATAGTGGAACTAGATCCATCAAGGTGGATGATAGCTTATTCACCCGACAACTAGTTCAAAAATTGGAAGACTGAATTCAAGTTCAATTGTGACAAGTTTTGTTTGTAGAAAATCATAAATTAATTCAACAATCGCATGAAATTTCAATTCAGTACCACATCCCAATCATAACTATACTGCATCACTAGACAGTTACTAGCTATACAAAAAAGTTCACTATATCTCATGCATTAGAGATGAATTTAGCACCGCTAAGTAGAAACGATTCATATTTTAGCGTGATTAATGTGTACCGATAGCAACAGACAATATATTTATCAATTTCAGCCCAACAAAATTTTCTTCCCGTGAAAGCTAACCTGATGATTTGATGCATGTTCGTGTATTCTATTAGGCTTCATGTTCAAATCAATCAATTTATTGTCCATCTTGGTATTTCCACCAGCATCAGGTTCTGAAGTTGGAACCGGAGGCATCCGGTGATTATTTTGTTGCTTCTCTCCCACTTTTTGTTTGGGAAGTGGACTTTGTCCTCTTTTAATATCACCGGGATCCAAAGGTTGTGAAGCCGGGTTGTCCGCATTACTAGATTTATCACCTGGAAACTGTGGAACAACGAGATATTATACATTTGAAGGTATGACGATAACAAATTCGAGACCAATTCATTTTGGATAAAAGATAGACACACCTCAACTCTTTGCCTAAATAGAAGATATCTTCCATGTGTTCTTTTACCACCAACATGAACTATCATATCACATTGCAAACAAAGGGAACTTCCATCTGTTTCGCAATAAAAGAAAGCTACAACGAGATCGAAAACACAATTAAGCACATAAGCAACAAAAAACATCACAAGAACAAACAACACTATACAAGAGTCAAAAGATGAATCTTCTTACCAGGTGCATTCTCACATATGTCGCAGCGTGGCACGTCACTTGGACTCGCAAGACCAACCCTAACATGTCTACTAGCTAACTTATTGCACATATGAACCTGCCATTTTTCATAAGTTCCAAACTTTAAGCATTAGTTGAAACTTGAAAGACATTGACTAGGAAAGTCAATCAAATTCAATTACCAAATTAAACTTAAAACCAACTTATATTTTTTTAGAAAAAGAAATGGGAACGGGAAATTATTATTAATTAAAGTGACGGTAACTGTCTCTGAGAGAATTTGAACTCTGTTATTAGGTCAAACTCTTTCTACTAAACTTAAACCTTAGATTTCAAATTTACACAAGTCCACAAAAAATATCAAACAAAATCAAAGAATATTTATGAATTATGAAACTAAATTGCAAGTGGTCCAAATCCAATCTTTAACTTGATCCAACATAAATGAACTTCTCCAAGTTAAGCAAGATTTCAATTTTCAATATTGATACATTAATAATGAAACATTACACTTACAAAAAACATCATATCATAACAACATTCAAAACCAATGATTTTTTTGATAGCCTGGTGGCTAGAATTTCACGAGTGTAACACAGTTAGAACCCCGGTCCCTGCACATTAGGTGCAATGTCCCTACCAACAGAGTTAAGCTCGTACAACAACGACTTCAAGGCCAATGATTTAAGGGTAAACAAAAGCAAGAATGAATATGAAATTCAATAGTGATTATAAGAAAACAAATCAAATATTAATGATAATTTCAAAGATATATATATTAGAAGATAAAACACCTTCTCATCACAAGCACGACAGAGTGCAGCCTCATCAGCAGCACAGAAAACAATAGCGGCAGCGCTCTCACAAGCGTCACAAAGCGTTCGCATAATTGAACTCTCTCACTTTCATTGCTTCAAATTTCAACAAACAAAAAAAATAGAAGTTTTCAGATACAGAACAAAAACAAAAAAAACCCACTTGAATTTTCTACTTTAAAACAATAATAAAAACAAAGAAGAGAACAAAAAAAGACAGATATTCACCAAATCCATGTGGGTATGTAAGAAAGTTTTGTTTTTTATTAAAATTTGATGTTGGGTTGTGATGAATTTTGATTTTGATGAAGGTGGTGGTTGTTGTTGATGATGATGATGATGATGATGGAAAGTTGTAGGATTTTGAAGGGAGTTGGGGGGACCTTTCGGTTTTGGTTTTGGTTTTGGGTTTGGAGGTTTTGATTTTTCAGATGTGAGAAAGAAAAGAGAGACACAAAATTATAATAAAAAATTGAATATATGTGAAGAGAGAGAAAGAGAGTATTGTTGTTGAATCAATGTTTGTGTTGTGTTGTGTTGTCAATGTTGTCAACTATGATGTTATGTTACTTTGTAGCCACAAGTTCAAAGCCAATGTGGGGTTGACACTAACTCTTCAATCATTCTTACCCACTAATTCACTTATCTCACATGGGGGACCCATTTTCATGTATTTTTGTTTGTTTACTTATTGTTGTCCACCCTAATATTTGCCTTTTAGTGCATGCTTCTCTATTCTTCTCTAACCACCACCAAAGAAAAATCAAACCTCTTTCTCCATTTTCTTTGGTTGCATAGTGTATCTTTAATTGATTCATAAACATATTTATATAAAATTTATTTTTGAACATGTAATATAAATTGGGTCTTGCAAACGAGTGCACCCAGCATACTATTTAAATATATTATTTAAAATAATTATTTATTCAAAAAATTAATCAGCACAATTTTCAATGCATTAATTTTATATATATATTTTAAAAATTATATAAAAACTTACTAATTAAAGGATTTAAAAAGTATACCGGACCACTTTTTAACATTTGACATATAAGTTTTAAGTTAAACTTATGTTTATTTTGGCGAAGTATTTCAACTCAACCCACGTCCACTAAAAACTACTACAATTTATAGTTTCTGTTTTTACGTTGGATTTGTCTTGAAATGCAAGAAAGATCCGATGAATGTGAAATCAAACATTATTTTAGGCTAAATTGATTTTGTGCTCCTTAATGAATCAATTTGATTTGGTTGAGGTCATAGATAAATCTTACGGACAAATTATGTTTTTTTTGCCATAGATGTGCGTTGTGGAACTCCCAACATGCATTCACAAGCTCTACAAACAAACACAGTTGTGATAATTTGAGTTCGAATTTAGATGAGGTGTTCCACCTAATATAAATATAGATTTTTTTTTGAAGGAACCTAATATATATAGATAAATAGTGGACTATTTGAGTGAAAATTGGACGACCGAAAATATTTGCCCTTGTTTTTTTTTCTTACGTGTTTTTTCGATGTATAAAATCTTCACCCTTAAATTAACTTTGTTAATTTTCTTTCTCATGCTAAATTAAGGGTTGAAAATTAATAGGACTCTCATGTGACAAAAGAAAATAAATTTCTTTTTTGGATAATTAATATTTTGATTTCACTAAATTTATTTTACAATTTTTCATAAAGCTCTACAATTTATCTCAAAATAAGTGTGGTCTTTTCATAACAAAAGAATAAAACAAAAATAAGTGTGGTCCATTTTTCATCTAACAATTTAGATCTACAAATGTTGAACATGTGGATGTGGATGATGACAAAAATCCAAATATGACTCAGAGTCTAATGAAAATCTTAAAAATTCTAAGACACTATTGACACGTGTCCTATATGATATTTAGAATTAGAAAAAGAAGATTAATTAATTATTCAACTAGATTATCTCCCAACATCCGTTTTGGGATTTAATCAAAAAGAATTTCCTTATTGAGGGAAACATAATATTGTAAAGATTTTATGGTGCAATAAATTATTTGCAATTTAGAGCTTGGTGGATTTGGATTGATTGATATCTATGCTAGTGAAGGGTGACATGTGAAAGTGTCCACAAATTTAAACAACTTCCTATAGTTGAGCAAAAATACAAATAATAGAGTCTAGATTGCTGTTCACGGGTCCATATATAATTAGAAGGAGATTAATAAATCAATAATTGTTGTTGCTCTTAGAAGAACTTTCCTAAATTAGAAGTAGAAATGGACACCAAAGAATACTCTTTCACTTAATTGTCTTCAACATCTCTATAGTTGTTTGTTCCACATCATTTTATGTTTAGATATGGTTCACATGTTTTTGAAGCTAACAATAACATGTTTTGCTAGAGATTTGGTGTATGTTGGGTTTCACTTTTAGAAGTGTTACAATTAATTTGGATGTATAAAATTAATTTTAATGCATTTATTTGGACTCAAGTGGTTAATGAATTTCACGAACTCTAACTTCATTATAAATTCGTTATAATTTTTTTTGATATTACCAACAATTTTTTTGGACTTAAATTCGTTATAATTTCACAAACTCGTTTCATATAAAGGTAATTCGTTATAAATTTTTTTGAACAATCACGAACTCTAAACTATTAAAGATCATTCTCTTAAAAATTAGAGGTCAATAAATTCAAAAGTTCGGCTCTAAAAATCAAACTCGAATTCGTCCAAAATTTAAGTGAACATATTACTTTCATTTTCCTTGATAAATATTATTTGCATTTCATACACACAATTTTATTATCACAAATCTTGCTACTTTTTTACATTAAATTTGAACCATATAATTGGGGACCTTGTACCCTTGCCGACTTTACTTAACATTTTGTGGAAGCAACACAATTTTGTCAGGCTACAAATTGCACCACTCATTCCCTCGTGCGGAAAAAAATGAAATCAAAAAATAAAAAGACATTCATGCAAACATAAGATACAAATAGAAATATCTCACAATTTCTTAGTGCCCGTTTGGCCCGGCTTATTTTCTCCTTATTTTCTTCTCCTTAAAAATAGTAAAGTAGGAAAAAAATGTGTTTGACTCTACTTCTTTTTATTTTTTACTTCTTTAGTTTATTTCTCTAATACTTTTAAAGAGAAATATGGCTAAATTCAATTTTATATTTCTTTATTTCGTTTAAGCTAAATAGAAAAGTAGAAAATAAGCCCGGTCAAACGAGCACTTATTATTTTGTTAATTCCAACACCACATGATACAAATACAATACATGTTTTCTTTGGACCACTCTTCTCTTAAATTAAACCAAGACCAACATTTTATAGATACATCTTAGCATATGTCATTAGCAATCTTACATTCTTAATTAATTGTACCTCAACCTATCATATTTTTCACAATTTGTTTTGACGAATTAACTTTTCTTATCTTTTCATATGATTAGGAATCGAACTCAGTATTTCAAAATTTATAACACTCACACGTTCTGATGACTCTTATAGTAACAAAAAAGTAAGTGAATTATTGTTTTCACTTTTGTCATATTAAAATGCAAAATCCATCATGTGCATGCTTAAGCTTTGCATCATAACATTCTCCATGAATCCACACTTGGAATTGGAAGTAGATCTCTTAATTAAGCTATGGCTTCTAGGCTTGATAGAGGCAGGACATGAAGAAATTGGAATGATTGGGATATTCTCACAGTTGCATAGCTCAATCATGTAACCATCAGGGTCATGGAAAAACACTTGATCCACTTTGATTCCTTCATCTTCTACCAATGCTGTAACATATCTCATCCTTTTTTCTTCTAATCTCTTCTTAACAAGTTCGACGTCCGTACACTGCACAAAACCAAATTACAAAAAAGTTCGGTAAACATAGCAACTTTCAGTCGCGATCCACGCGGGCCATATATGCTAATAAGTGGTTCATATCTTCAGCATCATTTTTTACATTCACAAATCACATAGTCAATAGTCTGAAACCATTTACTTTGAATCAGACAACATTTATATGAACAAACCCAAATTTAAAAATAATTAATTAAATTGTGATCGAAATCTAACTCTTCGATCAAGGTTGGACTAGATACGTTAACTAAGTAAATGCATAAATTTTGAGAAATCCATTTTGAGTCCATTCATGCAAAATTAATAACAACTAATCATTTTTTTAATTTCTTCATAAATTGCATTAGGGGTCCATAACATTTCAAAATGACTATTTGTAGTCACAATTGTAAATCTCTAATTTTACCTGAAATGAGATATGGTTATCTTTGGGATTAATAGACCTTGATTCATTCATGTAGGTATCAAATTCATCAATCTCTGGATTCTGAATCAAATGTATTCCAATACCATAATTATAGAACCTGCAAAAAAATAATTGAAAGCATATGTAACTACATAAATATTTTGTGTAACAAGATAATTGATACATAGAAGAGAAAATAATTAACATAAATAATTAACTAACCATGCTCCAGTAAATTTGAAAGAAGATGGTCTTTTGATGGGAACAAAGCCCAAAACTTCCTCATAAAATTTCATAGACTCCCACACTGATCTACACAAGAGTGACACATGATTCAATGAGAGCAATGGAAGTGCTTGTGATTCACAAACTTCCTCAATTTCCATTTTGTAAGACATTTTCCACTCTTGTTATCTTGATGAATCAATTAAGCACTTGCATTCAGATTAATTAGCTTTCTACTTTGCAGTGAATTATCCATTAATAAAGAAGGTTCTTATATAAAGCATGAAATATTTGGTTACCATCTAGGAATTTTCCTGGAAGATTCTTTTGATCAAAGGAAACACATTGACATGGGCCTAACATTGACACTAGTTTTTACGGATAATTTAGTTGACCTCTGGTAATTCGTTGAAATTAAATTCACACATCACAATTGCGAGGTTCCGGATTCGAACTCGAACCACGATGTCCGACCTAATAATTTTGACATTGTTAGTTGAGCTAGGACTTCTAAACAGTTGACCTTTTTAATAGGATTTCTTCTAAATAATATTTTTCCAATTTACTTTTAATCAATTCATCTGAGTAAAGCTCTATTTACTATTGAGTTTTCTACTAGTGAACAGTTAGATTGATATTTCTCAATTAGTTATTTAGATCAGATAAAAAGTCTTAAAAAAATTATAAATATTTCATAGCTTTTCTAATTTAAAAAGAAAACGTCTTTTTTCTTAAAAATCATCTTTCCAAAACATACTACTAGAAAACGTTAAAAGAGTGGATAAAATGGAATTTCCTAAGCTTGATTAATCACAATATGCTGAGAAATTTCTATGATGTTTCCCCCTATTATATATTGTCATTTGTGTATTCCTAGAAATTTCCCATCTCAAATTACTATGATGCCTGTTTTTTGTGAATTGATGAATGAGTTGGGCTGAATACTTGTTGTTTTTTGGGTCAGAAAAATGAATCACTGTCTCTTTCCTCAAATGGATTTGGGCTGAATAATTTTTTCTTGTTAAAGTAATCGTAGTATTTAGAATTTTATTCTTTAAAGTAGATAAGTAAGAAATTTCAATTCGAAATTCAACTCCTGTATATTACAGAATCTCTCCCAATTGGAGTATATGTTAATGAAGACCACCTCCACATAATTATATACCGTACAAAAATAGCCTAATGTAAAAGTGAATCATGATAGAGAAAAGCTGAACCATAACATAACATGGTAAAATTAACATTTAATTTTTTTGAAATGTAGTTTGTATTTTCTAAATATCGTTGGCTTAATTTCTTTTATATAAAATTGAATGAGTAAAATTTGAAGGTAGTTATTATTTTTTGGTTCATCGGAAAGATAAATTATTCCCGTTAGAGATTGAATCCTGAATCTTTCCTTATCTAACTCATATGTTCCTTAACTCTTACCACTTCAGCTATTCTACGGGGACGAAGTAGTTAAAAGTGATAAAAGTTATTTATTTTATTATTTAAAAATGTAGGGGGTGAATAAACTAAGTGTGGGAGTATGAATAATGTCATTCCTTATAGTATTGGACAAATTATGTGACCCTAAACCCTTGTAGCAACTGCCTTGGGGACGCCAATAAATGGGGCAGGGTAGGCTGGCCCTCTTTTAATCAAGGCATCAATATTATGTCAACTCAACCTCAACCAAACAACCATGATGATAACCAAAAAGTAAATATGACACAATGTGTGGCAACTATTAGAACTTAAGAGGATTGTCGATACATCATAGTTTATTTTAACATATTTACAATAGAACTATGTGACTGTATATTCTCATTACTGTTACATTAGAATTAACGTTTTGTCGTTCCATGAACTTATCTCAATTGATAGAACATTTACATATAATATGTAAGGATTAAAGTTTAAATTATGATACGCCTATTTATTCATATTTTGGGGTGAATTAGCGTTTTGTCACACGTCAAACGTCTAATAGAATGTACTATCTAAATAAATAAACAGTTAGGGATATTAATATTTCATTGAACTTAACTGAATGGTTCAACGCATATGAATGGTTCAACGCATATGATCCATTCAAAAACAAAAACTCAATCAATAAACTCATTAACAATTAGTACTTACATTCGACCATAATTTATATTTTTAATAATTAATTATGTAAATCCATAATTCATCAATTAAATAATTAATCTAACAGCAACTTACAAGTAAGGTTTTGGATTAATTAAATAATTAATCAATAATTCATTTTATTCCATGGAATTGTTGTTGGTCAGTTTTTTAATGAAGAAAAATTTTTTACGTCTTGAATTTTGGTTTAGTCCGGCCCTCAAGATTTCTTTATTCTTTTTATATTATTTTATTACTTTAATATATTTCACTAGAGTAGTTTTGAGGTCGTTTTTTGAAGGTGATAATATAGTTGAGATGTCTTTGTTGTCACCTTTTTACTCTTTGGCTTTTTAAAAAAAAAACTTGCAAGTAAATTTTTTTTGGTAAAAACGGAGTTTAACTTCAAATTTAAAATCTGATTTTATTTTATCATTAAATTGCATGAATCTAGTAATGAATTTTTGACAAATGAATCGTAAAATCTCTATATAATATAATTACGGATGTTTCTCTCCCGATCATTATCCAACGTGGCAAGCAACCAAGTATTCACATGTTTATGTGGCAAGATTTCAAGGCTTCAAGTTTTAAGCAATTAGGCAAGCTAAATATACTCCCTTCGATTCCCTCCGACAACACTTTTCTAATTCTATATTATTTTACTTAGATTTAGTTAAGAGCTTTAGTAAAAGTAACATGGTTCGATTTTCACCAGCAACAAAAAATCTATTTTTATGATATATATTTGTACTTATACTATATAGATTTAATTAGGAGTTGTAGCAAAAGGAACGTGGTTCAATTCTCACCTACAACAAAAAAATCTATTTTTATGATGTAATTTTTTACTTAATTGTTACTAACCATAATTTTTAAAAAGTACTAATTTCTATAATCTCTATCTCTATAATATATATTTACGGATGTCTCTCTCATGAACAAAATTTAACAGGATAATCTATAATGAACCAAAGTTTATGTGTTTCATATATGTCTCTCTCACGAACAAAATTTAGTATGAGATACACGTTTTGATTTTTTTTGTTGAGACCCGGGTATCCACCGCCGAACGCAGTGACTAATCCCTCGCCAGATTGGAAGCACCTCAAAGGGTGGGATAACTGTCTCAGAAATTTAAAGTTGCTCAATACCACACGGCTCGATTTCCACAAACAACTAAAATTATATTTTTATGATTATTTTTTAGGCAATTTTATGATATTTTATTTTATTGCTTATGAAAAATATTTACACTTATATTAGTATACTTGGATTTTTTTTTAATTTATACGGGATCAATATTTATACTAATATATATTAATACAAGTGTCTTCTTTTTTTTTTTTTTTTAATTTACACGAGACTTATATTTATATTCATATATCAATACATGGTCATCTATATATTTTTTTTATAATTTATACGAAGACGGGAGAGAAAATATTATATTATTGAGAACGGAAAGTGGGAGATCACACCCTCTAGAGTATTTTATCCTTTTAAATCTTTACATTATTTGTATTATTTTTCATATTTGAATAAAATCAATATTAAATGAACGTCTACGTAATATAAAAATAAAAACCATATACTAATACGAAGACTCTTTTATAATTTTACGAGAACGTATATTGCTATCAGGATCTAGATTTGTATCCATATATTAATACGATGACTATATATATTTTTTTATAATTTTTATAGGAGCTATATTTATATTCATGTACAGGTTTTTTTTGTCGTAATTTTTACAGAATTATATTTTTTTTACAATGTTTTAATACGAGACGAAATACTTTTTTTATAGGAACTTAAATATTTATACACATATTAATACGGAAAACCCATTTTTTATAGTACGACATATATTTACACTCATATTAATATGAATGTTTTTTTATTTTATAATTTACACGATGATCAATATTTATACTCATATATTAATACACAACCTATCTTTTTTGTAATTTCAATGGGGACTAGAAATGAAATATGATATTGTTCAAAACGGGGAGCAGAAGATCACTCTCCACCCTATTTTATCTCTTTAAAATCCTTAAATATATATTATTTTTATATTTAAATAATAGAAATATAAAATTAATTTCACAAGTAATTGGAAAAATAAAATTATTTGACAAAAAATACATTAATTAACTTAAATTTAAAAAAAAAATTAAATTAAAAAAATTAATATCTCAACTAATTTATTTTAATTTTAATAATATATACTATAAATTTAAATATTAACCCGTGCATTTCACGGGTAAGTTATACTAGTATACTACTATATGATAAACTAAATATGGTCCAAACTTCATGTTACATGCAATTGAGCTTTCACGTTCGTGCAACCTAATCCACAAGTGGAATGAGCAAAAAGTAAACGGAAATGCTTTTTTTAGGCAAAGTATTAAGATATCAATCGTTGTTACACTATGCATTTGGCCTTATTTGTCGTCGGTTTGTAAACATATATTTGATCAAGTTTTTAATTGATAATTACCCCTCACCTAATGCTCCTTAAATAACACCTAATCTCTACGATCATCATATGTTCATCATTAAATTCCCTTGTTTTCAACTGTGATCGTTACCTTATGGAACAATTTACAAGCAAGCACTTTTCAAGAAGGATTGTTCTTGTTATATACTCTTTCCGATTACTATTATAAGAAAAAAAAATACTTAACGTGATGTTTAAGAAATGTAGTTAAGTGTAGTTAATTTTCTTGATTTGATGTAAGACATAGGTTAAATTTACTGTATTGCCCTTTTAAATCTCAAAGCATAAAATGAAATAATTGTCTAAAAAGTAATAGAATTAAATTAAATAAGGGTATACAATATTTGAAATAGTAGTATTAATTATTTTAGTAATAATTTGCTCATTGATTGTAACTTGTATTAGTTACTACATCAAGATAAGTCAAGCCAATTCATAAGTTTTCCATTAAAGGTAAAATTATATTTGAAGATAGCACTATTGGCAGAGCCTTCCTAATCTAAGGACCAATTACCTACCTAGTAGTCCAACATAGGGTTTTAGGCATCTTATCTTAATTAATTTTAAGCTAAAAAGCCCTAAGAGAAATTCAATTTAGTTATAAATATATAATATGAGAGTAAATCCTCTGTGATTTAGAGATTCAAACATTATACTTAGAAAATAAATTGCTTTATTATATATATTTTTTTTAATCCTCCAAACGTATTGGAATGATCTTGATCAACAATATGCACTAGACATAGACATCACTCTTGAACTTTAGTTACTTAAAATTTTATTTTATTCCATTAGACTCAACCTCATCGATTCTTTCATGCTTTTATTTTACCACCAGTTTAATCTGGTTCGGAGTCAAATCTGCATCAATTCAACCCTTCCGAACTATTGTAGGGATCAAACTATGATATACTCTCTGTTCAGCGTCAATCACTACTAAACCAACTAATACTCGGTCTTTCATGCATCTTTTAATTGCAACTTTCTTGATTGAAAAGTTCTCATTAAATGGCTTAAAATGAATGTAATAAAACCCCATTAATTATTCTAGTTAAGAGCATGCATGTGCTAGTGGCTTAACATATGTATTCTTATGTTTAAGATTCTCATATATAAGTTTTGTATTCTACATACATTGTCGTTTATGTAACATTCATTTCATAGTACAAAATATCCATGGATCTAGCAGTTTCCAGGCCAGTCAATGATATTCTCTCTCCAATTTCGTAGTCCCCCACAACATGCACATGCTATGTTGAATTTACATTACTTGTTTTTGTCAAAAGGTTCCCAACCTCCTTTTTCCATTGCCTCACCTTAGGGAATAATTGCGAAGAACGTATATTAGTAATAATACTCAAAAAAAGTGCACATATAATATTTTATTCATTTCACTAAAATAATAAAAACATAAGAACTCCATCCCAACATATATATATATATATATATATATATATATATATATATATATATATATATATATATATATATATACTTAAGATTTTATATATTTATTTGTAGTTTCAAATTCAGAGTCATTATTGTCTTGTTGAAGAGTATTATATTGTACGTTGTTGTTAAGGGTTATGGCCTTATGGGTGTGGTGTTACTCTTCTCTTTGTTTTTTTGCTTTTGGGGTGTTTTGATCTCACTTTCCTCTTCTAGTAGGCTTGGTGCTTCAAGGCAGAAGCTTGATGATAACAATTAACAAGCATTTCAATCAACTTATCAAACCTCCCATCAAAACCATTAATGTCCTTCCTATAGCTCATTTCCCATGTTGATTTTCTGGTTGTTAGTGTTTGTTGTTTTTCATAACCATAAAAAAATAAACATTTGTGTCAATAATAAAATAAAATAAATAAACATATAGTATGCTAGGGACATTGCATATCTAGGATTTGAATTTAAACTTTAATACACTTAACTTTAGTCACTAGACAATTAGACAAAAAAAATAATTAAAAAAAACATGCATCTCTAATTGATGAAAATTTTAGGCTTTTTAGATTTATGAAAAGAGGAAAAGAAATAGAGATTAAAATACTTTAATAATCTTAAAAAATTAACTTGAAGACTTTTGGATTTTGAGAAGAAGTTGATAAATATTGATGTATATATTAATTGGGTTTGAATTTTTTTTCTTGGATAAAGCTTGATGGAATTAATTAACAAACCCCAATATAAGAGAGCTTGAAGTAGCTTTTTCACTAAAAAGAAAAGGGTTAAATATGTTTTTCGTCCCCATAATTATATCAAATTTTAGTTTTAATCTCTTTAAAAAATTTATTCTACTTTTAGTTCCTATAAAATTTTTCATCTTCATTTTTGGTCCCTTTTTCTAAATGTTCTATCCGGTCCAAAGTCTTAACTCCAAATATTGATGCTACGGTGGTGATAGGTGGTTGTGATGGTGGCTCAGCTCCTTGACAAAGGGGGGGGGGGGTTCCTGCACAAAAAGGGACTCCGACGTTCAAGTCAGTAAGTGTGCAAGAAGAGAGAATTAGGGTTCAGAATCATACCATAAGGTGGTGTGAAACCACCTATTTATAGGCATCTTGCCTTGAAGGACAAGAAGGGTTCCGTGTAGGAATCATGACCATTGGAATTTGTGACGGTTTATCCAACGGTGGAGATCCCAAGGTATTGCATTGTCCGTCTACAGTATGTGCACTGTAGCTTTAGGGTGGAATGCCCTTGGGATGCGTGACGGGTCCCCACATGTTAGTGGGCTTGGACTAATGCTTGTATTGGGCCTCCGGCCAGTCCAGAACAGTTGCCCCCGAAGTCAATGGCTGCAGATGAAGTCTAAGCATTGGCTTGGTTATGCATATTTCCGTCAAGGAATGCCTGTGAAGGTTAGTCCAATAATGGTAATAAAGTAAAGAAAAAGTTTTGGGAAAAGAAACTAATCGTACCGTTTGGATTCCCGTACCCTATTTATATGCCCCCGGGTACGATTTCCGTCTGGATATGGTGATGACGTGTTATTCCCTCTTTGATGCAGTAATTTATTGCCGGATTTATTCTTGCCGTTACTGGAGTGAAATTGTATCCGTTGGGAGGCTGAATCGCTTTATCTTCTCTAGATATGCGGGACAACTATGGAATATTGAAACGTCGTGGTAGCATTAAAAGTGCACACGTGTCCTATTTTACTGCGCATTTACTGCGCGCACGTCACTAGCTGTCATAGGGTACTTAAGTATCCGTTTGTTCGAGGTTCCATCTGGACCGTTGATTTCGATTTTTTCGTATTCCCTCCATTTTAGGCCGTTAAACGTGCTTCTTCGTGACCTATAAATACTCGAAGGTAATTTCATTATCACTTTTCGCATCCTTGCTTCTGGAATCTTTATTTCTTCATTCTCGGCGATTTTTTCTTCTTCCTTCCTGGATTTTTGTTGATTCCGATTCGTCATCAGTAATCACTACTTCTCCGGAAAATCTTCTTTGACTTGTGAGGTACTTTCGCTGACCCTTCATCTTTATCAATTTATTATCTCTCTGTTTGTATCATTATGGCCAATACAAGGGAATTGATAGTTTTGACTGATAGTGATGAGAGTATTATGAGCGATAGTGAGTCACTGTTCTTGAGAGATGATGAGATACTTTCTGATCAAGAATATTTCGAGGGACCAACTTATAGGAGAAGGTCTGAAACGGTAGTTGTTCCGGAGGATGGTGAGGGAATGACTTATGAACAAGCCCGTTATGACGACCTTGATACCTTTACTGTGAGTGTTGAATGTTTGAAGAGATTTTACCCCAATGATGCTGAGTATATCCTAACTGATGGCTTAACCCGTACTTACTATAACCATGACTGCGAGATGGCTATTATCAGGTTTAGTAATGACCGGATCCAGGAGTATAAGCGGTACTTTGAGGAGGGATTGTGTATTGAAATTTCAAATGTAAATTTGCAACATCTTCTTTTTAAAGGAAATGACGCCATGGCTGACACTAGTGTTGAACTTGCCAGACTTGCAGCGAAGGAAACAAAAGAGATTGAAGAGATGGTGAAGGACGTTAAAACAGCATCCGTGTTGCCTGCTGATGCATGTAAATATCAATGGGTGGTATCAAGTGTCCTTGGTGTGCCTTGTGATTACGCCCGGACCAAATCTCTTGGCGGAGCGTACAAGAAAGTGGGTTCTTCCCAAGATTGGAAAGTCACTATTCCCCCTATAGAGAAAAGACTCTGTTCAAATTACGCGGAGTGTGAGGTTTCTTTACCGGAGACGTTAGTTAGCACTTTCCAGGTCCGGCTTCCTTTTACGGAGTTTGAAGCCGGGTTGATGGCTCACCTTCGTCTTGCTCCTTCACAAATTCATCCGTCATCATTGGGTTTTATAAAAGCTTTCCAATTCTTTTGTACCTATGCTGGTGGGAGCGCTACTGTTCCTTTGTTTATGAACCTGTTCGCCTTGAATAGGACCAGTAAAGATACTTCTGATCAACAAGGTTTCGTTTCTTTCCGCCAAAGGATGAAATACTTCGAAGTATACCAGGATTCTTTTAAGTGGCGGCGGGGAGAATATTATTTCGTGGTTCCGGCTTCGGAAGATGCTCATCGGAGCCTTTGCCACTTACCCGTAGATGGTCAAGCTCCTCCTGTTGGACCAGTTAATTTTGACGACTATTCCGTCATCACGGGATTGTCTGATGATGAAGGAGATGCTGGTGCTGGTGAACCCGGGGCAGCCCCCATTGTTGAAGAGGCAGCCCCCATTGTTGTAAATAATGAAATCCTTGCCCCTTGTAGATCGAAATTTCCTAAACATTGGTATCAGAGGCATTTTTTGCTCGCCTCTCGAGACTATTTATTTAAGGATGGGGAGCTGTGTGAGGCTGACCGTCGGATGAAGATGAATATCCAGAGGTTTTGTGGTCAAACTTCTGACGGAAAAGTATATGGTTTTATAGATACGAAGAGGTTGATGGTCTGCAAATCCGTTGATGCTCGTAATAAAGCCTTGGGTGAGGATTTTGAAACTACTCTCTTGACGGATTTATTTTGTAACACTTGTACTTACTAGTGCTTTTTCTTTTCTTGTTTTGCAGAAAAGATGAAGGTTGATCTTATAACCAAGATGAAGAACATGAGACAGGCCGCCAAAAACCAAGGTCAAAGTTCTCGCGGAGCCGGACCTCAACCGGAAAATCTTCAACCGAACCAACCTACTCAGGGCGTGGTTCAGCCCACTCCTGCCAATGATTCTCCTCAGCATGAACCGATTGAGATTCAGACGCTCACTCCTGCCAATGAACTTGCTTCTGACACCGTACCGCAAAACCCTGACGGAGAAGACAAAGGGAAAGCGGTGGCGACTGAGACCGTCATCCCGTCAACAATTCCTGTTCAAGCTGTTAAAGACAAGCTTGTTTCTCAGTTGGGTGCCGGTCCTCAACCTCAAGCTAAAACGGCTTCTGTCAAGCCTTCTTCCCGGCTTCTACCTTCTTCAATCAATAAACCTCCTCCTGCTGCCGGAACTAGGGACAAGAATAAAAATAAGAGGGGGAGAGATCCTGCTGTTGCTGGGAAGTCTCCTAAACGGAGTAGGGCAACCAGCGAGAGCAGCAGCAGTCATGATTCCGAAACGACTCCTCCTGTTCTTGGAGAAGCATCCGCTGTTGTTCGCGCTCCTCCTCCTCCATTCAGGCTTCCTCCAGTCCTTCGCGGTTCGCCGGTTCTTCACCCCAAAACTATCCGGAACATGGTTTCTGAAGAAGACTTTCAATACATTGGTAGTCTGTCTGTTGCCAAGCGTCAAGATGAATTGGCGCGGATGGCCTACGAGCTCCAACGTGTAAGCGCTTACGCTTACATGATGGCTAGTGAGGAGTATGATGTCTTCTCCGGGAACCTAGCCATAAAAGAATATCACAAATCTCAAGAACTGGTTGAAGAGCTCCAGGGTGAATTGCAGAAGTCTCTAGACAGGATGATCCTTTTGGACAACCAGTTGAAGACGGCTAAGGTTGAACTAGAGACTGCTCAGGATGACATTGCTTCAAAAGATGCTCAGGTGAAGAAGCTGAAGGGTGATTTGGCTGAAGAGAAGAAGAAGTTTGCTGCTGCCAACGCGAAACACCAAGAGGAGATAGCCGGAGTGAGGAGGAGGCGTGAAGAATTGCTTGCTGCAGAGCGCGAAAAGGCAGCCAAAAACAAAGCTGCTTATGATGACCTGATGGGTTCCTTGACCGAGCGTATCAAGGATGTTGAAATGTATGGGGAACCCTCCGTCTTGGCTATACAACTTTCTTTAAAAGATGAAAAATTGGCTACCAAAGATGCTGAGTTGGTTGCCAGAGATGCTGAGCTGGAGAATCTAAGGGCGGAGGTTGAGAGGTTGACCGCAGAGAAAACTGAAGAGCTGAAGAAATTTGAGGCGGAGAAAGAAGAAGCGTTGAATCAACAAATTGCTGAAACCAATGATCTCGTTTTCTCCACACTCATCCCCAATGTTTTAGCTCAGGTGGCTTTGCTTCTTCCCGGGGCTTCAATCGACTTGGATGCAATTGACCCGTTTAGCAAAGTAGTTGACGGTAAACTTGTTTCCACCGCGGGTGCAGGGCAAGCTCCCCCGGTTGCTGGTGAGAATGTGGAGAAGGCAAGTGAGGATAAGCCTGATGATTCAACTGCTCCAGCTAACCAAGATTCAATCAACGCTGAGAGCGTTCCCGTTGAAGGACAAGATGTTGCCGTCAAGGATCCCGCTGAGGTTGTGGAGAAATAACTTGTTTAATCTTGTAATTTTTTTTTTCTCTTGAATTTTTGTCCTCCCGGTGAGAGTGTTCCCGGTTAGTAACATAAGTACAATCTTCCCGTTAATCCAAAATGCAATTATATGCCTTTCATGTGTTGTGTTTATTTTCATTCTAGAATTTACCTAACAGGTACACATTTATTCTAGTGGATAAGAGGTCTCCGTTTTGGATGTACAGGTGTCTTTTTCTTAAAGGGCTTTATATTTTTATGATCCCATCTTAGAGATTCATAATACGAAAGTGTTTACTTGCTTCTCCCTATTTATTTCGTAGATATTCCTTAAAGGATAAATTCCGTTATGGGAACGTGAAAGAGAAGTTCCGCTATGAGGATGTAATTATATCATGTATGTGTTTGAAAATTGTTCCGTCTTAATTGTTCCATCTTAGGAGTATTTGTATGTTAATAAATTTATTCAGAATAGATTCCGTTATAGGAATATTTGACCGTTATGGGATGGTTTCGTTTTAAAGGCATTTCCATCGTAGGAATACATGTATAAATGAACCCGTTTAGAGAAGATTCCGTCATGTAAACACTTATTAATAGTTGTGAGTATTCCGTCTAGAATTATATTCTTTTTTGCGGTAAAACCTGTATAGATGCCTAAATTTCATGAGCTTGACTCTTTTAGCCTTATAGCTCTAAGGTCTTACTGGAGTTATGGGATAATCTAGCCAAGATTTCCTCTTTTTCCCTGTGAACACGCGCTACTTTCAAGTGGCTAGCCGGAAAAGCCATTCACTAAATTGCCTCCGTTGGGAGAAGGTCTTTTGCCTTTCTGGAAGGGCTTTTATGTTTCTTAACGTGGATTTATTTAAGTGTCTTGCACTTTGGTTGAGTTTTTCATAATGTTAACGTTAACATCTATTTTAAGACGTTTTCTTGTTTGCCGAAATATAAAAGAGAATAAATTTCTGAATATTCATCACTTCATTGAATCAGTTCAAATTGTTATATAATAGCTTCCGTTCCATGACGGGTACAAGGGCTTCCGTTATAACAGTAAGCAGAAACAGATAATTTTAATATCAACTAAAATATTTCTTCAGTTTTGCTGCGTTCCAAGTCCTTGGGATGGCTTCCCCTTTTAGGGTTTCGAGCTTGTAGGCTCCTTGGCCTGTAGAGGCTGTGACTTTGTAAGGTCCTTCCCAATTTGCTGCCAGTTTTCCATCGGAAGCGTTCTTTCCGCCAACGTCTGCACGGCGGAGCACCAAATCTCCGGGATAGAAATCCCGTGAGCGAACATTCTTGTTGTATTTTGAAGCCGTTATTTTCTTAACGACAGCTTCTGTGAGTGCAGCATAGGATCTTTTCTCATCAAGAAAGTCCAACTCTTGTTGGATTACCACTGCGTTATCTTCCTCGTTTAGAGGATAAGCTGCTCTCCAACTTAACTCACCAATTTTCACCGGTATGACGGCCTTAGTGCTGTATGTAAGCCTGAATGGTGTTTCTCCCGTTGTGGAATGGGGTGTAGTTCTGTAGGCCCATAAGACATGGCATAATTCTTCAGCCCAATTCCCCTTTGCGTCATCAAGCCTCCGCTTCAATCCCCTCAAGACTACCCGGTTAGCTGCTTCGGCCTGGGCGTTAGTTTGAGGGTGTTCTACCGATGAAAAGTGTTGAGTAATTTTGAAATCCTCCATAAGCTTCTTCATCTTCTTATCGGTGAACTGCGTTCCGTTATCAGTAACGACAGAACGCGGTACTCAAAATCTTGCCAAGATATTTCTCTTGAAGAACTTGATGACGTTTGTAGCAGTGATCTTTGCCAATGCCTCAGCTTCAATCCATTTAGTGAAATAATCAACAGCAACAATCAGATATTTCAGCTGGCCTGCCGCCATCGGGAAAGGTCCCAATATATCCATTCCCCATTGATAAAACGGCCAAGGGATGGTGAGACTGTGGAGTTCAGAAGGTGGGGAATTGTGCACGTCTCCATGTTTCTGGCATTTCTCGCAAGTCTTCACGAATTCTCTTGCATCTGTGACCATCGTAGGCCAATAGTATCCTGCACGGAGTATTTTCCTTGCCAATGCTCTTTCGCCTAGATGCTGACTCGCAATTCCTTCATGTACCTCTTCAAGGGCATAAATTGCCTCATCTCCTTCAAGGCATTTGAGGAGGGGTGTCGAGAATCCCCTTTTGTAAAGCTGCCCAGCCACAATCGTATGTGATGGATCTCTTCTTTTGACAAGTGCTGCTTCCTCTTTGTTCGTTGGGAGTTCCCCGTTCTCCATGTATTTCATGACGGGTGAGATCCAAGAAATCTTGCTGTTACTCCCGTCAAGGGCCATAACAGTTACTTTCTCCGTGATGCTTGGTGCTTCCAAGGTTTCCTGTATGAAGGAGTGGTTTACGCTGCTTTTCCTTGTGCTTGCTAATTTGGACAAAACATCTGCTCTTGTGTTTTGTTCCCTTGGGACATGCATTATCTCAAAGTCTTCAAATGCGCTGATAGCTTCTTTGATTACTGTCAAATATTTTTGCAACAAAGGCTCATTTGCTTGTGCTTCTCCTTTCACTTGAGTCACCACTAACTGGGAATCAGTCCTCAGTTTTACTTCTTTAGCTCCCAACTCTTGTGCCAGCTTCAAGCCGGCAATACAGGCTTCGTATTCGGCTTGGTTATTTGTGGTGATAAATGAAAACCTTAGAGAGACTTCTATCATCAGGCCTTCGCTGCTCTCCAAAATGAGTCCTGCTCCACTTCCTTTGCTATTACACGAACCATCCGTGAAGATAGTCCACTTTGTGCATGGTTCAACTGTTGCCGGAGTCATCTCCGCCAAGAAATCGGCAAAGGTTTGGGCTTTCAAAGCCTTCTTGCTTTCGAATGTAATGTCAAATTCTGAAAGCTCCACTGACCATTTCATCATCCGTCCTGCCAAGTCAGGTCTGAACAACACCTGCTTGATCGGCTGATCCGTTCTTACCACTATTGGATGTGCTAAGAAATATCTTCTCAGTTTCCTTGCTGCCGTCACCAGTGCCAATGCAACCTTTTCAATCTTCTGGTATCTTACTTCAGCTCCGGCTAGAGCTTTAGAAATGAAGTACACTGGATTCTGATTGGCTCCGGTTTCCCTTACCAACACGGCATTGACGGCCTCTGCTGATATTGCTAAATACACATACAATGTCTCATCTTTCATGGGTCTGGACAATACTGGTGGTTGAGACAGTACTGCTTTCATTTGAGTGAAAGCCCTCTCACACTCCTCCGTCCACACAAAATCTGTTTCCTTCCTTAGCAACTTGTAGAACGGCAATGCATGCTGTGCAGATCTTGAAATGAACCTGTTTAACGCAATCAGCATTCCGTTTAGCTTCATGATCCCCTGTTTTGTGGACGGGGCTTCCATTCTGATGACGGCATCACATTTGTCCGGGTTCGCTTCAATTCCTCTTTCAGTCAAATAAAAGCCCAGAAATTTTCCCGCCTTCACTGCAAACGTACATTTTTCCGGGTTTAGCCTCATGTCAAACTCTCTGACTTTTTGGAAAATTGCCTCTAGATGGGTGCTGTGTAGATTCTCTTCTACTGATTTGACGATCATATCGTCCATGTATACTTCAAGCATTTTTCCAATCTCACATTCAAACACTTTGTTCATCATTCTTTGATATGTGGCACCTGCGTTCTTTAGCCCAAACGGCATCACATTATACCGGTAATTTTCTCCTTTCGTCATGAAAGCTGTTTTATCACGGTCTTTAACGGACATGGGAATCTGGTTGTAGCCGGAATAAGCGTCAAGGAAACTCTGCAGTTTGTAACCTGCTGAGTCGTCAACCAGTTTGTCAATGTTTGGGAGTGGATATGAATCCTTTGGGCAAGCCTTGTTGAGATCCGTGTAGTCTACACACATTCTCCATTTTCTAGAAGATTTTTTTACTAATACGACATTAGACAACCACTCAGTGTAGTGAAGTTCTGAAATGAAATTTGCCTTCAGCAATCCGTCAACAATCTCTTGTGCAGCTCTTGCTTTTTCTGGGGACTATCTCCTCCTTCTTTGGGCCACATATGGGTATCTTTCACTAACATTCAACTCATGGCACGCTACTTTAGCATAAATCCCCGGCATTTCACTAGGTGAAATTGCAAATAAATCAGCATTCTTTTTCAAACACTGGATGAGGTCTTTTCGGACATTCGTTGGTAAGTTCGTCCCAATTTTGACTTTCCTGTCCGGATGTTCATTCAGCTGCACCTCTTCAAACTCTCCATCTGGTATAGGCCTACTAAATTCTCCCGGGAGCAGTTTCTGTTGGTAACTCTCGTCACCAGATGCGCGGTCATTAGTATGTATATCGATCTTTGCGATAGTGACATCTAATAGTTTGGATCGTGGTGGTGTTACCTTCTCTGGCACATCTACCCGGGGAATTTCTTCAGCTTCTACCATCTCTACCGCATCTAACTCCTTCTGCAACTCCTTGTAACATTTCTTTGTTCCTGCCAAATCCGCCATAACGGTGACCACCTGGTTTTTTCTTGCCGTGATATTTCATTTTTAAATGAACAGTTGAAGGTACGGCTCCAAGGGCAGCTAGCGTGGTCCTTCCAAGTATGCAATTGTATACAGCTTTGCACGGCACGACCAGGAACTGGACTGGGACAGTGACTTCAGATTCTTCACTCTTTCCGTCTCCAAAGGTTACTTTCAGTGTCAAGAATCCCAATGGTCTTGTTAAAGTCCCATTGAATCCCTTTAAATCTGAACCTTCATAGGGAAACAAGTCTTCTTTCTTCAGTCCCATCTTATCAAACAAATCCTCGTACATGATGTCGCACGAGCTTCCCTCATCAATTAGAATTCGAGACACATCAAAACCAGCAATAGTGGCCATGATTATCAAGGGGAGAATTTTGTTTGGTTTGTTGCCAATTCTCTCGTCATCATAGAATCCAAGGATGGGTCTTCTAGGTGCTGTGCTTGTTGACGGAGTATCTTCTATCTTCGACACGGAAAAGATTTCTGCTATTGTTCTCTTGATGGTTTCTCTTGACGGCTTGCCGGTAGTTAAGAATCCTTCAGTAATGGAGCCAATGAAGGGACGCTTGCCTTTGCTCCTGGCTGTTTCGTCATCACCGGAACTGGAATCCTCTCTCTCTCTTTGCTTCTCTTCTTGGAAACGGAATCTATAGCCTTCCGGCTATATTCTTCCTTCCTTGGTGACCGTTTCCATTTGGGGGACTCGCTTCTTTTCCGGCTTCTACTGCTGTTTTCCCGGTAACGTCTTCCATCTTTCTTTTCTTTCTGCCCGTCCTTGGTATAACGACTCAATTTTCCCTTTCTTATCAGGTCTTCAATAGCGTCTTTCAAATGTATGCAATCATCTGTGTCATGACCATAGAATCTATGAAAACGACAATATCTGCTCTTGTCTGCCTTGGGAGATTCTTTGATTGTTTGGGGAAACTTCACTCCTTCATCCCGGAACTCCGTATTTATACACTCTCCTAGAATCTTATCTATGTAGGTGTTGAGAGGAGTGTAATCCGAGAATCTGGGTCTGGGCATTCTCATTTTCCCTCTGCTATATCTTTCGTGTTCTTTCTTTCCGTCATGATGTTTGTCAGCAAATTTTCCTTTCTCTATCCCTTCAGAAATGAGTTTTTCCTCATAGTTGATGTACGGCTGAGCGCGTCTTAGTAATTCGCTCATATTTAGTGGTTCTTCCAAACCCAGCTTTTCTTTAAACATTGATTCCGGCTTGAGGCCTTTCTCAAAGATAAAGCATTTTAGCTTATCATCAGCCCCTTTAACATCAACTGCTGCAGAAGTAAACCTCTCAATGTACTCTCTGAGGGTCTCCTTCCTCCCCTGGACGATGGCACTCAAGGTGGCAACAGATTTGGGTTGTTTCCGCCGTGAAGTAAAGTGGGAAGTAAACTCTTTGCAAAGTTTCTTCCAAGAATCAATTGATCCTTCCGGTAACGCTTTGAACCAAGTCATAGCAGTAGCTTTAAGTGTTAGGACGAACAACTTGCATTTAACAGCCCCACGTGCACCATAATAGTTTAAGACGGTATCCACGTGTTCAATATGTTCGTCCGGGTCACCGATTCCATCATAGCTTTCCAGCTTCGGGGGTTTTTCAAGAACTCTTGGTATCTTACAGCTAGAGATCCTGGTGGCAAAAGGACCCCGGATACGGGAAGGACGTGGTGGGTTAGGACGATCTTTTCCGCGTCCAGGTATACGGGAAGGCGAACCTTCTCCATTTTCCCCACTTTGACCTCCCCTACCGTGGCTTTCGCCATCTCCGCCGGCATATCCGCCACCCCCTGGGTGCTTGGATAGAGGCATACCAAGGGTCTTTGAATTCTGTGTCCTCCTGGACTCAGCTTCATCATCCGGCTTGGATCTTACCTTGCCGGATCTGCTTCTCGTTGATTCTGGTATAACAGTTTCACTTTGAGTTTGAACTTGCAGCTGTTCAACTCTCACCAGTCTCTCCTTTTGCTCTTGTAACAAAGCCAAAATCGCCGCCAAAGTGTTGCTGTCTGGCGCAGGAACAGCGGTTATGGTCAAATCCGCGTTCCGTCCCTCGTTTTCTTGTTGATCGAGAGGATTCTGTTGACGATGTCGTGGATCAACCGGTATTTGATTCTGGATGACTCCGTCGCCTCCAGGTACCCTGACTTCGCTCCGAACTCTACTGTGTGTACTCGCAGATGGAGTATGAGCTGACTCTTCATGGACTGGTGATAACACCACGTTGGGAATAGATTCTGAAATATTCCGCTGGCTTGCGGAGTGTGTTGCTTTGCTGGACTTCGTTCCTTTCGTCGCAACCATGATTAAGAAATTTGGAATGATAACTAGAACAGATTTATCGGATTTGATACCGATAAATGAGAGAGTGAGTACGAGAAGATCAATAAATGATTTCCCACAGACGGCGCCACTATTCTATCCGGTCCAAAGTCTTAACTCCAAATATTGATGCTACGGTGGTGATAGGTGGTTGTGATGGTGGCTCAGCTCCTTGACAAAGGGGGGGGGGGGGTTCCTGCACAAAAAGGGACTCCGACGCTCAAGTCAGTAAGTGTGCAAGAAGAGAGAATTAGGGTTCAGAATCATACCATAAGGTGGTGTGAAACCACCTATTTATAGGCATCTTGCCTTGAAGGACAAGAAGGGTTCCGTGTAGGAATCATGACCATTGGAATTTGTGACGGTTTATCCAATAAGTGCCTCCACCGTAAAGCCGGACAGTTTGTTAGTTGTATTATTTTTATTATGAAAATCCTAAACATCAAGTATATAAAAATACAAAAAAAAAAATAAACAATAAATTAAATATGTTTTTGGTCCTTCAAAATGTGGATCTTCTAAGTTTAGTCCTTATTTAATTTTTAATACATTTTTAGCCTTTATAATTTGTTTCTTGCATATAATTTTAGTCTCTACTAAAATTAAATTTTTAGGGATTAAAAGTAGAAGAAATAAAAATAGGGATTAAAAAATTACAAAGGCTATACATGAGTTGAATTAAAAATAGAGACTATAAATGAGGATTGGCAAATGCTAACGAGTACCCCCGGACATTCTTTAAGACCTTAAATAGTAAGTTTTTATAATTTTTTTTTTGGAATTTGTAAAGTCAACGCATTGGAAATTGTAGTTTTTAACTTTTTGAATAAAAAGTTTTTTTAAATGAAATACTTAAAGAGTGCTCCGGGGCAGTGGCGGAGCCAGAAAACTTATAGAGTCTGGGCAAATTCTCAAATTTAAACAAAAATTTCAGTTTTAAAATGAAAATTTTCAATTTTGAAATAAAAACATCAGTTTTGCCTTAAATTAATCTCTAAAAAACTCAATTTTACTTTAAACTAACTCCTAAAATCTCAATATTATATTTTGCAGTGAAAAATCTCAATTTTGAACAAAAATCCACAATTTTGCCTTAATTTAATCCTTTAAAATATTAATTTTACCCTAAATTAACACCTTAAATACTAAAAATTTTGAGCCGAGCCAGGACATTGACCCTGACAGCCGATATGCTATGTCCGCCCATGCTCCGGGGACACTCGCTAGCAAAACTCTTGAAAATTTTATAAGAACTAAAAGTCAATAAATTTTTTTAAAAAGATTAAAATTAAAATTTAATATATTTAAAAAGATCAAAAACATATTTAACTTTAAAATTCATCCGAAAAAATTCAACTAATAACCTTGAAACTTCTTTTTTTGTGTGATATAGGACCTTGAAACATGAAAGTAGTAGTATAACTTTTTTGCAAGGTATGAAAAGTTGTGAAAAGGTACCGCCACCACGTGTTTGCCCCCACCTTATGGCTTATGGTATGGAGTACTATGGACTATGAAGTTAGTATGATCTATGGGGTTATTACGTGACTCAAAGTGTCTTTTTCCTCTTTGTTGTGAATTTCTTAAAGTCACACCAATAAATTTGATGTGTGAAGTAAAGTGATTAAGCAACCAAATGAAAGAGTATAGAGACAATGAATATTAGTCTAACAATATGAAGCAAGAGAAAATAGAGAAAGCAGTAATAGACACAATCATTTGTTTACCCAGCTCAGTCAAATTCCGACCTAATTTGGGAGAGAGAGCAGCCCCTCCGTTCCACTATTTCCAAAGTATCACTGTTACAATGAAATTCCCAATAAGGATTACAAGAATCAGAAACATAATCTTACCCTAATCCCAAGTTTCTTCCCGTAACCTAAAAACTTAATATAGTGTTTCCAAGGTGAAGAATAAACAATTTAGAGAGTAATTGTTTCTTTCCTTCTTTACTTGTATTTTTCCTGGAGCTACATCTTTGCTCTCTTATTTTTTCTATGAAGAAACAATCTCTATTTATAGAGAAATATATCACTTAAAAATAGGAACAAATCTGTCTTAAAAATAAAGCAGAATCTCAATTTGTTTGAAAAATATTTAATTTAAAACCAAACAAAATCTTCCATTGTTTTCAAACATATCTAGTTTATAAACAAACATAATCTTTGTCCCTGATTTTCAAGTCAATCTTCACACTCTTATCGGTAGTTTTGTCAATGATGTTTATGCCTTTGATACTTTAACAAATATTTAATTTAATTCTAATAGATTATCACTTTATCTTAAAAAGAAATTGATATTCAAAAAAATGAAACTCTAGACGTCTGTTCATCACAAAAATCCTTCTACTACTAAGAGTATCTTCAATATCCTTCCACTATTAAGAGTATCTTCAATGATGATACTGCTTCAAATTTTATATATTATTAAAAAGTGGTCTATACAATGTCATATAATATTTATGCAATTCATATATGTTTTATTGCAATGGTGATATCATTTTAGATATCATACATTATTAACAAATTCTCATTCTATTTTATTTAATATACAAAGAAAGTAACAAAAAAAGGTACGCATACTTTCCGATGTACCAAAAATAAATAAAAATAAAAAAAGAATGTATCGCATCATCAATTTTGATGTCCTTTACGCCACGTCATGAAACTCTAATAGTAAAAAAAAAAGGTTCGGATCTTTAGTCTATAAAACTTTTTTTTGATACCTTTATCGGAATGCTCTAATTAAAATAGTTGAATTTTTTTCTTCAAATGTTGTAGAAGGACTAAAGTGACATTGAATTAATGAGAGCAATATTGAATTTGTAAGAGAAAAAATTGTCCACAAATTTTTTCATTATAATTCCACAATATGTGATAGTTAATATTGTTTTTTATCAACAATAAATTTATTTAAATGGTAAGAGTTGTGTATTTTTTAAATAGATTGTCAAAATTTGATTTCTTATTTTTACGTATGAAAAAGTAAAATGATATCATTTTTTAAATGCAGATAACTAATACGGTTAATATCACATAATTAACTTTAAAATCCATCTAATTACTATTAAGAAGGAGATGCCATAACATACGGTCAATTTCAAAAGATAAGTCACAGCAATACCAAAACATCCACAGATAGACACTCCCTTTTGACAGTAAAAAGATAAAGAGAGAAAATGCAATTTCTGCATTCACCTCTTACTTTAGTAGCCTCTCATTTTTTTCTTCCCTAGTGATCTTCTTTTCCATTTGACAGCGCATTTGCATGAGTTGTAATTTCACTATTTTATATTTTCTTTAAATGCAATACTTCTTTTTTTCTTCATTGTTGTTCAATCTGTTGACTTTGAAACTTTAACTTCCACATTGTGGTCTTCACACCATACCATATAATAATCTCCACCAAAGTTGTGTATTGCATGATCTCATGCGATTGCATTTGGGAAAAGATTAAAATTATTTAATGATAAATTTATCTTGAATTAAATTAGTCGGTCTAATAAATTAGATACTAATTGTGGAAAAAAAATTATGTCTTGAAAAAAGATTAAACTCAGATAACATGGTGAATTAATATTCGAATATTGATTAGAAAAGAGATATTTATAATTAGAGCGTGTTTGATCTATTATAAAATAAGAGACATTACGAACTAGGGGCAAGAGATAAGATAAAAACTAAAACTCTTGTCTCTCACCCACCCACAACACAACTTTTTATTCATATATAAGTTGTTTAAAATACAAAAATAACATTTTGTCTATCATACATAGTACAGAACAACAAATTATTCAATACACTAAATCTTGTCGTTGTTTAATCATCTATATTTCTATCCAATTTCAATCTTTTACCGATCAAACGAACCCTTAATGTCTAACACAACACGACTCAAACATAATTACCACTTGACTTTAGTGTAGGAAACCTATAAAACCTACAAAATATTTTTACAAAAACTCGCTGAATTCTTCCAACTTATAGCTGTTTCATAAGGACATGTTTGTCACAAAGTCTAGAATCAAACAAGAAATTTTGTTTCTCTATGCTGAAAAATCAGAAATTTACCTGCATTTGAGTTTGCCTATATGATACAAATTTTTCTGTCAGTAACAATCTTTATTAGAATCTAGTTTAATTCTGACAATTTCCAGTTTCTAAAACTCCATTTGTTTTTATTCATAATTTTCACTTTCCACTAACTTCTAAATTTAGAACTACTGAAAAAGAAGAAAGAAAGAAAAAACCAAAATAGAACACAAGATTTTTAGTGACACAATCTCATCTCATCCATTAATTTTTTTTCATCTTCAGAAACATCTCTATCTTCCATCTGAATTTATCTGCAAAAAAAATTGAATAAATAATTTTCTTTAAAAAAAAAAAAACTTATCCCCCAAGTTTTTACCCTATGGTAAATTTTCCTCAATTTTTTTTTTTTTTGAAAAATCTAAACTTTTTCTACATTCCATGTGATGTTGTATTTGACAATCTGTCCATTAGGATGGGGGACCATTTCACAAAACTCCAATCTTTCCATAAAAATACAGAAACCAACTCATTTTGATCTCATAAATAAATTTTAGGACTTTATAGATCTTACTTAAATTATTATTATTATTATTATTATTATTATTATTATTATTATTATTATTATAAAGTACACAAACATGTAAACAAAACATTAGTAGTATTATATATATTTTTTCTTATGAATCAAGATTTTATTTAACCTTTGATTAATTTGTCTCTGCAGATAAAATGATTGGGGGTTGAAGCCATGAGTGGTCCTTGTGTTTCATACCATCCCAACAACACAAACACAAACAATTCAAATTCAACAACATTAAATAAATTAGTCACAATGACATGTTATAATAATAATAATAATAATCATAATTTATTATAATAAAGATTAGATTTTTCTTGAGGAGGAAGTGAGAAAAAAAATGGGTTCTGTTGGTGGAGATGAGGCAATTGATGAGGCTGGAAAAAACCATGAAGAAAGAATTCGAGTATCGGTTCGTCTTCGGCCTCTAAATGATAAGGAAATTGCTAGAAATGATGTGTCTGATTGGGAATGTATCAATGATACTACAATTATATATAGGAATAATATTTCAGCTTCTGAAAGATCTCTATATCCTACAGCTTATTCATTTGGTATGTTGCACATTACATGTTTGATTATATTTCTTTACTATAAAGTTTGAATTTAATGAATGTGTTTAGTGTATTTTTGTTTAGATATTGTATCATTTGATGGAAAATATTTATGTTTATGTTACAAATCTTGGTGATGATATCACTGATATGAATGTATATAATTTGTGACCTTTTTTGTGATTTGGTTATAGACAGAGTATTTAGATCAGATTGTGGTACAAGGGAAGTGTATGAAGAAGCAGCTAAAGAAGTTGCTCTTTCTGTTGTTGGTGGAATCAATTGTGAGTTTAATTTTATTTATTTATTTTTGGTTTTTTTTTTTGCATCTTTTATCTGAAGTAGCTTCCATGGAACTTTGAAGTTAACATTTTTTTTATGACCCTTTAATCAATCAGCAAGCATTTTTGCTTATGGACAAACAAGCAGTGGAAAAACATATACTATGAGTGGTATAACTGAATGCACTGTAGCTGATATTTATAACTACATTGAGAAGGTAAATGAGAAACACACGCAATTGCGTGCACGCACACATCATTGCATTGTGGATTCAGATCCTCTCCCAAGATGCAGCGGTGTAGCAAAGTTTTTATAATTAGAACAGGTTTTTTGCTACACTGTTGTAATGTGGTAGAGGATCTGAGTCCTTGCATTACGTCTTTCTAAAACCATATTTTTTTTTATTTGGATTTACTTTTTTTTTTATAGCATATGGAGAGAGAATTCATTTTGAAGTTTTCAGCACTTGAGATTTATAATGAATCTGTCAGGGATCTGTTAAGTCCAGATTGTACTCCTCTTAGACTTCTTGATGATCCTGAGGTAAATGGATAGATTTTTTTATCATTTTCCAAAGAGTTAGTAATTATGCATGCATTTTTATTTACGGTTTCTGTGTTAATTTGACAGAGAGGGACAGTTGTTGAGAGACTTACTGAGGCAATTATAACAGATTGGAACCATTTTACAGAACTTATTTCTTATTGTGAAAGTAAGACGGTTTTGAATTATTCGAACCAGATACATAAATTGAATATTTTTTCTTTTTCTTTTTTGCTAATAAAATACTTGTCATTCAATACGAAATTTTGCAGCCCAAAGGCAGATAGGAGAGACATCAATGAATGAAGCAAGCTCAAGATCTCATCAGATTCTTAGACTGGTATGATATGTTGTTATTTTTGTTAAAGAACTTTGGTGAACTTTTATGGCACATCTTGTCTTACATTTGCTTAAAAATATGGTTCTTCAGACAGTTGAAAGTTCGGCACGCGAATTCCATGGAAATGACAAGTGTAGCTCTCTTTCTGCTTCAGTGGTATGCCTGATTTGCCCACTTTATGAGAATATATATTTCTATCAAGTTTGTTAAGTTAATGGACATCTTTAGGAAATAAGATGATGATTATTTTGTGTCACAGAATTTTGTTGATCTTGCTGGAAGTGAAAGGGCATCCCAAACCAATTCAGCCGGTGTAAGATTGAAAGAAGGTTGCCACATAAATCGTAGTTTACTAACTCTAGGAACTGTTATCCGCAAACTCAGGTTAACTTATGAAGATTATGTTTCAATATTTATGATATGCTTAAATTCATAGCACTTCTTTATTATGCATTTACACTATTCTTAGGATAAATTCGAACTTAACGATTCACGTTGTGTTTCAAGCTAGTCTTTTCTATTTTCAGAAACTTTCAAGCTAGTCCTATTTTGGGGAGAGGGGTGCATATTTGTTTCATTTTCATCTAAAAAGTAATGAATTTGGTTGCAGTAAAGGAAGAAATGGACACATTCCTTTCAGAGATTCAAAGCTAACGCGCATATTGCAATCATCATTAGGAGGCAATGCTAGAACTGCAATCATCTGCACCATGAGCCCTGCGCGGAGCCATGCTGAACAAACCAGAAACACACTCTTATTTGCAAGCTGTGCTAAAGAAGTTGAAACTAATGCACAAGTCAATGTAGTGGTGTCTGATAAAGCACTAGTCAAACAATTACAAAAGCAGTTGGCTAAACTAGAAAGTGAATTGAGATATTCAGGATCGTCCCGCCCTAATAATTCTGATTCTTCTGAATTGTTGAGAGAGAAAGATCAAGAAATTGAGATGGTAATAATAAAGCTTTTGATTCAAAAACTCTTTATATGTGTTTTATTTTATTTTATTGTAAATACAAACTCTTTATATGCAGTTAAAGAAAGAGGTAAAGGAGCTGACATTGCAGCGCGACCTTGCCCAAGTTCAAATTAAGGACATGCTCTTAGTAGCTGGAGATAACATGTCTTGTTTAATAGGAGTGGTGAGTTATATTTGCTTACACTATAGCCTTAACAATAGTAATTGATCATTTTTAATTTGATCTAATCTATTGTCCTTCCAAATATCCAGGAGAGTTTAGGTCCTAGGTATCCCAAACTGCGCGTGAGAAATACATGGAACTTTGAAAATGAAAGACAGGAACCAGAACCGGAACCGGAACCGAATGTATTAAGTATTGACTGTGAAGAAAGTGTTAGGTCCTTTGATGCATCTCAATATTCAGATGGACATAGTATTAGTTCTGATGATAATTTGTTCCAACTCCCTGATCTTGAAAAGAATCTTATGGTTAGAAATTCTTCACCAAAGCCATCAGTTACAAGTATTAATAATGGTTTACAGAATGATTTGGATCAGAAGAACATTGAAGATCAGAATGATGAGTACCATTGTAAAGAAGTTCGGTGCATTGAGTTAGAAGAGCCTATCACAAAAACACATACACATACAAACTCAGAAGATTTAAGATCAAATACATATACTGATTCTAGTGCATCATCTCCTCATCATGCAAAGACAGATATGTCCGGATTGATTGTAGTTGATGCTGAGAACAAAAATGATACGGATTTGTGCTCGTCAGGGTTAAGGGAAGACAATAGAATGATCAATATGCGTGAATATTTTGCTCTTCCGACTCCAGAAAATAATACTCCTTGGATGATAGAAATCAATAGAAGTAGTTCTAGATCATTGAAGTTGAGCCGAAGTAGAAGTTGTAAAGCTGGTCTCATGAGGAATTTAGATTCTGATTGGTTTGAAGATGATGATGAAATTCAGAAGACACCTCCAATAGGGAATGAAAAAGACTTCGCCGGAAGACCTGAAGGGTTTCTGAGGAAGGTTCATACAGTAAAATATAATGGAAATGCAGTGAGGAATTCTTTGGAAAGTTCTGCTGATGATGATGTACAAAATGGGAAAGCCTTCATTGACAAGGAAAATGAGAGCAGCGATCCTTTAACTCCAAAGAGAAAAGATACAGAAAATCCGAAGAGATTGAGTTTACTTGATGACCATGAGGTAAGCTTCTGTTTTAAATCTTCCCTCCTTGTTTTGTTTTTCCCACTTCTTATTGGCCTTATTTCAGTTATTTTGGAAAGCATTGAAATATATTTTTAAAACCGCTGCTCTATTGGTTCATTTGAATAATTCTTGTGTTCAGAGTACAATGTGGGGTGTGTGTCAAGAGCCTAATTTTAGATGAGTTATAGTCTGAAAATGAGTTTATAAGTGAGAGACATCGCTCACCTTATAAGCCAGTTTTGTATAGTCGAGTTAGGCTCAAATGCAAATTCTGAGATAGTATCAGAGTCTATCGAAGATCTGTAGGGTCACTTAGGTTACGCTTCAGATGTCTAACTGGGCGTAAGCCAATTTTAAGTAGGTACCAATGAAAATCTCTAAGATCGTATCAGGTATCAAAGATCTATTGGGTCACCTGATCCATATTTGTTATTGATAAATAGCACATAAACATATACTAAAAGCCTGGATGTATTAAGAATTCAGTCAGTGATTCTTTGAGTTTGTTGTGCATGACAGGTTTCTGGGACAGGATTGGATGCAAAGAGTGTCAAAGATATTGGTTTGGACCCAATGCAAGCTGATGGAGAAAGTGATTCAGATTGGCCTACAAAATTTAAGAGGCTGCAAAAGGAGATTGTTGAACTATGGGATGCTTGTAATATTTCCTTGGTTCACAGAACTTACTTTTTCCTTCTCTTCAAAGGGGATCCATTAGATTCTATTTATATGGAGGTAGAGCATAGAAGGCTATCATATCTTAAGCAAATTTTTTCACAAGGCAATACGACTCTTGAAGATGGAAGAACTCTTACCCCTGAGACAAGGTAACATTTCAAATTCAAATATAAAGGTTTTATTAAATTACATATTTTAAAATGAAATAAACAACTATGCACCGACACTTTTTGCGCAAATGTACATACAAACAAGGAACTACACCTATCTATATTATTTGCACTGAATTGAACTATTTAATCTTTGTTTAATATTGAAACTTACAAACTACAATGTTTTTTTAACTTGAAAACAGCATGAGATATCTCAAAAGAGAGAGGCAAATGCTGTGTAATCAAATGCAAAGGAAGCTATCAACCTCAGAAAGAGAAAATTTATATTTAAAATGGGAGATTCGTTTGAGTTCAAAGCATAGAAGGTTACAGTTGGCTCATCATTTATGGACTGACACAAACAACATGGATCACATTAGAGAGAGTGCAGAAGTTGTTGTAAATCTGGTTGGACCAGTAGAGCCAGAAGAAGCTCTTAAGGAGATGTTTGGCCTTAACTTTGCTCCAAGGCCCACAAGTAGAAAATCTTTTAGTTGGTCATTTACTAACAGTATGAGGCAGATTTTGTGAGTTTGGATTACTTTTTAGGTAGTAGTTTGTTATGACCATGTTAAAAATTTCAAGGTCTTATATATTGTGATTTTTAGTTGTATGTTTCTAATTCTTATTTATATTGATTGTAAATGTGCTTTGTAAGGTTATAGATTTGTTCATATATTGTATGTAGACTCTCTCCAAGAGTTAAGTATGGTTAAATATGGTTGTTAACTGGAATTTTTAAATGCTATATGATTTTTTTGTAAAGTAATAGTATGTGCTATTGAGTATTGACTTCTTTTAGCATTCATTCTTTGGTGGAGATTAGGAATGGTATGAATAGAATCAACCTTTAATAAAGGTAAACGGCACAAAAACAGTTTCAAATAAAGATGATTCAGTCAAAATATGGTATTTGGCCAGAATAAGCTGGAATGCAAACTTTATGAGACCAGATCTTTTTTTGCTGTTGAAGTGAATAACCCCAGTTCACCCAAATTTCAGTTTCTTTTCCACCGAATCCTCCAGACGGATGTTGCAAGTAAACTCCCTACTGGCCCGGAAGATTTTCCAGCGCGAGGAATACAAAATCTGCAAAATCTGATGGCATTTCCTGAGACTCGTGATTACAGCCAATAAAACAGTGCCAGTCGTCCTCAAAAAGCCTTACTACACAGAGCGCGTATCGTATTGGACTCTGAACCCCTTTCATAATCAGTCTCTCGAGTGTAGGAAATCCCTGTGAGCACACCTCCAAATGAACCTTTTGATCTTATTTGGCACCTTTAATTTCCAGATTTTGTGCCGGTCTCCTTGCACTCTTCAGGTGCTATTATCAACGACTCTTTCCATTAGATCGTAATAAGCCGATTTGACTGAGTATTTGTCATTTTTGTTTAGCCTCCACGCCATTGTGTCCTCTCCTACATGAAATTGGACTGGTATTAAATTTTTTGCAGCATATTTGTACGCCAACATGGTAAGATGCATGCATCCATTGTGACTGCTACATGTAATTCTTCGTAGCCTGGAGGTGGATTAGAAGTCAAACAAGCATTTTCATAGTTATTATGTAACTGTTAAGAGTCCTATGTTTGATTAAATAAGACCTTAGTATAGGTTTATAAGTAGAGACACTTATAAGTTGATTTTGTAAGGTTGAGTAGGCTCAACTCAAAATTCAAATATAATATTAGAATCTATGTAATATCCGCATTACCTTACTCTTTCTCTAGTCTATATTAATTGTCATGTAATTCTTTCATTGCTTTTTCATATTTTATGTGTAGAAACTATGCAAATTAACAAAAAGGTTGAGATGGCCGAGTTAAGGTTCTGGTCTGAAAGGGCGTGGGTTCAAATCCCACTCTCAACAAAAAGTTTTTTTATTTATTTTTTATTTCTTGCAATATTAAACCTTGTATTATCTTAATCTATGAATATATATTTATTCTTTTATTTTTTTATACTAGAAGTGACAAACATTACTATAATTCACACATAATTATGTGATCCCGAATTCAAACTTAAGTGAAGATGTGTTTTAAGTTGAAATTCAAGTGACGAATGATCGTATACAACTTAAAAATATTGCATCTACATTGACTATCTCTTATATTTCTAAATGCCATTGGATTAGCAACATAAAACCCTATTTTTCCCCCTCCTAAACACTCCTTATTAATGCTATTTTTCCTCTAAATAAAATATAAAAAATAAAAAATAATAGTCAACAAATGGTCTGTATGCATTCAAAATAGATAACAAATGATAAGTCTCAAAAACCATTACCAATCATGCTGACTATCTCTCATCTTTATTTTGGTAATTTGGCACCTGTTACACGATTGTATGTAAATTGGTAATTAAATACATTGTATGTATAACACATTATTATATTGTAAAACTCTATATATTAAATAGCCTCGGCAAATTAATCATGCAAAACTCTATATATATAACCTCAATAAACAACTAAATTGTCTAACATACTATATTATAGTGGATTAAAAGGCTATTGCTAAAGGAAACAAAATTCAGAAAATAAGTTCTTTAAATGTTCCCATTCTCCTTTCTCTACAATGCTTAAAAGGTTACTTAAGCATCTAATCATATATTTTACATTTTACATGTTGATTTTTGTATGTCGTTGCTCTCATTTTTTATCTTTTTATAATTAAAATTAGGTCCTCTAAAATCAAATCCAACAACGGATGAAGAAAAAACTATCAATCAATTGCAACTTAATTATCGCACATATTACTTGGAGTATAATGTTAACGATGTGAGAAATCTAACTATTCCTTTAACTTCTTTATTTATTTATTTATTTATGTTGTTTGGATTGTATCTAATCGTATGATTTTTGTATATTTGTAGGGGGCTGTTATGTTGCCAAGATGTTTTAGTGTTGATTTTATTGACGAGATGTACCGCTTTGCAAATTTAATTGATCCCATGCATAATACTTTCGAAGTGTTGGTAGAAAAGATTAATAACAACGTCTATTTTACCAAAGGTTGGGGTGCTTTACGTGATTTTTACGGTCTTTCATTGGGTGCGTGGGTAAAGCTTATATATACCGGCCGTGGTCAATTTGGCATTATTTTCAGCGATCGACTTGGCCGTTTAATCCATCCTCCCAGTTTTGTACCTCCAATGAAATTCAAAATAGATAAATCATCTATTCCAATAGATTTCGTTCATGGTCTACCATACTCAGTATTAGATCATGCATATTTCCATGATGCCAATAATTTTGAATTTGTTTTAGAAAAAAGATTAAGTAATTATGATATTACTACTGGATTTTTGGTAAGTTTCCTTTAGTATTTTTACTTGATTTCAATATTTAAGTTTAAATTTGGAGCATATATTAATTTGGCCGTGTGCTATATATGTTGTTTTATAGATGGTCCCTTACACTGGCTTTGGTGAATTAGCTTTGGCAAAGAAATCAACTACTTTGATGATTGTTGATGATTGCGGAAACACTTGGAATTGCATTTTGATTTTTGGTTCTATTCCAAATAAACACTTCAAAATAGGTGGCGAGTGGAAGCGATTAGTCAGTGCACGTCAAATGAAAGAGGGAGATGGCATCAGATTGGGTGCTCCTGGAAATGGCAACAATGAATGTGTCTATTTAATTCTTGACCGTTAATTTTCCCTTTACTTTATGTATGGATTCTATTGTGGACACTATCAACAATTATGTGTTGGATTTACTGCCAGGTGAAGAGAATACATATTTAAGTTATGATACTCCATATTCACGTGATGTAGATGGTGATTCAGTATCTGATGTTCACACTCCAGAATTTTTAAACACAATTACTGCATCTGGACTTCCAAATCACAAGCTAAAATTGAAAGTTGGTGTTCCCGTCATGTTATTGAGGAATATAGATCAAAGATTAGGATTATGCAACGACACCAGACTAATTATAACAAGAATGGGAAAATTTGTGCTTGAAGGAAAGGTGATTACAGGTAGTAACATCGGTGACAAAGTATTTATACCTAGAATGTCTCTTATGCCGTCTGATTTAAGAATTCCATTTAAATTTCAACGAAGACAGTTTCCTATAATGGTTTCGTTTGCAATGACGATAAATAAAAGTCAAGGACAGTCCCTTCAACATGTTGGAGTTTATCTACCGTCACCCGTGTTTTCACATGGTCAATTGTACGTTGCAATATCAAGGGTAACTTCAAGAGAAGGATTGAAGATATTAATAACCGACGAGGAAGGCAGAGATACTAATATAACTTCTAATGTGGTCTACAAAGAAGTATTTCGTAATCTTTAATCATTAACAAAAGTACTTAATTTTCTTTTTGTCTTTTTATATATAATGTCTTCTACCTTTTATTTTCATCATTTTTAGCATTTATTTTATTACTATACTTATTGTCGTATTCTATTTTTTAATTATTATACATCATATATAAAATAATTCTTCAATATATACCAGCTTATAAGACCCGTGCAACGCACGGGTGAAAGTCTAGTTCTATGCTCATTCTATAATTTGTGGGAAAATGTAAGATAATTAAAGAGAATAAATGACAAGATGACAACAAAGGGATCTCTTTCAATTTTGTATGTACAAGTACAACACACTTCTCATGGCCCCATTCATATAAATCATGATCGATTAATGCTTTGTGTGACAAGCGTGCAACCAATATAGTATGGAAAATGCTATATGTAGCGAAAATGTCAATCACGAAAAGTTCACGAATAGTGCATTTTAGTTTATTAGGCAATGCAAGTGGATATGGTAGTCACGGTATTGGTATCCATTATTTTGTCATTTTTTAAATTATTATCCATTAGCTAGTCTTATGTTTTTATACCATAAAAAATATAATTTATATTGTATGTACCGACGGTGTAAAATTATTTTTCATGTGCATCTAATAAAATCGTGCCATATAAATATTTGTGTAGATATTTTATGGAGAATTAACTTGTAAAAATTGCAATTTGATTGAATGCATGTGTAAAAAATTTTACATTGTTAATGGATAACAATGAAATTATAAAAAATAACAAGTTGGTACTCAAGTTTAGATTTTTTTTGGTCAAGATCAGAGCATCAACTGTCAAACATAACGATTAATCCACTCGTTAAATTGAAGACACATAATTATATTTTTATTACTACAATATTGATGAAGAACAAAACAACACTGAACTAAAACAAAGAAGAAGAAAACATAAAAAATAAAAAATTAATTTACATAAAAAAACACTTGATTTAAAAGAAAATGATACAGATAAATGATTCTTAATAAAAGTAAATAGTAACTTTGCTTTCAATTGATATTGCAATGGACCATACAAGCAATATAGCACACCAGAGTACTTATTCGGGATGTTCGCGAGTTTGCTATTCGCTATATATAGCACTATTGATATAGTATTTGAACATAAGCGCCCACCCAGCAAAATAAATTGGGACAATAGTACAATAATGCACCACGGCATGAGGGAAGATGTTTTGTTTTTTTAGAAGTTACAAAAGAATCAAACATTTCATGATATTTCAATGTAACTTGATTTCAATTAGAAAAGCATGCAGAGGCAGTAGAGCAAATAATTCTATATTAGATCAATATTTATTTTGGTCATAAAAAATATAAATAAATTGAACAATTTATTAATCCTTTGATTTTAAAAAAAAATAATTTAGTTCTTTTTCATAAAAGATAATTTAGTCCTTTAAATTAGAAAACACCAATTAATTTAATCTTTGTACCAAAATATCTCTTTGGGATGTCACATAATAGTTTAATGATCGTTCTAGCTCAATTGATAGCTATGAGTGGCATTATTATAGATAATAGATTTAAATATTGAATTCTTCACTTATTCACACTTAAAGTTTGGGAGTTTAACCACTAAATTATTTGGAAAATAAAATAGCATAGTGACCTTGACAAAAAAATTGTCTAATGATGTCATGTTTTATAAAACTGAAAGTTCGTAATTAGAAAATAGTTACTATAATAATTTGTAATTTTTTTGGTTTGATAGTAGAAAATAAAGATTTTACAAATTATTCATACATGTAATAAGCTGCAGGTCCAGTCTTGTTCACGGCGAGGAGGATATAAGCTATGAGCCACATCTTTTAAATATCTTATTAAATGCTGACAAGCTAGCAGCAATTAGCTAAGATTATAAATGATGAAATGTGAGTAAAGAGTATGACAGGTCCATAAAATCCGACTAAACTAACAATGCCGATATTATTTGACTGAACATCTTCATTTAAATTTAAATTCAAAATTTCACAATTGTAGGCGTATGTTTCGGTGGGGTTTTTCAGTCCGTTAAAAATATACGGTGAGATAACATCTTTATTTTCTAATATTATTGGTTTACCTGATCATCAAGAGTCAAGACACTGCTGCTTTCTTTGATCAAATGAAAAAAAATTGTTTCTTATTTGCCATTGAATTGAATCACAAAGATAGACATGCACACTCTTATGTATAGGTAAAATTGAATGCCCTATACACTTGCTAAACACAATACTTTCATGATGGATATTCAAAGCTTTAAATTGAGGCATGTCCATAATTCTATTTCTTACCCACCTTACACCACAGGGTCACTGCTACTTGACCCAATTAAGCTAACAGGTTTATGTGTATGTTTGGTTTGGCTTTATAAATAATTGATTTTGATAGAATTGATTTTGGTAGAATTGATTTTATCAGAATTGATTTTAGTAGAATTGATTTATGTTTGGATACATTCAACTAAAAGTGAGTTGAACTTTAAATTTCAGTATAAAAATCAATTCTGAAGCCAGAAACTACAATTCCTAGCTTCATGTAGAATCAATTCTGGAAACAGAATCAATTCTATTTCAGATCAACCAAACATGTCAGAATTGATTCTGCACATCTAGAATCAATTCTAGACCCTCTAAAATTGAAACCAAACATGCTCAATGAGCATTTAATGGCACTGTTAAGCCGCTTATTGCTTGATGGACCCTTGTTCAATTCCTGCATAATTATGAACAGAAAAATCATGTTAAAATGTAACCCTTTTTAGTGAAAATGGATTCCCCAATGACAACTAGAAGATACATTCATATTCATGCAGTCAGTTTATTTAGAACCGTTTAATCTAATAATTTACAAACATAATTTTTTTATTTAAATTTTTGAACTTAAATATCTAAACATTATTCCAGTCAAACTTAGTGTATGACGGCGGCCTTTCCTTGACCGCTACGAGTCACTATCCCTTTTTACTTGGTATAATGTGTGTACTTGATTGATGAAGCATATCAATAATAACCGATATTTTAAGGGTTAAGTTAACTGATGTTTTTGATGTACTAGTTAAAAAAATAAAAAAAATTAAGTAAATTTTGTATTTAAAATGACGATTTCTACAATTTTATGAGATTGACTACATAAATTTCAAAATAATTTTATTATATTTATTTTCTTTAATAAATATTCTTGAATCACTTGTTAGTATTTTTCAAAGTTAAGACAATTGAACTATTGAAAAAAGGATCGGAGAAAGTTGAAGATGATGAGAGCAAATGCAGCCACAAAATCTAAATAAGTGGTCACAAATAACACATATTATCCTTCATAATTTTCTTCTATTAAATTTTTTGGTACTAAATAGTCTACATAAGATAGTTATTCTTTAACTACTAAAAATAGTTGTAATCCAATGTGCAAAAACAGTGCATTAGTTTGAAATTAATTATTACCAAAATGGGTTGTCCTCACATTTTTAAAAGTATCTTACACAACATATAAAAGTGTGACTATCAGATTTGTGGTCCACCAAATTGATTATTGACATTAATCCAATCTGCTTCAATTCTTGTGAATTTAGCTTTTGCTCATTTGCTGTACTTTCCCACAAAAACTTTGTGCCCAAATAGATTCAAAAGCCTACCCAATAGTTAAAAACTTGGCTCCTTTTGCTTTCAATTTCAGTCTAAGTATATTGACAATTCAATTGGAAGGGAACAAATAATGCATAAAATAGACTATAAGGAAAAAAACACCTAACATTAAGCCAAAATTATGGGGCATGAAATAATAAAGTGCCAAAACATATATGTAAAAATATATCATATGTCTCAACCGTCCAAGTATGAAAAGTCCCAATTTCCCTCCATATACACACAATGATAGCACCCATGGGATTTTTTTGGCTTACCACTTGTCAATTGTCAATTGAATAGCTCCAAGAGAAAGAAAATATAGCTGAAGTGGACCTCATGGCAATCTCAATCCCAAAACAAGGGAAAAAAAACATTACTTAAAATAAATAAAAAGTTGTTCATAGATTTAGTGGTTTTTCAATCCTAACATATAATCTTTAGTATAGTAAGATAGCACAAAATAAATTAAATTTTAACCCACATTATTTTCTATTCGTCTGAATTCATCTTGATTGTTGACATAATTTTTTTATTATAATTAAGTGTAAATATGAATTTTCTTCAATATTTTTAATCGAAACCGAGTTAGGTTGCTAATATCACCCCGCAATCACACTCAATCTACTTCATAAGTGATTACACACATACATAGTCTTTCAATCTTTAATTATAAGCATTCTTTGAGACGAAAAATTTGTCCATAAATATGAATTCTCTTTCAAAAAGTTATTATATGCATTTGTTTTATTGTGATGCAATGATGCATCCAAATGGGTTAAGTAGAGAAATAATTTCATTTTTTTTTATAAGTGAGAAATAAATTTTTTATTAAAAACTTCAATTTATACATCTTAAAATATTGACTATACAAGTTTTAAAATAATTATTTTATATTTAATTATTTAACAAACATTTTTAAATAAAAAAAACTTATCAATTTTTTTAAAAAAAACCCAGAAAATAAAGGTGGGGCATACATAAATGATTCAAGTCATATCACATCATATTGAGGTTAAAAAGTTTGTATAGCTGGGGTCCCAACTAAACTCCACATAGTACCATTTTCAAAAAAGTGTTCGTTCAAAGTGTTCCATAGAAAAAAGGCTCTATTTCTAGGAAACTGGGAGACACAAACAAATAAATAATTATACTCAGTAACACTTCCTCATGAGTTCTATGAATTTAGTTTAATTACTTGGATATCTCATTATGTATGTATGAGATAGAAGTTCGAACTTCAATCATCTCACTTTTTCATTTTAGAAATGAAATTTTTAGTTACTAAGTTACTTGATAAAAAAACACTTCTTTAAGAATCTCAAACAGTTATGTGTTTCAGTATCAAACACGTGTTGTATCTGACACTGATATTTACAATTATATTAAAATAAATTAATTTTTTAAAAAATTATCAATGTCGACGTGTCGGTGTCATGTCCCGTGTCCGTTTCCATGTCCATGTCCAAGAAGAACAGCTTGTGAAAACAGTGCAACTCCACAACACTGAAAATAGACATTAGACAGAGAAGAAAGAGAGAAAAACAGCTTGTGCAATTTATAATTCTTCATAGAAATTTTCTTTTTCTACTCTCTCCTTGTTATTCTCTCTCACTCTATTATGCCTGCGCAGCTTCGCTAATGTAAGCTACTAGCACACTATTATAATCTTCCTCATTACTCTTCTCAGTTACACTCCTCATCAAAACTATGCCTACTTTTCTCTTCATTTTGTTACTCTGCGCACCATTCTTATCCTACGCCAATAACACCACCGTAACCATAACCGTCACAGAGATCCAAGCTTTAACGTCGTTTAAACTCAACCTCCATGATCCGCTCGGAGCACTCGACGCTTGGGATCCATCCTCACCACAAGCACCATGCGACTGGCGTGGCGTCGCTTGCAACAACAACAACCGAGTCACAGAGCTTCGTTTACCTCGTCTTCAACTCGCTGGTAGACTCAGTCAACATCTCTCAGAGTTACGCATGTTAAGGAAACTAAGCCTTCGTTCCAATTTCTTCAACGGAACGATTCCGAGAGCGTTGGCGAAATGTAAGTTGCTACGGTTTTTGTTCTTGCAGGATAATGCATTTTCCGGTGAGATTCCGCCGGAGATCGGAAACCTTACCGGTCTTCAGATTCTCAATGTTGCACAGAATAATCTATCTGGAACTGTTCCGAGAGAGCTTCCTATTGGTTTAAAGTATCTTGACGTATCGTCGAATGCTTTCTCCGGCGAGATTCCGAGTAGTGTTGGTGATCTTTCTCTTCTTCAACTTATCAACTTTTCGTATAATCAATTCTCCGGTGAGATTCCGGCGAGGTTTGGGGAGCTTCAGAAACTACAATATCTTTGGCTTGACCATAATTTTCTTGGTGGAACCCTACCTTCTGCACTTGCTAATTGCTCTTCGCTCGTGCATCTGAGTGCTGAGGGAAATTCACTCGGCGGCGTGATTCCGTCGGCGATTACGACGCTTCCGATGCTTCAGGTTATGTCTCTTTCTCGGAATAATCTTACTGGTTCAATTCCTGCTTCTGTTTTTTGCAATGTGTCTTTTCACGCGCCGTCGTTGCGGATAGTTCAACTTGGATTCAATGGTTTCACGGATTTTGTTGTGCTCGAGAGCAACACGTGTTTTAGTGTTCTTGAGGTTTTGGATATTCAACACAATAGCATAAAAGGCACGTTTCCTTTGTGGTTGACTAATGTAACCACGTTGTCAGTGCTTGATCTATCGAGCAATGCATTAACCGGCGAGATTCCGCCGCAGATAGGTAACCTGGCCGCGTTGACGGAGTTGAAATTGGCTAATAATTCATTCACCGGTGTCATTCCGGTGGAAATCAAGAAATGTGGGTCACTTAGTGTTGTTGATTTTGAAGGCAATGCTTTTACCGGAGAAGTTCCTTCGTTTTTCGGCGATATGAAGGGACTCAAGGTTCTATCCCTAGGTGGAAATAGCTTCTTTGGGTCAGTTCCTGTGAGTTTTGGTAACCTTTCTTTTCTTGAAACTTTGAGTTTGAGATGCAATAGATTAAATGGAACAATGCCTAAGATGATAATGACTTTGAGTAATTTGACAACACTGGACCTTAGTGAAAACAAGTTTACTGGTGAAATTTATGATAGTATTGGGACTTTGAATCGATTAGTGGTTTTAAATCTGAGTGGTAATGGCTTCTCTGGGAAAATCCCTTCTAGTTTGGGGAATCTTTTCAGGCTTACTACACTTGATTTGAGCAAACAGAATCTCTCTGGAGAGTTACCATTTGAGCTCTCTGGGCTGCCAAATTTGCAGGTTATTGCTCTACAAGAGAACAAGTTATCGGGTGCGGTACCTGAAGGTTTCAGCAGTTTGATGAGTTTGCAGTATCTGAATCTTAGTTCTAATGCTTTTTCTGGGCATATTCCTGAGAACTATGGTTTTCTTCGATCGTTGGTTGTTCTATCATTGTCTCATAATCACATTATTGGAACAATTCCTTCAGAAATTGGAAACAGCTCTAATATTGAAATTCTTGAGCTTAGATCAAATTCATTGGCAGGTCATATTCCTACTGAGCTTTCTCGCCTAGCACATTTGAATGTGCTCGATTTGGGTGGTAACAAATTAACTGGGGATATGCCTGGTGATATCTCAAAATGTTTGTCATTGAGCACATTGTTAGTAGATCACAACAATCTTGCAGGTGCCATACCAGGGTCATTGGCGAATCTGTCAAAGCTAACAATGCTGGATCTCTCTGCTAACAACTTGAGTGGGGAAATTCCAAGTAATTTGTCTATGATCCCTGGTTTGGTCTATTTCAATGTCTCGGGGAACAAATTGGAAGGTGAGATACCGCAAACTTTGGGATCACGATTCAACAACCCTTCTGTATTTGCTGATAATCAGGGTTTATGTGGGAAGCCATTGGAATCAAAGTGTGAAAGTACGAACAATAGGGACAAAAAGAGGTTGATTGTGTTGATTATCATCATTACAATAGGAGCCTGCATATTAGTCCTGTTTTGCTGTTTTTATATCATTGGCTTATGGAGATGGCGCAGGAAGCTCAAAGAAAAGGTTTCTGGAGAGAAGAAAAAGAGTCCTGCAAGAGCAAGTTCAGGAGCAAGTGGAGGCCGTGGCAGCAGTGAAAGTGGTGGGCCAAAACTCGTGATGTTCAACACCAAAATCACACTTGCCGAAACAATTGAAGCAACGAGACAATTTGATGAAGAAAATGTACTAAGCAGAACAAGGTTTGGATTAGTATTCAAGGCCTGCTACAATGATGGAATGGTCCTTTCCATTCGCAGACTCCCTGATGGATCATTAGATGAGAACATGTTCCGTAAAGAAGCTGAATCACTAGGCAAAATTAAGCACCGAAATTTAACTGTTCTTAGAGGTTACTATGCAGGACCACCAGATATGAGACTCTTGGCCTATGATTACATGCCCAATGGAAACCTTGCAACACTCCTCCAAGAAGCTTCTCACCAAGATGGTCATGTTCTAAATTGGCCAATGCGACATCTCATTGCACTAGGAATCGCCCGTGGTTTAGCCTTCATACATCAATCCACAATGGTCCATGGGGATGTAAAACCTCAAAACGTTCTATTCGATGCAGACTTCGAAGCGCATTTATCAGATTTCGGGTTAGAAAGACTTACAGTAGCCACTCAAGGAGAAGCAGCTTCCAGTTCAACTTCAGTTGGCACATTGGGTTATGTTTCACCCGAAGCAATCTTAACCGGTGAAGTCACAAAGGAATCCGATGTTTACAGCTTTGGCATTGTGTTGTTGGAACTTCTAACAGGAAAAAGACCAGTAATGTTCACACAAGATGAAGACATAGTAAAGTGGGTGAAAAAACAACTTCAGAGGGGTCAAATAACAGAGCTATTAGAACCAGGTTTACTTGAATTGGACCCAGAATCATCAGAATGGGAAGAGTTTTTACTAGGTGTAAAAGTTGGTTTACTTTGCACAGCACCAGATCCTCTTGATCGACCAACCATGTCCGACATTGTTTTCATGCTCGAAGGTTGTCGCGTTGGTCCTGATATCCCATCCTCAGCTGATCCCACCTCTCATCATTCTCCAGCATAACCCAAAACACCAACTTTCCAGTCTAATTGTCATTTTTTTAATGTTACTTTAATTTTTTGAAATTCAATTTCATTAGAAATGTAACAGTAGCACTAGTAGTAGTAGTAGTAGCAACAACTTGTTATTATTAGTATTATTTTCTCAACTGGAACATAACATTGCAGCCACTTTTTTTCTCTCCATATTTTGGTTTTCTCCAAAGTGGTAGTGACAACATGGGGGACCACATCATGAAATGTTGCTACTTCTATTCTATTAGCTCGTGAATTTTGAGGCAGTCAACGTGTTTGACAAATGCAGCTTAGTAGTTACGATACTGGTGTGGTGGGGTCATTGGTTGCATTTGCTGACAAACAGAACGGCACAAAAATGAGTAATGCTACTGTTTCCGTCTGCTTGACGGAGCTGGTTATCTGACATTATCATGTGGCCTTGGCACAGTTGCCGGCAACCAAGGTGGAGATGTAGCCGTTAATATTGTGGGGTACGATGTACTGTTCCCAAGGGTAGAACATAACATTAGTGTTTGGTGTAGTATAGTGCCATTTGGCTTTTTATGTTGTCCTAATCTATGAATATGGACACCGGACACGAAACAAATATTAACACGATGCAGATTTTTTTTTTAAAACGATATAATTCAATGCAAGTGTCAGTTGTGCTGGTGTATGACATATATTGGAAACGTATATTTTGATGAGTGTTCGTGCTTTATAGGTCATAATGTGTTTATATTTTGTTGGTATTTTACTAGTACAAGGGAAATAAAGGCATGAGAGACGGCGTTAGATTTAGTCATTAGAGGCATATCAATATGTGATTCGATTAAACATTTTGGCCCATGGCTCAACTACTCTTGAACTTTTTGTGGGTCTTCCTCTTTCCTAACCACCATTAGTATTTTGGATTGGATTCTGTTTTATTGCTATTTTTTGCTTTTGAGATATGGTATTGGGTCACAAATAATTGTTTGTCTAATTTCCCCATATTTTTTATTTGTTTTATTAAAATATATGTGCTAAGAAAGTGTTAACAAGTCCTACTTCAGAAATGACATAGCTTTGCATGAACTTATAAGTAGATGTAATCTTTATTTTATAAGTTGGTTTTGTAGGATTGAGTTAGATTTAACTCTCGATTTTAAGATGATATTAGATCTTATCCAAGATCCGTTGTGTCTTCTCACATCGAAAGTGAAATGGTCTACATATACGAGTTTATAAGTAGAAGTAATTTCTAATTTATAAATCATCGATTTTGTAGGATTGAGTTAAATCCAACTCTTAGTTCTAGCATTCTAGCATAAAGAAGATTTATATGTCATTGGATGAGGTTTTGAAGCCAAGACCCTTTATTCTTCCCTTCATCAGTTATCCATTTTAGAGAATGGGAATGGGACAGTAACTTTTATTTGTATTCCTTTTTCTTTTATCCATAGAAATATATTCTTTTACTTTAAATCACAACACTTGAAGAGTTTATTCCTTCAACTTAACTTTTGTTAAAGAAAAAAAGAAGAAAAATTGTCAAGATAATTAAATGCTAAATAAAATCATGGAGGTGGCAAAGAGCAACTCAACCAGATTCTCCATCAGTGGAAGTAGCCTGAAAAATGATAAAAGAATTATGTTTTCCAAGTAATATACATTAAATTAAACTACACCAAATATAAGATGCAAGTTGTTTATTTTTATGATCTGAAATCTATGTTTTTCAACTAATATACATTAAATTAAATTATGTACTGATGTATTGTACATAAATTTGTTTACTTTTATCATCTGAAATCTAAGATCGATGCAAGTTGACTGGTAAAGAACACAAGCAGTCAAGCACTAAATATATACTAATATAGTGCAGTGACCGTTAAGCATCGTCCCAAATTTTATAATCACTTAAAGATCGAAGCTAGTGAGTGATTTTTAGTAAATAGAGGACAGTGATCAGTTAGATATAAGTATATATAGTAAACTTAGTTCATATTTGGTGGAGTATCACCGTGGATATTATCAGAATTAAAGTGATTTATCGTAATTTTACATAAATTACAAAATATATATTTTAAAATATAACGGTGGATTATTGTAATTCTCACATATTTACCGATATAGTCTTTTACTAGAGTTTACCTTATAATTAAATAAAGAGAGTTAACATTTTAGAATTTAGAGTGTTTGTCCTTAATGGGTTAATGAATTTTTTATTTCCTTAACAAGCACATTATAGAGTATTGAACCTAAACTTTGTTTTATCCTGAAAAGAAATACATTACATTTTATAATTTCTTAAATTCAAGCACGGCTAACATGTGGTAGGGGACCAAAGAAAAGGAAAATTTTGTTTTATGCTGCACATGTACAGCTAAGTTAACCAGATATTTTTGTATTTTGTAAACATGTGATTGCTTATGTATAAGATTCTGAATTAATTCTTTAGGTTAAAATGAGTTGAAGGAAAATAGTTTATATTTAGATATATTTTTGTAGTTGAACAATAAATTTGAAAGAGAACAAATTTAATCACAAGAGCAAAAGCCTAAATCATAATTTCAAGTTATAATCAATTTTAATGACAAACATAATTCTACTAATATATTAACCAAAATTTTCTACTAAAATAATATTAATTAAAATGAATCATAAAATTTTAGTATCAATAATAAATATGTAAATTAGAGATATTGAAGTACAATACAAGCATTGAATATCTTTTGTTGTGAAGTTTTTTAAATTAACTTTATTGATAAAATAAGGGTCTTGTTAACTAGTGCCCCAAGGTTACTACAAAAGGCAATAATTACATTGGGAATTGTGTTTATTATTAAAAAAAGTAGAAAACATAAATTTCAAGAGAATCTTTACTATTTTTGTTTTCTTAACCATTGCCTAAGGGCAATGTTTATCATTTTCCATAAAATAAATCATTTTGCCATGATATCAAAATATTGTATAATGTATTATATCTCATATTGACTAAAGAAAATGAAATTTTTTAATTAAGAAATTAAGATTATGATAAGTACAATAGTCTTTTGTAAGTTTATACAATTTACCGTTTTATACTATTAACATGAATGTTATGAATTTATTTACAATTTTTTATTTTTACTGTAATAATTTTAAATTTATATTATGTATACTATATATCCTTTTTGTTAACATTTGCTTTATAAATCCTAATAACCTACATCCATGTCATGCAATGCAAGTAGTGCCCTCAAGACCATCACACTTGAAACTAAATTTTAGCTTTGTCAGTTTGTCTTCTAGGATTGTCTACCTAATCGACCAAATAAGAGAGGTTGTAGTAACAAAATAAATATAAGTATATGACTATATTTACCCAAAAGAAAACACACACAATAAATATAAGTGTATGGTTCTTTTTTGACCGGATAAGTGTATGGATATATGGATGCTCTCGAGTGAGCATTCCTCATGAGGGCTTTGGATCTTCAGACTAGCAAAAATATTAACAAAAGGTATATATTTTATCCATTACGTATATGTACTATACTATATTGAAGTTTAAATTGAACGCATACAATCTGAAAAATAGTAAAGACAAATTAAAAGATTTGTAAATAAATAACTAAGTCATTGTGTTCAAGTAGTTAATGAGCTTCACCAAAGGACGAATTTCGGACCTAGGTTTGAATTATGGGTGAAACAATTTCTTGACCAGACTTCTTTACTTACCTCGTGGCCGAACTCTGGACTATTAGAGCTCTATTTTCCTAGGAACTAGAGGGTGAAAAAAAATGTAAATAAATGAATGAGGATAAATTTTTCTTATTTACTATTGAATTTTAATCATGATCATAAATATACAATTGAATTTGATTAACCTAAGAGGGCCAATGCTACCATGCAACTGAGGATATTGTACATGGTTCACAAATTCTCAGTTACATTATAACAAATACGATTTTTATAAAACTAACAGTTGAATTGAAATTTATATGATAAATATAGATCATCATACAAAATTTAAAAAAAAATAATAAAAAAATTGTTTTTTTGTTTTTTGAAAAGGCAAAAAATTACCAAATAAAAATGGTTTAATATGTTATTGAGAGAAGAGGAGCAATTACCAAATAAAACCCACATTCTTGAGGGCTCCAAAGCAAGGCCTTCCGCCATGGGCCAAAAGAGTGAAAATTTTCAGAACGTAGCAATGTTATGAAGCATTCGGTTCAAGTTGCAATCTAAGATTTAATCCGAAATCAACCTCTCTTTTAACAGATAGCAATGTTGGATATTACAAATTAACAAAGAAAAGTAAGTTTAAAAATAAATTATTATAATTTATAATAATTTGTGATATCCTTGACATATACTTCTTGGTTTCTACCCCTTGAGGTGAGAAGGAATTCCCAGTTGAAACTTACACGACGTTAAAGAGTGAAGAGCATGTTCTCTTTGATGTTACACTCATCCCAAATCTCTTATACATGTTATATGTGACTGAGATGACATGAAAGAGTTTCTGAGAGCATTTTATCACCGTGGAGGACGATAAACGGGAAAATTTATTTAGCCTTGGATTGCATGCTCGGATTGAATGATATCCAGAAACTAAATTGTTGGATATGGTTCATGTTAATTGGTCTCTTCTCGCCCATGTTCTAATGTCGTTTGTTTTGGTTGTGGAGAGTGGTTGTAATAAGAAGTTGCGGAAAGGGTATTCCGTTGTATGGATGGCGTTCATTTGGGTTCTATGGATGATGAGGAATGACAAAATCTACAATAATAAGGAAGCGGAGGTGGGAATGGCGGTGGATTCCATCAAAAGACTCTCTTCGCAATGGTTTTTACATAAGGCGGCAAAAGGACCTTGTATGCTTTATGAGTGGGATTGGAACCCGGGGGATTGTATGGTTAGATGAGATTTTATTGCAATTGGCCTGCTATGGAAGCTTCTGTTATTTTCTCTCCTTTAGGCGGCCGGGTCTGCTACTGCTATTTCCTGCTGCTGCGTGCTAGGGGGCTCTTTGGCTTGGCTCTCGGTGCTTTGGTTTCCTTCCATGCAACTTGGCTAGTATTTATTTAGGTCCCTGATGTAGTTATTGCTTTTTGAGTGGGATTGTGTTTTTACTCCCACCGGTTGTGTCCTTTTGGTTTTAGCCTCTTGTCCTTCTAGAGGTGTAAATAAGGATTGTAATGTACTCCTTGTACTAATACCAATTCATCAATATATATATTTTTGCAGCTCAAAAATAAAATAAAATTGGTCTCTTCTCTTTGGTGTTGCTTTGTGTGGTCTTTGAAAAGATAGGAACTCTATTGTTTTCTCTCAAAAAACTAAAATGGTAGTAAGCTTATTGGGAGAGATTACTAATCAGGTGCATGTTATAGAGTAAGAGATGATGAATCCTCTTGCTTCAACTTCCATCTGGAGGGTATGTTAAAGGTAACACAAATTGGGCTTATGCTAATAGTTTCTTGTCGAGTGAAGGCATTATCAGAGATGATAAAGGAAATTTACGGAAAGCTTTCCACTGCAAATTAGACCCAGATTATGCATTACTAGTTAATATACATGGGTTTCTCATTGGCATTAATCTGACAATGGAATTATGAATGAACAATGTGATTTTTGAAACTGATTAATATCACATTGTAAACATGATTTGCATCAAGGTTGTTAAGACACAATATCTGGAACCTTGGCTCTAAGATTTTTATCTTCTTCACCCAGCATGGGTGGAAGGTTGAACTGAAGCAATACAATTATTCATAGAGAAGCAAAAGTTTGTGATGATGATGCACGAGCACTTGGAGGTTATAGTGGTGATTATTCTGTTTATTTTGCGAATGTTTATATAAATACAAGAGCTGTTTGTCGTATAAGCAATACATGATGACAAGAGGTTAGAGTAAATTTCCCTAAAACCTATTAATTTGTTATCGATATCTGTAAAACATACAAGTAATCTTCTATGATAAGTTGTTTGAGTACTTCACAAGGAAGCTGAATGCAATGTCAAGATCCTGTATTATATGTAGTAACTACCAAACCGACCTTTTATTACACGAAAAACACAAACTGCCATGATTCATTTACAACTCGATTCATAAATCATGACCTTACACAAATTACTAGTTACTATTAATTCTGAACATGATCAATGATGTACAGAACTAAAACAAAAAAACCATACTACATCTCTATACTATCATAAACACAAACAAAAAAGATAATAATAGAAGACAATAACTAAATATTATTGAAATCAACACATACAAAAACATTATTATAGCAATATTTAATCTAGTTTGACTCAAGATAAATAAATACAGCAATGCCAAGGAAATAGTTTGATTGGGTTTATTCCATGATAACCTCAATTTTATAATGAGTAGATAAGAGTCATAAGAAGAAAGAAGAGCATGACAAATCTCTATCGTTACCATGCCCAAGTCTCTGATAGAGTTCACAATCCATGAATCTGTGGCTCTGTGCACTACAAGTAACGATGAAAGTTATATTACTCAGCTCTGGATTGGCCAGCACGGGAAGAGAGGATGATGCCAACAATGAGACCATACAAAGCCAATGCCTCAGCAAAGATGAGAATGAGAATCATTCCAACGAAAAGCTTAGGTTGTTGGGCATTTGCTCTACAAAAATAGTTAATTTTCAGCATGTTAAATTCAATAAAGTAAAATAAAACAAACATATTTATTAAGTCAGTTAAACAATATCTCTGTGAACATAGCATCATAATATTGAAAGAAGTGAAGCAGTAGCAGCAGTGGCGAATAATGATACTAATCTAACATTCAAATGATTTTGGGCTGTAATTTAGCCAAAAACAGACTAACAAGGATTTACACACCAGCATCAGCTATCATGGGGGAGGGGGGACTAAGTCACTTAAATACTCCACCGAGCATCCCACACTACTCAATATGGGACTTGGACACCCATAAAACCCAGGTACCTGTCACATACATTCTGCTGAAATCTATTTTGTTAACTAAAGTACTAAACATACATTTTCAGAAGCTTACTCATCAAACTTCCCCATTACCACCTATAAATTTATAAGGGCTTCTTTTGATAGATAAGAATCCAATTATTATCTTAACAAAAAAAAGTTACAAATTAACCCAACTTGAACCATAGTAGTTACAAGATTATTCTTCAGATGTTTGTAAAAAAATATCCAAACTTGCTCAAAAACTATAGTCAAACTCTAGTAAGTATAACCTTTATACACATTGTAGTAAAATAAGCAAATGATCTATATCCATCCATGTGGGGAGTAGAAGGCAACGCAACTAGTGACACAACCAAGAAAATCATTACAACAATATGAATCTTATCTTATACAATCATATACCAGAGATAAGATAATATATTATAGATCAAGTTCATCTAAAGAGAACAACCACTCACTTTATAAAGTAGTTGTAAATTGAGTAATACCAACCATTAACGAGAAAACCAATGATAAATATTACAACTAATATTCCTATAATTAAAAAGGCCACATACTTATAATACTATATCCCTAGCACCAATATAGAAAATGTGTCCAAATATTCAACACTGACACGTGGACGTGTTGTTGCTTAGATTCACTTCCATTTGCAAGTTTGGTTTGGCTTTTGAAAGAGTCAAAAGCAATTCTAGAGGTATAAAATTGATTCTAGAGTGATTTTAAGGTGTTTCATTCTTCTAAAACATAATTGATTCTACCTCCGAAATTGATTCTAGTGGAAGCAATGGTATTATAAGAAATAATAATAACTTGGTCCAGAACATCTACCATTATACCTACAATGATTGGGCATACCATTGCTATCCACAATGGTAAAGAGCATTTACCGTTGTGGATAATCAATTTATTACTGAAATTTATGGCTTCTGAGTTCAAATATGATTTTTACACTAAAATTTATTGTTCAACTCACTTTTACACAATTGTATCAAAAAAAAAAATCAATTTTGCTACACTCGATTCTATTAAAATCAATTCTACCCAACTTCAATTATATCAAAATCAATTCTATTCACCGCCAAACGAAACACACGCTAATTATAAGCAGTGTCTACATGTCAGTGTCGGGGTATCCGGGTCAATACTTCACAGTGTATATCAAACCATATAAGAAAACAAAAAATTCAAAATAGAATATTAAAACAAATCAGTAATGGAATTGATTAAAACAAACATGCATAATTACTAATTAAAAAAAGGGCATATATAGAGAGAGTAAGGTATGTAAATGTAAGAACCTAACACCAGCATCACCAACAATCCCAATAGCCATGCCAGCAGATAAACCAGCAAGACCACAAGCAAGACCAGAAGAAAGATGAGCATAACCATCAAAAAGATAATAAGATTTAGCTTTAGGATTAATCCCAGTACTAATAATAACCGCAATAATCAAACCATAAATACCCAAAACACCAGCCATAACAACAGGAACAATCGATTTCATAACAAGTTCAGGTCTCATCACACCCATTGATGCTACACCAACACCACTCTTCGCTGTTCCATATGCCGCTCCCATACCTATATATAATTTCATAATTCATTCAATTTTCGATTATTATTATTCAAATTGATTAATTCGAATTGATTGATGATAAATTAGGGCTTACATGAGAAAATTAGAGCAGCGGCGGCGCCGAGGAAGCCGAAGAAAGGTGCAGTTTCATCTCCGCTGAAAGCAGCCATTTTTGTTTTGTGAAATTGAGATGAAGCAGAGAATGTGATAGAAGAAGAGAAGATAGATCTATGGAAAATTATTGTATTCTATTTTTTCTCACTGTTTTTGTTTTTGTTTTCATTTTATTTTATTTTTAACTAATTTATTTATTTGTTTGTTTATTTTGGATTGGTCCAAAAAGGAAGCTTCTTGAGTGGCCATTATGCTAAGTACAATCTATTTTATTTTTAACACCACATGTGTAAATAACAAGTACAAATTTACGAAAGAAAATAAATTTATTGTGGGATAAATAAAATTATCGAATAATAAATAAATTTATCGAATGATGAGTAATTTTATCGTTGATAAATGGGGTGAAAACTTAAAAAGTGGTGGGCAAAAAGAAGAAACAGTTCTGAAAATATAAGGCTCAATACTCACTCAATTTGAATTCAGCCCAAAGGGGGTGCAAGAAACAACATTGCTGATGTGAATAATAACAGGCCCAACAAAAGGCCCAAGTCTAATGAACCAAAACCAGAGGGGGTGTGAACATCAACAAAGGAGCGTGGTGCAAAGAGTAAAGAAATAAGCCAAGCCCAGTCCAACCAACATGGCCCAAATCCAAGTGAATTGAGTCGGGTCGGTTTGACCCATGGTCATATCCACCCATCTTTCAGATCATGTGTGGCACTGGAACGTGTGTGTATCGTACTCCCTTTGTAACCACCTTTGATCAGACCCTTTGATACGACCAGACGATCGTGATGCAACTGGAACAGAGAGGTGTATGTTGTACACCATCATATTCTCCGGCAGAGCTTGCGACGCCGACACGGTGGTGTTTCCTCCCGGCGACCTTACATGCCACTAATTACTAAACCAACTAGAATCTTATATTACAGGTGTAAAGCAACAAAAAAATTTACAGGGGTAAAGCAATTTTCGTGTATTTTACCGGGGGTAAAAGAGTATTAACCCAAGTTTATATCATATAGATCATTCGTGTAAAATTTTAGACAAAACCAAAATCATTTGATGTTATTGAGACACAACAAAATTAACGGACTGTGTTATTTTATAAACATCGTTAATCTTTATGTGTCTCAATCAATAACAAATCAAATGATTATGAATTTGTATGAAATTTTACACAAATAATCTATATGATATAAACTTTCAATCCACCGATATATTTTATAAAAAGTTATATCGGTTAAAACATTGGGGATATCTTACGTAGATATAAGACACAACCATAGTGAACAAGAGATATATCAGAAAACATGTATATACGGCCAATAAAGTCGAATTGTTTGAGTGGCCGACAACCGTAACAATTGGATTTACGTTGACGCCTTCCCAACCAATTACTAGTTTCAGGGGATTACCGCGGCTAATTAGGATCGTTGCGAAAATCACTATGTTGTTACCCATTATATAATATATAACGGATAAAAAAGGGGAAAGGTCGAGCTTCGGGAGTTCCTTCACCATTACTGTGAGCGCGGTCTCCTAAAATGGCAACTTTATAACGAAGAGGAAGTGACAAAAATGTAGTCCAAGGTGACAGACCAGAATTCTGTCGGGCTTGGAAAATACCCCAAATTTTAAAGGACTAAATTAAAAAAATAAATCATAAAGGATAGGTTTGGTCACATACAAAAGGAACACACACATCAAAAGAAAGGCGGCCCACACAAGAGGAAACGAAACCATGGAAGAGCAGCAAAGAGAACAGAGGAATGGAAGGAATAATTAGAAGATGAAGTGTCTAAATCTTCTTCTTGAGTTTTATTTTCTTTTCCTTTTTTGTTTCTTTCTTTATTTTATCATGAGTTTATAGTTTCTTTTATATTGAAATTAGTAGATGAATTTCTTTGAATTGATTTGAACTATAAAAATTGTTGAGGATTTTTGGGACTTTTTTAATATTATTGTTATTCAGTTATTTATGCACTTAAAGCTTTTTATGAGTTACGAATTTATGAATTGAATTTATGAATCGAATGATTACTAACCATAACTTTTGAAACCTGAGTATGAAATAGTTGTTTGCTCAAAATTTTTTTTTTTTTTGAGTAAAGTGTGCTTATAGAATTTCATTAATCAAAATGTGTTCAATACAATAAGGTATTTCAACCAAAATTTGGGGACTAGTTACATATGTGGCCGCCTTAGCTAAACTATGAGCAACCTCATTTGCTTGTCTCCTAATAAACTCTACACTAGAGTTGTTATAATGAGAAAAAAAGAGTCTTCTACAATGTGAAACTATTTCTCCCAGTTCACTATCATCAACCTGGCTAGAGTGGAACTTGTCCACCACAACTTTTGAATCAAGCTCAAATTCAACAGGTCCTAGATTCAAGTCATGCACCCAATTTAGAGCTGAGAGTAATCCTAGCGCTTCACCAATCTTCACATCACATAAAGGTGCAAATTGCTCATATTTAGCCAGTACATAAACACCCTCTTCATCTCTAATGCAAACACCAATGCCAACTCTATTGTACAAGGATGAAAAAGCAGCATCTATATTACATTTCACCTTCCCACACTCCGGTTTTTTCCATCTTACTTCATTCGCACGCTGATGATCCACCGCACTAGACCTAACAGTGTGAACATCTCTCCACTCCTGCAACATATTATGAGCACGCGCAACCACAAAATTTTGCGCATCAGTAATATTATTCCAAATGTTGTTGTTTCTTTGCTTCCATATGCTCCAAATAACACAAGCCAAAAGAGAAGCCTCATCTATCTAAGTTGTCGTAGCAGTAGAAAGATTAAATCAGTTGCATCGTTATTATTATGCCTCAATGCAACTAGTAGAGGATAAAAACTGCACATACTCCACACATTGTTGCTACTTGGACAGCTGAAAAATAAATGGTAAGTATCTTCAGAATTGTTATTACATAAAGAACACATATCAGTGCAATTCACTCCTCTACTTTGGAGACTAACACGAGTTGGAATACATCGGCGACAAATACGCCACAAGAGATTCTTAACTCGCGGCGGAGCTTTAATTTTCCAAAGCAAATTCCAATCACCATTCATTTTTAAATGTGAAGTATCTAACAATTCTTGCACACAAAGACGATAAGCACTTCTAACAGAATACATGCCGTCACTTTCCAAATGCCAAAGACGCTTATCATCAGCCACTGAATCATAAAGAGGTGTGGCAACAATTTTGGATACACATATTGGCTCAAATAGTGACGTAATAAGAGGCACATTCCAACACTTATCATCTGGGAGCATCATATCAGCCACAGTTAGTGTAGCATCAAAAGCACTAATGGAATTTTGCATGCTCATAGACGAGGCATCATAAAGCCAATTCTCATTTAGCAAGGGAATATTTCTTCCATTTCCGATTCTCCAACGACTACCTGCTCTCAAAATAAACTTTGAATTACAAATGCTCCTCCATACAAAACTAGGATTGTGACCCAACTTTGACTCAAGAAAATCACAATGAGGAAAATATTTAGCTTTGTAGATTTTGGAGATAAGGATGTTTGTATTGGACATAATGCGCCAACCTTGTTTTCCCAACAATGCAAGATTAAAGGCTGGAAGACTCTTAAAACCCATCCCACCATCATTTTTAAGCATTGAGAGTTTATCCCATGACAACCAATGTATGCCTTTATTACGAACGTCAGAATGACCCCACCAAAAAGAATTCATCATTTTTTCAATCTCATCACAAAGTGAGGTAGGAATGGAAAATATACTCATAAGATAAGTTGGGATCGACTGAAGTACCGATTTAATAAGAACTTCACGCCCCGCCTTTGACAAAATTTTACTACTCCATGAGTTAATCTTCTTCCAAACTCTATCCTTTATAAAACTGAAAATGGCTTTCTTACTCCTACCAATCATTGACGGTAGTCCCAAATATTTCCCCGTTCCAAGCACAGCATGCACACCAAGACAAGTAGCAACAGAATCTTGTATAGCACTAGAAACATTACGACTGCAGAAGATTTCTGATTTCTGAAAATTGATAGATTGTCCTGATGCTGCCTCATATGTAGTTAAAATATTCTTCATAACCTCGGCTTCCTTAATTGTAGCTCTGAAAAATAAGAAGCAATCATCTGCAAATAGAAGATGAGATACAATAGGAGAATTTCGACAAATTTTAACACCATGGATGTCACCACGGGCCTCCGCCTGTTTTATAAGAGCTGAAAGTCCCTCCGCACAAATAATAAAAAGATAGGGGGATAGTGGGTCTCCTTGTCGGAGACCCCTGCTAGGAGTAATAGGACCAGCTACATTATCATTAACTAGAATGGAATAATCTACTGATTCTACACACATCATAATCCATTTGACCCATTGTGAACAAAAACCCATCTTCAACATAATTCTACGAAGATAATCCCAATCTATCCTGTCATACGCTTTACTAATATCAAGTTTAAGAGCTATGTCTCCCTTATTTCCTCTCACCTTCGATTTCATGTAGTGCACAACCTCTATAGCTACCATTGCATTATCGAGAATAGACCTTCCCGGAACGAACGCAGATTGATTATCAGATATACATTTAGTCAAAATTGTTTTCAACCTGTTCGCCAAAACTTTAGCCACTAACTTATAGATAACATTGCAAAGGGAGATAGGTCGCCAGTCTTTCATGGACACTTGAGACTCCCCTTTGGGAATTAAAGAAATGTTGGTTAGAGTCAAAGTAGAAGGGAAAGAACCTGTCGCCAGCCACATACAACACTCATTAAAAATATCTTGTCCACAAAGATGCCAAAAATGTTGGAAGAAACCTGGGCTAAACCCATCAGGTCCTGGACATTTATCCGGGTGCATAGAAAACATAGCCTCCCTAAATTCTTCAATAGTAAAAGGGGCTGTCAGCATAGTATTATCTTCCAATGAGACACTTTGATCAATAATATTAATAACAGGATCAACAATGCTATTTTGCTTATTGAAAATATCCACAAAATAAGCACGTGCTGCCTCGCATAATTCTTCGTCTTTAGTAACCAAAATACCTGAAGAATCCAACAGAGAATTGATACGATTAACTTTTTTCCGAGAAGTAGCTGCAGCATGAAAGAATTTAGAATTCATATCACCATTACGTAGCCAGTGAGTTTTGGCACGTTGGCGCCAATAAGCATCCTCCTGCACAAGTAAGTGAGACATACGCTTTCTCAAAGCATTAAAAAGGTTCACATTTTCGGTAGTTACTTGACTTCGATAAGTAGAATTAACATATGCATAAATCTTTTTATAAATTTGAATTGATAGATAAAATATAATTTATTATGTTGACAAAATTACCCTCACTTTTTTATTAAAATTCTTAATTATCTTTGTTGGAATATTAAAATTTAGGTTTTTATTTTTTGACAATAAAAAAAATTTAGGTTTTATACTCATTAGATTTTTTTTGGTTATATATCCTTTAGAGTTTTTTTTTTTGACGTAATATATCCATTATAATTTAATTCTTATTTTGAGTTTATAAGATTAAGGGTAAAAAAATAAATTAATTATTCCCTCCCCTCTCCTCGTTAAGAAGTTGAACTAAACATAAAAAATTTAAAATATTTCCTCCCCTCCCCTCCAAAAACCCCAAACCAAACATGGCCTAACAAAGAAAATGTAGGCTAGAACCGCATTTATCAAATCAAGAAGATGAATTCGAACATTCTAATCATATGTTAATCTATATATTAAATTCATCTCTTTTAGGTTATTGTTTGATAAAGCAAATATATGTCAAGCATACCCCCTTGCATTTACATCATAAATACGATACAATCTTTTTGTTAAGATTGAAACAATCCATGCGGACACGAACTTTATAAATTTTATTACTATAAGATGGTTTAGTACACTTGTTAAATAATTCATCAAGATTTGATAGATATTTTGCAAGTGTACAAATTATCGCAAGTAATAAAAAGGTATCAATCCACGAAGATTTATCAATTCTTAACAAGACAATTTATTTTGATACTTAGAGACAAATATTAAAATAGGGGATTTATCATAAGATTTGTTTCAAGAAAATTTAAAATAAAACAAATAAGTTCTCAGCTGGATCTTTTTGAATCGTTCAATTGCAGTTGCTTGGTAAGGATGTTAAATTAACAAATTTATTCATTTAGTATTAAAATGAATTAACCCAAAAAATTTCATGAAAATACACTAAAGTCATCGGTTTTGAGAATCCCAAGGCAAGGCAGAAGACAAATAACTCACCAGCATAACTCACCAACACACGTTTGAGAAACAACCAGAGAACAAGAATCGCATTTGAGAATTGCATTTTGACAGGATCGTGTTTGCCTTTTTGACGAATACAACAACATGTTTGAAAGAATCAGGTTTGAATCGCATTTTGACAGGAACGTGTTTGACACTATAGCGATTCTGGATTTTCATGAAGATGACAACGCGTTTTGGCGATAACGGCAATGCGTTTTCGTTTGAGATGTGTTTCTTTGGAGGATTGAGATGCGTTTGGAGGGATTGTGGGTTCAATTGGTTTGGATTGTGTTTGGAGCTATGAACCCTAATTTCATCTTGTCTTTATTCTTCAATGCTTACATACTTTTTTTCAGTGATGAAAAATGAGATGGAAAGATTTCGGAATTAAAAGGGATTTTGATGAATGATGAAACAAAGTAAATTTTATTTATTTTTATGTTTTATTATTTTTTTTAAATCAAGGATACATTTAAAGCAATTAGGAAACGTTAGAGTCGGCCACCCCACTATAGTTTCGGCCCAACCCACACTAATTTTTTTTTTATAAAAAAACTAGTGGGTTCGCGTCAGCTTAAATGGCGATAGTAGTGTAAGTGTTGGGAGCTGAAGCTAAATTTAGAGGTTAAAATGCAATTTTCTTGTAGTGTAAATAGTTATAGGGGTTGTTTGACAAAAAAAAAATATAGGGTAACTATTATGAATAATATGTATTTAAGTTGCAACATTAAATATATTTTAAATACTTATAACAAATAAAATAAAATTTCGTCAAAAACAAAACAAAATAAAATAAAATCGGAGTCCTGATGCGGCCTTGATTTTTCAATGTCATGTGTGTAGAAAATTCAAAGAAAGAAAAAGAGAAAAAAATACAAAAACAACACACGAAGTTAATTGAGATATTAAAAAATAATTAATATTTATGATGTTTCTTTTCTTTATCAAAAAAAATCGCATTATAGTACCACAATTATAGTTTAGTTACTACAACATCTTCTGAAATGTCTACATGAAGTAATTTAATTGTATACATGTGTGGAAATTGAAAAACCTTTACACGGCTAGTGTATACAAATTAATTTCAAAAAATAATTTCAAAAAATAATTGAATGTTATATAAAATTGCATTCAATTATTTAAAAAAATTAAGATATTTGTTTGTAATATATAGTAGATATATAATACATAAAGGTAATAATGGTTACAACTTATATATAATATCATCACACGACACATGTGAATCAAATAGTCATTTTAATACATGAAGAATGAATTAGTTTAAACATATATTGGTGGTGTATCCATATAGTTGATTGGTGGTGTTAATTGGTTATTGATATACACATGACTCCAAAAGTCATATTTATTACTCCATCTGTTTCGAAATATAAGAGAAAAAATCATTTTTTTTGTCCTAAAATATAAGAGAAAAACTATTTTTAAAAATGTGTTTTTCCTTATTTTCATAAAATTAAATGCATATTGCATTTAACTTTTCGTCTCACTCCTTTACTTAATAGTAAACAATAACCAATAAAAAATGGTTTTACACCTTTTTATGCAACTTATTTCAACAAAAACCCTACAAAACCATATTTCAAATTCTCATAATTATGTTTTTTTAATAAGTGAAATTATTTTTCCTCTTATATTTTGAGACGGGGAGGATACATGAGAAATGAAGAAAAATCTATTGTTATATCAAAATTTAATATTTTTATTTTGAACTGAAATATATTGACGGTCATTCTTGTAGTTGATTGGTAGTATTTTTCATGATTGAGATGCATGCCTCAAAAAATCATGTTTAATACATGATCAATAAGGGAAAACTAATTGTGTATGATTTAATATTAAAAAATTACACTCCATGGTATATTATTTGTGTTTCTTTCAAAGATTGTTCTGTTTTAGTAAATTTTTTTACTAAAAGGAGTATAATTAAAACTACTAAAAAATTACTCCCTCGTTCTGTTTTTAATTACTCTCTCCGTCATTTTTTAATTGCCGTTTAAGAAGTTAATGTGAATCATAAAAATATATCAACTATTTGAATAAAAGGAAGGGAAAAAAAACATTTATTTGAAAAAAAAAAATCAGTTTAACTTACTTTTTTTTATGATACCGTCAGTTAATATATATAAAAATCATTTATTTGAATAAAAGGAAGGAAAAAAAAAACAATTTAGAAGGTGAATTATGGTCAAAAATACCATAAATCATCCATTTTTGTTGGATAAAGAAGAAGAGAAAAGTAAGTTAAAACAAAAGGGGCTGCTGTATAAGGATGAAAATTTGAACCCAACAAATTTAAACATTTATACCTATAATATGAATTACTGTATTTTCCCTCAAAAAAAATGAATTACTGTATTTCTTTATGGTCGGTTCTGTGGCATCATGCGAAGAAGTTATGAATAATTTTCATTGATTAAAGGCTACAAGTCTCAATCAGAACTTGGTAAAGAAGTTCATTGACTACCATTTGGTTGATCCTAATAAAACCAAGAAAAATTAAGCTATTACAAAACAATGAGAATCACAACTTTTTCATAAACTAAAAAAAAAGCAAATTCATTTGTTAGTGCAAAACTTTAAGAGGCATGTCTGTGTAACACAAGCAACACTAGACTTAACTAGTCAAATTCACAACGCGTTGTGATCAATTTGATTTGGACCCTCCACTCAAAATTGACATTGAAATTCACCATCATCTCTAGAGCAAGACCCTTCAGCTAGCCTGTGACCATTATAGCCATTCTTTTTCCCCATCAAAGATCCACATAAGTCAATTAAGTGATTTCACGCAAGCTAAGTGGTTAATGAATTTTATTAAAGGATGAATCGTTCGAAAGAAACTGAGTTCAATTCCTATATGAAATAATTTTTGACCGAAAATTTTACTTACTTCTCAATCAAACTATAAACTATCAAAATCTCAATATATTTAATTTGTATATTGTGTAGTAGAAGTATTTTTGGTGGTAATTGTTCATGAGTGATTACTCATTTGTTACTCTCGGTGTTCTTCATGATGAAGAGTCGACAAACGCACCAAAAGACAAAATGATCAAGGACAATTAAAAGAACGTAACATATCTCCATCTAAAATTTTAAACATCGGATATATATGATGAACTATCTCTCTTATATTTTCCGCATTTACATGATCAAATTAAAGTGAAATTAATCGGAAGAAATTTCCATAAAATTGTGACATATGTTACGTACACATCCTCTCGAATCCTATAATCATTCTAATTAAACACTTAATTAAAAGAAACTTCCATTGGTACAGCACAATGGCTCCGTTTGAGAAAATCATTGTTACAATTTATGAAATTATAATCAATCCAAACTTTTTAAGATGAGTAATAGAAATTGGGCACAGGCAAGTCCACTATTGTTAAACATGATAATCAATCATAACAAGATAGAATGAAAAATTACAAATTGATTAGTGCAAATAATTTCACATCCACAAATATAGAAAAAGGGTGAAGAATAATTCCATCAAATTGAGGTCTAAAATAAGTAGTAGTATTGGTTTCAAAAAATAAGTAGTAGTATTAATTAATCATGGTGTATTGAGTGATATGCTGCTAGGGTATGGGCTCTAGAAAGTATTCTCATTGCTCTTTCTGTGAAAAATGTTAAAATTAATACCTATAAGGTTGTAATCATGGTTCATGTCCCCCTTGAAAGAAGCTTGTGATTCACACCTAGCTACACATACAAGGAGCAGTGAATTTGAAGACTTTAGCAAACCCCATTTGATTCGTTTATTAACTTATTACTTATTTTTGCACTTATGTTTTTTTTAAAGATTTTTGATATTTTATGTAAATTGTGTTATTAGAATTTGGAGAGAGGAACTATCTCAATTTTATAAAATTGACTTGCATAGGTGTTTTAAATACTTCGTGTTCTAGATTGACCAAAGGTTCAATACACAACACAGGTCTAGACCCACAAAACGTGGAGACCCGTCACGGATTTCAAAGACATTCCACTGTAATGTTACTGTACACTCGTCCTAAATGGATATATTGCGTAGCTCTTTATCAATCGTTGGATAAACTGACACGCATCCCAACAATCATGATTCCTACACAGAGTCCTTATCCCTCCGTACAAAAATTCCTCTATAAATAAATGGTTTTCACCACTTCATGGTACGATCTTTTCAACCTTAATTCTCTCATCTTGCACACATACTGACTTGAGCGTCGGAGTCCCTTTTTGTACAGGAAACCCCCCTCCCATCCAAGGGAGATGAGCTACCATCACATCTACTGTATGTACCTACAATCAACACAGTTAAGACATTTGAACCGTTCACAACACTTCGGATGCTATATATGTTTAAATCTTAAGAATTGAGCCTTCAAAATTTTAGATATACAAGAATTTAGACCATTAAAATTTGGTATAACGAGGAATTTAGATCCGTGGGCCAACTCGTTTAACCCGCAGCCTGTACAGACTTTAGACTAATTTTTTTGATCCGTTTATATTTTGCCCGTTGTGGGTTGGACCGTTAAACTGCGGGTTATGCGGGTTAAATTCGCGATTTCGCAGATTGGTCCGTATAACCCGCCTTTATTTGTTAATTATATCTTTTTTTAAAATTAGTTAATCTATATAATATATTAGTACTATTTTATTTTTGTATGGATTGTTATAGAATTTTTTGCTGTACTTTTAATATTGGTATGGACAATTAAAATTTTTTGATTAATTATTTTAACAAAACTATTGAAGTTCTTATAAAATATTATTTGTGTTTATCATTTGAGGATTCAAGTGTGTGGAGAAATAAAGACAATGAGAAATAAAGACATTTGAACCGTTCACAACACTTCGGATGCTATATATGTTTAAATCTTAAGAATTGAGCCTTCAAAATTTTAGATATACAAGAATTTAGACCATTAAAATTTGGTATAACGAGGAATTTAGATCCGTGGGCCAACTCGTTTAACCCGCAGCCTGTACAGACTTTAGACTAATTTTTTTGATCCGTTTATATTTTGCCCGTTGTGGGTTGGACCGTTAAACTGCGGGTTATGCGGGTTAAATTCGCGATTTCGCAGATTGATCCGTATAACCCGCCTTTATTTGTTAATTATATCTTTTTTTAAAATTAGTTAATCTATATAATATATTAGTACTATTTTATTTTTGTATGGATTGTTATAGAATTTTTTGTTGTACTTTTAATATTGGTATGGACAATTAAAATTTTTTGATTAATTATTTTAACAAAACTATTGAAGTTCTTATAAAATATTATTTGTGTTTATCATTTGAGGATTCAAGTGTGTGGAGAAATAAAGACAATGCGAACTAGTTTAATTTGATTTTGGTAGTATTACTTGCATAAAGATGATAGATAAATTTAAAAATGTAACCAAACATTTTTATAATATGAAATATTATAGTTTAGTTTGAAAAAAGTTTTTTTTTATAAAATTGTAATAGTCCGCGGGTTAACCGTTTAACCTGCGGGTTTACCCAGACTGTATTTGGGCCAACAATCATAACCCTTTACATTTGGTGATGGGTTTGATTGTTCCGTTTAATATACAGACTTATGCGGGGCAAATTAAACGGGACGGACTAACCCACATACCCAACTCTACTTATTAATACTTTGGAGTCCTTTAAAATTTGGGATTTAGTAAGCTTTCTCTATTACTCCATATATACAAAGTAGTACTATTTAACTTCAAAATTTTAAGTTTGATAAAAAAATTAATTTTTAAATATTTCTAACTTTATATAACCCACTAATAAAATAAAGACTATTCCTATTTATATATTCATGTTTAAATTTTCTCTAACAATTTGAGATTCTTAAAATAAAATTAAGTTGAATAGTTTTTCTTCACCAACCACCATCAAAAATTAAAATTGGATAACAAAAAAAAGATACTAATATTTTTATTGAGAAAGAGTCCTATAAAAAAAGTCTTAGATTTTATAGGACCCACAAGGATTTCAGTTTAATTGGTTACGCTAACGGCTAACCCCATGTATCCCACTTCTACAATTTTTTAGGTTTAAATGATTTTTTTATTCTCTTAGTTGATATATATTTTTTTTGTTTTAGGCTCTATATTTTTATTTTTTTAAATACATTTCTGAATGTTATAGTCATTTTAGTTTTACTTTTTAAAATTAAAATTTGTAAAAAAATTTGAAGAAAAATTTGTACGAAAATTACAAATTTTTCTACAAATTTTGACTTTAGGACTAAAACCAAAATGATTTTAACATTTAAAGATGAATTTCAAAAACATAAAAATATAGGGACTAATACCGTAAACACGCCAACTTACAGACCAAAATAACATTTTTAAGTTTTTTTTCTGTGATATGATAATTTTTGTTTAAAAAGAAATTATGCTTTTTTCCATTGTAAAATTAAATTAAATTGCTATTGAGATGGCTAGATAGTGACAGATATAGTTCAATTGAATGATTGTTCCTTCCTTCTTTAAGAAAACTCATATCCGCGGGTCTCATTTGAATCCGTAACTTAGTCAACCGGTAAAAATTCGAATTGATTGAGTTCGGGTGACATCCGATATTTCAAGTGTGACAGTGTTAAACTCACATCCGAAACCTGGAACTACATCCGTTTTATATTAAATTATATAATTTTTTTAAAGAGAACATTAAATTATATAATTATCCCTCTTATATTAGCATGTTTTAGACAATTTTAATAGTGTAGACTACTTTTCATACTTATTTTAATGTTGAAGACAATGTCAACATGTTGTAGACCGTAATTTCGTTAAACTTGTCGTATTTTTTTACATTTGTTAATGTGAGTTCGGGTGGAAAAAATCCAAACTCAACGAGTTCATATTCGAATGATTGGAGACCAACATCCGGATTCAGGTTTGAATAGTGTCAAACCAACGTCCAACCCTGTGTCAAAAAAAAAAAAAACCAACGTCCAACCCTACCCATTGCCATCCCTACATATAGTAGCTCGAATGGAAAGGTCGGGAGTTGTTGGGTGGGGTCCACAAGAGGTCTTTATATGATGCAGTCCATCCCATGATTGGAGACCCACGGCAAACCACCACCACACCACCGTCCTATGTGGACTCTCTCCACATGATTGCCTACCGGAGCTAATATTCTCTTGTGATTTTTTTTATGATAATATATTCTCTTGTGGTTATGAGTACATATATGTATAATGTACTTAACTCTGTAAAAAATTATACTTACCCCTATTATATATGTATAATGTACTTAACATACATATATAATAGGGTAAGTATAATTTTTTATCGTGCAATTTAATTTGATAAAGATATCACATGTTATGTGCAATGATCAATGTTCGAATCGAAACACTTAACACTCGATCAATTTTTCTTAGATAAATAATCCCTAATCATCCCATTTCAACCAACAAATTTAATGGTTTCCTCACTCCCACTCTAAAGAAAGATTTAAACAAGAACTTAATTTAAATTTTGTGTTCCAATTAACATACTTTAAATATAGTTTAAATTATATATATAAAAAAATATAGTCTAAATTAATTAGGTAAGAGCCAAGACTAGGGCTATCTATAACTAGCAACTGATTAACTCATCAACACACATTGCCAAACATAATGATAGTTAAAGATGTGGGATCTTCTTCAAGATCTGGCTTGCGGTGGAGACCACTTTGAATAAATACTTCACTAGCTAGTTCAATATCTTTGTCTAACTTTTTTTTTTTTTTTTGACAAATCTTTGTCTAACTTGTCACTTTCTTTTTTATTTTTGGTACAATACTTTCAATTATTCTCTAGAAGGAAATTGTTACATTATACTCTTCTCTTCCACTGACAATAATCGTCTTATTTAAACATTTTACACAGATTAAATAAGGGGAAATTCTACGAAGAAGTCATCAAAATAACTTCTTTAAAAAAGTCATCATCTGACCAATTAGAAAGCAGTGTTGACTTATTCAACCTTAAATAGAGTTATATGTTGTGTACCATTTACTGTATACATTCAATGCACCCTCATAAAATTTAAATAATCTAACGGATGAAATTAAAACATTGAAATAAATTATTCTCTTCAATATTTAATAATAGAAATAAAAGAATTTTACCAAAAAAAAAGCAAAAAAAATGAAATAGTAATATCTTTCCATCTTCTTCTTCAATACAACACCGCCGAGCTCCTCCCTCTTCCTCTCACCGTCTCCGGTTTCGTCACTCCTCCCGTCTGTCTTCCCTAAACTCTCCTCTACACACGCTCTCCATCATCTCACTTGGAGGTGGCAATGGACCTAATTGAAAAGGAAAATAAATCTTGAATATTTTAGTTGTAATACTTGATCTAGATTAAGTGAATCATTTGATTTGACCCCATTATTGTATCTTAATTAATTCTTATTTATTGTTATTGAACATCAACACTGAAATCGCCGGCGACGGAGATGTGGAGAGGCGGCGGTCGTCACGAAGAAGATGAAAGGAGAAACCCTCTTTCATGAAATTTATTATTATTATTTTTTTGACAATTATTATTATTAAGCCTTATTTTTATTTTTTTTGATCAAGTAGCCTAGTGGCTAGATAATTCACCCCTTAAAGTGAAATAGTGGGTGTATCCGGGTTCGAACCCGGATCCCGGCACTTTCGTGCAATTTGTCCAACCAATTGAGCTAAGCTCATGGGACTAAGCCTTATTTTTATTATTATTATTATTATTATTATTATTATTATTATTATTATTATTATTATTATCATCATCATTATTATTAAATCAAAACTGAATTATAATCTTTAAATCTTAGCCATCTGATCTTTTTAATGACATGACATAATATAAATCATTTGATTAATTGGATGGCTATGATATGTTTAGTGCAAGTGCACCTAGTCTAAATTAAAATGACTTTTTTAATACAGTCATTTTGGTGACTTCTTCATAGAATCTCCCATAAATAAGATACTATGAATAAACGAAAGAGAATGATAATTTTATCAAATTATTCATCTCAATTATAGTTGTATTTTACTAGTAATAAATGTAAAGTGGAGAATAATAATCAGAAATTAAAAATACAATTATGTTGCACAGGAAAAATGTGACAATTTTTGGGACAAAATTTTATTATAAACGTGAGGGAAAGACCTAAATATATAGATAGGGGCCGTGATGAAAAGATTTTGTTGTTTCACAATTGGCCCAAATGGTCCATTCATGTTGCAATATTCTCAAATAAGTACAGAGAATTATGATCATTTTTAAAGGTTCATAAACTATGATCAGTGTATTAACACTTGTAGACTTGTAGTTGTATGTATAAAAGAATCACTAGTGATTTGATTTCACGCCATTGCCGACAATTAATTCACCTCCTCTATTTGTAGTGACCTCCTTTTTTTTTCTTTTTTTTTATGCATATTGTAGTTACCTCTAAATCAAATGGTTAATTATAAGTTTTTTTATGGAGATTAATCAGAATTAAATATTTGTGAATATTTTTTACTTGATATAATATGGTTAAAGGGTTAAACAAAAGAAGTATATATGTTGTCTAACCATTTAAATTAGTCAACGGTGGTCAATTCACATTTTGATAAAGTGTCAATTTTATTCACCACAAGAGAATGTTTGTTAGAATGTGTTTGAAAGGAATAATATTTGTTGAGTTAATTATGTAACTTGATTTGAAGAGTGAATGTAACCCTTGAAAATAATTTAATTTAGTAGTAGTAGTATTTTGTTGGAGCTAGACAAGAGAAGGTGGGGTTATGGGGTAATCAAAGACATGCCCTTAGGAGGAATATTTTTTTTTTTTGTCTTTTCTTTGTTTATCTTCTACGTAAAGTTGAATCACAAATTCACCAACTCGTGACTTACACGTTGGTTCATCCCACTGTTGTTACGTTTCCCTCTCTTTTTTCATAGTTCCTTCCTCAAAATACTTGTCGAGAAATGATTTGGAAGACCGTATCAATGGTACCTTAAAATTAATGAATACTATATGATAATTAATAACTCAAAAAAATGATAGTACTACATATATATTGGCTTGGAAAAAGAATTAAGTCAACGAAACAAAGGGAATTTCATTTCATATCATAAGGTAATGCGAATATATAATCCGATATTATTATCTTACCACTATAATTAACAAAAAGTAATAGTTGTGAACTTAGTTTAAAACATTTAATTACAAAAAGTATGATATCCTAATAAAGGAGACAGCTTAACTTACTGGATGACTTAGTTTTGTAAAGCATAAAAAAATTCCATTACTCACGTGAAAAATTAAATACTATATCAAATATATGACACAAAGTTAAATCTTCGTTGTGAAGTTATAAAACCGCACGATATAAAGAATTCTCATATCCTCCACAGAAAATCTTGTTTATAAGGGTTCTCTTTAAATGAATAAATGGCAAATTATTGTCTTTACATATTTAATTATAATTTTGTCTTCAATTAATTACAATGTAGATAGTTAACCGGACACCACACTTAGCACCTAATAGCAGTTGATCTCACTATTTGCAATACAATGCTAGCTATTCAAAACCTTCTAGTTGATAGTTCATGGAGAGTTTTATGTGATCATTATATACTAGTACTCTAGTTGAACTATATTCCTCCGGTTTTAAAATGAGTGTGGTTTTTTAATCTAAAAAAAAAGAGTGTTGTTTAGAGTTTTTACATATATATACAACATGAGACTTTATGGCTTAAGTTTAATAAAAAAAAGTGGATAGTTGATAAATTTATAGAAAATTGTTACCTTAATAGATAGAAAATTAAATTTATAATATTTTTAATTATTAAATTAAACTAATTGATAAATATAAAATATCTTGTAAGCCTATTTTTAATCAATTTTTTTTAATTAAAATAATAACGATAAAGTTGACAAGAAAAATAATAAGCTATTAACTTAAACATTAACTGAAGTAGTTTATAAAACAAACACTATATAAGCTAGTATAACAGTAATGTAAACATGTGGAAAGAAACTGCTACCAAGCAAATTTATTTATATGCTCTCAAACAGAGCTAATAAGCACTTCAAGACTAAAAAAAAACAGAGAGATAATAGGCACTTCAATATTCAATAATTAATAAGAAAGTTAATTCTTATTTTTGATAAATAATAAGAAATTAATTAAATCTTGATAAAATTATATAGCCTATTATTTCAAAAAATTGATACATTTTACTCTGTTCACTAAACAAAGCTTCACTTAATTAATGAAGAAAATATTTACTTTTTGTTTCACAAAAAATTTAATCATGATATCAATATATTACTCATGTGCAAGAAAAATGTTGATATGTCTCAAGAAAATTTGTGCCTATAACAGAGAAGGGCCCTGCCTCTGCCATACATAACTTTGCATGTTATTATTATTCGATATTAGAAAAAATTTGTAAGTTTTTTTATACTTGTTTGAGAATTAGAATTTAGAAAGAAAAGAGAAGTGAGTGGTTTGGGAAGAAAGAATGAGTAAAGTAGAAGGGATGATGGCACTTCAATATGTATGAAATTTTATTTTTCTCTAAAAAATTAAAATTATTCTATTTGAGAGAACTCAACAAGTGTATCATAGACCATAAGTGTATAGTTTTGAGGGTTTTAGAGGGCTAGCTTTGTCAAAATTTTCAAATCATCTTCCACTTTTTAAAATAATTCAATACAAAGAATATTAATTATAGCCATTTTGCTCTTCATTAATTCCTTTTATTTTTTTTCAAACAAGTTGTGAAATTCCACGGTTTCTCTTCATCTCCTTTTCTCTAATTCTCAAAAAGTAGCATATTATTTTAATAGCAAAAAAGGTGCAGTCACACCTTTCAAAAAAGAAAAACATCTTTCTCTAAAAATGGTCTTCACACAAGACGGATAGAGACTGATAAATAACGAACTACATACAAAACAAATGCGCCGTATATATGCGGAAGACCAATAAAAAATACTAAAACAAACACCATCTAAAAGAGGTATGCTTCTAATCCCATTCTTAGAAGAACATTCTTCATATTCCAGACCACCAGAGAACACATTAACCCGACCCAAAAAGATACCACTAAACACTAACTCCGATCTCGAATCAAAAGTGATCGGCCCATCAAAATATAAAAGCAACTCTTAGAGCCAAGAGTTGATGAAACAACAGTAGAAGGAAAATCTAGGCACATAAGCTTCAGCTCACAGTCCGCCTCCAAAATGTCAACACCGATGCGATGTCAACCCAATACAAAGAAACCTGCAAATCTTAAGAGATTTGGAAATGATCAGAAACTCAAAATAAATGAATCCTACAAATCTCAATAGATTTAAAAACCGTCAGGAGATCGAGTATTGTGAAAAATCAATCACACACGGTATCAACACACAAGCACAATCCCAACCCATTGCTGACTAACAATGAGAAATTGAAGGCTGTTGGTCACTTGGTCCTTTGAATTTAATTGATAGAGTTAAAGATAGCATAAGAAAGTAGATGGGGTTTGATCTTTTGGATTGTGTTTAAGTTTAACACGATGAGTTATGCAATAATTTCTTTATCAATATTGTTTAAAAGTCAAGTTGTTGCAGCTTAATGTTATTAGCTAGTAATACTAAATTGATTTGTGCATTCTTTTAGAAGTGATACAATGGTTAATTAATATAAGAAATGTAAATTATATCATGACTTTTATGAGTTTCAATTATAATGTTCTTGAAACTAAACTCAAAAGAGTACTCAAACCAAATAACTAACTAACTAAGATGACGATGAGAGAAGGGAAAAGAAACAAACAAAAAATTAAATAAAGTATTCGCAGGAAAATATCGAACGCACTAGACAAAAAACCCTCAAACCTAGTTTAAGAGGGAAAACTAAATCAAACTCTACCTTAAAATACATGAGTGACCAAAGATCTTATCTAGAAATCATTTAATTTATAGAAGGAGTAATTTACTTTGTTTTCCAATTGCGCTCAACACTCATTGTCTTTCTAGAGTAAATATAATCATAATGCAACTTTTAAATTAAATGGATCACACAATTGCATGCAAGACCAAAGCCAAACCTAGCTTAGTTAATTGCTCTAACATCCAAATACTGCAAACAAACATAAGAAATCTAGAGATAAACATCATTTTTTTTTAAAGCTCGGTATCCGGCCTAAAGAGAGATAAACATTATTAATTTCTCATCCTCGATCACCACCCAAAAATATTACACCACACCTAAAGAGAGAATTCACCATTAACAAACAAATGATGAGACTAACTCCTTCGAGAAACCACAAATTAAAACACGCACAAAATATAAGTCAAAATTTCGACATCCTCATATGACATATATCTTGCAACTTGGACACATAAAGTCCTTTGCTAATGAGACTATGAGAGAGTGATCGCATAGAGCACATTGGCAACCAAGTTCTATTCCCAAACACTCGTATAGGATTCAATAAAACTCGATGATTTATGATTAGTACTAATTTTATTTCGTGGTGCAAGTCATAGATATCTATGAACGAACTAGATAAATCATCATAAATGTGTGGCATTTTTTGTTTGTTGAATCCTTGATGAGGAGTTAGACAATAGACATTCTCTGCAAATGAAAAGGAAAAGAAACAAAAAGAAAAGGAAATAAAGGTAAGAATGTTAGGCAATGACGTCACTTTAGGGGGGGACAACCATGAAGCCATGCGCAATTTGATCTCTCTGCGGTCCTTCTTTTCTTTTATTTTATTTTATTTATTCTTTCTTTATAATTAAAATTAATCCCCTCAAACACTCTTCACACAATTCCTCTCTTCTCCATCTCTCTCTCTCTCTCTCATCAACACAAAACCTCCTTGATCATTCTTTCTTCTTCTATTCACTGCAGTACAATACTCTTACTAAAATTACTACTCCTCCTCAGGTGAGCTTATAACACTATATAGCTAGCTAGCTTAATTATATACTATCAAAGTACATTAACATTTGTGTATATATATGCATCCTCTTTCTGCAATAGTACATATCTCCTTAATCCAAGTTCGTTCATATGCATGTTTTACTTTAATTTCCTATAACACCATTTTTCTCTTGCTCATAATCATCAAGCTAGGTATTATTGGAAGTGTGTTTAAGTAAGCCAATTAGTGTATCTATCAATTCTACTCGCTTCTGCCATAATTATAAACAAATTTTCACTTTTCAGTTGCAGTTGCAGTGAATAACTAATGTATCTTATCAATTATGTATACTCCCTCTGGCCACAAATATGAGTCAGATACATCAACAGTTAAATGAACTACAAAATTCAATTTTACTTATATTTGTGGCTAGAGGGAGTACCAAATATGTTACTTATAATTTTTGCTTATATATATTGTTGATCTTGAATAAAAACCAGAAAACTTATAAGAAAGCTGCATGCACCTGCAGAGTGAAAAAACATAATACTCCAAACAAGAAAAGTAGGAGAAAACATTTATCTCAAAATCCGTTAAGGAGAATGAAAGAGTCAGTGAGATGTGACATGAAAATTCTCGACAAAAAGACAAGAAAGTCAGAATAGTAGTAACAGTTTCTGCAATGAGAAGAACAAAGACTCTATAAAATGTCTTCATCTCAACAAGCACTATACTATGCTTTTTTGCTTTTCATCCAATAAAACGTTTCCTCTCTTTTTGTCTCTTAACTTTTTCTCTCTTTCCACAAAACGCGTGCCCATTTTATTATGATTACGTCACTCCCGTTTTACTAATCACAATGCTCTTGCTTTATTAGTACTATAATACACTTTCTTAAGTCAGAATATAAGCATGCATTCTGTTTTCTACCTAGTACTCTTGTTGTTGATCTTAATAAATTAACACATCTTTGTTTCCTTATAAAGTTGTTTTTGTTTGTTTTATCCTTGTCATTAACATTGTTCATTAGTACTAATGATCTATAATGCTCCGACACATATACGGACACCGAACATGACAAAATCACTAATATATCGACATTTTAGTGTAATTGTAAGTTTTGATATTGTGTCGGACACGCGTAACACATTTAATCTAAACAGTGTCCGTGTTTCGTCATAGGTAAATGATACACAAACACATACGTTTTATACATCTTATGACATCTGAGTAATTTAGTTCAATAGATGATTAATTCAGTTACATACTTAATTATAAATTTCAACATGAATTGAATTAACTATCTAGTCTGCAAAATTAATCACAATTTCATATAAGATTATCAGTTGTAACACGTGTATGAAAATTTAACTTTTTTAGTATACTTAACTAATTGAAATATCTAATTTATATTAACTAAATACATCAGTTGTTAAATGTCCATAAACTATTAAGGTAACATCTCTCAAGTGTGACGGAAGAAATATATAACTTATATATCTAATTTAATACTAATATTTATGAAATATATGCATAATGTGCATAATAATAATGAATGGTAATGTGGAATGGGGAACCCCGTTTGTTGATGAATGATAATTCCCACCACCATTCACTAACACAAGACAACATCATTATTAGTACAACTCTCTACCTGTCCGTTTCTTATATTACCTTCCTTCATCATCAAACTCAAGCCCTATACCTATATATGCCATTTCTCTCATCTCTTTTTTTATTTACCTTATCAAAACCAAACTCTCATCATTTCTTAATTTCTCTCTCTACCTCTACCATATGTTAACCCGACCCGATCCATGAAAGAAAATCATTGTTTCTGAAATTATCAAGTTTTGTTTATAAACACGCGCTTATATTTAATTTATTTTTCCAATTAATTAATTTGATGAGTGTTGCTCACCACCAAATGACCTTATGATTATTTCTGATAACACTTGTCACCTTTTTGCTTAAACAACTTATATTAGTATTATTTTTTTCACCTTTTCATTTTTATTTATTTTTGTTCATGACTTCACTTCACTAGAGTTATTATCTTCTCTCTCTCATATATATAACTCATATTCATCACACTCATATCACATACATCACATCCTATTTGGTTATAATTCAAACATGATCATGATGAAGAAACTCATCAAGTGAGTGTGGTGGTGAATTTGATGCAGCACCAGTAACTTGTTAATCATGGAGTCAATGGAGTCATGTGTCCCACCCGGCTTTCGCTTCCATCCAACCGATGAAGAACTAGTTGGTTATTATCTCAGAAAGAAAATTGCTTCTCAGAAAATTGACCTTGATGTTATCAGAGAGATCGATCTTTATCGTATCGAACCATGGGATCTTCAAGGTATACATACAAATATACTTTTTACAACCTATATATACTACTCTTTTCCAAAAAATATATTAGGGTTTTGAAGATCTAATATATATGAACAGGTTTGCAGCGTAACTGCAACTGCGCGAAACTAATTTAGAACCGTATATGATAGTAAGCAAGATAGATCTATGTTATTTTTTTGTTGTTTATAAAAGTTAAAGATTTATTGTGTGAATGAATTATATGGATGCAGAGAGATGCAGGATTGGATATGAAGAACAAAATGAGTGGTATTTTTTCAGCCACAAAGATAAAAAGTATCCAACTGGGACAAGAACTAATAGAGCTACCATGGCTGGGTTTTGGAAAGCTACAGGAAGAGATAAAGCAGTTTATGACAAAATGAAACTTATTGGGATGAGAAAGACTCTTGTTTTTTACAAAGGAAGAGCACCCAATGGACAAAAATCTGATTGGATCATGCATGAGTATAGGCTTGAATCTGATGAAAATGGACCTCCACAGGTAACTATAACTAACCAAACCATATATTACTTATAATATCATTCTAATCCTAACATTATCATGATAAATTCGATCGGTTTTTAACTTTTAAATATTTTTCGTTCGTCTATTTTCTAGAGTAATTAGTAATAATCTTGTTCATGAAGTGTCAATTCAGTGATAAAAATTTGAATTTATGATTTTAAAGAGCAAAATTTAGATCTTATCCAAGAAAAGAAACTAATACTAGTACTAATAACTATATAGTTTAATTTACTAACTATATATATATCTTTCTGATAATAAAAACGGATTTAAATAATTAGTGTGATTCTAATAGTAGTTCATGACTTCCTTCATTCTGTTTTTTTTTCATTAATCCTCTGATTTTTAGATGAAGATATGGTGTCGTAATTTAGATTTCGACCACGAGATAAATAAAATCTAACTAAAAAATTATTCTTTCCAAGAAATAAATGTTTTTTGCATTTTTCTATTTAGCCATGCTAGGTTGAACTTTATGATCTAGTTATTACTGTCTCACTAGTGCTTCAAATGTGATGTCATTGCTACTTATTCTTAATGCAAATCGTGCAAACTTTCTTTCTCTATTACACACTTTCACTTTTTTTTTGTAGACCACTATGATCTAAATGTTCAACAAGGCACATACACGCTTTCTTGCAACAAATATAACTTTCACCAAACAACAAAAGTCAAAAGTCACTGCTTTCAACAGAGAATATATAATTAATCATCTTTCATACCCTTCCTTTTATGCTTACACACTTTTGTTTCTATTTTGATTGTCAAAGGTAAACCTCAAATGTAATTAATTGCATTGCATTTGACTACACCTATGCAACGACCTTTCACCAATTTGATGGAAAATTATGCAAAAAGCTAAAGGGACAATAAAACATACATTAATATAGAAACACTAATAAGTTCAATTTGTTACTTTTTTCATTCCTTTGCAATATATAGTAACTCTGGTCAACTCAAATTCAAACCTATCACATTAAAACAAAAGAAGATGAAAGTGTCATCGATAACAAGCAATTCATTAGTATAACTCGAGTAAGTTCATGCTCCGTTCCACACTCAAATACGTCACATATATATGAATCCTCATAGATTTATCCTTTGTAAAAGGTTTCTGATTGCGGGTGTTGTATATAAACTACCATTTACTTTGTTTCTCAAACAATGAAGTTTGATACTTAAATATACTAAATGTTATTTATTGTGCAGGAGGAAGGATGGGTTGTGTGTAGAGCATTTAAGAAAAGAACAACAAATAGCCAAACTACAAAAAGAACAATTGAAAGATGGGACACAAGCTACTTCTATGAAGAATCTTCAAGTGGTATCAACAATTCCATGGTGGATCCAATTGATCTCATCTCAAGACAACCTCAAAGCTATTTATCTCAAACTTACAATATGTGTAAGCAAGAGATTGAAGCATGCATGCATGCAGAACAATTTTTACAGCTTCCTCAGCTTGAATCTCCTTCATTACCATTATTAGTAAAGAGACCAAGCACAGTGTCTCTAGTTTCATCAGAGATTAATAACGATGACACTGATGACCGTAACAGGTTATTATTATTATCCAACGATAATAATAATACTATTACGAATAATGTTACAGATTGGAGAGCTCTTGATAAATTTGTGGCTTCTCAATTGAGTCATGAAGTTGAAACTGATCAAGGAGTGTTATTGTCAAGTTTTGGTGGAACGAATAATAATGCGAGCTCGGATATGGCATTGATGCTGCTGCAACAAGGTAGTAGAGATGAAGGGAACAAGTTAAGTCCATTTTTGAATGGAAGTTCAGATTGCAGTGATATTGGGATATGCATATTTGAAAAATGAAGAAATTAAGAAGAAATTATATAATTACCATTTTATTTGTACTAGTACTAGTAGTATATAGTACTATATATATAAATGTTTTCATGGATATATATTATATATGTTGAGATGAGACATATTATATAATTTTGTAAAAATATGCGTGGAAGAATTAAAATCTCTATGCCCTATATGAGTGAGTGCAAATTGAGATGCATGCGTTCAAATTAATGAAATGGCTCTTGAATCTAGATAGAATTTTAGTTTATGTTATCACAATATGCAGGTGCATTATATAATAGTAGTAATGTGTCATAGATATGAAAAATGAGCCTCTCTAGGCTCTGCAGGCAGCTGTGACAGAAGGAAGGCAGTTGATCAAAATTACATGCGTGTATTATTCTTTTTCTGCTGACAAGAAGAAATTAAACCTTCTTATGTGCCCCATACATAATTTTATATCATATACTGTTGTATAATTGATCCAGATTAATCTTTTTACAAGTCACGTGCTTTCACATATGCATATAATATAGCCATTTACCCTTAATTTATGTATGGGTTAATATACTCTTAGGGACGAGTTTTGGTTTACTCTTTGTAATATTTTTTTCAATTACTCTATGTATGTAATGTGAAAATTCTTTCACTTATCCTCCTCTTTTATACTGACATTTTTGCTAACATGACAACGTCAACTAAACACATCAGCAAAAATTCATTGTCATGTAGCAAAAAGTCTCTATTATTTGTTTTCTAGACTCGTAATAAGATTAATCCTTGAGATTTCAATGAAAAGAATAGATGTTTATTGGCTCAAGTGGTTAATAAATTTTACTGAAGAACGAATTTCAGGAGAATCTGAATTCGATTCTTGATTGGAACGATTTTTTGGTTAGTTGTCCTAACTGTAATTACTGCAACATAGTTGTCAAAATACATCTTATAAATAGCCTAGCTAGAAATGGAGTCAGCAACTCTAATCCCATAAAGAAACTCTTCAACCACACACCATGCAAGATAGGCTCAAAACAAAAAACAAACTCGACTCCATATATTAGAAGTTGCAGTCAAGGAATATGCTTTGTGTACTTCTCCAAGATTTACGAGTATCAATGCATACGAAAAACATAGTCTGAATCAAGTCAATTATTTTCCAAATTAATTATCAACCCTTTTATATACATGACCATGAAATAATTTTATTGACCTTTTAAAACAAACGTTATACCTAGTTGTTCTATTATCTTTCCAAAACTCCATCAAATTTCTTACTATATATTGATCTTGACCATTTTTATGTACATATTTAAAGGTCAAGATCCACCTTAATTTTTTTTTATCTATGTTGAGAATCTTGTTCCAAATTAAATTGATAGGGGTGGTTACCTCATTGGTTAGCAAGGGGAGTTTTCGTGGGTCCGTAATCCGTATTTTGTCTAGCATGCATTTTGCACCATTGCTCTTGTTGACCATGCTTTGTATTATGGTATGCACTAACCAATAATCTCATGCATTGTTTTTTCCTTCTTTATTTATGGTACCTTTTTTAAGCTTCGAAAAGTTTGCTTTCTTTATTTTAATTTTCTCGTAGACCCTTTTATAGCTTAACTTTGGTTGAAGTCGTAGTATCTTTACGGATTTCAATTTATAATGTGTATTCTTTAATTAAATTAAGTTAATTACAAATTAAACTAACCCACTTGAGTTGGTCTAATGTTGTTGGCTTGGGTCCGGGAGTGTGCTCTTCACAAGGTCTCAGGTTCAATTCCTATTAGTGCCAATTTCAGTGGGCTAGAGCAAAAACTCTGGTTTTAATAGGGTCCCCGCAAGTGGGTGCTGAGATTGATTCCCTCGTATTAGTCGGTCTTTAGACCGGATATCAAACTTTAAAAAAAAATTAGAATTAAACCCTTAATTTGAGATATATATGGTCCACAACCACAACAGCCAAGACCTTTATTTGAGAGTTATAGTGACAATCGATAAGGTTGAAAAATGTATGAGACCATTGTTGTTTACTTGCTTATTGTAAGCTTGTGCATGTGCAAGTGATTCTTGCTAGGAAAAATAAATTCTTTAGTTTCATCTTTATTCATATAGTGATTTTGATAGTATAGCTGCTCCGGTACGCCTATCAATTATTAGATGGACCAAATGGGCCCAATTCCCCCCATTTAATCCGCTTATTCCAATCTTTGTAGTTTGTATCTATGTTTAGTATATATAGTCCAAAAAAGCTTCAATCGAAAGTGTTAAGATTAAACGATATATATGTGAGATATTTATTAACTTAATGTCTTAAAATTTTAGATAAATATACGATATCATGGTCACTTGTATGTGATTGACTGAGTATTCTTAATTCAATGTATTGATTCAACCCGGTAAAACTCCTCCTCACATTCCAACAATTACTTTGTTTTATTTCACTCCAAACATACTCTTCCAGTATCTATATCCATATAGTCATAGATTTGATAATTTAGCTATAGGTGGACCAAATGGTATAGGCAGCAACTAACTAAAGTATGAACTTTATACGTATGTATATCCATCAAAATTTGATATTACCATATCTTATGTTATTGTTCAATCCAAAATTGGTGGTGACTCAAATCAAATATTGTTAAAGATTTAAGGTAGAGTCACATTAATAGTAGACACATCATACTAGACGTGTCATGTTTTATTCATATTGTTAGTAGCATTTGTGTTGGTTTGATGTTAGCATATCTTTGATTTGGCTTTGAGCATGGCTATTTACATCATGGTTTATATTTTAGTATCTTTGACATAACTTATCCTTTGGATAATTATCATTATGCATCAATTTTTATTACTTTATCCACACTTTCAAGTTAAACACTTTTGGATTCGGTTGTGTCCTCCTTGTGATAGTTCCACTTCAAGACATGTCTCACAAGTCCACATTGTTCCACGTGTAGTCTCTTTCAACAAGTAGGGTCCAAAAGGGCCAAACAATGTGTGCTCAACTTTTGGCCCTAAAAGGATCATATATTATCTTTTTGTCGACTCAAAGAGTTAAAATTGAAACACACCACTTTGTTAAATTTTTAAGCAGTATTATTAATTCTACCTAGTTCTATCAAATCATCCAAAACAAAAATAATTCCCCAAAAAATTGGTTTTGTTAGCCAATAGCATCAACCCACCACAACATTACCTATTTCTAGCACCAATAATTTTTTACCATTTTTCTTAACAATGATTGCTAAATTTGATGATAACTTGTGCTACTCCTATTAAGTATTCATGGTGAATTAACCCATGAGGTGTCTTTCAAATGTCAATTCAGTTTATTAATTGGAACTTCATTACTTCATAAAGTAATATGCAATTTTGTGTTCCACATACAAAAAAAGTGTTCCAAAACATATATTAAAGTAATTATTTTTAATTAAGTGACATGTTGGCACTTTATATAAAGATTAAGCTATATAAATTGCATATTTAGGACATGTGATTACCTTTTATGAGACATTTAATTATAATCTGCAGTGGTTTTGTACCAATTCATTCCCTCTAAAACCTTCCACAAGAGCATCAATCTATACATTTTCACTATGCACACAAGCTTAGTGATCATTAACTATAGTCCATGTGTCAACACATAGAAAGTTTGGATAAGAGAAATGTTGATTATTTGAAAGTAATAGAAGGACAAAAGCTAGTCCCATGAGTATAGCTTAGTAGGCAGGATATTTGCACATAATGTGTGGAGATTGAAGTTCGAATTCTGATAAGCCAACTTATTCATAATATATAATATATTTTAGACATATATTATATGATCTTAAGCCAATGTTTAACGATCTATTTACAAACTCTAAATACATCTAACAAATCTAGTAGCTCCGGATAAGACTAATCATGGCAATCAATCAGTAGTTTTAAAAATATAAAATTTGTGTTTAATATAAAAGTCTTATAGTATTTCACTATTTTCCAAAGTAAAACTTGTAAAATTATGTTTAAAATAGCGTTTGCGAACATAATTCAATTGAAAGGAATGTTGCTTGCATATTATATGTAAGAATTAAAATTCAAATTCTCGTACACTTACTTATGCACCTTATAAAGTAGAATCTTGCCGATACAACAGAGATATAATCTACTTTTAAATAATTTACTTTTAAATAGACATTAAAAAAGTCATTGTCCGAAGTGACCTCACCTCACCACTTTACAAAACCCATCCTTTTCAGTCGGCTTATGACTGTGCGGCTCAACCAACCACATTCTATTGAATGACTTAAGTGTAAACAAAGATTAAAAGCCCAAATTCAGTGCTCAAAACAATACAATTTGTTGTTATGATTAGTACTACACTCACTCCTGTTATGAATACATGGTAACTAGATCTTGGTCGGAAAGTTTTTTGTTCATGTATGGGCCAAAGTAGGAGTACGTGTAGAAAAATGTAGACAAAGTGTGTGAAAGATAAAGGATAATGAAGAACGTAACAAGAGAGTAAAGCAATTAGTGCATTGGTTTGACCCTAAGAAATTAGTACCTTTTTAAAGAGCAATGATACATATTATGGCACGCAACTATGCAGCTTTGATGAGTTTCTCATGCAAGAAAGGAAGGAAAATATAAGTCCAAACATAGCCATAGATTTGAGAAGATAAGTGCTAAAAATGCTTTATTTTATTTTTTTGCACTTTTTTCTCTTTATCAAGTCAAATTTCATGCTGCCTTCAATGGATTCGATCGATGGATCAATTCATTTTTCTGTCATCTTGATGCAGAAGTCAGAATTGACCTCCGAATTAAATTAAACTAGTGGTTAAAATAGAAATAAAAATCATTTTTCTACCATTTACATTGGTCCCTGCTTCACCCGCGCCAAAGAAAAATAAGTCAATAATTAAATGGGATAGATATATTAATTGATCGGATTAGATAAAAAAGCTTCCTCTTAAAAAGATTGAATTTTGGATCTCTAAAACTCAATTAATATGTTAGTGACAAATCTCATATTTTCTGTTTCTAATTTTACTTTGCTAATTTTTTTTCCTAAAGCATGTCTAACACTGAGCGCTAATTAATTTTTTTTAGTGAGCTTGATTGAGGGGTTTTTATTTTGACAAAAGTGAGCTTGGTTAAGTTGGTTTTTCATCCTTGCATAACTATATGGAATGATTGATGATGATATAGCCCGGGAATAAAGCCTTTACTAACACGTCTATCTTGATTCTTGATATGTCCATCATCCCTTTTTAATTCCTTATTCCGGCCCGAACATTTAGGAGGCTTTGTTCGAATATTTAAAATAGACCCTTTATAAAAAAAATATTTTAAAAAATAGAAATAAAACATTTTATATTTAATTAGTCTAAAACTATTTCTTGATTTTACTTTAATTTAAATTAAAACAATTAAAATTATGCTTAAAAAAATGTAAATACTAAGTTTTGAACCTAAGACCTTCGGTTTCCAACAAATATAATTAACCACTGGTTTATTGATGCAAATGTGATATTATATGAACATTAAAAATATATAACTATTATTATATAAGACTTTATAATTTTGAGGCCTTAAAATTTTATCGGTATTTTGAGGCCTTGTGCCGTCGCACACTTTGCACGCCCATTGGGGCCTGCCCTGTTCCTTAACACCGTTAAATTTATTCATCATGGCCATTGGAATGCCGAATAAAGAAATTGTGGTAGATGTTGGAAGATTGTTACTACAAAATTTGAACAAAAAAGGAGATGAATATACTAAAAGTGATAATTACACAAATAAGTGAAATAACAAAGATTTTGATTTAAAATGTAATGTTTATGTTGGGATTCAAAGCCATGCATTCGATCTATTGATTATACATGAGGCCAAACAAGTTCGTAATGAACAGAAAGAGATCACTACTTCAACCAGGCCAGATCATGAGTGAATAGAAAATCTCAAGACTGCTATTTGTTTCATACCTGAAAGCTTCCTAATCCGAGTTTAAGATGGAATAAGACCCAGACGTAGAGTCCCATCGGCCAATAAGGCCAGCTGGCCGGCGGCGTGCTTATCTTGTGTGACAACACTACAACTGCGAGAGGGATGCCTCGCGAGCCGGGCTTCTAGAGATGAGGCCTTTTGGCGAAGCCAAGTCAATTTCAGGCTATATATGATTACAAAACAAGAGACTTGTTTCACAAGCAAGTAACTAACTAACTAACTAACCACAAATGCAGTTTACAACTAACAGTTTAACTTTTTCGTAAAAAAAAAAAAACTAACGGTTTAACTTTGTTGTGAATACTCTTAATCCAGTATGGATAATCCTCCAAAGTTCCCTCCTAACCAAAGATATTGAAATTAGAAGCATCCGTCTACAAAATATATGGCATATAATAATTCATAAATTTCTTGTATAAAAATATATATATAAATTTCTCTTTCATGACTCTCAATATTTTTTTAGTCGAGATCAGTAATTATTCTTTTCGCTAGATTTGAGACAACTCAAAAAGTAAAATAGTAGTCTCAAATAATTAATGTTGCTCTGTGCCCAAGACATATATTAATTGGAGAGTAAGTCACAATTTTAGCAATAATACAATTACCACCACTTTTCAAATGTACACAACAAAAAAATGTCAATTTATACATCTAAAAAATACATTTACCAACAAAATGTCTTGTTATTGTAAAAATAAAGTTTTTTTTTTCTAATCTACCTCTTCAAAATTTGGGGTATTTACTCATAACCACCCAAAAGTATTTTAACCTATATAAATTTTTATAAAATATACCGTTGGAATGTTGGATTAAAAAATTATATCTTATAGACCATTTGTGTAAAATTTTAGACAAATCCAAAATTATTTGATATGTTATTGAGACACATCAAAATTAGCGATTTGTGTGATTTTTTTAAACACCGTTAAGTTTTGTGTGTAAATAACATATCAAATGATTTTAAATTTGTCTGAAATTTTATACAAATTATCTATATGATATAAACTTTCAATCTAACGTTATATTTTATAAAAAATTATATCAGTTAAAATATTTTAGAATGGTTGAAGATAAATACCCTCAAATCTTGATGGAGTAGAAAGTTGTTTTTACAACATAAAATAAAAATGAGAGTGTGAAGAGGAAAATTATACCTTTTTTTTTTAGTTGGAAATTTGGAGATTCCATATTGTGGTTTATAAACCATTAACCCAATGTTCATAGCCCAATAAACCCGTTTGTTACCAAAAAAAAAACAATAAAACTACCATAGCCAATTTGTGGAGATGTAATATAAACTAAGCATGTCATATACCAAAAGAATATGGTTTCTAATCACCCTTAATTTAATCGTCTCTCATGTTCTCCCTATCACTCATCAAAAAATAGTTTTGATTTCTATCGAGAGATATATTCTGATAACCAAATGTTAGTTGGTGACTTTAAACTTGATAAGAAAAATTATGGTTTAATCAGTCCCGTTTGTGACATTTTATAGGTCTTAGGCCAAATTTAAAATAAAAAATCGTTGTATAATACAAAAAACTTACAATTTTTTCTTTATAACGAAAACATGAATTAAATATGATTTTGGACATCTCAACTATGATAGAACCTCAAGTTACAAATATTTTGAAATTCAAGATGATTGTTTGTAATACGTGATTTCCACAATTGGTAGGAGAAATATAATATTGCTAAATAGAAAAAAGGGAATAAAAAAAAAAGATTTTAAAATCGACATCCAATGAAAAATCAATAGCTGAAGAAAATTTTACAAATTTAGATTTTAATGCAAGACAAGAACATATTTTAAATTTTACAGTTTTGCTTAAGCATTTTAATTATTACTTCTCAATTTTATGTTTTGATGTTTTGAGGAATGAAATTATAGGGTATAAAAATAAAAAGATTGAGTTTAAGGTGTAAAAAAAATTTATGGTGAATTTGTAAATAAAATACGAAGGATTATTGAGCTTAAATCTAATACATGTTATGATTTTCTTTATACTTTTTGCTATACAATCCCCTATAAAAAATAAGTATTATTATTATATATACCCCTAGATAAAAAAATTTGGGCCCTTTAAAGTATGGGCCTTATGCCATCGCACTCCGAGCCTATGCTCAGAGTCGGCCCTGGGTTCAATCTTCCACAACTGTATTTGAAAGAGATTAAAAATGTTTGATGTTAGAACTCACTCTAAACTCTTGACTACTAAAGTTTCTTTCTCTTAAAAAAAAAAGAAAGTGATAGTATAAATTTATCGAAGTATATGGACTTATCAATGATAAGTAATTGATACTAAACCCTCGACCCTCGATTACAATGATTATTTTGATCATTTGAAATAACACAATTAACAATTTACACAAAATAGCAAAAGGATGTATCATTATCAAGAGTAAACAAAACAGATAGTACTCTATAGTACTACTAGTACTACTTGTTACTGGACAACAAAACAAAATGCTCCACTTGATTCATATACACCAAACAAACAGATAGCTTTGGATTAACTACATGAACAAAAAGAGAGTACTCTACAGTCTACAGTACTACTACCTGCTACTGGTTATTATGGTATTTACATACACACACATATGTTACACAGTTTCAGTTATTAATCTATCATCATAAGTCATAACCAAACTTCAAGCATTAGCAACAGTAGCTTTTCTAGCCTTCTTAATCTTATTATTCGACTTAATGGACTTGGGCTGTTTGGGCTTCCCAGGCCCAGACACCTTCTTACTCTTCTTCTTCTTATTCTTAACCGCCTCATTTTTCTTACTCTTCGTACCACCAACCGTAACAACATTTCTCTTCCTCTTCTGCTTTTTTCCCTTCTTCTCTGCCACTTCACCTTTCGTAACCTTTTTCTCCTTCTTCGGCTTCTCGGCTTCAGCTAGTTTATACGAAGCCTTAATCTTCACCAGCTTCCCTCTAACGGTTTGATTCTTCAGCTGTAAACTCAGCATCTTCTTGAAATTCGCTGGAAGCACTGATTTAAACTTCTTCTCCATGAATTTGGCTATAGCGTATGGACTTGAACCGTTTTTCTCTTTCAGAGCCAACAATGCCTCCTTAATCATCTACAAAACAATTCAATTAAACTAAGTTAATCAATGAAAATCTATTAAGTTCGGACACTTCTTAGATTACACGTGTGTCCGATACAGAAACTTATAATACAAACACTTATAACTAAGTTGAGTTATATTATTTAAAAAAATATATATCGTGTCGACATGTTAATGTCGACGTCATGTCATGTGTCTGCTTGATAGATGATAAGATGAAAATTATACACTCATATTAATTAACACTAAATCAAATTGATTGAAGTAATTACCTGAAAATATGGAGGGTGTGAAGCTTTTTTAGTCTGTTTAGGTTTCTTCTCTTTTGGAGCTTTTGGTTTCTTTTCCTTCACAGGTTTATGCTCCTCCGCCGCTTTCACCGCATCCGGTGGTTGTTCCGTCACAGGAGCAACAGCATCAACTTCTCCGGTAGAAGACATAACTAATGAAGTGATTAGTAAGTGATTGTGATTAGAAACGGTGAGTTGTGATGATTAGTGAATCTTGTGATCGTTTTGATTTATAAATAGCGAGAGCGAGAGAATGGTATTAGTGGAGAATGGAGATAGTGGTGTGAGGATTGCCAACGTGGCAAAGAGATATCTAGAGCGTACACGTGGCGAGAATGTAAGCGTTATTTGTGGAAAGTGAAAAATTCGGTGACGTGACTCTGGGTTGTGGATTAGAATGCCAACTGTTTTGTTTTGGTCTAAACGGCAGACAAGTACACTACACCTGAGGTGTTAGTGTGAGTGTGTTTTCTTGCTTATTTAATTCCTATATTTTCATTCAACTTGCTTTGTTTTTTGATCTGATTTTTTTTTGCAATTGTGATGCCTAAAAAGAATTGATTGCAATGTGAGTTGAATTGAATCAAGTAACATGATAGGATTGGTAGACATTTTGATTTAGGATACAAAAATGATGCTGGTTGGATGGGATTCAATAAAATAATATTGAATTAAGCTCAATTTTGATGATCATCTATTTTGAGTTTAGAACATCAATATAAATGAATTTGACATCATATTTTTATTTAAAATTTTAAGATATTAAGTTTATGAATCTTCTTACTTATAATAAAGTGTCCAACCTTCAATTTTCCAAACAATCCGAGATTTAACTCGCCTCACACCTTCATTCGGGTTGCGGTGGTTTTATTCGAGACTCATGGACGTTGGCTCATGAATTTTGCACAAAGATTGAAGATTGTAATGTCTTATATGCTGAAATGTGGGACATGTATACAAGAATACAACTTGCAAAAAAAAAAGATTATACTAAACTCATTGTTAAAAGTAACTTTAAATTTTTAGTCGATACGAAGGAGTTGTAAGTTCAACGTAAAAATCCTCTATCTTGACTCGTTGAATTTATGATCTCACAAATTTGCACTAACATGGCTATCTTAAACACACTTGACTTGAAGAAAATCGTAGCACAAATATTAATGTAGTTTTATTAATTTTGTTTATTTTGAGGCTTTGCCCTCTTTTATAAATAAAAAACAGAAATTGAGTAGTTTTTTAATCTAAATATAAAAATTAACAGTAGTACAGAAGCAAAAAGATGTTAAAGGGACGTTCTTAAAAAACAATACAAATTTTCTAAATAAATAAATAAATTAACATTTAAAACAAAAATGGCTTTTCATGAAAATACTTCTTTACTACTCATTCCCAAAATCCCCAATCAGAATGTTAGTTAGTGATAATTTATACTTCGTTAACTGGTGATTTTTGAGCTCGATTCTACACACAACCAATCATGGGCGCTTCAGAATCTACTTTGTCCAACGCACAGGTAAAAGATTTCTTTCAATTTCGATTCCAAAATATTCTCAATTGATTCCTTATTCACCGAATTCTCTCAATTTTCATTGTTACTGTAGACGACGCCGGTTGACAAAATCACCACCGTAACTGAGCGATTACAAGCTTCTGATCCCATTTTAGACCGCCTTAAATCTCTCAAAATTGTATGTTTTCTTTTTCTATTTTTAATTTTTGTTTTTTATTATTTTACTTTTTTTGAAGCTGTGAAATTGATTGTTAGGTTAATTTTGTTACTGTAGACGCCGCCGGTATTGACGTCTCCTCCAACTGAGAGTAGCTTGACTGATATTTTAGTGAAGAGGCCTTCATCGTCGTCGACTTCAGGTGAATTGATTTCTTATGGCTTAATAATTTTGATTCACATTAGATTATAATATATGGCTTATTGTTTTAATTAACTGGTTGTTAATGTTTAGGAAAATTTGTGGTAAGTTATCATATTTGAATAAACAACTTAATTAAGCTCTTATATTATACATGCTTATCATATAAATGCTTATGTATAAGTTATTTTCTATAACTATAGATAAAATGAAGTCTAATTGTTTTCATATAAGTGTAAACAACTTATAAGCATGTGTTTCTGTAAGCTAACTTATAAACAGCTTACAAGTGGTTATGCTAATATATAAGCTTAAATAAGCTAATTCAAGTAGATGCTGATTATTACTACCTTATTACTTAAAATAGAGGGCTTATCAAGTTATCATATTAATGTTAGAGTTTGTGTATAAACTGATTATACAATCAAAGAATGAATGGGAGGAAATTCAACATAACCACTTTATAAGCTGATTCTACAAGCTATCATAGGAAGTTTAAGGAAATAAGTTGAAAACAGGTTTTGTTCTTATCATACTGTATTTATTAGCTCTTTTGAACCCTTGTGCAAGTGTTAATGCCGTAAAATTAGTATAAATAAACTGTCCAGAATGCTTCTGTTGTACATGACCTGTGTTAATCTTGCGTGTTTTCGTTTTCAAGAGTTATTAAATTTTACTCTGTTAAATCTTTTAGCCTCCATTCCACTATCATAGCCCACAGATGAAAGTTGACTGTGTGAGTATCTCATGCGTTCATGTTAAATTGCAATGTTGTTGATTGCTGGAATGGCATATTGATATTGGCAAACGTCCTTTAGACCTTTACTATATATATGTTTCCTATATTATTCTGTTGTTTATTGAAATACTTTGGTGTTGTAAGATTCAGATTTTTCAATTACATTTAAATTTTAATCCTTTTTCTGAAAAATATAACATGTTTGTTCCGGTCATTCTTTTTGCATTCTATCAGCTTCATTTAATACTAACAATTATCTTTGGGATAATACTTAGTTTCTCCCTTTTTCATGGTTGAAACAGCTACAGTGAATCCCAAGGTTTTACTTGAGCTCTTCTCAATGTACCGTGATTGGCAGGAAGAAAGAGTCCAAGACATAAGCAAAAAACAGGTCTGTTTCATATAAGAATAGTTCAATTAATTCATCAAACGTTAGATTCTACATCTTATAATACACCCACTCTCTCCACTTAGACCAAAGGCAACTTTTTCCATGCAGATATAAAATTCCTTTTCAAGTGAAAAATATGTACACCTTTTGTACCCAAACTCAAACTTACAGTCTCTTTGATTTAAGATGTTCCGTTTTCATTAATACATACAAAAGTGTCAACTTGTTTTTAAATTTTGTTGGCACTTCCACATTTTGATGTGATATAGCTTGAAAATGTGTTTATAAGTGGCAGACATTTCTCAACTTATGAGTTGGTTTTGTGGGGTTCAATAATCTCAAACCAAATTTTAAGATGGTATCGGAGTTTATCAAGATTAGTTGGGCTAGCCGCTATCGGGTCACACATCAGCCATCTTATAAGTCGGATTTTTTGGGTTGAGTTTGCCACAACCCAAAATCTAAGACTATGTTTCCTTTTTCAGATGCTTTTATAGTTTGTTTTCACCATTTCCTATAAGATTCCAGTGCAAGAAATTATCTTAGCGAATGATTGTAATGGGATGTATTTTTACAAGTATTATTATAGTTTCTCTAGTAGGAGATTTTGAATCCTGAAGCTAATTTTCATAAATTTTTAGTTGATTAAATTTGTACTTGGGGAGAGAAAAAATTAAAATGATGAAGCCTTCCCCTTTTGCTTGCTTATAGCTGCATGTTCAATATTTCTAATAAAATCCCATTTAGTAGTCTGGATAGTTAGATTTTGAAAAATACGTATCTTTTAGAATGTAAAATAAAAACCCTATTGTGCCATAAGTGACAACCCTTCAATAATAATTTCTTACTCTATTGTTGTTTTACTAAATGCTAAATAGTGACATTCTTTCCGTCAATGTTTATACAATTTTGCATCTTTAGGAAATAGAGATACTTTCCCTTTGATTTGTAAAAGCTATGATATTCTGTACATGCCATAAAAGTCGAATTTCTTGCAGGAGGAGATAGAAAACAGAATAGAAGTTGCTGATGCTTTGGCAACCAAACTTCTTCAGCGATATAATCACTCAACGTCCACAATGAAGACCGCTTCACGGCATCTATCAGGAGGTATTATCGAACACATTGCTCTTTTTTTTTGACAAAATCAAACACATTACTTAGTTCTTGCAATACTTGGAATATGGGGAATTGATTCTCAGCTTTATAGGCAACGAGTAACCCTATAGCACATGCTTTGCATGATCTGCTAAATTGAAAAGGAAAATACCTTCGTTCATTGCTTTACAAGGCTCACCAAATCATATAATACTGATTCATTTTCTTTTCTGTCATAATGAAAATGAATCAGGAGGTATTATCAGACACAGTTCTTAGTTCTTGCAATATTTAGAAAACGGGGATTTGATTCTCAGCTTTATAGGCAACGAGTAACCCTACAACACATGCTTTGCATGATCTGCTAAATTGAAAAGGAAAATACCCTCTTTCATTGCTTTACAAGGCTCACCAAATTATATAATACTGATTCATTTACTGATTTACATGTCTGTCATAATGTTTACGCAGCATCAGTATGATAAAAGAAATAATTAGTTAGGGGTGTGGGAATATCAATATGCTCTGCTGTTCTTCTATGATTGCCTGTGAGCATGTGTTAACTTTATGTTTCGAACGTGCATATGCAGTTCATTCATTGCAGGTAGAAATTGGAGAGCTCAAAGGAAGGTTGAATGAGGTTATCAGTAACTGCGATGCTTTGTGCAAGAGGATTGCGGCAGAGGGGCCAGAACCCCTCCGGTCATCTATCAAACCTTTTGCAATTGCAAAGGCTGATCAAGAAATTTGCTCAAGTTCATCTAGCTTGCAAACAGTAACAAAAACAAGTCCACCTTCTGCAGAATAGTAGTTGAACTAACAGGTTTGATTATTGCTCAGATTATCAGAAGCTTCGTGCACTCAACTAGAAATTTGACAGCTTGAAGAGCTTTTGCATCACAAACACGTGATTGACTAATTTTGTATGGGCCATGTTATGGATGGAGTGCACGATGCTTTTCCTTAATTGAGATCTAACTCATGGCAACTTTAGAGCAGTGGGGCCACATTACAATGCTTCTATATTGGGGTGCCTTGATAGTTGATGCCCATCACCGACACCCAAAGTTTGGGATTTCCAAAATGTATACCTCAAATTGAAAAATTATCATAACACACTACACATGATCAGACTTGAAGCTATCATTATATTTAATTGTTTCATCATTTTTAAGTTAGTACATGATCATGTAATTGTGCAACATTTTGCTGTTAATCTCAAAGTGAGTGATTTAACAAATAAAGATGGTTTTTGTTTGTTCTAAATATTGTTCACAAAATTATATATGTATTCAAGTACTGATGAATTATTGTATCAAATGATTCTAAAGATGGGTCCCCCGTCCCCCAATATAGATCTTGTCTAAAGATGGATCATTTGGGGCCAGTTAAGTAGTATAACTCAAGATATTCCAGATAAAAAATATAACTTGCAAACTATGATCCTTTTAACCAAGAATCCTCCATTCTACTTCGTTTTTACACAATGCGCGTAAGTGCAATTTTGACGAGTGTTTTTATACATCGCGCAAGTGCAATTTTGTAGATTCTAGTTTGGATTTATTTCGGTACACTAAAATTGTCTCACATTGTTTGGTAGCGAAAACTAAAATAGTTTATAAACAACACTTGCACACATCAACTCAACGAAGGATAAAACCACCACGCAAGTCGCAACTTCATTTTTTTTCACAATTGTAAAATTAGCAAATTGAAAGGAAATCAAACTCTTATTACAAAATCACAAAGGAAATCAAACTCTGAGAATCACAGAGAGATTATTAGCATTTTAGCTTCCATAAAACAATGAGAATGGATGTTGACACTTGACATATAGATTCAATGAATAAATTAAAATTAAAATAAATCAGACAAATACACAAATGCAGAATAAATAAACAACTCAAAAACCATAATGTAAACTGTAAACATCTCATAGATTGATTAATCAAATCAAAACAAACAAATCAAATTAAACTCCCTCAACTATGATGAATGAATCACTGAAAATAACAGTAACAACATTATATGAATTTTTTTAAACAAAAAAGCAAAAGAGCATAATCGATTATTATTTTTAATCGATTAAGAAGAGTATTCAAATTCATCAATCAAGGTTGTTGTTGAGCATCAATGTAACCAGCATCAACAAGAACTTTCTCCTTCTTAGCCATTTCAACATCATTATCAACCATCATTCTAACAAGTTCTTCAAAACTAACCTTAGGTTTCCATCCAAGTATTTTCTTAGCTTTACTAGCATCACCTTTCAGATTATCAACTTCAGTAGGACGAAAATATCTCTTATCAATAACAACATGTTCCTTCCAATTCAATCCAACATAACCAAATGCAACTTCCAAAAACTCTTCCACCGTATGCGAATCTTCCGTCGCTACAACATAATCATCAGCCTTTTCCTGCTGTAGCATCAACCACATCGCTTCAACATAATCACCAGCAAATCCCCAATCTCTTGAAGCTGATAAGTTTCCAAGAAAAAGTTTACTCTGTAATCCGATCTTGATTCTTCCTACAGCACGAGTTATCTTCCTCGTCACGAAATTCTCTCCGCGACGAGGTGATTCGTGGTTAAACAGAATTCCGTTACAAGCGAAAATTCCATACGCTTCACGGTAATTCACTGTGTACCAATGCGCCGCGACTTTCGACGCGGCGTAAGGCGAACGAGGATGAAACGGTGTCGTTTCGGACTGTGGAGGTGGTGTTGATCCGAACATTTCACTAGATCCAGCTTGATAGTAACGAATATGAGATCTACCTGATGCGTCGATGTGAGATCTAACCGCTTCGAGAAGACGGAGAGCGCCGGTGGCAACGACGTCGGCGGTGTAATCAGGAATCTCGAAGGAGACCGCGACGTGAGATTGTGCGGCGAGATTGTAGACTTCGTCGGGGAGAATGATATCGAGCCAGCGACGGAGAGAAGAAGCGTCGGAGAGATCGGCGTAGTGAAGCTTCATGTGAGCTTTGTGAGCGTTGTGTGGATCTACGTAGATGTGATCGATTCGTTGTGTGTTGAAATTGGATGAACGGCGAATTAGGCCGTGAACTTGGTAGCCTTTGTTGAGGAGGAATTCGGTTAGGTATGATCCGTCTTGGCCTGTGATTCCGGTGATTAAGGCGATTTTGCTGCGAGTGGTGTCGCCGTTTGTTGACGGTGGTGTTGGGGTTGTGGATGATGAATCAGCCATTGTTGTTGTTGTTGTTGGAGAATAGAGAGAAAATGGTGAATGGAGAATGATGAATATGAGTGTGAGATCTTGTTATGAAATGAAGTGTTTATTTATGGAAGAATGTAATTAACGCGGTTTCTTGATCTTGGATTCACACTTTCACATTTGCAAAAATTACTCACTTTCCTATTCAATTTCTTAAACTACTATCAATTTTTACGAAGTAACACATTATTATATTTATTACTATTATTTTTTTGACACATTTTATTATTATTATTATTATTATTATTATTATTGTTTGATAACCATATGGGCTAGAAATTTCACATTCGTGAGAACTTAGACCTTGACATTTTTTTAGTACTTATATATGAAATAATAAATTATTGAAAACTTACAAATCTAAGAGTTCGAACTCCTTAATTTTGCGCTTAAAATATATCAATCCATAATGTAAAACATTTATATTATTTTTTTCAAGAACATGAACCTAAATATATTTTTTTCAGCAGTGAAATAACTAGAAATTCATTATGCGTAGCTTAAATACTTATGAGTGATAAATTGTAATTCATAACCAATTTACTTTACTTTGTTTTCAATTAGGTTGTTAATCTAGTTGGTTAGTTAGTTTTGCACTTAATTGATTAATTAGGTGGAGTTAGATAATTTTACTTATTTTATAAGATAAGTGTGCATTCTCTCTATATAAGTCACACTTCTGTAATGTGTTCAATGATCTTAATCAATCATCTCAATAAAAATTTCTCTCATTACAAACTCTCTTCTCTCTTTCAATCTTCCACTCTTTCAATATTATATTCATTATTTTCTCCATTGAACACATAGAACTAAGCCTTCCACACGCGCAAACATTATCACTATCGTAGCTTCTAATAAGATCTTCTGATAACAATTTCTGAGCTATATGAGTAAGTGTGTTTGCTTATACTCTGTGTGATAACAATAAGTACCAAAAAAATAAATAAATGAGAAGTTGTATTTAAGGCCCAGCATTCTAAGTATGATTTGTTTAGACATGAGGCTAGTGCACATTGCATATTATGCATGGAAATTTGCTTTTTAGGCCCCTCTAATTACTTCTAGGCCCCCCAAAAACCCAAAAATATCCTCAAATTTTTTTCAGTTTCTATAATCAGTAAAACACGTTTTTTCGGATTATATAATTTGTAAAATGCATTTTTTCGGATTTTATCTACCAAAATAATATACATTTCGGATTGTAACTACCAAACTGGGAGAAAATTCGGAAGATATCTACCAATCTGGTTTCGGAAGTTATCTTCCATATTTTATGTATACAGAATTTCTTAAAAAAAATTAAAAACTAATCACTTTAAAACAAAGATTGCCTTTTTTAAGCCTTCAAATGAGTGTGTGATGCTCCAAATGAGTGAATAAATGATGATTTATAGCTTGAAAACGTGAAAAACCCAAAAGATTACCTGTTTCGACTGATTATGTTTTCTCCTTTTTTTCCGGATTTTATCTACCAAAATTATATACATTTCAGATCGTAACTACCAAACTGGGGAAAGTTCTCATAATTTGATATTTTCGGTTTGTAACTTCCGAAAAATATGATATTTCAGATCGTAACTACCAAAATTTGTGTTTCCAATCGTATCTACCAAAAATTATGAATTTTCGTATTATATCTTCCGAAATTTTTTGGTCTTGCCATGTTTCGGAAGATATCTTCCGAAATTTTTTTGTCTTCCCATGTTTCGGAAAATATCTTCCGAAGGGTAATTTAGGTACTTTGGGGGGCGTGGGAGTAATTCAAGGGGTGGATAAAGCAATTTTCTTATGCATGTTAAGAAAATAAATGTTGGGCTCTACTCATAAAAAAAAAAAATCAATGTTGAGCTCTTAATCCTTAGAAAAAGAAAAAATTACTTTTCGCGCCCCTCCATTATTGTGCGCCCCATGCATTTCCAAGCTAAAGATCTATGCCTCATGTCTATTGTCTAGCAACGGGTTCATGATAGCATTTGGAATAGTAGAAGCGATACTTTCTGAAATCCCACATTTTAGTCAAGTATCGCGGCTATCCATAGTTGCAATGATCATGTCCCTCACTTATTCTCGAGTTGGATTTCATCTAAACACAACCAAAGTAGCAGGTACAAAACATATACTACTCCTACTAAATTATAAACTTTTTTCATGCAACATCACTCTAAATTTTCATCTTGCAGAAAATGGAACTTGGAAAGGAAGTTTGTTGGGACTTAGCAGTTAGCAATGACATAGTCCCTCACACAATATGGAAGAGGTTACAAGCTCTATGGGCAATAGCTTTTGCATACTCTTTCAGATCTTGGCTTTTAGGATATTCTTTAGTGTGTTTAATCTTAATAGAAGGTCATATCAGTGCTAAGCACAATATTTTTTTGTTTGGAAATTGTAAGCTTATATATGTGTAAACTTTATGAATTTAATTAGAAGCTAGTAAAAGTTAGCCTTAAGGTGCGCTTAATCTGCTACAAAATAAGAGACAAGACAATGCCAATTAGTATTGTATTTGATTTTAAGATTGTGGTCTACACAGCTTGAATGTTTATGACAAATATGATTGTGGTCTACATATGCTTCTTGAATGTTCGTACGCATTGGTTTATTTCTTCACTTTGAAAACCAATCTACACTAACCATTGAAAAGGGGAAGCTATCTAAAGCTAAGCAAGTCATTTTGTGAGTGTTAGATGTTGTAATGCAAACTAAATTATGTATTAATAATTGGTTAATTGAATGTTGAATTAGTCACAAACAAACCAACTCTCGTTTTTTTTTTGAAGGACACAACCCAACTCAAGTTAATTTGTTAAGTTTGTGATATCTTTCATAATAAAATTTTCTCATTTTACACATTAAGTAATTTTTCTCAATTCCTTCCCCCACAATCAATCTCATCTCCAACAGTGAGAAGCTACAATGAAACATAGTGGAAATAAGAAACTTTATGAAAAGAGACATGAAGTCATTAAAGTTCATAGACTACTACTAACAAGTAAAAAAATATTTTGACAAAAAAAAAAGTAAATTAATATTGTCTTATCTTCTTTGTGTCGCGTGTGAATTCTCACGATTTTGAAACATTGTCTGCTTTTCGGATATTGTTATTTATACTTAACTTCCTTCTATCTTTTCTACTAATCCAAAGATGAATCTAATCTTCAATCTGTCTTAAAGAACACGAAAATATAAGTATAAACAACCAAAAGAAAATTTATGTTAATACTCCCTCCGTTTCAAAATGAGTGTCGCTTTTGGTGTTTTCACACATATTAAGGAATGCAATCATTATGTTAAAAGTAAAAGCACTTTTACTAAATTAAGCTTACTTTTTCTTGGAAATAGTGTATAAAGTAGTAATTAGATGATAAAATAGAAAATATTGCATTGGGAATTGAAAAGTGACACTCATTTTGAAACAAAAATTTTGAGCTAAAGCAACACTCATTTTGAAACGGAGGGAGTATTATTGAAACAAATTGAATAACATCACACATATTTCAAGCGACAGTTATTTTTTTTTTTTTGGGTCAGGTAGCCTAGTGGCTAGAAAATAAGTGGGTATATCCGGTTCGAACCCGGACACTTTTGAGGAATATGTCCAACCAATTGAGTTAAGCTTACGGGACAACGACAGTTATTATTTAAGAACTGATCAAATATTAAAATAATTTTTTTTGGAACTACATGTAAAAAAACAAAAATGAAAATGCATAGTATATTCTTTGACAGTGACGTATTGGGGTGGAGCCGCAGCAGGAGCGTTTAAACAGTGACCTCACACGCGCACATTTGGCCACTCTCTCTAACCACCCCGCTCCTCTCTCTCTCTCTCTCTCTCTCTCACTATTAATTAACACTTCAAACTTCAAATTCCTTCTTAGAAGCCTCAAAGAGCCAAAACCATCCATTCAAATCTCATTCTCATTCTTCTCTTCTTCTTTCCATCATCACTCACACTCTCTTTTCCCTTCTTGACGGTATGTTACATTTCTCCGTATTCATTTATCTATATTATACTGTTTTGTTTATTTCATTACTGTTTCCTACCTTATACTGAAAAAAAAAAGAGTTAGTCTTTGTATGTAATATTTTTGGAATTAGTTTTAAATGTTAAAATCATTTTGGTTTTAGTCCCTGAAACTAAAATTAATAGGAAAATTTGCAAATTTTCTGTGAATTTTTCTTCGAATTTTCCTGCGACTTTTAACTTTAAAAGACTAATTCCAAAAAAAAATAACATGGATTAAAACAAAAGACACGAGAATTTACATGACCAAAAAATCATTTAATCCAAAAAGTCTTGTTAAATAAAAAAAAGAACACATTTCAAACAAAGTGAAAAAAAATGTCCATGTTCAGTTTCAGTTTCAGCTGGATTTTCTTAATATTGATTATTTATATAAGCCCTCGTTAAAATGTTTACTAGTTCTGACCCACTTCTAAACAGAATGTTTTACCATAAAGAATCAATTTTTACAAAAATGACAAAGCTTATGGTCTATGAATGAAGCATACATTCAAACACAATATTTATTCTGATTCTGACATGTAGACATTATTACATCCTAATAATTTTAGAAAATGAAAGTGATTGAATGTTAATACACTTGTCGTCAATGTTGGACATGGGACACGCTTTCGATCTGAAATGTCAGTGCTACCGTACATAGCTTACGCCTTACGGTGCATTTGGCAAGGAAATGCCATTTCTTTTGGGAGGGGTTACTTAGAGTTGCAAGCATTTGATAGGTGATTGCAAAAGTTTATAATTTCCCCTTTATTTAAAAAAAAAATCTTTTGTTTCGGAATGAAAATGAATCATAACACTATAATATGTTGTCATTTACAGTACATTACTTTTTATGAAAAGTAGTATTGATTGCGTAAATCTAGTTAAACTTAAAGGTTTCTATTTTGTAAGTAACAACAGTGACATAAATTTTGATTACTGTACATTCCTTTTTACATGATGATCAAGTTATTTGCAAATAGTCCTCAATTTGAGCATGCATTGAGCAGGATAGTAGTATTCTGAGATGGACCGACGAGGTTGGCCATGGAAGAAAAAATCATCAGACAAAATCACAAAGGCGGATATACCATTTGTTACACCTGAATCTGTTGGTTCCACCTTATCTTCTGTGGCACATTTAGGAAATCAGGTACTTTTTATTTAATTTTAAATACTTTGGAGGGGAAAAAAAAATAATATGCAAAACTAGCCAAATTTCTCACTAGTCCTGTTCTTTTCTTATATCTTTGTTCAGCAAGAAAACTGCACAAATAAGAACTATGTTCAAATTTCAATGGAGTCTTACACGCGTATGTTTGGATTGGAAGATCAAGTTTTGAAGCTGGAGAATCATGTTAAAGATTTGGAATCAAAGCTATCATCAGCTAATTCAGAGTTGGATAACAAGGAAAATCTGGTTAAACAACATGCAAAAGTTGCCGAGGAAGCAGTCTCAGGTAGTACTTATTGCTCGGATATACATATATTTGAATAATTCCACGTAACTTCTTTATAAAAACTCATCAATATTAGTTGAAATACGAAATACTTAGACCAACCACTCATTTTCTATATTCTACTTGTTAAGAAAATGTTGGGGATGGCTCATAGTTACTGATAAGTGGGCAAGTCGTGGCCGAACTCCGTGATCATTGATCAAACAGCGTGTGATCTTTGTTTGCCTATTTTTGTATCTAATAGAAAAATATCAGATAAAGTTGATTCATACTTTTATGCATTTTAGGTTGGGAGAAAGCTGATGCAGAAGTAGCTTCCTTAAGATGTCAACTTGAATCGATCACCCTCTCAAAGCTTAGTGCTGACGACAGAGCAACTCACTTAGATGGAGCTCTGAAAGAATGCATGAAGCAGATAAGAACTATAAAGGAGGAAAGTGAGCAGAAAATACAGGAAGTGATTCTAATGAAATCTCACCAGTGGGAGAAATTCAAGTTAGAGCTTGAAGCAGAAATAGACAAATTGGATAAAGGACTTCGCGAAGAAGCTCGTGAAAATGCTGCACTTCTGAGATCACTACATGAAAGTTCAAATAAAATAGTGAAACTAAAAGAAGAAAAGTCTGAAGCTGAGTCCGAGTTAGCGCTTCAAAAGAAGAATGTTCAGTCATATGAAAAAGAAATAAATTCATTGAAGTATGAGCTGCATATGATTTCCAAGGAGATGGATATCCGAAACGAAGAGAAGAATATGATTATGAAATCAGCAGAAGCGGCTAACAAACAACGTGCCGAGGATGTTAAGACTATTACCAATCTAGAGGGCGAGTGCCAACGGCTTCGCAGTCTGTTGCGAAAGAAGTTACCTGGACCTGCTGCATTGGCACAAATGAAGCTAGAAGTTGAAAGTACACGCCATGTCATTAGCGGAATCCATCAAAGAAAAACTAGTAGCTTGCAAGAATCTGAGTTTCTTAATATGTCAAAACAATTGGAGTTGTTTGAAGAAGAAACGAAGAGATTGAAAGAAGCTTTGGCCTCAAGTAAGGCTGAACTGCAGGCTTCTAGGAACTTGAACACTAAAACAGTTGGCAGACTTAAGAGCTTAGAAACTGAGATACAAGTTCTTTATCAAGAAAGAAGTTCGCAGAAATCAAATTTGGCAATCAATTACCAGAATTCTTCAAGTAGAATTTGTAGCAATTCACCAAGCATCACTTCAATATCTGATAATAGTTGGCATGAGGATCCCGAAAGTCCTGTTGAGTCATCTGCAGCCTCAATTTCTGATCATTTTGATGGAAGGAGAGTTAGAAGCTCAGTTAAATTTGAGAACCACAAAAGTGAAACTATATCAGAACTGATGGATGATTTTCTGGAAGTCGAGAAAATGGCATGTTCATCATCAGACAATGCAAGTGCACAGATTGTTGACAAAGTTAAGAACGATTCCGAAGATAAACAATTGAAATCAAATGATGCTTTAGTTGAGATTCAGCTGAAATGTATGACAGAGTCTTATAAGTCACTTCAAACACATGTAGAAGAGTTAGAAGCTGAAAATAAGTTTCTAAAGGAAAAGATAGATGATCTAAAAAATGATCTTGTGGTGGAAAAACAATGTCATCATGATGCTTTAGTTAGATACAAAGAAATTGAAGAAAAAATGCCAAGGTTAACTCAGATCCCTTAAAACATGATCTAGTTCAAAATTATAGTTTCCAAATTGTATAATTTGAGCTTTCAGCTATGATTCTTGAGTGCTTTCTGATTTTTCTGTTTGTTTGCTACTTGAAGGGACAAGTGCCTGGTGTGTGCATCAAACTCGGAAGCAAATAACGACATCAATACTCGGAAGGTAATCCACATTACAACTGCGTTCTTATGCAGCCGTTTTATTTTTTATTTTTTGACATTATCTTATGCAGCTATTTTGTACTGTCATTATATGTATTTAGATCGAACCTCAACTAGAAACAACTCTGATCAATGTTTTATTACATGTTTTTTATCCTTGGATTCATTGTTCAATCATAGTTTTCCGATACCATGATGTCATTGACATTACAGGATAGCGAACTAGCAGTCGCGGAGAAAAAGCTAGCAGAATGTCAGGAGACTCTACATGTACTTGGCAGGCAATTACAAGCAATGTGTCCACAAATTGGCTCTAAAAGAATTCAAACAAACGAATCATCGGTTAAACCGAATTATGGCTGGTCGAATTCTAATGGCTCCTATAATAACTCAGACGAAATTGATCATGCTGAAGCATATAGTGTATCTTCTAATTCTGACATTCAAGGAGTGAATGATGAGATTTCATCATCTCATAACTTTGGTTCCACATCATGTCTTTCGGACAACGAAGGAAGCCTTTCGATAAATTCTTCAACAGAGTCAAGCCAGAGTTGTTATATGCTTACTGAATCAAATTCACATTCTTCTGGTTCTGCCACAAGGAAGCAACATTCACATGGTTTGAGTCAATTCTTTTCTTCCAAAGAGAAAAGTAGTCACTAGTACTTTTTGTTACTTCTAGAAGCTATTAGAGGAACCTCTCCAATGATGTTGTACATATATTATATAGTAAAAAATTGTGGACACTGATGTTTGTGTCTGTAATTCTCCTAAGTATATTGAATTTAGACAAATCTTGTTTATACTTTAACCCTTATATTCCATGTATTACTGAGACTTTACCAAATTTAGCTGAATGTGTAAAACTTATCATAAATAAACAATGATAAGCTCACACTAGTTTTTTTTATTCTACTTTGATTATTTTATTATTTGTTTATATGAGCTACAAATTTCTCCACAATATTGATTGTTTGACATGGTTTATATTAAACATGTTTAACATATAGTAATGGGTTGACATCAACTCATAAGGAAATTCAACTTAATTATATTCATACAGAGCAATAAGTGGTATAGCATAATTTTGCTTAGTACATAGTATATGAAATTAGTCATAATAAAAAATAAAGTACATCTGATCTGACTATGTACAAAGAATTGAAACCAAACATGACTTCATTATCATATTAATAAACTATTTCTTTTATCAATCATAGATTATATTTATAGCATTGACTCAATCACTCAAATACACGAGTTTCTAAATTTCTAATAGATAATGTTCATTAGAAGTTGAATAAGGACATTGTCAATGAGTTTATATAAAATACTTAGACTCAGTCATTTAAGCAATGTCTTAGGTTCGATCTTCATGAATAATAAATATTTGATTAGAAGGAATGACTCCACTAAAGTTGGTCATTCAATTTTTCGACAGGAATAAATCATATTAACGGAACAGTTAAATATTTCAAACCCGTCACTTGAGTATAAAAAAAAAAATGCATGTTGGTAAGATGGAATTAAATGTAAAGGTCAACTAATTTAGAAAGAAACAAATATTAAATAACCAAACACTCAATTTTGTGCTCAGCCATGAATGGAAAAAATTATTCATAAACATTTCATGTGCAATCTCAACTAAAATTTATAACTTTAATCTAAAATATTATATATGGACCTTGTTTTCAAGATGTACCTAAAATCCGCTTCTAAATTAGAGCAAAAAAAAAAACCAATGAAGACAAAGACATTTAATTTGTCTCAACGAAAATGTGCACATATAAAGTTGAACATTTAGCTTCAAATTTAGGAGACAAACTTGTTAGTATATCAATTATTATATTATTTTAGTGGTTAAGTTTTTGTATTGGTATTTGGTAGTACTATTAGTTTAGGCCTTGTTGACATGAAATAATGAATGTGCAGAATTAAAAATAGTGAAGAATTGGTACGTTGGGTAACATAGGCATTGTTTAAGTATTCATGCACTTGACATGTTTACCCTACAAATTCTTTAGCAACCGAACACTTACCGTGTGTGCTTCTTCAAATAATCAATTATGAGTTTTAGATTTGGCAAACAATTTCCAAAACCAAGTCTTGTACATAATACTGTGTGTCTTTCAATTTTGACCAACAAATTGTTATCAATTTGTCAATATTTGAATTTCATTAGTTTTTAAATAAGTATGACTTGGGTGCTTTTTAAATGGATAGATATTATAGATAGACTTGACTAAAGTTTGATTGTTATGTGATTATTAGTTCCACTTTAGTATTTTCTAGAGTTGTATAGGCATATAGTTTACTAGAAAAGTTGTATAATTTGTTCAATTAAATATATCTATGTAAGATTGAAATTAAAGGATAGACCTGTAATAAGAGGGTTTGTTTTTTGTTATAAAAATAATATGTTTGCCGTTGAAAAAATGTCACATGACACCTTAAATTAAAAAAAGGGGAATGTTAAAATGTGCCCTCAAGGCACATGTTAACAAGACCCTTAAGTGATTAATAGTTTTAAAGTCATTGAATCTAGCTCAAAATAAAATATGTTCTCGTGCAAAAATAAATGAAAAGAAATATCCCCACGTCTCAATTTATAAGCAAAACAAATTAATTTTTAGTAAATGTTAGTTGGTTTAGTGGTAATTGATATTTGATTTGGTAGAGAGGACTACAATTAGATCACCTGTAACTGCGCTCGAGAGATTACTAAAATCACTTGATGTCAAAACTCGTCTCACATTCTCGACTCCTAGAGCCCCCTTCCCTGAGAAATCAGAAGGTGAAAAAAAAAACAAATCAATTTTCTTATCCCAAATTATAAGCAAAAAATACATTGGAACTTGTGCGGTCAACACTTATAAAATATTAAAAGTGTTGTTTTTAATACAAAACTTACTTATTATTTTGTATACTTAACTAGTGCATGGGGTGCACTAGTTAGCATGACCCAAAAAATTAACTATTTTTATTTTTAACATTCAATTTTATTTATTCTCATAAAATAAAATTAAATACAAAGTGCATCGAATAGTAACTAAGTTCATAACTCATAAGACTTTAACTAAACCTTAATGATTTGTTTTGATTTGATGCATTAATTTTGTGATTCTAACTAAACTAAAATTACCTTACTTACTCTAACTAAACCTATTGTTGATAGCAGAATTCACTCCAAATTAGATTAGTGTACTCGTGGGCCGAATACTAGTGATATATAAAAAGTTAAAAACCAAAATAAAAAATTTAAACCATTGAATTGAAGTAGTTAAAGTGCATAACTACCGTATTCTCACTATTTTAAAATTTGTTCATATACTCTGAATCATTTAAAAAATGTACTAGATCAATAATAACACACAAACTTTTGTCCATAGAAACCTAACAATTTCAAAGAAAATATAAGAACCTAAACTACTGCTTTATTTCTGTGGCTAAGGTAATCGGATTTTGTTATCTGTTAATCAAGGAAGGAACAAAAGGATTACGGACTTAATTGGACAGAAGACCCTATTTAATGGACAATGAGGCCCCATCTCCATGTGCCTCAAATGGACAATGTTGTACACGGATTAGCCTATTAAGCATGGGTTTGTTGTGAAAAATGTATAATAATTTAATTTTAATTATGATCAATTTTTAATTTGCAACTATTGCTTAGTCGACAATAACATGTGAAATGTGGCCAATGTAGTGCACTATATAGTTTTCACTTTTCAGTAATTTAGAAGGAAAATATCTTCCAATTGTATATTTGTATGGACTGGTATTTACACTAGACATTTTTCATTAAAAACTTATGCTATAGTTTTTTTTTCATTTTAAAAAATTACTTTCAAATTTCTAAAATTTTCCAAATTTCCAAAGTACATGTCTACATGAGCATATAGCTGAAAGAATATTGCATTATATATGTAGGGGTCGGAATATGAACAAGAATTCCCCTCTTTTTCACTGCAGAAGATGAACTTTTAACCAGTAATTAGATTATTTAACAAAAAATAATTATATATTTTTTCTCATAATTGACTAAAACAAACAAATGGGTCACAAGACTAGTAACTTCCCTAATCATGGCCTTAGATAAGGAATTTAAACACATCTAATTTAAGTTATTTGGATTTTATGTCACATGTTAACTGAGATAGCAAGAAACCAATGCATAAAAAAAATCTGTGGGTAATTAGCATACTTTTTTCTAAAATTGATAATGGCACTACTCCTCTTACTGCTTTGTTTTATGGAGTGATTATTCTTCTAGTCAGTGAAAAGAGAATCTAGTTTAGTATGAATCGTACTACACATAAGGATTAAGTACATGCATGATTAATAAAAGTATATATTATGCAATTTGCTTGTATTTCATTTCGTAATGCAATAAACTTTTGCACTTTTAGGATAGCTTATGTCTCAATCATACAACTCTTCATACATCACCTATATTCATCTTTACAAATTACGCACATGCTAATTTAATATAAAACTATACTTTACCAAAATAAAAATATAACTAAAGAAGTGTAAAAACAAAAATAGCAGAATACAAGCATATACAATCTTCAAATTTTATTTTTAGAATATAATTTTATGTCAGATTCAATAACTCAATCTTATAAAATTGATTTATAAGGTGAGAATTGTCCTACTTATAAAATTGATTTATAAACTAATTTGCAAGATTAGAATTGTTCCTATGTATAAACTGTTTCGAACAGAACTCATATTTATTCGCGGGGAATAAATGAGGGTATATTCCGACCCGACCTCACGTCTACATCTCTGAGGTTAACCCGTCACAGTTTTGTCTTTTGTAGAAAAGACGTCTCAGTTGGTTTAAGGAGTGTGACATATTGTATATAAACTACGATTAGTCTCGAATTCCAAGCGACGTGGAACTTAAGGTGAGCCGGAACATAAACATATTTCATATGAGTTCTCAACCAATGTAGGACTCTTTAAATTTTAGATAGACTCTGATAACATCTCAATTCATAATGTAGAAGACACATAAACCAAGTGGAATTGAGAAATCATCTAGTGGATTGAGCAATGAGAGACATGTGAATTCAAAATTCTTTGAATGAATTACAATGAGGCAACTAAAGACAATTTACACAAGCAAAGTAGTTATCATAAAGAATAACTAACCTACAACATAGCTAACTGCTATAACAGATTCAGCAAAAACAGAATTAACCAAGGAGAGGAGTTAAACTAACTACTCTAGTTAGAGAAAAACAAGTTGTAACATGCAAGTTTAAGCAAAGAGGGTTTCAAAAGATTGGGACAATAATGCCCTCATCTCATGTACATTCCTTCATTTAATAATTCATTACTCAATCAAGATACAAATGACATCACCAAGGAAATTTTCTGCTTGGATATCAACCAATCCATATACATATATCTATATATACAATTTAACCATTATAATACCAAACTTAAAATGTTATTAGTACATGTTTGGAATCACAGTAACATGTGATTTTGTTGAAACTTTAGTGCAGCATTTGCAAAATCACGATAACTCGCCAACTCGTTGTAATTCTGTCATACTCACCATGAATCCGAACATCTTTTTATGTTTGGTAATCTTCCACTAATAAAATCTACTAATCCTTGCTTCTTATCTCATCAATGAAATTAAAGACTCAAAAACATCTTCATCACAAGGGATAGTAAGTCCCATATCATGATTGAAACCAAATTCCTCTTCAGCTCTTTGTAGAAGAATTTGAAATTGAGGATGTTCCAACCAAGAAATTGGGATAATATATCTAGTCCTATTATCTCCAACATAAACTACAAAATGACCTTTTGGTACATCCTCAGGAAGACCCTCTTGATTATAACTTTGCTTTTTACCAAAACTTGAACATCTTTTGAGAATTTGCTTGATAACTTCAGATTGAGGTAGTTTGTTGGATTTTTTTATAGCCATTGTTTGCTATTTGCACCTCCAACTTAAGAATGTTTTTAGGGGGAGATAGAGAAAAGAAAAGAATTAGAGAAATGTGTGGATTTTGTGGTGAAAGTGGATGAAGAGTTATTTATGATTTGTTAGTATTTTATAGAAGAAAAAAGAGAGAACAAGAGTCATGTGGGTGTGGGGACTATTAGTGTTTTAGGCTAAACTTGTTTAACGGGCAAATCAAGTTCCAACCCCAATGGATGTTCCTATGCATGCTACTTGTTCAATAGACATTGTGGGCCTCTTTTTTTTTTCTTTCTCTTAATTCCAAAATTTTCTTGCATTTTGTTTCTTAATCAATATTATCATGTTGGGAAATTCCATAGGCACATAGTATTGTGTTTTCCATCATTTATTATTTTGGATGAAATTCACACATATGGATTGTAAGCAATCACAACCCTATACATAGTCAACTTAATTTAGACTGTTTGATCACGATCAGATAGTTTAACAAAAGCTTTTTTGTCGAAAAATAGTTGTTTAATTTTAATTTTTTTCTTTTTTAGACTTCGGTCCTCATTATACTGCACACATAAATATGAAATTCACGTGGATTCTTATCTTATACAAATCTAGTCGAGCTTGATACAAACAATGAATGTATGAATTCTCACGGCGGATTGAATCAGAAACTGTCACTAGTTATTAAGATGTTACAACATTATGAGGTAAATACTTGGATCCAATTTTATACTACCATGTCATCTTTATTTAAACAAATATCTACTTTATAATAAAATTAAATCTATTACCTAATTAATTATGTCTGGTAAAAAGAACTAGTTTATCAAAAACCAAAATATGGTTAAAATCATTTTCAAATAGGGTAGGAGCTTATAAAAGCTATGTAGTACATGTCCGAAACCCACACTACAGAAGATTCAATCATATTGCCTTCTTAGGTGTCATATTAAAATGGTATTTTTACTATTTTGAAGTAATCGTGTACAAGAAGAATACCAAATTGTGAAGTGTTGGACCATGGAAAGTTGAGAATAAAGACCCAATAAATTTATTTGATTTAGCGGATGAAACTAATACATGAACACATGTTTTAATACAAGTTTCACTTAGAAGAATGAAACAATATTACTACTACTGTACGAACCTAATTTTAATATATATCTGCATCAGTATGCTTACTTTTTTAAAAATAGTTGTATTTGTATTTGAGAAAACATTTCCTTAGTTTTTTTTGAAGGAAAACATTTCCTCAATTTTTTTCGATATATAGATGAATCATGAAATGACAAAATTATCATAAAATCATAAACACAAAATAAAAAGACCGGAGATCAAATCTTAAATCTAGCAATTTCGACACATTTATGTCAGTTGAGTTATTATAACTTTTGGACTGTGTATCATCATTTTTATTCTTGCATATCAAGAGTCTTCTAATGTAAAATATAAGAAGCAAAAGACTTCTATTGGATGTAGAAAAAAATAACAAGTCATAAACTGTCTCAGTATAAATAAAGCATGATCAATTGGTATTGAAAACACTTTAGTTGGTGTCATGTTATTATCACACCGTTAAGTCCATTTATAGTGGGCTATAAGGAATGTGCGAGTGTGATACTGGATGTTAGAACATAACATCCAATAAATGGATGTTATACCATACTTCCCTTTTCTTTTCGTTTTTGGTCAAAATTTATTCTTCTTATTGAAAGATAGTAAAATGGATAGAATTAGAGAAATAAGGCTGGGCTAGGAACTCTACAGCCCATTAAAGAAGACAAAGACATGTTTAAATTAATCAACATTACACTTTAGAATATGTCTAGTTTAAATTGATATCAAATAACCAACGTTAGGTGGTTCAATGATGATTGACATTAGACTTAGTGGGAAAGACTACACTTAAAATCCTCAGTAATTGTATTTGGGAGGAGATGAAACCAATTGATGTCAGAACTCGTCCCGCACTATGATTTACTAAGGTCTCCTGCTCTTATGAACTAGAGGGTGAAAACCCAACAAAAATTGATACCAAATAATTATCGAAATGTAAAAATTAATCAAGCATCACACCAGGTACGGAGCGGAGCTGATTGGATAGAAACATATTTCCTCCGATCTTAATTATAAGTAAATATTTATTTTTTAAGTTTATTGGATAACTAATGTATTCAACTTTAATTATAGACCAAATATACTAGTTATCCAATGAATCTAAAAAGTGAAAAATTACTTAATTATAATCAAAGTCGGAAGGAATATATGCATCAACTTGAATTTAAACGGGTCATCATTACCGAGTTAGCATGCATTAAATTATAAAGTGCATGGAAGATGTTGAGTTAAAACTTAAAAGTGATGTAAATATCATTGAAAATATCCTACATATACATGTAGACAAACCAGGTCACCGACTGAATCAACTCATGCTCTTTCCATATACTTACAAGTTCTATTCTCCTTCTCCAATCCTTCTTCGAATTGTGTTAACCTCTTATGACAGAATGTAACAAATATTTATTTTAATCGTAGATCAGTTTGTAATTCGACCTCCACCTTAAAAAAAAAAATTATTGAAAATTGAAAAGGTCGAATAACAAATAAAATTAACATTTTCAATTTAATCAATTTAATTTAGAGGATATATATATTTAAACACTAAAAATATATAATGCACAGCACAATAAACATATATAAGGTGTGTTGGAGTCTAAATATGAAAAAGGGGACCCTATGAATTGATAAACATGTGAAGCCATGTTACTCTTGTCTCCTAAATCCTTCTATTGAGACAAAACATCTTAGGCACTAAGGTCGGATAAACAGTGAAAGGTTTATGGTTAAACCAATTAACACATCCCCCCTCTCATTACCAACCAAAGGATTCTGTCTTGTAAATCGTTGTCATTAAAAGTTTCATCTATAATCTATATAAGCTATTCAAGGTATAAAAAGAACAAGGTACAAGGTGTTGTTTTCCATGCAGAAAGTACTATAATATGAGTACACAGTTCTATACTTAATCTTGATGAGGGGATCAATTATTTAAGCGGGTGAACAATTTTATTCCTTAACAAAATGAGCATTTGTCACAATATTTTCTACTAAGAGTGTCATAATTATCTTATTTTTATTTTAGGTAAACCAAAATATTCTCTATGAATAGGCGAATTGAAGATTAATCCATCAGACTAACTAAGTAAGAAGATTTAATGGTTGACATAATTAGCGTATGTTTTCATAAGCAAAATTAACTAATAGTGTGTCCTAATGACACATGTTAAGGATTCTATAAATAGTAATCGTGTCTAGAACAAATCATCTTTTTACTTTTATAATAATTAAAATACATAATTTATAATATCAAATTTCTATTTTTAAATATATTAACAAAGGCCCAAGAACACGTGTTAATATTTTTCTTTAACTTTTAAGTCAAATAGTTAAAAGATTAAGAGAAACATCTACCACTTATGTTACATTAAGTAAGTGGGACATTATGCATTGAGATTAACGTATTGCATGAACAGAACCATTTGGTCACACTATTTAATTAGATACACATATATACTTAGAAAAAAAAAGTAGAAAGAGACAAATAGTGTGTCTATATATATACCACCCAAATTCAAGCTCATTCAAAGTCCTAGGAATTAATTGGCTACAAAATACATCACCTATGTACATGTAGAAGATAGTATGTGAAAGTAATAGTATAATGTTTTTTATTTTTATGGGGGAAGGTAATACTATAATGTAATAATGTATTGTGAATTAACAAGCACATGTAACCATGTGAGGCATTCTTAGTCAGGCAGTGAAAGACAAAATTTGAATTCAAGAGTAACATGAGCATGGCTCAATAAAATATAAACTTCCACCTATATTTAATTAATCTACTTAATTAAACCGCTATAGACCCTTCCTTAATCTTGCTTAGCCAAAAAAAAGGAACATTATGTTCAATTAAAGTAACACTACTTAAAAACCAACTAAGCACTATATTAGTCAAACCTTATATAGTTGAGATTCCAAAGTAACAAACAAGACACACAGCTAAATTCCACATAAACAAATACAATTACATTTAAATTGAAAACATTATAAGACTAAACATATATTCATGAATCATTGTTCAATGCAAATATAGATTCTCCAATAAGTATGCATTCTCCTAGAAACATAGAAGAAAGGAACAAAATGATGAAGGGTCAATGCATGCCGAGGCTAAAAACCAACTCATACAAGAACAAGATTCCATCTCCAATGACATTGTTAGAGCGTTTTAGAGAAGCAGTTTTCCGATTAATGATGTTGTCAGCATTTTCAAAAACCACCACCGCCAATCACGGTGGTTCCAGTGACGGAGAAAGACAAAGACGTTATAGTCACTATGATACTCACAATAGTGAAGCTGTAGCAGATTGCATTGAGTTCATAAAGAAAAAAGCTGCAACCGACTCTGACGAAAACCGCCACTCTAGTGGTAGTAGCTACCCCGATGACACATCGGAGATCGTCGTTTCATTGTCCATCATGTCGTGTAACACATAGATAGTACTCTTCTTTGAAGTCATGGATCCTAGTTCATGCAATCACGATTCAGGATATCAGTGATTGTTCGATCAAGATCAAACATTCTATAAATTTTAAATTTTAAAATTCCGAACTTATATGTGAATTGTTCTATCTTGATTGAACGATAATTCTATGTTTCAACTACATGAATGCAAGGAATTCCAACTTCAGCCAAGCCAAAATCCAGCTACTCTGCTTATTTATAGGCATAAAGGTTCTGATTATGTTCTATATAGTATACTTTTTTTTTTGTAAGAAAACTTATTAATTTGTAATTTGATCTGATGGACTTGTAATATTTAGATCCATTAATGTCATGAGGGTGGTGTGAGATATTTGAACATATGATTTTTTTATTTTTTTTTATTTTTAATGTAATTTGTGAAGTTTATCAAACAATTTTATATATATTGTTGCTTTTTATGACTCATTCTAATGTGAAAGACATTGATAAATCTTTGCATGGTACACTAACTATATTTATTTATAATTATAACGACGAATTTTATAAAACTCACTATTGATTTTAAAATTTATAATATCATATAATTTAGGCCAGGTCGGTTACCCATGGATCAAAATTTATAAATCGGATCCCCCGTGTTCACATAAACCCGTTTTTTCGATCCGCCAACCGGCGGATTAGTTTAAACCCGTCGTGGTTCTGTGGTTTGCAGCGGTTATTGGCAGTTTGGGCCGGGTTTCGGGTTGTTGTGCACCCCTAACTGTCTCTATATATACTCCCTCACCCGTCCATGATCCGTCTGCGTCACGTGCTGTTCACGCTACATTCCCATAATTTCTCAACAAACAAACCCTTCCCCTATTTTCTATCAATCATCCCTGCTTCTGCACTTCCCCAAGGTACGTACGTTACGTTCTTATTCCGATTATTATTTTCTCCAACCAAAATATCTCTCTAATAATCACTATTCTTATTCCGATTATTTTTCATTCTCATGCATGAAACGCTTCAAGTTTGTTACGTTTAATTTAATTGAAAACTTAAAACCTTTTGCTTTTCTTGTGTTTGCTTATTAGTTTCACGTTTGGACTCTATCATAATCAATCAATAAACCAACCAAAAGTAGTCTCCGAGTGTGTAGAACATTAGTTTATTGACTTTATGACTATGAAGTACCAACACCAACACATCAACATCGATAAATATTTGAAAAAGATGATATAATTTAATGTAATTATAAGTGTCGCGTCGGTTTCGTGTCGGTATTGACTTTATGAATATTTCAAAAAAGTCATTCAAGGAAACTTTACTTACTATGGATTAGTCTGTGTATTTTACAACTTACTATCAATTTGGTTTATTTATCCAACTTATTTTCACTTTAATCCTTGACATGTTCTTTGAAGGAGTAGTATGAGTAAAGTTTATCCGAGTCAAAGATTTTTTATGAAATATTCATAAAATAAAGATTTGGTGGTTTACTTATATATGATGATTATCAAATAATATGAATTACATTTTGTTTTTTTGGTTTGATTTAATTATTTTGTTTTTGTTCCTTTCTATAATTTAGTGTAGCCATGAAAAGAAAAAATACAAGGGTTAGACAAAGATGCAAGAAAGCAAAAGGGGAAGTTGTTGAGGAAGAAAGTCATGAAAAATTCCCTTACTTTGCTAATATTCCATCTCACCTCACTGCACAAATTCTGCTTCGACTTCCCATTACGTCTCTTCTTATTTGTAGATTTGTGTGTAAAATTTGGAAAACACTAATTTTAGAGCCACATTTTGCTAAGTTGCACTTTGAGCGATCGCCAAGTACTTTTATGATTCGGACAAAAGACCATAGACTAGTGTCACGAACCCTATACCTTTTTGACTGCGAGTCTGAAAAGTTCGTGATTGGAAGCAATAATATTGTGAAGCTTGATCCTATATTCAAGCTTCCTCTTCGTGATGGCAACTCGTTAAGGGAGAAAATCAAGAACAGACCTCAGCGTCCCATTCGCGCTGTGAGATTAGTTTCGGAGAAAAAAGACAGGAACGATAATGAGGATAGTCAAGGGCTTAATATTGATTTTAAGCCATATCATGATAAGTTTGGTATTTTGAATTCTTGCAATGGCTTGCTTTGTTTGTCTAACTTGTATAACGGAAACCCTGTAGTGATTTGCAACCCGGTCATCGGGGAGTTTATAAGACTTCCTGAGGCTACTAAATATTCTATTAACAAAATTCGGTTAAGTGAGGTAGAACTTGTTGGTTCTGGTTTCGGTTTCCAATCTAAAACTAATGAGTATAAGGTGATAAAAATTTGGAAGAAATTTGTTAAACAAGCCGATCGCAGGGTGTTTGAGCGTATGATCCTCGAGGTAAACACGCTTGGAATGCCATCATGGAGAAATGTTGAAGTTGATGATCCTCAGGTTTCTATTTCGAGGCTTATGTATCCCACTTGTGCGAATGGAGCACTTCATTGGATCAGATTTGAAGGTCATGAAAGGTCTATATTGTGTTTTTGTTTAGAAAGTGAGAGATTTAAATCATTTCCTTCTCCTCCGCATGTGTTTGGAAATCCTAATAATGGAAATGGTTATAGTGAGTTTGTCAGCTTGGGAGAATTAAGGGGACTGCTTTATACTTGTCATACTTCTTCCCATAATGTTGGAATGTGGGTTATGAAGGAATACGGCATTGGAGAATCATGGGCTAAGCTTTGCAGTATTGATACTAAGATCAGTTCTATCGGTAGACAGCATCGACATCGTTATGATTATAGTTTTTGTTGGCTGCTAAAACACTTTGACGAGGGTACAATATTGTTATACAGTTACGGCAATCGTCTTATCTACTTTGAACCTAAAAAATTTGTGCTCAAAGTTTTCCAAATTCATGGGACAAGTTCAGAATTAGTTGAAATAATTCCACATGTTCCAAGTCTAATCTCATTGAAAGATGTTTTGAAAGGAGAAAATGTTGAGGTGCCGAATATCCACTCAAGGTAAGAATGTAGCTTCTAGTATTATATTTCGCTTCTAATATTTTATTTTCGCTTGGCTTCACAAGAATAGAACACAATTTTTCGTTACCAAGTACCAACTACATTTTATAAATTTCCTATAAATTGATGGATGAGGAGAAAATGAACAATTATTGTTTTAATTTATTTATATAGGTGTGCAAATGTGAAATTGCGGGAAGAAAATGAAGTTCTTTCCATGTCTCAACTTTTTCGAAACGTGGATATGAACGATCTTCATCAACTTATGGTGACTTGATTAATAATCTTCCACCTCAATCTGATGGTGAAGAATTCAGTTATGCAGATCCCTGTTTACTACAATTTTAGGACGTTACATAAGCTTTGTTATGTAATATTAGTGATATTTTGTGTAGATGTTCAAATTTTAAATTCCTTGAAGACAATGCAAATCTTGAATGATAACTTGACAAGTACCCTCCTTCTCCGGTAGTGAGGCTTTTGATGAATTGAAGAGTACAACTGAAAAGAAGAAATTTTCATTCAATCAGAGTTATGCTAAATCACAAGTTATGATTTCACTAGTTGTGATATTTGAAGAAATACTTATCTCATTTTAGGATGCAATATGATGTCTTTTTTGTAAACTTTAATCTTGAGGTTCATTTTTTTTTCTGACAAAATTTGTTCATTTATCATTTATTCATGGATTTTGAGACTGAACTGATCTTGCTGGCTTGCTAAGCATAACATCAATTAGCACTAGCATTTTCAATCTAAAGTTCTAAACTACTACTACCACCGTTCCTTTTTACTTGTCGTTTTAGAAAAAAATATTTGTTCCTTTTTACTTGTCGTTTTGGCAATTTAAGTTATATTTTCCCTATGATACCCTCTTCCTATTTTATTTTATTGACTAAATTTTGTATAATTTTTTTTTGTTGAAACAATATAATCTATGCAAATTTTTATTATTTGAGACTAAAATATCTATATGTATTTTGTTTTGCTTATGCATGAGACCATATATATCTAATAATAATAATAATATTTTTTGGTCAAGGCCGGGATATCCACCGCCGAATGTAATGACTAATCCTTCGCAAGATTGGAGCACTCGATAGGTGGGATAACTGACCCAAGGATTTAAAGCTGCTCAACCACACCCCTTGGGTTATCTAATAATAATAATATGATATTTACTTGTATATTTTTTTTTTGTAAGGATATTCACTTATATAATCTAGAATTAATATAAATATGATACTCACTCGATATTTTAGTGATTATTTTTAAATTTAAACTAAATTCCTTGATTGTAGAGATATACTCCATCAAATAATCTATTTTTATTTTATTATAGAACCATCAAAATCTAATTATAAATAAATATTTTTTCCACAAAATATAATTTAGAGCTTATGTATATTTTTTTTTTTTTGACGAAGCTTATGTATATTTTAACAGAAGTTATAAATATTTCTTACTTTCTTTTTTAATAATATATATATATTTTTTGGCTTTCACGGCCCTATCTTAATTGAGGATTCCATTAAAATCCAACAAAAGTTCTCTGTTTTTTGCTCATCACCACACCTTGTTTGTTAGAAAGTGACCTTTTTATTTTGGTTCTTAGTGCCTGTTTGGCCGGGCTTATTTTCGTCTTTTTTTCTTCTCCTTAAAAATAGTAAAGTAGGAAAAAAATGTGTTTGATTCTACTTTTTTTTATTTTTTAATTCTTTAGTTTATTTCTCTAATACTTTTAAAGAGAAATATGGCTAAACTCAATTTTATACTTCTCTATTTCGTTTAAGCTAAATAGAAAAGTAGAAAATAAGCCGGGTCAAACGGGCACTTAGTTTGTTGTTCATCCTCTACGATGGTTTTCAATTGCTCATCCTTTTTATTTGCCTTAATTTATTTATTTTATTTCTTTCTGTTTTTACACCTTATTGTGTGTATGCTTGGTTTCATGATTAGAAGAGTCAAAATTGATTCTAAAGGTGTAAAATTGATTTTAAGAAGAAATAATTCAATTGTCTGTGCAAGTGTTAGGAAAAAGAATAACAAAAAGGAAAGTGGTAGGAAAAGATGCAAGCAAGCCAAAGGTGAAGCTAATGAGTCAAAAGCTCATCAACTTTACCCTTATTTTCATAACATTCCAGATGAACTCACAGTCCACATTCTACTTCAACTTCCCATCAAGTCTCTTCTAATTTGTAAATCTGTGTGCAAAAATTGGAAAATACTAATTTCAGAGCCACATTTTGCTAAATTGCACTTTGAGCGAGCACCAAGTTGTTTCATGATTGGGGTTCGCGAGGATCACAATGGTCGTCGACTAGCGTTAACTAAGTTGTACCATGTTGAGAGTGATTCTGAGAAGTTTAAGAATGGAAGCAATGATCATGTCAAGATTGAGCCTGTGTTGAAGCTTCCTGATGCTAAATCATTAATAAACAAAAACGGCAAGAGCGATAATGGGGGGAACGAGAGACTTGAGTTTGATATTTTGAATTCTTGCAATGGCTTGCTTTGTTTGTGTGACACATTTAATAGATATCTTTTATTAATTTACAACCCAATCACCCGAGAGTTCATAAGACTTCCCGAAGCTCGTACTAACAACATAGTAGCAGCTGGTTTTGGTTTCGACCCTAAAACTAATGAATATAAAGTGATAAGAATAAAATGTGGGAACAAAACTTTTGATGATGACAATGTATCGAATCCGATTCTTGAAATACACACTGTTGGAACACGGTCATGGAAAAAAGTTGAAATGGATCCTCAGATTTCTATTTCAGGTGATCTTAGGTATCCCACTTGTATAAATGGTGCACTTCATTGGATCAAATTTGATAGTGGGCAAAGGTCAATTTTGTGTTTCAACTTTGAAAGTGAGAGGTTGCAATCATTCCCTTCTCCTCCTCGTACATTCTTAAGCATAGATGTCACCATGGGAGAATCAAGGGGTTTTCTTTACATATGCGACAGACCTTCTATTAACACTAACAGTGTTACAATGTGGTTTATGAAGAAATATGGAATTGGAGAATCATGGACTAATGTTTACAACATTGATGTTTCGGTTGAGCATATGGGTCTATCTAAATCGTTGGATCTATATGGTTGTTCATGCTGGCCTATTAAACATTTTGAAGATGGTGTTACTGTATTTTTACATCATCGCGTGTCAAATTGGTTTATCTATTTTGAACCAGAGAAATATGGATCCAAAAAATTTCGAATTCATGGGATTTCTCACTTAAAATATGTCGAAATACTTTCATATATTCCAAGTTTAATCTCATTGAAGGATATCGTGAAAGGAGACAATATTGAGGTGTTGAATATCAACTCAACGTCTAAATACGGAGAGGAAAATGAAGTTCTTTCCTTTGCTTAATTAAGAGATTGTTTGAGATGCAAGTACATGTTCTACATTATGTTATGGTGAAGTGATAAATATAACTTCCTCTGCGAATGATGGTGAAGAATACAGCGAAGAGCACATTGAACACTTTCAAAGAAGAGGACGTCTGTTTTTGTATTGATCGGTATTCAAACTCCTGATAGAAGAGTCTTTTTTGTAAATTTCTATCTAGATGTTCATTATCTATGGTTTTCATGATCTTCTATGTGTTCTTTTCTAAATATATTCCACAAAGAGTCTTTTGTTCCTTTTTTGTCTAGTTTTTACCATTCTATATGTGATGAATGATTGGTGGATTGTATGTATTCTTGCTGAATTTCAATTTTTTGGCTTGATATTGAACCCTTTATCATTCTATTGTTGAAGCCACATTCAATTGGAAAATGTTGCATTGAGAATTGAAAAGCGACATTCCTTTTGAAACAAATTTTTTGAGCTAGCGACACTCATTTTGAAAGTTGAAACGGATGGAGTAGTAAATAGTCACTATTCTCTAATATTGTTTTAATTTATTTATATAGGTGTGCAAATGTGAAATTGCAGGAAGAAAATGAAGTTCTTTCCTTGTCTCAACTTTTTCAAAACTTTGATATGAGTGATCTTCATCAACTTATGGTGACTTGATTAATAATCTTCCACCTCAATCTGATGGTGAAGAATTCAGTTATGCAGATCGCTGTTTACTACAATTTTAGGACGTTAAATACATACGCTTTGTTATGTAATATTGGTGATATTTTGTGTAGATGTTCAAATTTTAAATTCCTTGAAGACAATGCAAATCTTGAAGCCTCCTCCTCCGGTGGTGAGGCTTTTGATGAAGAGTACGACCGAAAAGATGAAATTTTCATTCAACAATCAGATTTATGCTCACAAGTTGTGATATTTGGAAAAATACTCATCTCATTTTAGGATGCAAAATGATGTCTTAGACTGAACTGTTTATCTTGCTGGCTTGCTAAGCATAACATCAATTAGCAGTTTAGTTGCATATACTTTCTTACATTTTTAGTTCTCCATCTACTAAGCATCTTGTACAGTTGTGCTATCTAATCTAACATTTCCAATCCAAACTACTAGTTATTTTAATAAATACAAAAATGTTAATAAGAGATATTAAATTATTTAAACATATTTTCATCCTTGTTTTTGCTTAAACCAACAAAAAAAACATTTTTAATTTGTTTATAGAACCCTCAAAATTATTATTTTTTTGAAGCAGCAAAAAGGTATTTATTAAATAAAACTAGACTAGCACAAGAAGTGCTTCATCTAGTAGAAGTTTACAAAGTGACAAAAGAATAAGGTGAGCAGAACAAAACCAACCAAAATGTCAAATTAAGAATCCTTCCATCCTAGGCAAACCAACGGTTGAGAATACCCTCAAAATTATTAGGGAAAGAGTGTTGTAATAGTCCAAAGTTCGGATGCAAGGCAAGTAAATCTTTTTTTTTTGAGCCTAAAATCTTATTTAGATCAAAATAAACAATTTATAAAATTTCCTCGTGACTGAACTCTGAACTACTAGACATCATTTATTCATTTTCCTAAGAATCAGTAACAATTCGTGAAACTCAAATAGTTAAAATAGTGGATAAAAATAATAAATCAATGTTTTAAAAACCGGACCGGAGGTTGAACCGGTGTTGCCTCCGGTTCATGGTTCAATCGGTTTGACCGGTTCAACCGCTATTGAACCGGATTATAACTAAATATTAAATAAAAGTAATAATTTATAACTAAATTAAATAAGATCACAAACGAAAATATAATTTTGAAATCTAGGTCCAATAATAAACTAACAAAGTGAAGCCTAAGTGCTTATCAAAAAAAAAAAGTGAAGCCCAAGTAGAAAAAATAACCCTAAAATTAGTAAATATGAAACAGAACCCAATCAAATTTTATTTCAATATCCTATTACTTATAGAATGTTTGAGACCTAAATGGCTAAATCTTAGAAGTAACAGCCGCCGTTCTTATTATTTCAGTTATCACTATCTCATAGCTCCATTCTCTTCTTCATTGCTTCCTCTCATCTTGCTTTATTTTGTTTCTCATTTGATCTATTTCTTCAACATTTTCTGGTAACGTTTTTCTCTTCTGGTCGAGTAGTTTCCAAAATTGGGAATGGGGTGTTGCGGCCGTGAAGGGGAGAAGAGATCGTATAGGGAGATAAGATAAGAGAGGAAGTTGGAGGGGAAAAAAATAAAAAATTGATTTTCTGACTTTTTCTATTTTTTTTTTCTTGAGAAAAACATGACCGAACGGTTTTCTAAAACCGGGAACGGTTCACCGGTTCCTCCGGTTCACGCCCGTTCATACCGGTTTTGGCGGTTTAAAATCCGGTTTCCAGGACCACCGGTTCTGAAGGGGTGACCGGACCGGTGCATGATCCGGTTCATGGGTGAACCGGTCGAACCGTCCGGTCCGGTTCGGTTCTTAAAACATTGTAATAAATTGATCTAAGTGATTGAACGTGCTTAGAGGATTTTTTGCTTTTGGCTATGAATTTGTTTTTGGTTTGGAAGTGAAAATCACCTTGTTCTACAAGATTCTCAAAAAAGATTAATCACCATTAACAACGATTAATCACTATTAACAACGATAAAATCTTCGCATATAGAAAAATAATACCAATGGATAACCTTTGTTCAAAAACTTCAAAAATCAAAATTCTAAAAACATTGACAGTCATTGAACTCTCCGGTTCAAGGTTTGATGGTTCAACCTTGGCTCATGTTGGAAGAGGTATAAGTTCGACACTGAGATGGCGGGCAGCGCTGGAACAGAGGGCCATGGCTGCGAGCAAAGATAAGAGGAAGAGGGAGCGACGATGATAACATGTTTGTGGAGGAAGAAGTCAAAGCTTGTTTCCAATGTTTTTTTTGGTCAAGTAGACTAGCGGCTAGAAATTCCACTTGGTGAAGTGAGATGACCGGGATTCGAACCCCCGCCATATAATGCGGTGTCCAACCAATTGAGCTAAGATGATGGACGGCTTGTTTCCAATATTTTTTCTTTAATTCAAACTAAATTGGATTGGATTGTTTATTGGGCCGGATTAGTTTACTTAGGAGTGATTAGGATTAAAATTAGGGTTAGGGTTAATTAGCATACTTAACTACTTTTATATGTATTAAGGTTAAAATAAATATCATAATCAACCCATTAACCCTAAACCCATTAACCTCTCATCTTTATCTTTTAATAAAAAATTTAAGCTTCAAATTTTTCAACATTTTTATTTTGTTGTTTGGTTCTTAGTTTGTTGTTCAGCCTCTACGATGGTTCTTAGGAAAAAGAAAAACAAAAACAAAAGTGGTAGGAAAAGATGCAATGAAGCCAAAGGTGAAGCTAATGAGTCAAAAGCTCATGAACTTTGCCCTTATTTTCATAACATTCCAGATGAACTCTACCCTTATTTTGATAGTATTCCAGATGTCCTCATAATTCACATTCTGCTTCAACTTCCCATCAAGTCTCTTCTCATTTGTAAATCTGTGTGCAAAAATTGGAAAACACTAATTTCAGAGCCACATTTTACTAAATTGCACTTTGAGCGAGCACCAAGTTGTTTCTTGATTGGGGTTGGCGAGGATCGCTATGGTCATCGACGAGCGTTAACTAAGTTGTACCATGTTGAGAGTGATCCTGAGAAGTTTATGGTTGGAAGCAATGATCATGTCAAGATTGAGCCTGTGTTGAAGCTTGCTAATCCTGAATCATTAATGAAGAAAAACGGCAAGAACGATGATAATTGGGAGAACGAGATACTTGAGTTTGATGTTTTGAATTCTTGCAATGGCTTGCTTTGTTTGTGTGATCTATCTAAAAGATACCTTTTATTAATTTGCAACCCAATCACCCGAGAGTTCATAAGACTTCCCGAAGCTCGTACTAAAGACATAGTAGCAGCTGGTTTTGGTTTCCAACCTAAAACTAATGAATATAAAGTGATAAGAATAAAAGGTGGGCGGCGCAGAAGTTTTTATAATGTATGGAATCCGATTCTTGAAATACACACGGTTGGAACACGGTCATGGAAAAAAGTTGAAATGGATCCTCAGATTTCTATTTCAAATGATCTTAGGCATCCCACTTGTATAAATGGTGCACTTCATTGGATCAGTATTGATGATGGGCAAATGTCAATTTTGTGTTTCAACTTTGAAAGTGAGAGATTGCAATCATTCCCTTCTCCTTCTAATACAATCTTCAGCAGAAATGTCACCATGGGAGAATCAAGGGGTTTTCTTTACATATATGACACACTTTCTGATATAAATTTTACAATGTGGTTTATGATGAAGTATGGAATTGGAGAGTCATGGACTAAGGTTTACTACATTGATTTTTCGGTCAAGTATATGGGTCTATTTGATTCGTATGGTGGTTGCTGGCCGATTAAACCCTTTGAAGAGGGTGCTGCTTTATTTTTACATGATTATGATTCAAATGGTTTTATCTATTTTGAATCAGAGAAATATGAATCCAAAAAAAATCATATTCAGGGGATTTCTCGCTCAACATTTGTCAAAGTAATTTCACATACTTCAAGTTTAATCTCATTGAAGGATATCGTGAAGAAAGGAGACAATGTTCGGGTGTCGAAAATAAGAAATTGTCCTTCAACAAGCAGACTTATGCAAAATCACAAGTTAGGATTTGAAAAAGAAAATAGATATCTTGTTTTAGATTACTAATGAAGTCTTTCTTGTAAACTTTAATCTAGATGTTCATTAGTTATTATCAATTATCTTGCTGATCTTCTTCATTCTGGTTCCTTTTTTTTAATAATTGAATTTCTATTGTTTGGCATGATATTGAACGAACCCTTTATCATTCTCTATTGTTTGGCATGATATTGAACCCTTCTTCATTCTATTTTTTTACCCTGTTTTGTAAGAAAGAAAACTCTATTAAACATAATGCTTAAATACACTTCTTCACATGGATGTAATATTTGGTGTTATTTTGTATAGGTGTGCAAATTTTAAATTCCGGTGACGCTTTTGATGAAGACTGAAGAGTACTATTGAAAAGAAGGAATATTCATTAACAAGTAGAGTTATATGCTTAGTAAAAAAAAAGTAGAGTTATGCTAAATCACAAGTTAGGATTTCATTAGTTGTGATGTTTGAAGAAAAATAATACATATGTTATTTTAGGATGCAAAATGATGTATTTTTTATAAACTTTAATCTAGATGTTCATTAGGTATTATCTATGGTTTTATTACACTGAACTGTTATCTTGCTGAGCTTCTTCATTCTGGTTCCTAATCTCCTATATGTTCTGTTATCTAGCAGTTTAGTTGCATATACTTTCTTACATTTCTAGATCTCCATCTATTAATCCTCTTTTGACCTGTGATATAGTAATATTTTGAACGGACAGAATGGTTTTCTTGTATGGCAAGTCTCACGGTGGCACTGACTTATATCTTGGTGGCTGGACTTGGAGTGGAGGTCCCTGTAAAAGACGTTTAGCACTCTGATTTTCAAGTCAATATAATAGGTGTAGTACTATAAAGTAGGTTAAAAATTTTATCATATCTTGATGTGGTTGTCAACCACACTTATATAAAATGGCCCGTTGTACGGACAACACGTCTCTCTGTGAGGATTGCGTAGAACCATTGAGATAAATTTGATGGTCACGATCTAATGGGGACGAGGATCCTTTCTAAGGAGGAACTACTAGTTTTTCTTTTTGTTACAAATTACTAGTTATTCTATTAAATATAAAAATTCAAATAAAAGATTTTTTTTAATAAAAGTAAGTGAAAGATATTATTCAATCCACAAGCCCGCATCCATTCAATCCACTTCGAACAAAAACCGAACTTCCGAAGCATATATTCAAGAAATCCTTAATCAACTGAATCGTACGCCTTTTCAAAATCAACTTTGAAAATTAGACACTCTTTCTTAGACTTCTTAGCCCACTCCACCACTTCATTAACAACCAAAACACTATCCACCAAATTCCGGCCTTTGATAAAAGCCGATTGATTAGAAGCAACAAGCACATCCATCACCTTAGCAAGTCTCGAGGCAAGAACTTTAGCAATAAGTTTATAAAGACATCCAAGGTGAAAAATAGGCCGATAATCGGAGATGGAGGACGGAGAATTCACTTTAGGGATCAAAGTGATAAAATACGACAAAAAACTCTTTGGAAGACTTGCATTACCATGGAATTGCTCAAAAAGAATATGAATATCCCCTTTCAACAATCCCCAAAATTTCTTTACGATAGCAAAATTAAACCCATCGAACCCGGGCTTTTATTTCCATCGCTTTGCTTCACCACCGCTTCTATTTCTTCCACAAAAAACGGGGCAATAAGCCCCTCATTATCCATTCCGAGAGCGAGGGGAACACAACACTATCAACTCGGGGGCGAACACAAGGGGATGAGGAGACACGATTTTCAAAAAAGGTGGACACCGCCGCTTTAATAAGATCCGGAGTCTCTAACCAACCACCATCCACCCGGAGCGCCAAAATGGAGTTCAATTTGGATCTAGCTTTCACACAACCATGGAAGAATTTTGAATCAGCATCTCCTTCTTTCAACCATTTAGGACGGGACTGTTGAAAAAAAAGGGCTTCTTTACCTTTGAGAACCTTCCAAAGATCCCCAAACAACTTTTTTCTATGCACCACCTCAAAATTTGACAACCCTCCGGTCTCCCCTTTAGCATCTAGGAGAGAAATATTTGACACCAACTCCTTAATCCTAGCCTCCAATCCTCCATATTCCACCTTATGCCACTCTTTAAGAGCATATTTCAAACCTTTTAATTTCTCCTTTAGGACGATACCCATCCATCCCTCTACTCTATAATTCGCCCAAAATGACTCCACAACCTTAGGAAAATATTTGTTTTCGCACCAAAAGTTATTAAACCTAAACGGTTTTAGTCCCCAATCATGATTAAGGTACTTAAGAACAACCGGACAATGATCTGACACATCTCTAAGAAGCACCCAAAGATAATCATTGCCCTCTCTTAATTGCCGATTCCATTAAAATTCAACAAAAGTTTTCTATTTTTGCTATCAAACTAAAAGACCACCCAACCCAAGGGGTATGGTTGAGCGGTTGGGGCTCATCCTCCCTTAACCATGGGGTTTCGATCCTCACTTTGGGCATGGAGCAGCTTTAAATCATTGGGTCAGCTATCCCACCCATTGAGGTGCCTCCAATTGGCGGTGGATACCCCGGTCTTGACAAAAAAAAAAACAACTAAAAGACCACCCAAGGTGCATTGGTTTAAGCTTTATAAAAAGTGTTTTTTTTATTAAAATAAAATTAGAGATTTTTTTGTAAATATTTTGAGGAAAATTTGAAGCTATTTTTCGTTTATTTACAATTATAAATATTTTTTTTGGTACATTTATAAATATTTATTTTACTTTCATTGACTTCAATAGTTTATCATTTTAAATAATCAATCCATAACCTCTCATTTTTATCTCCTTCACCTTGCTTGTTCTTCCTTTGTTTGCTTCTTAGTTTGTTGTTCATCCCCTACGATGGTTGATGGTTCTCAATTGCTCATCTTTTTTATTTGCTTTAATTTATTTATTTTGTTTCTTTCTGATTTTATACATTATCCTCTACGATGAAAATTTGATGTTAAGAAGAAAGAATTCAATTGTCTCTGCAAGTGCTAGGAAAAAGAAAAAGAAAAAGAAAAAAGAAAAGTGCTAGGAAAATATGCAATCAAGCCAAAGGTGAAGCTAATGAGTCAAAAACTCATCAACTAATTTGCCCTTATTTTGATAATATTCCAGATGTCCTCACAATCAAGATTCTGCATCAACTTCCCATCAATTCTCTTCTAATTTGTAAATCTGTGTGCAAAAATTGGAAAGCAATAATTTCAGAGCAATATTTTGCTAAATTGCACCTTGAGCGAGCAACACCTTGTTTCATGATTGGGGATCGCGGGGATCGCAATGATCAAGGACGAGCGTTAACTAAGTTGTACCACGTTGAGAGTGATTTTGAGACTGGAAGCAATAATCATGTCAAGATTGAGCCTGTGTTGAAGCTTCCTGATGTTGAAGAATTAATGGAGAAAAACAACAAGAACAATAATTGGGGCAACGAGAGACTTGAGTTTGATATTTTGAATTCTTGCAATGGCTTGCTTTGTTTGTGTGACCTATCAAAAATAAGGAAATTGTAGTTCAACAAGCAGAGTTATGCACTCCGTCAAAAAAAAAAAAAAAAGGCAGAGTTATGCAAAATCACAAGTTAGGATTTGAAAAAGAAAATAGATATCTTGCATTAGTTATTATCTATGGTTTTCTTAGACTGAACTGTCATGAATTATCATTTATATAAAATTTCAGAAAATTTCAATATTATTTTATATGTTATTGAGATACATCAAAATTAACGGTTTATGTGTTATTTTAAATGCCGTTAATCTTTATGTTTATATATTTCATGCGAAGAAATATAAATAAATCGTCACCCTCCCTTATTTCCGCATTCCATTAAACTTCAACAAATGTTTTGTGTGTTTAATATCAAACTAACAGACCACGCAAAGTAACTTCTCCGACAAGGTACTTAATATCACAATCAACCCATTAGCCTCACATCTTTATCTTCTTTACTTTGTTTGTAGTTTTCTGTTTTTTAGTTTAAAATTCAAGTTTCAAATTTTCAGAAAATGAAGTTCTTTTCTTTCCTTGTCAACAACTTTTATGAGATTTGGAAATGAGATAGTTCTTCATCAACTTATGGTGACTTGATTAATACATCTTCCTCCTCAATCTGATGGCGAAGAATTCAGTGGTAGACTGTTTCTTAAGAGTACGTCTATTTTCACATTGATGTGTGTATTCAGACCCTTGTTTACTAATTTAAGGCATGCTACACAGTTTACTGTCATGTAATATTGGTGTTATTTTGTATAGGTATGCAAACTTGAAATTCTGGTGAGGCTTTTGATGAAGAGTACTATTGAAAACAAGGAATTTTCATTCAACAAGCAGAGTTATGCTACATAACAAGTTAGGATTTCATTAGTTGTGATATTATCTATGATTTTCTTAGACTGAACTGTTATCTTGCTGAGCTTCTTCATTCTGGTTCCTAATCTCCTACATGTTCTTTTCCGAGATTTAAAATATTTAACAATTCAATTTCAATTTTTTGGCATGATATTGAACCCTTTATCATCCTATTGATATTTTTTTTTTGACAAATTTATCATCCTATTGTTGATCCCTTATTTTTAACATTTTGTCTCATATCCTCTATTTTGCAACCATCTTTCTACTCTGTTATGCAACTTAGGGATCACTCTATTTTGACATGTTTGTAAAAATGAAAACTCTATTAAACATAACATTAGCAGTTTAGATGCTTATACTTTCTTACATTTCTAGTTCTACACATCTATTAAGCCTCTTGTGACCTATGATATATTATATTATTTTGAACGGACAGAATGGTTTTCGCTCATAAAACTCACGATATTGAGGAGGCGGTTGAGAGAATCAAATGTATCTAATAAAAGTGGTTGTTGGCGAAGAAATCTCATTCTCCTTGCTTATTTTATGATAGGAATGTAAACCCCCTTTATTGTTTACTTAGTTAACTAGGAGTTTAATTTTTTGTTTTTCGACAGTGGTGGTTTCTTATGGTAGAATACTACTTGTACTTAACTGTACTTGTTAGGTTGAATACCACTTATACTTGATTACAATCTTTTTATAATATATTTATCCCTTTGACCGTTCATAAAAAAGAAATACGATACATGCATCTCTTTTTCGTCTCATATGCGTGCCTTTAGCCCATTTTAGAGTTCAAGTTATTATTTGGAGCAAATATTGCAGGAGATCATGAGAGGAATAGATTTTGTAGCCTTAGATGTATTCATCGTACAATTTGTATCAAAATCTCATTGGAAAGTTCCTTCAATTAATCCTCTCTTTCACAATATTTATCGTAAATTGTTTAACATTATTTTTTTTAAAACAATTTAATTAGTGGCTAAAAGTTTTACCTTTTAAGATAGATAAGTGGAATGACCGAAATTCAAACTTCACTTTATATATAATAATGTTCTAACAATTAAGATAACCCCACATAACAATTTAATATAATTCTAAAATAGTTACGTGTAGGAATAGAATTACATATAGGAATGTTCTTATTCACCTATAAATCTCACATCGCTTGGAACTCGAGGCTAATGTTCCGTTCCTTTTTATTTGTCGTTTTAAAAAAAAATATTTGTTCTTTTTTACTTGTCGTTTTGGCAATTTAAGTTATATTTTGCCTATTATACCCTCCTTCCTATTTTATTTTATTGACTAAATTTTGTATAATTTTTTTTGTTGGAGCAATATAATCTTTTTATTGTATACAAATTTTGTTTGTTTTTAAATAAAGTTTGTTAGTATAATTTTTTTGGAAATAGATAATGTTTGTGAAAAAGTATGAATTTATTGGTTGATTAAAAATATGATATATATTTAAAAAAAAGAACATAATAGGAAAATAAAGTTCAAAAATACGCTCTCCTATTTTGTTCTTTTTTTTTTTCTTTCTAAAACGAAAAGGAACGGAGGTAGTATATTGTATTGTTATATGAAGAATACTCAAAAGTTCTTGGTTTTATTATGTCTATATGGCTCTATATATAGAGCTACAAATAAAACAAGTTTATAAATCATATCTTCTAAAAATAACAAACTAATCCTATAAATTTTAAACAAATCATAAATATTCTAAACAAAAATATAAATTTTAAAACTAATATTATTTTATTTTAAATAGAAATCTAAATTATATTTCTATTTAAGATCTTCTAAAATCTTTAAAGAATATTTAAACATATTATTCTCTAACATAAGCTTCATGTTATAAATATAAATAAATCACTGCCCTCTCTTCTTTTTTTTTTTGGCCCTTTCTTAATTGCCGATTCCATTAAAATCTAACAAAAGTTCTCTATTTTTTTTATCTAGATTTTTTTAAGAGATTTTAAAAAAAAAATTAAAACTATTTTTCATTTGTTAACAATCATTAAAATCTATTTTTGTTCCAATAAAATAAAATAAAAAGTGATTTTTTTATAAAAATATCTAAATCAAACGGGCCCAGGAACTTCTCCAACAAAATACTTTCACTAATCACTTTTTTTTTTTTATAAATATCATAATCAACCAATTATCTCTCATCTTTATCTGCTTCACCTTGTTTGTAGTTTTCTTTTTTTTTTAGTTTAAAATTTTCAATATTTTAATTGTTAGTAAGTGACCTTTTTATTTTGTTATTCCTTTGTTTGCTTCTTAGTTTGTTGTTCATCCTCTACGATGGTTCTCAATTGCTCATCCTTTTTATTTGCTTTAATTTATTTATTTTGTTTCTTTCTGATTTTATACATTATTGTGTATATTTATTTTGATTCTAAAGATGAAAATTTGATGTTAAGAAGAAAGAATTCAATTGTCTCTGCAAGTGTTAGGAAAAAGAAAAAGAAAAACAAAAGTGCTAAGAAAAGATGCAATCAAGCCAAAGGTGAAGTAAGGTTGAACGGTTGGGGTTCATCTTGGATATGGAGTAACTTTAAATTCTTGGATCAGCTATCCCATCTATCGAGTTGCCTCCAATCTAGCAAGGGATTAGTCACTGAGTTCGGCAGTGGATACCCCGATCTCGACCCAACAAAAAAAGCCAAAGGCGAAACTAATGAGTCAAAAACTCATAAACTTTACCCTTATTTTGATAATATTCCAGATGAACTCACGGTCCACATTCTGCTTCAACTTCCCATCAAGTCTCTTCTCGTTTGTAAATCTGTGTGCAAAAATTGGAAAGCAATAATTTCAGAGCCACATTTTGCTAAATTGCACTCTGATCGAACAACAAGTTGTTTCATTATTGGGGATCACGGGGATCGCAATGGTCATCGACTAGCGTTAACTAAGTTGTACCATGTTGAGAGTGATTCTGAGAAGTTTAAGTTTGGAAGCAATAATGATGTCAAGATTGAGCCTGTGTTGAAGCTTCCTGATGTTGAATCATTAATAAAGAAAAAGGGCAAGAAAAAAAATTGGGACAACCAAAAACTAAGTTGTACCATTTTGAATTCTTGCAATGGCTTGCTTTGTTTGTGTACCCTATTTGATAATTATCTTTTATTAATTTGCAACCCAATCACCGGAGAGTTCATAAGACTTCCCGAAGCTCGTATTGAGAACATAGTAGCAGGTGGTTTTGGTTTCGACCCTAAAACTAATGAATATAAAGTGATAAGAATGAAATGTGGGTACATAACTTTTAACGATGACGATGGATATCAGGTTTTCGATGTGATCATTGAAATACACACGGTTGGAACACGGTCATGGAAAAAAGTTGAAATGGATCCTGAGATTTCTATTTCAAATGATCTTAGGGATCCCACTTGTATAAATGGTGCACTTCATTGGATCAAAATTGAAAGTGGCCGCCGGCAATTGTCAATTTTGTGTTTCAACTTTGAAAGTGAGAGGTTGCAATCATTCCCTTCTCCTCCTCCATTTGTGTTAGGAGATCATACAGAATTTGAAATATGGTTCGAAAAAAGAAATGTCAGCATGGGAGAATCAAGGGGTTTTTTATACATATGTGAAAGACCTTCTGTTAATAAAAATTTTACAATGTGGTTTATGATGAAGTATGGAATTGGAGAATCATGGACTAAGGTTTACAACATTGATGTTTCCGTCAACTGTATGGGTCTATCTCATTCGTATGCTGGTTGCTGGCCGATTAAACCCTTTGAAGAGGGTGCTTCTTTATTTTTACATGATCCTGATTGGAATGGTTTTATCTATTTTGAACTAGAGAAATATGAATTCAAAATTTTTCAAATTCAGGGGATTTCTGACTCACATTATGTGCAAGTAATTTCACATATTCCAAGTTTAATCTCATTGAAGGATATCGTGAAAGGAGACAATGTTCGGGTGTCAAAAATAAGGAATTGTAATTCAACAAGCACAGTTATGCACTCCGTCAAAAAAAAGAAAAGGCAGAGTTATGCAAAATCACAAGTTAGGATTTGAAATAGAAAATAGATATCTTGCATTAGTTGTTATCTTTGGTTTTCTTGGACTGAACTGTCATGAATTATCATTTATATAAAATTTTAAAAAAATTTAATATTATTTTATATGTTATTGAGATACATCAAAATTAACGGTTTATGTGTTATTTTAAATGCTGTTAATCTTTATGTTTATATATTTCATGCAAAGAAATATAAATAAATCGTCACCCTCACTTAATTTCCTATTCCATTAAACTTCAACACAAAGTAACTTCTCCGACAAGGTTCTTAATATCACAATCAACCCATTAGACTCACATCTTTATCTTCTTCACTTTTTTTGTAGTTTTCTGTTTTTTAGTTTAAAATTCAAGCTTCGAATTTTCAGAAAATGAAGTTCTTTTCTTTCCTTGTCAACAACTTTTATGAGATTTGGAAATGAGATAGTTCATCATCTATTGTGACTTGATTAATACATCTTCCTCCTCAAGCTGATGGCGAAGAATTCAGCGGTAGACCGTTTCTTAAGAGTACGTCTATTTTCACATTGATGTGTGTATTCAGACCCTTGTTTACTAATTTAAGGCATGCTACACAGTTTACTGTCATGTAATATTGGTGTTATTTTGTATAGGTATGCAAGGAAGAGCGTTAACTAAGTTGTACCATGTTGAGAGTGATTCTGAGAAGTTTAAGTTTGGAAGCAATAATCGTGTCAAGATTGAGCCTGTGTTGAAGCTTCCTGATGTTGAAGAATTAATGGAGAAAAACGACAAGAACAATAATTGGGGCAATGAGAGACTTGAGTTTGATATTTTGAATTCTTGCAATGGCTTGCTTTGTTTGTGTGACCTATCTAAAAGATACCTTTTATTAATTTGCAACCCAATCACCCGAGAGTTCATAAGACTTCCCGGAGCTCGTATTACTGACATAGTAGCAGCTGGTTTCGGTTTCGACCCCAAAACTAATGAATATAAAGTGATAAGAATGAAATATGGGAACAAAACTTTTGACTATGAGAATGGATGGAAGTTTTTCGGTGTGACCATTGAAATACACACGGTTGGAACACGGTCATGGAAAACTGTTGAAATAATGGATCCTCAAATTTCTATTTCAAATGATCTTAGGGATCCCACTTGTATAAATGGTGCACTTCATTGGATCAGTATTGATGATGGGCAAATGTCAATTTTGTGTTTCAACTTTGAAAGTGAGAGGTTGCAATCATTCCCTTCTCCTCCTCTACATGTGGTAGGAAATCATACAATCCCAAGCAGAAATGTCAGCATGGGAGAATCAAGGGGTTTTCTATACATATGTGAAAGACCTTCTGATAAAACATTTACAATGTGGTTTATGATGAAGTATGGAATTGGAGAATCATGGACTAAGGTTTACAACATTGATGTTCCGGTCGAGCATATGGGTCTATCTCATTTGTATGGTGGTTGCTGGCCGATTAAACCCTTTGAAGAGGGTGCTTCTTTATTTTTACATGATTATCGTTCGAATGGTTTTATCTATTTTGAACCAGAGAAACATGAATTCAAAAAATTTCATATTCAGGAGATTTCTGACTCAGCATTTGTCAAAGTAATTTCACATATTCCATGTTTCATCTCATTGAAGGATATCGTGAAAGGAGACAATGTTCGGGTGTCGAAAATAAGAAATTGTCCTTCAACAAGCAGACTTATGCAAAATAACAAGTAATTAGGATTTGAAAAGGAAAATAGATATCTCGTTTTAGGATGTGAATGATTGATGTCTTTTTTGTAAACTTTAATCCTGATGTTCATTAGTTATTATGTATGTATGTATGTATGTATGTATGTATGTATGTATGTATGTATGTATTCTTGCTGATCTTCTTCATTCCGGTTCCTAATCTCCTATATATTCTTTTCCCAGATTTAAAACTTTTAAGATTTGAATTTCAATTGTTGGGCATGATATTGAACCTTTATCATTCTATTGTTGAACCCTTATTTTCGGGGGTTGGTTTCGTTATGGGAAGATATTAACATTCAGAACGACTATGATACTCCATAGAAACCTCTAGTAAAAATAACATTTTGTCTCAGTATTTAGCAACCATCTTTCTACTCTGCTTTGCAATGCAGGGATCATTCTATTTTGACATGTTTGTAAAAATGAAAACTCTATTAAACATAAGGCTTAATTACACACTTCGTCTCGTACATTTATTTTAGGTTTTAAGTTGATCTCTTATATTTACAACGCTTGCATTAGTTTTTTTTTTATAGACAATGTTTGTTGTTAGTATATTTATTTTTTCTTCTTTAACAAGACTTGAACGTTGAACTTCTTATTCCTTAACCCTTAACTCAATTTGCTTAATCTGTTGAGCTATCTATCCTCTCAACATTTGCATTAGTTAATCTTCTCCGTCGATTATGTGAGCAACTCCGTTTATATTTAACATGTGGCAAACGAAATGAATATGTTGCAACGTGAGTAACTCCCTTGTTGTACCGTCCCAAATCAATATATGATATAGGTGGAGCAGAGGAAGTAGGCTAAATTTTGGATCCTACCTTTGACTAAAATAAAAGATTTTTGTTATGACTTATGAAGTAAATAAAAGATATTATTTTTTATTATTTGAGACTAAAATAGATATATGTATTTTGATTTTTTGTCGAGATCAGGATCTACCGTCGAACGCACTGACTAAATCCTCGTTGGATTGCAAGCACCTCAAAGAATGAGACAGCTGGTCCATTGATTTAAAATTTCTTTATACACAAAGTGATTATTGAACTCTCGACTATTAGTTAAAGGAGAATGAGTCCAACTGCTCAACTACACCCCCTGAGTTATACGTACTCCCTCCGTTTCAAAATATGTCACAATTGACTAATTTACGTATGTCAATGTACATCTTTGATTACAAATATCTTTAATTATGTATTATAAAAAATCTAAAAATTTATATTTTGAAAATATTCATCGAGACAAATTGAACAACATCATATATTTTAATATTTACTTTTGTATATTAATCAAAATATATGGTTAAAGTATGTTATATAAATAATGCGCACGTAACTTAAACGAAACTTATTTTGAAATGGAGGGACTATTTAGTTTTGCTTATAACCCAAAAATAAAATAAGTATGATACTCACTTAATATTTAATATTTAAGTGATTAATTTTAATTCTAAACAAAATTCCTTAATTGTAGGGATATAAACCAACAAATCTAATCATAAATCTATAAAAAAAAAAAAAACAAATCTAATCATAAATAAATATTTTTTCAACAAAAAATAATTTAAATCTTATGTAAATCTTAACAAATATTATAAAATCTTTTTTACTCTAACATATAATCCTTCATGTGTACTGTATATATAAATACAAATAAATCGCCACCCTCTCTTAAAACCTAAACAAACGTTCTCTATGTTTGCAATCAAACTAACAGACCACACAAAGTAACTTCTCCAACAAGGTACTTTCACTAATCAATTTTTTTTCTTTACTGCAGAACCAATTATACACATAACCATGAAAAGAACAAAGAATTCAATTGTTTCAGCAAGGGCTAGGAAAAGATGCAATCAAGCCAAAGGTGAAACTAATGAGTCAAAAACTCATGAACTCTGCCCTTATTTTGATAATATTCCAGATGGCCTCACAATCCACATTCTTCTTCAACTTCCCATCAAGTCTCTTCTCATTTGTAAATCTGTGTGCAAAAATTGGAAAACACTAATTTTAGAGCCACATTTTGCTAAATTGCAATTTGAGCGAGCAACAAGTTGTTTCATGATTCGGGCTAACAATGATTATAGACGAGTTTCAACTTTGTACCATGTTGAGAGTGATCTTAAGAAGTTTGAGATTGGAAGCAATGATCATGTCAAGATTGAGCCTGTATTCAAGCTTCCTAATGCTGAATCATTAATGGAGAAAAACGGCGAGAACGATAATGGGGGCAACCAGAGACTTAGGTTAAGTATTTTAAATTCTTGCAATGGCTTGCTTTGTTTGGGTGACCCTATTGGAAATCCTTTAGTAATTTGCAATCCAATCACCGGAGAGTTCATAAGACTTCCCGGAGCTAATGTGACTTATTCCGGTACTTACAAAATAAATGCCGGTTTTGGTTTCCAACCTAAAACTAATGAATATAAAGTGATAAGAATAAAAAGTTGGTGGAACAAGGAGGTTGTGCGTGCGATCCTTGAAATACACACGGTTGGAACACCGTCATGGAAAAATGTTGAAATAGATCCTCAGATTTCTATTTCAAATCTTAAGTATCCGACTTGTATAAATGGTGCACTTCATTGGATCAATATTGATGAAAGGCAAATGTCTATTTTGTGTTTCAATTTTGAAAGTGAGAGGTTGCAATCATTCCCTTCTCCTCCACATGTGATAAAAAATCTTACAATCCTAAGCAGAAATATCACCATGGGAGAATCAAGGGGTTTTCTTTACATATGTGAAAGATCTTCTATTAACTATATTACAATGTGGTTTATGAAGAAGTATGGAATTGGAGAATCATGGACTAATGTTTACAACATTGATGTTTCAGTCGAGCATATGGGTCTATCTAAATCGCTGGCTCGATGTGGTTGTTTATGCTGGCCAATTAAACATTTTGAAGAGGGTGTTGCTCTATTTTTACATCATCGTGTGTCAAATTGTTTTATCTATTTTGAACCAGGGAAATATGGATCTAAAAAATTCCAAATTCATGGGATTTCTGACTCAAAATTTGTCGAAGTAATTTCACATATTCCAAGTTTAATCTCATTAAAGGATATCGTGAAAGGAAACAATATTGAGGTGTTGAATATCAACTCAACGTTTAAATAATGGGAAAGGAAAATGAAGTTCTTTCCTTTGCTCAAGAGATTATTTAAGACTAGGCAAGTACATGTTCTACATTATCTTATGGTGACGTGATAAATATAACTTCCGCGGATGATGGTGAAGAATACGGTGAAGAGCACACTTTCAAAGAAGAGGACGTCTGTTTTTGTATTGATCGGTATTCGAACCCATGGTGGACAGATTTTTGGTGAAGAGTATAGCTAAAATCACAAATTTTAGGATACTAAAGATGTCATTTTTGTAAACTTTAATCTAGATGTTCATTAATCATTATGGATTGTGGATATATGGTTTTCATGATCTTCTATTTAGGTGAAGATCATTTATACTATACAGTATACATGCGTCTCTTTTTTGTCTCATATGCGTGCCTTTAGCCCATTTTAGAGTTCGAGTTAAGATTTGGAGCAAATGTTGCATGAGATGAGAGGATTAGATTGTGTAGCCTCAGATGTATTCATGTACAATTTGTATGAAAATCTCATTGGAAAGCTCCTTCAGTTCCTCTTCTCTCTTTCACAATATTTATTGTAAATTGTTTACTAACATAATTCTAAAATAGGTTATAGTTACATATAGGACATGCGAGTCTAAAAATTAATTGTTTGGTGGATCGGACCGTCAACTCACATGTACATCAATAAGTGGGGTGGGGTTAAATTTTATACTCAAACATCTAAATTGACTCGTCTCGTTTTAAAACAGACTTAAGTGGGACATATTTTAACGGGTCGGTAAGGCTGGACTTGCTCAGGAAAGCTGACTAAACCGGATGAAATCAACCGAATTTGACAATTTGGATGTAAGATCATTTTTAATTTTATATGTAATAATTTTTTTTTTTGGTTTTGCGACTGTGCATTGTTATAGGTTGGTGCAGAACGAGCTTTTACTTCGATATTTTGTAATTGCTATTTAGCTCTTAATTTTGGAATTTAGACTTATGAAGAGATTAATTTTTGTAACTTTTAGTTATTTTGTTTTGATGCTCACAAGTTAGACCCAACATTTTGACCATGTTGAATAATTGATTTAGTTGGTTGAAAATATTTTATGATGAACGTTAGGGGGTTATTCAATTGGGATTTTAATGGATTTTAAAAGATTTTTTATGATAAAAAAGTCTTGAAGATTTTAAAAGACTTTGTGGGATTATATTGATTCTGTGAGATTTTGAGAGATTTGTTTAAAAGTTTTTTGCTTACTTTTTATAAAAGTCTTGATTGAATAACACAAGATTTACTTACTTTTTATAAAAGTCTTGATTGAATAACACAAGACTTTTTTATCGTAAAAAGTCTTTTAAAATCCATCGAAATCCTAATTGAATAACCCCCCTTAATATTCTAATTATTTTTTTTATAGACAATATTAATTGTTAGTAAAGAATATATTACAATCTCCTTTGTCAAGTTTTGAACTTTGGACCTTCAGTAGCTCCTTAACATTCTAAAAAACCATGAGTAGATTAGACCAATTTTTACTGACGGAAGGTTTTTTTGAGAAGGGGAAGTATTCAGGCCAATGGGTGGGAGATAGAGATATATCCGATCACTGCCCGATTTGGTTAGTGTGTAATTCTGTCGATTGGGGGCCTAAACCTTTTAAATTTAATAATTGTTGGCTTGATCATCCCGATTTTTTATCTTATGTGACTACTTGCTGGGCCGGTTTCAACATTCAAGGCAATCCAAGTTTCATTTTAAAAGAAAAATTGAAGAGGTTGAAGGAGTGTTTTAAGTGTTGGAATAGAGAGGTATTTGGGTATATTGATTTGAAGATTAACCATACTGTTAAAGAGATAAATGATGTAGAAGATCGGTTAGCTAATGGGGCTCTTGATGGTGATGTGGATGTGCAGAATTTAACTAAAACTTTTTGGGATCAGATTATGTATCGTGAAAGCTTATTAAAACAGAAATCACGGCAGCAGTGGGTACAGGAGGGGGATTCTAATTCCCGGTTTTTTCACGCTAGTATCAAAGGCAGGCGTCGAAGAAATAATCTGATGGGATTGCAAAAGGGTTCCGAGTGGATACAGGGTGTCCAAGCCATCCGTTCAGAGGTTCAGAATCATTTTCAAGCCAATTTCACTGAAGATTGGCAATTTAGGCCATTGTTACAGCAGGTTCGGTGCAATAGGCTATCGGAAGAGGATAATGCTTTTCTGTTGGAAATTTTTTCAGAAGATGAAGTATGTGAAACCATATGGAGTTGTGATGGTAATAAGAGCCCGGGACCAGACGGGTTCAATTTCAACTTTTTAAAACAATGTTGGGATATTGTAAAGGTTGATGTCATGGCTTTTGTGCAAGAATTTTATTCTAAAGCTATTCTACCTAAAGCTGTTACGGCTTCTTTTTTAGCGTTGATCCCTAAAAAAGATCATCCTCTTGAATTGACTGATTATCGGCCCATTTGTTTAGTGGGGTGTTTGTACAAGATTATCACCAAGCTTTTGGCTAATCGGTTGAAGAAAGTTTTAGGAAAGTTAATATCCGAATGTCAATCAGCTTTTTTACCTCAACGGCAGATTTTAGACGGGGTTTTAATTCTTAATGAAATTATTGATTTGGCTAAAAGGAGAAAGGATTCTTGTTTGTTATTCAAAGTGGACTTTGAACGTGCGTATGACACTGTTAGTTGGAATTTTTTGGAGAGTATGATGATTCAGATGGGATTTTCTGTGGGTTGGTTAAAGTGGATTCGGGCGTGTGTCTTTGATAGTACAATGTCTGTGTTAGTTAAAGGATGTCCTACCGGTGATTTTAAGGTGGGGAAAGGCTTACGACAGGGAGATCCTCTTTCTCCTTTTTTGTTTTTAATTGTTGCAGAAGGTTTAAATTGTTTGATGCAAAATGCTATTGAGCTCGGCAAATTTCAGGGATTTTTAGTGCATGATTCTTTGAAGTTTCCTATTCTTCAATTTGCGGATGATACAGTAATCATGGGGACAGCAACTTGGGAGAATTTGTGTTGTATTAAAACTGTATTACGAGGGTTTGAGCTAGTATCGGGTTTGAAAATTAATTTTCTCAAGAGCAAATTATATGGTATAAATGTGGCAGATAATTTTTTAGCAGCAGGTTCGGCTTTTCTGTCATGTCAGTCAGATAATCTACCGTTTAAATTTTTGGGTATTCCGGTGGGAGCTAATCCACGTCGTAAAGCAACATGGCGGCCCGTGGTTGATTCAATGACTAGACGATTGAGTTGTTGGAAAAGTCGTCAGCTATCCTACGGAGGTAGACTTACTTTGATCAATTCAGTTTTGTCAAGTTTACCTTTGTATTTTTTCTCCTTTTATAAAGCTCCTAAAAGTGTGTTAGTTGAGTTAGTTCGTGTTTAGAGGAATTTTTTATGGGGTGGGGGATTAGATAACCATAAATTGTGTTGGGTGAGTTGGGACCATGTGTGTCGTCCGAAGGAGTTGGGTGGTTTAGGCATTAAGAATTTGGAATTGTTCAATTTATCTTTACTTAATAAGTGGAAATGGCGTTGTTTATCGCAAAGGCGGAATTGTTGGGCAAAGTTATTATGGTTTCGGTATGGCTCTATGCACGTTAATTTTCTGGGGTATGGCGACCGCACTAGCAGCACCATGTCATCAATATGGTGGCGAGATTTGATGGGCAAAGGAGAGGTAGATGTGGATTTTTTTCGCACCAATGTCCGAACGGTTGTAGGAAGGGGGGATCATGTGAGTTTTTGGCAACAAAGATGGATGTGTAACCAACCATTGAAGGAGATTTTTCCTTTATTATTTGCTCAAGAACTTGTTCCGGATGTGCTGTTGGTTGATAGGTGGGATCCGGTGAACTTGTGTTGGAAGTGGGAGTGGAAAGATGTGTTGAATTGTGACGAGTTGTTGGCATTGGGTGAGCTGCAGAATTTTTTGCTTGGTGTTAGGTTCGATTCCAATCAAGATGATGTATGGCGATGGATTCCAAATCATTTGGGGTTTTTTCGGTTCATTCTTGTTACACAGCTATGTTGGATCTAAAGATGGAAAATGTAGAGGTGCTCGGGTCAGAGATTGCTTTTCGAAAGCTATGGAAAACTAATGTACCGTCTAAAGTGCATTTTTTTGGATGGCGATTACTTTTGGACAGACTTCCGTCTAAAATTGCTCTGAATCGCAAAGGTATAATTTCTGATGATTTTGATACGTTTTGTGTGTTCTGTTTTATGCATAGAGAGGATTGCTCCCATTTGTTTTTCTCTTGCGCTTTTGCACAAGTTGTTTAGCAGAAAGTTGGTACATGGTTAGGTGTGTCATTTGCTCCAGGGGTTGAAGGTTGGAGACATTTTATTATGTTTGGTAATTTGCTACATATTAATAAGAAATTGCGCGCGAGGCACCTAGTGTGGTTAGCAACGACATGGTGTATTTGGAGCATGAGGAATAACGTCATTTTCCGAGGAGATCGAGTAGATTTGGATAGGTTGATGAACAACATTTTTTATTTTTCTTGGCTTTGGATCAGCTATCGTGTAGGTCATTTTTCCTCTTTCTCACTTTTGGATTGGTGTCGTAATCCGATTGATTGTTTACAAACATTTTGAATTTGTTTGTTTTGAATTGTAAGGGTTGAGTACCCCTTGTACTCCTTATAATTCAATATTGCTTATCAAAAAAAAAAAACATTCTAATTAATTATATGTTTATATATTTCATGCAAATAAAATATTGAAAATAGATTACGTTTTAGAGAACAGCAATGCTATATGGTGCGAATTTAAAGTAACGAAAAGTAACGAAGCATGTAGGATTGCACGTGATCATAGTTTCACCGTTATTTTAAGAATATAAATTTAAATCTTAATTATAAACCACACTAATAAAATAAAAAAAACACGTTAACACGGTCCCACCTTGCCAAAACGGTTCTCAGTTCTCAGAATCAAAGTTAAACTTTGTTTCCTCTCCCTTATTGCCGCCATTGATCTACATAACAGTGACAGCACACAGAGTCATTAATCCCTGTCCGCTCCAATGTTCCATTAGAAGGCTTTGAGTTGGTAGAATTTTGATCCAATTCGATGTAGTTAAAGGGAATGTGTTGAATTTTTAGTAAATTAATGTAGTAGTAGGGTTGCTAACTGCCACTTATCAGCCCCTATTATTACCTAACCTAAACTTAAATTTGTCGACCCAAAGTTTTAGAGCAGATCCAAATTGTAGCTCTATACAACCCTAATCCTTCATGTGCTTTGCATCACCCAAAAGTATTAATGTCCCATTCCATTAAACTTCAACAAACGTTTTGTGTTTGTTATCAAACTAACAGACCACACACAGTAACTTCTCCGACAAGGTACTTTCACTAATCACTCTTTTTCTTTCTTACTACTTAATATCATAATAAACCCATTAACGTTTTCTTTATCTTCTTCACTTTGTTTGTGGTTTTCTTTTAATTTAGTTTAAAATTCGAGCTTCAAATTTTCAATATTTAATTTTTAGAAATTAAAGTGACTATTTTATTTTCTTCTTCCTTTGTTTGCTTCTTAGTTTCTTGTTCATCCTCTATATATGGTGCTTCTCAATTGTTTTATTTGTTACATCAGAAAGATAAATTGCTCCCATCAGGATTTAATTCCTGGACACTTGAGCTATCTTACAGAGATTTCTCAATTGCGCGCTCATTCTTTTTATTTGTTTTAATTTATTTTGTTTCTTTTTTTATTTGTGTGTATGTTTGGTAAGTTCCTCCTCTATGATAGTTATCAATTGCTCATCCTTTTGTGTATGATCAGAAGAGTCAAAATTGATTCTAGAGATCTATAATTGATTTTGTCATTTTGAGATGAGATTATGGTTCATCTTACGTTCAACTCAATTTTAGATAAAATCAATTTGATAGGTTACAACATCAATTCACACAAAATTTATTTATACATCAATTCACACATAATTTATTTATTTTACTACTACAGAACCAAACATACACATAACCATGAAAAGAAGAAAGAATTCAGTTGTCTCTGCAATGGCTAGGAAAGGAAGCAATGAAGCCAAAGGGAAAGCTAATGAGTCAAAAACTCATGAACATTACCCTTATTTTGCTAATGTTCCAGATAGCCTCACAATCCACATTTTGCTTCAACTTCCCATCAAGTCTCTTCTCATTTGTAAATTTGTGTGCAAAAATTGGAAAACACTAATTTCCCAGCCACATTTTGCTAAACTGCACTTTAAGCGAGCAAAAAGTTGTTTCATTATTCAGGCTAGCGATGATTATAGACGAGTGTCAACTACCTTGTACCATGTTGAGAGTGATCCTGAGAAGTTTGAGATTAGAAGTGATGATCATGTCAAGATTGAGCCTGTGTTGAAATTTCCTAATGTTGAATCAATAATGAAGAAAAACGGCGAGAATGATAATGGGAGCAACCAGAGACTTGAGTTAGAAATTTTGAATTCTTGCAATGGCTTACTTTGTTTGTATGACCTATCTAATAGAAATCCTTTAGTAATTTGCAACCCAATCATCAGAGAGTTCATAAGACGTCCCAAAGCTCGTACTAACGACATAGTAGCAGCTGGTTTTGGTTTCCAACCTAAAACTAATGAATATAAAGTGATAAGAATAAAAGAACGGTGGACAGAAGTTAACTGCAAGTATGATTGGGTGGGTGCGCGTGCGATCCTTGAAATACACACGGTGGGAACACTGTCATGGAAAAATGTTGAAATGGATCCTCGGATTTCTATTTCAAATCTTAGATGTCCCACTTGTATTAATGCTGCACTTCATTGGATGAAAATTGATAATGGACAAATTTTAATTTTGTGTTTCAACTTTGAAAGTGAGAGGTTGCAATCATTCCCTTCTCCTCCTCCTCCTCTACATGTGTTAGGAAATCATACAACCCTAATCACCACCATGGGAGAGTCAAGGGGTTTTCTTTACATATGTGAAAGACCTTCTATTAACAATGTTACAATGTGGTTTATGAAGAAGTATGGAATTGGAGAATCATGGACTAAAGTTTACCACATTGATGTTTCGGTCGAGCATATGGGTCTATCTCAACCGTATGGTGGTTGTTGGCCGATTAAACATTTTGAAGAGGGTGTTGCTGTATTTTTACATTATTATGCACCGAATTGTTTTGTCTATTTTGATCCAAAGAAATATGGATCCAAAAAGTTTCAAATTCATGGGATTTCTCACTCAAAATTTATCAAAGTAGTTTCACACATTCCAAGTTTAATCTCATTGAAGGATGTTATGAAAGGAGAAAATGTTGAGGTGTTGGATATAGACTGAACATTTCAATAAGGAGAGGAAAATGAAGTTTTTTCCTTTGCTCAAGAGATTGTTTGAGACTAGGGTTTGAACACCTAGTGGAGAGGCTTTTGGTGAAGAGTATAGCTACTAAGAAGTAATTTAATTTCAATACAGCATGCATGACTATGTTAAAAATCACCAAGTTTTAGGATGGCAATGATGTCTTCTTTGTAAACTGCTATCTAGATGTTCATTTTTAGGATGCCAATGATGTCTTTTTTGTAAACTGCTATCTAGATGTTCATTATTTATGGTTTTCATGATCTTCTATATGTCCTTTTCTTAATCTATTCCATTTGCCAATTTTTCTTAATCTATTCCACAAGAGTCTTTTGTTCCTTTTTTTGTCTAGTTTTTACCCTTTCTATATGTGATGTTGTCTCGATAAAAATATTTTACACTCAAGTCAAATTTCAAATTTTTGTCACAGTGGACTAGACATGTCCTTCATTGGGCCTGTAAATAAAAACTCATATTAACAATGGGTTAATATTCAGCTCTACAACTATAGGCCCGAGTCCGATTGCCAAAGGAAGGGCCCATTAAGACCACTAAGGCATAATAATCTATCTATCTATCTATCTATCTATCTATCTATCTATCTATACATGTAAAGCAAGCTTGAATTTGCTTATGTGTCAATTCTACAAAAATTCTCCTTTCACAAAGCTTCTCAATCTAACATGATGATGTGTCATCTTAATAAAAACTCATAATATTTTACTTTATTTTAGAATATAAATATAACTTTTAATTCTCACCTTTTGAAATTCTATTTCCTGTATCTTATATCTTAAAAAAATATTGAGAGAAAATACTACATGAAATATTAAAAATTAATATATCTTAAAATGATAATTTATAATTAAAAGAAATTAAAAAATTGACCTTATAAAAAATTCCTCTAAATAATATTTTTTATATTAAATAAATAAGATATTTGTTCATGTGTCAACTTAAGAAATTTTTTCCATTTTCAACTTTTATTCTTAGAAGAGTATTAAGTTGATGTGGCATCTCAAAAAACACTCCAAATTAACTATTTTAATCACAATTTTATTCTTAAATGCAAAAGTTTTTTATTAAGTTGTTATGTGGTTGATTGAAATTTCATGACTCAAAGAATTCCAAATAATAAAGTAGATAGTTTATACAATTAAAGAGACTTATAAAAATAGTAAAAAAATTTAAATTGATTAAAGGTCAATGACAAATCTTAAAGTTACAAACAAAACAAATATGTTGTTCTTGCTGTGTATGAACAGGGAATTGCAAGAGCAACAATTGCAGGATGGTTCTTCTTTCATGGTAGAAATTATTTTTAATTTATTTGATCATGATATATATATATATATATATATATATATATATTGCACTTGAATGGCATGGAACATGAAGAACAATTCTTCAACTTTTAAAGAGGCTAATATATTAGAATGAAAAGTCACGAAGAAAGTACTATGGAATATGAATACAAGGAAAGAAGAAACAGAGAAAAAACAAAAGGCATAGCACAAAATCTAACGCATGTTCAAGTTATGTCAATACTAAGGACAATGAGACTAATAAAAAAAAAAACAAGGGCAACACAGTTCCAGCACAAAAGCTCTAAAATTAAGATTCTGCACTAACAGACCCATGACGGAAACATCCAAAAACAGAACAGAAAAAGCGGAGCCCATGCTAAAACCGATTGCAGCAAGATAAATACTCCAATAAATTCCTAAAGTCTTCTTCTAGTAACTCTTGTGGACAATGTTATTTTTAGCTGGTCGTGCAAGGTTTTGTAGAACAAAAGCAAGCATTTGTATCGTCTCCAAGCATCATTGAAGGTAACGAGCATAGATGTCCTTCCTTCCTTTAGGAGAATGTATTTTTCCTGCAATAAAAAAATAAATTTAGAAAGATGTATTCATTGAAATATGATAACAAACACACACATTGAAATAAAAAAGTAAATACATAGACATAATTCCATACCGGATCTATCTCTTTGTTTGGCTCAACAGTTTCCTTAGAGACATCTACTTCCAATTGCCTCTCAATTGAACCTTTGACTTGATTATTCGCCGTACACTTCAATTTCTTCTTGGTATAATTGTTCTGGACAGTCAGATTACTTGACTGAACAATATCTTTAGGGGCTTCTACTTCTAGTTTGAAGTGCCTCTTAATGTTATTGTTTTTAACTCCTTTGACTTTGTCAATTTGTTGGGATGCAGCTATATTACTGAATGACAGCTTCCCATGGTGGAGCTTTTGAATGTTTCGAGCATTAGTGTTTATATGACCACCACCTTGATTTGTTGGATTGCCTCTTAAATGTTTTTCATTTGCAACCTTGACATTAAGCATCTTAGTGGTGGACTTAGGTTGTTGATCAAACAAAAAATCATTCCCATATGAAATATGGCTGCCGTTACTGATACAAAAAATGAAAGGAAATAATCAAATAACTGTAGTATTGTATCACACACAAGAACTGTTATATCGATACACAGTTTACAATGAATGATAAAACAATTATTGAAACTTGAAACCTCAAAATAATAAGGAGAAATAGACTCGTATAACTTAACAATAAGAAACATATATAAATGTTAAGAAAAAGTGCAATAAGAAACTATATATACTACTCGAACCTTGGTTGTTTAGAACGCTGCCACATCTCATACACAACCCATGATTGATTGATACCCATGGTCTTGTTTTCCAATCGACAAGGAGATTGATGAGATGATTTATGAACTGCCACAAGAAACGAGTGCTCATGAGTCATTAATTACCAAAGTGTTAATTACATATACAAAAATTTAAATTTAAACTATAGTATATGGACTAAGAACCCCAAGTTTTTAAAGAAAAAATAATTTTATTAGTATCAAGAAAACATGGCTCTTTCTGGATACATTAATACATATTCAGCTGGTGACTTTACTATCATCAGGTAAAACACAAGTATTTTAATCACCAAGAGTTTTCAAAACTAAATAATAAGGTATTTACAAAACAACAAAAACAAAAAATTAAATAAATTACATAACATCTGAATTGAAAAACCCTAAAATGAAATAACCAACACACATATCACATTCAATTACTTTTAACCACAAAATTTCTCACTATAACTGTTTGTTTTTGTGCGCAAAACCACAATAAAATCTTGAATTGATGAAGAAAACAAGATTAGCGAAGTGTATAAAACTAGGAGAACATGAAACGCAAGGTTACTAATACGCGTGAATCGAGAAAATTGAGAAATTACCTGCGGAACAACAAAAGAGACGCGACGAGATGAGATGAGAATGAAAATTGAGTTGAGTAGATTGAGTATAAATAAACAATGGAGCGTGAAGTTTGAAGCAATTTTTTTTTTGTTACAAATTTTAATTAGGATTTAGGAGGGCGGTTTCAATTTGGATTTGGATGAGTTTGTTTGTTTGACGCAAAAATCATCCTTCTTTTTTGTTACAATTTTTTTTTTCTTGTTTTCATTAAATTAAATATTAGTAATGTTTAAATATGTTTACAAAAAAAAAAAAATAATAATCAGAATCTGAAAATAATCTAAAAAATGCTAAAAATATGAAGCTGATATTAGTAGTTTTTTTTTTATAGATTTTTTTTAGAGGAAAGAGAAAACAAGTGTCCAAATATTTTAGACAAAAATATCCTTAATATTATTATAATATTTCAATAATACTCTATCCTGTTTAGAATTTATATGATTAGTTTGTTATTTTTAGAAGATAAGATTTAAAAATTTGTTTTATTCATATATATATATATATATATATATATATAAAGTCGCATGACCATAATGAAAAACAAAAATTTAGTATTTTTCTGATATTTATTTTATATGATATATTATATTTCGACAATTGTACTTTATGATAATTTTATAATGTAAAAAATTATTTTCTTATAAAAAGTAGTAATTTTTAATGGTAAACAAACACAAAATATCTTCTAATATTTTGTAAAATCTCTAAAAAATAATCTATAAATTATTTAACATCAAAATCACTTATTTTTTTAATTTAGAACAAACGGGCTCATAATTTAATTTATACTTGAGTGATGCAACTAAAATAATTTATTACCCGTAAGTCCTTATTTTTCTTCATTCATTGTTCATCTACCTTTCCCATCATCTTTATTCATCGTCTTCCAACCTTTCCACCACAAATTTATCTATACCTCAATAAATTCGATTTACCGGAAGATTTTTTATATCTGAGTTATTTTTTAATTTGGTTTCTTCAATGTTGTAGAGTTTCTTAGATCTTAGTCCATTTCTATATATATATAACGAGGCAAATTTGCACTTATGTATTTTGTCAAACACTATTTGTGTATGATATTTAATACTATTTGATTTTGAAACTAATAATATTTAATACTTTCATGTGTATGATATTTAATGTATATTTTTCCTCTCTTACACGACCGTTATCCTCCAACGTGAATCGATGAAGAGGGTACTCTTCGTCAAGTAGGTGAGAAAATAGGGATAGCAACAGGTAGGGTCGAGTGCGGGTTTGATACTACTAATCCACTCCCGAAAAATCGGGTGCACCCGAACCCGAACCCAAAGGGGTATTCGGGTGTCAAAATATCACCCGCGCCCACACCCTATAGGTTCGGGTTTTTCCACCCGAACCCGAAACCCACAGTCAAAAAAGGAAAAAAATTCAAAAAGCTCAACAAACCAGAAAAATTACGGTCTTCGACTTCAACATTAAAATTAAACTCTAAAACATTGTAACATAGTCTTCGACATAGACTTTAACATAGTCTTTGACATAGAAATTCAAACACAAGCATGGTAACAAAATGATCCAAAATAGAAATTAAATTACAACTAAAATTAAAGTCTTCAAAGTTTATGAAAGAAATTCGAACACAAGCATTCCATCAGCAAACTCCTCTCTCATAGAAACAACAACTTCTAATCTTCAAAATGGTAACCCGAACTACTCGCCATCAACTCCGCTGTATAACAAAGAAAAGTAAAATTAAATAAAACACCAAATCTACAAATTTATATTTATATATGAATGAATTGTAGAGTACAATAAGTACAAACAATCCTTATGAAATAAGGAGACAACACCAAAGCAAACTAAAAACCCCAGTACTGAGACGAAGCAACAGGGAAAAAACAAAAGCAATGCATTAAAGCTAGGAAAACATATTAGCAGCAAAGCCTAACATACTTACACCACCCAACCATAGAAAGAAAACTGCAGCCCCACATAATAAGCACAAGAGACCAAAAAAACTCAGCAAAGCTTAAAAATTGAAGCACAAAATACCTTCATCGTCAGACTCCATATCGTTCAACACAGTAGCAAATTCTTCGGCATCTTTAGAAGTTCCTATACATATATATATATATATATATATATATATATATATATATATATATATATATATAAAGAATAATTAGTTGACAATGTACAAAAATTATTTTACATATATTACAATATTGAATTAATAGTCTAAATTTTACCATTATTTTCAGCAGCCCATAGCCAACTCCTAGCACACATCAAAGCCTCTACGGTAGTCCAGCTAAGTCGGCTACGATGAGGACTCAATATTCGACCACTAGTACTGAAGACCGATTCAGAAGCTACTGTAGAGATAGGAATAGCCAACACATCTCTTGCAATTGCTTGAAGTGTTGGATACACAACTCCATTTACCTTCCACCAATTCAAAATGTCAAAATCTGTAGTGTTTTTTATAACTTTCTCCATCAAATAATGATCCAACTCATACTTAACACCTGAACAACTTGAGTTTTCAGTGATTGTCTCAACATATGCATCAAATTCATAGTGGATAATCATGCATAATAATAGCTTCAAAGACTCTTCTAAGACCAACGTGATCCACAATTGATAGTGGATAATCATGCATAATAATAGCTTCAGCAAGCAACTTCTTCACATTTTCTGAATTATAATTTCCAACTCCTCCCAACTCTTGCTTTCCTTCTGAGATGGTAGGCAAGAGGAATGATTGTCCTTTGTCATGGGTTCTAGTTTTGTACTTTTTTTCTTGACAACAAATGAGATGATTTTTCAAGTGATTAGTTTCATTCCTTGAAGTGCCGCTAAGTTTTTTCTTACACCAGATACATTGAGCCTTATCTACCCCATTCACTTTCAACTCTGTAAATTCTAGCCACACTTCACTTCTTAGCTTCTTTGCCGCAGGTTCTAAACTTGCATTATTTTCTTCTTGTTGTTGGGCAACATTAGGTGTGGGATTAGAAGATACCTCCTGAGTTGGTTGACAAGAATTTTCTTGTGTTGGATTAGATGCTCCTTCCGGGGTTGTGTTCACTACATCCATTTGACCTATTACAAACAACAAATTTTAAATCAAAAATATAAACTAACACCTGCAAGTTAATAAAGGCGACACCTCAAATTAGATACAAACTAAAAGATATAAAATTAAAGCTAATCAAGGCAATTCACCAAACATATCAAACAAGGGTACACCTCAAATAAGAGTAAGTTAATGAAACAATCACCATGCATGTTCACATCATAACCATATCAATAGTAAAAATAAGTTATGAAAATCGTGCAAGGGAACTTTAAGAGTGTGTTTGGATGGATCATTTTAAAATTCAAGGGATTTTAAGAATGCATGGAATTCAAATGCTTGAATTTGAATTCCCTTCATTTCAAAATTCTTTGTTTGGATAAAACATTTGAATTCCCTTCATTTCAAAATTCTTTGTTTGGATAAAGTAATGAATTACAAAGTAATTCATTTTTACATTTTTTTTTTATTTTAAGAAAAAAAGTTCTCAATTTTTTTTTTTGATAAAAAAAATCTTCTAAATTTTTTTCGATTTCGAGAAAAAAGTGCTAGAATATTTTCCGATATTTCGAAAAAAAATTCCGATTTTGAGAAAAAATTTCATGATTTTTTTTTTATTTCGAGAAAAAAAATCGTCGAATATTTTTCGTTTTCGAGAATAACATCTTGAGTTTTTTTTATTTCGAAATAAAGTCCTCATATTAGGGTTTTCGGCCGATTTTAGAGTTTATAGCCAATTTAAGAGTTTTGATCGAGTTTATGATTGATTTTAGGGTTTATGTCCTATTTTAGAGTTTACGTGGGGTTTATTGATTTTTTATCGATTATATGATTTTCGGCCGATTTTAGGATTTTTGCCCGATTTTACGGTTTTCGGCCGATTTTTGGTTTTTTGACCGATATTAGGATTTAGGTCTGTTTTATGGTTGATTTTAGGATTTTTGTTCAATTTAAGGATTTAGGTCTGATTTTAAGATTTTTGACCGATTTTACGTTTTTTGGCCGATTTTTGGGTTTTTGATCGATTTTGGGGGTTTTGACCAATTTTAGGATTTTGGTCTGAGTTATAGTTGATTTTAGAATTTTTGGTCGATTTTAGTATTTAGGTCTGATTTATAGTTGATTTTAGGATTTTTGACCGATTTTTGGGTTTATAGCCGATTTTTGGGTTTTTCACCGATTTTAGAATTTAGGTCTGATTTATAGTTGATTTGAGAATTTTGTTTGATTTTACGATTTTTGTCCGATTTTACGGTTTTCGGCCGATTTTTGGATTTATAGTCGATTTTGGGGTTTTTGACCGATTTTAGGATTTCGGTCTGGTTTAAGTTGATTTTAGAATTTTTCACTTATTTTATGGTTTTCGGCCGATTTTTGGGTTTATGTCGGGTTTGTTTTCCATTATAGGTTTTTAGGCCGATTTTAGGGTTCGTGTCGGGTTTATAGTAAATTTTATATTTTTATAATGATTTTAGGGTTATGCTCGGGTTAGGGGTAAATTTTAGGGTTTTCAGCCGATTTTATGTTTTTCGACCGATTTGACGGTTTACGTCGGATTTACGGTCGAATTTATGTTTTTGACTGATTTTAAGATTGAGGTCGGATTTAGAATCGATTTTGGAGTTTCGGGTCAATTTTAAATTTTTTACCAATTTTATAGAGAGAAGGGAATTTCAAATTCCTAACTTTTAGATGTCATTTGAAATTCCTTCAAATTAACTTATGTAAAATCCTTCACAAATTCCTATCATTTTGAAAATTCTCCAAATTAATTATCCAAACAAGGGAATTTACATTGAGGAATTTCAAATCCCTCAAAACATTACTTTACCTCAAAAAAATCCCTCATCCAAACACACTCTAAAGAAATTGAGGGATCAAGCAGTAACATAAGTGAAAACAGTTCAGATATCAAATTGGATATTTCAACAAGGACACAAACTATTGATAGTCCTTTATCCACTCATCAAACGTATAAATTTATTAAGGTTATACGATTCAGTTGGTTCTTTACTTTTCAGAGCCAATATTTTAATTTATTAATGAACAAATCTAAAATGTAGGTAATCAAGTAAACAGATTACAATTTTGTTATTAACATTGGGGATTCAAACTAAACAAATTAAAAGCTAAAGTAACAAAATTAGAAAATATCAAATTTGGTAACAAACAGATAAAAATCTAATCAAGTAGCAAAATTATAAGACATCAAATTTGGTAACAAACAGATTAAAAGCTAATCAAGTAACAAAATTATAAAACATCAAATTTAGTAACAAAGTGAAAATACCTGGTAGTGTGAAAACGGTGAGAGATCTGAGAGGAGGCGAGTGAAAACGGTGACGGAGGCGAGTGAGATCGGTGAAGGACAGAAGGAGGCGAGTAGGTTGAGTGAGTGAGTGAAGTGGTGAAGAGGAGAAGTGAGATCGGTGAGGTTACTGATGTGAGGAGAAAGGAACACTAAAAGTCTAAAACAAGCAGCTGAGTGAGAACGTGAGGGAAAGAATGAAAAATCAAACCCTAATTTCTCACTTAGTTATATATACTTAAGGGACATTTTTGTAATTTAATATGTAAACGGGTGGGGGTACGGGTTTCGGATGTGGGTTTGATACTATCCAAACCCGCACCCGAAAATATCGGGTAAACCCGAACTCAAACCCAAACCCAATCAAACCGAGTTTTACCCGTTGACTCAGGCGCGGGCCCGTGAGTTCGGGTCATTCTGCCATCCCTATGAGAAAGGGGCCATGAGAGTTCCAACCATTGTTGCAACATTTTGTTTGGTTTTCTCACAACATAAAGCGGGCATAACGGGAGCTCCGAAAGCATTGTCAAGTGCAAAACACTTCGAGCAAAAAACTCAAGTATTATTTGCGTCATACAAACTCATCCAAATTAAAACCGCCCTCCTGAATCCTAATTAGAATTTGTAATAAATATAAATATAAATAGTAGGTCATAAAGATAAAAATCCATGATTACTAATGAGACCGATACAAAATTAAGATAAAGATAGGGTCATGTATGCTAAATAATGCCCCCGAGCATTTGTTAAGCATACTAAAAAAGAAATACTCCGTAAAAGATAAAATTAATGCACAAGTTCTAAGACAAATATATTAATTATTAAATATACAAGTTTCAAGATATAGTTTCATTTTTAATAGGCTTAACTAGTGCCTCGAAGGTATTGTTTAACATTTTTCATAAAAAAATAACAATAAAAATAGATTCGCATTATATTTTGTGATACGATACGGCAATACGGCTAGGATACTTTGATAAAAAAAATTAAATATTTAAATGCAAAATATATAAATATAACTAAAATTGATAATAAATTAAAGAAACATTCACATTATTAAATTCATCAAAAAAGGTGAACTACATATCTTAATCATTATCCAAATAGCGAGTCATACGCATCTCCACTATTGTCTTATAATTTTGTCACTCATTTCCTATATTCTTCATCTTTCTTTGACGAGAGTTAAAAGTTTGTATGCACATAAACCAAATCTTTAGCTTTTTTTGAATATATTTTATTTATTTTTAAAGAATGAATAAAATATAAACACCGGATACTTCTCTGATACGTATTGGAAAGTATCAGACAACCATCGCAGAAGTGTCAGCATTTTTAATTTAAAAAAATAATATTTAAACATTGGATACTTTCCCAATACGTATCAAGAAGTATCTGACGTGTATCGGTGTCAAATACGATATCTAACATGATACTTTATATTTTGGAGTATCAAAACTTCATAAGAACTTCATAAGTTTCTTGTATTGTTATCTCAATTAACATGTGACATAAAATCCAAATAACTTAAATTAGATGTGTTTAAATCCCTCATCTAAGGCCATGATTAGAGAAGTTACTATAGTCTTGTGGGCCATTTGTTTGTTTTTGTCAATTATGAAAAAAAAATACATTTAAGTTTTTTTACCTCTTAAAATGAACAAAAAGAAAATTCTTGATTCATATTCCGACATCTACATATATAATTCAATGTCCCTTTCAGTTATGCTCATGTGGATATATATGCTTGAAAATTATCATAATAGTTAAATAAGGTTTTGGAAAAAAAAAACTATAGCATAAGTTTTCAATGAAAATGTCGTATAAATGTCTAGCGTAAAATACTACCAGTCCATACAAATATAGAATTGGAAGATATTTTCCTTCTAAATTACCTGAAAAGTGAATACAATAGTGCATTACATTGGCCACATTCCACATGTTATTGTCTACTACTCAATAGTTGCAAATTAAAAAATTGATCATAATTAAAAATTAAATAATACACATTTCATAACAAACCTACAGTAACGTAACTTTTTAATTTAGTTTGGTTTTCTTCTAAAACCAGATGATGAACAATCCTAATCACCTTGATGAACTATAGTAACTTGTATATTGAAGTAGTTAGATTTTAATTTACTTTTTTTTTCTTATAATAATGTCACACATGCACTACTAGAAAAATCGTATTTAGAGACCGATTTAGCGACCAAAATATTTTGGTCACTTTAGAAACCGAATTAGAGACCAAAATTTTAAGTTCAAAGTAAAAAATTATTTGGTGGTTAAATCAGTCAATAATATAATATAGTGACTGATAAAGAGACCGAATAATCGGTCACATAATAATAAATATTTTGGTCGCTAAATCAGTCACTAATATTATATTAGTGACCGATTTAGAGACGGATAATTAGTGACCGATTTAGAGACCAATAATTACTACTCCCTCCGGTCCTTATTATAAGAAGAAATTTACTTTTTAGATACATAGAATGTTTGATGTATCTAGACTATATTATAAACTAGATACATCGAACATTCTATGTATCTAAAAAGCAAATTTTTTCTTATATTAAGGACCGGAGGGAGTATATTTATATTAGTAGCGTATTTAGAGACAGATAATTAGTAACCGATTTAGAGACCAATAATGACTATATTTATATTAGTGACCGATTTAGAGACTAAAAATTAGTGACTGATTTAGAGACCAATAATTACAATATTTCTATTAGTGACCGATTTAGAGACTAATAACTAGTGACCGATTTATAGACCAATAATTACTATATTTATATTAGTAACCGATTTAGAGACTAAAAATTAGTGACTGATTTAGAGACCAATAATTATTATATTTATATTAGTGACTGATTTAGAGGCTAATAACTAGTGACCGATTTAGAGACCAATAATAACTATATTTATATTAGTGACTGATTTAGAGACTAAAAATTAGGGACCGATTTAGAGACCAATAATTACGATATTTATATTAGTGATCGGTTTTGGTCACTAAATCAGTCACTAATATAGTGACCGATTTAGAGACGGACAATCAGTGACCAATTTAGAGACTGAATATTAGTGATCAATTTAAAAACTAATAATTAACGACTGATTTTGAGACAAAAATTTTACTATATTTTTAATCCGGAAACCTTACCTCTCAAAAGAAATATATTTTTTCAACTTTCAGCAAAAAAATTAAAATAAAAAAATATATATTTAACTAAAAACTTAATACTCAGTTAAAACAAAAAAAAAATTGACTAATGAAGTTGTTCCAATAATATTTGAATACATCCAAAAATTACATCCAAAAAGTTAAACGATTTTTTCCTAAAGTTTTCAAACACATCCAAAACTTAATCTAATTAGATTAGATAATTAACAACAACTGACCTTTGTTTTTTTTTTTAATGGTACGTAATTGACCTTTGTTTTAAAATTATAAAAGAATAGTTTTAGTCCCAATAATATTTGAATACATCCACAAATTAGATCCAAAAAATTAATTGATTTTTTCCTAAAGTTGTTCAAACACATCCAAATTAAAATTAATCTAATTAGATTAGAAAATTAACAACAATTGACCTTTGTTTTATTTTTTGGTACGTAATTGACCTTTGTTTTAAAATAATAAAAGAATCATACCAAAAAAATAAAATAATAAAAGAATAGTTTTTCCAATTAATAAATTAAAGAAAATAAGCCAACTATGTAACCGAAACAAAAGTAAAGGTCTCAAAAATGAAAAAAAATTGCTTTCATTAGTTTTCGTTGTTTTCCGTCGTATCATATAGCGGTACTCTTTAGTCAAAAAAATTAATTTGTGGTAGTTAGTTACTCCTTTCGTTCCTTTTTATTTGTTGTTTTAGAAAAAAAAATATTTGTTCCATCAACAGTATCCATTAAAGTTTGTTACACGTTTTTTGGAAATAGATAATGTTTGTGCAAAAGTAAAAATTTATTAGTGGATTAAAAATATGGTATATATTTAAAAAAAGGACATGATAGGAAAATAAGGTGTAACTCTCCTATTTTAGTTTTTTTTTTCTTCTAAAATGACAAGTAAACATAACGACAAGTAAACATGTACCAAAAAAAAAATAACGACAAATAAACATTTACTCAACTAAATTGTAATACATCTTAAGAGATAATCCAACTACCTTTTAGAAAACTTAAAAAATATTTCTTTTTTTAAAATTAAAATATACAATGCTTTAAAATAGGAAACAAAAATAATTCTTCTCTTTTATAAGTAGCTACCTAGAACCAAGTTTAGTGAAAAGAAAAAAACAAAAAGTACCCAGAACCAGTATATATAGCAAACCTTCTTCACGCTACAAACTCAGAAACATTGCAAATCCCTTGAAATCACTGCAAATCCCGTTTTATCCCTGCAATCTTTCACGGAAATCTTCAAATCCTTCAGTCACGTTTCACTTTGAAACCCCTCGAATCTTTCTGGAAGGCACTACTCATTTATATGTATGTAATTTGTAAAACCTAACTTTTAATTTTCTTATTGATTTGAATTGGATATATGATGTGAATTTAAGTTCTCTTGAAATAAAATTTTATCTGTATTTAAAATCTACGTACTACTTCTATATGTATTTGATGTTTTTCTTTTGTTGTGTCGATATGTACTTCTCCATTCTCATAATTAGATTTAGTAGTGAGTTGTTGTTGCGGCGTCTCTCCAATAAGTATTGTTTTGTGGGCAATTATATTAATATGTCTGTTTTATATTATTTTATAGTTGTAACTTATCCAATTAACTTATCCATTATAATTTATAAACTGACTTATAAATTTTTCACTATAAATAAACTCTCCATCATGAGATGATTTATCAACTATTTGTTAATTTTTATTAAACAAACTATTTTTATTAATAATATAGTATTAGTTTAAGAAGTTGAGCACTGTTAATTCACTATTGAGGGGCTGACAGTATATTTATTTGTGTTTAGGGGTGACAGTATTGAGGGGCTGACACATCTTTTCTTTGTTGAGTTTATGATAGGAACTGTAAACAACGCTTATTAGTGTGTCTCTTTATGGTGAATGGCTAAAAAAATAGAACATAATATTTAATTGAATTTTTTTAAGATGTTAAATTAATTTTAATTTATATTTTTTTTGTTAGACGGAATTGAACGGGGCTCCTCAAACTCCTTCAGATTAGTTTGTTCATACACACCAACATCGCAAGAATAGCACTTGGGTTGATCGAAGATCGAAACATGTCTATGTAATGAGAAAGGAAACGAATGAACTTCGTGATACGGTAAGACAATTGATGGACAACTTAAACTTTCAGACGAAGCCATATATTGGAGATCAAGTTCATCAAGATAAGGTAGCTAATGATAATGATCATGTGGCTAATGATGATGATGATGATGATGTCTCTGATGATGATGATGATGATTTTTCTGATGATAATGATGATGGTAGTGAGGATATAGATCAATAGAGAATGACAATTGTAGTAGCTAGTGACATACTTTAAAATGCCTCTTTTTGTTTTTTTGGTGAACAAAATTCTTCTTAGAAGTGTTTGGTAATGCTTAAATCTATATGTTAATATTGTTGTGTGCATTATTAATTATTTAATGTCTATGAAATATTTTTAGAGATATTAAATTATATCTAAAAAATTGCTTTTAGGGATTTTCAATTATAAATAATAATATTTGTAAAAAATTATAAATGAAAAAAAAAACAAAAAAACTCATTAGAGACGGAAGTTGAGACCGAATTTAACATACAATGCTTTCAATTCAGTCGCTGAATCGGTCGCAAAAACATATAAATTACTTTTAAATTGGTCACAATAATGGTCTCTAAATTCAGTCACTAAATCAGTCTCTAAATTAAGTCTCTAAATCGGTCTCTAAATTCTGTCCCTAAATCGGTCTCTAAAATCAGTCTCTAAATCGGTCTCTAAATTCAGTCACTAAATCGGTCTCTAAATTCAGTCACTAAATCGGTCTCTAAATTCAGTCTCTAAATTGGTCTCTAAATTCAGTCACTAAATCGGTCTCTAAATTCAGTCTCTAAATTGGTCACTAAACTCAGTCACAAATTCGGTCACAACAAATTGGTCACTAAATTGGTCACAACAGATCAGCCACCAATGATTTTACAACTGATTTTAATTGGTCTCTATATCGGTCACTAATTAATTTAGTGACCGATTTGCATTAAAATTGGTCTCTAAATTGGTCTCTAAACGCGAATTTTCTAGTAGTGATGGTACATATATGATATATCAATGACTTATACTAAAGTCTCAGGTTCGATTCCCACTGCTGTCAATTTCAGTGGGCGAGTCCATACAGAGCAAAAACTCTGGCTTTAAATGGGGTCCCCGTAAGTGGACGGTGGGATTGATCCTCTCGAATTAGTCGGTCCTTAGGCCGGATATCGAGCTTTCAAAAAAACAAGTCAGTAATTTTAAAACTCATTAATTAATCAGGAAATATTTATGGTACAATAGGCTAATTCTATTGTACCGGTACAATTTAGATTGTAAAATTAATAAAAAAATGAGTTTATTTGAAAGAGTTTTTTTTTTCTTTTTATAAAAATATTATAATAACTAAATGTTATTCATCAAAATTGTCAAAAAATAAATAAATTTTGATTTTTTTTATTGTTTTTGAATTTTTATAATTTATAATAATGAATATTGAATTTTTTAATGAAAAAAATATAAAAAATTAGAATAATGATTTTAAAAATTGAAGTTGTAATTTTTCTTATGAAATTATGTTTTTTAAAATATAATAGTCAAAAAATAACATTTTAATTTATTAAAATAATTTTTTATTCGTGATTTTAAAAATTAAGTGTACCGGTATATTAGAATTTTACTAATGTGCCGTAGAAGCTCCTTTATTAGTTAACAATAAGAAAATGAAATAAACTGAAGACTTTTAATGGAGTCTTTCTTCTTATAAATTTTATTTTTATCCATAAAGTCGAACCTAAGACATTGCTTAAATGATCTGAGTCTAATTATTTTATGATAAAGTCCTTAACAATTCAGCTTGTAATGAACATTCTCTATTAGAAATTTAGAAACTCATATGTTTTTGAGTGATTGAGTCAATGCTATAATATGATTGATAAAAGAAATAGTTCATCAATATGATAATGAAGTCATGTTTCGTTTCAATTCTATCAATATGTTTGGTTTCAATTTGTTTTTGAGTGATGTGGAACCAAAGTTATGAGACGATGAAATCTCGTCATTCACTCCTTGAATATCAGAATAGAAGAAACACTACATGCTTCAGCATGATCAATTTCGTCTGAGTTATTATAAGAGCCATTAGAATTCGACCAGCCATAATTCGGTTTAACCGATGATTCGTTTGTTTGAATTCTTTTAGAGCCAATTTGTGGCCACATTGCTTGCAATTGCTTGCCAAGTACATGTAGTGTCTCCTGACATTCTGCTAGCTTTTTCTCTGCAGCTTCTAGTTCCTTATCATGTAACGACATCATCGTATTGGAAAACTATGATTGACCAACGAATCCAAGGATAAAATATATGTAATCAAACATTGATCAGAGATGTTTCTAGTTGAGGTTGGATCGGACTACAAACCAGTAATTTTTAAGATAATGTCACAAAAAAACAATAATGTCATTATCTTATGCAGCTCTGATCAATGTTTTAGCAAGAGATTCGGACGCGTTATGCTTGGGTTGAGGTTATTATTGAGGAATGTGCATAGAAATAGTCTCTTCCTATATGAAGATTTGATCAAACATTTTTCCGAAGACCTACACAAACCTATTAATGTAAGAGAGAAAGAGACTCCAAGACATAACTATTAGCAGTCCACATGCAGCTATTCGTCAAGCATCTTTGGATAAAGAGATGCATTTATGAGTCCATGAAAAGTAACCACAACCTCAATTTTAAGCAAAGAGAGAACTAAATGTTGAATCAATTCCATTATTGAACCGATTTGTTTATCTACTTTAGTATGCAGAACATGTACAATGATATATAGAAAATAATGCAGGACAAACTAGGCCACTACTATGATAAGTAAACAATATAATGTGGATTACCTTCCGAGTATTGACGTTATTATTTTCGATACGCACACCAGGCAGTTGTCCCTTCAAGTAGAAAATATACATAAAAATCAGAAAGCATTCAAGAATCACAGCAGAGCTCAAGTTTCATAGTTTGTAAACCATATTTTGAACTAGAACATGTTTTAAGGGATATGAGCTCACCTTTGCGTATTTTTCTCAATTTCTTTATTCCTCACCAAAGCATCATGATGACATTGTTTTTCTTCCTCAAGGTCATTCTTTAGCTCATCTATCTTTTCCTTTAGAAACTTATTTTCCGCTTCTAACTCTTCTACATGTGTTTGAAGTGACTTATAAGACTCTGTCATACATTTCAGCTGAATCTCAACCAAAGCATCATTTGATTTTAATTGTTTATCTTCGGAATCGTTCTTAACTTTGTTAACAATCTGTACACTTCCATTGTCCGATGAACATGCCATTTTTTCGACTTCTAGGAAATCTTCCATCAGTTCTGAGATAGTTTCACTTTTGTGATACTCAAATTTAACTATGCTTCTAACTCTCCTTACATCAAATTGATCAGAAACTGAGGTTGCAGATGACTCAACAGGACTTTCGGGATCCTCATGCCAACTATCAGATATAGAAGTGATGCTTGGTGAATTGCTACAAATTCTACTTGAAGAATTCTGGTAATTGATCGCCAAATTTGATTTCTGCAAACTTCTTTCTTGATAAAGAACTTGTACCTCAACTTCTAAGCTCTTAAGTCTGCCAACTGTTTTAGTGTTCAAGTTCCTAGAAGCCTGCAGTTCAGCCTTACTTGAGGCCAAAGCTTATTTCAATCTCTTTGTTTCTTCTTCAAACAACTCCAATTGTTTCGACATATTAAGAAACTCGAATTCTTGCAAGCTACTAGTTTTTCTTTGATGGATTCCGCTAATGACATGGCGTGTACTTTCAACTTCTAGCTTCATTTGTGCCAATGCAGCAGGCCAAGGTAACTTCTTATGCAACAGACTGCAAAGCCGTTGGCACTCGCCCTCTAGATTGGCAATAGTTTTAACATCCTCGGGACGTTGTTTGTTTGCCACGTCTAATGATTTCATAATCATGTTCTTCTCTTCAATGAATTTATTTCTTTTTTATATGACTGAACATTCTTCTTTTGAAGCTCTAACTCGGATTCAGCGTCAGACTTTTCTTCTTTTAGTTTCACTATTTTATTTGAACTTTTGTGTAGTGATCTCAGAAGTGCAGCATTTTCACGAGCTTCTTCACGAAGTCCTTTATCCAATTTGTCTATTTCTGCTTCAAGCTCTAACTTGAATTTCTCCCATTGTTGAGATTTCATTAGAATCGCTTGTATTTTCTGCTCACTTTCCTCCTTTACAGTTCTTATCCGCTTCATGCATTCTTTCAGAGTTCCATCTAAATGAGTTGCTCTCTCGTCAACACTAAACTTTGAGAGGGTGATCGATTCAAGTTGACATTTTAGGGAAGCTACTTCTGCATCAGCTTTCTCCCAACCTAAAATGCATACAAGTAAGAATAAGCTTTAACTGATATTTTTCTATTAGAACAGCAACCCAGTTCAAAAGTAAAAAGATACAAAAAAGACGCAGACAAAGAACACATGATATTTGATCACGGAGTTCGGCCAATTGTACCTCTCTCTGACAGCAATGTGACTGCAATACCTTTCTACTAATCAAGCTTAGGTTTTACAGAGTGCAACTTGTATTAAAATACTTTGGTCCAGTTTACAAGATAGCGATGATGACTCTCGTCATGGTTACATTTTAAGATCATTTTGTTTTAGAGGTGTTTTGATATGTTTTTTATCATAGTTGAAGTGGGAAAGAGTTAGGATTGGAGATAGCTTAAACTTCAAGAAAGAAAGGAAAATTTCATGATTTTTACTAAGTATACTGGCGCGGCGCGCTGGTTGTTAGTGTGGCGCGCAATTGTTTGAAGATTTGTCACTGTTTCTTTCTGACAGTGGTGCGGCGCGCAGGAACATGTGGTGTGGCGCGCAACATTTGAATTTGTGTATGGACGCGGTGCGCAAGATGTGGTGTGGCGCGCCAGCTTTTGGCCAGATTTGTGAGCGCGGCGGCGGCGCGCTGGAAAGTAGTGTGGTGCGCCAACTTCTGACTGAACTTTTTACTATAAATATAAAATCTCATTTTCTGGTTTTGGGTTACGAAATTGGAGATCAAAAAGGGTCAAATTCTCATTGTTGGAGCTTGAAGAACATGGATTGAAGATTGGAGAACATGGATTGAAGCTTGGGTACAAGATTGAAGTCCTAATTCCACTTATTTTTTCATGTATTTCATTTCTATCTCTTTTGCACTTCTTGTAGTAATGAGTTGCTAAACTCTTTAGATTGGGTTTTGTATGAGGAACTAGTATGAATCTATGGAATAAATGTTAGTTTTGTATTAATTTTCTCATGATTGATTCAATTTACTATTCCATTAATCTTGTTCTTAATGCTTCATGAATATTGACGAATGTTTGTGATGATTTTAGATTCATGCTTGCTAAGATATTAGATGTATGAATTGAACTTATATTAATGGTTGAATCTTGAATCTTGTAATTTGCCTAGAGATAGGACATTAGAGGTTGTGACTCCTGATTTAACAAACTTGTATGCCTATGTTAACTTGCAATTGAATTAAGAGATTAGGGGATTGAGGTGTAACATAGTGAGTTATATGACCATGAGAGTGGGTATAACGGATGTGTTAAATCGTGTGGTAATTGAATGAATCATGGTAGGAGATTAATCACTAACATCATAGTGACATGCTAGGGAATCATACGAAATCCAATCATTATCATATCTTGTTGAAAACCCAATTTTCTTTCCTTTAAATTTGTCAAACCAATTATTATGCAACCCCCCCCCCCCCCCCCCCCCCAATTGTTCTTTTATTTTCTCCTAAATACGTGTTTAGTTGCTTTTGTTTAGATTAATCACAATTCCTGTAGTTTTGATATTTTTACTACTTGCGATAATTGATGCACTTGCCCAACATTTTCTTAGCAAGTAGAATATAGAAAATATCACTCATTCATCTAATTTTCCATTCCACTCAATTTGGGGTGTATGTAATGGAATGAAATATAACATAAATACAATTTTATCCCTATTTATTTTACTCTTTTTTTTAAAAAAGGAAAATAAATTAAAAATTTATTATTAAACTTTCTTTCTTATATCTCCCTCGCCCTTATACCAAAAAAATATCTCCCTCGCCTTATCTTTTTTATTAAACTTTTTTTGTAAAACTAATTTTATATTAGTGTATATTTCCTCCCTAATCTCCTCTTCTTCTCCAACAATTTTTTTTTGTACAAATCAATTTTATTATTCATGTTATTATATTAGTGTATAAAAAACATTCACATCATAAATACTCTCCGTCTCATTTTCTTCTCTTCGTTTTTTAATAAATTAGTACTACTATTTGTCATATATTATATATACTACAATAGTATTATTTTAAACGCTTAAAAATAAAGAAAATGTCATCTCTTGGATTTAAACCACTGTGATAAGTTGTTATTTTTTGAATATATTTACTTTGTATTCAATATAATTCATATTCTTGAATTACTAATATTTTTTTGTAGAAAATATTCTCACAAGTTTTGATTTATTTAAGAAGTAAATTTAATTTTTTTATTTTTATTTTATTATGGACTTTAGATTTAAATTGTTGTTTGCTTAATTTTTGTTTTGAATAATATTTAAATTACTGCTTGTCTAATGTTATTTAATTGTTCAACTCTTACTTTTTACATATAATTAACTGTACACCTGTGCCAAGCACGGGAATTATATAATTTTTTTTATAAATACTTGAAAATATTAAGAAATAGATACGGTGCATGTTGATTGCAACGTAGTCGGTAAATATAAACCGTTCGATTTTAATTTTATGTTTAAATTTAAGTTTATTTTTAAATGTAAAATTGAGTTTTGAATTTGGCTATCTGATCTTGTTATGAACGATCTCAATTTTAACAAAGACAGTGACCAAATAAAAAAAAATTAACAAAAACAATGATTAATTAATATGATATATATTAATAGGGCAAGGGACATATTTGAGAGTGACATAGATATTTTTTTTGAGACAAAAAGACATGAATTAATTTATGGTTTACTCTTCTTTTTTCTTTTCCTAAAAAATAGTGTGGGAAAAAATTAATCATATTATTTTTAGAAATAACACCATAATAACACTTTTTTTCCGACAAAAAACACTTTAAAAAAAAATATATAGTAAACGTGAAGCAACTTGTTTTGTAAGCCCTGTATTTTAGAGAAAGAAGAAATTATTAATTTGTCCTCTGTTATGAATATTATAGTTAGTGGATGTCCATATCCATTCCTTTTTAATTCCACTATACTCCCCACTTGTAAGTGGATACTAAATGCTTTTGTTCCTTCACTTCACCTTTGTATCCTATATATATAGGACTCATGTTATTGTGTAGAATCATCCCAAATGAGAAGTTGAATACAAGTTCTTATTTTTGTATTCTCTTATTCTAGTTTATTTCTAACACGTTATCAGCACGATGCTCTAATCAACTAAGGTAATATTGATTTATTCTTGCTTTCGTTATTCCTAGTTGTGTCTTTTTAGTCATATTAACTACCAGCCATGTATACATATATGTATTACTTGATTTTGCCAGTTCCTCATTTCAACCATTCATTTTAGTCCTATCACCTATGAACTACCAGTCTGTATTGATTGTATTTGGTAGTATTATTTTAATTTTTCCATGTCCATGTTCATTTTAATTTGTCTTTAATCTTAATGTAAACTAACCATGATATAGGAGTATCTAGCCATGATCGGTTCGTTCATATTTAGTACACTTATATAAGTTCATATTTAGTGCCATTTTTTTTTTCTTTTGAGAGGTTTCAAATAAAATAACTAGATGCAATTTTTTTTGTAAGTGTTATAATCTTTTCCATGTGCAAATCCTTTTGGGAGCTTCATGTAAATGTCACTATTAAGTGATCCATATAAATAAGCTGTAACAATATCCATCATGTGCAATCTGATCCCTTCATGTGCTACAAGGCTAATTAAGTACCGAAAGGTACATGCATCCACTACAGGGGAATATGTCTCATCAAAATCAATTCCAGGTCTTTGTGAAAATCCTTGAGCAACAAGCCGGGCTTTGTATCTTACAATTTCACCATTCTCATTTCGTTTTCGCACAAAAACCCACCTATATCCAACTGGTTTCACACCTTCAGGTGTTCGGACTATAGGTCCAAAAACTTTTCTCTTGTAAAGTGAGTTTAATTCTGCTTCAATTGCATCTTTCCATTTTGGCCAATTCTCACTTTGTCTACAATCTTTGATAGACTTTGGTTCTTGATCCTCATTATCATTTATCATATTTAGCGATATATGATATGCAAAAGCATCGTCAACGTTAACTTTTTGTCGGTTCCATTGTATTCCATTAGTGACATAATTCATTGAGATCTCATCATTTTCATGAATTTCAGGTACCTGATCAGTTTCTTCTGGAACTGAAATATTATTTATGTCTGAAGACTCTTTTAGAGTTTATATATCCTCACTTGGGCCATCTTGCTTTTTAACTCCTTTTCTCATTCGAGAATTTTTATCTTTGGAACCGACTGGTCTACCACGCTTCAGGCGTGATTGAGACTCATTTGCAATATGGGATTGCCCAATTGTGACATCCATTTTTATTGGAGCATTAGCGGCTGGTATATATGATTTTGTCACACTTTTTGGATCAATAAATGCATTTGGCAATTGATTTGCTAAGTTTTGCAAATGAATTATCTTTTGAACTTCAAGTTCACACTGTTTAGTTCGAGGATCAAAATGAGACAATGATAATTCTTTCCAACTGATCCCTTTTTCCAGCCGCTCACTCTCTCCCCCTAATGTAGGAAAAATTTTTCATCAAAATGACAATCAGCAAATCGAGCTGTAAACAAATCTCCTGTTTTTGGTTCAAGATATTTTACAATAGATGGAGATTCATAGCCTACATATATCCCCAACCTTCTTTGAGGACCCATCTTAGTGCGTTGTGGTGGAGGAATTGGAATATACACCGCACATCCAAAAATTCTTAGGTGGGAAATGTTAGGTTCTTGACCAAAAACCAATTTTAAAGGGGAGGAGTCATGATAACTTGTTGGCCTGATGCGAATCAATGATGCAGCATGCAAAATTGCATGTCCCCAAGTGGAAATCGGGAGTTTGCATCTCATGAGAAGTGGTCTTGCAATTAATTGTATACGCTTAATAAATGATTCTGCAAGTCCATTCTGCGTATGAACGTGTGCTACAGGATGTTCAATATCAATTCCAATGGACATACAATAATGATTAAATGCTTGAGATGAAAACTCAGCGGCATTATCAAGGCGTATTTTCTTAATTGGATAATCAGGGAAGTGAGCTCTTAATCGAATTAGTTGAGCTAGCAATCTCGCAAATGCCTGATTGCGAGTTGACAACAAACAAACATGTGACCATCTAGTTGATGCATCAATTAAGACCATAAAATATCTGAATGGTCCACATGGTGGGTGTATTGGCCCACAAATATCACCATGTATACGCTCTAGAAAATTAAGAGATTCACTTCTATTTTTTGTTGGTGATGGTCTAATTATCAACTTCTCTTGTGAACAAGAGGTACATGAGAACTTATCAGATTGAAGAACCTCATGGCTCTTCAATTGATGACCACAAGAATTTTCAATTATTTTTCGCATCATTATCGACCCGGGATGGCCCAACCGGTCGTGCCAAACAACAAATTTATTATGATTTGTAAACTTCTAGTTTACAATCATGTGTGCTTCAATTGCACTAATATAAGTGTAGTACAAACCGGAGGAAAAGGCGGGTAACGTTTCCACTACACTTATTTTATCCAAATTATGTCTCGTTATATAGAGATATTCAACATCTCCTTCATTTCTTGTTTCAATATGATATCCATTTTGTCGAATATCCTTGAAACTTAATAAATTTCTATGAGACTTGGGAGAGTATAATGCATTCTCAATGTGTAAATTTGTTCCCCCGCATAATATTACATTTGCTCTTCCGAAGCCTTCAATTATTTTTGAAGTTCCAGATATAGTACTAACATATGTTTCTCGCTTTATTAAATAAGAGAAATATTTATTATCCTTGAAAGTTGTGTGAGTAGTTGCACAGCGAGACATATATCTCCAATAATATTCATTCTACTAAAAATGAACAAACAAAATATAAGTGTAAGAATAAAATTATTGAAACATAATATTTATTATTATTAGCAATGAAAGTTGAAAACATATTTAAATGTAAAACTTTATTATCATTAGCATAGAAAAGAAATTAACATAAGAAATTCAAAGACACTCTTTAACATAGAGCTTTATTACTATTGAATTATTTGTGGTCATTATTTCTTGGCACTTCCATCTTCAATATTGTGATCAATTTTTTTTCATGAGGGTCAACAAAGAAATCAGCAACATCTAAGTGGGTAACATCCATATTGAAGGTGTGAAAAACACAAGAAGGGGGGGTTGAATTGTGTTTTGGCGTTTTAAAAACTTCTTGCAAGTTCTGAAACCTTTCAGAAGCACCAGCGGATAAAGAAACACAATTAACACACTCACACAAAAGAGTAAGGATAGAGAGAGAGGCGAGACAAGCAATTTTATACTGGTTCCTCTCACAAATCGAGAGTAGTCCAGTCCCCTTGCACTTCCAAGGGATTTCACTATAATCACCTAGACTATTACAATGCTCAAACACACTAGTAAGAGACTTCCTACTTGCTCAAGCACACTAGCAAGAGGCTTCCTAATATAAAAGAAATAAAATAGAAAGTGATAAACACTTGATTATAAAATCAAGAGTTTTCTCAAGATTACAACTCAAGACTCTTAAGACTCTAACACAGAATTCCTAATGAATTAGAAAAACAGAGTGTCAGAAGCACAACAGAAATAGTTTCAGAAGCAGTGCTTTCAGTCTTATGTAAAGGAGTAAAGTTGTATAAGTGCGTGTGTTGTTGTTGTAACCTTAATCTTCAAAGAGAGTTTCTCTATTTATATGTGAAGAGGAAATAGAGACGTTTGAAGATAATGACCGTTGCAGAGGTCATTTTCAAGCCAGCTGTGAAAAGGACAAGGTAACATGGGATATTTGCCAATTCTGGTAATGCTTATCCTGTTGTTCCTTTTGCTTGAGAATATTCGCCCTTATGGAGTAAAATAGTACTAACGTCACAATCCTTGATGATAAGGTTGTAGTACTATGATGTAACAATCAATCACAGCCTTTAATTCAAATGATTTCCAATCATTGAATCACTATCAGTTAACACTGGCTTTTCTGTCTTGTTATTCAGAGCCTATGTATCAGACATATGCTTCTGATGTCTTCAGCTTCTGAAACTGTTGGTCTTCTCCATACGTTGCTTCTGATTCAACATTAATCTTCTGAGATGACTTGCTTCTGATTAGCGTTGCTTCTGATATCTTAGCTTCTGATGTCCATGCTTCTGATATCTAAACTTCTGATATTCATGCTTCTGATATCTTAGCTTCTGATGTCCATGCTTCTGATATCTATGCTAATGCTTTGTTTCAGAGCTTAATTAAATCAACATAATATATTTAATCTGCACACTCAAAATTAAATATTAAAATACCCTATTGTTCATTAATACTTTGTTATCATCAAAACACTAAGAGTTAGATTCTGAACATCCTTTGTTCCAACAAATCTAGTATTAATTAACAATGGTTGTTATTTTAATTTACTATGTTCAACAAAGGTTCATAAGCTTTGCACGCTCCCCCTAAGTTGTAAAATTTAGTAATTAAAATAGTTTAAGAATATAATTTTATTTTGACTCAAATTCTTCATATTTTGACTCTTAGAGACTAGTTTTGTAAGCTCTCCCCCTGAGTCTGATAATTAATGGAAAAATTGCACTCTTTCCATTTATCATCATATGAAGAACTTAGTTCAACATAAAATATTATTCTCCAGAATAAATAAACAAATAAAATAATTTACAGAAACGTAAAATTAAACAGATTCTTTTAATTGGTTTCAGTTATTAGCGCTTTTAATCTCAATAATTAATGACTATTACTCCCCCTTTTGTCATCAAACAAAAACAGTTTGTATAAAAAGAAGTAAAAGCATTTAAAAAGCGCGTAAAAAGACCAGTCAAAAACACAACTTTCAAGGAGTCAAGTCAGGAAAACAGTTACAACAACTCCATTAAAGGGATTGTCTGATTCCAAGAACTGAGAGACTATGACTCTTTAAGAAGTCTATAAAAGAAGAGCGCAACACCATTACAATTTACTCAACACTTCCACACATTATTATCAGAAATAATGGATAAGGATAGAAGAGCAAATAAGGGTAAGGCTCCCCGAGAAGTGAAGAAAGAAGAATCACCAAAGAAAACAAAACCAAAAGCAAAGAAGGTTAAGGGTGAAGCATCTTCTTCAGTTCCATTAAGAAGAAGTTATAGAACCAGATCAAAAATAAAACCACAACCACCAGTATACATCAATCTCTCATCAGATTCTGATGATACTAATTCTGATTATAGAGAATTTCTCAAAACATATGATCCAGAACAGTGTGAAGGTTCTTCAGAAGGATCCTCTTCTGGTTCTGATAAGCCAGATTTTGATTATCTGAGGTACTTGGAGAATTATCATTCTCCAACAGAAACCTCAGGCTCTGGTGACTCACAGAAGTCAGATTTAGATTCTAAATAGATTTAGGATCTTATGTAATGATATTCTATTTAATCAATAAAGATTTATGGTTCTGTTTTGAAATCTTTTTCTATAATTTCTTTGTGTTTGACATAATTTGTAAAAACATATTTGAACTTAAAACAATGCAAACAGATAACAGCAAACAAAACAAATTAAGTAAGCAAAAGATGTTCATGCAATTAACAGAATTAAAACTTGTTCAAATATTACAACCACTTAAAAACAATTTTGTGCGCAAACATAGAATCCTAGGGTTGAGATGAGGAGGGGTTAGAAGGAATTCTTGAGATAAGCAACATCATCATCTTCTCAAGAGCTTTGTCAGACTTCTCAGCATTCTTGTTGATAGTTTCTTTCAAATCCATCTGATTAGTCTTGACCTCTTCCAAACCAGCTTCCAGCACCAAGAGTTTATCTCTTTGTTCTCTTTGAATCTGTTCAACCTTTAGAATCCTAGTAGCAGCAGCATCAGAACTTTCAATCATCTGTGTATCAAAACTGAGCACATTAACATCTTCTTCCAGCATCAACTTCTGTTCCAGACTTCTCTGTTCTCTTTCCTTAGCTTTTAGAACTTCCATCTCATCATGTGATAAGTTAGTTAACATCAATTTTTTCTTTTGAAGAGCACTTCCAAATGCATTTTCAAAAGAGTCAGTGAATTGCAGATGTTCATAAACTAACTCATCAACATACTTTTTCTTCAAAGCAGCCATGATAAACCTCTGAGCATTGTCTATCTCATCAAACTTTTCAACAATCTGACTTGGCATAATACCACGTTCAGATTTTAAGTTGTGCATTCTCCTAACATCATTATTAACAAGCCTTGCTAAAATCTCAATGCTAGAAACAGTTTGGTTAGAATGTTGAGTTTGAATGCTTTCTAGGATAGATTGATATGTAATTTCAGGCTCAAAAACAGTTTGGTTGATATTTTGCTCAAGATTAGATGGAGGTGAGACTGGGGATTGAGGTGATGAAGGTATGCTAACAGTGAATTCAGGTTGTGAAGATGATTGAGTTAAAGGATTAGATGCATGAAAAGTGAAGAATGTTTTCTCTAACATATACTCATCAGTCACTTTTTCTCCACATAATTTTAACTGAGAAGTAATTCTAAACACAGCAGAGTTATATGCGGTTACACTTTTAAAGTCTTGTAAACGCAAGTGCATCCAATCATACCGAGCTTTCGGGAGGATGATAGTCTTTTGGTGCTCGTATCGTTCTTTTAAACTATTCCAAAGAACTTGTGGATCTTTTACACTAAGGTATTCATTTTTCAAATCCTCATGGAGATGATGACGAAGAAATATCATGGCTTTCGCCTTTTCTTGATCAGTTGATTTGTTTCTTTCCTTAATAGTTTCTCCATGACCCTCGGCATCTAAATGTATTTCGGCATCTAAAGTCCAAGCCAAATAATTTTTTCCCTAAATGTCAAGAGCCTCAAAATCAAGTTTTGTAAGGTTTGACATAATGAGTACTATAATAAAAGTTTAAACAAGTTAGATAAAATATATAACTTTGCAATATCTTGCAATATTTGAATTAAAATTTAAATGAATATATCAAATATTGAAGTTGTTTACGGAGAGTGTAATTGGATTATAAAAGTTGTTATTTTCTTACACTTGTTGAAATGTGGATATTTTTCTCAATTTGGATGATCGAATTGTATCAATGTTTCACCATATTAATATCGGTAACGAAACATAAATATTATCGAACATCCAAATATATATCATAAATAAATAATCGATTAATATTTATGTAATATGAATGATCAAAAAAGTGTTGTGCATAAAAAAATTATGGCATAAAAGTAAATGAATACATTATAATAACCTGAAAATTGCATATGAAGATTAAGAGTACCAAAAACAACTAACCATAATACATGGATATTGGTAGATCATATTTATCAAATAGTATATAAGTGGTAGTATAAACTGGTTCACAAAGCAAAATATACACTACCAGATTATTGTTGGAATCATGTTGTTAAATTAATAAGTAATGAACTATTTAACTACTATTTAACTACATGAAGCTCTCAGAAGGATTTAATTTGTCTGAGACACATTGTTCTAGTTCTCGAGATGACTATTCCATCAAATTGAATAAGTCTCTATAAGGGCTAAAACAATCTGGGCGCATGTGGTATAATCGCCTCAGTGAATATTTAATAAAAGAGGGATATACAAATGACTCCATTTGTCCATGTATTTTTATAAAAAGGTCTGAAACAGAATTTGCTATAATTGCTGTGTATGTTGATGCTATAATTGCTTAAAGAAAGAGTTTGAGGTGAAGGACTTGGGAAAAACAAATTTTTGTTTGGGATTGCAAATTGAACATTTGAATAATAGTATATTTGTGCATCAAGAAGCTTATATTACAAAAGTATTGAAACGTTTCTATATGGACAAATCTCATCCATTGTCTACTCCAGTGGTTGTTCGAGCATTGGATGTGGAGAAAGATCCTTTCAGACCTCGAGAAGAAGACGAAGAGATACTTGGTCCCGAAGTACCATATCTCAGTGCAATCGGAGCACTAATGTACCTTGCTAATTATACACGCCCTGATATTTCATTTTCTGTCAATCTATTAGCAAGATATAATGCTTCACCTACACGTAGACATTGGAACGAAGTTAAGCATATATTTCGTTACCTTAAAGGTACAATGAATATGGGTTTATTTTATTCAAAAGTACTAAAATTAGAATTAACAGGTTATGCAGATGCAAGTTATTTGTCAGATCCTCATAATGGCAAATCACAAACAAGCTATTTGTTTACATGTGGAGGTACAGCTATTTCATGGAGATCTGTGAAACAAACCATAACAGCAACATCTTCAAATCATGCAGAACTCTTGGCATTACATGAGGCGAGTCGAGAATGTGTTTGGTTGAGGTCTCTAATTCAACATATACAAGAAAATTGTGGTTTATCTTCCGGAAGGATTAATGCAACAACCATTTATGAAGATAATATTGCATGCATTGCTTAGTTGAAAGAGGGATACATCAAAGGAGATCGAACAAAACATATTTCTCCTAAATTCTTCTTCACTCATGATCTTCAGAAGAATGGTGATATAAAAATTCAGCAAATTCGTTCATGTGATAATCTAGCAGATCTTTTCACAAAGTCACTTCCAAGTAGAGTTTTTGAACAACTGATACAAAAGATTGGTCTTCGCCGTTTTAGAGATGGTTTTATGGTTGAGGGGAGAAATAAATATAATATGTAAAAGGATGGTGTACTCTTTTTCCTTCACTAGAATTTTTTCCCACTGGGTTTTTTTCTAGTAAGGTTTTAATGAGGCACATCCTCGATGGACATCCAAGGGAGAGTGTTATGAATATTATAGTTAGTGGATGTCCATATCCATTCCTTTCTAATTCCACTATACTTCCCACTTGTAAGTGGATACTAAATGCTTTTGTTCCTTCACTTCTCCTTTCTATCCTATATATATAGGACTCATGTTATTGTGTAGAATAATCCCAAATGAGAAGTTGAATACAAGTTCTTATTTTTCTATTCTCTTATTTTTATTTCTAACATCCTCCATAATTTTGGAATGCAATTTATTATTCATTTTAAGAAATTCAATTTAAAATATATTAATTTTAAGTATTACCATATATGAATATAGAATAAATTATAGCTATTATATAAGTCTCTCTCTATATAATATAATTATATTATAGGAATAAATAATTTCATTTGTTTCCTATTGATTTTATTTTATTTCATCTTATTGTAGTAATTAAGGCATATTGATTTTTTTTTTCTATTTTATTATCCCAAGTTAAACATCATGTTCATGTGAACGAGTGTGTAAATTTTTTCGTCAAACTTAAAATCTTTTCATATGCCGAGTGCTTAATTCATGTTTCTCCTCTATAATAAGGTGTTCTTGATCTCATCAAAAAATTGTTGCATATTATGTTATTTTTATAATTTAAGTATCAATAGTTGAAAGATCCTTAACCAAGAATTGGATACTTAAGTTTAAGTGTTAAGGATTGCCAACTCATCCTTCTCCAATGCTAAAAGTTTTTAAGAACTGATATTTGGCAGGAAAAAAAACTAAGAACGTGTCTATAATGTTGCTCTTAGAACTCATTATTTGGTTTATATTCAAATTTGAGCGGAAAGTCTTTTAACTGTGGGTCCCACAAAAAACATGCTTTAATTCTCCTTGACATTATATCCAAATAGTGGATGAATCTCACTTGACTCTCGCTTTGAAGTGGAAAATAATCATTGTGTTTGACGGTGAAAACCTTAATCGTGGAAAAAAAAACTCCTAAACTCCAACGGTCTAGTCTAAACCATTAAACTAAATAGCAACGAACTAATAAAAAGGAACAAAATATCCAACTTCAATCAAAATTGAGAGATAAATTTGGTAATTGAAAAAATTTAGGAGAAAAATAAAAATTTCTACAATTTTAAGGAGTATTATTTGACATTTTGTTTTTTAATTGAGAAATAGGTTTATTATTTAATTGATGAATGGGGTATTATTTACTGAAGAAAACCTAACCCCATTCATCAACAAAGAGCACCAACCACCAAAATACTACAACTTCTTCAATTCTCTCGTTCTCTTCCAATTCCAATTCCAATTCCAATGGCTTCTTCCACTTCCACTAATATCTCTCTATCCCCATCCCTCAAACAACTCTCCTCTCTTCAAAATCCTCCTCTTAAATTTCTCCATCCACACCCCTCCTCCTTATTCTCACACCCCACCAACCATTTTCCTAAAATTTCATCTCTTTCTTCTACTTCTCTTAGGTCATCACCTTTATGTGCCACTTCCTCTCAACAACTCATGGACCCCTTTTCAACACCCATAATTGAACCCACCATTGTCAACGTTGATTTGGGTAATCGTAGTTATCCTATTTACATTGGATCCGGTTTGCTCAATCAACCACACCTTCTCCAGAGGTAACTAATTCGTTTTATCAAAATTCGTTCAAATTTTGTTTTTGAATTTTTAAGGCTTAGCTAGAGAGCTTGCAGCCTCTGGTGTGGTTGTAGGTTTGGTTTAAGTAGTTAATTAGTTAGAAGTGGGTAGGCTAATCAATATTCAGGATTCTAGGTTGTAGCTGTCATAAATTCATACTTAGTGAATATATAAAATTCCTCGTCCGTATGCCACCTTCGGAATAGAAGATAAATGTGGCGTGGGTCGAGATTCTAAGATGGCCGAGGTTTAATATGAAATCATTGTTCATTGTTTATTTTTTTTTATAGTTTTATGCGTGCGTAGTATTCTTAATTGATTTTGCTTTTTTAAAAACAAATAAAACGAAAAATCTTGCGAATTTGTTTTATGTTTTCATCGTAGTAATCACAAGTTGCAGAAAAAGATGTAACATGATTAGCAGTATGTTAGCAATGAAAATTTGAAAGGAGTTATATAATAAGGGGCAAGAAAAAATCTCAAGAGGGTTAGATATTTAGAGACAAATGTAATGTAATGTTATACGATACAATACAGTTTATTTATCTAGTGAATTGTTTTGCCACCCATATTTGCATAGTGTCATAATCACTTACAAGCTATCAGGTAAAGTGTTATATCATTAAGAACTAATAAAGTAATTAATTACAAGCTACTAACAAGGATATCAAGTATAGAACTTTGTACATATCCATAAAAGCAATAAAAACAGAGTCTTGTGTTCTTCTTCAACTAACTTCTCCATGTCGAACCCTCTTTACATTGTTAAATCCAGTGAAAATTCCAGGTCATCCGAATTCGCATAGTGAGAACGATAATAAGAAGAGTGAAAACTCCGGCAAATATGAGGCCATTTATTGCAGTGCCTAATAGAATGATACTGTACATATATACTTTGGCTATCCATGAATTAGCACCATACATGAATATTATGGTCATTGGAATTTTTATCATTCTACAGTACATGCCTCTATGATCACGGATACAATACATGCCGTATGCATACAGACAAGAAAATGCTGCAAACCACAAGTAGGAGGGGAGAAAACTTCTCCATGAGTCTGAAAATTTAATTTCTCTTGGAATATCATCAATGAAGGGATTAATGGGGGTGAGCATAGCGACCAGAAAAGCACTTATAGTTGAGAGAACCAAGTGTGGGTTTAGTTCTTGTATAACACTAACACCTGATGCTTGAGATTCTGTGTCCATTGCTGTCTCATAAATTGTTACTGACTCGTTATCGGACAAATCATCAGAATTATCTGTTTTAATATCATACAAAGTTTAGAAAATACTACTAAATTGAATGAACAATGCAAGATCGATTCAAAAAAAATATATCAAACGTAAATTAAACAAGAAAGTAACCTTCAGCTGAGAAATAATCACGTGATTCAGTACTAGAACGACCATCATCATAATCATCACCATCAATCTCTATTAATTCAAAAATAAAAAGTATATGATCCAAAAGTCGGATTATGAACATAACAATTGAAAATATAAATTAACAAAGTGAAGACTCTTACCAATATGATTATGAACATCATGATTATTGTTGCCTGAAGACACGTTAATTCAACAAAAAGTCAAAAACCATCATTAAAGAATCAATCTTGGAATTACCGCTAAACAAATTCATCACACAGAAACAGTACCGTGCTTCAAATTAGAAAAAAAATGACCCATTGTGAGAATCTTGAACAGTTTTTTTTTTTTTTACTACGAGAATCTTGAAGCTATGAATTCAAAGGAATTGAGTTTTCGCGGGCAACTTGATTTCTGAAGGATTACTCTAACGCTTAGTTATATAATACAGTACCTAATCGTTTTTTATAATGATTTACATTTTACATATATGGACCATATATTTTTAGTTGTTTTGGAAAATTACTCTCCGCCCCCCTCTACACTACTCAATTACCCCCCTGAAATCCAAAATTGCCCTTGAATTTCAAGTGAAAATGCAGTTCGGATTTTATAATCCAAATTTTGTGGGGTTTTAACAGGTTCGGATTATAAAATCCGAATTTTGTGGGGGTTTAGGAGGTTCGGATTTTAAAATCCAAATTTTATGGGGGTTTAGAAGGTTCGGATTTTAAAATCCGAACTCTCGTAGCTAATCCGTAGCTACTGTTTGTTTCCTTCAAATCTAAGTTTGGTACACTTCATTTAAGCAATTTATAAGCAGCTTGAATCTTGATGAACCTAGCTTCTGCAGTTTCACCTTCCTCAAGGATTCCTTTGCCATTATAGACTTGAATAGCAAAATAAAAAGAGATTATTACGTACCGAGAGTTAATATCCATCTTTATTTAAAAACACTAGCTATTCATCTGTAATAAATAAAGTTGTAGGAACACTAGCTACCGAACTCCAAAGTTTAAAGTTGTAATCACTTGAAAATTATCCACCGAAAAAGAAATAAACTGATTAGCTATGAAATTATCATAGGTAATTCGTAGCTAATCTATAGTGAAAACAGTTCGGATTCTGCGAGCCAAAATTTGTGAAGTTTAAGAGAATCGGATTATATAATCCGAAATTTATGTGAATTTAACAGGTTCGGATTATATAATCCGAACTTTTCCAAAAACACCCTCAATTCGGATTATATAATCCGAAATTTGATTTTTGTAGCAAATTCTAAGCAAATTGGTAGCTGATCTGTAGCTAATTCGGATTAAATAGAATTCGGGTTCTGCGATCCGAACTTGTTCTAAACACCCCCCAATTCATATCTAAGGGTAAAAAGGGTAGTTAGGGGGGAAAAGAGAAACAAGGGGGGTGCGTAAAGTAATTTTCGTTGTTTTGATATGTTTTGGATTGGGCTTTTATGTTTAGGCCCAATCCACTTGTGAACACTTGTAATTAATACTCGAAAATTACTCTCTCCACCCCCCTTAGTTCTCTTTCCCCCCCTAACTACCCAATATGCCCTCACTTGGGCGTCAGAGCACTTCGTATAATATAATCCGAAATTAAGGGGTCCTTGGATATGAATTGGGGGTGTTTAGGACAAGTTCAGATTCTAAAATCCGAACCCGGCAAAATTCACCAGAACTCATTGTTAGCTACGACTTTCCTACGAATTAGCTACAAAATGTTTCGTAGCTAACAACAACAATAAGTTTGCACTCTCTCTCTTGAACCAACAACCTTCAATAACCCTCTCTCTCTCCTCAAGCTAGCTCCAAATCGAATCTTCTTGCATGTGCTCACACAACAAATGGAGTATCCCATAAGCATAAACATAAACCTTCAATTAAGCTTCCTCTCTCAAACAAAACCACACTCCAAAGGAAGAGACAGAACTGAACAGAACCTAAATCTATTCCGAAGTTGAATTTCAAAATTGTTGAATGTTTGTTCTGAAGATGCTAAAGTTGTGTTCATATGTTGTTACTGTTAATTCATTGTTTAAATCAATTTAAACTGAACCTAAATCTATTCCTTCTTCTTCTATCTCTTGTAGTTGGTTTCAAAATTTTAATAATATGTTTATGTGTTGTGTTCAATTTTCATTCGTGTATATATGTTTGTTTTGAACCAATGAATTAAGGTTGTTGATTTTAGTAATTAATCACATGTAAAGGGTTATGGCTTAGGGGCTTGTGATAATGTTTTCACCGAAAGGAAAGATCTGATTTTAGTTACATTTGCTTTTATTGTTTTTGTTTTTACTAGAGATTAGCTACGAGTTGCCTACAAACAACGTCGTAGCTAACCACTGATTTTCTTGTTGAGAAGAAAACAAACGTTATCTACGACTTAGCTACCAATTAGCTACAGTATAGCTATGAAGTTCGGATTTTATTATCCGAACCTGTAAAACCCCCGCAAAGTTCGGATTATAAAATCCGAACCTATAAAACTCCCGTAAAATTCGGATTTTATAATCCGAACCTGTAAAACCCCCGCAAAATTCAGATTCTATAATCCGAACCTGGTAAACCTCCAAAAAATTGAAGGGTAATTTTGGATTTTAAGAGGGTAATAAAGAAGTGTAGGGGGGCGGAGAGTAAACCTCTTAATACTCCTATATAAGCCACTATAATGAATGGTATAGGTATTAAACCTATTGCATCAACAATTGGAATCAAAGGCCCAGATCCGTTTTTGTTTCAACAAAACCGTTTCAACCGTTTTTTCCTTTCTCCCACGTGAATCACTCTTTCTTCTCCGGCGAGTCTTTTCTGCATCTTTCATGGCGAAAACAACCCACTTCGCACAACCAGCAATTTCTCGATTCGACGGCTACTATGATCACTGACAAGAATTGATGGAGAACTTCATCCGTTCTAAAGAATACTGGGATCTGATTGAGACCGATGTCGTCGCAGCTCCGGCAGGAGCAACAACAGAACAACAACAAGCAGCCACCGCACTCAAACTTCGCGATATCAAGCTCAAAAACTACCTTTACCAAGCAATTGAAAGATCAATCTTGGATACGATCTTGGTTCGTGACACTGCAAAAGATATTTGGGATGCCATGAGAAGGAAATTCTCAGGAACAAACAAGGTCAAGAGAGCTCAGTTACAATCTTTAAGGCGTGAATTTGAGATTCTTGCAATGGCAGAAAATGAATCAGTGAATGAATACTTTGCAAGAACTCTTGCTATTGCCAACAAGATGAAAGCACAAGGTGAAAGGGTGGAGCAAACAACCATTGTTGAAAAGATCCTTCGATCAATGACTCTGAAATTCAATTACGTGGTGTGTTCAATCGAAGAATCTAATGATGTAACTTCCCTCTCTATAGATGAATTGCAAAGCTTTTGCTTGTGCATGAAGCCAGAATGAATCATCAACAAGAACGAGGGGATGAACAAGCTCTGAAAATCTCAGGTTCTGGTAGATGTCGCGGTGATTTTCGGATATCAAGCTATTGATTAGCTTTGACTCGCAAAATAGGATTCACCACCGAACTTTAATTTTTCCAAGGGAAAGGAAAAAGATCGAATAAAACCCACAAATAAACATGCAGAGCTAAAGAAGCAATGAGCAATGCAATAAGAGATCGAAGGTACGGGGGTTGGTTACGCCTAAGGAAGGTATTAGCACCCTAAACGTCCATGGTACTCCATGGTAACCTCTTGTATAAAATGTTCTTTGTGCTTTTGTTTTAATGCTTAAAAGAAAGAAAAGAGAAAATGTTGTTTTTTTTTTTTTATGATTTTTGAAGATGTTTAAATATGCTTGAATTTTGTTAAGTTTTATCGAAAATAAAGAGTTAAAAATCTCTTGACGGAAAGTCAAGGTTTTCTTAAAAAACCTATTTTGAAGATTTAATTTTTTTGAAAGTTTTTTGTATTTTGAGAGTCTAAAAGAACAAAAATAGATAAATAAACATGCAAGAGTAACAAGATGATGCAAAATTAACAAAATAATCCCTTTCCTTGTATTCACAAAAAAAAACTAAAAAAACAAAAGATAAAACAAGAATGCATTTTAAATGAAAAAGTGAGGGAGGAGGGTGTTGAACCCATGACCTCTCAATTACAAAACAATATTTCAGCCATCTGAACCAGCGCGCGCAACTTGATTAAAATACGCTTTATTAGTATTAGTATTAAAAAGGTTGTTTGAATGAAACAGTGCGCCATCACACCTTCTTCTTCCTCATCTGTTCGTTTTTAAAAACAAAGCCACCATGGGAAAATCGTGTTTCTTCATTTTTTCACCAAATTTGACATGTTAATATACCATTTTACTCATAATTTCATGAGGAATCTAATCATAACATTCAATTTAACTGTAATAAATTTTAGAACGTGTAATCAACGAAAAACCATAAGAACCTAAAAACCTAAACTTGAAATTAAATTTCGTACATGCATATTCAATGCCCAAAACGTTAGGGCTATTATTCCTCACATTTTAAGAAGCATGAATGAGACAAGAATGAATTGAAATGATGCTCAAATAAGTGAGTTCGAATTCTCAAGAAACTTACCAATTGGAGAAAGTCCAATGCCCCTTCAAGTGATGTTTCAAGATGCTAAAATGATACCTTTAGCTTCCCTGAGTCCCCATAAATGTAATGGTACGATCACACTGTCACGAAACCTTCTGAAATGTTCCACCCAAATCAAGTTGAAGAATGAAAAAAAATGGGATTTGGAGATGGTAATGGAGGTGTTACAGTTGCTTATTAATGCATACAGAAACTTTGTTATGATTTATTGATGGTTATTTGATGAAAAAAACAAAAGAAACTTGAAGTTTTCAAGGAATTCGAAAATATGGATTTTCAAGCTTCTTTAATGGAGTTTTGAGAGAAATGTTTGTGTATTTTCTGTGTGTTTGAGTTCTGAGACTTGAGGGGCTTTTACAGAGGGTTCATTTGGTCTTCATAAGTGAACAAGATTGGGGTTTAGTTGGCTTTGGATGCTGGTTTGTCTCTAAAGTTACAAAAGTGGTTGAAAAAGCTTTATGGTTTCAATGTGAGATGGAGTGATCAAGGAGGCAAAGTGAGACGCTTTCTCTGAGTTTAGAGGCTTGCTTCTAATATTTTGGATGGAGTGTGATCAGAAGAAACAATAATCCGGCCTTAGCTCAACTCATCTTCCAACGTTCACATTAGTTAATTCTCTCTATCAATTTTTGTGAACAACTCCGTTTATGTTTAACATGTGGCAAACAAAATAGATATGTTGCAACATGAGTAACTCCCTTATTATACTCCATCAGTCCCAAATCAATATATGAAATAGGTGGAGTAGTGGAAAGTAGGCTAAATATTGGATCCTATGACTAAAATAAAAGATTTTTTTATAAATTAAATAAAAGATATTACTTTTTATTATTTGAGACTAATATTCATATATATATTTTTATTTTTTATCGAGGTCGAGGATCCACCGCCGAACGCAGTGAAACAACAAGTTTATAGATTTAAAATTTCTCTATATCCAAGGTGATGAACCCGTTGACTATTAGTTAAAGAAGGATGGGTCTAGCTACTCAACCACATCCCCCGAGGCCCAAGTTATATGTACTCCCTCCGTTTCAAAATATGTCACAATTGACCAATATATGTATGTCAATGCACATCTTTGATCACAAATATCTTTGATTATGTAATTTTAAAAATTCTAAAAATTTATATTTTAAAAATAATTTTGGTGTCATGTAATATTGGTGTTATTTTAAGAAGAAAGAATTCAATTGTCTCTACAAGTGGTAGGAAAAAGAAAAACAAAAACAAAAGTGGTAGGAAAAGATGCAATCAAGCCAAAAGTGAAGCTAATGAGTCAAAAACTCATCATCAACTTTACCCTTATTTTAATAATATTCCAGAATCCCTCACAATCCAGATTCTTCTTCAACTTCCCATCAAGTCTCTTCTCATTTGTAAATCTGTGTGCAAAAATTGGAAAGCACTAATTTCAGAGCCACATTTTGCTAAATTGCACTCTGATCGAACAACAAGTTGTTTCCTTATTGGGGTTCACGGGCACCGCAATGGTCATCGACTAGCGTTAACTAAGTTGTACCATGTTGAGAGTGATCCTAAGAAGTTTAAGGTTGGAAGCAATAATCATGTCAAGATTGAGCCTGTGTTGAAGCTTCCTGATGTTGAAGAATTAATGGAGAAAAACGACCTATTTAATTGGGACAACCAGAAACTAAGTTGTACCATTTTGAATTCTTGCAATGGCTTGCTTTGTTTGTGTGACCTATTTAATAAATATCTTTTATTAATTTGCAACCCAATCACCCGAGAGTTCATAAGACTTCCCGAAGCTCGTACTGACAACATAGTAGCAGCTGGTTTTGGTTTCGACCCTAAAACTAATGAATATAAAGTGATAAGAATGAAATGTGGGTATAGAACTTTTAACGATGACGATGGATATAAGGTTTTCGATGTGATCATTGAAATACACACGGTTGGAACACAGTCATGGAAAAATGTTGAAATGGATCCTCAGATTTCTATTTCAAATTATATTGGGTATTCCACTTGTATAAATGGTGCACTTCATTGGATCAAATTTGAAAGTGGTCTTAGGCAAATGTCAATTTTGTGTTTCAACTTTGAAAGTGAGAGGTTACAATCATTCCCTTCTCCTCCTCCACTTGTGTTAGGAGATCATACAAAATTAGAAATATGGTTCCAAAAAACAAAAGTCAGCATGGGAGAATCAAGGGGTTTTCTATACATATGTGAAAGACCTTCTGATAAAACATTTACAATGTGGTTTATGATGAAGTATGGAATTGGAGAATCATGGACTAAGGTTTACAACATTGATGTTCTGGTCGAGCATATGGGTCTATCTCATTCGTATAGTGGTTGCTGGCCGATTAAACCCTTTGAAGAGGGTGCTTCTTTATTTTTACATGATCGTCGTTCAAATGGTTTTATCTATTTTGAACCAGAGAAATATGAATCCAAAAAATTTCATATTCAGGAGATTTCTGACTCAACATTTGTCAAAGTAATTTCACATATTCCAAGTTTGATCTCATTGAAGGATGTCGTGAAAAGAGACAATGTTCGGGTGTCGAAAATAAGAAATTGTCCTTCAACAAGCAGACTTATGCAAAATAACAAGTAACTAGGATTTGAAAAAGAAAATAGCTAGATATCTCGTTTTAGGATGCGAATGATTGATGTCTTTTTTGTAAGCTTTAATCCTGATGTTCATTAGTTATTATCTATGTATGTATGTATGTATGTATGTATGTATGTATGTATTCTTGCTGATCTTCTTCATTCTGGTTCCTAATCTCCTATATATTCTTTTCCCAGATTTAAAACTTTTAACAATTCAATTTCAATTGTTGGGCATGATATTGAACCTTTATCATTCTATTGTTGAACCCTTATTTTCGGGGGTTGGTTTCGTTATGGGAAGATATTAATATCCAGAACGACTATGATACTCCATAGAAACCTCTAGTAAAATAACAACGGTTGCATAATTTTTTTTTTATAGACAATATTTGTTGTTAGTATATTTATTTTTTCTTCTTTAACAAGACTTGAACGCTGAACTTCTTATTCCTTAACCCTTAACTAAACTTGCTTAATCTGTTGAGCTATCTATCCTCTCAACATTTGCATTAGTTAATCTTCTTCGTCGATTTTGTGAGCAACTCCGTTTATATTTAACATGTGGCAAACGAAATGAATATGTTGCAACGTGAGTAACTCCCTTGTTGTACCGTCCCAAATCAATACTCCCTCCGTTCCAAAACTATTGTCCTTTTAGCATTTTAGTTTTGTCCCAAAACTATTGTCCTTTTCGCAAACCAATGTAAAGTTAATGTTAGTTTATCAATTGTACCCTTACAAAAGTTAAAGTATTAATTAAATATATTTTCTCTTTCTTAATAAAGTAAGGGTAAAATAGATTTAATTTATCAATCTTTATTGTTTCTTAATCCACGTGCATAACTCTAAAAGGAAAATAATTTTGGGACGGAGGGAGTATATGATATAGGTGGAGTAGTGGAAGTAGGCTAAATTTTGGATCCTACCTTTGACTAAAATAAAAGATTTTTGTTATGACTTATGAAGTAAATAAAAGATATTATATTTTATTATTTGAGACTAAAATAGATATATGTATTTTGATTTGTTGTCGAGATCAGGATCTACCGTTGAACGCAGTGACTAAATCCTCGTTGGATTGCAAGCACCTCAAAGAATGAGACAGCTGGTCCATTGATTTAAAATTTCTTCATACACAAAGTGATTATTGAACCCTCGACTGTTAGTTAAAGGAGAATGAGTTCAACTGCTCAACCATACCCCTTGAGTTATATGTACTCCCTTCGTTTCAAAATATGTCACAATTGACTAATTTACGTATGTCAATGTACATCTTTGATTACAAATATCTTTAATTATGTATTATAAAAAATCTAAAAATTTATATTTTAAAAATATTCATCGAGACAAATTGAACAACATCCTATATTTTAATATTTATTTTTGTATATTAATCAAAATATATGGTCAAAGTATATTATAAAAATAGTGCGCACGTAACTCAAAAGAAACTTATTTTGAAATGGAGGGACTCTTTAGTTTTGCTTATAACCCAAAAATAAAATAAGTATGATAATCACTTAATTGTAGGGATATAAACCAACAAATCTAATCATAAATAAATATTTTTTCAACAAAAAATAATTTAAATCTTATGTAAATCTTAACAAAAATTATAAAATCTTTTTTACTCCAACATATGATCCTTCATGTGTACTGTATATATAAATACAAATAAATCGCCACCCTCTCTTAAAACCTAAACAAACGTACACATAACCATGAAAAGAAGAAAGAATTCAATTGTTTCAGCGAGGGCTAGGAAAAGATGCAATCAAGCCAAAGGTGAAACTAATGAGTCAAAAACTCATGAACTCTGCCCTTATTTTGATAATATTCCAGATGGCCTCACAATCCACATTCTTCTTCAACTTCCCATCAAGTCTCTTCTCATTTGTAAATCTGTGTGCAAAAATTGGAAAACACTAATTTTAGAGCCACATTTTGCTAAATTGCAATTTGAGCGAGCAACAAGTTGTTTCATGATTCGGGCTAACGATGATTATAGACGAGTTTCAACTTTGTACCATGTTGAGAGTGATCCTAAGAAGTTTGAGATTGGAAGCAATGATCATGTCAAGATTGAGCCTGTATTCAAGCTTCCTAATGCTGAATCATTAATGGAGAAAAACGGCGAGAACGATAATGGGGGCAACCAGAGACTTAGGTTAAGTATTTTAAATTCTTGCAATGGCTTGCTTTGTTTGGGTGACCCTATTGGAAATCCTTTAGTAATTTGCAATCCAATCACCGGAGAGTTCATAAGACTTCCCGGAGCTAATGTGACTTATTCCGGTACTTACAAAATAAATGCCGGTTTTGGTTTCCAACCTAAAACTAATGAATATAAAGTGATAAGAATAAAAAGTTGGTGGAACAAGGAGGTTGTGCGTGCGATCCTTGAAATACACACGGTTGGAACACCGTCATGGAAAAATGTTGAAATAGATCCTCAGATTTCTATTTCAAATCTTAAGTATCCGACTTGTATAAATGGTGCACTTCATTGGATCAATATTGATGAAAGGCAAATGTCTATTTTGTGTTTCAATTTTGAAAGTGAGAGGTTGCAATCATTCCCTTCTCCTCCACATGTGATAAAAAATCTTACAATCCTAAGCAGAAATATCACCATGGGAGAATCAAGGGGTTTTCTTTACATATGTGAAAGATCTTCTATTAACTATATTACAATGTGGTTTATGAAGAAGTATGGAATTGGAGAATCATGGACTAATGTTTACAACATTGATGTTTCAGTCGAGCATATGGGTCTATCTAAATCGCTGGCTCGATGTGGTTGTTTATGCTGGCCAATTAAACATTTTGAAGAGGGTGTTGCTCTATTTTTACATCATCGTTTGTCAAATTGTTTTATCTATTTTGAACCAGGGAAATATGGGTCCAAAAAATTTCGAATTCATGGGATTTCTGACTCAAAATTTGTTGAAGTAATTTCACATATTCCAAGTTTAATCTCATTAAAGGATATCGTGAAAGGAGACAATATTGAGGTGTTGAATATCAACTCAACGTTTAAATAATAGGAAAGGAAAATGAAGTTCTTTCCTTTGCTCAAGAGATTATTTAAGACTAGGCAAGTACATGTTCTACATTATCTTATGGTGACGTGATAAATATAACTTCCGCGGATGATGGTCAAGAGTACGGTGAAGAGCACACTTTCAAAGAAGAGGACGTTTGTTTTTGTATAGATCGGTATTCGAACCCATGGTGGACAGATTTTTAGTGAAGAGTATAGCTAAGAAGTAATTTAATTTCAATACTGCAGGCATGATTATGCTATAATCACAAATTTTAGGATGCTAAAGATGTCATTTTTGTAAACTTTAATCTAGATGTTCATTAATCATTATGGATTGTGGATATATGGTTTTCATGATCTTCTATTTAGGTGAAGATCATTTATACTATACAGTATACATGCGTCTCTTTTTTGTCTCATATGCGTGCCTTTAGCCCATTTTAGAGTTCGAGTTATGATTTGGAGCAAATGTTGCATGAGATGAGAGGATTAGATTGTGTAGCCTCAGATGTATTCATGTACAAATTTGTATGAAAATCTCATTGGAAAGCTCCTTCAGTTCCTCTTCTCTCTTTCACAATATTTATTGTAAATTGTTTACTAACATAATTCTAAAATAGGTTATAGTTACATATAGGACATGCGAGTCTAAAAATTAATTGTTTGGTGGATCGGACCGTCAACTCACATGTACATCAATAACTGGGGTGGGGTTAAATTTTATACTCAAACATCTAAATTGACTCGTCTCATTTTAAAACAGACTTAAGTGGGACATATTTTAACGGGTCGGTAAGGCCGGACTTGCTCAGGAAAGCTGACTAAACTGGATGAAATCAACCGAATTTGACAATTTGGATGTAAGATCATTTTTATATTTATATGTAATAATTTTTTTTGGTTTTGCGACTGTGCATTGTTATAGGTTGTTGCAGAACGAGCTTTTATTTCGATATTTTGTAATTGCTATTTAGCTCTTAATTTTGGAATTTAGACTTATGAAGAGATTAATTTTTGTAACTTTTAGTTATTTTGTTTTGATGACCCAACATTTTGACCATGTTGAATAATTGATTTAGTTGGTTGAAAATATTTTATGATGAACTTTAATATTCTAATTTTTTTTTATAGATAATATTAATTGTTAGTAAATAATATATTATAATTTTTTTGTCAAGATTTGAACCTTGGACCTTCAGTAGCTCCTTAACATTCTAATTAATTATATGTTTATATATTTCATGCAAATAAAATATTGAAAATAGATTACGTTTTAGAGAAAAAAGTTTGGTCCTTTTTTTTTAAGAAAAAAAAAAGGTAAACTAGAATGCTCACACATGTTTAACACTTTAACTAGGTTAAAAGGGAATGTGTTGAATTTTTAGTAAATTAATGTAGTAGTAGGGTTGCTAACTTACCGCCACTTATCAGCACCTATTATTACCTAACCTAAACTTAAATTTGTCGACCCAAAGTTTTAAAGTTGTAGCTCTATACAACCCTAATCCTTCATGTGCTTTGCATCACCCAAAAGTATTAATTTCCCATTCCTTTAAACTTCAACAAACGTTCTGTGTTTGCTATCAAACTAACAGACCACACACAGTAACTTCTCCGACAAGTTACTTTCACTAATCACTCTTTTTTCCTTTTTTACTACTAAATATCATAATCAACCCATTAACCTCTCATATTTATCTTCTTCACTTTGTCTGTGGATTGTGGTTTTCTTTTAGGTGTTATTCAATTGGGATTTCGATGGATTTTAAAAGACTTTAAAGACTTTTTTATGATAAAAAAGTCTTGTGTTATTCAATCAAGACTTTTTAAAATAGTAAGCAAATCTTGTGTTATTCAATCAAGACTTTTATAAAAAATAAGCAAAAGTTTTTTAAACAAGTCTCTCAAAATCTCACAGAATCAATATAATCTCACAAAGTCTTTTAAAATCTTCAAGACTTTTTTATCATAAAAAAGTCTTTTAAAATCTAGTGAAATCTCAATTGAATAACCCCCTTTATAATTCGAGCTTCAAATTTTCAATATTTAATTTTTAGAAATTAAAGTGACCATTTTATTTTATTCTTCCTTTGTTTGCTTCTTAGTTTCTTGTTCATCCTTTATATATGATGCTTCTCAATTAATTAATTTATTACTTCAGAAAGATAAATTGCTCCCATCAGGATTTAATTCCTGGACACTTGAGCTATCTTACAGAGATTTCTCAATTGCGCGCTCATTCTTTTTATTTGTTTTAATTTATTTTGTTTCTTTTTTTATTTGTGTGTATGTTTGGTAAGTTCCTCCTCTATGATAGTTATCAATTGCTCATCCTTTTGTGTATGATCAGAAGAGTCAAAATTGATTCTAGAGATCTATAATTGATTTTGTCATTTTGAGATGAGATTATGGTTCATCTTACGTTCAACTCAATTTTAGATAAAATCAATTTGATAGGTTACAACATCAATTCACACAAAATTTATTTATACATCAATTCACACATAATTTATTTATTTTACTACTATAGAACCAAACATACACATAACCATGAAAAGAAGAAAGAATTCAGTTGTCTCTGCAATGGCTAGGAAAGGAAGCAATGAAGCCAAAGGGAAAGCTAATGAGTCAAAAACTCATGAACATTACCCTTATTTTGCTAATGTTCCAGATAGCCTCACAATCCACATTTTGCTTCAACTTCCCATCAAGTCTCTTCTCATTTGTAAATTTGTGTGCAAAAATTGGAAAACACTAATTTCCCAGCCACATTTTGCTAAACTGCACTTTAAGCGAGCAAAAAGTTGTTTCATTATTCAGGCTAGCGATGATTATAGACGAGTGTCAACTACCTTGTACCATGTTGAGAGTGATCCTGAGAAGTTTGAGATTAGAAGTGATGATCATGTCAAGATTGAGCCTGTGTTGAAATTTCCTAATGTTGAATCAATAATGAAGAAAAACGGCGAGAATGATAATGGGAGCAACCAGAGACTTGAGTTAGAAATTTTGAATTCTTGCAATGGCTTACTTTGTTTGTATGACCTATCTAATAGAAATCCTTTAGTAATTTGCAACCCAATCATCAGAGAGTTCATAAGACTTCCCAAAGCTCGTACTAACGACATAGTAGCAGCTGGTTTTGGTTTCCAACCTAAAACTAATGAATATAAAGTGATAAGAATAAAAGAACGGTGGACAGAAGTTAACTGCAACTATGATTGGGTGGGTGCGCGTGCGATCCTTGAAATACACACGGTGGGAACACTGTCATGGAAAAATGTTGAAATGGATCCTCGGATTTCTATTTCAAATCTTAGATGTCCCACTTGTATAAATGGTGCACTTCATTGGATGAAAATTGATAATGGACAAATTTCAATTTTGTGTTTCAACTTTGAAAGTGAGAGGTTGCAATCATTCCCTTCTCCTCCTTCTCCTCTACATGTGTTAGGAAATCATACAACCCTAATCACCACCATGGGAGAATCAAGGGGTTTTCTTTACATATGTGAAAGACCTTCTATTAACAATGTTACAATGTGGTTTATGAAGAATTATGGAATTGGAGAATCATGGACTAAAGTTTACAACATTGATGTTTCGGTCGAGCATATTGGTCTATCTCAACCGTATGGTGGTTGTTGGTCGATTAAACATTTTGAAGAGGGCGTTGCTGTATTTTTACATTATTATGCACCGAATTGTTTTGTCTATTTTGAACCAAAGAAATATGGATCCAAAAAGTTTCAAATTCATGGGATTTCTCACTCAAAATTTATCAAAGTAATTTCACACATTCCAAGTTTAATCTCATTGAAGGATGTTGTGAAAGGAGAAAATGTTGAGGTGTTGGATATAGACTGAACATTTCAATAGGGAGAGGAAAATGAAGTTTTTTCCTTTGCTCAAGAGATTGTTTGAGACTAGGCAAAGTAAATGTTCTTCGTTATCTTATGATGAGGTCTTCAATATACCTTCCCCCACAATTTGATTTCAATAGAGCATGCATGATTATGTTAAAAATCACCAAGTTTTAGGATGCCAATGATGTCTTTTTTGTAAACTGCTATCTAGATGTTCATTATTTATGGTTTTCATGATCTTCTATATGTCCTTTTCTTAATCTATTCCATTTGCCAATTTTTCTTAATATATTCCACAAGAGTCTTTTGTTCCTTTTTTGTCTAGTTTTTACCCTTCCTATATGTGATGAAGGGTCGGTGGATTGTATGGTTTTATGGAATAAGTTATTATTTGTTGGAGTGAAATTCCCGGGTATTATTGTCTCGAAAAATATTTTACACTAGAGTCAAATTTCAAATTTTTGTCACAATGGACTAGACATGTCTTTCATTGGGCCTGTAAATAAAAACTCATGTTAACAATGGGTTAATATTCGAAAATTACTCTCCCCACCCCCCTTAGTTCTCTTTTCCCCCCTAACTACCCGTTTTACCCTTACTAGTGTGTTAGAGGGGTTCGGATAAAATTATCCGAATTTTTCGTACAAAATCGGATTATAAAATCCAAACCTAGCAAAATTAGGGGAAAAGGAAAAAAAAATCCGAACTTGATAGGGAAAAATAATCCGAATAGCGTTAACTCCGTATTAGCTACCAATTAGCTACAAAAATTGTTCTAGCTAACAACAACAAGTTTTCATTATCATTTTGTTATCTATTTTCATGAATAAGTTTTCACTCTCTCTCTCTCTCTCTCTCTCTCTCTCTCTCTCTCTCTCCTTGTTCCCTCTTATGAGTCAACAACAACAACCAACAAGAACAACAACAACAACAACTACAAACAACAACAACAACAACAAAATAATATTATCAAAGTTTGGAGGTTATGAATGTTATCAACCAACTTAGCTTACTTATCAATGTTTTGTTACCAAACAACATATGAAAAAAGAAAAACAACAACAATAATAAACAACAATAACAAACAACAACCACATATGTTTGTTCTCAACAATAAAAGAAGCACAAAACTACAAAATACACTACCACCAACAAAAATAAACAAATAAAACCATAAACTAACGGAAAAAAATAAAAATTAAAGAAATAAACACATAAGTTTGAATTAGCTAGAAATTAGCTAGGAATTGGCTAGAAATTAGCTACGAAATTTCGGATTATATTATCCGAACCTCCTAAAACCCCCACAAAATTCGGATTATATAATCCGAACCTGCTAAAACCCCCACAAATTCCGGATTATATAATCCGAACCTATAAAACCCCCACAAAATTCGGATTATATAATCCGAACCTATAAAACCCCCACAAAAATTGGATTTCCACATGAAAATAAAGGGCAATTTTGAATTTTAGGGGGGTTAAAGAGTAGCATAGGGGGGTGGAAAGAGTAATTTTCTTAATATTCAGCTCTACAACTTTAGGCCCGAGTCCGATTGTCAAAGGAAGGGCCCATTAAGACCACTAAGGCATAATAATGATAATAGTAATTTACACGTGGTATCACTAATTCACCCACTCTCTTCACGAACTTTTCCATGATCTCCATTATCTCCTCCTATGATGACTCTCTTATATATTAGTCATCATGAATATTAGAAGGGGGTCGACTTCTTCATCCTCATACCACCATATCATAGTAGAACGACGTAGCTCTGATTTCCTTATCACTTAGGAATGTTGAGAAACTCAAGTGTCAAATGTGAGTAATGTGGGGGAAGAAGTCCCACATTGGTTGAAAGTGTGGAGACTTGAGCATTTATAAGTGAGATGACACATTGCCTTAAGGTTTTTGGTAAGAGTGTGGTGTCCAACTCACTTGTAACAATGCTCTTGGTCATTGTGTGGATGATCCCCAAGCTGCCCCCTCGTGCTCTAACAAGGGATACATAAGACAGGGACTCTCCCTATCAAACCATAACACAAACAACTCATATCAGCGTTAGTCACACGACTGACCTGATCAACTCCTAAGTTCCAGACCGGAACATTGAGTATTTTCAAAATTTTAAAAATATCAAAATTATGCATATTGTTCAAAAGTACAACATAGAGTGAAGTATGGTAACTCTTACCTGCTAATTGTTTGCTCCGCATCTTAACAATATCACCACTGTTGATGTATTATGTATAACTATTTCGACTTTACGATATTTAGGTGGAGGAGCATTTTTCCTAATGTAAGAGGGTTTGTTTGGAAGTTCAACTTGTTGTCATATGTCATAATTTTTCATGAGGTACATATGGTTGTGGTTAAATCTATTTATAATATTTTTTGGAGTTAGTTTCTTTTATTGTTAAAACTTATTTATTTTAAAGATTCTCGTGGTTGAGTAGTTATGGTTGTCTTTGAATAGGAATTATATCCGTCTTGATTTGTTTAGGAGAAAATTTATTGGAGATGTGAATGCTAAGTTATGTTTTGTTTTGTTTTTGGAACATTTGAATACGAATTTCATATGTTTATCGGTATAATTGTATGTTTGTGTCATATGGCATGTGGTATGTTGGTGGTTAGGGATTATGGTAGTCATTGCAAAGTCATAATGTTTTCCATCTCTTTTTAGTGTTTCTCTTTGGGGGCTAGAGGTGGTAGTTGTAAGGGTTTTGACATTGATAGTCTTTGAGCTATTTACAATATGAGATATATGAGCATGTATCATATAAAATATGGTGTATGTTGTCTAAATGATCGTCGAATTAAAATTTTGTCTAATTTCAATCAAAAAAATATAATGTATTGACTACGTAACTACATTATTTCTCAATATAAGAAAATTATCAGGCCAAAAGTTCTCAAGAAAACATTGCTCGCTAAATTTTTTGACGGCCTGAACCGCCAACAAATAAAAATTTACTTTTATATTATTTCTTGACGATCAAAATTGCCAACAAATAATCGGCATGTGCGTCACATTTTATGAAAGTCACTTATTGACGATTTTTGCCGCTAAGTAGTGATTGAATAAAAATTTCTTCAAAGTTTTTTTTTTTTTTGTTGAACAAAAATTTCTTGAAAGTTTTTAACTCTTAAAAAGTGATGATTTATTATAATAAACTCACAAACACTTATTTTATGGCTCATTAGTTGTAGAGGGAAATGTAGTACTAAGATTGGTGAAGGGCCAGGCAAAATTTGTTGGACCATTGATTCATTATTGGATTCAAATATGAGCTAAGAGATAGAGAGAGAAGAACATGCTAATAATTATAGTATGTGCTATGTGGTAACTATTTTCGATGAAGGTTCAAACTTCAAAATATATACTCTCCTAGTGAGCACAGGGAGGAGGGAGGGTCACAGACATAGTTTGGTTGCACAGTCTAATTCTATGCTTTTTTTTAATTTCACTTCTTTAACGGACCCATTGTTTGCCCTATTTATTTTTATGCAATTTCATAGTCATATTCATATCCTTCTGTCATTTACACATAGCACCATAAAATGCTCAGAGATACATAAATAATAAAGCTGTATCTCTATACATAGTTACATACATACTACTATAGGCTATAGCATAAGAACATAATAATGACTTCCTCTAAAACCTACTAGTACATAAATAAAATTGTCTTGTAAGATACACAAGTAGGCATATTATACTATATACTTCTCATTTAATCTAGTATTATGATTCATTGATTAAATGGTAAAATCAACCTCTATAATGTATATGATATAATATATGTTTGGATGGTACACCATCGAATTGGTCAATAATACTACCTCCGATCATAAATATAAATATAAAAAAAATTACATTTTAGATACACTTAGATAAATTGAAGGGGTTTGGATTCCACAAATTTATTCATCATTGTTTGATCTTAAATCAATGGCAAAAATTGTTTAAATATAATTTGTTGAATATGTAATATCATGAGACCGATTTTAAATTGATGGTCAATATTAAGTATTAGTTGAGTGTACATGTAAAGTTTTTTTTTTTTGAAATGGTAAATTTTATATCTTTGAACCGTAACAGCTTTAATTTGCTAAAATCATAGTGAAATTTTACGTTGAATTAGAAGTTTTAATTTGGCGCAAACTTTGTTATCACAATAAAGAGAGCTAACCCGAGTGATTTTAAATAGATAAAATTGATTATTATTTTTTTTTACATATTTGAGTGGCTTTAAATAGATAAAATTGATTATTTTAAATAGATAAAACTATATGTAAATTATAGCTCTGAGTCTAAACATAACTTTTACATATTTAACCCTATATTTAAATATAAGCAACTTCATATTCATCTCACTTTCAACACAAATCAATATAATTTTACAAACTTAGTTGAATCAAATCATTTTTATTATTCCAAAAGCAAACACATTTTGAAAAATATCATCATGCTACATGAGCAAGAATATATGTCATTAATGCGTCACTGATTCATAGAAAAAGATGGAGTACTGTTCTTTTTTATTCAGCACAGGATTTTGCACTGCTTGCAAGCCAAATACCATGAATCCATGATACCAATACTACATGACTAAAGTTGGTGGTTAATTAATTATGTGTATTATGCAATGCATGATTAACTTTTAACTTTCCATCATCATCACTTTTTTAGTATTAGTATATCTTTTTGTAATAAAGCCAATCATTTGAATTAGCAAAAGAATGAAGAGAATGTTTGTGAGAAGATAGACAACAAAATAACATAACAATAATTAGTATTTCTAATAATTAGTCATTGTCAGTTCAATTAAGTTCCCAACATGACACGTGTCAACTTAGGAACATTTCTTAACTAAAAACAGAAATAACAACCAAACTACATTCATTTTTCACATTCATTAATTAACCTTAATTAACTTACATATCCTAAGCTCATTATATATAGGAGTAGCAAATAGCATATATATATTTATATAATAAATAAAATACTAATTAAGCATATTTAAGATTCATCTTCAAATCTTCAAACTAAGCAAATTCAATTAGCATAATCTGGTGATCTAAGAGTGTAAGAGTTGAGAGTAAGCTCCAATGAATTAGCATTGATGAAACCATGATCTTCACCTTGATACCAACCATAACCAGCACCATAGTTAGATGAATTTGATTTGAGATTACAATAACCACCATGATTAATGTCTTCACCATGCATAGGAAATAAAGGAAGTGTTTCAATTTCAGGGGAACCATTTTCATGTTCATCTTCTTCTTCTTCTTCCATGATTTCTTCATTTGGTCTTATTTTTCCAAATAAATTTGCATAATTAGTTGAAGAATATGGATCAACATGATGATGACCAATCCATCCTAAGTGATTGTTTATTGTGCTTCCAACTTGACTACTACTACATCCAGCTGATATTGTACACTCCTAAGAAGAAGAAGAAAAAATTAAATTCAAAACTTTGTATTATTACTAACATTAAAATATGTGACATATCTAAAGCTATACCTAAGAGTGTAGAGATTTAATGATCTATAAAAAAAACTAGTGACTAGTTTTGAGCAGAGCTAGTGAAAGTGAACTCTTTTGGTGGATTTAATTTAATTTAATACAAGTGTTACTTTCACTTCATAAATTAAAGTTTTATTTTTAATGCATAGATTATGAGATTGTGCCCTATTATAGAAGTTTTATGGATTTTTGCTTCTTTTGGTTATTGAATAAAAAGATCTTGACTATGATATTCATTATGCTTGTGCAAATCTCAAATGCATTGCAAATTTACATACACATTAGAACAATAAAAAAAATTGAATCAACAATAAAATAATTAAAAAATAAAAACATGGCTAAAAATATATATAAAAAATTTCATGTCTAATAAAAATCACAATCCAAACTTACCCTAAAACTTTTCTCCATTGGAACAGATCCATATCCATAATTTCCAATCTGGCTTACAGTAACCATTTCAGCAGAAGAACATGAAGCAGAAGAAAGACCTATATATAAACAAAAACAAAAAAAAATTAATAATAAGATTGATTATAAGTACTATATATCATATTTAATAAAAAAAAAATTATCTTTTTAATTAATTACCAGCAGATGAAATGTTGTTGAAATTAGAATGATGATCAGGTAGTTTCCAATTAGAAGCAGCAGCAGCAACAATAGGAACATTATTATTGTTGTTGATGTTTTGTGTTGATCTTTGAATGGTTGGAAGAACAACATTAACATTAACATTATCAGAAGTGAATCTTTTCTTCTGTCTTTCTCTAGCTTTATGATTTTGAAACCAATAAAAAACATTTTTTCCTTCAATCTTACCATATTGTCTTAATCTAGCTGAAATTCTCTGAATCTGTTCAGCACTTGGTGATCTAATTCCATTGTTATAGTAAAGATCTTTCAATATTCTAATTTGATCTGTTGTTGGTGTCCATCTTGTGCTACTTTGTCTGTTCATGTACCCCCCTTTTCCACTACTGCCACCTCCACCACCTGCTTCATCATTTTGTTGTTGTTGAGGTTGTTCCATCTTGTTTTTTGGACTCAAAAACAAAATAAAACAAAAAGGGTAGGTGAAGAATGAAGATTATAGTGCATGTATTTGTAATGTGTATATGATATGATGATTATGATTTATAGAGAGAGCATGCACATGGTACATGGAGTGATAAAGAGAGAAAATCAGAAAAGATATCTGGGAGAGAAGGACTGAAGTTGACAGAGAGATGTTCATAAAAAGGGAAGGGACAAAAGAGAGCTTAGAAAGTGACTAGGAATTTACTTACTTGGATCAAAAGGTATTGCCATTTGGTATGAATATGATATGGTATGGTAGATACTATATATTATAAAATAATAAATAAAGGGTATATATGTAATAATGTTAATGTAATGTTTATGAAATGATATATTGGAAATGAAAGAAAAAAAGTAGATGTTACTGAATGAATGAAGGAATGAATGGTAATAGAAGAATGATGCTAGTGTGATTTGGGATTTCAATAGGTTCTTCTTTTGATGTAGAAAAATCAGACATGGCCCCTACATGTTTATGAAATGATATATTTATTTTTTTTATAGATACTAAGATATTGTTGTACTAGAGTAAATTTAAAGTAGAGGGAGGGTAAAAATGTAATTTTAATTATTGTTTCACTGTCGATATTCAGTTTACAAGGTCAATTAATCTGATTCGGATCATTATAAGTGATTCTAATATCCTCTCAAGCAATTATCTCTACTAAATTCAGCGTCGATCATCATTCATTATTAAATCGATTAATGTTTTCTAAAAATCTAATTTTTATTGTGAACTTAGTATATGAATCTCATGTATGGGTCCCAATAGAATCATAGATATTCATATGAGTAATTTGTTCTGCAAATTGGTCCACATATTCTAAAGTTATTTCAGAAGTAAAGCTTTTAGAATTGTACTTTTGAAGCAGAGGTAGAATTGATGAGCAAAGAAGACTATATATTTTGGTTAATTTGGATGGTACAATTTCTATATATGTGTGACAAAGATTTTGAATTAATGCAATTTCTTGAGTCTTGAGACAATAGGGTATCTTAAAATGTCTAATTAATAATTATATCTGTACAAGACTTGATTATGATCTGTACTTGAAAATGAACAAAAACAGAGAAAATAAGTATAAACAAAGCCACTTTTAGTTATACGTTACTTTCAATATTTGTTTCATCATCAAAAATTCAAAAATTCATTTTCTTCTAATTAATTGATCTTATTTCTTTCTCTCTTTAATATGTCACACTTTTTTATATATATTGGCATAAAGTGACTACACTTTATAAGATATGTTTATAAATATAAAGGGAAGTGATTTTTTAACTTTATATAATGAGCCTTTTGAAGTGATTTAGTTACAAATTATTGGATGATGACAAATAAACTATAGTAACACTTTGCTTTCTGTTGTTTTTGTCTCTATGCACAAATCCACAATCTCATATCTCATTATAAAACAAATAGTATATTCATACGGAAATGCATGATTTCATCAATTGGTATCATGTGAAAGTTTTGTATACATCGCTCTATAAATATTGAATGGATGAGGTTCTATCAAAATTTGTGATAGAAAATACTACCAAATCCTATTGTAAAATAACAAATTTTAATGACATGAATTATTCCTCAACTTTTTATATGCTAGTCCCTTAGTACTTAAGATTCTTTGACCACCATAGACACTTTAGGAAATCAGAATCACTAGAGCTAAGCCTCCCTCTATAAGAATTTATTTAAGACAACCACTTTATCAGTTAGTTTTCATATTTTGGTTGATATATTAAATTGTATTGAACTTATTTTGAATAATAAAATGTTATAAGCATTATTTTGTAAAAAAAAAAAAGCTTTTTAGATAGAGTCTCGCATTATCAACTTTTCTAACACCAATTTGGTATGTATTTCCTATTTATTGATATTTTTTAATTTGTCCAAATAAAGATTGATAAAATTAATTTACAAAGAAAATTGATATAAAGAATTCAAGAGAAGTGTTATGAATAATTCTCTTTCCAACACTCACTCTAACATCTTATTTCTTATTTGATGAAATAAGTGTAAATCTCATACTTTAAAAACACATAATTACATAAAGGTAATAAGACCTACATGAATTTTGCATAATAAGAAGTGTAGTGTAATTTTTATAGTGAATATTGAAAAGAGTGAATTCTAGCTAGCCCTCTTCACAAGTTAATTACGTATCTTGAAAATCATAAAGAACCTTGCAATTATTAATTAGTAGAGGCCTTGTTCATTAGAAATATTGATTGATTAATGATTGAGTTATCACTTCCTTAAGAGCTTCTTAGTTGTTATGTTGAGACATAAGAGTCTTCGATTAGATATAGATCGAACATGTATTATATATACAAATGAAAATAGTTGCACCTTATAATTAGATTGACTTGTAAGAATTGAGTTAGACTCGATCTAAATTTTATCTTATCAAATATTACTCCAATCTTAAATATAAACAAAAATTAGAGAAATTATATGTTAAACAACACCGACTAAATACTATATATGAATTCATCTATAACAATGTTCATGTGAATTTTCTCATATCAAACAAATTGTGTTAGTACTACCTTACATTAATGGAAAGTGAAGTTAAAAAATTAAAAGCAAAATAGGACATTGGTAATTTGGTATGGTATGGTAGCTAGGAAAAGAACATATAGTAGCTAGGAATAGGATAGAATTGTAAATGTAAGTTAAAGACTTTATGATGGGTACACAACAGAACAGGACTTTATGCTATGCTATGGAACACGTACGCACGCGCCCCAAAAATTAAATGGTTTTTGGACTCATTAATGCTGCAAGTATGTCATGGTTTCTGGATCTCTATCTTGTGTATGAGATCATAGCTCGAAAGCTACATCATTTTTTGCCACTTAACTTGCGCTTCATCCATCTTTCACCGTTTTATGTTATTTGCCTGTAAACAAAACAAACCTTGAAAGTGAGTGAACTTAGCACAATCAAACACATACATATACTGTATCTGCAACCCCACTGCATGCAACCTTCCTTCTAATATTTTACCCAAATTATAACTCATTAATTCTTACTCTTATATATGTTAAAATAATTATCAATTCTAGCTATGAAACACAAATATTCTTTTGATTGGATTAGATGTGTTCTTACGTCGGACATGTGTAGTATACGACACTGACATAGTATAAATTATACACATTTTTTGAAATTATTATCACTTATCAGTATGGATCTATTGGTATAAATGTATCTTGAATTTGATGTTTGTGTCAATACTTCTTCATAGAATTCATGTCATCATAAATAAGTTAATTTCACTTGGCATAACAACTGGAATAAGACTTCCCGAAGTTACTGCGTCCGATCATAAATTAAAAGTTGAAATTTAAAATATGAGAAATTGAATTAAATAAATTATATATATTATTCAATCAATTTTAAACGGTTGAGATTGCATATTACAAATAACTACATGCAACAGATAACATAAAATTTGTATCTCAACTAAATGATGAATTTACACCAAATTATATTTAAGAGACTCAAAATTTTTACTACTTAAAAAAATCATTATTGCTAATTAGTTTTGTGTTATACTACTAATTAAATAAAACAAATTATTATGTAGGTTTGTTTGTGGTGTGCGTACGCTACGGGTAGTACAAGTTTTTTAACATAAAAAAGAACCAATCAGGAAAACCAAGGTGGGTGGAACTATTCAATCTTTCCTTTCTCAATTCATTTCATTCTGTTGTAACACCTTCGTCTACGTGTCTCTACATTTTTCAACTTTTCAGATTACACAATTTGCTTGATTTTGACACACCCATCATCATGAGATTTGCCTTTCCTTATCATGCATTTACATTTACATAGCTTAGAGAGTTTCACACCTCTCTCTAGCTGTATCTATAGTTTCTTCTTAGGGTGTGTCTTCCTTTATTTTACCAATAAATGAATGACTTAAATTTGTATTATTATTCTTTTTATTTTATTTTACAGTTAACTATTATAATTGTGCGATTTTAATCTCTTATGATTTCTTCTTTTATTAGTTGTAGTTTTCAAAAATTTACACAATTCTACGTTAAGATGACACAATTGTGCGATTTTGATCTCTTATAATTTCTCTGTATATTCACATATATAGTTACACAATCTCGTTTGTTTAATTAAAATGAAACGACTAATGCTAACTTTGCTTGACAAAACATATTCAGAACACGACCAAAATATGAAATATCCAATATTCAAAATCATAACATGGAGTGTGTTTCTCTCAATATTTCATTTAAATTTTGTATCAATCACTTTTATTGTTGAACTAGCCCATACAAAACAAAGGTCTAACTTCAACTAATTGAAATCTCTACTAATATTTCTCTGATTAATCGATCTTTAGACTGAATACCAAATTTTCAATAAAAAATATACTCAAAACATACCCTCTATTTTATTAATTAATTCATTAAAGAAAAATGCATCCAATTTATTTTCATTGGCCAAATGATCATTCTTTAATTTTATTAATTTTAAAATTATCACAATGGTATAATATATCTTTATATCACACTCTCTCTCATCTCTATAACCCTGAACTGCTTACCTCATATAATAAGGAATGAAAGGGAAGTGTGCCCTAGCTAGCTAGAGAAAGAGAGAGAGAGGCCTCACACACACACACACAGCCGCAGTGGTACACTTCCTAGTCTTACGGGTAATGATATTCGTTGCACTAATTTTCCACCCGTATCTCTAAAGATAACATCACAAAGATCATTCACCATAGTCTATATACTGCCTGCATGCTCTCATTTTCTTTTTGCTTTCTTTCAATTTCCATGTTTTAGATCGATAGTGACTTTTCTAATCTATGTTAATTTGATTAAATGGTGGTGTATAGTGAATAAGTCGTGAATAACACTATAACGAATACGAATTTTATAAAATTTATTGTTGGATATTAAAAAGTTTATACTATCATATAGATCGTCCATATTAAATTTTACATAAATTAAAAATTATTTGAAATGCATGTTATTGATAATCATCAAGATTAAAAGTATTTAATAAAAACTTGTAAATCATTAATATAATTTTGATGGTTCTCAATAACATATTAAATAATTTTCAATTTCTTTAAAATTTGACAGAAATAATCTATATCTTTTTTGAACAGCAAAAAAAATATATTATTTATATATATGGATGAAAAGTTAATTGAAAAAGTACAAGAAATATTTACCCAACTCAAATTATATTTATATGAATGGATGAAAATAAATGATTTATGTGTTATAAATTTTTAGTTCAACGGTAGATTTTATAAAAGTTTTGTTGCTTTTTTTTCAATGAATTCATTTATAAGGGAAAATTAAAAAAAACACACTTATTAAGAAAACATAAACATGAGAATTAAAAATATAGTTTTGTGGGATTTTTCTTAGAATAAATGCATGGAAAAATGTAAAATCAATTTTGATTGGTTGTTGTTTATAGAGAAAAGTGAAGAGAAAGAAAATTAAATGCAATTTACATTTAATTTCATGAAAATAAGGAAAAATATTCTTGAAATTGATTTTTTTTCATTATATTTTAAGAAAAAAAATGGTTTTTTTCCCCTTATATTTCAGGACAGATGGAGTAATTAATATTATGCTGGAATAGACATCAGACATGATCATTTCGTAGATATAATTATGGATAGACTCCAACGTATAATATTTTTCAAGGCAAATGATACTTTCTCGAGTTTAATGAATCACTTTTGTTAACTTTAATTGAATTCGGTGTCTTGGAAGTTTCCAATCATTGAGTTTATTTCCTCAAAAAAAAAAAAAAAACATTGAGTTTATTGAAATATGTTTATAAAAAAAAAACAGTTCTCCTATAAGCTAATGTGTGAAATGAAAAATTATATACAAATGATAGATTTACTCAAAAAAAAATGTAACAATAGTGTTTATATAATGGAGGTATGATAATTGGGGCCTTATTTTTAGAACAAATTTTTTTATAGTGTAGTAAGACTTAGATGATGTAGTTGAACTGTTTTATTCAGAAAAGTTGAAACAACAAAACGAATTATTGGTGTGAACATTAATATTTTGAACTCCGATCTTTTTATTATTATAGTCAAATATATTTTATCAAATGAAAAATATTTTGAACTGCATAGTTTTTTTGTTTTTTAGTGTAAATTGAATATTGTCCGTGCACAATTGTAAGACTACTCTCTCAAAATTTATAAGATCAAAATGTAAATTTTATATTGCATGTTCAAACTTGAGTTTTAACTTAATTAAAACTTAATTAAATTAAAATAAATATGTAACATTTCCAATGGATTGGGTAGGGGAAGTTCAGGCGGAAACAAATTATTTTTTCGATGTAAAAAAAAAACTATAAGATAATAATAAATGTTTGAATTCTCAATGGGTTTGATAGGGAGAAATCCATGGATCACATATTTCATTTATATTAGAAAATACTTTTTTTTATGTTATTAATTAATAGATGTTTGAATTATCTTCTTCTCTAACTTCAAAAAGAATTATCTTCTTCTCTTCAATGTACACTCTCTTTTATACTAAAAAATATGTACATGATACTATTAGACATATATTTTTTTTGACAGGAGACTAATACATATTATTATACCATAAAATAACAATATTACTGTAATTTTTTTGAATGGGACAATATTACTGTAATAGATGGACCTAGCTATATATAGATCCCCATTTTTATAATTCCATTCATAACGATAACATTTAAATTACATTAATAACAACTTTTATATAACATCTAAATCATCAATATGATCTTTTAATTTTTTTATCTAATTAAGATTGTGTTTTATTTTTTTGGTGAACAGATTGTGTACTTTTGTTATTGTCCATGAATTGTCTAATATTTGTGACGTTGAGTGTTGAAATATATGACAGTATGTACGTTAACATGAAATTAGAAAATTTAAATTAAATCAAAGGGCTATTGTTGCATTATCTTTGCCTAAAATATTCTACTAAAGAGGCTTAGCCCCTCTTTAATTTGCAACAAAAAATAAATAAATTATTCTACTAAATATTTTAAAGAAAACTAGTTAACATATATAACTTTTTTAAGTAAATAAAAATCAAATGCACTGTCAAAAATATGCATTGGTACATAAACATGGATAATGAGCCGTTCGTGACAACTTTCAAATAAAAAAGAACACACTAATTTGACTTAGAGCACTCTTTTAATGAGTTGGTCTTTTAAAAAATTTCATTAAGTGTGTGAGCAATAACAAAACACACCGAAAATAGTTGTGTTGATTTGTAGGATTTATTCGGCAATACTTAAAATTTCCATTAGTTTCATATAACTTTGTTAATTTTAGATTAAAAAATTGTAAAATGATGCCACTTTAATTTAATAAGTTAGTGGCTTATATCATTGGATCTATGATAAAGGAGTATATGCTTTGCAGGGTTGAAGCAAAATATCCAATTAGGTTCTGATCAATTGTACACACTTTTGGATAAATCTTTTCAAAAGCAAGATATAATTTCCATTTTCCATGAGCCCTTGACCAGCCGTCCAATCATTTTCATTGGTTTGATTTTGAGCAAACAATAGTTAACTTATGGTTTGTGAAAAACAAAATATGAAAATAAGTATACTAAAATAAAATAAATTTGGCATGGTTTATTTTTTCGTTTCTCTGATATTCAATTTGATTTCCCACTGAAAATCATGGTTTGTTTTGTGTTCCAATTTCATTTTTTTCTAGATATAACTTCTCATTTAATATAATGAATTGGATATAGATGTGGTTAATTATGTGAAATGTATATATTACTAGAAGTCTAGAACTATGATTGTAAAAAAAAAAAAAGTCTAGAACTATGCTATAATTATAGATCGATCGAAGTTTGAAAATTGGTGCTCTCACTTAGCTTCTTTGCATTATTAAAAGTGAAATTTTATTATACTTTTTGGTGAAAAAAAAAAACTAGAATACTAGTATTAGTATCAACAATAAATTTGTGTTTAAGTGGATGATCAAAAATTTGAATTCTTCATTCTTAGACCATGTTCAACGGGTTGTTTATTGTATGTTGAATGACTGCAAAAACAGAAAAAAGTAGGTCAATGATTCAAAAAATCCTACATGGCGCGCATAAGTGTTGAGCAGAATAAACCATTGTGAATCTGACATGCAGGGACACGCGGTAGCTTGCCTTTGGCTGATCCAGGGCGCTTGCAACACACGCGGGGACAGCGCGCGTCGCCCAACAGGGGACGCGGAGAGAGAAAATTCGCGGGACAAGTGGCAGGTTGTGATTGGTTGAACAGATTTTAATCTCATTTTATCTTTAATCTCAATTATTTCACTGCAAATTAATTTTTTATTTTTTTATTTTTTCACCAAAATTCGTAATTTTTTTCTTTATAAATAGAGACTTGGTTCATTTCATTTGGACACAGAAAAAAATCCAAATTTTTTACTCTCTTAATCATATTATTAGTGTTTATTAGTGTTAATTTTAAAGTTTAAGTATTTTTTTTTAGTAAAATGAATCCCAATAATCATTTGTGTGATGTATTACATTCGATGTTAAGAAAATTAAAAAAATTATTTAATTTTTTTTTGTTAAGTGTTCATTATTTTAATTTAATGTTAATCGATAATTGTAATTTTATTTAATCATAAAAACAAAATTTTAAATTTAAATAAGAATGTAAAATAAAAAGTGGTGGGGTAGAGAAAGTGGTGGGGTAGGGTGTTGAATGAAAAAACGATTGGAGAGAGTAAAAATTGAATGTGTGTTGAATGATGATGTGAAGTGTAAAAAGTGAAAAAGTAGGTATTGAATTTCTTTTACCATTGAACATGGTCTTATGTATGAAAAAAATTTAGTTGAGATATTGCACTTCTTTTTATCATGTAGTCTTACTTGATTAGATTCATATATATTTGTTATTTGTATTAGGGAACTAAATGCAACATATTGTTTTCCATGTGCCCAAAAAAAAACATCTTTTCCAATATTGGTATGATAACAAACATTTTAGTTCATTTGCAGATACCAAATATTTCCTGTTTTCTGTTTAGTTTCTTGTTACTTTAAACAGAAAGGACAAGGAGATATAACATATCAGAGGATACAATAAAGTTTGATTACATTTCAAAGGTGTTATCGATGCTTTGACCATATGGAAATAAAGCAATTACTGTTGGAGAGCTTTATTTGATTAAAAAAGTATACATAAATAGTATAATTATTTTAGCAGTAAATTAACTACACATGATCCGTTGTCCTTTAATTTTGGTAAAAGATATATATAGGTGTTTTTGGTGCTATAAATACAAATTAGATTCCTACAAAAAAAATAAAAATTAGATGATAAAATACTACCAAAATTTAATATATTTAAATACAATTCGAACCTATATAATTTCTCACTTTTATTCATTTTTTTTTGAGTTATGAGGTTTTAAGTGTCGATAGTGATAAATAATCTTCTTTAGAGAATCTGTGGGACTTGTACAAGATGAGTTCTTTTCTCGCAATTGAATTTTTCTATATACAGAGCTCATGAATCTAACTCAAGACTACATACTTAAAAGACTCAAAATCTTTATCTAATTTATCATTAATTTGTATGCATTTAGTTTGTATGTAAATTTCATTGCTAGTTAATGTATAGGTTCTCCTATATTCTACATATAAAACTACTTATATTAGACATTTTTATAGTGAAAAATAAAACTAGTTATCTCGAAGTCTTTTATAGTCACAAATACAAGTATATAACACATAAATATTTGGACACACAAATGTAAAAAATTAAAAGATAAATAATATAGTCACATTAATTTTTTTCTTTTTAATTTTTTGTCTTTGAGTGAGTGTGTCTAAACATATTTAAATGCAGTTTTGACTCTTCTATTTGACGAATTTGTAATTTCAACCCCTCTATTTTAAAATTAAGAATTTCAACCCTTATTTTATATTAGATTTTTCAGAATTTTTTTACCCCAATCACATATGATTTATGTGGCAATGATGATGTGTATGTTATATTTTTTTTGTACACACGTGCATTAATTATCTTTATCCACCTAATTATTTTTTTAAAAAATTACTAAAAAATTCTAAAAAAATGCCATAAAGTTAGGGAAAACATTATAAAAAATAAAATAAAAATCTATAAATTAATTACTATAAAAAAAAATCAAGAAAAATACTAGAAAACAAGAAAAAATACCATACAAATCAATTAAAAATTTATGGTATTTTTCTTGTTTTCCTAGTATTTTTCATGATTTTTTTATTATTTTTTATAGTGATTTATTTATAGACTTTTTTTTAAATAGTTTATTTTCTTAATTCTATGGCATTTTTGAAATTTTCTACTAATTTTTAAAGAAAATAATTAGGTTGATAAGCAAAAATCTAAAATAGGTCAAATGTGATTGGGGTGAAAAAAATTCTAAAAAATCTAAAATAGGGGGTTTAAATTCCAAGTTTTAAAATTTTTTTGAAGTGACTAAAAGAAAATTTTATTTACCACTTAATGAGCACAAGTAGTGCATCATCAAGGATAGCATAATAGAGTAAACAGAATGTTACAACACACCATATCAAAGTCAATAACCAACACATACAATGAAAAACCCACTAAACATAAACGAAAATTAACTTCCCCTCCACCCAATACAGTAAAGAGGTTTGGTATACCACCAATTGAACTCCACTCCAAAGTCTTGATGCTTGCTTTTAAGCCACCATCAAGTTTGAATAATAATATGATCCACTATTTGCTCCGGATTAAAAGTTTTTTGTTGAAATATGCTTTCATTCCGCCCTTTCCAAATTGACCAAACAGTAGCCATCCATACCACTTGAAAAACTCTGCCGGGTTTAGATGACAAAAATTGAAGGCCAATAAACTGAGCGGCGTGAGCTATTGCCTCCAAAGGCAAAACCGCCTGAATACCTAACCAAGCCAAATGTCACTCCATACTTAAAATTAAGGGGCTGAAATTCTAAATTCGTCAAAATAGGAGGGTCAAAACTGTATTTAAGTCTTTTGAATTTAAATTTGTACTCGTATTATCACGCTTTCTCCAACTAAAAATTGGCAAATGTTAACATGTGCCCCAAAGGCACATGTTAAAATATTAAAAGTAGAAATATTCGTCTCGAAATCCGTGCATTCAACTTTTTAAAATCAAAATATTTGTGTTTTTAATGTAAAATTTCTACATTTAAATTCCTTAACATATGCCCTTAGGGCACATGTTAACAAGACTCCTAAAAATTTTAAGGAGGATCAATTTGTGTTAGAGGAATTATAAAGAGGAGTTCATCGTGTGAAATTCAAACCACTATATATAAGGTGCGTGCATGATTAGTTCACATCGACTATGAATGTGTTATATATTAGACATATTAGTCGGTGGCGGAGTTAATGGTGGATGTGTCGCATAAATTTTGTTTAATCATGAAAGTTTAAATTCTGCAAGCTATGACATTTTTTATTTTATGTTTAAAATAATATAAATCACATTATTATTCATGCAGTAGCTTTCCATATTTATATATCTATCATTATTAATATGTTTTTCAATAAATTTTTTTGTGAGTAAAGTATAATTTTTTATGATCGATTTCGTACAAGTACTACTTCAAAGTTAATTACAGTATTGATTATTTTGACTCACTTAATTAGTACATGTAAATAATATATTGTGGTACGTAGTTAGTTTTTTAATCACAAACTTTTTCTTACTAAAATAAACTTATGATAGTGATCTACTGTGAGAAAATTTCACAAACTTTTTCTTACTAAAATAAACTTACGATATGTGTGATATCAAAATGCAAATTTCACTTAATCACAAACTTTTTCTTACTAAAATAAACTTATGATATGTGTGATATCCGAATTCTGAAAAATGCAAAGAAATAGAGAAAACAATAGATAAATTTTTTTGCATTTTTCAGAATTCAGATATCACACATACCTTCCGATCAATGATCAACGGTTGAGATCATTTGTTTTATAAAATTATATTTAAATTATGAATTATTCGATCTTAAATCAATAGTTGAGATAAATTAATGAGTGAAACTGCGTGTTTTTTTAACTTTAGGGAATTTAGATCCCCTTTTTGATAATTTTCTTTTTTTGTGTATCGGAAAGTTAAACTGCTCCCGTAAGAAATTGAGCTACTACAAAAACATATCGTAGAGAATGATAAATGAATATTTTTAATTAACATTTTTAATACTCCCTCCGTCCCAAACTTTTACCTTTTTCATAATCAATAATCAATCAAAATTGTTTATACATCTTTTCAAATAACATTCTTATTAAAAAGCTTACATCCAATTATTATATTTTACTTTTTCTTAATAAATATGATTTTTATTTTTTCTCTTATATTTTGGGACGGAGGGAGTATTATTTAATATTATAACAGCATCATGAATTGAAAATCTAACTGTTCCAAATCTTGTTTTTTAGATTGAGTTGGATACTGTTCAAATCTAACTGATACTGAGGTACTTGAGCTTCAATTTTTAAATTAAATTGTGTTTTTCATGCAACACACCTTCTGCATATTCCTTTTCAGATTGTTGAAAACATTGAAAAGTCTAGTCAGGTATCAGATTCACACATTTTATATCGAGGTGAAATGAAAGTTCCATTCCTTGGGTTCATTGCATTATTTGCATTGCATCATCTTTCAATGAATAGTATTCTATTACTTCATATTTCTATTCCGTTTTAAAATGAATGTTGTTTTAATTTAAAAAATTTATTTTAAAATGAATGTTTTATTTTAATTTCTAATACAAACATTTTCAATACACTATTTTTTAAAAAACAAAAGGAAAAATAAATTACTTTAATAAAAGTACTATTATTTTTAACATAATGAGTATATTCTTTAATCTTTAATATGTGTAAAAATACTAGAAGTAACACTCATTTTAAAATACAGAAAGTACTATATAATTTTCCTTGATAGTATTATAATTGTCCAATCCTATAAATTATTAGGATTTTGGTATTTATCAATCAACAAATCATAGTGACATTGATTAGGGAAAAAAAAATACTGACTTCATATCAATCAATGCACGATTTTTTAGTATTGTACTACAAGTATTGTCAGTCTTTAAAAACAAATTATAATCTCAATCTCAATTGTACTACTCATTACTCAATACTTCAAGACAAATTATTTTCATAGTAGAACTAGAGGCTATTCTTAAAAATCTATAGAAATAAGTTGACAATAATTTATAAGTATATCATAAATTGCAATTTCTAATTTTATAGAATGATGAATTTTTATTTTTTCCTTATCATCGGAGAAATTGTGACATGTTGACAATGTAAATAACAAATAATATTTTCTTACACAAAACAAAAAAAATTATTGAACTAGCTAAAATAAGTTTATCGCATCATCAAATTAAAAGTTGGTGATTTATTTTATCCACAAAAATTGCAAATAAAATATCATTAAAATTATATTGTTTAATTCATATAAGTTGTTTGAACTTTATTTTATTGGAGAAAAATATAATATGTTTAAATTGTATAATTTTTTTTTCTCAAATGAAAGAAAGTTCAAACAACTTATATCAATTAAACAATTTCAATAATTTTTTATTTGCAATTTTTGCTGATAAAATAAACTGCTAACTTTTAATTATATATCATTAAGTTGCTTGAACTTAATAATATTCATGGAATTAAATATGAGTTTCATACAAACTTGCCATTGGAGATATTAATTTTTTTTCATTTTCACTATCACTATCTTGTCTACTAGACCAATTAATCCAGTTCAGGGTGAACTTTAGTATTAAGTGGTTACAATTTCTTCTAAAGTGCAGTTGTGGGGAATCAAACAGTGATCTTTCCTATCAAATCTAGCGACAACCACCACTGAACCAACTAACATTTAATAGAAAAAATCAATTGATGTCACAGTGATCTTTTCTAGTTTAATAATTTTCACCATCAATACCCTGCCTACTGGGTGGACTAATCCGATTCATATTGACTTCTGACATCAATTGATTTTAACCTCTTCTAAACACAGTTGCAGAGATCAAACCATAATTCTTCTACCAAGTCCAACATCAATCGCCACTAAACTGAACCAAGTAACGTTTAATATTAGAGATTCTAAGTCGTTGTTACACTTGTTAAATATGGTAATGGTAATAATTAAATGGCTTAAATATCATTTTTGTCCCTGTAAGTACGCAGAATTTTGGTTTTAATCCCTGTATCGATTTTTGTTCTAAATAAGCTCATGAATCAACTAAGCTTTTTGATTTTAGTCCTAAGTAAAAATTCGGAGGAAAATTTGTAGAAAAATCTGCAGGAAATTAAACATGTGAATTTTCCTATGGATTTTAGCTTTAAAGACCAAAAACAAAAAAATTCGTTAATTCAGTGGCTCATTTAAAACAAAAATTGATACAACAACTAAAATCAAAATTTCACATACATACAAAAACGAAAATAATATTGAAACCTAATTAAAACTCAAGTATCTTAATACAAAGACACCCTATTCTTTTTTTTTGTCAGGTAGCCTAGCGGTTAGAAACTCACCATTTAAAGGTGAATAAGTGGGCATACCGAGTTCGAACCCAATCCCTGCACAAATATGCAGGCCCGGCCCTCATGCACGTGCAGCATGAGCCGTGGCACAAGACCTCTTAAATGGGAGGGCTTCAAAAAAATTTATAGGTGGTAGTATTAGTATATAAGAGGTATAAAATAATTTAATATTGATAGCAATTGAGAATGATTTAGTCATTTTTTTATGTTAATTACAAAAATTATTATTTTCAAATGTCATCGGTTCCTCCACTTAGTGTGTGTGAGTTTTCAAATTGTTTTACTATTTCGTCTACGTGCCAAAAAATATTAAAGATAGTTCTTTTTTATTTTTTTGCACTTTTTTAAGGACCTACTTTTTATTTTTGAACAAGACCTCCACATACTCGGAGCCGACTCTGCAAGTATACAATGTCCTTTACCAATTAAGCTAAACTCAAAGACACCCTATTCTACTTCACGTGAGGTGCACATATATATCCGATAAATTTCAAACCACTTCAAAAATTTAATAACGACTAGAGTAAATGTATTTTCTTGTGCAAAAAAAATCCATATAAATCACTACTACTATTACACATTTTTAAATTGATAGTTCCCAATGAGAAACACATATTAAAAAGAAAAAAAATCATAAGTACAAATTCATATATCAAGCTTATTAAATAAACGGTGTGTTTAATTTATATTACAACTCAAATATATTAGTTGTTCAATAAATTTTACATTAAAAATCAATAAATTTAAATAGTGAATTATTGTTTATCATAAAAAAAATAATATTGACATAAACATCATATATTTATACGGTTTTCAAATTTTAAATTGTTCTCTTTTTTCCTGAAATGTTTGTTATTTCTTTGACGACAAAATGTTTGCGATATCATAATCCTATCGTTAGACAATGTGGGTAAGAAATCCTGCATTAAAATAGGAAAATTTCTCTTTCCACCCCCCAACACTCTCTTTTCCCCCTCAATATACTCTTATACAAAAAAAAAAATTACTCTCATACAAAAATCATTTTGGGGGGGGGGGAAAGAGAATATTAGGGGGTGGAATGAGAAATTTTCTTAAAATAGCACAAATGAAAGGATTAATATCTTCTTAATCTCTATTTTAAATAAAAAATTTCATTACTTTTAAGAATCACCGTCTATTTTTTGTGTATATCTCACCTTAAATAAATTTTTTCATTACTTTTGAAAAATAGATGACATTTTAATCTCAAATGAAGTGAGGTCATCTTAAGGGATTGTTTAGCTTAAGAGAAAAGAGAAGAGAGAAATAAAATCACAGAAATCAATATATAAATTTAAACTAAATATTAATTCAAATACATGTATTTGTTTCCTTGATTCTAACTTCTCTATTCCTCTCCTACCAAACATAATGTTTGTTTGGTTGTTAAAAATAAAGGTTAAAAAGGAAAAAGAAATATAAAACTCGATAAATAAACTTACAGCAAGAAATAATCTAAACTTATTTTTCGAATCAGATTCTACGTTTTCGTTCCTTCCAAACAAAGCCTAAAATTTCAAGACTTAAATACATTTTTGATCCTCTTAGTATTTTCAAGATTTCACTTTGGTCCTTTAACTATTTTTCTTTTCGTTTTGGTCCTTTAACTTTCACTCTGTTAACTTACTTGGTCATGACAGTTAGAAAAATGTAAAAAACGAGAGGTAGAAGCTTCTATTGAGAAAACAGACATTAGATTTAGATTCATCGTGAATAATGAGAGGTTTTGGAGTATCGTTTCGTAAGCTTTCGTGACTGGAAAGATCACCGGTGATGTGGACGGGGACGATGATGGAGGAAACTTCGTACGCGATGAATAAGTAAGAAGAAGAAGGTCTTTGGCCACGTGGAGTTTTCCTATTGGATCTCACATCAAAGCCACCAAATCCTAAGTGTCACGTATGCAAAATTAACGTTTTTGATATTTTTTTAACGATAATTAGGATTAAATAGATTAACATAATGAAAGTTAGAGAATCTAAATGGAACGAAAAAATAGTTAACGGACCAAAACAGAACAAAAAATAGCTAAAAGATCAAAGTGAAATTTTAAAAATATTTAAAAGACCAAAAATATATTTAAGCAAAATTTCAATTATTTTGTCCTTCCATTTTGGCACATAGCCAGCCACAGCCACGCTGGACATAAAGTGCATCATCATCAATTTAACTCACAATTTTGTCTTAAGAAAATTCAATAATCCAAAAAAAAAAAACGAACAACAAACGAAGAATCAAAACAAACATTTTGTCAAAAAAAAAAAAACAAACACAAAAAACGTAAAGCATTATCATCTTGCACTGTGTCTGTATCACTATAACGTACACAAACTATTGCGCCCAATTTCTCCCTTAAACCCTAAACCCCCAAATTCTCAAATTTTTGAATTCCCCAAATGTCTCAATCTCAATCTCAAACATTGCCACTCAAGAGACAACAAGGTGAAAATCCCTCAGATGATGGTTCTTCTGCTATTAAGCCTTCTCGTCTCAAAATTTCACTACCCTCTGAAGATAGCGACAAAAAGGTATAACCTTTATGTGTTCTTTAGCTTTGTTCACCAAAAAAAATTAAACCCTAAATGTGCCCTCGTTTTCCCTTGTTGGGTTTCTGATAAAGATTGTTTTTTTTGGTTCAGAATGTCAACAAGAGAGTTAAGGATGTTGAAATTTGTGTCCCTATAGTTTATGGGACTATTGCATTTTATCTGGGTAGGAAGGCTAGTGAGTAAGTTCTGATTTTTATGGTGTTTTTGTTTTATGGGTTATTATTGATTTTAGTTTTTGTTGCAATTGTATTTAATTTAATGGTTGCAATTGAATGCTATTAGGTCTCTATCTCATAAGTGGACGGTTTATGTACGCGGAGCGTCGAATGAAGATCTTAGTGCAGTGGTTAAGCGGGTTGTGTTTCAGTTGCATCCTAGTTTCCATAACCCAACAAGAGTTGTTGAATCACCCCCTTTTGAAGTGTCAGAATGTGGTTGGGGTGAATTTGAGATAGCTATCACCCTTTTTTTCCACAGTGATGCCTGTGAAAAACAGTTGGATTTGTGAGCTTCATTTGCTTACTCTAGCGCATTCGTGCATTCATTTTTCGACCATTACTTGGAGATTGCATTTTTTGAATGACTTTTGTTTGTTTTCATAGGTATCACCATTTGAAATTGTATCCGGAGGATGAATCTGGTCCGCAGAATCCAAAGAAACCTGTTGTCATTGAATCTTACAATGAAGTTGTTTTTCCTGAACCTTCTGAGAGTTTTCTTGCACGCGTGCAGAATCATCCTGCTGTTGTTGTTCCTAGGCTTCCGGCTGGTTTGAATTTACCAACCCCAGGTACATTTCTTCCGATGATCTTCTGAGTTATTATTACTACTATTACATTTCCCATTTCAAATGCTTTCCGTTATAATCCCATTGTGTTGGTTTTTGCAGTACCAATTGATTCAATGAATGACAAGCAGAGAGGTGACACCAAAGACCATCCTCTAAGCCAGTGGTTCTTGAACTTCTCAGAAGCTGATGAGCTCTTAAAACTAGCAGCAGCCCGCCAACAGGTTCTGATTGCTTTGCTCTATCATGCATTTTCTCATTGAATCGGCTGTTTTATCACTAGAAAATTGTTAGCGGCATTTATTTCTTTACGTGTTAGGTTTTGACTTTTTCTTCCTTAAAGTAACATTATTATATGCAGTTATGGGGACTAAATTCTGAATATAAATACAATCAATTCAATTCCCTGATTCATTCCTAGTGTGCAATTAATCAAGATCATCTTTTCATTAATGAAATGCGTATTGGATTTATCTGCATTCTTCTTGTTTGTAGTCGAGGAAGCTTGTATTGGATGGTGAAAACTGAATGAAATTTAATGTAGTAGGTTTTTTTTTGTATTTGTCTGCATTCTTCTTCTTTTTTAGTCTAGGAGGCTTTTATCGGATGCTGAAACTTAATGGAGTAGTTCCCTTTTTTCCGCCAAATGTTTTATTTGTTTTGCACTAGTTTGGAACATATAGTGAGTGCTAAATTAAATGCTCCTTTTGTGCACATGTGGATCTCTCTTTCTTAATTGCGGAAATAATTTGTTAGTCTTGTATTTATGCATTAGTTTTATCTCTTTTCTTCCTTAAAGATGGGGACTACGTTCTGAAAATAATTACAATCAATTCTAGTGTTGTTAAATAGCAGCTATAGCGGCCTATGAAGCACAAACACTCCTCTAATTAGGCGTGTCCCGGTGTCGTCGGACACGACACCGACACTTATGATTACATTGAGTTATGTCATTTTCTTAAATTATTGATGTCAACATGTCGGTGTCTGTGTCAGTGCTTCATAGACAGTGACATATAAAACTGTAGCATAGTGGAATTTGAACAAAACACTATTTGCCGCGACACACTATATTGTAAAAAATATTCTCAAATAGAGGGCATAGAGGCACTATATCATTGTTGCATTGCATAGTGGAATTTGAACAAACCGCTATTTTTTGTGATCCAGAATTGACAACACTAATTGATTCCCTGATTCATTCCTAATGTGCAATTATTCAATACCATCTTTTCACAAACAAGATGCATATTGTATTTGTCTGCATTCTTCTTTTTGTAGTTTAGGAGACTTTTATTGGATGGTGAAACTTAACGTGGTAGTTTGTTGCTTTTGTATTTGTCTGTATTCTTCTTGTCTGTAGTCTACGAGGCTTTTATTGGAGCATTTCTTTGTTTTTTTTTCGCCGAATGTTTTATTTGTTTTGTACTAGTTTGGATGCATATAGTGAGCACTAAATTAAATGCTCCTTTTGTGCACATGTGGATTTATCTTTCTTGATAGTGGAAATAGTTTGTTAGTCTTGTACCTATGTATTGTGAGTTATTTTAAGTCTTTTAAACATATTGTGGACTTCTGTGTGCTAACTAATAACTATGTTTGCAACGTGTTAGGTGCAAGCTCACATTGTTAAGATGCGAAGGCAATTGAATTTGTTGGAAGGATTACCTCAGCCAAAACAGTCTTCTGGTTATGAATGAATGTACATGATTTTTATTTTTATCTTGAAAATATTTTTTGGGGGATTTCCCTGTAGCCTGTAGGGTTAAACTTGGAAGATTAGTCATGAATAGTTGTGTATATATATGCACATCATCTTCATTGTAGATTGTTTTGAATATATTTCTATCTGTAGAAGCCAATAGTTTGAATTTTAGAAGAGATGTGGTTCTTGGCATTTATGCCGAAACTTTTATATGGTGAATCGGTGATAGATATTTGTATTAACTGTACTCTGTGAAGTTTAAGCATTTTATCTTAGACTTATATTTCCATCTAAATATACATGTCTTTTATTTTATCATCTAAGCCAAACTTAGATTTCTATTTATTAACCATTGTGTTAATGAATTTTATGCTTAAATTGACACAGTATTAATGACTAGTGTAGTCAATATGTTTTCATATGAAGTTGAATTTACATATACAAAGAGTATTTTTATTTTTATATGGCTGGTGTGTCATGGCAAGTTACTTACAAATCAGAGAAAGCTTAGGATGCAATTGGGCGAGTAAATTATTTATGTTATGAAGGATTGCCCTCTAGCCATGGCAGTTTGGATGCATATTGTTCCAGCTGATGTGCGTAGTCGATTTTTCGGTGTTAATCTTCATAAGTGGACTGTTCTTAATAACTATTATAATGATCCCTTAACCAAGGGTCGAGGGTTCGATCCTCACTTTGGGTATGGAGCAGTTTTAAATCCTTGGGCCAGTTATCCCACCCATCGAGGTGGCTCCAATCTAGCGAGGGAATAGTCACTGCGTTCAGCGGTGGATACCCCGGTCTCGACCAAATAAAATAACTATTATAATGTGATGTGATCGATGGTCTTGATGTTAAGTGGAATACTTTTCGGGCTATGGCTTGTCATTGGACATGGAAAAATAAGGAAGCTTGTGAATTCTGATGAGTCTGGATACACACTGCATTGTTTTGGTCCAAATAAAAACTCCTCAATGTCCAAACTCCAAAAAATCAAACAAAATCAGACAAACTAGTATTGCAACTCCAATAAAATCGGGACAAAGTGGATGAAAATCTTCACGAACCAACAAAATACACCATAAAGGTAGATGCACCTCAATGTCCTCAGCATGAGACGTCCATGAAATTGTCCCATCTGTGGAAAAATCATCCTACAGGGCAAAACAAAGACTGCAGTATATGCAAGAAACCAGACAACAAAGGGCAAAACATCAAACCCCAATCGGACGATATGAAAATGCTCAACACAGATAAAATGACTGCCTAATGTATCCACACTAGGTAGGAGCATGCCCATGAAAAGAGTTCCAGTCTCAAAAGAGAGTGTGCAGTCAACACACACCTCTTCACCTAAACATTAAAGGTTAATGATTACTTAATAATAACTAACATTAATATATTAAGAGTAAAGTTACAAAAAGTCAAGAAACATTAAGAGTAAAGTTACAAATATTACCAAATAGGTTAAAAGTTTCCCTACGGGGACGACCACCGCGACGACCACGACGGTACTCTGGCCATACAGATATAAACAATTTTGATCGATTAAATAAACAGTAAAAGATATTGACAAAAAGAACAAGAACCGAAACAAAAATAAACAAACATTAATATATAAAACAGAAAACTAACCATCAGGAGGAACGTAAATGACAATTTCCCTACAAGGCTAACCACTCTCGCTAGCCTCGGTCTCTATAGATATAAAAGAAATTTTGATACAAATATAAAAAATGTAAGAGATAATGACAGTAACAACATCACAACAATAAAATAAACAAGAATAAAACTAACATTAATACATAAAACAGAAAACAAACCATCATGAGGTTAAACCCTTTTGTTCCTTTATTAACTTTTTGATTTAGCTATTTTCGAAACCCTTTATTTTCCTTCCAATAGGATGATTTCTCCTCATAATGGTTTGTTTTCTGTTTTATGTATTAATGTTAGTTTTATTCTTGTTTATTTTATTGCTGTGATGTTACTATCATTATCTCTTACATTTTTTTTATTTGTATCAAAATTTCTTTTATATATGTAGAGACCGAGGCTAGCAAGGGGTGGTAACCCTTGTAGGGAAATTGTCATTTACGTTCCTCCTGATGGTTAGTTTTCTGTTTTATATATATTAATGTTTGTTTAATTTTTTTTGGTTCCTGTGATGTTGTTTTTGTCAATATCGCTTACGGTTTATTTAATCGATCAATTTTTTTTATATATGTATGGCCAGAGATTCTCTGTCGTGGTGGATACATTAGGTAGTCATTCTATCCGTGTTGAGCGTTTTCATATCATCTGATTGGGGTTTGATATTTTGCCCTTTGTTGCCTAGTTTCTTGCATATACGTCAGTTTCATGGACGTCTCATGCTGAGGACATTGAGGTGCATCTACCTTTATGGTGTATTTTGTTGGTTCGTGAAGATTTTCATCCACTTTATCCAGATTTTATTGGAGTTGCAGTACTAGTTTGTCTGATCTTGTTTGATTTTTTGGAGTTAGGAGTTTGGATATTGAGGGGATCTACCTTTATGAATACACCCCTTTCTATTAGTGTAGAGGACATTATTTTGGTCCAAATTAAATTTCTTGAAATTGATATCCTTGGGGAAAATAAAAACAAGAAAGGGGTGTATAAGTAAAAATTGGGGATACAAATAGAAACGCTCTCTTCTTTAAAAAAGATAGAAATTCTATTTTCTAAGTTTTATTGGACCATACCAAAACTACCCACAAAAATAAAAGAATGACTTATTTGATAAGTAGGTTTATTTTTTGGTAAATCAAGGTATCTTCAACACTCAACACGTTGTTGTAAAGACAAATTATTTAAAGTAATTGAAACTTATCCAAGAAATTGACATGTTCCGACAATTTTTTTTTATGCACCAATGGAGGATCAAATCCTAAACGTTATTGGCCAAAACAAAATCTTCTGCTATGTTGACAAGATGATGTAAAAATAAAATATTCAAGTGGTAAGATAAGATATATTACTGTATATACACTGTATACAATACATTATACAGTATACACTTGCACAAAGTCAATATTTATTCACTTTCTCTCCAATAACTCTCTTTATACTAAGCAGCCTCCTAAGCAACCCAGCATAGTAAGGAACTAGGAGTAGGGGTCACAAATTTACAAAATTGAGAGAAGAAAACTCTCGCTACATTGTTTCACTATCAAAACAAGAACTTGGCAAGGAAAATAAAGAAAAGTAACAACATGGAATTATTAATGTAGGAACACTCCTTAAGCTTTTGGAGAGTCAACTTCATGACTTCCCTTCTTTTTAGAGAAAAGCCATCCTATCAAAGGCATCATTGTCTTCTTCTTACCTTTCTTAATTGAGTTAGGTCTCACAAGTAACTCATCTTTATTAGGAATGACTTGAGCTAATACATGAGGGCTAGCAAATTTCACATATCTTCTTTTTTGGATTGATTCCTCGTTATCACTGTCGTCGTTAGTTTGTGTTTTGATTTCCATGTTGGTTGTGTTCGCTATGAACTTGATTTCCTCGGTTGTCTCTGGATTGGCGCGTCGTTGAAGCAAGTTTAACTCTCTTGCTTTTGTCTCTTCTAATTCTTTCTTTGTTTGTTCAAGTTCTTTCTTGAGGGATTTGATGCATTGAGCTAAGAATTTAGCTTCTTCTTTTGATCCTTCAAGTTTTTGCTTTGTTTCTTCTAGCTCAGTTGCTAATGCTCCAGTTTTGGATTGTGCACTCTCAGTTTCACTTGCTTCGTTTTGCATCTTAATCATTGGACATGCATAATCACAAGGAGATTAATCAAAATTTATACACCCTCTTCAATTTCAAACCTTTCGTCGAATCAACAATTTAGTCATTGAAATTGTAGAATAATGTACTATTAACAAAATTCTTGAATAATTCATAAAATTGAAAGTTTTCAATCATGTGTATTTGAAAAAAATTTAGCGATTGAATTAATCAATGGAAGACTATCATCATCATGGCCTATAACATAATCAATTTCAAATTTCATTGATTTCAAAAAAGCAATTAGAGTGACACTTACAATGCTACGAATATTACGAACTACGTGATGAACTGTGAACATATAAATTATATACAACAAACACATTATAGTAAATTGAGGAATTTTATATTTTTTAAGATTATAATTTTCTAGTTTTTAAAGAAAAAGAGTTTTGATAATTTGGAGTTAAACATATATGTATGTAAAGTTTGACTGATGATTATTCAAGTTAGGATTCTAACTCAATACTTCCGATCAATTCAGTCTAAACTAAAATTCATTAACCAATTGAGTCGAACACTCGAACAAGTTTATTACATGACAATAACATGAATTAACGCATTGATAGAAAGAAAAAGAGAGAACCTCTTTGAGCTTGTTGGCATAAATTTCTCCAACTAACACTCTTTCTCCAAACAAAAGAACAGCTTCCTTAACTGACTTGAATGGAGCTCCAGTGTCAATCTCTGCACGTCCCATGATCAATGTTCCACCTTCTTCTCTATCCATATGTTGAGCTAAATAGTACCAAACTTTACCTAAAATCAAAACTCAACAAATCAAAACTATGATACAATTAATGGCAAAACGTGTATAAGTGAATATATGAAGACAAAAACACCACAAAAAGTGCTACATTTAATACAATGTAACAAAAATGTGAACTATATAGTACTAATGTTCTTAGTAATGAGTATTGTTGGTGTAATAATTGGTTAACTTGAAAAGAAACTTTTTTTTCTTTGCGTCCACTTCACTAGTATTTCGTTAATTGAAGTTGACATGTTAGTTAGAGTGTCTTAATAATTTAGTTAGTTCAATCTATTTCAAATCGAGATTTTTGAAAGCACCATTTTGCAGCATTGATTATGACTTGTCTCCTATCAAATAATAGATTCTAAATACTAGTAATTAATCACTTTTTATGAGCTCTATTTTTAGGCATGTAAACTTTTAGAAATATATTTAAAATGGGGTTTTTCTTGTACTTAAGGAGAAATTCTTTTTGTATCCGGTACTTCTTCTAAATTGCTAATTAAATAAGGTTGCTAACTTCTACCAAAAAAAAAATAAAAAAAATAAGGTTGCTAACTCCCTCTACTTAGATCTACTTGTAAATTTTACAATAAAGTTTTTTATTACATTTTTTTATTTTGACAATAGTTTTTTTTATTACATTTGTTGATGCCTAATGTTGAATTATTAACAAAATGATAAAAAAGAAATTCAAACTATATTTTAATGTTTATTGAATTCATGATTTGTTTTCTCATTATATTATAATTATACAAATATCACATTATTTTTTAGATTATTAACTAAATAATTAGTATATTTTTATAAATGATTGGAGAGTGTACATTAACTTAGATATATTGTCAAAATGGGCTCAAAGGTTTATTGAGTCTTGCCAGGGCCGTGACAATGTTCTACGAGTGCTCAAAAAACCACAACATAGATTTGACCAAGTCAAATACAATATAATCACTTTTCTTTGTTATGCGGCATGATAAAATAAAATGGTAACAGTTCTTAAGTCTAACCAACCGATGTTCGAACTCTGATACATTTATTTATTCATTTTTAGAGACGAAATTTTAGCCACTAAACTATTTGACAAAAAAAAATATGATAACAAATAGAAGAAAAGAAGATATACAAAACACCAATGCCAATTTAGAAGACAAAAGACATGCTAACATTTTACTTTCTGTGGAGAACATAGTAATAAGTAGTTGATAGACGAATAATCAATCGAACAAGTACAATTTTACTGTCAATTCAACCGTATGAGTAAGATATTGGTGGACTAAGTCTAGAACATGAACATCCATGAAGATTGATATAGACAAGACAAGTTTTGGCTGTAATTTAGCCTAAGCTTGGTGTAGTTATCTACATTAGTCTTGTTAGCCACATGTTTGTTTGATTCAATATGTCACTTAGCGATGAACCAAAAATGTGGCAAATACATTTAGTGTATGTTTCTTAGTTATTATAGGGGTCTGTTTGGTAAGACCAAAAAGCTAGCTTATAGCTTATAGCTTATAAGCTCATGTGAGAAAAAGAAACTCTGTTTGGCAACTGTGAGCTTATAGCTTATAAGCTAGCTTATAGCTTATTTTCCAGACGCTATTTCAAGTAGCGTTTTAGCTTATAGCTTATAGCTTATCATATTTTCTTCCAATTTTACCCTTATTATTTTACCAAAAATCCTTTTTTATCCCTAATAATTTATTAAAGCAAAACACATTCATTGTACTACACATACACCGTACTTGAAAACGTCTTTATGACATTAATGTTACTCCAATGACATTAATATTTTTTTTTTTGAGAACAATGACATTAATTTTTTGTTGACTGTATTTTGGTTTGTTTTTATACTCTTCGTATTTTTTTGAGCAAGACGTCATTGCATTTATATTACGTTTTGCTTGCTAGTCTATCAAACCCATTTTCTTTTTATTTTTTTTAACTAAACAAACCCTTTTTTTTTTTGACGGAAAACAAACCCTTTTTTTAGTCTCTTACTTTATCATACATGTATATGTTATAAAAATTGTTATTTGTTCAATAAAAAAATACTTTTATTCATAATATATTTTACATAATATATATTTTTTTATTTATTTTGTTTTTGTTTACATCTAGGGAATGATTTTAATCCTTTTCTTCTTTATTTTTTACTATTTATTAAAATCATGCCTATGTAAATCTTACAATTATATAATATTATTACTTTTTTATAAAATAATTTACATATATGTATTATTTTTTATTTTATTAAATGATATAAATTTTATTATGAATTGAGAATGTCCTTTTATGTCATTTTACATTTATCAGCTAGTCAAACCGCTAAATTTACCAAACACTTCAACTAGCTTATCAGCTATAAGCTACCAGCCATCAGCCATCAGCTATAAGCTATCAGTCATCAGCTATAAGCTAGCTTATCAGCTAACCGCTATTTTTACCAAACAGACCCTAGGTCTATTCTATAGATACTCCATTGTTTGTAAATATTAAAATGTTAACATGTGCTCCAAGGGCACATGTTAGTGAGATAAATAAAGAAACATTTGTATCGGGATCCGTGTATTTAGTATAATTTTTAAATTTGTTATGTTTTCAATACATTAAATTTAAAAGAATAATTCTATTTTTAGATTTTTAACATGTGTCCTTAGAACACATATTATCATGACATATCCTTCATTACACATCAAAACATAAACACAATCCACAAGTCTATGAAATCCCAGCACAAATCGAAGATAAAATGACAGCATTAAGTTATGTTGTGTATTATTAATACACAACATATAACCTCTTATTATTAATGGACACTAACATTTTTTTGATTTCATGTTTTGGCATTTGATCTTTTTCTTGTATACAATATACAACACTTGTTTCACACCCCAATACAACAAACGGAGTATTTTCTTTTATTCCTCCAAATTTTGACTTTTTAATAACAATAAAAAAACCTAACTTCAATGCTCACCTTAAACTCCTATCAACAGTTCATGTCGTGGGGTAAAACTTTTATATGTTGTGACCTTAAATTATGTAATTTGAGGTTTCAATCCCACGAGAGGATCAAGTGGAACATTATAAATATTATAATCCGAATTTTATAATCCGGACGAGTTTTTAAATTCAAATCATGCCGATACAAGAAGACTCGAAAACTTAATGAAAAGTAATGAAAAATGAATGATAAGATTGTGCATCGAAACAAGAGTTTCGTGTTTGGAGGTGTTTAAGATTGTTTGGACGTAAAAAATTGAAAAAGATCATAAGTTTCAAGAGCCATGTTCATATACTCGAAACATCCAAATATAAAAATCTGAGTTAAATTTGTTCGAACTGTAAAATCAAAAGGGTAAATTTGAGCGAAAAAAAAAAAATTGGAGCCGAAAAGAGCTAATGCGGAGGAGAAAACAAAATTTTCCCTCTCACACACTAATTGAGAATTGAGATGAATTGGACATTTAAACTCAAAGTCCAACCTAAATTAATTGAGTAAATTTTTTCTAATTTTCTATTTTAAAAACCGATGGCCTAAAACAACAAATTAAGACTCATAAATCTTATAATTTTTGTTAGTTTGTAAACACATAATTTTTTATACATCTCAAATCTTGTTTTCAATAGTCAAATTAAGCCCATCTATTACACTAAATTATCAATAAAACAATAAAAAAATTAATAAATAAAATTGGTTAAACAATTAGTCTAATTTTAGTCAAATCTATGTTGTGGTTTTTTGAGCACTCATAAAACATTATCACGGCCCTGACAAGCTCAATAACAATCTTTGAGCCCATTTTGACAAAATATATCTAAGTTAAGAAATTTATTGTTTAGACCTCTCAATTTGCTCCTAGACCCCCCTAATAATCCTTAAATATCCTTAAATTTTATGTTTTCTACGCAAGTATTATAGAATACGAAATAGAAATGCGTTCGCATTATAGAAAACGAATCCGCATGTTTTCATTTTTCATGATGCGAAAGGAGTTTTTATAGCAGAACAAAAGTTTCATTTGGCGAACGAGACAATTGCGGTTTTAAAGTGTTCCAAACTCAAAATCTACCAAAATCATCAACTTCAAAGATTTATCTTGTATCAAACTTCATCGCAGCAACCCATACACTACAAATAAATATTTTATACATATCCAACTTATAATTTTTTTAGTCAAACTATTTTAATAATATTTAAAAATGTTAGTCAAAATAAATCTTTTTAAAAAAATGATTTATTATTTATACCTCTTAATACAACAGTTTAGGGGTTTGTCCTCTCTTATAAATTCAAAACAGTGACATACACACACATTACACAACACACCCTCTACTCGAACTCAAATCGTGTCTCTGAAACTAAACTCGTAGGGCAGAGCTTATAGTATAAGAAGAACAACAAACCAGAGGGAAGAAAATACTCTTACCATTAAAACCTCTCTTCACAATTTCTCTAACTACTTATCATTTCACATCGCATCGCAATCTTAGAAGAGGACCGTTCTGGTTCTGCTAGTTCTTTCACATAAACCCTAGAATTATGATCATTCAAATCGAACAACCTCTAAATTAACATCGCTATTCTTCTTCTTCTCTGACCTAGGTTTAGGGTTTAAACCTTTTCGGTTACTATCTTCATCGCTATCATGAGTCCCGTTCAGAATTTCGAGCAACATTCTCGTCACCTCGTCGAGCCTGACCTCAGTAAGTTCCCTCTCTCGCGCTCTTTTTTCTTACTGCTTCATCAATTTCGGTTCGAACGAAAAATTTGCATGATAATCGAAATTAGAAAATTCATAATAGAATTGCTGTAGGAAAATAGATTCGAGTTACAGTGTTCGTGTTGTTCAATTGCTTTTGATTTTTTGATTTCGTTTTATTTTTTAATGTTAATTTATTATGTGTTGCATTTTTGGTGGAAACAGCGATTCAGGCGAGGTTACAAATGGTGATGGAAGTTAGGGATAGTCTTGAGATAGCTCATACTGCTGAGTATTTGAATTTTTTAAAGTGTTATTTTCGAGCGTTTTCTGGGATACTGTTGCAAATTACGAAGCCGCAATTTGTGGACAATCCTGAGCATAAGTTGCGGAATATTGTCGTTGAGATATTGAATAGGCTTCCGCATAGTGAGGTTCTCAGGCCTTTTGTACAGGATCTGTTGAAGGTTGCTATGCAAGTGTTAACAACGGATAATGAAGAAAATGGATTGATATGTATTCGTATAATCTTTGATCTTTTGAGGAATTTTAGGCCGACGTTAGAAAATGAAGTCCAGCCTTTTCTCGATTTTGTGTGTAAGATTTACCAGAATTTTAAATTGACTGTAAGTCATTTCTTTGAGAATATGGCGATGACTGGGGAGGATGTTAAGCCGATGGATACTTCACTTTCGGATCAAGGTATAAACCCTGCTACTGCCACTGGCTCGCAGCTCAATCCAAGTACTCGCTCATTCAAGATAGTTACCGAGAGTCCGCTGGTGGTGATGTTTCTGTTTCAATTATATAGTCATTTTGTTCAAGCGAATATTCCTCAATTATTGCCTTTGATGGTTACTGCTATATCGGTTCCTGGCCCTGAAAAGGTTCCTCCTCATCTGAGAACTCATTTCACCGAACTCAAGGGCGCACAGGTCAAGGTAGGTTCTTATGATGAAAATGTAAAGATGAAAAATCTGTATGATAAAACCATGTAAAAATCATGTTTTTTTTTAATAGGAATGTACCTTAGAGAAGCATGTGACTCAATTAGGTACATTCAAAAATAGATAAAAGAGAAGCAGAAACATATAAAAGATGTGGCGACAAAAGTGGTATTACTCTCTATTGATTTCAATATATTAAGATAGCCGCCCAATACATCCAAAAAGATGTGGTGGATATATTTTAATTGCTAAACGACACGTATGTAAACACCTCTCGCCTCTCGGTCTTTTATATGTTTCTGCTTCTGTCCTTGTCTTTACCCACCAATGTTACTAATGATATTCTTCAGCCAGCATAAGAAATGTGGATTTCTACAGCACTAGCAGAATAATATTAGAAATTCTAAGCCTCCTTCTGGTGGCCACAAAAAGTGGAATTATATCCTACTTTATCATGGCTATTTTACTGTGAATACATTAAAAGGCGCATATTTTATCTGTTGATTATTGAATAATTTATTTTCTTAATCCTCCTAATACTATCTATGACATGTTTACTTGTTTCAATTTTTGTTATGGCAGACAGTTTCTTTTTTAACTTATCTGTTGAAAAGCTACGCTGATTATATAAGGCCACATGAAGAAAGTATATGTAAAAGCATTGTGAATTTGCTTGTAACATGTACTGACTCTGTAACCATTAGAAAGGTGATACCACTGTCTATTTTTCCGTTTTGCTATTGAGTTTCACTTTCCTTAATTTAAAGCAAAAGTGATGGATGCAGGAGTTATTAATATCCCTGAAACATGTCCTTGGAACTGATTTCAGGAGAGGTTTATTTCCTCTGATCGACACTTTACTGGAACAAAGGTAACAATAGATCTATTAAAAGATATTGATGCAGAGATTTTATGGAATAATTTCAAATAAGGAACCCCTGTTAATAATATTTTCCATTGGTTTAAATATCTACTGCAGTTGTCTATAGTTATTGTGTAGATTATATTGGCTTAATGGGACAGTAATAATCTTTCTGAGGGGTTATTATTATTCTTATTATCATATTATGTCATGTATCTTTTATTTATTTTTATTTTTATCAAGAGATCCTCTTCGGTGATTCTTTTGGGCTGGTTAGAATCGTCTGTTTTTTATAAGGTCACTAGTTGTCCAGTTTAGACTTTATATGGTTACAGATTTAACTGTTAGGACAATTTCAGTTATTAAGCTACAAATGATTCACAGTTAGATAATGCTTCTGGATTTTGCTTACAATATTAGATATATTTGAGGTCCCAAAATAAAAATAAATATTGCAGAGTTGTGATCTAAATGTATGCTTGTCAAGAAGATAGATAATTTAGTAAATAGCGGCCTGGTTGCGCCATGGTGGATTGTGGTGGCATATTTTTTCTTTTTATTAACTGCCATTGACAATTTGTGAAGGGAGGCAGATTAAAATGGCGAAAATTTGGTCTCCACCATGACTCGCTATAACATTGGATAGGATACAGGGAATTGTAGAAGAATAAGAAGAAATTATCCTTAACAGCATACAACTCTCTTGGGCGTTCTCTAATGTTATAGATTTTTGAACTTTCAGGAATCTGGTTGGGACTGGGCGGGCATGCTTTGAGACGTTGAGGCCCTTGGCGTATAGTCTTCTGGCAGAAATTGTACATCATGTTCGGCAAGATCTGTCCTTATCACAAGTATGCCTTTTCTCTTAATCTCATTTTAGATTTATCTGATGCTTCTAATGATTTATTGCAGTAGTAGTAAGTGTTGGATTTTATTTTATTAAATTCACTCCACTTTTCAGTAATTTAAATTTTATGTTATTGTAGAGAATAAATTATTTATTTTTACGAACTCTATATAACTAAACTAAGAGTAAACCCACAATTTGGTCCATGAAAGATTTTTGAAACAGTTATTGTGCAATTATTGATATCTAATTGGACATTCAAAGACGATACTTTGTCATATCAGTATGACATTAAAGTAAAAAAAGTACACCTTTGGAGGCCCAAATTGATATTTCGAAATCATTCAATGTCTAAAATGTTGGTGTAATTCTAAACTGTTAATGATTTTATGTCAGAGTAAAGAAGAATTACTATCGAAAGCATACAGTGTTCATACTGAACATATTATCCAGACTCCAAAGAGTTTGGAGGAACTTATCATATGCCAATTTAGATATATCGCAAGGAGTTAAGAATTGAATGGAATTAGTGGTTTTGGTGTATTGGCCAAAATAGCGGATGTTGCGATAAGATTGATCGGAAAACTCTGAAAAAACCATTAAGATTTGTTTGTTTGGGTTTTTGATTAGGATATTTTAGGAATTTTGCAATTAAACACGCCAAAACAGCATTATGTCGTTATCCCTCTCACTTTTGCTGTCTTTTTTTACCTTCCTCACCAGTTGGTCAAAACTAGTTTTTGTGCTTGTATTTATTTAGTATAAATAAATATAAATTATAAATTCTATAAAAAAATTTAGAACAGCGCCCATCTCGCCATCCGCTTTCCTTCTATAGCAGTTTGGGGGGGGGGGGGGGGGGGGGGTTGGCCGCTTTGCTCTGCTCTGTCCAGGGTTGGTGACATTTGGTTGGATATAATGGAAGATTTGTTAGTCTGCTTAGTTAATTTGCTATTTCATATTTATTATTCTGATTTTTGTATTTATGGGTTTCATTTAAGATTATTTAGGATTCTATTAATAGTAGTTACACAGATAGAACAAAATCGAAAACTATCTTAATGATTTCTATTTAACTCTTACATATGTTGCTTCAGTACTCCATTTTTTCTTTCATCGAACAAAATTTCTACTTTTACACGTGTTTAATTAGAAACAAATGTGCACGCCAGTAAGAAAAATATCAAGCCAGCATGTATATTTCATATTTGATAATAACACAAATATAGTTTATAGTATGGAATGAAACAAGAAACAAAATCAAAATAGAAAATGTGTTATGAATTTCTAAAATGCTCTGTGCTCGTTTTTTAAAAAAATTTTCAATAACAAAAAATTGCAGCACAAAACGGCGGGTTACCGGGATTCTGTAATATTAAATGGCATCTTGAATTGATGGTTTCTTTTATAATTCTTCCTCAATTTATGTTTTAACATTTTTTTAAATAAATATAAATGATATATTTTTTTATAGTAAATGGAAATTTGTTGGCAGAAGTTTTTAAACATTTGATGGGGCAAAGATGATCAATGATATTTGTATGTACATTGTTTTGAATATGGAGTCATCATTTTTGTCCTATTATATTTCTGAAAGTATTTTAACTCAGCTGTTTTTCCATTGAACACAGTCTTGCTAATTTGAATTCAATTTGGCTGCAGTTGTCGCGGATAATTTACTTATTTTCAAGTAATATGCACGATGCTTCATTATCATTGAGCATCCACACCACTTGTGCTCGCTTGATGTTGAATCTGGTACATGCCTTACTCTACTTTTTTTTTTTTGAATCAACAAGCCTTGCTATACTTAAAGATATATTTAATGCTATTCTCTGTTTTCGTTTTCCAATTTTTATCTCCAATCCATTGATTTTTAGTCCCTAAGGATTTAGAGGTGAGTACTGAGAATGTTGTTGATAATCATTTTGTGCTGCTATTAGCTTATAATGTTGTTGCCTCTCTAGCTTTGTGAAATGAAATTTATTTGTTTATTTGTCTTCTCCATAGTGTTTAGCTTGTTTATTAAATTCGGGATTGACAAACTATATTAAGTTCTTTTATTTTCTTCTCTTTTTTTTTGTTTTTTTTTTGGCTGTTCTTTTCACTTTTTGGAGTAGTTTTTGTTGTCTCTTAATCTCCTCTCAGTCAGCAACAGAACTTTTATTTTCTATTTTTCTGTCTTCCCCTTTCCCTGAAGAGAAAGATTTAGGTTTTGGTAGCTGATTAAATTCATGTAGCCTTATGTTATGCTCTTTTCATTGGATCCAGGTGGAACCAATTTATGAGAAAGGGGTTGATCAACAGTCTACAGATGAAGCAAGGATCTTATTGGTCTGTTGTACAATATGTTAGATTTTGGCAATTTGGTATTGTACCAAATATTTTTTCTAGGATTGACACAAACGATGTTGCTATGTAGGGCCGCATTCTGGATGCTTTTGTTGGGAAATTCAGTACTTTCAAACGTACAATACCACAGGTTATTGGGGATTACTTTAACGTTTTATATTGCATCGTGATAATTGTGTATATGTAGTTTCATTAACATGGATTGTTTACAACCTTTCTTGAGGTCCGTCATTGTCATTGTTAGAATATATGATTTTTTCTGACAAAGCGAAAAATATCTTATGAAGTTATAATATCCAGGTCATATCTTCTTGCTCACTTGATCATTAACAATTTTCCATTTGCTAACACCAGTAAATTTTCTTATAGAGTGTGCTGAACAATTTATCAAAAATAGAAAGTTTTCTGAACATTTTGGACTCATCTTAACTAACTTTCTCTTCAGCAATTTTTTTTTTGCCCAAGATTCACGTGCTGCAATTTTTCTAAGAGAGTTTAACACATGGTAATTTTATCATAAGGAAAATTTAATAGGAAGTAATTTTTATGCAGTATAAAATTTCATTGTCTTCAGAAAAATAGTGTATTATTTTATACAGCTAAGCTACTGCTTGTTATCCTCCATGGTAACAATTCAGAATTGTTCCACTTCTACTCCCTCCGCCAACTTAAGCTTAGCTCCTGCTCCTACAAACCACAGCTAACTGCTTGATATTCTTTAACTATTCTTAAGTCTTAACCACCTAACTAGTTTCTTTAACTACTCTAACTGCTTTGCCCCATACTTTTATTTTTCATGAGTTCTCTCATCATTAACGGCAGCTATTTTCTGATGTCAGCTGTTGATAAGGGATTTTCACTGTGTAGCTTCAATATAAGTCTGCTCTGTGTTTTGATCTATTTATAAAAGGTCTTATATCATCTGATTGTTTCATTTTTGGTCTGAAGTTGTTCCTCAACCATTTCTTCTGTTCAATCATGTATAACTCATTGGGGATGCTTCTGAAGTTCCTCTTTGTTTTGGTCTTTTAGTATGTAGGGATTTGAACCTGATTCCCCATATTTTATGGAGAGTCAGGTTATTTAGTAAGCCCTTGCTCAGATGGCTGATAAATTTCCTCCTATTGGTCTTGCAATGTCTACAATATAGTGGTTTACATTTATTGATGATTTACTTGTTACTGGTTTGTGTTTTCACAGTTGTTCTTAACTTGTTAATGTTATTATTATTTTTATAGCTTTTGGAGGAAGGCGAGGAAGGAAAGGATCGTTCTACCTTGAGATCAAAGCTGGAACTCCCTGTGCAGGTTGTTACAAAACTTGAGAATCTTTTTCGGCTAAATAATGGCACCGAGATATTTATTTTCACATCTAAGTTTGTTTCAGACCATCATTATTTGCTTAACTTATAGCAATTTAGTGATTTGTGTGGAATGAAACAGCTATTTTAAGTAATAGCTCACTGGTAAAGGAAGCAAATGAATGAGTAATTGTACACAATTCTCTGGATAGATTTGCTTTTAAGTGAAATGAGAGTAACTGGTTATTCATGGTTTGCAATTCTAGTAGTAATTGAAGATATTGCTTTTGGAATTTATCATTAGGCCCCATGTATCTGATTCTTTAGAACACATCATTTTATAAAAGGGCCGTGGATTTGCTGATAAACTAAGAGGAGGGAATGATGGAGAACATGAAAGCATACTCCAAAACTAGGAAGTATACATATTTATTTAAGAACTATTTAGGTTATTTTCTCAATTGAGCATAAGGTCAAATAGTTTAATTAAATAAAAGCTCTTTTGGCCCATCTGCATAAAGTGATAAGATTGTACGATAAAAAGTGACTAATAAAGAACGAGAATACTGTATATTTCAATTGAATGAAAAGGATCCTCAGGAAATCAAGAGACTTGAACTCTCCCATAATACTTCGACGGTTATTTACAGCCTCATTCTCACCCTTTTATTCTCTCTCCCTATCCCACCAACCAGCAACAACCATTACAACTCAGTTATATGTTGCGCATTTCACTGGAGCTTATATGCCAGTGCTTATTTCTCCCTTTTACTTCAGTTGTAAAGATAATGCCAAGTTCTAGTTTTTACCATCTTCAATAAAAGCGGGTCTTGGATGTGTGCACAGAGCACACACTGAACACACACCTTGTGCCTCACACACTTGAAAAGGGTGAATTTTGAGATAATAGATGGGTAAAATGCACTTGTATTATTATTCAATGAATCACAAATTTATGCACGATTGACCTAAAACATATTTACTAATCAAAACCTGAAACTTCAAGACCTAATCAAAATATAATGGATAAAGATGAAAACTGGAAAGCTGTCACTTACTTTGTATGTCCTTAAGTAACACTACTACTATCGTTGTTTTTTAATTCTTCATTGTTGAAGTAATATTCTACATAACTGGAATTTTGTTTGGAATGATTCTGGCCTATGTTCTGCTTGCAGGCAGTTTTCAATATTGTGGGTCCTCCTGAATATTCAAAGGAAGTAAATGATTACAAGCATCTGATTAAAACATTAGTCATGGGTAATTTATTTCTTTAAACCGTCTGAAGTTGCTTATCTTGGTTTCTTAGAGTGTTAAGCTATCAACTAGTTTTATTGTTTTTTTTATGACTGGTAAACATACCCCTTTTTATCATATGATCAGAGATATCATGGCTTTTCTTTTCTCCTTTTTAATGACTTCAGGAATGAAAACCATCATATGGAGCATCACTAATGCACATTCTGGTAGATCCCAGGTAATAAATCCTTGGTTTAATAATTGCAGTCTGTGGATTCACCACCTCTCTCCTCCCATATAATGTTTTTCATGTGTGATATTTTCCCTACTCATGGAATGGTACAGGTGCTTGTCTCACCTTCATCTAATTTATCACCTCCTCAAGCACCTAAGGGCATGAGAGAAGATGAGGTACTTTAGATAAGTTTAGGTTGAATGATAGTGTTTTAAGCTTAACTGTTTAAGTTAACTCAAGTTTCTTGTGTAGGTCTACAAAGCCTCTGGTGTTTTGAAAAGTGGTGTTCATTGCCTAGCACTTTTTAAGGAGAAGGATGAGGAGAGGGAAATGCTGCATCTCTTCGCTCAAATTTTGAGCGTCATGGATCCTCGGGATCTTATGGATATGTTCTCTCTGTGTATGCCTGAGCTTTTTGAGTGCATGATCTCCAACACACAACTTCTCCATGTATTTTCTACTCTTCTTGCGTCCCCTAAAGTGTACAAGCCATTTACTGATGTGCTTGTTAATTTTCTCGTAAACAGCAAACTTGATGTGTTGAAAAACCCAGATTCACCTGCAGCAAAACTGGTCTTACATCTCTTTCGGTTTATATTTGGTGCTGTTGCTAAATCACCTTCAGAGTTTGAACGGATTTTACAGCCTCATGTGCCTGTCATAATGGAATATTGCATGAAAAATTCTACTGAAGTTGAAAGACCTCTTGGATACATGCAATTGCTTCGAACAATGTTCCGGACACTTTCAGGGTGCAAGTTTGAACTTTTGCTGCGGGACTTGATCCCCGTGTTGCAGCCGTGCCTCAATTTGCTATTGGCCATGTTGGAAGGGCCAACTGTGGAAGATATGAGAGATCTTCTATTAGAGCTCTGCATGACCTTGCCTGCCCGTTTGAGCTCCCTGTTACCATACCTGTCTCGCCTTATGAAGCCTCTGGTATTATGTCTAAAGGGAAGTGATGAACTAGTAAGTCTTGGTTTACGAACACTAGAGTTTTGGGTCGATAGTTTAAATCCCGACTTCCTAGAGCCTAGTATGGCCAATGTCATGTCTGAGGTGATTCTGGCCTTATGGTCTCACTTAAGACCAGCTCCCTATCCTTGGGGTGCTAAAGCATTACAGCTTCTTGGAAAGTTAGGTGGACGAAACAGGCGGTTCCTCAAAGAGCCTCTGCCACTTGAGTGTAAAGAGAACCCTGAGCACGGGCTTCGCCTGATTTTGACATTTGAGCCTGCCACCCCATTCTTGGTTCCACTTGATCGATGCATAAATCTTGCTGTAGAGGCTGTAATGAACAGAAATTGCGGCATGGATTCTTTCTATAGGAAGCAGGCTCTCAAGTTCCTTCGCGTTTGCTTATCATCTCAGCTCAATTTGCCTGGAACTGTTGCTGATGAGGGATCCACATCCAAGCAGCTGTCTGCATTGTTGGCTTCTACGGTTGACCAGTCATCACGCAGGTCTGAGTCAATTGATGTAAAGGTTAGTTTGTTACTATTATAGTGCTTCTCAAATTCTCCATAACACCGTATCAACACTTCTGATTAATACAGAGAAATTTATAATTTTCTGCACCATATTTTATAAATCACTCCTACATGAACAGTCTAATATTGTGATAGATAAATCTGCCACAGCTCATTCCCATTATGTTTCTTTTGCTGAATCACATTCATTGTATTAACTTGATACCTACCTGTGCTACTTCAGTTTCAACTTTCTCCCTTCCTGTACTCTCTAATATTTTGCATTCAATTGTTGCATATTTATATTGGGTTTGTGTTATGGTTTGTTTATTGTTGCTGTCATATAATATATAGCTCGTCATTTCCAGGCTGACTTAGGAGTAAAGACAAAGACTCAACTGATGGCTGAGAAATCTGTTTTCAAGATTCTTTTAATGACTATCATTGCTGCGAATGGTGAGCCAGATCTCACAGATTCTGCAGATGATTTTGTTGTCAATATATGTCGCCATTTTGCGATGATATTTCATATTGATTCTTCATTCAGCAATGTATCATCAGCTGCAATTGGGGGTTCATCCCTATCTGTTCATGTTGGTTCTAGGACAAAATCTAGTGTTTGTTCAAATCTGAAGGAGCTGGATCCTTTGGTATTCTTGGATGCTTTAGTTGATGTACTAGCAGATGAAAACAGGCTCCATGCCAAAGCTGCTCTTGATGCTTTAAATGTGTTTGCAGAAACACTTGTATTTCTTGCTCGTTCAAAACATACTGATTTCATAATGTCCAGAGGGCCTGGTACACCTATGATTGTTTCGAGTCCATCAATGAATCCAGTGTATTCTCCTCCCCCTAGTGTTCGTGTTCCTGTATTTGAGCAACTATTGCCCCGTCTTCTTCATTGTTGCTATGGACTTAAATGGCAAGCACAAATAGGTGGTGTTATGGGACTTGGTGCTTTGGTTGGAAAGGTCACTGTTGAGACTCTCTGCCTTTTTCAAGTAAGAATTGTGCGTGGTCTAATATATGTCCTTAAAAAGCTTCCCATTTATGCTAGCAAGGAGCAGGAAGAGACAAGTCAAGTACTCACTCAGGTTCTTCGAGTAGTGAATAATGCTGATGAAGCAAACAGTGAGGCGCGGAGGCAAAGCTTTCAAGGAGTAGTAGATTTTCTTGCTCAAGAGTTATTCAACCAGAATGCCTCTATCATTGTGAGAAAGAATGTACAATCATGCTTGGCACTTTTAGCTAGCAGAACTGGTAGCGAAGTGTCTGAATTACTAGAGCCATTGTATCAACAATTTCTCCAGCCTCTCATAATGCGGCCACTTAAGTTAAAGACTGTTGATCAACAGGTATCCTTAAATTCTTATTTCCCAATGTTTATTGATTTGATATTTCTTTGAGCTTCCATTTATTCACCAGTTTACTTGATTATATCTTGTGTAGGTTGGAACCGTTACAGCATTGAACTTTTGCCTAGCCTTGAGGCCACCTCTTCTAAAGTTGACTCCAGAGTTAGTTAACTTCCTCCAAGACGCATTACAAATAGCAGAGTCTGATGACAATGCATGGGTTGCTAAGTTTATCAACCCCAAAGTTGTGACATCATTGACTAAACTTCGAACAGCTTGCATTGAACTGCTCTGCACAACAATGGCATGGGCTGATTTTAAAACTCCAAATCATTCTGAATTGCGTGCAAAGATCATCGCAATGTTTTTCAAGTCTTTAACCTGTCGGACTTCAGATATTGTTACCGTTGCTAAGGAAGGCCTGCGGCAGGTATAATTAGTTTTTATGTTGTTTACTTTTAGCTTCTTTATGGGTTTTACTGCAATTCATGTACATATACTATACTAATGATGTACATTCATGAATGTGACTGCATATATATATATATATATATATATATATATATATTATAAATACTAGTTAATTCTAGGATCATTTGGTCCTAATAATATGCACCATTCATTACAGTATTTTTATTCTTACATTGCTCTGGTGGTATTGTTAAAAAACAATGATATTGTTACTATATCTTATCTGTGCATGTTTTTAGTTTGGACATGCATTTTAGTTCATGAAAATTTGGCAAGATTTTACTTTCATTGATGAATGCCTTATGCAAACCTTCTATCTTTGGGGCGTGGGACTAGCTGAGTAATTCTCCCCGACAGAGATATATCATACATATGCTTTTAGTATACATGGAATTAGTTTTTAACCTCAATTACTGCTTTGTGCCTTTATCACGTAGGTTATAAATCAAAGGATGCCCAAAGAACTTTTACAAAGCAGCCTTAGGCCTATATTAGTCAATTTAGCCCACACCAAAAATCTCAGCATGCCTCTTCTGCTAGGCCTTGCCCGCCTGCTTGAGTTGTTATCCAATTGGTTCAATGTTACTCTGGGTGGCAAACTTTTAGAGCATCTAAGAAGGTGGCTGGAGCCTGAAAAATTGGCACAGTGTCAGAAGTCATGGAAGGCTGGTGAAGAACCAAAGATAGCTGCAGGTTATATATAAATCGTCTAACCTATTTAATGCAAGTTTTTCTAATGCAACTACTCATCTTAATCTTGCACTGATGATGTCATTCTCTACTGTTGCAGCTATAATTGATCTTTTTCACTTGCTTCCTCCTGCTGCTTCAAAGTTCCTTGATGAACTTGTAACCTTGACTATTGATTTGGAAGGAGCTCTTCCTCCTGGACAAGTATACAGTGAAATAAATAGTCCATACCGCCTTCCAATTACAAAGTTTTTAAATCGATATGCACCCGTTGCGGTTGATTATTTTCTTGCTCGATTAAGTGAACCAAAATATTTCAGGCGGTAAGTTTTCAGAATGCTGAGTTTTAATTATATAATAACTAATAATTTTGGATGCTGACTCTGTTTCTTTGTTCTGCGCTGTTTGCGGAAAATTCAGTTTTATGTATATAATTTGTTCAGAAGCCGGTCAGCCACTGAGAGATGAACTTTCAAAATCACCACAAAAGATACTTTCAAGTGCATTCTCTGAATTTCTGCCCAAATCTGAGGTGGCAATGCCTTCATCGTCCACTAGTACACATGCTACTTTATCAGGCGAAGAAAGCCATGTTTCTGCTCCGACTGATGCCCCTAACGCTCTTGTTCCTACTCCCATTCCTACTCCCAATGCAACCTCCGATGCTTACTTTCAGGGTCTAGCACTTATCAAAACCCTGGTCAAATTAATGCCTGGCTGGTTACAAAGTAATCGTACTGTGTTTGATACACTGGTACTATTATGGAAGTCACCTGCTAGAATATCCCGGCTGCAAAATGAACAGCAACTGAACCTAGTGCAAGTAAGTATAGGAAAAGCTCAATTTAGTCAGTGCTCTATTATCATTGTTGATTTTAGATGCATGACCTATTCATCATCGTGGATTTGCAGATTAAAGAGAGTAAATGGCTTGTCAAGTGCTTTCTGAATTACTTAAGACATGACAAAAATGAAGTAAACGTTCTCTTTGATATACTTACCATATTCTTATTTCATAGTCGAATTGACTATACATTCCTGAAGGAGTTTTACATCGTCGAGGTACTTCATAACCGGATCTTAATTTTCTGTTGAGATCAAACTTCATCATTCTTGTATTTCATCATTCACATATGAACTATCTTGGTGCCTTTTAGGTTGCAGAAGGTTATCCTTCAAGCATGAAAAAGGCCCTTCTGTTGCATTTTCTCAACCTTTTCCAATCAAAACAACTTGGTCATGACCATTTGGTGATTGTGATGCAAATGCTCATTCTTCCAATGCTTGCACATGCCTTTCAAAATGGCCAAAGTTGGGAAGTTGTTGATCCTGCAATTATAAAAACAATCGTTGACAAACTTCTTGATCCTCCAGAAGAGGTATATTCTGCTATGTTTTATTTCTGACACAAACCTTCCTTTAAATCATTATTATAACCCTGTGTCTGTGATACAACTTTTGAATTTAATACGTGACTCTCAATGCATCATGTGTTTCTTTTGTAGATTTCTGCAGAGTATGACGAGCCTTTAAGAATAGAACTATTGCAGCTAGCAACTTTGCTTCTTAAGTATCTTCAGAATGACCTCGTCCATCATAGGAAGGAACTGATAAAGTTTGGGTGGAATCATCTTAAGCGAGAAGATACTGCGAGCAAACAATGGGCATTTGTGAATGTTTGCCATTTTCTAGAGGCATATCAAGCTCCTGAAAAGATAATACTTCAGGTATAAAAACATCCACTTCTGTTTAAATATTCTTTAAATAGTATCTTGTGAACATGTGGGTTACTTCAACTAGTCATTATTTGCATGACAGTGGAATTTTTTTCTTTAGGAAATACAGTTTTTTTAGTCACTCGGCTTTACTTCCTATTGTTTTTTAATTTTCATATGTATTTTGAAAGTATAATCATGAAGGGGAGGATAATATATACTCCTTTGGACCTAGTACAAAGTTAGAGTTTGCAGCATAAATTGGGAAATATCTGCATGAGTAGTTATAGACTTATAGTGCTTGGATGATTTCTTGCAAAATTGGTTCCCTATCGGCTATGGCTATTCTGTCTGCACCTTTTTTTTGTTAGATCTGAGTAGACAATATCATTTTCAAAGATTTTTAGTTTGACATTTATCTTTCATGATTATTCTCTTTCAAGAACAAGGATTTTATATAATGTAAACTTCCTAGGGTTTCTTTCCCTTTTTATGAGTTGTTTTTTGGGTTTGATATAGAAGCTGGAGTTAGTCTTTATTTTTGTGTTTTGTGATTTTTTTGATATGCATATATAAGTGGGTGACTCTAAATTGAAAATTTCTTGGCCTATATCATCGGAGATGCAGGTTTTATTTGAAATTCAATGTGATTTGAAAGTATGTCTTTATTATATGTACTCATCTCAACGTCATATGCATAATATAAGCGTGTGAGGATAGCTCATATCACCAGATAAGACACCAGCACTGAAATACTGATTTGTGACTGCAGGTTTTTGTAGCTCTTCTTAGGACCTGCCAACCAGAAAATAGAATGTTGGTCAGGCAGGCTCTTGACATTCTAATGCCAGCACTGCCGCGACGTTTGCCCCTTGGTGATTCTCGGATGCCCATATGGATAAGATACACTAAGAAAATACTTGTTGAAGAAGGTCACTCAATTCCGAATCTTATTCACATATTCCAACTTATTGTCCGACATTCAGATCTCTTCTACAGCTGCAGAGCGCAGTTTGTTCCGCAGATGGTGAATTCTCTGAGTCGCCTTGGATTGCCATATAATACCACAACAGAGAATCGACGTCTTGCCATTGAACTTGCTGGATTAGTCGTTAACTGGGAGAGGCAAAGACAAAATGAGATGAAAGTTGTTACTGATTCTGATGCTCCGAGCCAAATCAGTGATGTCTTCAATGCTAGCTCGGCTGAGTCTAAGCGATCTGTGGAAGGGTCCACATTTCCAGATGATACAACTAAGCGAGTAAAAGCAGAACCTGGTCTTCAACCCCTTTGTGTCATGTCACCTGGTGGTCCGTCCTCAATCCCTAACATTGAAACCCCAGGATCCTCTAGTCAACCTGATGAAGAATTTAAACCAAATGCTGCCATGGAGGAGATGATTATAAATTTTCTTATCAGAGTGAGGCTTACTTCTAATTTGCTTTTTTTTTTTATTTATTTAGCTTTTTTGCATAGTATTGGTGCTGTGGTAGGTTAATTCATAGAGAGCTTTTTTCATTTGGGAAGAGTCTATATACAATATTTTCATTTGCTTTCCTCAAAAAGGCTGAGAAACTAATAATTTGATTTTGATGATGTTGACAAGTGCATTGTTATACTGTCGATGTCATTCTTTTATTCAAATCTCATTACATGACTGGTGTAGGTCACATCTGCATTTATAATGGATAAATAGTTAATGATAACCTGTTGTTTATTTTGCTATTACAACTCACCTTCCTTTTGAGGTATAGAGATGACAAGTATGCATGTGTGTGAAAGTGTGGGAGGGCACTTATATTTTGAGGCAAAAGTTTAATTAGTTAGTTTAAAGTTCCTCATTGCATATTTCACAATCCCTCCTAAATCATTTTGTTTAGAAGATTACATTGACGATTAACTTCGATTTCTGAAATTAGGTTGCTCTCGTTATAGAACCCAAGGACAAAGAAGCAACTGCCATGTACAAACAAGCTTTGGAGCTACTTTCACAAGCTTTAGAGGTGTGGCCGAATGCAAATGTAAAATTTAATTATTTGGAGAAGTTGTTGAGCAGTATACAACCATCTCAGGCAAAGGACCCTTCCACTGCACTGGCACAGGGTTTGGATGTCATGAACAGAGTTTTAGAGAAACAGCCTCACTTGTTCATAAGAAACAACATTAACCAGATTTCTCAGGTAGGTCTAATATCATGCTGTATGTTTTTCTGATTTTTTAAATATTTCAATGTTTGTAATGATTTATTTGTTTTTCCTTCCAGATTCTTGAACCATGTTTCAAGCATAAACTTTTAGATGCTGGCAAGTCTTTTTGCTCACTTTTGAGGATGATTTGTGTTGCTTTTCCTCAAGAAGCAGCTTCAACCCCTCCTGATGTTAAGTTGTTGTACCAGAAGGTTGACGATTTGATACAAAAAAATGTTACCACTGTCACAGCTCCTCAAATATCTAGTGATGATAATAATGCTGGTGCAATTAGTTTTTTATTGCTTATCATTAAAACCTTGACTGAGGTTCAGAGGAATTTCATTGATCCTTTAGTTTTGGTTCGCCTTCTTCAGCGGCTGCAGCGTGATATGGGTTCATCTGCAGGTTCTAATATAAGACAAGTATGTTGGATTTTCCCCTCATATGTTGCTATATTATTTATTTATTTATTTATTTATTTATTTATTTATTTATTTATTTATTTATTTATTTATTTATTTATTTATTTATTTATTTATTTATTTATTTATTTATTTATAGTTTGTGACGTAAAATGCAGTTTTGATTATTGTAAAAACTAAACTAGAATGAAAAATAATTATGGAGTTAAAAGTCTAGTCTAGAGGAAAAATGTGTGGGTATTCAATACACATGCATATATGTATATTACCCGCTCCGTCCTTTATGATAGGAACCTCTAACAAAAATTTGGGGGTACTAAGAAAAGTTGTTGGAGTAATAAATTTGTTTGATGTGTGAATATTACTTAAAATATTAAAATACCCTTTTTGTATAATGCATTCATTATTGACTTTTCATATTTCAATTCAAATTGATAGTATTAATAAGGGGTATATTTGGAAAAAGAGTAATAAAACATTTTTAACACTCCCCCTCAAGCTAAAGCTAGCTCACTATTTTTAAGCTCATTACAATAAAACATTTTCTTACAAACGTCAAAACTAAGTTTGACAATTATTGGGCAAGTGTTGATCATAACCAACATAAGTCACCACCGGATTGGTCATCGGCAGGAAAAAAAAGTCACCACTGGATTGATCTCTAATTGACTTTAACACTAGTCAACGAAGTCTAATACACCAGTCTCGCCATTTCATTCCAATTTTCCTCTTTAGGACACTTGTGAATTTATGTTTTCATCTTTTAAATACTACTTGAATATAAAATTCTATGGTCTGTTTTTGCAATACCTGCCCTGCAACCTGACTTTCATAGGTAATCATGAAAATGTGATATGTACATTGGTTTCAAACTGTTGGAACTTGGTAATTCTTCCTTCATTGCGGTCCGCCCCAAGCAGCCTAATTGGGGCATTTGGTTTGCCTATATTTCAGCCTCCAACAACTTCATTGTGTTGTGAAGGGGTGGATTTAGTCTGACATTGCTTAGAGATATAGCCTATGTAGTGTTTATAATGCTTGGGCAACCCTCACCTTACAAGTCGGTTTTGTAAGGGTGAGTTAGACCCAATATTAAATCCCACATGGTATCAGAGCCTATTGTAGATCTATTGTTGAGCTTCCTGCATCGTCCACACTTTAGGCCCATTGGGTCCGAGCATGAGGGGGTTTGTTGGAAATTTTGTCTTTATTGTGGTTCTCCCCAAGCCGCCTAATTGCGGCATTTGGGTTGCCTTTATTGCAGCCTCCAACACCTGTGTTGATTGTGAAGGGGTGGATTTGGTTCCACATTGCTTAGAGATATGGCATATGCAGTGTTTATAAAGCTTGGGCAACCCTCACCTTACAAGCCGGTTTTGTAAGGATGAGTTAGGCCCAATATAAAACCCCACACAAAGATGTATTGACTTTGTTAACCAGATATCATACATGGTTGTTCTTTATGGTAATGCAAGCATTTCCTATGCCCTTTTGCTGTCCTCTCAATATGTATTTGTTTGACTTCAAATTTTAAATAAAGTCTACCGAAGTAATTTCCTTTGTGATTTAGAACATGTCTTGCCTTATTGCATGATTTGTTTTTGTTTTTCAATTTTAATCTATGCCACTATTGCTCGACTCTTTATGTTTCGACTTTCAAATTTATTTAAGAATTTTGTCGAATTTTGATAGGGTCAAAGAACTGATCCAGATTCAGCAGTCACGTCTTCTCGTCAAGGTGTTGATGTTGGGACAGTTATTTCAAATCTAAAATCAATCTTAAAACTTATCACAGAGAGAGTGATGGTTGTTCCCGAGTGCAAGCGATCTGTATCTCAAATATTGAATGCTTTGCTCTCAGAGAAAGGTATTGATGCCAGTGTACTTCTCTGCACACTTGATGTGATTAAAGGGTGGATTGAAGATGATTTCAAACAAGGATCTTCAGTCACATCAAGTGCCTTTCTCACTCCGAAGGAGATAGTTTCTTTTCTTCAGAAGCTTTCACAAGTTGATAAACAAAACTTCACACCAAGTAATCTGGATGAGTGGGACAAGAAATATCTTGAACTTCTTTTTGGTGTTTGTGCTGATTTAAATAAGTAAGTAAATCACATTAAGAATAATGTTGTATGCCTTGATTGTATTGTGTTTATTTATTTTTATTGGTTTCCAGATACCCTACGGCGTTGCGTCAAGAGGTTTTCCTGAAGGTAGAAAGGATGTTTATGCTTGGTTTACGAGCTAGAGATCCGGAAATTAGGATGAAGTTCTTCTCTCTGTATCATGAGTCTCTTGGGAAAACACTTTTTACCAGGCTTCAATACATCATTCAAGTTCAAGACTGGGGAGCTTTAAGTGACGTCTTCTGGCTCAAACAAGGCCTTGACCTTCTCTTGGCAATATTAGTTGATGATAAACCTATTACACTAGCTCCAAATTCTGCCAGGGTGCAACCACTTCTGGTATCAAGCTCTCTTCTTGAAATGTCTGGAATGCAGCACAAGGTTAATGATGCATCTGAAGGAGCTGAGGATGCTCCACTAACATTTGAGACCCTTGTGGTTAAGCATACGCAGTTTCTTAACAGCATGAGCAAACTTGAGGTAAACCAACTGATGTTTAGCTTTTCAGTTCAGTAATTCTCTATCACATTTGTGGTTTTTTCTTTTAAATTTTTAATTTTATTGCCCAGGTTATTATGTTACGTCATTAATGTCTCAACAGATGTTGGTGGAAAATATGTATTTATAAATATAAATATTTTATTTGTGGGGATCCGTTGACTCCAGTTTAATATCTCATTGTTCATTATGTATTTCATGCGTTTTTAAACATAATACGTGATGTGTCAATATATTATTTGATGCATGTGTAAAATAACTTTACACTGACGGTGCACAACAATTAATCTCCAACAGATCCCTCCTCATATTTTATTATGACACAAATCTTAATGTTTTATGCCATTCACTGTAAGTACACACACACATACACACAGATAATAGAAAGAAAGGAAATATTCCAATAAAAACAACATTTTTTTCCATTTAGTTTGACAAATTGTTGATAAGTTTTATGCACTGGTGTTAGTGGCAGACATTTTCCAGATTTGTACTTATATAATAATAACAAATTTTCCAGGTTGCTGATCTATTAACTCCGTTGAGAGAGTTGGCCCATACGGATGCTAATGTTGCATACCATTTGTGGGTTCTAGTATTTCCAATTGTCTGGGTTACATTACATAAAGAAGAACAAGTAACACTCGCTAAACCTATGATTACACTTCTGTCTAAAGATTACCATAAGAGGCAGCAAGCCAGCAGGCCAAATGTAGTGCAAGCACTATTAGAAGGGCTTCAATTGAGCCATCCTCAACCTAGAATGCCAAGCGAGCTCATTAAATATATTGGGAAAACGTATAATGCATGGCACATTGCATTGGCTTTGCTGGAAAGTCATGTTATGTTGTTCCCAAATGATTCCAAATGCTGCGAGTCTCTGGCTGAGCTCTATAGATTGCTAAATGAAGAGGATATGAGATGTGGGCTTTGGAAGAAGAGATCAATCACTGCCGAAACCAGAGCAGGGCTTTCTCTTGTTCAGCATGGTTATTGGCACCGTGCTCAAAGTCTCTTTTATCAAGCCATGGTGAAGGCAACTCAAGGAACATATAACAACACTGTGCCCAAGGCCGAGATGTGTCTATGGGAAGAGCAATGGCTATACTGTGCCAGTCAACTTGCTCAATGGGATGCACTGGCAGACTTTGGCAAGAGTGTCGAGAATTATGAAATTCAGCTTGATAGTCTATGGAAATTGCCTGATTGGACATATATGAAGGAGCATGTTATTCCTAAAGCTCAAGTGGAAGAAACTCCAAAACTACGGTTGATTCAAGCATACTTTGCTCTTCATGAAAAAAATACAAATGGTGTGGGGGATGCTGAGAACATGGTAGGTAAAGGGGTCGATCTTGCTCTAGAACAATGGTGGCAGCTGCCAGAAATGTCTGTTCATTCCAGGATCCCCCTTCTACAGCAATTCCAACAATTAGTTGAAGTTCAAGAGTCAGCTAGGGTCCTAATAGACATTTCCAATGGAAATAAACTCACTGGGAATTCAGCAGGTGGCGTGCAAGGAAACCTTTATGCTGATCTGAAAGATATCCTTGAGACATGGAGACTAAGAACTCCAAATGAATGGGATAATATGTCTGTTTGGTATGATTTGTTTCAGTGGAGGAATGATACATACAATTCTGTCATTGAAGCTTTCAAAGATTTTGGTGCCACAAATTCGGCACTTCATCATCTTGGATACCGTGACAAAGCTTGGACTGTCAACAGGCTTGCTCATATTGCTCGCAAACAAGGCCTATATGATGTTTGTGTCAGTGTACTTGAAAAATTATATGGCTACTCGACCATGGAAGTACAGGTATGATGATAACTACCTCTGTTGTGAACTTCTGGTTAAAGGTTTATAACAGCTAACCGCTTATTTTTTATATTATGCCAATATCTATTCGCAGCCTTTTGAATTAATGATGAGGCTAGTCATTTGAATTATAGCAAACCCTGATGTTTTGGAAATTATGTTAACTGAGTCTGATCTGCTCTTTTTATGTATTTACAGGAAGCATTCTTTAAGATAGCTGAGCAGGCAAAGGCATATTTAGAAACAAAAGGAGAAGTTACAGCTGGTCTCAATCTGATTAACAGCACTAATCTGGAGTACTTTCCTGCAAAGCACAAGGCTGAAATTTTCCGCATGAAAGGGGACTTCTTCTTAAAATTGAATGACTCTGACAATGCAAACCTTGCTTATTCAAATGCAATCAGTCTTTTCAAAAATCTGCCCAAAGGATGGATAAGTTGGGGAAACTATTGTGATATGGTATTCACTACTATATTTTTCAGGCTTTTACTTTCTGTTACTGTTAATTTGAGCTTGATACTTATTCACTATCTACTTTGAATAGGCTTACAAAGAATCTCATGAAGAAATTTGGTTGGAATATGCCGTCTGCTGTTTCTTGCAAGGTATAAAATTTGGCGTGTCCAATTCAAGAAGCCATTTAGCCCGTGTTCTTTATCTTCTTAGTTTTGATACTCCTAATGAGCCTGTTGGAAGGGCATTTGATAAGTACTATGAACACGTTCCACATTGGGTTTGGCTGTCTTGGATTCCACAGCTCTTGCTGTCCCTTCAGAGGACAGAAGCTCCTCACTGTAAACTTGTTCTTCTGAAGATTGCAACCTTGTATCCTCAGGTAAGTGTTATTTTCTTTTTTCAATAGCAAGTTATTTGAATCCTAATTTTTTTTTTTATCTAGAGCTTCTTCTCCTGAATGTCAGGCTCTGTATTATTGGCTGCGCACATACTTGCTGGAACGACGAGATGTTGCCAATAAATCTGAACTTGGAAGAATAGCAATGGCTCAGCAAAGAGCACAGCAAAGTGTTTCTGGTACTGGTGGTGGTTCTCATGATGCAAGAGCACACGGTCCAGGTGGGAGTACCTTATCATCTGATATTCAAGCTCACCAAGGATCTCAGTCTGCTGGTGGAATTGGATCTCATGATGGTGGAAACTCACATGGGCAAGAACCTGAAAGGTCCACAAGTGCAGAAAGCAACATTCACAATGCAAATGACCAACCATTGCAGCAAGGTTCTGCAAACCTCAATGATGGTGGTCAGAACTCTTTAAGGCGTGCTGGGGCATTGGGTTTTGTGGCTTCGGCCGCCAGTGCCTTTGATGCTGCAAAGGATATAATGGAGGCTCTTAGGGGCAAGCACGCTAACTTGGCCAGTGAACTTGAGGTGATCTTATTAAGAGTTTTTACTTAGCTTTTGTATAACTAACAGCATATGTATGTGGCCTTACCCCCTCTTCACTACTTCTCCTGGCTCAATTCTTAAATGGGCCGCTCTTAGTCTCAGGATTGAACTATTACTTGTAGGCAGTAGCACTTGGGATAAACTATGAAAATTTGTATGCATTTATTGAACAGAACTATGAATCTGTATAGCAGACATTGGTGGTGTTGAGAATTGAGATCTCACATCGACTAATGATATGGTCAAATTATTCCTTACAAGACTTGAAAAATCTTCACCTCTATATCTAGCAGCTTTTTGGGTTTAGGTCTAGCCTTAGTTCTAAGAAATCACAACTCGAAGAACACAGGCACATCAAAGGAGTGGTATATTTAGCATAAAGTTCTCAGCAGCTCATCTTTAATGTTTGTTTGCAACAAGTAGCGATTAAGTGGATTGAACTACTACCATCCCTTAAAATGATTTGCATATATGGTATGGATTACACCAGTGTATCTGAGAATATAATTTGGAACATGTCTTTCCTAAAGTAGATTACGGTTCCTTTTGCAGGTTCTACTAACAGAAATTGGTTCAAGGTTTGTCACTCTGCCTGAGGAGAGACTTTTGGCTGTGGTTAATGCTTTGCTCCACCGCTGCTACAAATATCCAACAGCTACAACTGCAGAAGTTCCTCAGTCTCTCAAGAAAGAGCTCTCCGGTGTTTGCAGGGCTTGCTTTTCAGCAGACGCTGTAAATAAGCATGTTGATTTTGTAAGGGAGTACAAACAGGATTTTGAACGCGATCTTGATCCAGAAAGCATTGCCACGTTCCCATCTACACTCTCTCAACTGACTGAGCGGTTGAAACACTGGAAAAATGTACTGCAGAGTAATGTTGAGGACAGATTTCCAGCAGTATTAAAGCTTGAAGAAGAAAGTAGGGTATTACGAGACTTCCATGTTATTGATGTTGAAGTTCCAGGGCAGTATTTCACTGATCAGGTGACTATTTTTGGATTTATTTTTTCAAACAATGCAAAGACCTTATTTTAATTATATTTCTGTGATACTACCATATTGATTGGTATGAAAATATACTGATTCTCATTTATTTTATTATGTTGCAGGAAATTGCACCTGATCATACTGTGAAGTTGGATAGGGTCGCAGCTGATATTCCAATTGTACGGAGGCATGGCAGCAGTTTTCGGCGTCTGACTCTAATCGGTTCTGATGGTTCCCAACGCCATTTTATTGTACAGACATCTTTGACTCCTAATGCTAGAAGTGATGAGCGCATATTACAGCTTTTCCGTATGATGAACCAAATGTTTGAGAAGCACAAGGAATCTAGACGCCGTCACATATGCATTCACACACCAATAATTATTCCTGTTTGGTCCCAGGTTAGAAAATTTTTCATTAAGCACATTGTTTCTTGTTTTTCTTTTTTCTTCATTCAAACAGGCCTACTTATAAAAGGTTCCGCTAATCTTGCTGGAAAAATTGTATGGTCAGGTTCGCATGGTAGAAGATGATTTGATGTATAGTACTTTCCTTGAGGTCTATGAGAATCATTGTTCTAGGAATGACCGAGAGGCAGATCTTCCAATAACCTATTTCAAGGAGCAGTTGAATCAGGCTATATCCGGGCAAATATCCCCAGAAGCTGTTGTTGATCTTCGTCTGCAAGCCTATAATGAAATAACAAAAAATCTTGTTAATGACAACATCTTTTCACAGTACATGTACAAAACCCTACCCAGTGGCAACCATACGTGGGCTTTCAAGAAACAATTCGCCATCCAGTTGGCTCTTTCAAGTTTCATGTCCTTTATGCTACAAATTGGTGGGAGGTCTCCCAACAAGATTTTGTTTGCAAAGAACACTGGAAAAATATTTCAAACTGATTTTCATCCTGCATATGATGCAAATGGCCTAATTGAGTTTAATGAGCCAGTCCCATTCAGGCTAACAAGGAATATGCAAGCATTCTTCTCCCATGGAGTCGAAGGCCTTATTGTATCTTCCATGTGTGCAGCTGCACAAGCTGTGGCTTCATCTAAAGTGAGAACTTATCTGACACACATACACACGTTTTCAATATTTTAGATGTTATAATCATATTATTGACTGCTTTGTTCTTAAATTGCTGTATTGCAGCAAAGTCAGCATCTATGGCATCATCTAGCAATGTTTTTCCGCGATGAGCTACTGTCTTGGTCTTGGAGAAGACCACTTGGGATGCCCATGGCCCCTATGGCGGCCGGTGGTACTATGAGCCCTGTTGATTTTAAACAAAAGGTTATTACAAATGTCGAACATGTCGTTGCAAGGGTTAAGGGAATATCACCTCAGAATTTTTCAGATGAGGTGAGTAACTTAAATAGTGTTATTGTTTATTTTTCTGAATTTTTATGTTTTGTTCTAATATGATTGGAAATTCTAAGTCCAAGTTTCTTTTTTGATTGCTAAAATAGACAGAATGGGAAGATAAATGGTTATATAACAACTTTCCAATGTGTTGTTCTACCAAAAGTTCAAGAATCCAATTTGATTCTCTGGACAATTCTATTGATTTCGTAATAACTACTGAAAAATCTAATGGGAATAAGGGGATGATTTTTTTTTTTCCCTTTTAAAACAAACTACTGTACAAGTATCTGCCTACTTCTCTTGCCTTTCCACTTTCAATCATTGATCCTTGATCCTTTTTTTTCTTCTTTCAAGTTTCTACTCTTTCTACTGAAAATTTCTAACTCCTTTTATCGACTTTCAACATGTTTGCTTGCCATAGTGTTTAGTATTTACGTTAATTAATGTTGATTGATATATAGGAGGAGAATGTGATGGAGCCACCCCAATCGGTGCAGCGGGGTGTTACCGAGTTGGTTGAAGCTGCCTTAAACCCAAGGAACTTGTGCATGATGGATCCGACATGGCATCCATGGTTCTAAGACGTATATGTACCAGTATTACTGTCTGTACATATTTGTACATATCTAATGTAGCTACATTACCAGTATTTGTTTTGAACCCCAAGTGTGAATCTCTATAACTGGGTCCTTATTATTCCGATTAAATTAAAGGTTAGAATCCGTTGTAGAACATTAATTACAGGAATATGACCGAGTTAGGTACTTAGTTAGAGAGGTCATTGTTGTGGAAATGTACTGGGGTTTTACCCTTGTATACCTGATGTGTATAACAATTTAAAGTATTGCTTATCAAATTATTCTACACCCTGTGATTTTGGGTACCCGAGTTTAGAAAATAATGCTACTATAATTATTTTAATTTTTTTTTTGTGAAATCAGTAGTAATAATCTGTTTATTATAAACAAAGTTCTTTTAAAAATTATTTTCAAATGAAAATTAAAGCAAGACATTTTAATCTATCATGTCAACTTGTGCTATATTAGTAGATGATAAATAAATTTCAAACAGTTTAAATGTTAAAATTAAACATTTCAGATTATAAATTAGGATGTGTATATTATCCTATTAATTAGGTGTATTAAAATAATACTTAAAGAGTTTAGAAGTTTTAATTCAACTGATAGAATGATAAAATTGTTGGGCTGGGCATCCATGACTGGGGTTCGAACCCCGGTCCATTTATTTTGTATGTGAGTTTTCAATAACTTTGTCATATTGTCTAAACAACTATAAAAATTGGGTACACCTATTTTAATTTTCTAAAAAGAATTTTGTTGTCAAGAGAATGATTTATTTTTCATAGAAATGTCATTTTATAAAGCTCATTCTTCTACTCCAACTCATTTGAGAATTGCTGTTTGTCTTGCGTGTGACTGTAATTTTCATTTTGAAACTCGTTTTATAATAATGTCAACATAGATATACAAAACACCGCGAAAATATATAATACTATTACACTTCAAATGTGTGTGTGCGCGCGCGTGTGTGTATGTGTATCCAAGCGCGTGTGTATGTGTATCCAAATACACATTACTAAACTACTAAAAATTGGAATATTTCTTTTTTGAAACAAAAATTGGAACATTTCTAAAACTTCATAATTGGATCATTTTAATTATGTATTTGGAATTGAAACATTTGACGACCACAACAATTGTGGGTGACTCATTAGCCTTCAACAAAAGAACGAAACAACGCAAAAAATAAGTACAAAAATTCATCAATGAATCACAGCAGATTTTCCATCCTCCTACTCAGAAAAACGAAGGTGTTTCCATTTCTTTTGGTATTGGTAAATGGTAATCCATCCAATCCCAAAACATTAGCAGAATCAGCATTAACACTTTCATCTTCCTCTTCTTTCACAAGTTCATCATCACTATTGTAAACAAACCTTATGTGTTTTCCAGCAAATTTTGGAACTACTTTTTCATTCACTCCAATGTTGTTTAGCCCTTCACACACTTCATCAAACCCTTCATTCTTCTTCAACATCATAATAGTCTTAGGTAAAAAATTTCTTTTGTCTAGTCTTAGGTAAAATAAGATTAAGATTAAAATAAGAATTAAGATTAAGAATAGGTTTACTAAATATACTATAATCATTAATCAAACTAATTTTAGTCTTATGGAGTGCCGGTGAAGGTATTAACGAAGTGGAAATAAAACTAAGAGAGTATCCAAATACATTCGTCAAGAAAGTTGCAACGCACTTAGCATAATGTCACTGAGAGATTCATGGTAGAGCCAAATAAACAAAAAGAAGAAAGAGCCATGATAGATAGTTTGATGTCCATAACTCCTAATTCGACCGATAAAAAATGCTAAAATTGTTGGCCGGACGTCTACGATCGGAGTTCTATCTCTGGTCCATTCATTTTGTGTGTGTGAGTTTATGATGACTTTGTCATCTTATCTATATATCAAAAAAAAAAAAAAGATGGTTTGATGTTCGATCTTAATCTAAAGGTTGAAATTAGTCTCCAACCATGAGCAACCTAAACTTCAATGCGCATCCTAGATAAAGCACGGTCTATGTTGCATGTCATGTACTGCTCCCTTTGTCACTTAGAAGGAAAAAAAAAAATGGCCGCGCTTAGTTATTCTCATACAACTTTAATCGCTTATTTTTTAACTGTATCATTTGATTTCAACCAAAAAATTTGTATCATTTGATTAATCCCTTTAAATTTTTCATTCTACAATTTTTCATTTATGATATAGAATGCATATTTTATACCTTCTAACATCTTGAATGGTTGTCAAAAATAAATCTCGAATGGAGTATTGGTTATTCACACAAACACATATTGCTAAACTACAAAAAATTGGAACATTTCTAAAGTTTCATAATTGGAACATTTTTATTAAGTATTTGAAATTGAAACATTTGAAGACCACAAAAACTGTGGTCACTCATTAGTCTTCAACAAAAGAAACAAACAATGAAACAATGCAAAAAATGAGTAAAAAAATACATCAATGAAATCACAAAACAGATTTTCCCTCCTCTTCTTCCTCCTCATCAGAAAAACGAATGTGTTTCCCTTTTGGTGTTGGTAATCCATTCAAACGAAAGACATTAACAGAATCAGCATTAACACTTTCATCTTCCTCTTCTTTCACAATTTCATCATCACTGTTGTAAACAAACCTTGTGTGTTTTCCTGCAAATTTTGGAACTACCTTTTCATTCACTCCAATGTTGTTTAACCCTTCACACAGTTCATCAAGCCCTTCATATTCTTCTTCATCTTCAACATCATAATATTCTTCTTCTTCATCATCTTCCTCAGCAATTTCTTCCTCCACATCATCTTCATCATAGTTGCAAGCATTGACTTGCATTGACCAGATAGAACCACCATCATCATCTACTATGCTGCAGCTTCCAACAACACTTCCTTCTGATACTTCATGATAACTCACCTCAGAGTTGCATTTTTCAGAGAAATCTAAGGACTTTGTTATCTCACACTTTTCATATTCAATACTATCTTGCTCCATATTCACCACCTACCATCAAAATTATATCTTAAGGTTAATTTATTAAATCATATATTATTTTGCAACTTTTATATGCTTAACTAACACAATTCCACAAAACTATATAAATTATATTTAAGCCATTTTTCAAAAGAAATTGAAAAATCCCAAAAAAAAAAAATAGTGAATCTATCAGTAAAGTTTTATGTGTATAAAAAATAACTGTTTATGATATCAATTCTAATAATTTATTAGCAACAATATATTAATATTAATTAAATCAACATAAAAATTTGTCTATTCCATGAAATTCTCTTTGATAAAAAGATGAAAAAAGAACCTGAGAAAGAATCTGAATTTGAGGGGTTGGAGCAAGAATCTCCAAAGCCTCTTCTTCCACCATCTGCATAAGGGTTTTCACTTGACCCCTCAGCAAGGCTTCACCAGAACCCGGCGTGTTCTTAACACGGCTTCCCCTCTGCTTCGCGGAGGGAGTCTCAAGCTTTCCGCCATTGGCAAGCCCTACGATCGGTGAATCATTTGTCATGTCCATCAATGCACATCGATCTTGCTGTTGTCCTTTTGATTTTGACACATTCTTTTCAGAATCTTCAAATTTTTCTACAAAAACAAGAAGATAAAAAAATGAATGATATTAGTTAAAGAATTAAAACAACCCAGAATTTTATTTAAGATAGTTATATGATTAAACATGAAAATAAGCCATAAAAATATAATTTTTTATGAAGAACAGAAAGAAAAAAAAAATAGTACTCACTTGGAACTGGAATGGTGTTGGTGAATTTTGTGGTTGATGATGGAGTTTCCATTGAAATTGAAAATGATTGAAGATTAAGCAATACAAAAAGTTAAAAGCTTTGTATGAATTTTGCAGAGAAAACAAGAAAATTAATCGATTGATTAGTGATGAAAATTTGGGATTAGGGTAAAATTATTTATAGAGTTCATAGAATGATGAATATGACCGTTGGTGCATGCGCGCTTCCCAGAAATGGAAGTAGCCGTTAGTTTCTAGCTTTAGAATTTGGGCCATTTTGTTTGGGTTGTTTGGCCCATTATTTGTTTAGAGAATGGGTCCATGGTGTATGCTAGGGTCTTAATGTGGGGATCTTCTTTTCGCTCCCCGCCCTTCTTGTGCACGTTCGTATTTCTATAAATGTTTTGCTCAAATTCTAGGGTTTGAACGTGTAAAAAACACAATTTTTGAAGAAAAAAGATTATGCTTGGGTCGTAGAGTTCGAACTTAGTTTGCATTTTAGGGTTTGAATGTGTCTGAAACATATCCAATGAATAACACATGAACTTCTCAATAACATATATAACATTTAATACATGACAATTAAGATCAACAACAACATAAAGACAAATTAAAAACAAAAATTATACACGAATAAGACTATGGAATAGCTAAATTAATTATTTCATCTCCCTCCTCGGAGACAACCGTGCACGCCGCAATTTTATCAAAGATCTTCGAATGAATCACGTTTAAATAGATATCTTGAACATATCTTACCAATGTTCCGTCTAACTCAATCAATCCCTTGATAATATATTGAGAGAAAATACAAATCGTCGTCGATCCAAACCTGCATGTTAGAGAACCTAACACATCTTTCTCAATCGATGAATTTTTTTTCCCTTGATGTGCCTCGTGTGTGTCTAAAGCAATTTAAATAAGATCTTTCAAAGAGATAGTAACATAAAAACAAAAATCTTGCAAATGTAATTAAAAATCTAAAGCTCTATAAATTATCCATAACACATTCTTACAACTTTTGGTTGTGGAACTACACGTCTACACCATTGCTAGCTATATCATTGTACACGAAACATCACGAATTAGCAATTGATTGATCCATCGATAAGTGCCATATGCTTGACCATCAACCATATCAAATTAAAATAGCACGTGTAACACAAGTGAGTTATATGATTCTTATAAGTTAAAAGAAAAAGGAAAAAGTAAGAGTCATCTAATATGGACCCCTATAAGATATGGTTCAAGAATGCAGATCACTAAGCAGTAGTGGACTCAAAGCATAGCCGTTTATCAACAGCCACATATCCCAATGGCTATCACAAAATGCAACTATGTATCCTCTCAAGGTTAGAGAAGGAGAGAAGCCATTACTAATGATTAATGCCAAACTTGAAGCTAAACCTTTGAATGGGATTCTTGCCTAGTTAGAGATTTTATTTCATTAATATATTGTAGTGTTTAATGTGTTCATGTGCTCTTAAATGGATCTTTGTCGTTTTTGGCTTTGTCTATTACTAGTTATACTTATAGGTTGTTGGGTTGTGGCAATTTGTCAAAGTTAGTCGTGTATGAAGATGTGCCATTCATTTTTCACTCTTAGTTGGGACTAAATAAGGATATCAATATTTATCATTGAATGTCAAGTTTATGTAAAGTTTAAGGTGCATATATATATGAGACAAAATTAGTTTTGAATGAGTTAAATAAAATATTATTCAGATTTTGATACATTAGGGAGTTTTAGACTTAAAATTACATTGTGAATACAAAAGCTTTACTTTACTTCAACATCAAATTTATTTATGCATAAAATAAATTAAAACTCGTGCTAAAAGTAAAAACAATTCTTTAAATATTTCAAAATTGATTTATACCTTTTGATATGAACTATGAAATGAGTCTATTTAGATCGTCCAGGTTATGATGACCTAGTAAAAAATGACGGCAACTCTTCAGTGAGAGCGTAGTTTCAAACATTTTGACAATTAAGTTAGTTTTTGTGTTTTAAGAATTGTATATATATTTATAATTTGCATGTTTCTTTTATAAAATTCGAAATGATTTGTGAATCAATTTTCAATTACGATCCAGTGTTGATCAGATTATCAAATTTACTATGAAGTGCCATCGGCACAACTTAGTAATTTGGTCTTGATGAACTTCCTACCTTTTATTTATGTTAAAAGGAAACATGTGATTTAAACACATATGATAAACAACTTAATATAAAAATATTTTTCCCAAAATGTTGCGATCAACTTTTCAAAATTCAAATAGTTGAATTTTTTAATACAATAATTTTATTTTTAAATTCTTTAAATGCTCTTAAGAATTAAGGTACACATTACAAGACCCTTTATTTATTTATTTTATAAAAAAAAAACTCAATTTATACCTCTAAAATCACGTTTACTTTTCACCAAACATACATAGGATTGGTCGGAAGAGCTTGACTTAAGAATCATTCACATCAATATCATATTTTATCTTTTATTAAAAGAAATGATTATTCATGACCACGTGGTTTGATGTGTGGCTAAAGGTTTTGTTTTATCATCTTCATCAACCAATAGTGTGCTACTGTGGACTTGTTTATATCCATTTTTTATGCACATTCTTTGTTGGAACGCATGTCTTATTTTTATATATTTTTTCAAAGCACAACTCCTAATTTATACTATGGTCTCTAATTCTTATTATAAAAAATAATTACTTTTTAGTAAACACCCTACTATTGTCAAAAAAAAGAAAGTAAACACCTCTATTTTTTATTACACGAAAGTCCACAGCATTTCTTAAATATCAAGAGATTAATAAACGCTGAAATATTAATAATAAGAAAAATTACAATTTTTTGAAAAATATATATACACATGTTAAGTAATCAAATGTAAAAATATTATCTTAGAATTTGTGGATTCAATTTAATATTTTTTTATACTATTTAATGTAAAAAAATTATTAGATGCATTAACATATTTCTTCATAACACATGTTTGTATAACCCATTTTTATAACGAAAAAACTAAATTATCATATATTTTATATGACATATGTTAGAACACACATGTTAGTATTAGAACAAATTAAAAGTGTAAAATGACATATGTTAGAACACACATGTTATGTACCAAAAAAAAAAGTGTAAAATGACACTTTGTATGAAACAAAGGTAGTGTCATATTTTATCAATCTCATTTATTTTTTGGTCAGTTATCATTTTATTTTATTTTTTTAGTTTTAATTTTTACCACCAATTTAATCTAGTTCGGAAGTCAGTTTCGATATTAAGTAGTTCCAACACACTTCCAAACACAATTGTAGAGAATCCAACTACGGTACTTCATACTAAATTCAACATCAATCACTACTGTTTGGTTATCATTTCATATCATATCAAAAACTAAATGATCACACATTGACAGTGTTGTCTAAGCTAGCTATGGAATAAGATATACCGACTCCACTTATTTCACTCGTTGAGTATTGAAAAATTAAATGGACGGATAAATGCGTATAGATCCATTAAGTCATGCATGTTTAATTAATGCAATAAAAAAAATGAAGTTGTATTCAATATTATAGGTGATAAAGTAAGTACTACTTGTATGGATCGAGTATTAAAAGACCATATTCAATGGTGGGTGTTTATTGCACTAAAAAATTTGATTAGTTTGTTACACACCTGTTTTTTTTTTTGTGACTTTTTGCTAGTACACTTAAGCATTTGTTAGTACACTTATAATAAGCATACACATTATACATTATGCATGAAGGAACAAAAATACAAAATTCACTTGTTTTTTTCTTTTGTATTATTGATTAGGAATCGTAGCTGTACTACCTTAAATCTTGAATTTGTGATATTTATACACACTACACACCAATTGCTTATACTAATAACTTTAGATGGTGAGAAATTTTCATTTCATTATTTGTTGGTCACTGTTGACTGTTATCTTCTAAATTTTTATTTTTTTTGAGGTGGATTCCTAAGAAAGATAACATTATTTCACAACTCAATAGACCCCAAAAATAATAGAAGATTGCTATTTTTATATTATATTACGTTACATTACATATCTATACCAATTTTGTATAAGTCTTCCAAATTTTAGAAACAACCCTAACCCCTAATCTTGTCCTTATGGGCACTCATATATCATGTTTTGTTATGGTTTCATAAAGACTAAACATGTCAAGTTATATTAAACATATATGGAGAAGTATATTAAGTGGTTGACTTGGTTTTATTCCTATAAAAGAATGTTGCTGGAGTTTGATTTTCTCAAAATATTTTAGCCTAGGTGCCTTCATAGTATCTATGGGAAAAATTGAATAATTAATTTAAGTTAAAGAATATTCAAAATAATATAATTTTAATCTTTGAATATTTTGAGTAAAATATAATAACTTAATCCTTTTTAAAGAAGAAAAGCAACTGAGAGCCTTTGTGTACTACAAACCATGCAAGTTGAGTAAATCTCAAAGCTTAAACTTCATTATTCTTGTTATCAAGAAAAAAAAATGTACTGCAGATTTATTTTTGTCATTATAAAGTTCGAATTTTAAATCCTACATAAAATTGTTACCGTACTATAAAAAAGAATAAAAATGACACTACATAAACATTTATGTTAATCAAATCATCTTTACTTTTACAGCATAAAAGAAAATCAAAAGCAAGGACAAGATATGATCGGATGGAGAGGAACTAAAAATAGGGACTTCACAGTTAAAAGTGCCTATGATAGTCACCGTATTGGGGCTCAACCCGTTGAGGGAGAGTGGAAAGCCTTGTGGTGCTGGAAAGGACCGCATAGATTTCAAACTTTTTTGTGGATGGCAGCTCATGAGCGGTTACTTACTAATTTTCGTAGGAGCAAATGGGGTGCTGGAGCTTCTCCAACATGCTCTGGATGTGATAATTATGATGAAACAACTATTCATGTTTTGAGGGATTGCCCCATTGTAGTCCAAATATGGATAAAGTTAGTACAACCAAACCAAATCTCTAATTTTTTTTTTCTTCTTTAAATTGCAGGGATTGGATCTTCAAGAACATCAACAATAACTTGCAGGATATTCAAAATAGGAAGTGGAGAACCATTTTTATGGTAGCGTGCTGGCATATGTGGAAGTGGAGAAACAAAATGATATTTGAAGATGACTTCTAATGTCCGACTGACCCAACTTACATGATACTCAAGATGGTTGAAGACATAGACAAATGCATCCAAAATCCCTTGAATATTCGACAATGTGACACTATTTACATTGGTTGGAAAAGACCTCAAAAAGGATGGGTTAAGCTTAATTGTGATGGAGCCTACAAGGATTCTTTGGGTCTAGCTGGTTGTGGTGGCCTCTTCCGAAACTCAAATGGCAATTGGATTAAAGGATACTCACACAAAATAGGAACATGTGACGCTTTCGGCGCTGAAATATGGGGAATGTACCTAGGAATGCAGCTAGCTTAGAGACAGGGTTTCCCTGTGATCATGTCAATCAGCGACTCAAAAACTCTGATTGACATGATCACAGGGAAAGTTAAAATCAATGGTAATACTCCTACATTGGTACGCCATATACAAGAGCTCTTACGGTTGAATTGGCAAGTGCATTTTAATCATACATGGTGGGAAGGGAATAGAAGTGCTGATTGGATGGCAAATCTTAGCTTTTCTCTAGATTCGTTTATTATTCATGTTATTGAAAATCCTCGTAATGAGGTGTTGAGTCTTCTTTTTAATGATATTTTCGGAGCTTACATGCCTAGAAATATTAATGTAATTGTGTAGATTCTTTTTGTTTTTTGGGCGGTAGCCCTCTTTTTCTATCAAAAAAAGAAAAAGAAAATCAAAAGCATTCTTTGTCAAAATCATTTCTTAACAATAAATAAATAAATATCCTACAAAAAAAAAACTAGAGAACTGATTATAAGTTTTTTTTCACTCAAACATCATAAGTTTATTATAATAATTCAAACCAGAAAAGAAAATAAGAATTGTTAACTTTTTTTTTTGATAAGAAAGAATTGTTAACTTGTCATCATATTTTTATAATTACATCATACAAAAACTAACATGAGAATGTGACAACTAAGTTGAAGTAACATTTTAAAAAAACACAAATTACACATTATTTTTGGCAACTCAGTTTTTTTTTTATCTTCTTATTACAACAACAAGTCAATTGTATTTTAGTCAAAAATAAAAATAAAAAACAACTCATTTGTTTTGTTTCTGTTTTATTTAGTTTTCCTAATCACATTAATATATAAATAAACTATAAATATAAAATTATTGTTAATTAATCTTAATTATCTTTCTCAAAAAAAAAAAGTCTCTTTTGACCATCGTCACCATTTTCCTTCTTCTTCCCTTCTTCGTCGTCCCTCCCCATTTCCTTCCTCTTTCTTTCTCTCTCTCTCTCTCTCTACAACTCACACACGCTTTCATTTCTCTCTCTAAATTCATCAAATGAATGATAAATTTTCTTTAATATTGAAAATTTTCATTTGTTTTTGATCAAACATCATCGTCAAAAACATCATCAACAAGAACAAAAAACATCATGGGTATATGTTTTTCTTCTTCAAAGGTAGTTAGCGGTTCTAACAGCAACACAACAAACAATGAAAACCGTAAACGGAATTCGACAACATCAAAGAAAAAGGAGACAACAACAACAACAACGACAACAACGGCGGCGGCGACGACGACGACGACGACGACGGCGACACGGAAAAATCAAGCACCGAGCTCAAATCAAAGAAGAAGAGGTTCAGAAGAAACCCAAAAGAAATCTCAACAGAAAACTCAACAATCAAGGATTAAAGATAAAATTAGTAGTAGGCATGTTCCGTGTGGAAAAAGAACGGATTTTGGTTATGAGAAAGATTTTGATAAGAGATTTTCTCTTGGGAAATTATTGGGGCATGGACAATTTGGTTATACTTATGTTGGAATTGATAAATCTAATGGAGATCGTGTTGCTGTTAAGAGACTTGAGAAAGCTAAGGTAATCATTTTGTTCTGTTAGATCAATGTTTAGATTTTGTCATTTTGGTCAATGGGTTTGGACTTTGGAATAATTCATGAGATTTTGTTTCTGGGTTTTTGTTTTTGTGATGAATGAATGAATGATTATAGGATAGGATATGGATAAAGATGAAAATTTTGATTTTCATTTGTGATTATTTTGTTCTTTTGATTGTAAAGATTTGTTTTTGCAATGCATGGTGATTTAGACTTTGCATCTATGTTTTTTGTCTGGTGTTTGTTGACCTAGACTTGCTCAACATTTTGGTGTTGAAGTTATTTTGTAACTGGGTTTAACAAGCTTGATTAGTTTTGATTGAATTGTTATGTAACTTGTATATCAAGTAATTTGGTTGTAGTATGGTTTTACATTGTGGTTGTGTTGCAATGTTTGACACTGTGGTAAATTATGAATGATAAATGTGATTGATGCGGATGCAATTGTAGCTGTAATGCTACAACTTATGTTGAAACCTAAAAAATTTATGTTGCAAAGTTAAAACCATTTCCATTTTTCCTAGTTTCTTTTTCCATTCGGTTGGGGCTTCCTCTGAGGAAGATACTGTTTTTAATGCTAGATAGAGTAATGCAAATTTGGGTAAAAGATTGGTCAATTAATTTTGGATCTGGTTAGTGTTGTAATGCATGCAATGGATTTTAAATGAATGTGTAATCTGAGTTTTAAGTTCCTAGTAGATATTTGTCAACAAAAAAAAGTTCCTACTAGATACTCGAGCTCTTTTTAGTACTTTCTTCTTGTTTTTGCTCTGCTGTGTTTACATACAAAAGGTTTTATGAATCAATTGTTGAATTTCGTGACAGATGGTTCTCCCTATAGCTGTTGAAGATGTAAAGAGAGAGGTCAAGATATTGAAAGAACTTACAGGCCATGAAAATGTGGTTCAATTCTATAATGCTTTTGAGGATGATTCATATGTGTACATAGTTATGGAGTAAGTTCATTTTTTCCCCTATTTTCGTTATTTTTATGCTGTTTCATTGTGTCCATATGATTCCAAGCAGTATCTAACTATAATAAATTCTTATTTTGACGGCTGATTTATCAAACCATTTGTGTTGTCTTTACTATATCTGTCATTTTATTCCTTTCTATATACGTCTATTAACGTAAACTGCTTGGTTACATTATTAGGTTATGCGAAGGTGGAGAACTACTAGACCGGATATTGAGCAAGTAAGTTATGTTTGATTTGGATTGTGATTGGTTTTTTTCTTGTACCCGGAACTTAGATTTTTTTACCTCTTCTTTTACAGGAAGGACAGCCGTTATACTGAAAAGGATGCTGCGGTGGTTGTAAGGCAGATGCTGAAAGTTGCAGCTCAGTGTCATTTACATGGCTTGGTACATCGCGACATGAAACCAGAGGTGCATTCAAGTTCACTGGCATATTTAAGTAATGTGGAGTTATGCTACTAGATATTAATTTTTTTTGTTTTCCTTTTTGTGTACTGCAGAATTTTCTTTTCAAATCAAGCAAAGACGATTCAGCTTTAAAGGCTACTGATTTTGGTTTGTCTGATTTCATAAAACCTGGTGAGGAAAACTATTTATGTTAATCATTTGATTGATTTGTTTCATTTTTACGCCCCTATGTATTAGACATGTTCTTGCGATCTTTATTTAAAAGTTCTAGTTCTATCTCTTTGAAAATGAACTTCAGGAAAGAGGTTTCCTGATATTGTTGGAAGTGCTTACTATGTCGCACCAGAAGTGTTGAAACGAAAGTCGGGCCCTGAATCAGATGTATGGAGTATTGGTGTGATTACATACATATTGCTTTGTGGGAGACGACCGTTTTGGGATAAGACTGAGGATGGCATCTTCAAGGAGGTACAATTAATTCTTGTGACATTTTGAGTTTCCTGTTTTTTATGTTAGATTTTCTATCTATTATTTTGAGGATATGAATTCGTCTTTGGCGTTTCACTTAAAGAACAAAAATTAATATTTTGCTTACATTTAATATATGAACACATCATATGCAGGTCTTAAGGAACAAGCCTGATTTCCGGCGGAAACCATGGCCAACCATAAGTAATGCTGCAAAAGATTTTGTGAAGAAATTGTTGGTAAAAGATCCTCGGGCAAGATTAACTGCTGCTCAGGCTCTATGTATGTTTCCAACTTATTTCTTATAATGAGAAAGCTGTTTATTATGTTATCTAGTTTCATTTCCTTAAAAGAATTACATTTGTTACTGCTCAAATTTATGGTGTTCAATAATACTTAATGACGAGACTGAAAATTGTGTATATTAAGCAATGAATTTATAGCATATTTCATTTCAAAGACTGAGTTTAAGTGTTAATTATTTCCCTAAAAGAAGATAAAGAATACTTAGGTAGTCATTTCCAAAATTAACACGGGGCCTAAACGCCCTTAAACCAACTCAGGTGTTTCTGTTAATCATTCAGCCTCACTTGGTTGCATAATAATGCAGTTGTTTTTTCTAATAGATTTTGTTTCATTTAGACTTGGCAATCATTCTAAATGATGTTTCCTTACAGAGTTTTCTCAATTTAACATAGAACTGAGACTTAAACACGTATAAATTTGTCTTTTACTTTTCAAAACATATTTTAAACAAAGCTATACCCTAATGTTTAGTTGTATTGATGAATTCTAATATTTACAGCGCATCCATGGGTTAGAGAAGGAGGAGAGGCATCCGAGATTCCAGTTGATATATCTGTCCTGAACAACATGCGACAGTTTGTGAAGTATAGTCGATTGAAACAATTTGCATTGAGGGTAAGAAGACACGTTAATTCAAGTCTTTGCAAGCTACTGAACTTGTTTGATGTTGATTTTCTGGTTACTTGGTTATCTTGTAGGCATTGGCTAGCACACTTGGCGAAGGCGAGTTTTCTGATCTAAAAGATCAATTTGATGCAATAGATGTGGACAAAAATGGCTCTATTAGTCTTGAAGAGATGAGACAGGTAACCTATAAATCAAAACACACCGCTTTCTGTTAGTGATTAATAAACCTCCTTAATGTAGTGTTCCCTGCATGCATTGGTCTAATGTTAAGCTTTTGCAGGCTCTTGCTAAAGATCTCCCGTGGAAGTTGAAAGAATCTCGTGTATTAGAGATATTGCAAGCGGTTAGTATCTAAGATCCTTTGCAGGACACCTTTAAGATTTGTTGGCTACTTATCACCCCTTATCGCACTTATAAAATTTGAAAAATATAAATTTTCCCGATAGATCTAATATAAATGACTGTCTTGTGTGTTGGCAGATTGACAGCAACACAGATGGATTAGTAGATTTCACCGAGTTTGTAGCAGCTACATTACATGTGCATCAATTGGAGGAACATGACTCTGAAAAGTGGCAGCAACGGTCACAGGCTGCTTTTGAGAAATTCGACTTAGATAAGGATGGCTATATTACTCCGGAGGAACTGAGAATGGTTTGTCTCATGTCTTTATCAATTTCCCCAAACATTTTTTTATGATAAACTCTCTCCTTATGAATAAACTGCATGGCCTCTATCGTTTTAGGGACTAAATTGGTGATTCATCCGTTTTGTGAAATAATATTTTCAACGGTAGGTATATATTTTACTGCAACTAATATTGCTGTTTTATTTTTTGGCTTTATAGCATACCGGTATGAGAGGTTCCATTGATCCATTGCTTGAGGAAGCCGATATTGACAAAGATGGAAAAATCAGCTTACCAGAATTTCGGAGACTTTTAAGAACTGCAAGCATTAGTTCTCGAAATGCAGCAAGCCCAAGTCATCGTAATCGAAGGATGTAGAATAGACGTGTTTCAGAGGCGGAGATAATTCAGATGCGAGAGTGGTGGAGTTCGATCTCCTGTGCAGATTGTGTTGAAATCATTGAGATATATATGTTCTGCAGGTTTTGCACTCTCTGAACATTCTATGGAACTCTGAAACTTAATTTATATTGACTATGGCGTCATCTCGGAAAGGATTGTGTTAAAAGCTTAATCTAGAGGACTGTGTCAAGAAGTGTTTCATAGAGTGTATAAACCCTGCTTGGATTGGCTTCAGGGATCAAAGTTGAGAGTTTCCATCAATGTACATCATTTTTAAGTTCAGGGTTTTCTGGATTTACTTGTGCCATAACATGTAATGTGTAACTATAAATAAAAATCTTCTATTCTACCCAAAATGAAAAGAAAAAAAAAATCTACAAATAATTAATTGTCAAATGAAATATATTTAGATTTAGATTTTAACTTTGTTATTTATCTCAATCTCTTTCATCTTTTCCTACCTGCTAAATGAAGATTTACCATTTCAAAATCAACATACTCCTAAATTATTCAAACTGAAATAAATGTATTCAAATTGAAATTGTGGATATGCCTTTACAATTCATAAAATCATGGTATTGATTTTTTTGTTTTGTTTCAAAAATGTTAAAGATTTGGTCTTTTATACGGAGTAATTGGTATACTTGTTTTATTTTTTGGTAAGTTATAATTGGTATACTGATTGCATTTGAGGGTGACTTTTCCTTTTCTGATATATGGAAGAGGATTTTCTTAACCACCAAAATAAGCAACTACAATATTATTTTTTTAAATGATTTTTTTATTTATTTCGCCCTCTAGTTCCTAAAGTAAAAAGACTCTAGTAGTTTAGAATTTGGAATAAGTTACGATATCAAGTAGTTTCAATATTCTCTTAAACATAGTTGTAGAAAATCAAACCGTAGTGCTTCTTAAATATATGCTTTTTTTGTTTTTTTGCCCCATCTAAAACTGTTTTATATAATAATTTTCTAAAATTCAAAAATAGACAGATCTCAAAATTACTTTTAATCAATTTACCTTCATTTATGGGAAAAACAATTTGTGTGGATAGTTTTGGTAAAAAGAAAATTGTCTGCGGATCATTAAAGGTAATTAAATTCAATTTTCATTCTAAACGTTCTTTACTTTTATAAAAATATAAATAATACTACCAAACGTTAGTTGGTTTAGTAGTGATTGGCGCTGAACTTGGTAGGAAAGACCACGGTTCGATCGTCCGCAAAGGGCTGAACCAGATTAAACTGGTGGTAAATACAAAATAAAATATAAATAAGACTTGGTCAATTAAAGAAATGATAGTCCCGTAAATTTAATTCCATTATTTAAATCTTTGCGCCAGCTGTTCTACTTTTTATCGCACATAGGTGCAGGATTAAAGTTCAAATTATAGTACATCCATTTAACAAAAAAATAATAATAACATCAACATATACGTACTATAAAAGAATAAGAATATACAACTAATTCCTGGGAGTGATTATGGTGCATAAGCTTATTCCTTATGCACCGTGCATAAATAATAAAAATTATTTAATGTACCTTCCAATTTTCTAGTACACTCCCAACTAAATTGTTAGTACACCCTCAAATTTCTAGTGCACCCCCGATTCGGAGGGTGTGTTAGAAATTTAGGAATTACACTAAATAATATAGTTGGGGGTTTGAGAGGTCACTAAGTATAAGTATTTATGCACGGTGCATAAAAATATAAATATGTAATATAACTTGTGCCCTACTTCCTAAACCCTAAACCCCTGAGAATATACTACTAATCACAATTATCCACTAACACAATCATGATGAATCTCTAGAACTCCTTCAAAGTTGTGTAACTGTGTTGAACTCTCTCTCATTCTTTTGAGCTTCGTTATCGCAACCATGTGGAGTACCCTTCGTCGAGCTTCATTACCTCTCAGTCTCAGGTAGTAACAACAATTTCTTCTCTCTCTCATTTAGTTTTCTTTCAGATTAGGGTTTCTATTTTGAATCTGCATTGTTAGTTAGTTAGTTAGTTAGTTGTGATTATTTATTTATTTATTTTTGTAGGAAGAGAGGTTTAAATGTAAGGGTTTCTTCTTGTGTCAAAATAATGCCGCCAAACACTTGTGCTGATAATAATAATAATGAGGTTGAAATCTGTGCTTACGACGGCAATGATGGATTTTTGTCGCAGCGGAATAGTAGATGTTATCATTATGGATTTGGTTCAGTGGTGAAGAATAATAAATTTAGTCCAAAAACCAAACCACTATTCGAGTCTGAACTATTCCAGGCGATTATGGATACTCCGGGTCTCTCTGTTCGTACGGCTCTGTGTAAGTTCGTTAAGAAGGGGAACGAACTGAACAGTAAGGATATTTCGTTCGCTTTGCTTAATCTTCGGAAGCTGAACAAGTATGAGATAGCTTTGCAGGTAGTAATATACATACTAATTAATATGCAATGTTTGCTCATAGTGTTGTAAACATGGCCAAGTTTGTAGTTTTAGAATTCTCCAAAACCATATTAATTCTGCCCACAATTGAAAATCACTGCATTTAGTTGTTTTGTTTTTTTATTTTATCATTTCCCAGTTTTTATTATGTGTAAACTTTTTTGTTGGTTTTGTAGCTCTCAGAGGAGCTTGAATCAATAAAGCATCTTGATCTTGAATTTGATGAAATCGACTATGCTCTCCGGCTTGATTTGATTGCCAAAGTTCACGGGCTGCATAAGGCAGAAATATACTTTGAGAGTATTCCAGAATCTTTTAGAGGGGAGATAATATACAAAACGTTAATGGCTTACTGTGTGACTCAGAACAATTTGAAGAAAGCAGAGGAGATTTTTAATAAAATGAAAGATTTAGAGTTTCCTCTTACAGTATTTACATGCAATAGTTTACTCCATCTGTATAATAAGAGGAATGACACAAAGAAAATAGCTGATGTGTTGTTGCTGATGGAGCATGAGAATGTCGAACCAGATGAATTGTCTTTTAAAATGTTAATAGCAGTAAAAGGCCAGTCTAATGATATTGATGGAATGGATCAAATTGTTGATAAAATGAAGGCTAAGGGTATTGAGCTGGACATCCAAACAAAAGCATCTTTGGCTAGCCATTACATCTCAGCTGGACTTGTTGATAAGGCCAAAACGGCGTTGAAAGAGATAGGCGATGAAGACTTGGAAAAGGCAGATGAATTGTCTTTTAAAATGTTAATAGCAGTAAAAGGCCAGTGTAATGATATTGATGGAATGGATCAAATTGTTGATAAAATGAAGGCTAAGGGTATTGAGCTGGACATCCGAACAAAAGCATCTTTGGCTAGGCATTACATCTCAGCTGGGCTTGTTGATAAGGCCAAAACGGCGTTGAAAGAGATAGGCGATGAAGACTTGGAAAAGGCAGATGAAGTGGGAAATGTGCTTGGTTGTTCCGCTTGGATTAAGGGGTGTTTTGCTGTAATTGAAGATTGGATTAAGTTGAAGGAAATAGATGAAGCAGAGGCAGTTTTTCAGATGATGTCAAAAAAATGGGAGCGTATGTCGAAGAACTGGTCAGAACAAATGAAGGCTGATGCAAACAACATGATGCTAACGAAGGCAAATGATCTTATTAAGCGGATGGAAGATAGTGGGTGTCAAATAGGTCCGTTAACCTGGGATGCATTGATCAAACTTTATGTCCATGCAGGCGAAGTGTACAAGGCAGATAATGTTCTTCAGAAGGCGGTCCTGCAGAGTAAGGTGAAGCCATTGTTTTCTTCCTATATCACTGTTCAGGAGGAGTATTCTAAGGCGGGTGACATCGTTAATGCGGAAAAGGTTAAAAGCAGATAATGTATGTCCCGACAGAGATGTGGCTAAATGTTGATTAAAGTCGATGAAATGATAGATGATAGATCCTTCTGCAAGGAGATTGAATTAAAGAAAATTAAAGGTTGATAGGCGTGGATGTTTGTTTACAGACGGATCGGTTAGTTTGGTCTTTAGGTGTTTGCCTTTGATTTTTCCTTTTTGATATAAGGAGGGTTTTTATTTTTCTTTTTATGGAGAAACTCAATTCATTTCATTAATCAAAAGTTGTTCAATACAAGATAGATAGTAGAAAATCAAAATTATGGTGAGTAGCATAAGAAATGGGCGCCAAAATAAGCAAGTATATATTAAACATTGTTTTTGTATCAAAAAAAAATAAACATTGTTTTTTGAAATGATTTGAATAATCAATTAAAATTGCAAAACACTGACCGAAAAAAAATTTGCAAAACGTATGATTGCAATTAATGTGCCTAAAGTCCTAAACCATTGATTGTGCTGGCGGCTTCTATGGTGCGCACAAGTGTATCAAGTGGTGCCTCATGCACAAATTGTTTAGTTTCATTATCACGAATATGAATTTTGTAATTGTTGGATTGAAAGTTGATATCATATAAATCATTTATGCAAACTTTTATAAAAATTGAAAAATTATTTGATATGTTATTGAGACCCATTAAAATTAAATGTATTTAATAAAAAACTCATCAATTGTTAATCTTGTTGGGTCTTAATAACATACTTCCTCTGTCCCAAAATGTAAGAGAAAAAATTCAAATTTTTTTGTCCCAAAATATAAGAGAAAGACACAAACTTTTACATTTCCAAAAAAAATTCACTCTCTCTCTTACCTTTTCCATAATCAATAACCAATCAAAATTGTTTGTACATCTTTTCAAGTAACTTTTTTACTAAAAAACTTAAATCCAATCATTATATTTTACTTTTTCTTAATAAGTGTAATTTTTATTTTTTTCTCTTACATTTTGGTACGGAGGGAGTATCAAATAATTTTCAATTTTTTTAAAATTTTGTATGGATAATTTATATGATATAAACTTTCAATCCAACGGTTTATTTTATAAAATTTGTATTTGTTATAATAATATCAAGCACTTGTGCACCATACATCATATGGTAAACTTGTGCATGCAAGAATTTGCCTATTGTGCTCATTGTTAGAACATGAAAACAAAAATCAAATGTAGTTGGTCTAGTGGTGTGGTGCTGGACTTGATAGAGAGGATACAGTTTGATTCTAAAACTCGTCTCGAATTGGATTAATTAGATCAATGAACTGAATACTGATTGTGAAATAAAAAAATCGACAACATGTAACAGAGATGATAGATATTTTGATTCTTTAACCGTTTGATTATGGGTTGACTAATAGTCTCTACACAAGTGATAAATAGATTTATATTTTTTATAAATTACTAATAAATTACTAATATATATTTTTCTAACATCAAAATATATATGTGTGTGTTTCTCTCCCATCTGTTTTCTTACATCGAAAAAGTAAATTGCTTTCTTCAGTAATTGATTCTTGGATTTCTTTCTACCCAATTCATATGTTCATCAGCTTTTACCATTTGAGTTATCTTACGGAGATTTTTTTCTCCCATCTAAAATTGTTTTATAATTTATATAATTTTCTAAAATTCCTAAATAGACATATCTCAATTAATTTAATCGAATTATCTTCATTTATAGTAAATAAAAGCAATTTGTGTGGATAATTTTTTTTGATACATTATGTGGATAATTTTGGTAAAAAGAAAATTGTGTGGATAATTAAAGGTAGTTAAATATATTTTTTTGGTCAAAAAGTTCTTTACTTTAAAAAAAATGAACTTTTTAGTACTTAACATGTACGGTACTCCACAGACAAAATAGATTTAAAATATGAATTTATATATATATATATATATATATATATATATATATATATGGGGGATGCTAACATTGACCATGTGGGTCAATGTTAGCAACTATGACCAAGGCAAAAAAATAAAAAATTACTCCACACCCCCCCCCCAATTTAACTCCACGCGCCCCCCACCCCCTCAAATTTGCTTCGCGCGCCCCCCACCCCTTGCTTCGCGCGCCCCCCAACCCACCCCCCCTACGCCCCCCCCCCCCCCACCCCCACCCATTTTTTTAATTTTTTTTTCACTGTTTTTTTTTAGTTTTTTTTTTTTTGCTTTTTTTTTATTAATTGAATTTAGTTTATTGATTAAGGATAATTTTCAAATTATTATGTATGATTAAATATTTTCGTAGTTATTTTTAAACTAAAATCATGTCCAACCCATTTTGGGGGTGGAATAATTTCATAATGGATCTTTGAAACCATAAACATTGTTAAATGGTTTCAAGACGTTATAAAGTGAAACAATTAGTATGATCTAATGGTTTCGATAAAGTAAATAGAAAAAATTGTTTCAAATATTAATACATGATGATATAGTTTCTAATAAAGTAAAAAAACAATGAAATTATAATTGTTAAATGGTTTTAAATAATGATTATAACTGAAATCATAAAATAGATCTTTGAAACCATAAACATTGTTTAATGGTTTCAAGACGTTATAAAGTGAAACCATTAGTATGATCTAATGGTTTCGATACCCTAAATATAAAAGATTGAGTCAAATATTAATACAAGAGAATATAGTTTCTAATAAAGTAAAAGAACAATAAAATTATTATTGTTAAATAGTTTTAAATAATGATTATGAATGAAATCATAAAATAGATCTTTGAAACCATAAACCTTGTTAAATGGTTTCAAGACGTTATAAAGTGAAACCATTAGTATGGGCTAATGGTTTCGATACACTAAATAGAAAAAAATTGGGTCAAATATTAATAATAAAGTAAAAGAACAATGAAATTATTATTGTTAAATGGTTTTAAATAATGATTATGACTGAAATCATAAAATAGATCTTTGAAACCATAAACGTTGTTAAATGGTTTTAAGACGTTATAAAGTGAAACCATTAGTATGAGCTAATGGTTTCGATACACTAAATAGAAAAAAATTGAGTCAAATATTAATAATAAAGTAAAAGAACAATGAAATTATTGTTGTTAAATGGTTTTAAATAATGATTATGACTGAAATCATAAAATAGATCTTTGAAACCATAAACATTGTTAAATGGTTTCAAGACGTTATAAATTGAAACCATTAGTATGGTCTAATGGTTTCGATACCCTAAATAAAAAAATTGAGTCAAATATTAATACAAGATGATATAGTTTCTAATAAAGAAAAAACAATGATATTATAATTGTTAAACTGTTTTAAATAATGATTATAACTGAAAACATAAAATAGATCTTTGAAACCATAAACATGGTTTAATGGTTTCAAGACGTTATAAAGTGAAACCATTAGTATGATCTAATGGTTTCGATACCCCAAAAATATTAATACAAGATGTTTTTGTTTCTAATAAAATAAAATAACAATGAAATTATTATTGTTATTGTCAAATAATAATAGTATGCCAAAATCATTTGATACACTTAATAGTTTTTATGTTAATTGTCAAAAATTAGCCATAATTATAGTACATGTTTTAGTATGCAATTTTACATCAAAATAAAACTATATAAAAATCGAAAATAAATTCTTATAATATGTACTTCAAAGGAATAAAAAACATTTTTTTACTTCAAAAAAAAAGTAAAAAAAATAACAATTAAAAAAAAAATTAAAAAAAATGGGTGCGGGGGGGGGGGGTGGGGGGGGTGGGGGCGCGCGGAGAAAAACTGGGGGGCGCGCGGAGAAGGTGGGGGGCGCGCATAGAAAAATGGGGGGGGGGCGCGGAGTAATTTTTGTTTTTCCTTATGTAGGTCATAGTTGCTAACATTGACCTACATTGGTCAATGTTAGCAATTCCCTATATATATATATATATATATATATATATATATGCTATTGAATTTTTGCCTTTTAAGTACCTACAAACAATATAAATATGAGGTACTCGTGTACCATGCACTGTGATATATATGATTTGAAACTTTCAGAAATCAATATCATGATGAAATGAATGATACTTAATTACTTGACCGTTTAAATACATGATTACAATTCTTGTAACTGATAAAACCAAATCATTAACTAATAATTTATTTTCAATAATTCAAATCAATACGTACAATGTTTTTTAAATATATAACTTCAAGTCCAATAATTTTTATCAACGTTTGTCAAGTCTCTTTTCCAACAAAACATGGCTCAAAATGGTAGTGGTGATGAAAACAAAGCTTCTAACGAAGGCGGTGGCGGTGACAATACAAAAAATGTTGGCGGCGGTGGTGGTGGAGGCAATGCAAAAAATAGCGGCGGAGGTGGTGGCGGCAAAAATGCAGGTGGAGGCACAAAAGTAGAGGAAGTGAAACCTGCACCACAGCCTGTTAAAGAACAATTACCTGGAATTCAGTATTGCATTAACAGTCCACCTCCATGGCGTTAGTACATTTTCTTTACCTTAATTTGTTGGAAATTTGAATATATATATATATATATGTTAACATTTTAGTACATATATTCAACAAAATGATCATGTAACAATATAATAAGCATTTAAAATTTTGAAAGAAATTTTAAGATTGTTACTGGAGATTTTTCTTAGGATAGAAAGTTTGATTCAATATTTGATGATATAATGCAGGTCAAGCAGTGATATTAGGATTTCAGCATTACCTTTTAACTCTTGGAATTACTGTTCTGATTCCAACTATAATTGTTCCTCAAATGGGTGGAGGAGATGTGAGAATTTTTTCTGATAAATTTTTATTTTATAAAGTTTCTATAATTGTATTGATGAACAAAATGGTTTGATTCAATGTAGGCTGAGAAGACTAGAGTGATACAGACACTTCTGTTTGTTTCTGGACTAAGCACATATCTTCAATCTTTGTTCGGAACTCGATTGCCGATTGTAGTTGTTGGTTCATACAGTTATATAATACCTATAATTTCTATTGTTCAAGCTAAAAGATATAATTCTTATACAGATCCTTATGAGGTAAATGAATGAGACTATTTTTATGCTTCTATATTTTTTCATACATGTTATAAATTTAGAATGTTTCACTCTTTTGATTTTCCTAGAGGTTTACTATGACAATGAGAGGGATTCAAGGTGCATTGATCATAAGTTCAAGTTTCCAAATGGCTATTGGATTTTTCGGTTTTTGGAGGAATGCTGTAAGGTTAGTATCTGCAACTCTTTTTTTTTTCTTCAGTAAATTTCTGATCAGATTTTTATATAACTTTGATTTGTTATGTTATTATGTTTATTGCTTCATTCACAGGTTTGTTAGTCCACTTTCTATAGTTCCGTACGTAACATTTGCCGGACTTGGTCTCTATCAACTTGGTTTCCCAATGGTAAAGAATTGAGGATTGAAGAATTCTACACTTATGATATCTTGCTTCTTAAACTCTATTCAATTACCTTTCTATAAGTTTGAATCAATGTTAGATTTTGTAATTCGTTTCGTCTCTATATTTATAATTTATCATTCAATTTTGCAGTTTGCGAAATGTATTGAAATTGGACTTCCTGCATTAATCATCATGGTTTTCATCTCACAGGCAAGTAGTTACTTGTGTAGTGTGTACTATAAGAAACTAAGTCTGTTCAAAAAAATTTCATGGACAAATGCATGTTTGATGATCTTTTATGCTTCGTTCTGCAGTATCTTCATCGGTATATTCCAACTGTGAAGCCTATACACGACCGATTCGCAGTGCTATTTACTGTTGCAATTGCATGGTTATTTGCACTGCTTTTAACTTCTTGCACTGCATATAACCACAAGTCAGAAAGTACACAGAGAAGTTGCCGCACCGATCGTGCTGGAATCCTTAGTACCGCTCCATGGTAAGATTAAATGCTAATAAAGAATAGTTATTATTCTACTGAATTTTATTCTTTGAAGGTAAACATGGTTAAGGAAACTTTTTAGACTCTTAGATTAAAAGTTTTTTCCATTTATGCAGGGTGTATTTTCCATATCCTTTCCAATGGGGAAGTCCTACATTCAATATTGGGGAAGGTTTTGCTATGATGGCTGCTTCTATAGTTTCTCTTTTTGAGGTAAGCACTTAAAGCCATATCATATTAATTAGAATCTCATGATTTCTGTCATTATATTATGCATGTGAATAATCAATGCAACTGCAATAGTTAATCACTTGCTTAAAAATTGATAACTTTCAGTATACCGGTACATCCTACGCTGCTGCAAGATACGGAAGGGCTACACCGGTACCGCCTTCTATTATCGGCCGCGGAGCTGGTTGGGTGGTAAGGTTCAATATCTCTATATAAAAATAAGTGATGTAACTCCTTGATGTAAACATTACATCAAGGACTAGGTGCTTTTTAGACTTTTCTCTTATCTATGGTTTACATATAGAATTGTACTATCTTGCAATTCTCTTTTGAATCTTTTATATAAAATTAATTATTTTCATTCTTGTTTTGATTTTAGGGAGTAGGTGCTTTGCTTAGTGGCTTTTTTGGTTGTTTAACTGGAACTACAGCATCAGTGTAAGTTTTCTTCTTGAATGCTTGGTAGAGCTTTGTTAACTTGATCAGTTAAAGAACATTCCTTAACTTTTTTTTTCCGATTATTCGGGTTACGCCTTACTCTTGTTTCAGAGAAAATGCTGGTTTACTAGCATTAACAAAAGTAGGAAGCAGAAGAGTAATTCAAATATCAGCTGGTTTTATGATTTTCTTCTCTATATTTGGTACTGTCTTGACTCATGAATGATTTGTACTAATTCATATTTTCATCATCTTGGCATTAGTAGTTTACTAGTCTAGTCTGTCTGCGGGACTTAGAACCAACAAAGCACCGTTACAGACACCAGACGCGATACTGACACGTAGACACTGGTAATAAATTATTTATGATATATCTCATGTTGAATACTTGTTATATATCCCACTTGAACCAGGAAAGTTTGGAGCACTTTTTGCATCGGTTCCTTTCCCAATCATAGCAGCATTATATTGCGTATTATTCGGCTATGTGTGTAAGTTCATTCATTCAAGCCAACAATAATAGTCTTTGTTCTGTTATGGTTTTTTTTCCCTGCGAACTTAACAGTACTTGTTAATTTGGAAATATATGTAGCTTCTGCTGGTCTCGGTTTTCTCCAATTCTGCAATCTAAACAGTTTCAGAACGAAATTCGTGTTAGGCTTCTCGTTCTTCTTAGGAATATCCGTACCGCAATATTTCTCACAATATTTTCATGTAAAACATGAACAAGGAAGTCCTAGATGGGTAAGACATATATCTAAACCAAAAAATACTCATAATAAAAATATCATTTAACTGATTATTACTAATGACTGTTAATTAATTTGAATGCAGTTATATGACTTTACAAGTGTGATCTTCATGTCACATATAACGGTAGCAGCGTTGGTCGCATTAATTTTAGATCTCACACTTTCTCGCGAAGACGAAGCAACTAAAAAGGACATTGGTTTAAAATGGTGGGAGAAGTTTAGCTTGTATAGTTCAGATGTTAGGAATGATGAATTCTATTCTTTACCTTGTAGTCTCAATGAGCTTTTCCCATCACTTTAAGAGATCATAGAAGCTTTTATCATATTTTGAAATCAACTCATTTTTCATTGTTAAAAATGTTTGTATTTTGTAATTGTGGTAACATGGTTTCACTTGGATATGTTTGCAAGAATGCATTAAGACATTTTTCTATATAGTAATCTTATTCTTAATTAATATACTAATTTGAATCATGTATGAAACTAGAATCTTATGTCATGGTTGATATTTTACAAAGCTGAAATATACATAGGTATGGCATAAACAGAAACTTTAGTACCTTAAATTATGGTATAGGTGATACACATGTACAAGTATTTTGCAATGATGGTGGATTGAAGAAGTCTCATCTCATCAGCATATCAAAATTGCAGTCATATAGACATGATAATTGCTCTTCATCATGAATTGCTCAAAATTCTCAATCTACCAAAAGATATCCTTGAGTAGACAAATCCTATTGGAAGATATCTTCTAGTAATGTAGTTTTTTTCAGAATATATTTTTTGGTAGTGTATTTTTTCATTGTGAGTAATGCAGTAAGAGAAGAGCTAATCGCCCTTAGTTAGGAAAATTGCTCATTAGGCCCCTTAAAATGCTCTCAGGCCCCCCAAGTTGACGAAAATACCCTTCGCATTTTAAAATACGAAATGAATTATGATTCGTATTATAGGATACGAACACGTATAACATATAAAACGCATATAAAGTGATAAAATGAACTGTTTTTTTCTTTTCTACAATTCGCATTATAGGATGCGAAATGGTTTGACATTTCGTATTTTAGAATGCGAAATGACTTGACATTTCGTATTTTAGGATGCGAACACACGTAATTTCGTTTCGTAAAATACGAAACCCCTTTTATATGAAAAGTTGCAATTTTTTAGGCGATTTTGGTGTTTTCAAACTTGAAATGAACATTTTTTCACTCATTTTGATGATCCTACACCTATTTCGAGTTATAGAAGAGATAATGTGTGTTTTAAACCGTTTATTTTTTGAATTTTTTGAGGAGATCCGTAAACCTGCGTTTTGCATTATAGGATGCAAAATTGTTTTTGAGTTTAAAATATCATGTTTTTTTGCATATAAATTGGCATACACATTCGCATACAAAATGACACATATACATTGGTATATAAATTGTCATACACATTGTCATAATAATTGTAAAAAATTGATTCATACAGGATTTTACATTATAGGATACGAAACAAGCATCTATTTCGTCCTGTAAAATAGGAATGCACATTTCGTATTATAAAATGTGAAATAGTAACCGAGACTTGAACTTGAACCGCTGCGACTTGCACCTAAACCGCCGGGCACGGGGTTCCTCCGCTTTTGCCTCACTTGATAAATAGTAACCGGCTCAAACTCTATGTAAACATTTTCGTTACACACGTCAGCAGCTTTTGATTGTGGAACGCTTCATATTGATGTTCAGGCTCATTTCGAGCAACTCCTCTTCCCGTACGACGACTCGGCTCGGGAGCATTGGCCGCACACTCTCTATACACGCAGAAACGTGTACTGCATTTTCTCTTCCTAACTGTTATCTTCCAACATTGTTTGTCATTCCTATAACCACAAAAAAATCATTTAGACGTTTTGTCAAGCATAATCTAATCAACATTCTATTATCATTTTGTATGATTCAACCTAGCACGTAGAATGCATGAAGAAAAAAAAGGCAGAATTTACCATATTGCTTACAAACACATGTTTTGAAGTGTAACAAATTTCGAATGAAAAGTATAAAGCACAATGCACAATAGAACATACAGCATATAGATCATAATATAACATAAAACACAAACAATAAAGTGATCACTACAAGAAATGCTTTCACAGTCAAAGGGACTGCGATGAAAAATAAGTAATAGATGATAAGGCCGAACTCAGGGAAGGGACCAAAAGTGTAATTTAAGGGAAAAGACTACAACACCACAATGTTTGGGACAATGTTTTTTCCAAATACCATGGACAACGAATACAAATCAGTCAAAATTGTATAACCATCAGAGGTCAATGAAGTTAAGCAATACAAAGATCAGAACTCACTATTCTTCAAGTAACTTTGGAAGTACCACATCTTTGTAATACCGAATGGGTGACCATGCTTTGATCCTGAAATTGAAAACATTTGTCATGGGGCTGTCAAATCTTTGATCCTGTTATTGGATATGAATTATGACTATGTTCACAATGTTGAAAGTAGTACTAAATTTAGCAAACTTAAACAAGTTAGGTGTTGTTCAAGTAAAATATTAATTTACGAGTTAGGTTTTTGTTCTAAAATTCCTAATAAAACAAGCAATAGTGTAGCATGTATGAGTGCTATAAACTTACTTGTCAACAAAGATATCCTTTAACCATCCTTATTTAGAACACTCTTCTTCTACGCCCACTTTGATGTTGGTAACACTGTCAAACAAGACTTATTGTCAAATCAAAGCTAATTTAATCAAGAGCAACAAACATAGGGTTTAATCATAGAACACTTATTTGTCTTTATTTGAAACAAGTTTCTGCCTTTGGTTCCCTTAATCAGAGAAAACAGAAATATTTTGTGTTTTATAAAACAAAGGGAACGATTTAGTATAAAAAAAACAAAGGGAATTGAAGGCACGCACGGTCTTTTGGTTCAGACCCGCCGGTTTAACAATACAACCGACCCGTGGGTATGCCAAAAGACTTACGGCTGTCGGATTCAACCGCCGCAAGTCATTCGCTTATCAATATTTCCGGCTGTTTTTGGCAAACCGCTGCCAATGATCTGCTGCAATTGCTAGTATTTTTTGTAGTGGATAAACAAAAAGAAATCTATGTTATCAAAGTGAGTAATACCTAACACACATGGTTTATGTGAATATTATGTGTTTTATTTTAGAAGCATGCAATTCTACCAATAACAGAATCCTGAGATAAGCAAACATTAATTATTTACACTAGTAGCAAAAGGGAATGAGCATGAAGGCACCGGCACTAACTGCTTAAACTATAATTTATTAAAATAAAATGCTTAAACTATATCCAGAGGTATACGGCAATTTTATTATGAATGCCAAAAACTTTCAACATAAAGGCACTGCACAATATTAAAGTAATTTTAACCGTATCAATTTCCATAAAAACTATCAATTTCACAAACCCTAAAATTATCAATTTCTATAAAATAAAAAATTGGATAGGTATACAACACTTACTTGTAGAGTAGAAATTGTTGTCATGAAGTTTGATGCAAGAAAAATTGTTGAAGTTTAGTGAATTTGACGGATTTTGGGTTGAAACCCTTCAAAATGGCATGTAACTTTAACTAACCCATTCCTATTGCAGCTGCAATTTCAGTTTCTGGATTTCTATGAAATAACAACAACACTCTTCGCATCGTATTGTAGAAAACGAAGATAGGCGTGTACGTGTTTTAGGATACGAAGTTAGGCGTGTTCATATCGTAGAAAACGAACCAAACCTGAGTCTAAAATTGAGGGTAATTTGGGGTTTTTGGGGGGTTTAGGAGAAACTCAAGGGGCTAGAAGAGCAATTTTCCTTAGTTAGACATAGCTCTTGCAGACTGGCCCATATATTTTAGGAGAAAGAACCCTTCATAGAAAGAAGCTTATTGGGCTTTTGTTTAGGAAGGGTCTAATATGTTAGTCTCCTCTTCTAATCCATCATTAGGAAAATTTCTCATCCCCCTATATCTTATTCCCCCTAACTATCGTTTTTGTCCTTAGATATAAATTGAGAGTTTTTACAAAAAGTTCGGGACGTAGAACCCGAAGTAAGATTCGAGATTTAGATCCCGAAATTTTGTGAAGTTTGTGCGGGGTTTTGGAGGTGCAGGCAAACTTTCGGGATCTAGATTCCAAACATTACTTCGAATTCTAAATTATGAACCTTACTTCGGGTTCTACATCTCAAACTGAAAGGTAACTTGAAATTTTAAAGGAGAATTAGATAAATGCGAGAGGAAGAAGAGAAATTTTCCATCATTAGGCCGGAGGTGGGGCATCATATCAATCATATATAAATTAAATGAGTATCAGTGCCTATATGGCTGGCTATATCTATATTGAATTCTCTTATGTCCATCTTTTCATGTTGTATGTTTTGTCATCATCATCATCTCAGTTGTTCATCTATATTTTTTGGTCATTGAATAAAGAACATGAAAAATGGCTCAACACATGAGGTAAACAGAGGATTGAATTCCCTATATATTCACCATAGTCATATCATCACTCTTATGACCGTTCACTAACGGCTAGAACTTTATTTCCATAAGCTAGCTTCATAGCATTTCATACCAAAACATTTTTTTTCATATGCTTCATTTCATTTAAAAAATTGAAATTTCACCCTTAAGGTGAATAAATTAGGTGACCGAAGTTTCAATCTCGGCCCCTATATATAAAATATGATGTCCCTGTTAACTGAACTAAACTCACAGCGACAAATTGTATTTCTTTTCACTATAATTTAAAAGTGCATGTTATTTATAGGTTGTGAATAAAAAATAAATAAAAAAGTCCTTATTAAGCATAGTAACTCATTAAAATATAATAAAATTTAAGTAAGGATTAAACTTAAAAATCCTCACTTTATAGGGATCAAAAAACATATTTAACCAATTAAAATATAATACATATTTTTTTTTATTAAAAATCATAATACTTGTTTCTTAAGAAAGAAGAGTATAGTTTTTCTTTTGTGAATAGAGAAGAATCGAAAGTAATTAAAATTTCTTTGGTAGAGATAAAATGTACATTTTTCTCTAATATGTATTGTACTCAATGTTTGTATTATTTTTTTTTTGGTAAGGACTCAATGTTTGTATTTTTCTCCAATATGTATTGTACTTTTTTTTTATAATTAAGATAACGTAACGTTCTAAAAAAAATAAAATAACGTAACGTATTCTCACTCTCACACTACGTACGTTGCATTATTCTATACTTTATAACTTTCTGCATTAGAGCACAATCCTTATTTTAGGGCCTGGTCAAATGTATGTATATGTATGTATACAATCAATACACATACTCATACAAGTAAAGTTGCACCGCAAATATATTATATATTAAAATATAAACTCTTAAAATGTCAAACATATCTATATCTTCTTCCATAATTTCATTGGTTGAGTAATGCTTTGAACTTTGAAGGGTGGAGATTAATTTCACTTTAAATTAAATTGATACTACAATTTAGTTCAAAGACGCAAAACATTCCACCACTATGTGACGATGATATGCACTCTAGAAGATAAGAATTATTCATGTGTACTAGTGGAAATTTTGAAAATAACTTTTGTCATTAATCAAGACTAACGGACAGGGACTATAGGTAAATTAACGACTTCTAAATTCATAATTAGATATGGATAAACATGTGGCGCAACATAAACAGTAAAAATGTTATTTAATTTTATTCAATGACGTTGATTTGTGCTTGCATTATCACCTCCAATTATATACTATTTCATGTCACAATCCTAAACATATAGTGTTTGCCAAATTTTGTACTAACATAAATTTTAGCCGACTTGGCTCATATATTGGTTAACAATAATTCCTATGTGGCAAGACATAATTGGATATCCGTATCCCAATATTTTCAATGTTATTGTAAGGTCATACTATAACATGTGTCTTGAAAATACATTGTTAGTGTAATTATCTTACATTTATAAAAAATAAAAAAAAAAATTGTGTATTGGAATATAAATTTTACTACATGTTGTCCCATGAGCTTAGCTCAATTGGTTGGACATTGTGCACATTTGTGCAGGGACCAGGGTTCGAATCCAGTATGCTCACTTATTTATCTTTAAAAGGTGATTTTCAAGCAGTTAGGCTAGCTGACCAAAAAAAAAAAAAAATTTACTACATGTTTAAAAAGTTTTTTGCATAAATTTTAATTTTTGTTCTACATTTACCTTCTTAATATATATTCAAAGACACATATTAACATTTATTATTATTGTATAGTTTTTCAATTAAGTCTTATAGAAAATTGTTATGAGTCTTTAAAATTCAATAAAACAAAACTTTAGTGTATGGTTTTTTCTTATTGAGATGTGTCTTTCATATTGTAAATTTATTTTTGTTTTTATAAGAAAATAGAAACAAAATTTCAAGAAGAACTACTCCATTTGTGATAGTGACAAAGGTTTAATTTGCTTGTGAATAATTAAGGTGGCCTTTGGGTTAACAGAAAAGTCTTAAGTTGCCAATAAAACGGGAAGACAAAATTATGTACCGTGACTCTTGTGTGCTTTGTATGGTTGTCCAAGCTTAAGTACGTTATTTTTTTGGTATTATAAAGTAGTAGTACGTAATTTGCTAAATTTAAAGACAAATTTGAACATCAAAAATTTAATATTGTCGAGTTTTTTGTATGTAGATTTTTGACAGAGATTAATTATCACTATAATAATAAAACATTTATATCTATATAATTATATAAAAGATATGTGTAAATATGAGAAATAATAAATAAATTAAAGGCCTCAAACAAGAGTCGGCCCAAGAACCAAATAACCCAAACAAGGGTTTTAAACCCAAAATTTTGAGCTAAAAAAAAGTCACAATTTTTTTACATTTGGTTGTAAATATATAATACCGCAGTTCAATTTTAAGTATTGCTTTGGTTGAATATATAAAGTTTAAGGTCTCAAATTCTCTTTTTAGACATAAGTTCAACCATTGTTGTTACTTTACTGTTAGCAATATTTAGATTTTCTATTTTAAATTTATAAAATCTTATGAATTTTGATTTACAAGGCCGAAAAATAAATTTTGTTTTAGATCTCGAATTATGTTGGACTGGTCCTGATTATCACATACTTCTTTTATCCTAAATGTAAGAAATTTTTTAATTTTTTAGGTTTATTAAAAATCTAATGTATTTGGTTCATATTGTATACCAAATACATTAGATTTTCAATAAACCTAAAAAATAAATTTTCTCTTATATTTAGGACCGAAGAGTAATATTTTAGTATTTAAATAATAGACTATTATTATCAAAACTTCACGTCTATTGCATCACCCATTACTAATCAGTAACCTAAAAAAATGCCACTAGTCACTACATAGTAAACTAATTAGTAATTAGGTACATGAACATGATAACATAACATGTTATTTTTACTGTTTATTACTTTTCTTTAGAGTAGTATTATATATCGATTGATTGCTATGAATGAGAAATAAAGGGTTCTATAAAGTTAAGTTCTAGAAACAGAGTCTTTAATATATTGGCCGACACATCACCTTATAGTTTATTTATCATTTAGCTTTTGTCCTTATTTTGCTCATAATAATTCATATAGTTTACTTAGTTTTTATTCATGGTCTTACAAAAATGTAGAAATTTTAGATAAAAATAATTTTTAATTAATGTTTTAAAGTATTAAAAGAGTATATTTTAATTAAGATTATAATTTACTATTTAATTTATTAACATATGTCCAAAAATGTTAGATATAGTTGATAGCATTGCAAAGCAAACTATGAAAGTAGGGCATCTTTCTTTATAGGGGTGTAGTAAGACAAATTTAGGGGTGGCTAATGTGGAACTTAACAGATTTGATAATTGAGCAGTGCAATAGTTCATATTATAATGTCCTGGTGTTTATATGAGAGAAGCAGAATAAGAAGATTTGGGATGTGGAGAGAAACAACCTTTGTACTGCTACAGGGGTGTAGGCCGTGCGGAGCAAGGTTGGTTTAGAGCAGGCATGGTAGTTTGGAAAGGTGGCGTTAGCAACCTTCCCTTGAAGGCGAAATAAAATGCAACGTTGACGTAGCATAATTTAAGGACGATGTAGTTCAGAATTGACATATGTACGTTTGTGACACTCAATGGCGATTCATAAGAGCAAGAACTACTTGGCGTGATAGCTTAGCTGTTAGCTCCACCAATGAAAGCGGAACCATTGAGCAAGAATGTTGTCAAAGGCGTCAATTGAACGAGATTGTAAGTTAGTGGTTTGATAACATTCTTAAAAAAAATTATCGACCATATATTAAACATGAGAATAATATTGAGAGTTTATACGCTACTTTAAAGACAATTTCCTAAGTTTTGTTAGGAGACATGCAAATCATGTTGTACACATAGTTTAGTGAGGATGGCCAATTTGTATAGTCACTACTTTGATTCGATTACATTCTGTATTTTTTGTCTATTGTTATGATTGAAGTATAACTTACTTTAATGTACCAAACAAACAATAAATACTAGTAAGAAAGCAAACAAATATGACACTAAAATATCTAGGTCGACCTTGTTAAAATCATTATTCTTATAACTTATAAGAGGTGGAATCAAATCAACTATTTTCATTAGTACCGTTGCTATAGTTGCTCAACTATTATCATGGTAAGTTATCAATCAAATATATTATTCCGTCGACCTGTTTATTAGCAGTTTAAACCGCTGAACTGTTTTGGCTTATAGGAGCAGTATACTATAGTATAGTATAGGAGATAAGATTTGATTTCGATTCTCTTCCATTACTTCAATATACAATGCATTATCATTTGATTCCATCACTCTCTAAATTGATCAATTATTTATAAGCTAGATATAATATATCATTTTCAATTACTATTATGAAATGTTAATTGGTCACTTTCATTTCCTCCATATGTCGTGTATAACTTAAAAACGTAAATACACCGGCACTTCTTGCTCCATATACTATGTGTATGTATTCTTTAATTTCATTATTATCGAAGCAATTGGTTTTGTTTAATTTGCGCCTAATAGAGATAACATGTGTCATGTGACATATAAATATTTAATTGAATGAATCCATAGAATTATTAGAATAGAATAATATAGATTGCATCCTTGTCAATTTCAATATCATCGATCATAGCAATGCAATGCAATAAACTGGACCAATGCATTTGGAGCAACTTGTGACTTGTATCCCAATCGACATGGCATCGATCGGTGATAAATTGATAATGATACTATTATAAGATATTTTTATGTGTAAAGTTTCTTTCTAGAAGGAAGACAGTTAAGAAAACTTAGAAAAGTATTCATTCATAATAATGCACTAAATAAAAATAACTTGTGGGTCCCTCTTTTTCATTGCAATTTGAATTTAAAATTTGTAGAATATCTCGAAGCTTTAATTGATCGGCAGTGGTGGCCCTGAGGACAAAATTATCATGGTCCCATTTATTATGACAGAAAACTCAATTTTTATTTAATAGTATTTTTTTTGTTTGACAAATATTTAATAGTAATATAATACTCCGTATTTTTTTTATTTAACAGATTATAAATAATAAAAATGAATTAGATTTGTCAAAAACTAAAATAAAAATTGAAATAAATGAAATAGAAATAGTTTTCCCTATTAAAGAAATACAAGTTTTTTTTCCTTAAAAAATGATCTCTAAAATTAATAATAAGTCTGAAGAGTTGTCCTGCTCTGGCCAAAATTTTAGTATTTTTAAGAGTTGGTTTAGAGTAAAATTAAAAATTTTAGATGTTAATTTATTACAAAGTTAAGATTTTTTTTGTTAAACGTTTAAGAAAAACTGAAATTATTATGTAAAATTGATATTTTATTTTTTCAAAACTAAAGTTTTATATACAGAGTCAAATCACTATAGATCAACTGCATTATCATAAATTTTATAAATTTCAAGAGGGGAACACGTGTGCAAATTATTTGATTAAATTTGGAGTTTCCTTAATCGCCTCTTGTGATTTTAGACCAACCTCCTATTGAGAGTTTTCTTATCCTCCTTCTTGATGTTCAAGGGGTTATTTTTGTTAGAGATTGATCCCTTTGTTTCTTTTTTATTTTTTATCTCATGTAACAAAAAAAACTACTACCGTTTCAAAATATATGTTGTTTTGACCATATCACACAAATTAAAAAATGTAATCATTGTTGTATGGAAAAGATAAATTATGTGTTAGTTTACAAAATTATATTTCATTAATGATATGTGAAAGATAAATTATAGAATTAAAAGAAGAAAGAGAAATAATTAATTAATGGTATAAGAGGAAAAAGATCATTAAAAAGAGCATTATATTGTGGGACAAATTTTTGTCTCAAAACGACATACTCCCTCCGTCTCAAAATGATTGTCTTTTAAGGTTTATGTACAAGTTTTAAGAAAATGATTAGTTATATTGATTTTAATTGTAAAAATTGTATGATTTACTATAATACCCTCATTAATTATAGTTAGTGGAATAGTTAAGTGAGATGAAATTTAATAAATAAAGATATAATAATGGAAAAAAATAATAAATGTTGCATTGATATTTTAAAGTGACAATTATTTTTGGACAAATAAAAAATGTTAAAAAGACAATTATTTTAAAACAAAGGGAGTATAATTTAGTACGGAGGGAGTATATATCAACAGCATGAACATAAATCTCATAAACTTCTAAAAATAGTGGTGAACTGTTGATATCAATTCATTCAATTGTCATTAAAATTTTCTTTAAATACATTACTGATCTACATATATGCTGATAATGTTCGTATCTATCAATTATTATCGCCAATCCATATTCATAATGAATATATTTAATATCAAAGTACAGTTGCTTAAAAACGATAGTTAACCCTAATATAAGGTAGGTGTCCATGTAGTGTAAACCGGATTCTGTTTCCATGTGCAACAGATCCAGCTGTCTCTTAAGTTAACATATCGATCTGTGCCTAAACTTAAAATAAAATTAGATCATATACAATGATTAATAAAATTTGACTCTTCTTAGAAAAAAATGATATGAAACATTTTCTAACAACACGTCGGTGAACAACTGAATATATGTTTGTATTTTATGTGATTTGGTATCTCAAGTTTTAAATTTAACGTTCTCCATTTCAATTAGATGGGAATTTGAATCCCATGGTTTAAGATACCTACTTAATTAAATTAAATCCATCATACAAATTGCAACATAAAAAGAAGGTTCCAGTTGTTGTGTCACATTACAAAAATATTTCAAATTACCTGTCCCGCGGCCAAACCATATAAGAGAAACATATATATTTTGTCCAAATTGAACCAAATATTGTCCTTTTAATCTTTTAAACATATAAATTAAACAGGTCTCTCAGACTTTTAAAAAGATGTGTACTTACCAAACTTAAAATAAAAATTTGACAAGTAATAAATGAAATTGATACTTTTTCTTTTAAAATTAAACTTAACCTATTTGAACAAACTATAACCGCGCTTTTCTAATATGGAATGAAATTTCTTGTAATAAGTACATAAGCCGTCCGGTCAAAATTAATGAGTAAAATCATTTTACTGTATAAAACACTGAATAAAAATTTATACGTTAATTAATTTTGTGATAATTGGAGTTAAATTTAATATAAAGAATCACGATTCAATCTTGTGCAATTGCGCTTGAAATAATATTGAAATTACTTAATATTGAAACTTACTATAAATCAAATTAATCGTTCAGTAGACCAAATACTTTTACAAAATATTTTACATCATGAAACTACATATAATTTTTACAGGAGTGATTTTTGATTTTGTCGAAACCAAAGTATCGACAGGCGAATACAAAGACTATTTTTTTTCGCTGGATTAGAGGCTCGTTAAAGAAATGGAACAACTGATATATATAAATTTAAATTCGGTCTGTGTGTAAAATTAAAATCAAACATTCAACTATTAATTAAAGAAAAATGAACCACAACTACTGCTCAATATTTCTGATGAATTACCCTCAATTACGGCAGTAAATCTAAATCTGAATAACAGACACTAACTAACAGTCATAAATACAGCATTTAATAAGGGTAGAAAAAAATTTGGATAAGCTAAAGACAAGTACATACATTCCGAGTCAGCAAGTATCGCCCATTGGATAAGTTTTTCCGTGATACCCAATCATAAAAACAAACGCAACTTAACCACGGCTTTTTTCTCTCTATTGGGACCCACACGTTCTCTTCCTCTCGCGCCTACTATAAAACCAACCCTTCCCCCATTTTCTTTCTCATTCAATTCATTCCCAAATCTCATAACGACTTTTATTCACACATCTCAACGCAAAATCATGGTTTCTTCTATTTCTCTTCCTTCTTCTATCTACGCCGCTAACTTCTCCGGCACCTCCCTAACACCGCCACCATCACCGTGCGGTATCAGATCACCACCGCTTTCACCGTGCGGCATCAGATCTAAACCATCAATCATCACTGCTTCCGCTACAGCAACCGCCGAACCTCGCTCATGGACTGAGCAACAACAGAGACCTTCTTATCTGAACATGAACACGAACTCGATCGCTTCTCCTGGATCTCACTACGAGCTCCTCGGTATATCGGCAGGCGCTTCGAATCAAGAGATTAAAGCGGCGTACCGCCGACTTGCGAGAATCTGTCATCCTGATGTGGCGGCGATTGATCGGAAAAAATCTTCGTCGGATGATTTTATGAAGATTCACTCTGCTTATTCTACTCTTGCTGATCCTGAAAAACGTGCTAATTATGATCGGAGTCTTTTCCGACGACAACAACGGCCGATGACTATGTCCTCGATGATGTCTTCCGGTTACTCTAGCCGAAAATGGGAAACAGATCAGTGTTGGTAGTGAGTTGAGTTGAGTTGAGTTGAGTTGACTCGTCCGAGTTAACTATTTGAGACTTAAGGTGCAGTTTATTATTGAAGCGCGATGACTCAAAAAATGTAATTTAGAACTAATTACTAATTAAGGATAGTAAGTAATTAAGTAGTAATTAGTTTTTTTCGCTGAAGCTACTACTAGTAATTCAGGGTTTGTATATTGTGATATTTGAATTTGAAAAGTGTATTCTACGGAGTTTTTCCACTATAATACAGTTGAAGAAAATTACTGACCAAAATTGTTCTAGAAGCATACTTTACTTACTCTTAGTCTTAATCCTTGATTTACATCAGAATTTTAGATATGAACGTAACAAGAAGAGTAAAAAATGGTATTTTTTTAATCAGCTAGATCAGCAGTAAAATAAGTGAAATTCGAAAAGTTGATTAGTACTAGTTAGCGTGATTAATTGAAATATGTGAGATTGATTAGTTTGTGAGCTGAAATTTAGCTTAAAGTGCAACTAAAGTAAAATTCAGACAAGAACATGTCACTAACTTCACTTTTTTATCTAGAAGAGAACTCACATCATTCAATAATACTAATTTTGCCTAATGTTTGTTTAGTTTTAATTGGTGTGAGTTGATAGGATCGTGTTGGATTGAATAGGAAGAGCCACCATTAAATCTCTAAATTGCATTGAAGATGAAATACAGACGGATTCAGACATAAAATTTTAGTGTGGCTAAAATTATGGAAACGATGAACTAAATTATTGAAATAATGAAAATCGTCTATCATCTATTTCTTAAAAATGAGTTAAAATAATATCATTGTCAATTATTCCAAAAACAATTCTTTCTATAAAAGTTACAAGGTAGTCATTTAATCATTCATCACTCATTTTGTTCATACATAGACACAAGGCCCAATTAGCCCGAAAATTATTTGTGCCGAGGTAAAATTATTTGATGTCACGGTTGATTTTCAAACTGAATTAGTTGGTCTAATATACCGAAATAGATACCAATAGTGTAAACAAAAAAAAAAAAAACTTCGCGAATAATTATGTTAATTTTTTGGTTTAATTGTATCTTTTTAATATTTGAACAATTTTGGCCTCCACCTTTCTATCCTTTATTATTTTTTTTGTTGATAATTCACTGCTTTCTAATTTCGTATTCCTTAGTTATATTCTCCCGATATATTTATTTTGTCGTTAGGGTAAAAAAATTTAAAATTAATAATAAATTTATTAGTATGCATAAATAAACATTTTTAATTTAAAAAATTCTAAATACAAATTTTGTTAAACTCTAAATTATTAGAGTTTTTATTTTTGCAAGGAAGTTTAAAAAAGAAAAAAGAAAAAAAAGAAAAAAAAAATTAATCACATGAGAAGAAAGTTCTTATTATGTCATGAGATAATAATTCGACATATGATGAAACTATAAGTTTGGCGATAAAATATGTACATTAATTTTCTTCTCTAAACATACGACAGAGAAAAATATTATTTTGAGATAACAACTTTTTTATATCCAATATTAATACAGCATGAATATGATTAACATGTGGGCATTTATTATTAGAGTTTTATTCTTCTAAAAAAATCAGAGAATAATAAATAAAACATCAGGGAAGCATCTTATGAAATACTACATGGAGTAGTGCTTCTCTGTCAAGAGAGAGTTAGACAGTTAGTACACCATTTGACGTGTCTATGGGTCACCACCATAGTGAACTTCTAGAAGTGTGAAGGTTTCCTAGTAGATTATGTTGGTGCTAGGTTTATTAAACTAATTAAGAAGTACTGCATTATGTTAAGGGCATGTTTAATATTGTGGGTATGTTAGAACTAAGATGATTACCGTAGTTGTCCTAATTTTGACAATAGTGATATGCACTAAATCTTATAAAAGAAAGTATTGTGTTATGATATGTCCGATTTGTTTTTGATTACAAAGGCAAAAACAATAAAATAAAAGAAATTTTGTTTTGAACAAACAAAAGTGATATATATATATATTAAAAATATCACCTCGACACAAGGTGTACCGAAGTGAACATCAGAATTACAATAGAGTCACATAAAATTATTAATTTTACTTGATCAAACGGGTTGACCAGACGTTTGCTCTGCCATGTAAGTCTTTAAAGTGAAAGGGGGCCGGGGGTGTGCGCAATGCAAGACACTCCGACACTCAATTTTATAAACTAATTCATAATTTTTTTTTCACACAACATTAATTATATTTTTTAAATCTAAGTGATATGGTTAAAACAATTTATACTTTAATACTATAAATGTAGTAATTAATTAGTTTTAAGAGCATGTATATTGATATTTGAAAAGTGATTCTACGGAGTTTTTCCACTACAATACAGTAGAAAATTACTGCCCAATTGTGCTAGAAGTATATGAACAAGAAGAGAAAAATATGGTAATTAAATATAAGTTAAATTATAAAAGTTGATTAGTAGTATTTGTTATTAGCGTGTTTAATTGAGATATGTGAGGTTGATTAGTTTGTGTCCTGAAATTTAGCTTAAGTGCAAATAAAGTAAAATTCAGACAAGAACATGTCACTCACTTCATTTTTTCTTTGATTAAGTGGACTAGTTTCGCGTCTGAGAGATAATAAGTGATCGTATTAGCTAGAGTTTGAATTACAGTCTTTACAAATACGTGTAATATGTTTATACTAATTGAATTAAGTTCACGAGACACATTTATTTTTTATCTAGAAGAGAACCCACATCATTCAATAATACTAACTTTGCCAAATAATTATGTTAATTTTTATTTTATTTTTGACAAATTATTGTTTTATTTTATTAATATTATTTTAGCAATTTTGGCCTTCACTTTTCTGTCTTTTATAACTTTTTGTTCTTGATGATTCTCTGCTTTTTAATTTTGTGTCTCTAGTTATTTTCTCCCAAAATATCTATTTTATTGTTATGGCAAAAAAAAAAACTAAAATTAATAATAAATTTATTAGTATGTATAAATAAACATTTTGAATTAAAAAAATCTTGAATAATTACTAAAACTTTTTTATTCTAGAAACTAGAGAATTGTAAAAAAAATAAGGGTCATGTTAACGTGTGCCCTAATGTTAAGAATTCTACAAATAGTAATTGTGCTTAGAACAAAACATCTTTTTACTTTTACAATAATTAAAATATACAAGTTTCAATGTCCAATTTCTATCTTTAGTATATTAAAATGTGCCTCAAAAGCACATGTTAACATTTCCCAAAAAATAAAAAGAAAAACATTAGATAGGGAAGCATCTTATGGAATATGGAGTACAGGAGACAAGACAGGAGTAGTGCACCATTTGACGTGTCTACTGTCTATGGGGGCCAAGAGAGAGTTAGACAGTTAGTACATCACAGGCACAGTGAACCTCTAGAAGCGTGAAGGTTTCCTAGAAGATTACGTTGGTGCTTGATTGATTAAACTATTAAACTAATTGAAAAATACTCTTTACGTCTCAAATTACAAGTATATTATTTTAGAAAATTTTAGTCTTATTACTAGTTAAAAAAACCTTTAAATATAAGATATTTTATATATTACTACGTGTATCTATTATTTTTTTCTTACATATATATCTAATTATTATACTAATTTATATTGAAATACGAAAAATTAAATTAAATAAACATACAAACAAATTAGACACAGTAATTATACTACTAAAATTTCTTAGTAAATGTGAAATTGGTCAAAAGGGCTAATATAATAGGATGGAGGGAGTATTATTATTTTTTTCAGATCTGAGTATCCACTTTCAAATGGATAGATTATTTCTCTCGCTGTAAAGATGAGACAGTTAGCCTAGAGATTTAGACTCTGTTTGAAAGACTTCTAAAAAACCGATTTTTAAGTTTTTAAAAATTTGAAAAGAGAAAACATTTTTGAAAGACAAATTTTCAAAAATTGTTTTTGAAAACTAATCTATAAAACACATTTTAAAAACTAAAAAATAAAATTGTTTCTAACAGACCCTTAAAGTTGTTTCGTATCTAAGGTGAGTATTGAATCCTCGACTATTGGTTAAGAGATGATGAGTTCAAATCGCTTAACCACACCCTCTAAATTTAAGAAGTATTATGTTTTGGCTTAAATGATCATTTGTCCCTGTAAGTTGGCATATTTTTTGTTTTAGTTACTATATCTTTATTTTTTAATTCATCACTGAATATTAAAATTATTTTAGTTTTAGTCCATAAAGTTAAAATCGGTAAGAAAATATGCAATTTTCGTGTAGATTTTTCTTTGAATTTTTTTGCGGATTTCGACTTTAGAGACTAAAACTAAAAAAATAGAGACTAAAATAAAAAAACACGCCAACTTACTTAAACAAAAAGTCATTTTAAGTCTTATATGTTTTTTACAATAAAGAAGCAGTGGCGAGGCTGCATAGCAGCTACGGTGTGCACATGTACCCCCTCAAATTTTAGAAATTCCACACATATGTTACTATTATTATGTAATATTATGTGTTTTTTTACTTTTGAACCCCCTGAATTTTATATATTTGCATTCATTGCACTCTTTTATTTTTGTTGGTTGAGAGTTGAGATTCATTGCACCCTAAAAGAGGAGATTGAGGAGAGTAATTTAGTGGCTGGCCAAAATTAATTAGTGGATTTACATTTAAGTGTTTGATTGCTACATGTTAGAGCACAAAATCATATACTCTCTCTCAAAATAAATAATTTATTTAACCACTTTTATGTGTGCTAATGTGCAACTTTAATTATTTATATCTTAGGTTTTTTTTTTGAAAATAACTTTAATTATTAATATCTTAGGTTATCTATTACAAAAAATTACTAAAAATCATATACTTTAAAAATATTCATCGAGACAAATCAAATAACATTTATTTGCATCTACGTATTAGTAGAAAAATATGATAAAAGTAGATTATATAAATAGTACACTAAATCAATATTAAGTCATTTATTACAAAGGGAGTAGAATTAATGAGTCGTTTCTCCTTACTAATAATACACTTTATAAAATTGCTCTACTCCTAATCTCATCGGTATGTGTGTGGAACTTATTTTAAAAATAAAGATAAAATGTTAAACTTTATTTATCTCACGATCGAATTTTAAATTATTTGCACACCCTGATTCAGGGTCCAGGAGTCGCCACTGTAAAAAAAGTATTATGTTTAGTGCATGTTTAGTTAATTATTATATATAGGTATTTTAGAATTACGATAAATACTGCAATGTTTGAAATTTTCTATTTAGTATTTTTTGTATAATAACAGTGAGTTAATTTAATTTTTATATATCTACTGTAATCTAAAATGTGCACTAGTTTTATAAAATAATTAAAGTATTATATTATGATGTGTCCGACTCTTTTTAGTTACAAAATAAATAGCATGAACAACAGAACAAAAGAAGAAATTTAACTACTTCCAACTTCTTTGTTTTTCACCACTTTAAGATCTAGAATTTGAAGTAGTACTTATATCTCTAAAATTCTGTATAAACTTCAAATTCTATATTGTGAATTTTATTTTAGAATCTACGTCCTAAATTAAAAGATCATTTGAAATTTTAAAAAAATTATAGAGAATCGTAAGAATTGATAGAGAAATTTTCAAATAACATGCATCTTATAAAATATGGAGTAGTGCTTCTCTGCCAAGAGAGATTGACAGTTAGTACACCATTTGACTTGTCTATGGGTCACCACTCACCATAGTGAACTTCCAGAAGCGTATATGGAGGCTTCCTAGAAGATTATGTTGGTGCTTGGTTAAATCTTCTAAAAAAACTATTATGTTATTCTCCTTCCGTTAAAAATATAAGAGAAAAATTCAAATATTTACTTTTTTAAAAAAAGTTTATTCTCTCTTATTTTTTCTATAAAGAATAACAAATAAAAATTGTTTTTACATTATTCTATGCAATTTTTTTTACAAAATAACTTACTTTTAATCATTATATTTTACTTTCGTCAAAAAAATTATTATATTTTATTTTTCCTTAATAAGTGTGATTTTTATTTTTTTATTTTATAATATGGAACGGAGTAGTATTTTGTTTCAAACATATATAAATATGGAAAATTTATATTCACTAATATAAAATTTTAATATTTAAAAAGTTAAATACATAAAATATAAAAATATTTATATATATTTATATCTTTAATATGTATTTTAAGAACATAGTTTAGCATTTTTTCCCCAATTGATTGTTTCCTAGTTTTTTCAAAAAAAATTCTATTTAATTTTTTTTCTTCAAATTTAGTGAATATCCTATATATATAGTCTCAAATTCTTGTACTGTTGGGGTCATCATCTCTTAATCAAGAGTCGATAATTCGATCTTTATTTTAGGTATAGAATAACTAAAATTTTGAGTCAACTGTCTCATCCTTTAAGGTGCATCCAATTCAATAAAAAATTATTCACTACATAGCGTGAATACTTCAATCTTGACAAAACAAATTCTAATCGTGGGATATCATATTGTGTAGTATGGGTTGAAAATATATTGGTGATTGGTAATTGTTAATATTTTCATAATTATAAATTTTTAATTGGTCAGAAAAACTTATTTTATTTTATTTATATCTCTCTACTTTTCCGATATTTCGGGTTCCAACTTCTAACGTACATGAAAAGGACGTCCTAAATAATTTACCTTACGTGTTCGGATTGAATTGTTATTGTGAATGGTTTAGCCATAATAATATAATTAAGTTCCATTGAAAGCTTGAAATGAAAATAAAACAACGATTAGACGTTAATTTTTTCTATATATAAAAAAAGATAGATTAAAAAGTGATCCATTAGTGGACCTAGATTGATGGTCGATGAGACAACGAAAGGCGTCAGTGACTTTTTAATGGTGGAAGATCTACTCTTAAACACTTTAAAATAAAAATTAGTGCATAATTTAGTGAAATGTTTGTGATTAATTAATAAATTAAAGATGTGCATACCCTCCTACACATATGTCCTTGTCCTTCTATAGGATTATGGGGTTAAAAGATGTTGAATCCGTTGAGCGGAATTCAGTGGACGTAATACATGGATTAATGTTTTGATTTTCACGTGACATTGATAAACATCATCAGATCTGCTAGGGTGTGTCAATGGTGGATTTCTTAGCAATCTAGTTTAGTTAATTAAATATCAATTAGGCTTAGTTTAAAAAAAAAAAGCAAAAATAAACGAACTAACAAGAATGCATTAAAAATATGAGTTTTCAACTTCCTCTCATGAGATTCCACAATCAGCGCATCAATTATCCTCTTCAAGTATGAATACGTTGAATTGTAAATCTTATCTAATCATATTTCTAATCATACAAATCAATTTAGAAGCATCTCTATTCAAATTAGTCTTAATTAGATCAATTAAAACTTTCGAATCATATTCAACTATTACCACTTTCTTATAACCCTACTGCCAATTTCAATCCATGGTAAATAACTCACGTACATTTCAACTCACAACATATTAATTACCAAATTTACAAGTAAATCCAAACATCGATCCACCTTTCATTATCATCTCTAAACACACTTCCACATCCACTTCATACAAAAAAAAAACTCTCAAAGAGGTATAAACAAGAACTTCAAAGAGTGTAAACAAGAACTCCAAAGAGTTGACCTTGGAACTAAATGATAGATGGATTTAGATGTCTCTAAGTTTGAGATCTCTTAATCTTTTTTAGTGTGAGATAAATGTGAAATTTCTTTATATTCTGAGTTCTAAAATTTTTTATTTTATTTTAAGTGATATATCTTCGTCCTCACCTCTTAAATTTTTATCTTAAATTTGTATTCATAAAGTAAAATTGTAAGCAAATTTGAAAATATCAGACACAATCACACAGTATCACGTGACAAGGACCATCAAAGCATAACAGAGCCAGAAAAACAAATTGTCTTTAATTTGGCTACTCAAAAGAATTTTCAGATTCTAGTTTTGGAATTCAAATTATATTTGACATGTAGTAGAAAATAAGAGCTATGTGGGTGGCCAGGAAACACTGATTAAGACATGTTTTTTATGTGGTCACATGCATTTTTCATATAGTTCTAGTAGATTTTAGAGACTGTATTTAGAAGAAGAAAAATTAAAGAATGCAAACCACACATATGAAAAAAATTGAAATGAAGAGCACATTGTATTACTTCTAGTGGAGGTGACTTTTCAGCAGCCTTGGAAAAATTCAACTTCTATTAATTGTATTTTTTATGCTTCTAGAAGAAATATCTTGCATACTCATCAAAATGATGTGAATTGTGTGGCCCTAGTGGGCCTCAAGGACAAATAAGAAAGAATTATTTGTTTTGTAGTAATTGTTGTAGTGGACTAGACACTATCTTCCAGAAACTAATTGATAAAATTTTCAAGTTGACACAATTAGAGATGAGAGAGAAGATAAGCTTCTAGATATTTGGAGTCTACTAATAGACAAAAACACACTTGGAGAACACGTATTATTATCCTCAATTGCGAATCAATGAGAAATACGTATATACACACTTATAAGTTACTATAATTGGAGTATATACTATTAATAACTTTAGGATGAAAATATTTAAATATATACACACTGATAAAATATAAGTTTTTTAAAATCAGATACATAAAATTTTGAATATATTAATTTATGGTGGTTTTATATGTTACTCTATTATTAATTATAATAAAAGACTACTAAAAACAAAGACCAAAGATAAATCAATAATAGATAATGGTATATTCATGTCTCACTATTAGGGTTACTTTAGTTTAATACGGAGTAGTGTGAATGAATAAATGAAAGAATCATACTACCTTCGTCTTATTATAAAAAAAAAAATATACTCCGTCTTTAAATATAGAAGTTTGTTATCTAAATCATAAATCTTAATACAAAGATAAACTTGTAAAAGCAAGTTGTTTCCCGGTATATTCATGGCTCTTATTATCTACTAGTATAAATTACCCGTGCAAAGCACGGGTTAAATTTTAATTATAAAATTATAATTTGTTTTTTAGTATAATATAAGTTATTTTTAAATTATTTTAAAAATAATTAAATTTAAATATACATGTTTTTATAATAAAATTTTAAGTTATATTTGTTAATTTATTTTTGAAGATGTATATAATATTTTGAAAAAATATTTGGTGCCCTATATACATTTGTTGGATATTGTACCCCGTAGAAAAAATTTAAGGACCTGAGTATCTATTATTTGTCTCACATATAATTGATGTTTTATTTATTTTTATTGATTTTAATAATATTATAAAAATCATGATATTTTGAATAGTTTGAATTTTTTGTACGATAATCCCCATGAATATTAATTTAGTTGTTAAGAGACGTCATAATTTGAAGGATTCACAGTTTAAAATGAGGATATCCTGCCTATTTATTATAAAATGTGAATTTTTTACCACTAAACTACTTGGCAGGAAAGGAAAAATTTTCTTGCACAATATTTAATTTCTAGACTTAAATTATTTTACCCTATCAATTTATTTTAATATTTTAACCATATAAAATGAATATTATGTCAACTGAAATATATATATATATATATATATATATATTACTTGTATCTTGTGTGTTTTCTTATAATTTTTTGAATGTGTGTGTACCCTGTGTGTTTTTCTTATAATTTATCCCGTGTGTTTTCTTAAAAATTTTAAGAAAAAAATAATTATATTGAACGGTATCTTGAATATGTGTGTGTAATCGGTGTGATTTTCCACAAAGATTTTGCATCGGTCGATAATTCAATTATTTGATTTTAACTCACTAAGTTTCACAATTGTTCGATTTAAATCACCTAAATTTTAATTGTTCGATTATGACCATCAAGTTTATCCCGTTTTGCATTTCCTAGCCCTGTTAACTCTTTTTTAAATAAAATTTACTTATGTTGTATTTTAATTAAAATGTGCTTTTAAATGTGTTTGTACCCCGTGTATTTTTAATCTTATAATTTTTTTGAATATGTATGTACCCCTCGTGTTTCTAAACGATATCTTGAATGTGTGTTTATTTTCCACAAAGTTTTTGCATCGATTGATAATTCAATTATTTTCCACAAAGTTTTTGCATCGATTGATAATTCAACTTATTGCTTGACGGCTAGGAAGAAAGCATTAAAATATTTCCTTAAAAAAATTTTTTGTACCCTGTGTGTTTTCTTATAATTTTTTTAATGTGTGTTTCTAAATGGTATCTTGAATGTGTGTGTATCCCGTGTGTTTTCTTATAAATTTTATAAAGAAAAAATAATTATATTGAATGGTATATTAATTGTTTGTTTATCCCGTGTGATTTTCCACAGAGGTTTTGTATTGATAATTAAATTATTTGATTTTAACTCCTTATATTTCACAATTGTTTAATTTTAGTAACCTAAATTTCTATTGTTCAATTTTGGCCCTCAAGTTTACCACGTTTTGTATTTCCTAGTCCCGTTCTCTTTTTATAAATAAAATTTACTAATGTGGTATTTTAAATAAAATATGTTTTTAAGTGTGTTTGTATCCCGTGTGTTTTCTTATAATTTTTTGAATGTGTGTGTATCCTGTGTGTTTCTAAATGATATCTTGAATGTGTGTGTATCAAGTGTGTTTTCCTATAAAAAAATTTAAAAAATAATAATTATATTAAATGGTATCTTGAATTTGTTTGTATCCCAAATTAAATAATTTCTGAATAATTTACAGTCTGGTTGGATTCTTTCTATATGCCTCCAATTCAATAAAAAATAAAAAAATATAATTAAATTATTGAATTCTTTCTATATGCCTCCAATTCACGGATTTTTTCATTTTTTATTATTGAATTCTTTTTAGATGTATCTAATTCAATAAATCTTTCTACAAAATTACTCCATACCTTGAATTTTTACATTTGTCACGTAAATTAATTTAAATAAATCATTTGGTCAATTCAATAAAAATCACATTAAATAGTCATCATTGGCGTAATAAATGTTAGATGAATGTGAAAAGAGCATTTAATAGTTTCTTTAAATAATTTTCTTATAGAGTGGATTCGTAAATAGTATATTATATAGATTTATTAATTATTAATAGTGTAAGTTGTTTTTATAAATTTATCTTTTCTTTATAATAAGAAGGATAAGTTAAAAAACTAAACGAGGGATGAGAATACCTTTAAAATTTAGTATAATAAGAAAAGATAAGATATAATAAGATGTAGGTAGTATTTTTCATTCTTGTGTCAAAAAAAATATGAAAGTCGCTAACACTTGTGTCAAAAAAAAATAATAGTTAAAACTAAGGAGAAAGGAGCATCAAATTCTTTTTTACTAACAAATATGTACATGAGTTGGTCTCTCTAAAGCAATTTTCAATAGGGGAAGATCAATCTTACAGGTGTATTAGTTTAAGAACCTCATCTAAGAGATGTTTGAGATAAAAGGTGGTAGTAGAATGTTTAAGGACAACCGTTGCAACAAGGGTAAAATATGTTTCAAAAATTACATGATCAATGTGGAGATGACAAGCAATATGCATAGCATTAAGTAAGTTCCACATTTTAGCACCCTTAGAATTATTGCTTGCAATAAAAAAATTATAAGGTCACCTTGAGCATTTCTATTTATTATGTTGTTTATGTTATTGAGAAGTTAAAATCTGCAATAGTTTCTATATCAAACATGTTTGAACATTAAAATTTGAATAGTATTGTTCAAACTCCGAACGCAGTTTTTTGAAAAACTGTACTTTTTACATGATCAAATCAAAAAAAATCGAGCTGAATATTTATGAAAATATATAAGACATTTGAGAAGAATAGGGCACGAAAAAAAATTCCAAATAATATGATGAGAGCAATTTAAAATTGGGCTTCTAGTTTAATTCAATCGTTTAGGATTTGCACTCCTCTATGTTTGAAGAATGTTCAACTATCCATATTTCTTTTTTTTGGGTACAAATCCAATTAAAAAGAGAAAAAGTTTGGAAGACTCCACACAAGGATGTCAACAATAAAACAAAATAAAATGTGTATTTATGAATTTTCCTTAGAATTTTTTTTGTTGGCAAAACTCTGTATAGTCACTATATAGATTGAAAATGTTATAATAATAACAAGAATAAATTTGTCTTTCGTAAAATAAAAAAAGAATAAATTTATCCTTCGTAAGAAAATCTTAGCTGCAAATATAGGGGGTGTATGACTAACAATTTTCTTCTTTTTGGAATTCGTAATAGCTCCATTTCTAATGAGGCCCAATAAGAACTAAGAAGCCCAATACAACTTTATAACGTGGGCTAGCATTGTTTATCATCCAACTCCTTTTTCTTCATTTTAATAATCTCTTATTACTCCTCCTCTAATATATAGCAAGACGGTTCAGTAATCAATATTTCCAAAATATCAAAACCTTAAAAGAATTCAAAAAAATGAAATTTATTGGAAATAATAAAGGATATTTTATTGTATATTGAGTATCTTATACACACCCCAACCAAAAAAAAAATCTTATACACACAATTGTAAAAATTAATCTCTCAAATCAAATGAGATTATAATGTGCGACAAATCTCGATCTCCCTCAAGGCAACATAGAAAGTAGGAGGTAATGATGGAATTTTAACATTATACATCAATGTTAATTTTAACTCGAGATGGAACATGTGATGCATTTGATAGTCAATTCGAAACGATTGTACCAAATAACAAATAAATAAAGAAATAAAGTTAACAATATTACAAAAGTAATAATAAATAAATATAAAAAGTGTAATAAGTTCAACCATGCACTACAACTGTTAAAACTATCCTATCAAATTCAATAAGACTACATTACCTTAGCCAAAAATAAAAGACTACATTACAACTCAAACCAAATCAACCTATAAATAAATTGGTCAAAAAAAAATCAACCTATAAATTGACTGTTTCAATCAATTAAATCAGCTCGTTCAATCTAAATTTTAAATTAAACATTATTACTATAAGTATCACTCTCTTTATTCTTTTAAACTATATCTCTCTTCACCATCATCTCTCATCCACTCTAGGGGAGGAGCCAATTTTGTCCAAACAATATAATATAGAAAGGAAAAATACCAATCTCTCTTTTCATTCTTTCATTTTCTCTTATATGTTAGCCAATTAATGGATAATACAAAAAATATAATATTTTTGTTGTCAATTTAGTTTCTTTTCATTTGTTTTATGAAACCAAAATAAGCAATATATATGTACCATACCAACCCTTTTTAACTGAAAGATAGAAAAAAACACTTTGTCTTTAACCAATTTTTTTTAGGAATGCGACACATTATATTCTTCTTATGCGATTGTTACAGCTTCCTACTTGCTCAGTTGGTGGGGAAAAAAACATAAACTAACGGTACAAATTATCGTTTCTAACTTGTCATAATACATTATATTGTATAATTTGTATCACATATACTTTTTTACTACAATATTATGAGGGAAAATTAAAGGTGAAAAAAAGGGATATATAAGGGAAAATGAATTAGCCCCATGTGGTCTCAACATGCGAAACAACAAATTTTGATAACTACGTTAACATATACATTGTGCCAAATCAAGAGTGAAAATGGGAAAAAAAAAATGAAATTAGATAGAAAATATTTCAGCATTGTGTATTTTTTTTAGTACAATTTGAATAATGTATTAATTATAATAAAATTATATGTATTTATATATGGGTGTACAAATTTTGTGACCACTTCAATATTTTCTAAGATTACCCTTTGCTTGCATTACACAAAAGCATTAACAAATGAAAAGCACAAAAAAAGTATAGGACAGTTATAACTATAAATGATTATTGATGATGATTAGTTAAACAAATGGATACTTCCGAAGAAATTAACAAATGGACAAGACAAATTACTACGTATAGACTACGATTGATCTATGCGTATTGGTCCTGAAAATACATTTAAAATGTACTATGCTTTTTTTTGTATAGAAAAAGTAATAATCCCTACAAAGTATACCTTAATAATACCCAAATCGGGCCTTTCAAGACAAAGGTGTTAGGTTTATATTGTGAGCTTTATTGATTTTCCTTAAAAAATGTTTCAAATATATTTTTAATAACCTCCATGTATCTAGATAAATTAATATTTAATGTTTGTAATGATTACTTTTAGAATATAAAGAAACTCTTTTAAAAGTTAGAATCAATTTTGACTTTTCTAAGTATATGTTTGATATTACAGTAGGTGTATTAGAACTGCAATGATATATTGTGAGTCACCGTGATTCTGTCACATCCACTATGATAGCACACATCCATTAAAAGTGGAACAAACCTACACTAATTATAAGTTTATATATGTTTAAAAATAAAATTGAATTTGTCAAAAAAAAAAATATTGAATTGAATATGCGTGAATTACAGTGAGTAATTATAATTTTTCAAAAACTACATTTTATAATTTATATAAAATCATAATGGCTTCAAACAAATTCATCTAGGACTGAACATCGGTCGGGTTCGAGCCGAAAATCATCAAATCTATAAAAACTATCATTTAAGTTAAACTCATTTTCTGACCGCATACATCTTCGATTTGTTCGGGTTGTGGGTTTGTGCAAGTAGAGGGTAGAGCGGGTTGGTTATTACATATTAAATTGAAACTTTGTTTACATCTAAAACTCCATTATCCAAAAATCTCAATTAATTTTCAAATAGTTCAATACGTCATAGACAATGCAACAGAGGATAGAATTACTAAATGAGAGATGAAATTATTTTGTTTCAAATATGTAGATCTAAAGACAATAATATATTAAGTAGAGTAGAACAAGAAATTAAAATAGATCTAAAATATATATTATAATATCATTCACACTTCCTTCAGCTTGTAAAATATAACACTTATCTATTATATTAAAGTGAAGAGTATACTTCAAGTTTCTTGCAGATTTTCCTACAAATTTTTCTGCAGATTTTCGCTTTAAGGACTAAAATAAAAAAAAATGGTTAATTCAGGGACTTATTTTGAACAAAATTCGATACAGGGACTAAAATCAAAATTTCGCATACATACAAGGACTAAAATGATGTTTAAGCCAAAAAAAAATTGATTGGCATCATATGGTCGTTCGGTCATTTTTGGTTACGAAGAGATAGAATTTCATAGACCTTCACCCGCTCGTATACAACTGTCCATTTTTTTCGCAATCGTTGACCCGAAAACTGATCCGCATCCGACCCGATGCTTTAATGTGTTATCTATTTCGAGTCGAGTTGCAGATTCATGTTCAACCATAAATTCATCTTACCAAACAAACCCTAAGGGATTGTTTCCCGTGAAAGTTTTCTTCAATGAAATTACAGTCATTCCCATTTATTTTTCGTTAGCAGGTGGTATACTGTATATAATTGTAAAAAAAGTAAAATTTGAAGGGTTAAAATCCTCACTGAATTTCTTGGGGTAAAATTTCGACCGGAAGTCCTTTAGTATGATTAACCCCATGAATTTTTTTTGTAGTACGGTGATAATATAATGATGAGTGCACTTAAAGCTTTCATTGATATGATAATGAGTAGCCTCTATATACTTTTGGTACTTTATACCCACTTTTGTTGATGTTGAACCAATGAGTGAACCGTAATATTGCTTTGTATGTAAAATGCGACATGACGAAGAAAATGTTCAAATTCATCACTGCTTGGCAATTGTCATGCACAATAGTACAATACTTTTGTCATGACATAGACAATCACTATTCCTTTTGTAGTTTTCAACTATATAGTCCAGAACACGATGCTTCCACGAAAAGGTTGATTCAATAATAAGAGTGCTCATGCCGTTCAAAAATAATAATAATAATAATAAGAGTGCTCAAATTAAAGATAGAACACTAAACTCGATATAATAAGCTATATGTGCATTTTAGGTATGTAGTACTATGTACAATAATATATATGTTTGTTTGTAACTGTCTCATTGATGCTTGTTGCAAATTAAAATAGCTTATAGCTATGTAATATTGTTCTTAGCCCAAATATAAAGAAACCAATGTACAAAAAAAAAGAAAAAGAAACCAATCTGGTGACTTTAATAAAATTATATAATGTTTCTCTTAAAGCAAAGCAAAAAAATTATATAATGTTGATTTGCCACCACGTTTTCCAGCAACTTTGTTTATATTATAGTGATGCCACCAAATTTGTCCTTTTGACCATACATTGCTGCAGATTTCCCTCAAAGCGTTGAGATGGCAAGTTATGCAACAATATAATTATGCATGTCATTGCATTGGTGCTTTAATATAGACCATTGTTCAAATGCAGAGCAAAACATTTCCTTTTTGATGAAAGGCAACATTCTTTTGGGTACTAGACATCATTTTTATTCCAGTAAAAAAAAAAAAAGACATCATTTTTATTGCTATCTAATTTTTGCATACAATCCTTTTCAATAATTTATGTTTTTTGTTTGAAAGGATGTTATTTGTATTTTTTGTTATTTTTTGTTATATTTGATAAATACAGTCTATGTTTGGTGAGGCTTCTACGACTACGATATGACAATGTAATTTTTTTTTTTTTTGTCAAATAGTCTAGCGTTTAAAAATTCACTTCTTAAAGATAAATAAGTGGGCATACCAGATTCAAATTCCGATCCTTGCACAAATGTGCAATGTCCTTTACCAATTGAGCTATACTCATGAAGACGGCAATGTAAATTTATTAGGGGTATAATAGTAAATAAATTATTAAAGCAGTTAATAATTTAAAAATGTTATAAAAAGGATAAAGAAAAGTTTAAGAGAATCTATATATATATTTAAGGATAAAGGTACTTATTTAATTTTATGAGTCATGTTAAAGTGTCTTAATTTTCTAATAACATTGTTTAATTTTATGATTCAAAATGAAAATTAAGTAATTAACTGTTTCAATTTCCAAAGCATTGAATGCACAATTTTTCATAAAAGATTACGACTCCCTTTAGTTTTTAACATAAAAAATACGATAATATTTATGTTTACAAAATAATTAATATATTTGATCTATAATATTGACTAAGTATATCAATTTTTTTACACACATCATCAATTTTTGTTGACACGATCTTTTTCTTGTACATATAAATATAGAGAATATTTATCTTCGAGTAGAAAGTGATTCAAACATACTGATCGACATGGTAACAAAAAATTGAGTGTATGTTTAGTTATGCGGTGACGAAAATTGATTTTGAATGAATTAATTTTAGATAAAAGTAAATTGAATGTGAAATATTTATGTTTGAATATATTTATGAAAAAGTAGATTTAGCAATAAATTTAAGGCTCAAATCAATTGTAGAAGTCAAAAGCTACAAATTGTGGCTTCAAGTAAAATCAATTCTACAAGCAAAATCAATTCTCTTTTATCAAACGTTAGTTGTTCAAGGGATAATTGACGTTTGATTTGGTAGGAAGAACCGCGGTTCGATCGCGCAACTGCGTTTGAGAGAAGATTAATTGAAACCACTTGATGTCATAACACACCGTGAACTCTGAACTACTAGGGGGTCTTCCCCTAAAAATCAGAGGGTAAAAAAAAAAAAATCAAATTTCCTTTAAATCATCCAAACATATTAAAATCACTTCTACAATATCTAGAATCACATTTAACCCTTTACTGATTCTACAATTGAAACCAAACACAAGCTGAAACGTTAACATAAATAATCTTTACTTTGATCAAGCACATTTGTAAACTCAATAATATAAATTTGACATATCCAATTTAACCATACATGCAACTTATCAAATATTCCCTCCGTCCCAAAACTATTGTCCCTGTTGACTTTTGAAAATTATTTTGACCGCATTTTTTACTAATGTATAAAGACAAATATTAGTAAATAAGATCTTGTTTGATTCGTCTCTATGAATATTTTCACAATATTAAATTTTTATAATTTTTTCATGAAAGAAAATTAAAGATATTAATGATTCAAATTATGCATTGGTATGCGTAAAGACAATAGTTTTAAGACGGAGGTAGTATCTAATTTCAATTTGACTTAAAGAGAGCTCCAAAATCTCGTTTTAGATGATATTTTTCGCGTTTGCATATCCCAAAATATTCATATACAATACTCCATATAATAGTTTTTTAATTTCTTTTTTATAATTAAAGCCGGAAGGAATATACTCCCTCCGTCCCAAAATGTAAGCAAATTTGACTTTTTAGGTACATTTGACTATTGATGTATCTAGCTCATATTATGGACCAAATACATCAATAGAAATGTACCTAAAAAATTAAATTTGCTTACATTTTAAGACGGAGAAAGTATTTCAAAATAAAAAATTACTTATAATTAAAACCGAAAAGAATATATTTCAATTTGCAAAATTAAAGAATCATGTGGCCCAATGTGTTCTCAATTTTGTCTAGTCAGTCACTCATCATTTATAAGAGACGTGATTTATAAACAAACAACAGTTGTCAAATTCTCAAAAACTCAATTTTAATCGCAACCATGATTTTGATACTTTCCTCAATAATCAATTCTTTCAATCAAATCCCAGTGATGTCTAACCGCGTTTGACCTCGTAAATTTCCCTTCAATCCTATTCAACCCTATACTTCCCAATTAATTCCCATCAGAATCTCTACTTCTCACACCATTCAATTCATTCACAAACAACAACACAACACAACAACAAAGAACACAAACACAAACACAAACCTATTATTATTTGATCCAATCCAATCCAATAATCTATGGGTGACATAGTAAAACAAATATTAACAAAACCAATCCAACTAGCAGACCAAATAACAAAAGCAGCAGATGAAGCAACTTCCTTCAAACAAGAATGTTCCGAACTCAAATCCAAAACTGATAAACTCTCCTCACTTCTCCGTCAAGCAGCACGTGCCAGCTCCGATCTCTACGAACGTCCCACCAAACGCATCATCGAAGAAACCGAACAACTTCTCGACAAAACACTCTCCTTAGTCCTCAAATGTCGTGCTAACGGTCTCATCAAACGTCTCTTCACCATCATCCCCGCTGCCGCGTTCCGTAAGACATCTTCTCATTTAGAAAACTCCATTGGAGATGTCTCCTGGCTTCTCCGTGTATCCGCCCCCGCTGATGACCGCGGGGGCGAATATCTCGGGTTACCACCTATAGCTGCTAATGAGCCTATCCTTTGCTTCATTTGGGAGCAGATAGCTATACTTTACACCGGTTCGATGGAAGACAGAAGCGACGCTGCTGCGTCGCTTGTTTCACTTGCACGTGGGAGTGACCGTTATGGGAAGTTGATAATTGAAGAAGGTGGTGTGGGACCACTTTTGAAGCTTATAAAAGAAGGTAAAGTTGATGGACAAGAGAATGCTGCTAGAGCTATTGGTCTTCTTGGTAAAGATTATGAATGTGTTGAACAAATGATTAATGTTGGTGTTTGTTCTGTTTTTGCTAAGATTCTTAAAGAAGGTCCTATGAAAGTTCAAAGTGTTGTTGCTTGGGCTGTTTCTGAACTAGCTGCGAATTATCCTAAATGTCAGGATTTATTTGCTCAGCATAATATTATTAGGTTACTTGTTGGTCATCTTGCTTTTGAAACTGTTGAAGAACATAGTAAATATGCTGTTGTTAGTATGAAAGCAAATTCGATTCACGCTGTTGTTATGGCGAGTAATAATAATAATAATAATCATTCTAATTCTAATCTTCATCCTAAGAAGGGTAATGAAAATGATGATGTTGGTGTTGGTGGCGGTGTTGGTGGTGGGAATAATAAGCAAGGTCGCATATCGCATCATCCGTTGGGTGAAAGGCCGAGAAATTTGCATCGAGTGATTACTAGTACGATGGCGATTCATGCTGCTTCGAAGCAGCCTAATGAAGGAAATGAGCAGAACTCTTTGGCCAATTTGTATACTCCTCCTAATAATAAAGATGGTGGTAAGCAAGGAAATCATGGGAATCATCAGAGAAATTATTCGCATTCAGGGATTAATATGAAGGGAAGGGAAAGTGAAGATCCTGAGATTAAGGCAAGTATGAAGGAAATGGCAGCAAGAGCTTTATGGCATTTGGCTAAAGGTAATGTGGCAATTTGTCGCAGTATTACGGAATCAAGGGCTTTGTTGTGTTTTGCTGTTTTACTTGAGAAAGGACCGGAGACAGTGCAGTATAATTCTGCGATGGCATTGATGGAGATTACTGCGGTGGCTGAGAAAGATGCTGAATTGAGGAAATCTGCATTTAAGCCTAATTCTCCTGCCTGCAAAGCAGTTGTTGATCAAGTGCTTAAGATAATTGAGAAAGCCGATTCGGATCTTTTAATTCCTTGTGTTAGGGTGATTGGGAATTTAGCAAGGACATTCAAGGCTACCGAGACACGGATGATTGGTCCATTGGTTAAACTTCTTGATGAAAGAGAGGCGGATGTATCCATGGAGGCATCGATCGCACTCAAGAAATTTGCCGGAAGTGAAAACTATCTTCATGTTGATCATTCCAAAGCAATTATAGGGGCAGGTGGTGCAAAACACTTAATTCAGCTTGTGTATTTTGGAGAACAAATGGTTCAAATTCCAGCATTGGTTCTGCTCTCATACATTGCATTGCACGTGCCGGATAGCGAAGAACTTGCTCTAGCTGAGGTGCTTGGAGTGCTTGAATGGGCATCCAAACAATCTTTCTTGCAACATGATGAAACCCTTGAGGCATTGTTGCAAGAAGCCAAGAGTAGGTTGGAGCTTTATCAATCTAGAGGTTCGAGAGGATTCCATCATAAATTGCATCAGTAGGAAGCATAGTACATTGTCATCATTTGTAAATGTAAAATTTTCCAATCATTCATGATTCTTATCTGTTCCATCATTTTTCCGAGCGTGTATACAATCAATTCGGCTCCTCTAAAGCGAGTAAATTGTAAAGCGAGAAAATTAGAAGTTGTTATTTCAACAAACTCATAATTTGTTATAATGTACATGTAATATCCGCCTTTGATTTATTAATCAATGGTCGATAATACTCGCTTTAGAGGATCCAGATCCGTATATGATCGATTTTACTTTTGTCCAGATTCATTTTCATGGCAGGAATGACCATTTCATTTTTTAAGTTTTACCCTCAAATTGAATAGTGCAAGTGTTGCAGATTTTGCTGTCTACAACTATTTACCAACTCTTATGCGTTGGACCAAATATAAAAAACCTATAAAGAATACTTTTGAAGGATTCTTCAGCTTTTGCTGGACCAATAGAAGGCAGAGAATATATGAAAAGGTCTAGTTGACCTGAGGTTTTGCTATGGATTGTGGTCCAAAAGAATCAACTGATGGAGTTGGACATGTTCAAATAATTGAATAAACCCATGTCAAGTTTACCTTCTATTTTATATTATGATTCCATCATGTGGCTATAAACTATTTTTTGACCACAATATTAAAAATATGCAACTAAAAGTAGGTTTATTTGAGCTTTATTGATATACGTTTTGTGAGACTGTTTGGTAGAATTTACAAAAATAGTTAATGATATTTTTCATAAGCTTTTTCAACTTATTTATATAAGTTCTACAAGATATAGCTTATAAAAACAGTTTATGATAGCATATATTTCTAACAAAATTATTCTACATTAACAAGCAGCCTTGACTATATCATTTGCTTGGAAAGAATAATTAATAATTAGGTATATATGGTTGGTTGTATACCTACCTGTATTGTTGACAAAAATTGCAAACAGCCTCTCAATTAGATACTGTATGAGTCCAAAATATTAAATGAAATGTATATAGTTAGTATTTCTTTCTCTGCTGGGCCAGATATATTGATTGCATGATTTGATTAACCGGTAGGTATATGTTGCAAACAGCCTCTCAATAATACTAATGGAACATTATTCGAGAGATCGGAGTTTGAACGTTAGAATTCAGTTCGAACGCCAAAATTCAGCCACAGTTTAAAGCAATTGAACTACAATTATGAGGTCTCTCCAATTGAATGTGGTGTTCGGTTTCTTAAAACATTGGTTTGGACTAAGCACTTTTATAAGCACAATAGCAATAGCAACAAAAACCATAGTTGCCATTGCATCACAAAGTATCAAGAAATTAACATCAAATTTCACATTCATTTTTTCTTGCATTCCATCTAGGTTGATTCAGAAAATGAATAACTATGACAATGGGAGAATCAATCAGTAGGAAAAAAAAATTCTTATTGTCATAGAGAAATTGCATGAAATATGCAGGGATCTACGTCCTCGTATTCATCAGTAAATTCTAGCAACTAAGTTAACTAACAAAAACAAATATATAATATATACGTCACAGGGTGTATGAGTGTATCCAACATAGCAGGCTTTATTCATGCATGTGAAGGATTGGGCCCAAATTAAGCAACACAATTTGCCCATGTGAAAGTGGCCCATAAAATTACCAAAATATGATGATGATCAACCCTACCTACATGAAGGGCTTAAGGCTTTGTTTGTAAGTTTGGAGGGGAGGGGAGAGTTTTGGAAAAATGAAGAAATAAGTGGAAGGAATATAAGATTTTTAGAGGGGAGAAGTTTGGAGGGTTATTTATGATTATAACATAAAAAATTTCTAATTTGGTGGAACTCAAAAATTGTATTAGATAGGGGTTTGAAGGGTTTACGTGAATTCTTCAAGTTTAACTAATATTGTTATAACATTCTTAAATTCATAATATATTAATCATAAATATTTATTTGTCATTCTCTATAAAAAAATACTTTCTCAAAAAATATAAAAAATTTCTCTATTTTTCTCTCTATTTCCCTCCCTCCAAAGCCCTCTCCTCCCCTCCACTCCAAACTCGCAAACAAAGCTTAAGATTCTTCTTTGAATCAAATTTAAATCTTATCAAAAACCTCGTACTTTTATGATGATTCTATCTTTTATGGTTTGTTTGGTTAGAGAAAAATAGAGAAGAGAGAAATTAAAATACAGAAATCAATACATGTATTTGGACTATAAAAAATTGAAACAAAGGCTTATACTTCCTCCGGCCTTTTTTTTAAGCAACTTTGCCCATCTGCACACTTATTAACAAAACATGTTTTTGTTTTGATTTTGTGTAAATTTTTAATCACAGTTCTTAAAATACCCTTGTGACTATACCAACAACTATGCATTGAGCAACTTAATTTATTGGATGGCACAACAATTGCTTTTTTCGGTGAACTAGTGTGTCATTCTATCATTACTACTGCCACAATACCAATGCATATTAAATGTTCTAACATGTTTCTTTGTACAAATGATTAAATGTATGTAAGGGTATTTTTGGGAAAAAAGTATTAATTATAGTTGAATTTGTTGAATGTTACTTATAATTTAGGCCAATTTTTTTTAATGTTTTTTTTGCTTATAAATAAGACCGGAGGGAGTAGTTTTCTTGTACAGTGTGATTATTTCTATCATTTTCTTCCTACTTTTTATTTTCTTGTTTGTCTTTCCTCATTTCCTTTGCCACATGTTTGAAGATATTGTCAGTTGATTAGATCATTTAAGGCGTGTTTAATCTGCTAAAAAAAATAAATTAAATAAGACAATTTCAATTATACTATATTTAATTTTAAAATTGTTCTTGAAATTGGACAAACTAAGGTTAAACGACCAAACAAAAATATTTTATACAGTACTTGCAAATCAAAAGGACCCTTAAATCATACAGAATTAAGTAATCCATATCAAAATATCATGAAAATTTAGAAACCACAATTCAATAATAATATTAATATTTATTGTTTCCTTCACTGCCCTCTATAACCTTAAATCTTGTGTCCTCATGACCTCATATAAATGATCTAGTGATCAAAGATACTTAGGCTAAAATAGTCATCACAGGTTTAAGTATCATACATGCCGATAGACTTATCCTCACATGATATCTACCACTTCTTTGCCTTACAAATTTCATCCACTCAATCATAATATCCTCTGTTCTACCAGAAAAATCTATAGTTCACTCAAAACATTGCATATACATATCGTCACTTAATTAATTAACATTACTTTCTCTTTCTCAATTTTCTTGATTCTTCCAACAACAACAACAACATGGCTGCTGCTGTAACAGCCGCCGTCTCTTTCCCATACTCCAACTCCACTTCTCTTCCGATCAGGACATCTGTTATTGCCCCAGAAAGACTTGTCTTCAAGAAGGTATGTTCCATTGTTCCATACTCATATACATCATTGCACAATGCATTGATCCAATCGAGATTTCATATTTCCCAGATACACCGGACATGACACTGACACATTATTAATAACTATGAAGCACGAACACTCCTAGGATTATATGTGCCCGGTGTCGGACAAGCATCGTGTTTGACACCGATACGACACTCCTAGGATTATATGTATCAGTGTCATGTCCGGTGTACGTGTATGTGTCCGTGCTTCATAGATGCATGGACACGTGTAATAGTTTGACAAATAGAAGTAATTGGATGTAACTATATTTGTTAGTCATGTTGGTGTAAGACACTGATACCGGATACAGGATACGCCTTCAATTTGAAGTGTCAGTGCAGTGCTGAGTATATGATTATAATTTAAGGTGTTGTTTATTTTACAGGTTTCATTGAATAATGTTTCTATAAGTGGAAGGGTAGGTACCATCAGAGCCCAAGTTACTACTACAGATACAGAAGCACCTGCTAAGGTAGTAAAGATATCAAAGAAACAAGATGAAGATATTGTTGTGAACAAGTTCAAACCCAAGGATCCATATACTGGGAGGGTTCTTCTCAACACAAAGATCACTGGGGATGATGCACCTGGTGAAACTTGGCACATGGTTTTCTTCACTGAGGGTGTGTTCTCATACATTTACTTTTACATTCATTATTTATATTACGGTTGTATTGCGATTTGTTAGAATAATAAATTCTATACTAAAGAAAGCAGATAAATAAATGCACAAGAACACAATGATTGATCGCGGAGTTTGATCAATTGTGCTTATGTCTTCGACGATAGGGTGACTGTTGTAGTTTTCTATTATGTAGTGAATTATGGTTACATAGTACAAAACTTAATTTAAATACTACAATCCAGTTTAAATACTATTCGGCTACAAGATACTTGATATTGTGGAAAATCGTAATCAATGCAGCTGATGCAACTTCAACTGCAGTCGTGGAAAAATCAAAAAATTTAATGTCGTGGCCCAAATGCAGTTGCAGGCCTTTTGTTAAAACCATGTTTCATAAGTGATAACATGGATTGGTTTCAAAATATAAATTGATTTTATAGCTCAAAAGCCTAATATTTGTATTGTTATTACAGGAGAGGTTCCTTACAGAGAAGGACAATCAATTGGGATAATTCCAGACGGTGTTGACAAGAACGGCAAGCCTCACAAGCTGAGATTGTATTCAATTGCTAGCAGTGCCATCGGTGATTTTGGAGACTCCAAAACTGTAAGTATTATTAATTTGGAGAACTAATCATATTATTATTTCTTTATATTGTTGAAGCTGAGAATTGAGAGTAGTTTGAACATTCTTAGAGTTTTATTGAAGCTACAAAATTCAAATGAATTTGAGAGTAGAATTCTCAAAACAAGTATATGCTAATTTGCAAACAAGTATATGCTAATTTGCTAACACATCTTTTATATGGATAGCAGTTTAACCTGATCTGATATGATTCCTGGATACAGGTTTCTCTATGCGTGAAACGTCTTGTGTACACAAATGATGCCGGAGAAGTTGTTAAGGGAGTCTGCTCAAATTTCTTGTGTAAGGATGGATGCTTTTACTTTTACATCTGAGGATTCTAAAAGAGAACTTTTTTTGGTTTTGGTTTTGGTTTTGTATATACATATATCAATCTTCGATGTTCTAATTAGTTATGCATTTCTACACACACACACATGTATGCTTATGTATTGGTTAGTATATTTATTTCGACAAGTTACAATACAAGTGATAAAAACTTCATCATTTGTTTGTACTAATGATCACTACTCTTTATACCAATCAACAATGTGGTTCTCTTTATTCAGGCGATTTGAAGCCTGGATCTGAAGTAAAGATTACTGGACCAATTGGTAAAGAAATGCTTATGCCAAAAGATCCTAATGCCACCGTCATCATGGTACATTACTTAATCATCTCCGTCTAAATTGATAAGAAACAAAAGTTAATATTTTGAGCTCTTTCTGTAGTCATGATGATTGTTATGATTTTCTCCCTTGATCTTTAAAATTTTCTCTGCAGTTGGGAACTGGAACTGGAATTGCCCCATTTCGCTCATTTTTATGGAAAATGTTCTTTGAGAAGCATGATGATTACAAGGTAAGGGAAGAATTTTTAGCAAATGATATCACTACGGGGTGGTCGATGTTACCAGAAAACTCATAATCATAACGCTCTATTTTATTGGAACTACATAGAGATATTTATCTTTATAGGTCTTTTAAAGAGTGACAAATTTTATTTGCCTTGTAAGCATAGGCAAAGTAAATTGACTGCTGCACAAGAAACTAAAAGCTTAGTATTGTAAAAGATGTTTTTGCGCTAACTATATTTGATGATTAACTGAGTTTTCGGCTTTTGGCATATATGATATTTGTAGTTCAATGGTTTGGCATGGCTCTTCCTAGGTGTTCCCACAAGCAGCTCACTGCTTTATAAGGAGGTGAGATGAATAATTTTTTTTCTCATTATTCACGAAATTCGGATACAAGTTCTATAGAATGGGAAGGTTTATACTACTTTAATTGTATGGTACAGGAATTTGAAAAGATGAAGGAGAAAGCACCTGAAAACTTCAGGCTTGACTTTGCTGTGAGCAGAGAGCAAGTAAACGATAAAGGAGAGAAAATGTACATCCAAACCAGAATGGCTCAATATGCAGAAGAGTTGTGGGAATTACTTAAGAAAGACAACACTTTTGTTTACATGTGTGGACTGAAAGGAATGGAAAAGGGAATTGATGACATCATGGTGTCACTCGCTGCAAAAGACGGTAAGTAACATCACAATCAATATACTTATATTTTTTCGATCCAAAATTATATATTACAAGAATCAGAGAAACTCTAGTCATCACGTTGTGTTTGTAATGTTTGTAGGTATTGATTGGGTTGAGTACAAGAGACAGTTGAAGAAGGCGGAGCAATGGAACGTCGAAGTCTATTAATTTATTTTCACTTGCACAGATAACAAGTTCAACTTTGTGCAGCAGCATATCTATATACCCTCCTGCATTCTGTAGATAGATTACAACCCTTGTAATTTTGGTATGACAAAAAATTATACCTTGCTTGTGAACAATATTGTTTGTAGAATCGTGGCAAGAAATAATTTTGAGGATCATGCAATATAGATGAAACTAACTTCATCCATTTTAATGTCAGTTGGAGGTATTGAGAAAAATAATTTTGAGGATCATGCAATATAGATGAAACCAACTTCATCAATTTTAATGTTAGTTGGAGGTATTGAGAAAGGGTTTGGGTGATCTGGGAAGGGAAGGAGGATCAAACTTGATTTGGATTGTGTGCAGTATGACTGCACTGCACGCAGTCATCCACATCAAGATTTGACGATTTAGATTAGATTTTAAACTTTTTAAATCTAAAATACAAAGTTTAAAATTTGGACGGTCTAATCTTGATCAAACAATTTAGATGTGGCTGATTGCATGCAATAATAATGTTGTGATCGCATGCAATCTAGATCCGGACAATCCATGCACGCTATCAACTTATGAACGAGTGAGATTAACAAAACAACCTACCAACCGAGAACCAAATGTGCTACTAGTAGTTTAGTACTAGGGATACGACTGATTGGGACGAACCATACATGTCTGTAACTAGTTCTTAAATTTTGATCAGTGCAATTATTTAATCTCTTGATTAAGCGTCCCTAGACTTGAGAACTATCAATGTAGATGCTGCTTTGAGCAATAACTAGTGGCAATTAATCCGCCATTAATCCAAAAAATGATAATGTTGTTACAGTGCTTCCTTCCATGTATTATTGAGTAGTAATGCTGCCATCAACAAAGTTTATTATTCTTTGAGAGTAAGGCACATTTCATAGCCTAGCTCTATTGTCACCATTGAGGCAAGGATTAACAAGCACAATTCTGAGGGTTTTGCAAGTTAATATAGTAAGGGATGGTTGGATTTTGGGAAAGATTTTGATGGATTTGTTGACCTGTCAATGTCAGAGTTTGAAGCAAAAGAGGAAACAATGCGGGTATTGAATTATCATATGCGAAGAAAAGGAATTAGCATTCATACCTGACTTGATTACATAAGAGTATTTTATACAAGATTTTGCCATGTTTGTTAGAAACTTAAAGCTCCTAAAAGCTAATTACTAATTATAACTAACTTTCAATTCCTCCAAAACAATTACCTTATAGAACGATCGTGTTGCATGCATGCGCCATTAACTCATTGCGAATTGTGAGGGATTGCATTAGTTCCTTTTGATGTAAGGAAATTAATTTTGTCACTATGTCAAGGATTGATTGCAGAGATTGGATTGAGAATTGCAACAAAGATTGACTCAAGTTTTGGCCTCAATATCTGTTTGTCCCATACTGCATAATGTATGTGTAAATCTTGAATGCTACAATGTTAGATGTCTTGTTTATAATTTGAAAATTGATAAATGCTACTTGCATATAACTATCAAATTTGTTCATTATACAATGAATGAGGTATGTAACAGAATCAGCATGATATATATATGAATATAATATTGGTAACTAGATGAACATCTTTTAACTTGTGTTGTGTAGTATATATGAGCATGAAGTCACCCAAGTTGTCAAATAATTGAACATTACACTTTTTTTTTGTTATCCATACATAATAGGATTAGGTCTCGGTATTACAAGTTTGTCTGTACCTTAGGATAACAATCGTTAGTTGATTCAGTTGTGATTTAACGTTGAATTTGATAGGGAGGACCACGGTTCGACCCCTGCAACTTTGATCGGGAGGGGCTGGAACCACTTGATGTCAGAACTGACACCCGAACCAGATTAAACCGGTAGTAAAAACCAGATTCAATTCTTACCTATATCAAAAACTAACAAATTACTAGTAACATACTAAACATTAACCATTTAAAAAAATTATCAGAAGTTAAAGTCTAAAATCCTAATATAGTATTATGAAACTGCTTAATCCTTGTGCCGACCTTAACAGATAGATGCACAGTGTACTCATAAATCTTTAATATAGTGATAGGTGAGGTGTTTGGCCTTTCGTCCATTTCACAAGACATGATTGTGAAAGAGCTAGCTACTACTTGAGTAAATTCTTGTCTGTCGGTGTAAATACAACCAAATTGGTTGCTTGTAGTTGTAGCTCAGGGAATGCTTCATTTATATTACTATTTTAATTTAATTTTTTATTGGGTCTAAGCAGATATGCATTATGAATCTCTATTTTGTATAGCCTGATTCAATCATTAAGAAGTGAAATACTACTAAACTTTTGTTCTTATTTTCTTTTTCAAGAGATTACTTTTTAAGTACAGTAAATCAGTTTCCTCAACTATTGCATATAAGTACGGTGTTTTTACGGTACGCGCACTAATGATTAATCTGTGTCAGAGAATCTATAAGGCATATAATTTAAGTATTTAAGTTTTTTCCTCTCAATTAATTTTTTTACATATGTATGACGATTCAAAACTCTTACCACTTAAATTAATTCATTCTTAATTGAAATTTTCTTTTTACTCATTTTAGATGATAGAATGGATTTCTCATTATACTAATAATTTTAATTTGTTGATGCACTTTCAAAGGAGTATATTATCAGCAAAGACAAAGGGTATATAGATTTTAAAATTGAAAAAACAGGATCTATCCTTTTTATTTTAAAAAGAGAAAAAAGAAACAAACTTTTAGCCAATAAATACTGCATCACAAACAAGGAACAAAAGTATACTGTATCAATCAACTAGTAGTAATTTGTAGTTTATAAAAAAGAATCCACCATCTAAAATTGTACTATATACATCTTGCATACTACTAATAATTTATCAAAATTCAAGGCATGAACATGTGATCGCATCAAATATGCATGTGATCATATAGTTTAGTTAATGGCACACTGAAGCAATAGTACAACAAGGGACAACAATCACATGGAATTAATATCCACAGTCTTATATTGTATTGGACCTCCTCAATCATAAAAAGCTCTCACATTGACCTCAATGTTACTTAAAAATAAAAAATGCTAATGCTTTCAAATGCACCACACTTTATTCTCCTCATTATTTATGTCTCATATATTCCTTTTATGTAAACTCGTAGCCGTCCTTTTTTTCTTATGTCTAATTCAAGCTTCCTTTGATATATACCTCAGGTCCTGTCAGCACTAGAGTTGATTCCTTCAAAAAATACTCCATTGATTTTTAACATTTAATTAATTTTTTGTAACAACAATGCTAGTATATTAGTACTCACGATTAATTTGTTACTAGTATTTTTGGGAGGTGGAAGTTGAATTTTAAATCACTTTTATAACACAACTCTTTAACTCTCTTATTTCAATTATCAAATCACTATATCTTCCATTAATATTTAATTATTGTCATATACTCCTATACTATCATTCTTTTCTTGTTGAATAGAAGGGATTACCACCAACAATACGAAAAAAATAAAATAAAAAACTAAAAAACATAGCACAAGAACTATGAAACTTTTAAGGTCATCAAAGCTTTGTTTGATAAAAAAATAACACAGGTCATAAGCAACTTATAATAGATGAGATTATAGTTTATAGCTTATAATTGATAGCAAAATTGATTGAGAAGAATTTGTAATGTTTAATAAAATTAACAGTTAAATCGACTTATAAATATTAAATGATATAAAAAATATATTTAATTAATATATATTTTAAGTTAGATGATATAGAGTTAAAGTTTGGAAGAAAAATAAAAATCTAGTCTAAGATCTATTTAAAAATTTCTTTTGATTGTTGATAGAAATTAAAGATCTATTTAAAAATCTAAAATTAGTTCAAAGATCTACCAAATAATTAAACCTAATAAACAACGACCTTCCATCTATAGCGTACACAAACACATAAAAAATCAGACAATCAACCGACCTTCACATTAGCGGCTTATGTTTGCATGTGCACTGCCATAGTGGGCCCATGACACGTACCCTTTTTCCCTTATGGGCCTATGGACTATGGTCCTTGACCCCACCCCAAATCACTCTATAAATTCACTTCCCTAGTTCTCTTACATCTTACTAAATTTTCAAAACAACCCTCTATTAAGGGAAACCGATTCATCTCTTCATTACCAATTTTTTTCCCAATTATGGCTTCTTCAACTCAATTTGCTATCACTTTGATTACCCTAACTCTCTTCCAATTCCTAATAGGTAACATATCACACCAAAATCTACATTGATTTTTTATGTTTTTTTTTATTTTTCGGATATTACAATGTTTGTGTCTTATTTTGTTTGTTTTTAGGTGTGTCAGAATCACAGAAATTTTACTAATTTTTGTAATTTCTGTAAAATTATACTAGTAGATTTCTGTGATTCTGACACACTTGTAGTATCAAAGATACACTTAGTCACATTTAGTCTTATGTTGTTTTTATAACATGTTTATGTTATTATTATGACAGGTTCTTATTCGACAACATTCACAATTGTTAACAAGTGCAGTTACACAGTTTGGCCCGGAATTTTATCCGGCGCCGGAACACCACCGTTCTCCACCACAGGCTTCGCTCTTCAACCCGGCGAATCAAATGCCCTTGCCGTACCACCTTCATGGTCAGGCCGTCTATGGGGAAGAACCTTCTGCTCTCAAGACTCCACCGGTAAATTCTCATGCATCACCGGAGATTGTGATTCCTCCACCATAGAATGCGCCGGAAAAAACGCAATACCACCTGCAACATTAGCAGAATTCACACTTAACGGCGCAGGAGGACTCGATTTCTTCGACGTAAGTCTCGTCGACGGTTACAATCTTCCGATGTTGATTGAACCAAGCGGTGAAACCGCCGGCGGAAACTGCACCGCGACGGGTTGTTCTGTCGACTTAAACGCTGCGTGTCCGACGGAGTTGAAAGTGATGAGTAGTAACGGTAACGAAGGAGTCGCGTGTAAAAGCGCGTGTGAAGCTTTTGGGGATCCGCAATATTGCTGTAGTGGCGCGTACGGTTCTCCTGATACATGTAAACCAAGTTTCTACTCGCAGTTTTTTAAGAACGCGTGTCCACGCGCTTATAGCTATGCTTATGACGATGGAACTAGCACTTTCACTTGTGCTTCTGCTGATTATACCATCACTTTTTGTCCCACACCTTCCACAAGGTAAGAAAATAATATAATCGATTAATCACTTAATTAATTGTTGAAATTGCAATTCTTAGTTGTTAAAACGTGTTTTAAGATAGAGGAATATTGATTATTAAGATAGTTGCACCATTCTCATGCCAGATGTACCATTCATGATAGATTCCGTGTATGAAATAATTTTTGCTAGCTAGATATTTATTTTGTGTTCAAATTTTGAGTGTAACGTTTTGAAAATTTCTTGTTTGAATGTGAATGCAGTTCGATTAAATCTGGTGAGAAATATCCAATACCGGTGGGAGATGTGTCTGGTGTTCGACATGTGGATCGGATGGTTAACAATGTTGTGGCGGTTGTTGTCGCATTTGTTTTGATGGGCTTGGTGGTTGATCGGATGTGGTAGTAACTCAATTTGTTGGTCCAATGTCAAAATTGCTTAATCAAATTGAATGCTGCAAAATGTGGTTACTAGCAACTTGTTATTTCAAAGATAGAATCAGAATACTATAAAGTACTAGTATCAAAGATTGCTAATTCTCAACTTGATCAACCAAAATTAATTTATTAGTTTTTTTTATTAACAAAATTAATTAGTTATTATTATATCTCTATCTAAGAAGTTGAAGTAGGAACAGAATTAGGCAGGTAGGAGAGTTACATCAGCTCATAAGATTCACACCATTCATATGTTGTCCTCTATCTGAAGTGACAAATTGAGACATTTTAGGAAATTTATTAAATAGGATCAATTTGCTATCAAAATGTAATTATGAAACACAATTTTATTAAAATAATAAAGGAAGAGTACAATTTTGATTCGGTGTGCCTGTTATTTTCTTGCAACTGCTTCCTAATGAAACCAACCAACTATAGATGCGTGTTCTTTTGACTCCTTTTTTTAATTGTTCTTTGATTATGAGAATTGAAATGCCACTTTCCTCATCTATAAAGTTAATAACAATAACCTTGAATTTTATTTTTATCAAATTACCTTGTACTATATCCCACTGTAAATTTGTGTATCTATATCCTTGTATGAATTTAATATCTATACACTCTCAATAAATTATAATCAATATATACAATTTTATATGTAATTATGATTAAAACTAAATATTTTTTAATGATTTTACCAATAATATAAAATCTTTATTTTGTTTCAAGTTTATTTGCATTTTTTGTATTTTTATCATCATAAGTTTCAAGAAAATATTCCTAATAAATTTTAAAACAACGTTCAAATAAACTTTTGTAATTGCAAAGTAACGTTTCTTTGACAAAATATGTATGTTACTTTTATTCTTGACTATTCTTTTTAAAAAGTTACATTGAAGTAATCTAAGTTTCCATTCTACAAAATAAAGAAGATATCGGTTATCAAATGTTAATTGATTGATAGTGATTGACACTAAAATTGATAGAGTCGTTTAAATAGAGACTTCGAAATTGAAAAGTAATGTTTCTTTAGACAAATTAATATATATATATATATGTTACTTTTACTCTTGACTATTCTTTTTTAAAAAGTTACATTAAACAAATCTAGATAAAAAAGATATAAGTTAACAAACGTTAGATGGTTAATGTGGTGATTGATGCTCAAGTTGATAGTGAGAATCATAGTTCGATTCGAAAACTACATTTGAGAATAAACTAAAATCACTTGATACCGAAACTCGCTCTTAACACTAGACTACTATAACCCTTTCTTCCTATGAACTAGAAGATAAAAACTAAAAAAAAAATAAGTTAGTCATTGAATTTTTTATTTTCCAATTCAAAACAATATAGAAAAATATAATGCATAAATTTTATTTTTGACAAATATATTAATATTGCATAATAATGCATAAACTATCATTTATTTATAATATAAAAAGTGTTTATATTAATATTGCATATGAATTAAATCTTATTTGTATTTTAATTTGTACGTATTTTTTTATGGAAACAATTTTATTTGTAGTTTTTATTCCTATTTTTCAAATATTTGATTTGTTTTATTTGATTTCGGTTACTATTTCGTCTGGTTAGTTGTACTTTTTTTTATTTTAACCACAACAATTTCGAAGATATTATTTGAAGGATGACATTTTGATTTTGTAATTTGCAAGTACTCCCTCTATTCATTTTTATTTTTATTTTTTGAAAAAATAGTTGTTTCAAATTAGTTGTCGTTTAGACAATATAAGGTTTGTAACCAAAAAAAAAAAAAGACAATATAAGGTTATATTTAGTTTATTATACTCTCTTTCCTAATTTTTTATTGATTAAATTTTATATAATCTTTTTATAGTATCTACTTTTTTTACTAAACTTATTTATATAATTTTTTATTATTTTTGTTTTGTTTCTACTTTTTTGAAAGAGAAAGTGTTTGTGTGCAAAAAAATAAGATATATATTAAAAAAAAAAGTATAATAGAAAGATAAGATGTAAAAACACACATTTTTAATTTGGTCTTTTTTTTCTTTTTTAAAACAACAAATTAAAAAGAATAAATGGAGTAACATTTTTTTAAATTTAATAAAAAATATTTCTTTTGATCCTTTTTATATGAAACATTTCACCATTTTAGAATTATTGAATAGTCAACATGTCTCAATTAATTTTAAAGATTTAACCATTAAATATAGTTATTCTGTAAAATTTAAGGGTCCAAATCCGATTAAAATGAAACGGCTCAATTTAAAGGCAATTTTTATTTCTTCAGTTATTTAAATTCTCCGATCTTATATCTTAACCATCAAAGCTTAATCAAACAATCTTAATTTTATTTTAATTTTATTGATTGCACGAAGTCATGATACTATATATATATACACCCAATCTAGATTCCTCCTAGATGGATCCTTACTTATTTTTTAGCTGCATAGCATGGGAGTGACATTGTGAAAAGTTCTTGTTCCAGCATAACACATGCTTCTCCAAATTAAACGATCTAAACCCTTTTCAAACAAGCACTTTCCACGTTTGGCTTAGGTGTATTCAAAGTGGTTTAATCAAAATTTGGTAGTGTTTATAAATGGATAAGATAAAATTATTAAGGAAAATCGTCAACTTTTTTAAAACCACTTTAATTAGTTTTCAATTTGTTATACAAAATCAAAATTTGTAAGTTTTGGCATGTTAACTAATGGGCTTAATAGAAAAGGTAGATTTCCTATGTCAACTTGGTCACCAAAAACTTTTGAGGGTGATCAACCAACCCTACACCTTATCCAATTGTTCATCTATTGACAATGTTATGAATCCAACTCCAACTATTTAGAGTTATCGCTTTATGCTTTCCTTAGTAATTCCTTATTAAAAATATTATTATAAAAGTTATTTTTTAATATGTTAAAGTGATTGTGTATGTTTGATTCTAATTTTGGGGGAGTTAGAGTTGATTATCCGAAAGTCATAGTTCAACTGGTAAAAAATGTCGAAGTCGCTAAGTTGAATGTCTATGACCGGAGTTCGATCTCAGATTACTCTACTTGTGTGTTTGAGTTTATGATGACTTTGTCATCTCATTTATGTATCAAAAGAAAAAAGAATTGATTTTAGAGGAGTACGTACTAAAACAAGAATTGATTCTAAAGATATAAAATTTATTGTAATTTGTTCGGTTTTTCATCAAAAGTAGAATTGATTTTGACTTAAGAATTGATCCTACTAGAATTGATTTTCACACTCAAATTTTTTTCAACTCACTTTTGCATGAATACATCCAAAATATAATTAAATAACTTTATTTACAAATAAATTTTTATAAAAATCAATTTTAAAAAATCAATTCAGTCAGAATAAAATTTTCTCACGGCAAAACCAAATATATAATGCCTTATTGCTTTCATATGTGGTTAAAGAATCTTACCAAGAGTAAAATAAAAAGGAATTGATTTATTTTTTGTCAAAAAAAAAACCCATCTTTTTCAGAAAAAAATAAATCTAAAATATAGATTTTTATGTATATAATATATCACGTTGTACTATTAATTTCTACGAATGTTTATTAGGTGACCAAGATATATAAATCACTTTCCTTCAAAAAAATATATATAAATCACTTTTGACGTCAAACTTTTGATCTGCGGCTAATTCAAGTTTTTATAATTCTAAGGAAGGAGAGCATGCAGCAAGGGAAAAAGAAAGTTGAGAAAGAAGAAATAAATCTTATCCACATGCACATAGTACTTTACACGGCATGCAAACTAATTAAATGAATCTTTTAACTATGATTTTGGTATTTAAATGCGTTTCTAGCTTTGAATGGGAAGTTAAGATTTTCAATGTGTTAGGGTAAACAACCTTACTAATTTGGAATGTGAAAATCGTGGATTAACGTCTAGTTTATTCAATCCCTTTTCATAGGTACGTAGTATTTCCACATTTCATTTAGTTTTTTGTTGTAGTTTCTTTTCTTTTAAGCTGTAGTTGGTTATTGGTTGTTTAAAAAAAGTGTTGTTGAGGTATATGTTAAGAAACTCAAAAATATTTTTGTATTTGAAGAATTAATATGTAGATTTGTAAAAAATTAAATGTATAATTTTTAAGACAAAATTTTTATAATATTTTAAAATGTGTTTTAAGAGCACATATTAACATTATTTGTGGTTAAAAAATAATTAAGTATTAATTAGACCAATGTGTGAAAAAAATGTGAACCACACAAACAAATCTTATAGAAAAACAAGAATGCAGGTTCATATTGTTAGATAGTATGTAGTATCTGATAAGTCTTTTGGATTAAGGAACTAAAGCTAGTTTAATATTTTTAAAATTTATATTTTTTATATATTTTATATTTAAACTCCTGTTTTAATGCGATTCATATTATTGGAACTCTAATCTCCTTTCCTTTTTATTTATTTTGCATATCTTTTTTTTTTTTTGAATCAATTTTTTAATTTTGCATATCTTTTGCTAACACATGTTTGTTGTTAATTTATCTCATCTTTATTATAGGTGCTGATGAATTTTGACTGCACTTATATTAGTATTAATTAAAAGATCATACTAAATATCAAACCTTAATAGTAATTGACATTTGACTGATAGTCAGGACTACAATTCAATCTCAACAACTGTACTTGAGAGAATATTAAAACTACTTAATGTCACAATTCACTATGAATTCTGCACTACTAGGACTTCATTCTCTTATAAAATAGAGAATGAAAAAAAATCATACTAAACAATGCATCTAATACAATAATTAAAAAATAAAAATAAAAAAGTAAAAAAGTTTTAAGTAAAAAATTCTTTTTTAAAATTTGAAGACATGTGATATATATATATATATATATATATATAGTAGGACCCTCACATATAACTATACAATTATTTTAATAGTATAAAATTATTTTTGTTTCCTTAATCATTGACTATCTTTACCATTACTCTTAATTAAATCTTAATAAAGTCACTTGTAACCAAAAAATCTTAATAAAGTCATATATATCTCATTCAAGAGCGATTCTACAATCTAAGCCGGTTCTTTGCTTTGGAGATGGAGGAAAAAATCTCTCCGCGGTGATGGGGATGGAAGAAAAAATGTCTCAGAAACGAGAATGTGGCAAGACGTGGTAAAATATCCTCCGATCAATCCCCACTCCGTTGACTTCCCTAACTTTGGCTAAGATTATTCTGCCAAGCAAGTTTTGGCAAGTACATTGACTCCACACAAATCATGTTCACAAAAAAAAACTACTTGCTATATTTATTATACGCAATTCATTTCGCCTCACTTGACTCAGTATCTAGTCAACAAGTCTTGAACAGTTGACTAAACTCTCGCCAAAAAATTTAGCATTTTTAAGAGTTAATTTTAAGTAAAATTGATATTTTTAAGGTTAGTTGAAATAAAATTAAAATCGTTTGTTAGGATTAAAATTTAACCTAGAATAATTTTTTTGATTCTTCCACCTTACTCGATTAAATTTGAGATTATGAAACTCAAATTTCTCTAATTACTCTTGTTTAAGACCAAAAATAAAATAACATATAGCTACATGTTGTTGGGTCACGAGGGACAGCTCGTGGAATCATCTACATTGAGGTTTAACACTTTATAAATAGAAAGACCCATAAACCTAAAGCTTTAAGATTTTAGGTAAAAATGTGATATCCGACTTACTTATATCGATATTCTTTAACTTGATATTGATGATCCCCGAGCTGCCCCTCGTGACCCAACACATGTGAGGTCACACACTCACACTATAATGGTGTTAGGTTACTCCCGTCACAATCGTATCTACACATGTCTCAATTAAACCACGTCAATTTTGGCGTTTTGCAAACATCAACCCACTAACTTCCTAGATTAATTTATTTATTGACCACTTTATGAAATTGATCCAATCCATTTCACGTAAAATTTGGTGTTTGTACCCTTACACCAATGGTCAAAGTTTGCCTTCACATAAGATATCTAATCCAAACCATGTATAGAAAATCTAATCCACCTATAGGCTATAGGTTTCTTTTGGACATTTGAATTATTTACGACTCCAAATTAATAAAGGCTTATTGAAAATTCTCAATCCTTGAAAGGGGACCCGTACAAGAAAAGGATGTGAATTGATTTATCATCATCAAATAGTAAGTTTTATGCATAAAAATCCTTAGCCAAATTAATAGACAGTGAAGGGTTTGGATTATGGAACAATGATTTTGGGACATGTCGACGAGAATTCAAACATCAATATTCGTGTGGGATTGTTGTCCTTTTAATTTGACACTGCAATTACCACTAGTGCACCTGTCCTGTCCAAGTATACATATATGATATATGATGTTTCAAATAGAAAGGGAGTAGCTTTGAGATTTTGACAAATATACGAACTAATTTAAGAGACATGAGCTAGAGAGAATTCATATCCACTTACAACGTAACATAAACTAATATTTGTTAAGTTCAGTTGCTCGAGATAAGATTTTTAATACAAAATTTAGGTGTATGGATAACTTTGAATCTTAATTATGACCTTGGAGAGGGAATGAACTAACTTGGTAGAATATATGAACTATTGGTTTTTACTTTTTTTGTTTGTGTTGGTGGCTTATAATTAGAGATGAGAGTGATGCATGTTGTGTATTTACATTTTCTAGAAACTTAGTAGTTGTAACACTTGTGGAGTTGAATGGGGTGTGTAGGAGGGGTTGCAAATAGCTTTGGTCCCATGGCTATTTGAGAGTACAACTTCATGAGTTCATGTCGATTTTAAAGTTGTTATTGTTAGAAATAAGTATGAGCCTAATTCAATATCACAAAACCGATTTATAAGGTAAGAACTGTCACTTGCTTATAAAGATTTATTCAGATCATCTCATATTCGATGTGAGACTTTCTAATAGTTACAAATACATTGATGTGTGTTAAATTGGGAGGAATAGTTGGAGGTTGATTAACAAGATATGTCGCTTTTGAATTGAAATATTTGTGTGTGTCACGTGAAACAAATCACTTTTTTTTTTCTTTTTCTTTATTTTATGTTTTTGTTTCATGGACTCTTCAAATGATCATTTGCAAACAAAAGCTTATATAAAAGCCCATTGTTGTCTATTTTTTTATCAAGTGAAGAAAAACACCTATATTGCTGTCTTATGATATCTTTGTGTCACCCCAAGCATGCAAGTATTATTTGAAGAGTTCATAAGACAGTTACAAAATAGTCATCAAGGTCATAAGTGTCATTTAAATTACTAAAAAAATCCTCTCTTCTCCAACTTCAAAAAGAATATGTGAAAAATAATTTATGTAAACTAAAAAATAAAGACAAAATTTAAAATGTGTTCATTTTATAGCAAAAAACATATTTAAAATTTTTGTAATACATTTTTATGGGTGTATTGAGTATTATCCTATGTCTAGAAATATTTATTTAAAGTTTCTACAATTAACTTGTAAAAAATTTAAAAAGTAAATTATATATGCAAATTAAATCTTTAAGGTACTCCATATATGTTGGTTTTTTCTTTATCTACACAATTTACTAAGGATATTGTAAAAATGATAGATAGACTAGTTCTAGATTGAAAGATTAAAGTTGTTTATATTTTTTCTAAAAAAGCGCATGTGTAAATTTTTTAGCTAAAAGTAACGTTTGGAATTTTAAAGTTTATTCTCCTATAACTATTTCATCAAATGGAATGAATCTCCTTCTACTAACTCATGTTATAGTAGACTTTATTTTCTTTTAAATAGTTATTTTACTTTTACTTTTCTTTTTTCTTTGTACCAAAATAAATAGAAAAACAATAGATAGATATTTAAATCAAGTCATCCAATAGTATTGTGCCAAATAACCCAATTGCAACAACATCAAATCATTACGTAGCACCAGATATTTTGACCGACACTGCCATTTTTGTATTATTTTGTTTGTTGTTATGTTATAAGTAAGAGTTTCACTATGCCTAAAAACTTGCGTGGTTCATATAAATTTGATCATGTCCTCCTAACCTAAGAACTGTGACCACTAACCAGTAATTATGAAGTACAAATTTTAACTACTTAAATCAAATACAAATACTTATCACTGTCATAAAAAAAAAATCAAATATAAATACTAATTAGGATTGAAGCCAGCTCTTAACTATGGTGATGTAGATTTTTTTTTTCCTTCTTATTTTTAAGATTATATAGTTATAGAATACTATCACAATTGTAAAAACAAGACTACTATCAATGTATATGTATGTTTTAATCAGTAGAAAATATCTTTAATCAAAGATTGAAAGTTCGATCTTTATCTTAAATATGAAGAATTTTTAAATTTATTTGTCATATTCTTTGAGGTGATTACAATTCAACGAATAATTAATCATTGTATTCGATGATGAATATTCGGGTCTCGATTGAACAACAATATAATTAACGCACCAAAATTGAAGGCCTTTAAAAAAAAAAAAAATCAAGTTCAAAAGTGCTTTTCACCCCATTTCCCACTCTGTTTCTCACTTTCTCTCATTGTTACTCTACTATCTTTGTTTATCCCCTCTCTATAAATAGCAATGCACCTTCCAACATTCAGATTCCCCCCACCACTCCATCCTAATCCTCATCTTCACTCTTTTTCTCCCCAGAAAAAGAGCTAGCTAAAATAATAGTAATAGTATATACTATAGTAGCATTTTAATTAATATTCTATACTACAATTTCAGTTTAATAATCCAGAAATGAGTTTATTCTCACATAACCAACATTATCTCCTCCAACCCTTCTTATGTTTCTTAATCTTCCTCCTTTTCAAAGGTAAATTTCAATTCTTTCATTAATTCAACAAAATAAAATGTTTTGTAACTTTTTTATCAGTCTTTGTTCGTCTTGTACAAAAATTTAATCTTATTAATAATATATTTGCCGTTTACAATTAAATAAAGTGTTTTCTTATATTTCTAAATTCTAATGACTCTGCTTTTTTCAAATGCAGGAATTTCAGTTTCAGGTGCAACATTTACATTTATAAACAAGTGTGATTACACAGTATGGCCAGGAATTTACGGAAAACCGGAACTTGGAACAACCGGTTTCGAATTAACAAGAACAACTTCCAGAACCTTCCAAGCACCAACCGGTTGGTCCGGTAGATTCTGGGGGCGAACCGGTTGCCAATTCGATTCCACCGGTCACGGAACTTGCTCAACCGCCGATTGCGGCTCCGGCGAAATCTCCTGCAACGGTGCAACCGCTTCACCGCCGGCAACTCTCGCCGAATTCACCCTCGGAACCGGTTCAATGGATTTCTACGACGTTAGCCTCGTCGATGGTTACAATCTTCCGATGATGGTGACCACCAGCGGTGGTACCGGTGCCTGTGAGGTCACAGGGTGTAGCTCTGATATTAACGTTAAGTGTCCGTCGGAGTTGAAGGTGGATGGCGGTGGCGCGTGTAATAGTGCTTGTGGCGCGTTTGGGAAACCGGAATATTGTTGTAACGGCGCGTTTAGTAATCCTGACACGTGTCATCCTTCTGTTTATTCGGAAATGTTTAAATCTGCATGTCCTAAAGCTTATAGCTACGCTTATGATGATGCAAGTAGCACTTTTACTTGTTCTGGTGCTGATTATACAATCACATTTTGTCCTAATTCTTCACCTAGGTAATTTAATTTTATTAATAATTACATTTACTTTAGTCTATATTGGAATTTGTTTTTTTACTCTCACCACCGATATTTAGTCTGCTAGACTGATTAATCTGGTTTGATGGTCAGTTATGAAAGCAAGTGATTTCAGTCCTTTTTCGAGTGCAATTGAGAATGATCGAATTGTAGTTCTTCCAACAGCGTCAGTCGCTATTGAACCAACTAACATTTAGTATTTTTTTTGTAGTTCGAAGTCTGCAGCAGATTCATCTACTAACAATACGAAGGAAATGGGTTCAGGTGCTGATTCGAGGGGTGGCTCGGGGCAATCGGAGTTGGCTTCGGATGCGTGGATGGCTTATATTGCTACGGCATCCGGAGCTTCTATTAAGGTTTCTTTGTTGGTGGTGGTGGTTGGTTTTATTTTTAGTATTTTTGGTTGTTTTGTGTTTCCTTTGTAGTGTTGTTTTGGTTGTAATTTGTATTCTTATCTAACTTTTAGAGAGAATAGAAATAGAATTATACGGTTGGTAGAATTACTAAAATTGTTTAGTGTTTATTGTGGAAAGATTATTCTAATTTTTAATTAGTGTAGTGTTTAAAGAATAAGCAATTATAAATGATTAATTTGTTGCATAGTTTGATAGAAGTTTGTTGCGATGATTTTCGTAAGGATTGTGCTAAACAGTACATTCAAAATAATTATTAAGAAAGTAAAAATGGAAATGTAATTCTGAAAGTTCTCAATAAAAAAAAAATTCTAAGAAAATTTCAAGACAATGAATAAATTATTTTCAAAATTATATTATCATTTTTACTTTTTTAACTATTGTGTCAAGTACTGTTTAACATTTCCCTTTCTTTGATTATGAGCCTTAGAAATTTAGAATTAGAGGGCAAGGTGGGGATGGGGTGGGGCAATGGAGCACATTCTCTTGATTATAAATTTGAACAACCAAGTTGTCTGCTAAATTGATGGGTAATCGATTGGATTAGTGGATTTTGAGGCCCATCACCATTTTTTTGTTAAATCTAAACCATTAATCTATGAAGTATCTACACACTTGTTCACAATGTAATGATTCAGTTGTAGTACTAATTAATCCAATAAGGGACCTCCATGAAAATTGCATTTTCCTTTTTTCAAGTAAAATTATAGTACACTATAGTTTGCCTAATTTATACTTATGCCATGTAAATGGTTGTAATCATTTACACACATTATTTGAGTTCATACATAGAAATACCTTACTTCTTATTTCAAAATGATTGTCAAAAATTAATGTTTTTTTTTGGATTTCGCCTTCAGATTCATAGGAGAAAGAAATTTAATAGTTCAGAGTTTGGGACGAATTCGGACATCAAGTAGTTTCAGTTCTCTCTCAAACGCAGTTTTTGTCCATTAATATATTTATTAGCAAAAATTATAAAATGTTCATATTTTGAAAATTAATTTATTGCGACAAATCAAACATCTTATATACATACGTTTTCTTAAAAAATATGAATTTAATTTATATACATTATTGGTGTAATATTTCTTTAGAGAAGTATACGATTAAATCATGCTATATAGATATTTTTGAAACTTACATATAAAAGTGGCATTATATTGTGATTTAATTGGATGTATGTATAAAAAATTTTACACCATTAGTACATGACAATTAAACCATAATTATTTTTTTATATATTCAACCATTAGTGCATGGCAATTAAACCATCAGTGCATGGTAAGTAAAAAATATAGTCAAAGTATGTTAAGTGAATAATAAATACGTTAAAAATTGTGTCAAGTAATTTAAAATAGAGAATATATTTTTTTCTTTCAACTTTTTTTCAAGTATATATGTGTGTCCAAATGATGTGATTAAATTGTTGTGTCTATCTTACCAATTTTTTGTTGGTGTATCCATCCAAAACTTCCTTGAATTATGTAAAAACATATTAGTTCTTGAAATATTGATATTTTTATTGGTGTTCTGCTTATATATGACGTCTTTGTTTTGTAACTCTTCTTTTATGAGTCTTTGTTTGTCTTGTGCGGCGGAGACTTATCTATTATTAATAATATTTTGCCGTTAAAAAAAAAAAATAGTTCTTGAAATGTAAATATTATTTTAAATGAAGCCTTATTACCACTTCATGATTGTTGAAAATGGAACAAGCAACAATACTATTAACCTCAATTATATGAATCTTAAAAAGTTTGTGATAGTACTAGAAGATATTTTTTTGCAGATATTTTTGTAGAATCGAAAAATGTGGACTGGGGTCATGCTAGCAATCAAATTTAGGAACGAACGTTGCGTTCTATCGTCCACAAAAATGGATTCTAGGATTTAATTGGCTGAAGAAAGAGATAAATATGTCATCAATGATTTAAATCATTACACATGAATTATGAAACATGTATATTTCAAACCCTTTTGTGATATGTCATTAGAAAGGATAGGATGCAATCTTTTCAAAATAGCAATCGATCAAAAGAAAGATATGATGAAAAGGAGAAAGTGAGAAAATATATATATAACTTGAAAGTGCTAGATGAGTGAAAATAACGAAACATTCATATTCACATCACTCACACCATGATGCATTGTTGAAAGTGTCTCACATAATTAAATGAGAGAATCACTTGAAAAAATGTTTATAAGCGCCAATAATTATTATTTTATAAATCTAATTTTATAAAGTTGAGTTAGATTCAACTTAAAATTTTATGATATTTGTAATGAATATAGGCCCAAAAGATATAGTAGTTCCAATAGTTTTATAAGGAATCATGATGAGTTGTGAATGTATAAATTATCAAGCAAAAATGAATGAATGAAGATAGTTTTAGAGTAATTTAGTGTAGTTTTTAGTCTCTTTTAGAAACATTCTCTTTCATTAATGAACAACAAAAAAGTTGTTCATTACAATATCATAGTTTTTTTAGGATTCGTTGAAGCATGGCGACTAATACCTGACAGAAAATTTGTGGACACACAAGATAATTCTTTTACTTAAGTCAATTATTCACTTAATTGTCGGTGAGTTTTATGAGTGTTATACACTTATACATAGGGGTGTAAGCGGATCAAAAAAACCGATTAAACTGATGATCCAAACCAAAAATAAATCAAATTTCATGGTTCGGATAAAAAACCGAACAAAATAAATTGAAAACTGAAGTGGTTTGGTTCGGTTCTCGGATAAGTTTTATAAGTACTATTCAATTTTATAAGTACTATTCATAATCTTAGGAATTTAATATAAAAATAATTTTAATTTTATGAAATAGTTTTATTATCTAACAATAAAATTGGGTCTTCACAAACATTCGGGTTGCAAAGTGCTCTTGTTTTTTTTAGCAAATTTGGTCTTTTAATTAAGATTAGAAACCACATGAGCTGTAGTAGAAAAGCGAGCAACATTGAAAACAACTTTCAAAAGAAACTCTCTTGATCCAAATTGATAATGATAATTCCAATCACTCAAGGAACTAGATGTAAAGGCATTAAAATGATAACCATCTTTAAATAACAAAGAAAAGTGGTTGATCCAAAGAAAGAATACTAATAACGACTTATTGAACAACATTTAGTTTCTTCTACAAAGGGTGCTTTTGTTTTAGCTTTTTCTAAAAATGATTTTTACGGTGTATTGTTTTTGTTTTAAAAGTTTTTAACAAAGAATTTTATTATAAATTTTTTAAATGAAAAATTTGTTTAAATAGCTTACCTTAAAATATCGTTTTAAGTATTTTTTTTTTCATTTTATTACAATTTTTTTTAGATCATAAAATCTTTAAAAAGAAGCTATTTTTTTTTGTCTGGTACGTAGTCTCAGCTAGAATTTCACAATTTCACTCCTTATAAAAAGAAGCTACTTGAAATAACTTTTCATAAAAATAATTTTTTAGAAGCTTCTAACTATTGATTAAAGTAGCACACAGCTGAAATCATGTCATAACTGTAATGCAAATTAAATACATCTTATTGCTTGTACAACAGAAAAGCCAACATCAATGTTCAACTACTTGGATTAAGTTTTAGCTTAATCAAGCCAATAAGATACCTGCTAGACTTGCTTTGTTAACTCATACACAGCTAAGCACTTTTGAATCTTCAGGATAAGTGAACTTTTTCTTTTAAGATGTTAGTGCTAATAACAGTAGCAAATCCCAAATACTATGTTATTTTGCACTCTTTTTATCATACTTGAGAGACACTAATGTTCAATGAATTTTATCATCACTATTATCTATCCAAAAAAGAGCTTTTACTTTCTCTTTTAGGCGTTAACTATGACTAATAATTTTTTTTTTTGAAACGAACTATGACTAATAATTATATAGATGAGTGGACGGTCACTCCAATACAATGAGTAGATCAGATGAATAAGATTCAGAAATAATCTTGTAAACTGGATCGTAACATTTAAGCATTGCATTGTAAATTATGGGTGTGTTTGTTTGAGATTAAAATAAAATAGATTTTTTTAAAAAAATCTATTTTATAAAAATAGATTTATTTTGTAGAGATTTTGAAAAAAAATCTAAAGTTGTTTAGTGTTTGTTTACAATTATAAAAATCATTTTTGTGAACAAACACATAGTCCTTGTTATAAAAAAAATAGATTTTGAAAAAATCACTTGAAAATAGCTTTTCATTTTGGACTCAAAAATGATTTTTTAACAAAATGAATTTTATGAAAATCTAAAACAAACACATCAAAAATGAAAAAAGTGATTTTTTTTAGAAAAAAATAGATTTTTTCTAAAAAAAATCACAAACAAACGCACCCTATATCTCTGAGTATTGCATAAACGAAAAACTACAACTTTGTCGCATTGGCAAGCCCTTATAATTTCGATATCTGACCGTTTCTGTAACAGTAGACGAGCATCTAAATTCTAAAACCTAAATTGCTTCTCATTATGAAAAATCAAAAATCATAAAAATACGATAAAACCACATTTGACCGTTGAAGTGCAAGCTCAAGTTTAAGATTTTCACTGTGGAACCAAACAAGCACTAAAACGACTCATCTATTACTTAATATATACACATTAAACAATACATACACAAGCAAAAGCCTAAAATGCCTCTTGAAAATGTCCTAATCTTATGCTAAAAAAAAGTCAAAAAAACATCATAATCATCTCAATGTTGAACTTATGAATTGACAAGATTTCTCTCTATATGTATCTTGGAATATAACTTCCTTGTTCTAACTGCAAGCAACAAATCTAATCCACATCCCAAGACACAAGCAAAAGCCATAATCAAATAAACAAGCTTGAAACAATGTGCTCCACTGCAAGTGTTTCCACCTCCTGGAACACTAGTAGCTTCAATATCATAAAGATAACCAGCAATGAGACCAGAAAATAGGAATGAACCAATAGGAAGATTGAGAATGAGTATGTTGTATAATAAACCATAGTATTTGAGACCAAACAGTTCTGAAGCCGCTGCCGGTGTTATTGTAAGACGAACTCCGTAGCATATTCCTACTAACATTGATCCAATGTATAGTGATCCTGGTAAGGCCATTGCTAATGCTATGTAACCGAAAAACATCAGAATTTGAGAAGCTGCATTCCAAACTAGCCTTGACATGCCTGATTTTCTGCAATATCAAATTATTCGGTTCAGTTTTATCGAACTATTATAATGTTCCACTTCGGTTTTCCTTAAAACCGTTGTGGAACATAACTTCTGATGAAGACTAATGTCACGATCACATAACTTTTTCTTTAAAACTATGGTTATATATATATATATATATATATATATATATATATATATGATAATTGAAGAATCAGTAATGACTAGTGAATAGTGATCATACCTGATGTAGTATTCGGAGAGTGAACCAGAAAGAATCCGTCCGAAGAAACCCCAAATGCTAATGAAAGAAATGAACAAAGAAGCATCATGGTAACCAAGAGCTAATCCCATTTGTCCCATATTATTCATCACACACAATCCTGTTCCCACACCACAAAGAAATGACACAAACAAAACCCAAAAATCAACAGTTTTCGCCATTTCAATGATAGTAGGTTCTTCCCCTAATACTGGTTTTCGCTTTATCTCATCTTCCTCCACTTTTTTACATGTCTCTTCCTTTTCCTTTTCATTCTTTTGTGCTAACAATGGTTCATGAATCTGTTTTTCTTTGTCAATACTAGAACTAGTTTTGAAGATAGCTAAATATAGAGGAACAAGAAGTGGCATAGCTAATAGGATCAAAAATCCTATAGCAAAAATCGATGAAATAACATGTTTATGAGGACCAGTGATATCAAATGTCAAGAGATAAACAGCTACTATAACTGCAATCAAGTTGAAAACATTGAAGAATTTTGTCTCTTGATTTTCTTCTGTAGAATTTGAAGCTGGTGGAGTTTCATGAAGGAAAATAGCAGCAATGAGACAAATGACAGCAGGAACAATTGTGAGCATTAAGAGAAATTTTGATGGGTCTGAGGAAAACAAAGCTGTGCATATATCTGTGAAGATTGCTGTGCTGAGTCCTACATAACCCTTTAGAATGCCGGAAATTGGACCGCGATTTTTCGAGAAGTTTCTCATGCAAGTTACAAGTACTGCTGTGTTCATCCATGTTGAGCTGTTTCCTCCCATACATAAGAATATACACATCTGCAAAATAATTCCAAAGTAATCAAACAGATATATTGTTTCCCTGTAAAAATGTTGTATTCATTTGAGGCGTTGTTTGGATAAACAGCTTAATTAAGCACTTATTATTTGTGTGCTCATGGATAATGATATTTCTATGATAAAAAGATAAAATAAAGTCAAACTATTTCCTTCCATATATGCATAAGTTTTTCTTTCATAATTATAAGCAAATAATCACTTTTCCGATTTATTGGATAACTGATGTATCTGGTCTAACAACAAGCCGTTGAACACCAGATACATTCAGTTATTCAATGAATATGAAAAATGAATATTTGCTTATAATTAAGACAGAAGCGAGTGTGTGTTTACCATCCAATAAGGGAGTGGAGCTATTCTTTGGCTAACAACAAGCCATTGAACACCATAGCCAATGAATCCTAAAACAGCACCAATCATAAGAATAACTGAAGTTGGGCAACGATCAGAAACAAGACCTGATAAAATACCAAAAGCTTTACCAACATCTTTAGCAACAGAGAGATTATTAAGCTGCATCTGAGTCAGAGCCATTAGAGACTTTAACACATCAGAATAGTTTGCAAATGTATAATTGTTTCCACATATTGCTTGAACCCATATTGCTGTTACAAATCCTAGCCATTTTTCAACAACAATATTATTACTAGAGAATAATAACATAGTGATTAATTGGAATAAGAAATTATGAACAATTTTAAGGTTTAGAGAAGTTAATTAAACACTATTGTATATATGAGAGTTTGCTTATTTTAGATGTTGTTACTTAGTTGCTATTTATATGTTCCCTTTCTTTATGAATTATTTGACACATGGTGATGTTACTATCATCAATGGCTAATGCTATGCCACTCAAACATTTTTTTAATTTTTTTTCTTCAATTAATTAATGTAATGTAGTAACAAGTTAGATTATTAAGAACATGGTTTTGAAATTCCGTGTGGTGCATCATAACAAATGCAAGTGGACTTTTTTTATTTTAGATAAATTTTCAAATTAAATATTTAACACTTGTTGCAACACCTGTTTTAGACTTTTTGTATGACAATAAATTTAATACTTCTCTAGCATTTTATTTATGTTGGTTGTATAATCTTTAATCTATCCCTTTTTCATGAAACTGCTACAATTTTGTGTTGCCTTTTTTTTTTTTCACAAAATCTTACATATTTTTAATAATATATAATTCATATGAAATAATTTATTGTTAATATAGCCAGTGCCGACCCCGACATTTTGGAGGTCTCAAGTAAATAATAAAAATGGACCCTTAACAAAAAAATTGTACCAAAAAAATATACTATTTTATTTAAAAGAACGTCATATATTAAAATTATAAATCGTATCAATAACTTTAAAATTACATAAACAAAATGTCATTTTCTAATCAACATTTTAGCTACTTAAAAAAAGCTTCCCTCCTTACATTTTTTTAAGCAAATTCTTCAATCAAGTCTTCATATTATATATTTTCCAATAAATCCTTTTCAATTGCTATCATTGCTAACTCAATAAACCTTTCTTGTAGCATGGTAGAACGCAAATAATTTTTTTTTAAGGCCCTTTATTTTAGAGGCCCCAAGCACTAGCACTACTTGCTTGTGTTGGGGGCCGGCTCTGCATATAGCAGCTTATAAGACCCCATGCGAGCACGGGTCAGAGATCTAGTTAGTTTTATGTTTAGGATCATTTGAATGTATAAATGTCTCTTCAAAATCCATTGGATCATTTATTAATAAACTTATTCTATTTAGTCATTCAATTCACAATTTATATCCCACATTTAATGCATGATAACTTGAACATTAGTTAGTGAAAATTTCTATCTCATAAATCAATTTTGCAGAATTGAATTAGACTCAGCTCAAATATATCAAAGACAAACAACAAAGGTATTATAAATTTATAATGTGCTCCATTTTATAATGTTATTGCAAATAATAGTATTTGAAATGTCGTTATTAACCGTTTAAATTCAGCGCGCGTATAAACAGTCAAACAATGTGATGTTTTGTTTTGTCCTTAAAAAAAAAAAAGGATTGTTTTGTTGGTGGGTAAATTTAGTTGATACTTATCTTATCAGAATTATAAGATTTAGCATGTTGCACAAACACAAACCAAACATTGGTTGGTTTACCGATACCAATATATAAAATAGGGTGAACTCTTGGACGAAGGAAGGATCCTGTCCTATACACTGCAAATTTGTTTATAATCTCCAACAAAAGTTGTATTTTAAATTGAAATTTGATTTAATTACCGTTGTTGTCTCTTGATTTTTATTCAATTACAAAATAAATCCTCTATTTTAGAATAGAATTTAATTTATATGCACCGATAGTGTAAAATTATTTTACACGTGCATCCAATTAAATCACGCCATGTAAGCATTTATGGAGATATTTTAGGAACTAACCTATAAAAGTGGCAATTTGTTGCATTTTAATTGGATGTATGTGTAAAAAAAATTTACACTGTCAGTGCACAACAATTAAACTCTTTAAAATAAACTTAGTTTTAATTCCGCTATTTAATATTTTAAAAGGTTTTCTTATGATTTTATGTGTGTTGATCATTCTATATCAAAAAAAAATTTGACGCATCATTTAAATTTTGTCACATTACTCTTTTTCAAATCACTATTTTGAAATAGTGATGTGACATAGTTTAAATAATGTGTCAAATAATTTGATGAAGCAAATGATCTACTTCCACGAAATTATAATAAACATTTCTAAGAAAAAGACCATAGTTGAATTAATGATTTTAAAATTGGGGGATTAATTTTTGAATAAAATATAAAGATCAAAGCTGTAATTTTTTTTTGACAAAGAAAAAGATGTTCATTCATTCAAATAGATAAAATACATCAAATACAATACAAATTCAATATTGTTAAAAACATAAAAGATGAATCTGCGAACAAAACAAACTCACAACATCCAAATTAATTAATAGCATAAAACATCATACTTATGCCTACAAATAATGTGATTAAAATAAAGTAACCGGAATACCTAGACTTCCGGATCTACATCGTTGACGAACTTGGTCACTGGTTGAATCAGTAGTTGATCAAAGTTGAACCGTTAATCAGAACCAAATAAACACAACACAAGATGGGAAAACAAGAACACCGTACACGAAGATAAACTAACGTCTATGAAGCCCGGACACAGACACAGATACGGGACACGACCCAGACACGGGACAATGTAAAAAAACTTAGGACACTGACACAACTATATATACTTTATATATTAATAAAAATAAGCAATTTGTGAGCACAATTTATAAATAGTCTAATGAGAAACATAATTTATGTTCATTTAAACTTAATACTTTCAATCAACCATAGAAAGAATCCATCAAAACAGTTTGAATACTTTCAATTTAGGAAAATTATCTAAAATGTGTCGGATAAGTGTCGTCCAAGTGTCCTACGACTACGAGTGTCGGTGTCCGACACGGCGACACACCTTACTTTAACCGTGTCGAGCTTCATAGACTAACGTCAAGAAGACAAAATTACAAAAAAAAATACTTAATAGAATGTAAAAACTACTTATTTAAATTAAAAAAAATAAAAGAAAAAAAGAAGAAAATAAATGCAGATGAGTGATTTTGGATAAAAGAAGACTCAAAATCACCACTTGAAAGACCAGAAAAAACCTTAGAGAAAGAAGAAAAGTATTATAAGGCCGGCTAAATCTATTTTAAATTTATTAAATCTATTAAAAACTGTAATTAAATCTATTATAAAAATAAAAAGTATGACAGATTAATATTTTAAATTTATTTATTGATCAAGAGACAAATATATCCCGATTGATTGCGTGACAACATGCAATTTAAATAAAGTGATATACTTATTTTGGTTTACTCTCATACCATTTATTTACTCACACAGACACAGTTTGTATTCTAATATATATTAGATCACTTTCAAAGCTTAAACCATGCAATAGAGATCCCAGATTTGAAATAAAACCAACATGCTGCTTTAATTTACATATAAATAGCGTGCAATATAATTGTATTTTTTCATGGAACGGTTTAACCAAAAAATCAGTTTTCAACATTTGCTTGCATTTAGGCTTAACAAATTACAAACATTATATTACCAAAATGGTTTCAGCCAATTTGTTACCTCGTTGTTTTCTTCTTCTTTTTGTCTTGTGTAGCTCAAGGGCAAATTATGTTGCTGTCACTATTGATGTACGAACAGCCAAGAATCTTATTGATAACGGTCACATTTATCTTGATGTTAGGTAACCCTCGATCATATTCTTTCTCCTCAACATTTATAAGTAAAACTTATAGATTAAATACATTTATTATTTAATAATTTTGAAAAAGTATTTTTTTTATTATAATTTTGACAATATACATTTAAATTTATAGGACGGTGGAAGAGTTTGTGAAAGAGCACGTGGATGCAGATAAGATCATAAATATTCCGTATTTATTGGATACACCCAAGGGTAAGAAAATTTTCAATTGTTTTAGATAGATAAAATGGCAAAATCATCATAAATTCACACATACAAAATGAAATGACCAGAGTTCTATAGAATTAAGTCCTTCACATACATAAAATTTATAGTCCTTGACATAGCAATTTAATCCTTTCAATAGAAAAATATCAATTAAATAAGTCATATTTTTCAAATTTTGCACCACAATTTTAAAGGTTATATATATTTGTTTTGATGTACGAAAATATTATTTAAGTCAATATGTAAATTTTTTATTAATTTTCATCAACGTTTACTAAATAAATATTTTGATAGAGATTAATAGATATTAAATTGTTATTTTGCAGATTTGAGAACTAAATTAACTTACCCATCCAATTTTAAGGATTAAATAAAAATCTTATTTAATCATTTTTCATTCTCTCATAATTATAACTATTACAAATATGTCTTTATTTACTATTTACCAAATATGATTAGACATTGTATGGTAAATTTAAGATATTGTATTTACCAAAAAAAAAAATTAAGATATTGTATTTTGGAGACCAGGCAAAGTGAAGAACCCATATTTTCTAAAGGAGGTTTCATCTGCTTTTGACAAAAAAGATCATCTCATTGTGGTAACTATCACTTATTTATTTTTAGTTATATTCCTTATCATGCGATCATAAATTTTACCCATTCATGTAGTTGATAATTGATAGTGGTTTGATTAAGATTGAATCGTCTAGATTTAAGTTCGATATTTTAAAGTATATTTTTATGGATTATTGATCAAAGATCAAACACATTCTAATATCTCTAACTATGTGAATTCGTAAAAATTTTGGTGGAAGGAAAATCAATTTTATTTATGGTACTGAAAAACGACAATTTCAGGGTTGTCAAATTGGAGAGAGATCTTTGTATGCAACTTCTGATCTTCTAGATGATGTAAGTTAATTAATTCTCATGTTTTGCTTTAATTATATTGCTTAATAACAAATTTTACCCCTCATTAAAAAAAGATATTTATATAAAAAGGTATTTATTTATATAAAATGAAATAAAGAAAGGTATTTGTGCTCAAAATAAATAAATAAAGGTATTTATTTATATATAAAAAATTTAGTCTCGATCTATGACGAAAAGTCTCAATCTATACTTGTTTTTAGTATAATTTAGTCTCGAATATAAAGATATACTCTATGGTAATTATTAATTTAATATAGCTTATTGTGCATTATTAAAATTTAGTTGAGTCTAACTCATCCTTACAAAATAGAGTCGTAAAGTAGAGTGTGGTTTCTACTTATAAACTTATATTATCTCATCCAATAGATGAGACTCTTAACACACATTGGATAAAAAAATGGCATTGATGAATATTTTACACGTGATAAAAAAATATGTGACGTGGACAAAAAATTGCCTTTGATTTAGTGGAGACAAGAATATATATTTTTGTTTTATCCCTTGACCTTGTCCAATCCTAAAAATAATTTTTAAATCAATCACAGTATAACTGAAGTTGTCTTGTTTAATTCTTATTTTTTAACAGATCAAACATATTCATAAAGGACAAATTGAAAAATTATAATATACATATGTTCAACTATTATTCCATCAAATATAAAAACCCTCCTTATTTTGCAACGTGACAGTTAAATGACACTAACTTTGTATTGATTTGAATTGTTTTGTTAGGGTTTTAAGGATGTGATGTCCATGACAGGAGGTTACGCAGAATGGGTTAGAAATAAGTTTCCAGTGACTACAGTGGTTGACCTTGGATATTAGGGTGGAAAATTTCCTTACTCTTTAAAGAGATGTATACACATTTTAATAGTATATATATATATTATATATGTATATTATTATTTATTATTTTACAAATTATCATAAATAATGAAGCACCCCAAATTATAAATATGTGTTTAGTAATAAAATCAGCCAAATTCAGCAACAAAAATATTGCAAAAATGTTATGTCATTGTAACTAATTAGCTGCCATTTAATGTATATAGATTTTTTTTTTGAGGATTTAATGTATAATAGTTGATTCAATATAGGATGGAATGCAAAAGTAAATTTGGAGATTAGTATATATATAACACTTGAGCATTTTTTTTAATAAGCAAAATATGAATTATAAGAAGGATAAGGGGTATTTGTCAAAAAAAAAAAAGTATAAGGGGTACTCAATCCTTACAATTCAAGATACAAAACCCATATGAAGCAAACAATCTAAGGGGTGATTACACCACTCAAAAAAAGAAACAGAAACATTTTGTCCGACCCAGCCTATGAGCCAAAACCAAGAAATATATAAAATTTGGTCCACCAATGAATCCATACTAGCCCTCTCTTCTTTGAAAATCACATTATTCCTCAATCTCTACTCTCTGTTGTGGTTAGCCAAAAAAGATTACGATTTTCCCCCAGATACTCTAAATAGTGGTGCCAAAGGAAGATTTTACCTTTTTTATCTGTTTGTCATCATGAATAAGTTTTATTCATGATGACAAATAGAAACAAAAGAAATATTTTTCTTCAGATTACGATTTGCCTCCAGATACTCGCTTTAAATCTTCCTTCTACCAAACCACCTACCAAAATAAAATGATGGCAAACAGAAACAAACCAACCAAAAATTTTATGCCACACCATGAGAAGAAAAGTTCCATAAGAAAAAAAATACCATTTGCTTTGATAACAAAGAAATAAATACCATTATTAGTTTGTCTCCTAATAAAATTTATCTCAAAATTTAGAAAAGATTGCAACAACGACACAACGTCCTACAATGCAAAATAATAACACCAAATTCAAAATAAAAGTTGAGCTTACCAAACATGGCGTTTACAAACTGACTTACAAATAATAATGTTTAATTGATACATTAGTATTGTTCAACTCATCCAGCCAAATTATAGCTTCTTTTAAAACTCATGCTTCTGCCTCTTGTGGTGGAAGAATAATCTCATAATGCCACTTCTCTCAATCACATGCCAACTGATCAGCATCTTTGTTCTTGAAGAATTGTTGCATTTGATTTGTCTTGGCCTTGGTTTCATTCAAGTGCACTCTGCTTCGGCTTTTTACACGATCGATGGTGTCATCTCTTTCACGTACATGCATGCAACCAACAACTAAACAATTTTTTTTGAAATGGCAAATATATATATATATAATAAAAAAAAGAATAATAGATACACCAAAAGAGTCTACAAAAAAGGGAGTACAAAGAAGTACTAAACCTCTAAAGGAAATAAAAAAACAATAAACTCCTAAAAAGGTAACTCCTAAGGCGGCTCTGACAAGACTAAGAGTCACCTTGCCCAAAAGTACTCGACCTGCAAAAAGAGAGAAAAGGAGAAGAAAATAAGAAAAGAAAGCAAAAGGCGCGCCGACACCCCTCCAAGACCCCCTAGCCCCAAGGGCATCACCACACAAGACTTTAGCAATTCCAACACAAAAAAGGTTGCACGTCTCACTCATAAAGAGAGCAGAGGTTGACAGGATTTTTAACTAAATACCACTTTTAAGAAAAAAGTTTCATCCTATCAACCAAGTATTCAACATATGAAAATCCCCTAACAAAAATTAAGTCATTCTTAAAAATCTAGATTGACCAAATATTGAAGCCAAAAAAATATTATGGGTGTGTATGATACCAAATTATCTAACATTGGTAATATAAGAGATTAAAATAAAAAAAAAAATCCCTAAGAAAATAAAAAGGTTTAATGGTCTATGGGTGTATGATAGATTTGTAGGCAACAATTTCTACTTTATTTGTAGGCCGCACTTTTGTACGCATTCGTAGAATTTTGTGGATATTAATTCGTCTCATATATCATTTTTTTTGTATATTAGATAGATAAATTGTTCTTATCAGAAATTAATTTCTATATTTCTTCCTATCTAACTCATATGTCCATCAACTCTTATCACTTGAATTATCCTACAGAACAACACTTCTCTTATTCTCTATGTTACATTTATCATTCTTAAGCATGATGATTAAATATCAATGAAATTTAGGAGTCTTTTCATCACACTAGAAATAAATGACCGATTGTTTTGGAATTTGGATTGGTACATTCGAAGAATCATTGTAGTTCTAAGATTTTTTAATTTGAAAATTTTGATTTGGAGAAAAAGAATCCAATAAGAAAGAAAAAGACCAATCTAACATCGAGTTATTTTAATATTGAAAAGTCACAAACGCCTTTTTTAACAAAATTTATTAAAAAGACAAATAATAGCAATAAAATGTAATATAAAAGATCAATTAAAAAAAGTACTATATGTGTTGTGTCGAAAAAAATGTCATAATCGTATCAATAAACCATTTTCTTATATCAAACAACTGGCAGCAGCATAATACCACCATGCTACTTTACATATAAATAACATGCTTTTATCTTTTCATAGATTCAATAGGACAATTATACGGTTTAACAACTAAAATCACATTTTTTGCATATGCATATAAATAAGGCTTTAGCTATAACTTATACTACAAGTTACAAACTATACCACATGGCTGTTTCGGTGAATTTGTTACCTCGTTGTTTGGTTCTTTTTCTCTTTTTCTTGTGTAGCTTTGGAGCAAATGTTGTGACTATTAATGTTCGAGAAGCCAAGAATCTTATTCAAACTGGTCACACTTATCTTGATGTTAGGTATAACCTATATATACATTTAGGGGTCCTTATAAACAAAATTGTTTTTTATATACATTTAGGGGTCCTTAAAAAAAATTATAATCTAAATCTTTTGGTAATTTTTAGGACAGTGCAAGAGTTTGTGAAAGGACCTCGTGTGAATACAAGTAAGATAATTAATATTCCATACATGATGGATACACCTACAGGTAACAAGCTTTTCATTATTATTAATTATGTTATGTAAATTCATTAGTTAGCATGACCCTTAATTTTTTTTGAAGCAAATTCATTATTCTTATGTTATGTAAACATTTAATAGATTACAACATATTTGATACCATATATAAATAACGATTTGATTTAAAGAGAAAAAAATTACAATTAAGAAGCAAAATTTTATCTACACTGTAAAAAAATACGCCAGACAATAAAATTGTTGTCCAAATAATATTTGACAACATGAAAAGGTACTGTATTTTATTTCTTGAAATTGTAAAGATGGAACAATTTAATCTTTGAAACTTGTGAAATATTGATGTATGAAATATTAAATTAAATTGGAGATATATGAATTTAGTCCCTTGAATTTTCCTTATGGGGATAACTAATGGTAAACAAATATTTTAGTCTCTAATTGTGTGAGACATTGATATTATAGTTCTTGAATAAATCGAAATTCAAACACCTGTTGAGTATAATGCAAAATAGATTAGTTGCTTGCATCATGAGAAAGAGGAGTTTTATGAAGTGTTTTGTGCATCTGTGTTGGTGGCTTAGCGAGGAAATCGTGGCTGAGCGAGCATAACAGTTTTTCAAATTTTCTGTTATTGTCAGTTAGTGACAGCTGACAAGTTAGTTGTGTACTTGTGTTAATTAGTTTGTTTGTTATTAGTAGTTAGTTAGTTGGTTATGTGTACCACTTGACTTCTAATATAATGAACAAGTGTGGATCATTGTAATGTGTGGTTATATGATCAATCAATAATACTTTTCTCCTCTCATTTTCTTTTCCTTTAGTTCAGTTTTAGTTATTGTGTTTGCTTTGTTCGTAAACACCATTGTTGTTGCTCTGCAACATTGTGTCATAGTGTGTATATAGTTGTTTGTGTGTGTGTGCCAATTCTCTTCCCCAATTTTGCTTCTCTGCGCATGTATCGATCTTGTGCATAGTGTGCACAAATTCTTGATCAATCTTTCTATGTTCTAACAACATCTTCAATTGTCTCTTTAGTTTGTCATTTTTCTATATTTTTTAGTAGTCATTTTAGTTCACATATGTATTTTAAATAAATTAATTTTGTTTATAAATTTACAAAGTGACACTTGGTGATGTAATTAAATTGAATCCCTTACATTGAAAAAGATATCAACTAATTTAGGTTGTTTTCTTTTCAAATTTTACACCACACTAATTTTGAATGTTAAATGCTTGTTTTGATGAAGGAAAATGTTATCTAAATTAATATACTATGTATATCTTTTATTAGTTTGATCAAAGTTTACAAAATAGATATTTTGATGGAGGAACTAAATAGCTATATATATTTTGCATATTTGAGGAACTAACTTGATTTATCCTTACAATTTCAAAGACTAAAATGCTTTTTACTCATTATCATTCTCTCATAATTATAATAAGATTATTACAAATATGTTTAGATTATTGCAATGCAAACTGTATGATAAAAATTTATCGTGTTATGGAAACCAGGCAAGATGAAGAACCCAAATTTTTTAAAGGAGTGTTCATCTGTTTGTAACAAAGAAGATCATCTCATTGTGGTAATTAACTATCACATTTTTTTGTAGGTTATTTATATTTTCATATTACCTTACAAATAAAATTTACAATTTATTCAGTGTTGTCAAATTGGAGTGAGATCTCTGCATGCAACTTCTGATCTTCTAGATGATGTAAGTTAATTCATATTAGCTTCAATTATATTGTTTAACAAATGGAAACAAATTTTATCCCTCATCAAGTAAAGTACGTATGATATTTTAGTTCTCAATCTATACTTGTTTTTAGTGATTTAGTCTCAAATTTAAGTATAAATATAACAGAGACTATATGAAATAAAAACAAAATATTCTATGTAGTTTATTGGGCTTTATTAAAAAAAATTGACTTGAATTTAATTCATCTTTACAAGATATGTAAGGTGACGACTGTCACCAGTTATAAAATTATGTTTATATATATCTTGTCTCGATCGTTTAATATAAGACTATAACGTAACACACCGCATCACAATCATAACTAGACATTTGAAGTGTGATCTGAGTGAATGTACGTTGTTCAAGGGATATCGGTTGAACTTTTATACATTACTCTCTCTCCGTTTTAAAATGAATGTCGTTTTAGCTAAAAAAAATTGTTTCAAAATAAGTGTCGTTTTTCAATTCTCAATGCAACATTTTCCAATTATTATACCATCCAATTACTAATTTATAAACTATTTTCAAGAAAACAATATAAAAAGTAAGGTTAATTTAGTAAAAGTGTTATTATTTTTAACATAATAATTGCATTACTTAATATGTGTGAAAACACCAAAAACGATACTTATTTTAAAACCGAGATAGTACTGTATTAGAATTTGAATTGAGAGTAACCCATCCTTATTAAGTTTTATATAAGATGAAGACCATCTCACTTATGAACTTATATTGGGATCAAATATGAAACTCTTAACGCTCTCTGATTTTGCTATGTGACAATTAAACTACAAAACATTTATTGATTTGAATTGTATTTTCAGGGTTTTAAGAATGTGAAGAACATGGAAGGAGGCTATGCAGAATGGGTTAGAAACAAGTTTCCCGTGAGTACAGAGGTGGATCATCTTAAAGATTAGGACCGAGTTATGACCACCCCAAAATTTTCTACGGTTTCAAGATATAAACACATTTTAATATATAGTATTATATTTGTGTGTTATATGATTTACATACATTTACAAATTTGTAATTGTCATGAAGTAATATTTTGTGGTTACAGAAAAAGACAGACAAAAGTGAAGATTAAGTAAAATATATGACAATTATTAAGTAAAATATTTTTTAAAATGTCCTGGAAACTTAGTTAAGTTGACGTACAGCGGCATCGCTTTATTTATATAGGGGATAAGGTTCGAATCCTAGATACCTTATTTATTGATTTTAAGATAAAATTTTTAGTTGATAAATTATTTGAGCAAAAAATATATCATGAATTTTCTCTAATATGAATTACTCAAAAAGGATCTAATAGTAGACCCTTACTAATTTTAGTAAAAAATAATTTTATAATAGTGTAATAAAATTTAAAAGTACATGTTTATTTGGTTAAAATTTACTAAATATAGTAAGATCCACACACTCTACGAAGCTCAAAATATTAGTCACTACAATCGCTTTAAAGTTTAGCTAAAGTTGATTATAAAAAAGAAAAATGTACTTCTGTGAGGAGTATATACATTTTAAAAATGATAAAGATAAGTGATTAGATAGTTATGATATATGTTGTGATGAAAAGAGGATAGAGAAAATAAAATTTTAAATCAATGAATTTCTTTTTTTGTCAAAAAAAAAAAGTATAGAAATAGAGTGTGTGCAAATATCATTGAATAAAAAAAAGGAAAATAGAAAGAAAAAGTCCAGCTTATTTTATATTAAATATTTTAGTTCCTTCACCATATAAGATTTGAGTCTTTTTCCTTTTTTTTTTTGATAGATTCTCCTTTTTTTATTAGTTTTCACCATCAGTTTAATCGGGTTTTAGAAGTCAATTCTAAAATCAAGTAGTTCTAGTCTCCTCTCGATCGCAATTGCGGAGGATTGAACCGTGGTATTTTCTACCAAATTCAATGTCAATCATCACTGAAACAACTAAAGATTAGTAAATTCTCCCATTTTTATGTGCAACTAATAATTGTTAAATATTAAATCTAATTACAACCAAACTATCGTAGTCAACAAACCGTGTCCTTCTTAAACAGCAGCGGCACCATATAAATACCATTAACACATACTACCATTTAAACTAAGAAATATCATTTATCATTTTCTAAGCTTAAACCAAGTAACATAGACCCCAGATTTCAAACCAAACCCACATGCTACTTACATATAAATATCATGCTTTTGCTTTTTCATAGATTCAATTGAACTTGAACTAAAATCACTTCTCAACATTTGCCTGCATTTATAAGGCGTATTAGCTAGCTAACAAGTTACAAACATTACTTCCTTTCATTTCAAAAAAAAAAGTTATTACAAACATTACATATATATATGGCTGTTTCGGCGAACATGTTACCTCGTTGTTTGGAGTCGCTTCTTCTCCTTCTTCTTCTTCTTCTCTTTGTCTTGTTTTCTATCTCAAAAGCAAAGGTTGTCACAATTGATGTCAGAGCAGCCAAGAATCTCATCCAGACCGATCACTACATTTATCTCGATGTTAGGTGACTTTCGTACTCTTTTCATCTCTATTTATAAGACGCTACTTTTATTAAAAAAATGAGCACACCAACTAAAAATAAAATTTCATACAAAACTAAAAACATATTTAACTCGATAAATCTTTTGGTAATTTTTAGGACGGTGGAAGAGTTTGCGAAAGAGCATGTGGATGCACCTAAGATCATTAACATTCCATACATGATGGATACACCCAAGGGTAACAACAAACTTGTCAATCTCTAAATCTCTTCTTATAGCTATATAATAAGATTAATTATAACATGTTAAGATTATTAAAAATTCTATGGTAAAAAAATTTATATTGTGTTTGTGGAGACCAGGCAGGGTGAAGAATCCAGATTTTCTAAAGGAGGTTTTATCTGTTTGCAATAAAGAAGATCAACTCGTCGTGGTAACTATCAATTTTTTGTTGGTTATTTACATTTTTCAGGTTCGATTCTTGCAGAGTTAAAAAATGTGTTGGTTAACTTTTATTTGGTCTCCAGATGAGCGGAGATCAGTCTTATATCGACAGTGTGAAGATAGTGGCGATGCTGTGAAAAAATTAAAATAAAAACTACAACTTATATATCGTCGGTTATTATGGTAGTTAAAGCCAAAAAAAATTATGAAATTTATGTTTTAATTAATTTCAGGGTTGCCAAAGTGGGATTAGATCTCTGTATGCAACTTCTGATCTTCTATCTGATGTAAGTTATTTCATATGTTAGCTTCAATTATAACTTATATTGTTTAAGAATTTTGTTTTGGAACATATTGTTTAAGAAATTGAAACAAATTTAGACATGAAATTCATGTAATGTTATGTAGGTTACTATTTTTCTTTTTTTACATCTTTTGATTTGCTTTGTCATAAAGAACACTAACATGTGTCGGTTTGATTTTATATAGAGTTTTAAGAATGTGAAGGACATGGGAGGAGGTTATGTGGACTGGGTTAGAAACAAGTTTCCAGTTAATACATCAGTAGCCAAAGAAGAACTATAATAAGTTCTTATTCATATGATTATCCATCTTTTGTTTCTAAACTTTTTCATCACTGTGAATGAGATATACCACATTTGTAATTATACGACAAATCTATCTTTTATTTTTTGTTATTATGATATTGATATAAAGTTTTTATGCTGCATCTGCGAACTATAACCTATAACATCTACAAATATAATGTGATGTCTCTATCAACTCTACATGTAACTAATTGACCGACTTAAATAAAAGGTGACAAAATGTGATGGTTGTTTAAAGGAGGATTGTTTGATACCCATAAGACAAAATTAATTTAAACAAAAAAAAATGTGTAATATGGGAACACACTTTTCGCACAGTTTTAAATCTTGATTATTGGTTTATAATTGAACAGTTCAAATTATACAATAATAAAATCAACTATAATTAATTTCGGGTGTAGATTTCACATCAGACAATTAGAAACAGTGACTGTGTGACGCAATTACCGCGTCTAATCCTTATGAGTAATATAGTGACATTGGGTTCGTGTGTCTAATTCTTCCTCAATCAACATCAAAGCATAGAAAATGTCTTCCATGACCAAATAGATTCTTAAGCCCATGTTGATCAATGCATATCCATATCATGCCACAGATTCAGCTTGAAAATGACAACTCAACCAAAACTGACATACTATATAAGTAGTTGAGAATATCAGTTAATGTAATCAACTAGTTCGTGACAACAACATAACACATACATGTGCCAATAAATAATTCTCTTATGACACGGTCTCAACATTTTGCCACAACAAATCCACCACCAACTACCACATTAATGTCCAAAACTACTATGTTCTTCATTCAAGAGACCAAACATACAATAAGGTTTTTTGTTCTTGTCTCAACATTTTCATGACATTGTGTTTTGTTGTTTTTGAGGAATGATAACAAAAATGGTGGAAGAAAATGGAGAAGGAAGATCCTTAGCTGAAACCCCTACTTGGGCTGTTGCTACTGTCATCACTCTCTTGGTTTCTCTTAGTTTCTTATCTAATGGCACATTGAAAAAATTGGTTAAGGTATATACTTTCTTTTCTCTTTCAAATTTCTCACATTCATGCATAAATTTCTTATACATTGAATAAAAATTAATGTCACAGTGGTTGGGAAGAACTAAGAGAAAATCCCTTCTTTCTGCTTTGGTAAAGATGCAAGAAGGTAAGAATTTTGTAAGGTAACTGTCACATGACTAGAAAAAGTTGAATTATAGATGAAAATTTTGTATTTGCTTGGAGGGTATTGCTGATTTTAGTAATCTATTTCAAGCAGAATTGATGTTATTTGGACTTCTGTCATTGTTGATGGGACATTGGATTATTTTTGTGGCAAAGATTTGTGTTAAATCATCGGTATTAAGCAGCAGATTTTTTCCATGTGCAATGGAGAAGAGTTTTGGAATTGTGAAACATAATGTAAGGTTGAATTCAGAATATTCAAATAAAACAATTATCAAAGAGCAAGTGAACAATGGTCTGCATAATTATTGTCCTAAGGTAGTTTTCTACTTTTTCTGTTATATTTTTAGGATGTTTCAATTCTAAATTTGTAATGCGAGGTAACTAGTATCATTCTCAGTGATTCGGTTCTGATAAACAGTTTGATTCTAAAATGGATATAACACCGACACTTCAGATTAAAGACATGTCTGATGTCTGGTGTCTGACATGTGTCAGTATCAGACACTAACACATGTGGTTCCACTCAATCACTTTCATCTTTTAACATTATAACCAGTGTCTACATGTCAAGTGTCTGGTATCCTTATTTGTGTCGGTGTTTCGTAAGGTGCGACATTTAACAGAAAATTTGTTACTTGCTTCATAGGGTCATGAATCATTCGCTTCTTATGAAAGCCTCGAGCAGCTTCATCGCTTTGTGTTTGTTCTAGGGGTCACTCATGTTTCCTATAGCTTTGTTGCTGTTGCACTAGCCATGATCAAGGTTAAAATAGTCATGATATCTAACTTTGTTCCTATTGACCTATTATAATTTTTGTGTTTACACACACTAACTTTGTTATTTTAGTGTTAATTAATTCAGATATATAGTTGGAGAACTTGGGAAAATGAAGCAAAAACTATGGCTATACAAATCTTAGAAGGTTTTGAGAATCTTGTAACTGCAATTAGTCAATAATTAGTTTATTTTGCAGTACATTGATTTTGTGATTGAAGTGGTAATAAACTAATAATTCTATTTGATGAATTTGTCTTAGTTTAGATAATTCACAAAGTACTTCAACTTCAAGCATAAGATTGAAGCGGCTTACTACATTCATTTTTCACCACACATCTCATCCTTGGAGTCATCACAAAATTCTTGTTTGGCTGGTACTCTTTGCAATCATTTCTCAGAACTTTTTGTAGCATTTTCATATGCTTCTTTGAATACTGATATGATTAATGAAAATTTGTTGCAGCTATGTTTCAGTCGCCAATTCTGGAGTTCCATCAATCGTGCTGATTACATGGCATTGCGCTTAGGCTTCATTACTGTGAGTATTATTTTTTATCACTGCATAACAGTCACTTAGGAGTTATCTGGCAAGTTCTTTTCGCATTTTCTCTTAGTTTTTGATGGTGTTTTGCAGAATCACGACCTTCCTCTAACATACGATTTCCACAACTACATGCTTCGAAGCATGGATGAGGAATTTCGTGACATCGTAGGTGTTAGGTACCTTTTCTTTCTTCTGATGAATTTGATTTATTTCTTAATCCAATTAACATAATAAACTTTTTACTGCAGTAATAATTAATTATGCAGCTAGTTAAATTGAATAATGGCGAGTCAATGCAGCGTTAACTTGCTATCTTTTTCATTAAGGATTACATTCTATTTGGACTGATTTGATAGTTTATATGAACTTTTTTACAGTGTGATTCTCTGGATATATGCCATATGCTGCATTTTTCTAAATTTTCATGGTCAGTTTCTACTAGTTTTCAATTAAGTTCTGTTTCAGAAATATTATGCTAGCTTTATTTGTGAGCTTAGTCTAAAACTGAACACTATAATTTTCATTCAGGAAACAACTTTTACTTTTGGCTTTCCTTTGTTCCTGCAATTGTAAGTCCTAACTATGATATTTACCGTTACTTTTTTGCACACAATCTTCTACTAGTAGTTATTACACTTAACCAATGATTTTTCTTGTTTTCACTTGTATTTTAGTTGATCCTCATAATCGGTACTAAATTGCATCGAGTCGTAGTAAAGTTGGCCGTTGAAGTAACAGATCAATCTCCATATATGAAGCCGCATCAGTTTAACTTAAGAGATGAACTCTTTTGGTTTGGAAAACCAAGGCTTCTGTTGAGATTAATACAATTGATATCCTTCTTGGTAAGCAACATATTGAATCATCATTCAACTTTTTTCATTTCTGTTACGCTTGTTTTGATTTCTTCGTCTTCATTTGTTGTCTTATAGAACGCATTTGAAATGTCAACATTCTTATGGTCTCTGGTAAGAAACCGACATTTTTTTTTAATGTTACTTTACCTAAATCACGCTATAATTATTGTCCTTATTTCGAGTACAGTGGGAAATTAATGATCCTTCTTGCTTCATGAACAACCGAACATTAGTTGTTGTCCGCTTGTCTTTCGGGTATAAATTTGTTTTTTTAATGTTATTCTCTTTCAACCAAATACCTAAATCACATTCTACCAAAAAATAATATCTATTTTTTCACGTATTTTATCGTATAGGGTCGTCTCCCAAGTTTGGTGCAGCTTCATAACATTTCCTCTATATGTAATCATCACACAGGTAAAACTTCTTCGTAAATATGTCGCAACATTTACTAATTTATTCATCCACGGTTGAAATGACTCACTTTATACATTTGTAACTCTCGAAATAATGGTTATATTAATGCAGATGGGATCAAGATTCAAAAAATCAGTGATATCAGAAAATGTAAGGGAATCATTATCGAAATGGCAAAGAAGAGTGAAGGAGAAACAAAGTTCGTCTTATGAACTCCTTAATACAACGACAACAACATCGTTGGAGTCTTTGATGTGTGAGACTGAGGAACAAGGAAGTTCCTCAGGAACAAAAGATATTTGTTTTACGAATCTCGATGATGTTTCAATGACTCAAAGGAATGCATAATTTCAAAGTTATGATGAAGATGATGATGATGATGATGATGATGATGATGATGTAAAATATGATTTGTCTCCAATTTCACTGTCTTAAGAATGTTTTGCTTGTATTGTGGACAACATGATGAATTGAATTGGAATGATTTTTTGGAAATGGTAAATAACATTTTCTTTATATAGTTTATAGCAAACATGTCTTTCATCTACTAGACCCTAACCGATTTACAATGTCTCTTATATACATATACATATCTCAATTTCCATTCAAATTTTGGTCTAACTTTCCTCACCTCACAATTCTAAAAAATCACACATAATTTTGGACATACATTTTTTAAAAATCATACGTAATTTCAAAAATACACTTTGAACTCTGAAAAAATTAATACAATACATGTGTTTGGTTTTTTAGACATGTATTTCTAAATGCTTATTTCTCAATGCGTCTCTTCTCATCTACTACTACTATAATAAAGTTAATAACTATCAAAGTTCCTTATTTACCCTCACAAATTTTAATGAAGTTTCAAATCTTTTACCGTTATATGTCAATTCACCTTTAATTATCTTTTATTATTATTTTATTTTATATTCTATTTCTTACTTTTTAAATTTTTAATTATTTCTCTTTCCACCACTCTTCTCTCTCTTACTTTTTTTATTATTTATTATTCTCTCTCTCTCTCTCTCTCTCTCTCTCTCTCTCTCTCTCTTTCTCTCTCATTTTTCAATTTTTCATTAATTTATTTTCTTTTCTAACTTTTTTTATTTTTCCTCTTTTAATTTATTATTTAAATTTAAATCATCTATTTGAATACAAAATTTCATTTTCTCTTTTTCGATAAATATATTTTACATCTCTATTTATTTTCTAATTTCTTTTTCCATTATCTACTTTGTATTTTCAGTCTCATTAACGAATGTTCAACATGTTATTAAAATTTATTTTAATAATATATTATCGTTGTGGTTCATTATTAATGTGAACTCGAAGATCTCTTTATTTGAATTTATATAATTGTGTATTGATCGATATTAATTAAAAATAGGAACAAATATATCTCATTGTTAAATAAATAAAAAAGTGACAAGATGAGTCTTTGTCACTCATAAAGTTATAAAAAAAAGCACAAGATGAGTGTTTGTCACAAATAATAATTTAAATAAATTCGACAAATACAACAAAAATGTTTGTAAACACAAATATAAACATATAAAATTTTCAACGGGCACGGGGTAATATTAAAATGACTTTCCAAATATAAAATAAATAAATATTTTATTCAAATATTGTATTAATATTGATATTTAAAATATCATTTAATAATTTTCTCTATGTTAAAATAGCACTTACCGTCAAATATAATTAAAATAAATATATTTAACTAACATACATTAAAATTTCATTAAGAAAACTTTAAAATTTGTATAAGTGGACAAAATATATGTCACTAATATATAACATTAACAAGAAATAAATATTTATCACTGATAAATATATATGAGATATAACAAATTGCATCTACATATATAAAAATATAAAATCTACAACGGAATAAAATGCAAATATTTTATTAAAACAATAGTTTAAAATATTCATAAATTTTCAAAATTTTAACTATTAATTAATAATTAACATACCCGTGCATCGCACGGGTATTTTGCTAGTATTATTGAATGATTGTTGCTTTACCCCCGTATTGCGTATTACTATTGCTCACACTTAAAAAAAATTGAAAAATGGAAAAGGCTAAACAATGCCATGGGGCATTAGTTAAGCATATAAATAAGTAAATTATGTCTTAAAATTTTTGCATTCAATACATCGAAAATGCAAAAAATATATTTATTTTATTTTATATTTCCATTTTTAATATGTTTAACAAGTGTCCGAGGACATTGTTTAGCATGACCCTTGAAAAATATCTTCTGTATTACGTCTCTTCTCTTATTAATTTTCTTATATTAACCTTTATAATTAGAATTCTCAAATATTTGTTTAAGTTATAATATAGGATAGGATTTGTTTGTATCTTGATTTGTGTACTTTATAGATACATAACTATATATGAAAGATCAATGTCAAAATAAAATTACAACATAATATTAGTAAATATACAATTCATTTTGTGTTTTTGTTTTCTCATAATATGTCACCATCTTCAAGTTAGCGGCATTTTACAAAGGAATCACTAAAAATGACACAATGAGATTATTGGTTATTAAACTATGGTAAAGACTATATAAATATATAAATTGGAAAAATATATATTATACCCAAAATTATATTTTTTATATATTTTTTTTCAATTCCCTAATCACAAAATCAGTAGCTTGTTGCTCTTAGAAAGTTATCCGATCCTGCGAATGTGGCAATGAGGGTGATAAGTGAGATGCTGCCCCTTCATCCTTGTTCATATACCTATAAAATAGGACATACCATTATCACGAAGATTGAAATTGAACCTAATTAAATGGTGAACCGTAACCTCATAGCCAACTGTTGATCCAATTTAATGACTCTTTGTTCATTTGAATTCGGCTTACGTGGCGGTGATGTGACATGAGCCTTGCCTTTGTTCGGATCTCTTTCCATGAAGTGAAAAAGAAAGTTAGAATATGAAATTTCTTCGTTCAATAATATATGAAAAAAAAGCTCAATTTTTTGTCCTAAAATATAAATGAAAAAGTTTAAAATTTCTATTTTTAATAAAAGTTTACTTTCTTTTTATTTTTTTTATAACCAACAACCAATACAAATTGTTTTTACATCTTTTAATACAATTTTTTTTAAAAAAACGTACTTCCAATCATTATATTTTATTTTTTTTTAATAAGTGTGATTTTTGTTTTTTCTCTTATATTATGGGACGAAGAGAATACCTACACAACAGTGATAAACACATTACCATTGAAATACATCAATTAGTTCATCAATTCACATCATATACATCAATCAGTTTCAATTGAAATACATCACTTAGCTTCTAATACCATTGAAATTTAGAAAATCATTAAATTAACCAAGAGCAAAAACTCTGGCTTTAAATGGGGTCCCCGCAAGTGGGCGGTGGGATTGGTCCCCTCGGATTAGTCGGTCATTAGGCCGGATACCGAGCTTTAAAAAAAAAAAAAAAAACCAAGAGCATTATAATTATGAAACTCAAGATTAGAGTTGACCTTTATTCAAGAAAGTGAAACAATTCTATTCTTATTCAAGAAAGTGAAAAGAGAATTACTAATTTATGATTAAAACTAATTTTCAGGTTCAATTGAAAAACATATATAAATTAGCTAGTATCTATAACAATGAAATTGAAGATGATGAGTTAATATGATAATCACACACGCTTATGATTAAAACTAATTTTCAGGTTCAATTATAAACTATATATACTATTAATAAAATAAACGTAATTTATTGTTAATTAAGTGGAATGTGTGATTCATTTTTCTTAATAATAAGAATGTTATTACGGTCAAAAAAATAATAAGAACGTTATATTCTTTTTATAGTAATGACTAATAATGACAAAACATAGTTGTATTTCTTTAAGTATTTTTTGTATGTTTCTTAACATAAAATTCAATATTTTTTGGTTATAACAAACTTTGAAAAAATTGTGAATTTAGAGAAATCATGCATTTTACGTTAAAAACTAGGAAAAATACCTAAGAAAAGCACCTATATTTTGTAGAAAAAAATCCATTATATTGAAGAAAAGACAAAAAAAATCTATAAATAAAGAATGACTTTTTCTAAAATGTAAGAGTTGTGCACCACTTTTCAATAGTACTATAACGAATAATATATTAAATAATTTTTAATTTTTTTTAAAATTTTTATCTTTATCTTTATAATATATATTTACGAACATCTTTTTCATTAACAAAATCTCACGTGATAATCTTTAATGAATCAAAACTTATGTGTCATCTCCTCTTTAGCTTAATATTACATGAGTTTTAGTTAAGGTACACGGTTTGATTCTCACCAACAACTAAAAATCTATTTTTATGATGATTTTTTGAAAGGAATTTTTTGATTTTTTGATCCCCGGACTGCCCCTCGATGATTCACTAGTCCAATTTTGCTTTTACTCATATATAGCCCGGGCCCCACTCGTATATAGTCGATGACCCGACTGTCACCTCACGAACTTCTATATTGTGGCATAATTAGTAGCGGGAATGAATTGAACATGTACTTTAACCCATAGTACATGATTCGATTCCCACGGACGACAAAAAACTCTATAAAAAGAGGAATAGAGAAGTTCATGAGGTGGCAGCCGAGTCATCGACTATATATGAGTGGGGCCCAAAGTGTTACATCACTTAATGGCGCGACAACTTATATGTAATATATTTATGACTTCTTTTTTTACTTAATCTTCTCTCTGTATCAATTGACCCATAACAGATTATGTAATCTAATTACCACTTTAAAAGTTATAATTTATTATATTGCAAAACTTACAAATCAAAACAAACCTTGACCAAATTGTGTACGTGACTTATAACTTAAAACTCTATCATCAAGATTATCTGTACTTACATTTGCTTTTTATGTATCATGATGCATATTACAATTTACATATTGTTTTAAAACAATCAAATTTTGCATTTCAATATATACTTTCCCAAATTGATCCCAAAAAACATGCGAAACGCGTGTTTTCCATGCATAAACACGGGTATGTAACTAGTTTATTCTTATACAATAGAATAATGGTGAGAGATTTTGTATCATAAAATACCATTAACTATTTAAGATAATTAGGTAAATATTATTTTATTTTTTTGGGTCAGGTAAGGGGTATATTTGGTTCAAACCCCGGTCCCTATACAAATGTGCAATGTTCTTTACACTTTGAGGTAAGCTCATAAGAACGGGAAACATTATTATTAATAATAACTTTTAAAATAATAAAATTTCAGACTTAAAAAAAAAACTACTTTTATTTTATTACATAGTATTATGTTTTATTATATGCAATATATTTTGATTTTGACAAATTTGAAGTGAAAAATTATCAAGTTTTAGGCCCTGTTTAGTTCAACCGAGAGGGAGTGGAGGGGAGGAATTTTTAAGGAGGTGAAGTGAGAGAAAATATAATTTATTATGTTGACAAAATTACCCACATTTTTTTATTAAAATCCCAAATTATCCTTGTTAGAATATTAAAAAGTTAGATTTTATTTTTTTGACAACAAAAAAGTTTAAATTTTTTACTCATTAGATTTTTTTTTGGTTATATATCCTTTAGATGTTTTTTTTGGTGTAACATATTCATTATAATTTAATCCTTATTTTTAATTTATATGATTAAATATAAAAAAAAGTAAATTAATTATTCGTCCCCCTCCCTTCATTAAAAAGTTAAACCAAATACAAAAATATAAAATATTCCCTCCCCTTCTCTCCAAAAATCTCAAACCAAACATGACCTTAATCAAGGCCATTAGGCCCAATATATCATCCCTCTTCTCTCTTCAATAGGATAACTGAATTCCCCTTCCATAGAATTAATTAATTAATTAATCAAAACCAGTTAGTAATATTAATCAACTACCAATAATCTTCAAAACTAAAACCATCACTTTCCTCTTCATTTCAACACACAACACAACAAGTTTCTTTTTCGTCTAATCGCTTTCGCTTCTAAATCATCAACCATGGTACTCGAGGTAATCATCGATTTTCCCCCTTCTTGATTTCAACTAACCCTAAAATTCAAAATTACTAGGGTTTCTTTCAATTTAATCGCGTTTTCTTCACCGGATTGATTTCTTTAACAGGCAACTATGATCTGTATTGACAATTCCGAATGGATGCGAAACGGAGATTACTCTCCTTCTCGATTTCAAGCTCAAGCTGATGCTGTTAACGTAATTTGCGGTGCTAAGACTCAGGTTAACCTAATTCATTACATTATTCATATCTATTGCATATTATTTTAGCCCTTTATTTAATGCTTATTAGTTATTTTGGAAAATTAGTTAGAGATGTGGAAAACCTTAATGTGATAGCTAAATTGATATATAGGGTACATTTAAATCAAGTGTTTTTTTTGGTACTGAGATGTCAAGTCATTGAAAACTCACACACACACGAAGTGGAGAGACCTGGGATGTTGGCATTTTCTGTCAGTTGAGCTAGGACATAAATCAAGTGTCTTACTTGTTAATTTTGTAGTTTTCAGAATAGGGTTTTAGTCTTTTAGATATTAGGTTATAGTAATTGGTTAGGGTTCAACTGTGCTGATGAATGTATTTTGCTTTTGATTTCGATAATACAGTCTAATCCGGAAAATACGGTGGGAGTTCTTACAATGGCAGGGAAGGGTGTTCGTGTTTTGGTCACACCTACCAGTGATCTAGGCAAGATCTTAGCTTGCATGCATGGTTAGTTGTTGTTTTTTTTTTTTTTTATAGTTTTTTCTGTTCTAGATTTATTATTATTATTATTATTATTATTATTATTATTATTATTATTATTATTATTTGGGCTATGGGTATTTCTTATGAGTGATAACTGAATCTAACTGCCTTATGAAATGGTTATATTTCACATTTAAGTTTTAACTGAATCTAGCATCTAGCATTTTGTAAACGTGCGGCTTTAAATGACAGGTTAAATAAAAATAGAAACTTAAATGAAAAGTAGTATTGTAAAATATCTTGAATATCGAAAAACCTTTTAATGCTTTCTTCTTCGAATAATTAAGGGGATTAATGGATGTGAAATTTTTTCTTAAGACATGGGCTATAAACATTGATAAAACCCTGAAAGATATTATGAGAAGATTGTGCCTAACTGCAGATAATTCTCATTGCTGATGACTTGTACACTTTTTTATGTCCTTCCTAAAGATTTTTAAGGAGATAGGGATTGAGATTATGCTGAAATTCCTAAAATTAATTTGTTTGGTTTTGTAAATTGAATTCAAGTTTGTTCCACCCCTTTTCTTTTTCGATGTTGGCTGAAGCTATATAAGATCAGTTTTAATATGACATATCTATTGGTCAGGCTGAACTTATAAGAACCTGTTACTGAAACAATAAACCAGAACTGATAAGTGCAGCATATTGTTATTGCCATGCTATGTAACAGTGCCGTTCCCGACATTTTGGAGGTCCGAGGCAAATAACTAAAATGGACCCTTAATAAAAAATTATACCAAAAAAATATATATTATATTTTTTAAAAGAACATCATATATTTAAATTATAAATAACATCAACAATTTCAAAATATTATAATTAAAAAAAGTCATTTTCTAATCAATATCATCAAAAAACATTTTAGCTACTTAAAAATAGTCTCTCTCTTCACATTTTTTGAAGCAAATTCATTGTTCAATTAAATTTTCATATTATATATTCTTCAACAAATTATTTTATTGCTATCATTGCTAATCCATTAAACCTTAAAAATATTTTTTGAGGCCCCTATTTTTTGGAGGCCCTAGGATATAGCCTATATTGCCTACCCTAATCTACGGCACTGCTATGTAATGGTGCACAATTCTGTTTATGAAAAATGATTTCCTTTTTGTTCATATGCCTGATTTAGGACTAGAAGTAGGTGGTGACATGAACCTAGCTGCTGGCATTCAAGTGGCACAATTGGCTCTAAAGCATCGTCAAAATAAAAAGCAACAGCAAAGGATTATTGTCTTTGCTGGAAGGTATGCTTAACTATATTTCATGCTAATTTCTATCATTTGTAGTTGTTCAATCTTAACTGCCTCAATCATTGTATTGTAGTCCCATCAAGCATGAAAAGAAAATGTTGGAGATGATAGGGAGAAAGTTGAAAAAGAACAGCGTAGCACTTGATATTGTTAATTTTGGTGAAGAAGATGAGGAAAAGACAGAGAAGTTGGAATCACTTCTTGCAGGTGTGAACAATAATGATACAAGCCATATTGTTCATGTTCCAGCTGGTCCAGATGATCTCTCTGATGTACTTATAAGGTTTGTGGGTTCAATTTTACTTGTACTTTTTCTTTCCTATCTCATGTTTCTCTCTTACATTCAATGAAATAATGGTTTATTTACCATCATGATATTCATGTGATGTTGTGCTGTGACAGTACACCAATTTTTACTGGCGATGGGGAAGGTGGAAGTGGTTTTGCTGCTGCTGCAGCAGCAGCTGCAGCTGGGGGTGTATCTGGATATGATTTCGGTGTGGATCCAAACATGGATCCTGAATTGGCTCTTGCATTAAGAGTTTCAATGGAAGAGGAAAGAGCCAGGCAGGAAGCAGCGGCAAAAAAGGCTGCAGAGGATGCTGCCAAACAAGAGAAAGGAGGTGAGCAGCAAGCTGGCTCACAAGATGCGACAATGACCGAGCGTGCCAGTGCATCAACTTCTGAAGCAGAGAATAAGACAATTGATTTGATGGTTGGTGTCTTTGTTGAGTTTGTCAATGTGTTTTTCTCCTTGCTTGACCCACTAGTTTTTATAAATGTTTTTCCCCCAATTTGGTGATTTTAATGAAAATTTTCATCAATTATTTGTCCCTGAAAATCACCAAATTGGGGGCTAAACATCAATGAAAATTTTGTTGTATTGACTAAACTTGGCGAAGAGAGTATTCTATGGGAACTAAAAACTTTTTGATATACCAAAACATAATCATCTAAAACCATATAAATGGTATAATAGTTTGTATGACTACATCAGATTTTTTTATTCTAAAATTCTAGAGTAAGTAAATTACAAATACATATGAAACTTTAAATATTTTAAGGAAGATAGTGCGTCTGTCTCTATGTCAAGGGTTACTTTAATTTTCCTGGGAAATCACCTCTTGTCTGTGAATGTGTAGTTGAAACTTTATAAATACATATTATAGTTAAGGATCCGACTTTGGTTACAATCTGGACTAATCTCATGCCATTATTTGTCCATTTTAGTATTTTTTTTTTTCATACTGCTGTACTCGTACTGAATTGACTGTCACCTATCAATGCAATGGTTTTAATATCTGAGATGGAATCATCTTCATAAGTTCAATTCCATCCATATCTCCTTCAAAACTTCATCAATTCAATATCTCTTTACCTTTACCATCATTAACCCTAATGAGTCACTGTGGCACTTATTACTTATTTTCAGTTTGCCATTCTTTGAGACACATCTAGAGTTGTTGTATGCAGTCCAATCAACTTATAAACTGTTACTTTAACATTTTGCTTTTGCAAGTGTAACCTGACGTCAACACCTTTCTTGGTTGATCTACATCAATTAAATTTTTGACAAAAATAAATGTTTCTTCATGCTTTGCTTTTCAACTAGTTATCATGTTTAATTTGATTATTTTCATAAATTGACAACAAAACAAACAGTAGCTGACCTTCAAATGAAATCAGGATGATGAGAATGCCCTACTGCAGCAGGCGCTTGCAATGTCAATGGATGATCCTGCGGTTGGCAACGATGTAAGAGATACAGATATGTCAGAAGCATCTGTTGAAGACCCTGAGCTGGCACTAGGTGAGATTTTGTGTTTTTAATGTATTATTCATTTATTCTTCATCTAAGATGCATGGGCACAGGCATGAGATACTACATATAATACATAGACAATGCAAAGTAGCACTGTTGAAGTGCCCCATTAGACATTGAAGTGTCATCTGTCCAACATAGAAAAACAAACACAACTCTTTTTTGAGGTATCCAACTTTTTATGATTCACAGTTCTTTTATTAGACATGGATGAGTGTTTGCATCTAGTCTTTTCCATCAATTAGAAGTGCCTTGCATACAGTCATCTTGTATGATGATGGAATTAGTTACAGAGTTGAATAAAGTCAACATTTTAAATTTCAACATGAATCTGAGATGTTTTTATTTTAGTTGAGCTGGAGTTCCTATTCTTTTGGTATTCGTAAATGATTACAACTGACAGAAAACAAATTCAGTAAAGCAGGCAACCATGCCACGCAGTAACCATGTATACATTCTCATATTTTTCAACCAACTGCTACTTGCTTTGATTATTGGGATTGTAGTGTTCAATGCTTTGAGAAGCTTCAAATGACTGGAACACGGAGTTCTATAAATCTTATTCTTATATTTTCTGTAGAGAAGGGAATGCCACAGTGGTTGTTTTAACTTTTGTTGATTTCTGGTCATTTATTGATTGTAGCTCTCCAATTGTCAGTAGCGGATAGTACAGAGGATCAAGCAAGCCGATCAGAGGTGTTGGCAAATGCATCCACTATATCTAATATTCTTGCAAATGTATGTCTAATAATCCTTTAATTATATGTTTTGTTCTTTTAACATCATAGATGGATGTGCTTTATTGTACTAATAATTAACTCCTTCCGCAGCTTCCAGGGGTTGACGTAAATGACCCTTCCATCAAAGATTTGCTGGCATCCATGCCAAATCAATCTGAGGTTAGTCTTTCCATGAAAAAACATACCAACATTGATTTTGAAATTGATTTTGCTGAAAATTTCAGCAGAGAAATAATTGGATTACTTGTATTGTAATAACTTTAAACTCCTTTCCCTCTCTCCCCTCTTCTAATTGAATAGTTGGATTTATGTGGCATTATCTTTTACTAATCTTGAATATCCTATTCGAAAATTTTAATGTTGCGTGCCCATTGCTTTTAACTACAGTAGTTGTGTTTATGAATATGGAAACACAATCATAAGGCACATCTTTATTATCATTTTGAGTAGGAATGTTTTTGTTAAAAAATTTAGTAATTATTCCACACTCATTGTTAATGCTTGTTTGTTGTATTATACTATTTTTTAGTTTTTTAGGGTTAATATTGTCCCTGAAGGATGATAATAAATGTTCCTGAATTCCTGCTACTGACGTATTTGAATGTGCTGTGCTAGTGTAAATTTGATATATCATCTTTTATGCCTAAGCCTAATACCCCGTCAACTTAGTGTTTTTGTTTTCCTATACGATATTTTGTTCCATTTCCTGAATTTTTGTGCTGCTATCAGTTTTTTGATTGTATTGTTTATCCAACCGCAGCAGAAGAAGGACGACAAGCCATCAAATGAAGAGAAGAAATAATCCAAGGTTGTCAGAATCGGGTTTTTACGTCAACTCATTTAGTCTAGTGGAATCGAAACGTAAACTCAGCTTGTAAACTCGTAGAGTTTACCTCATATATAGGGGTTGTTAATTTACACTACCAACTTTTTCTATTTGAACAAAATAACCAATATCCACTAGTGTAAACCAATTTAAAAGAAGGGTATATTGGTAATTTTATTTTTCAATATAACATGATATGAACTGTTTCCTAATTTCTCCGTAACTTCAATGCAGTTTCTTTTTGTATTTTCTAAGCATTGTTTCTGTTGAACATTTTTTTTTTTTGTTTTTTTTTTATAAGCTGTTGGACATGTTATTGCTTTGTGCTTAATTTTATTTTACTAATTGATGATTTTTTTTCTAATTAAACTTCATTGGTGTGTTTCTATTGTTTTTTTTTTTGGTACAATGGTGTGTTTCTATTGTTACGTTTTTTTTTACTTAAGCTATTATTGAGTTTTTAAAAGTATGAAAACGTGTCATATATGTATATATAAAAGGTGTGTTTTTTTGTTGGAAAAGGTGTTCATCAATACTCCTATGTTGGTGCAGCAAAGTGGTTGTAAATAATTTAATGAAATTTACAAAGTTAACCATTATTTTACTTGTTTTAAATGATAAAAATTATGGGTATTTTTGTCTAAATAAAAAAGGTGCGCATTGCTAATTTATATTTTAACATTTTTTGTCTTTGTAGCATAGCTCAAGTGGTATGAGCTGAGAGACATATGAGTTGGGTAGAGGGGAGGTCTAGAGATCAATTTCTGATGGGAGTAATTTACTTTTTTGATCTATTAAAAAAGAAATTAGAAAATTATTTTAAATTTTAAAAGTTTAGTGCTATGAATATTAATATTTTTATTAATTTTAAAATAAAAAATATTAAATATTAGATAATTTACACCGAATTGATTTCATTTCATTCTCATAAATTAATTATGATTTATAATCACGCATTTCAATGACAAATATTCCTGGTGTTGGTTGAAAATATACATGCAAAAAAGTCCTAATTTTCTCACCAAATAAATAGCACCAACAACTATATACCCATGCTCTTTAAATATTTCAATTATATAAAGTGATTGAATTGTAATTTTAAATCCTGTTATTTTATGTTTATGTAATCCCTATTGCATTTATGTATCTATTATTTATTAAATAACTTATTATATTTGGATAACTGAATAAAATTTTATATTATATTATTCTATTATTTTATCAGAATATAATTACTTATATGTTTCGTCTCTCACATGTTTTCATCTATTTTTTTGTGTACATTTTTCCCTTTCTTATTATATAATATTGGGTGCATTTGTTATGGATTTTTCTTAAAAATAAATCTATTTTATCATTTTGAAAGTGTTTTTATAGATTTTAAAAAAAATTATTTTGTTAAAAAATTATTTTTAGCTCAAAAATGAAAAACTATTAGGAAATTTTTTTCAAGAATCTATTTTTTTAAAAAAAATTAAGGAACCTAAGTGTAGAAGCTTTCCTATTTTATAAAAATAATTTTTTTTTATGGTAAACAAACGGAAAGTAGCTTCTACAAAAAATTCTTAAATTTTTTTAAAAAATCCATTTTTTTTAATCTCAAAAAAACGTAGCCATTGTATTTATCACTAATATGATATTGTATATTTTTAAAAAGATTTATACTCAGATGATAAAATTGAGCTTTCGAGTGACAAAAAAAAATAAAAATTATACACTGAATCATTCAAATAGGTGAAAATATTTTGTAAAAAAAAAAAGTAGGTTAAAATGTGCGAATTTAAGTGATTTTAAAATGTGCCACTTTAGATGATTTTACAAAGTGTTAAATCGTGTAAACTTGTTTTGACTTGCGATTTCTCTAAAAACTAATTTAGCTTTGATTTAACAATTTTGTGAATTCACTTTATCTGTGGTTTATATTTATTTTTCTTCTAATAATCTCATTCTCCTTCTTTGAGCTTGGTGTATTCCAATTTCTGCATATATAAAAAATCAAATTTCAATTAAACCTTATAACTATTTTCTCTAAATAAAAAGATACATAAAATATGATAACATATAGATCAAGAAACAATTAATGAAAATATGTTCTTCCCTTCTTTAACATAGGAAAATTTGGTTTCAATCATTTTTTGGGTGCAACGATTCTTTGGGATCTTAAAGAATTGCTACACTTAAAAAAAGTGGCGAAAACCAAGATTTTCTATTGTAAAGAGTGGAGAAACTTATTTTCATTAATTGTTACTCAACAACTCAGGCAATTTTTGTCCGATCTCACTACTGCACACTTTAATGAAGATACTAGAGTGGTTAATTATTTGAAATCATGTCCTAGTCGTGATATTTACTTCCCTAGAAGTTCTTCCATTCATTTGAAATGGTTTTCAGATATTGACTGGGCCTGCTGTAGAGACACTAGAAGATCCATTTCAGACCAAAGTTTCTTTCTTGGCAAATCTCTTATTTCATGGAGGACAAAGAAACAACTTACCATCTCTAGGTCCTCATCTGAAGTTGAACACTGTGCCTTAGCTGCCGCTACTTATGAATTACAGTGGCTTGATTATTGTTCACAGACTTGCAGATTTCACCAGCTAGAAATCATGTCCTCTATTGTGATAATCAGAGTGCTCAACACATTGCAACCAATCCAGTCTTTCATCATGAGCGTACTAAACATATGGAGATTGACTGTCACCTTGTTAGGGAAAAGCTTTCTACAAGTCTCATGGAATTGTTGCTTGTACCTTCCAAAAATCAATTGTCTAACTTATTCACCAAAACATTAATTTGCTTCCTAAGCCATTCCACATTTTGGTTTCCAAGTTGGGAATGATCAATATATATCAGTCGCCAACTTATGACAAAAGCAGAAAAATGATACTCATAACACTATCAGTAAAGCAACTACTCTACAATAATTTAGTCAATAAGTTGTAATAAGATGTAGCTTGTAATGTAAATTAATCAATTAACTTTAAATACTTGTATGCTACTCCTTTTACGCTAATGAAACATGTTTATATCATTCATTTCTCATAATAATAGATATATTTATAAAAGAATAAACAACTTTTTACCACATAATATTAATTTAGTATTGTCAAAAAAATACTCTCTCCGTCCTTAATTATAAGTACTTTTTAAAAAAAAGTCTAGTGTATAAATATAAGTTCATTTACAAATTATTATGTATATTTATTATTTTTTCCATACACATACCTTAATTATAACACTAACTTGTATTGAAATATAAAAAAGTCAAATTAAATACACATATAAACAAATGATAATTTAGTAAAATTCACACAAATTAGACACAATTATTATACTACTAATATTTCTTAATAAACATGAAATTAATCAAAAAGAGTTAATATAAATGTACTGAGGGAGTAAAAATTAGTGGTTTATTTGAATTATTAATATGAGTCCTATCCAAATTCCAAATTATGGTTGTCGGTAGATATGTCCATGTCGATATATGTCCACCGCACCTCTATTTTAGTCCTTGTTTGTTTGGTTTTTATGATACACGTTTTGGACACGTTTGTGGATATTGTAACTAGTGACAGTTTACAGTTAAACTAAATTAAATATCTTACGGAAATTCACGCGGGAATCTTCACTATTAAGCAACAACTTGTCCCACACGCCACGCGTCGTTTCCTCATTCGCCCCTACCCTTCCCTCACACTTCAAAAAACAAAAAACCAGTTTCACTTCATAGTTCAAAGTTTCATTCATTTTCTTCATATCACTATTCAATGGCTACTCAAAACCCTAATCAACGAAATTCACTCTACCCTCAAATCATCGATTCAAATCCCGATGAACCTTCTCAATCTCATCACACCAATTCTTCAAATCTCTACCCTTCAATCGACTTCAACGATCTCGTTCAAAATCTCTTCCCCGACGATATCTCCGCCGTTAATTCACCCACCGCACCACCGGAAACCACCGAAGAGATTCTCGTTAAGATCCCCGGCGCCATTCTTAATCTCATTGATAAAGAATACAGCGTCGAACTCGCTTCCGGTGACTTCACCGTCGTCCGTCTCAAACAGGGAGAAAATTCCATCGCTGTTTACGCTCGAGTCGATGATGATATTCAATGGCCGTTAGCGAAAGACGAAACCGCTGTTAAAGTTGATGATTCTCATTACTTCTTCTCGTTTCGTGTACCTAACGGTTCCGATTCAGATGAAGAAAAAGAGGATCGGATTAATCTAAGTAAAAATTCTAAAAAGAATGAATTCGACTCCGATTTGTTGAGTTATGGTTTAACAATTGCGTCGAAAGGTCAAGAGAGTTTGTTGCATGAGCTGGATAGGATATTGGAGAGTTGTAGTAATTTTTCTGTTCAGAAGGTTTCGGAGAAGGCGAAGAAAGGAGAGGTTTTAGATGGAAGGATGGCGAAGGAGGTTTCGCCGAAGGATTTGGAGGAGAAAAAGAAGAAGGAGGTAATGGAAGGGCAATGTGCGGCGTATTGGACTACATTAGCGCCGAATGTGGAGGAGTATAGTGGAAGTGCGGCGAGGTTGATTGCTTCGGGTTCTGGTCATGTGATTAAGGGGATTTTGTGGTGCGGTGATGTGACTATGGATAGGCTGCAATGGGGGAATCAGGTTATGAAGAAAAGGTTGGCTTCTGGTTCGCGTGCTTCTGAGATTAGTCCTCAATCCTTGAAGCAGATTAAAAGGTATATATATTGTTCTGCTTTGTGACCTCAAATCATATAAATCTTAATCATGTTGACATGTGTGAAATTAGTTATAATCTATTGCCATTTTAAGATGTTATAATCTATAACATTAATTAAGTATTATTAAGCTGTAAACTTCTATTGTGATAATTATCCACTTACTTGTAAATATTCTAAATTAAGATTATCTTTTTGTGGTATATATTAATTTAACAAATTTAATCTTGTGATATTATAGTTGATATTTACAATTATGTGTTCAAATGAAATAGTTTGACCAAATATCAACCTGATCTATTCAATAAGAATTTTTAATTCAATACTTAGATTTGTTAAGTCTGAAATAAGATTGTGATGACTTACCCCTGTTGTTAAGGGTAAACCTTTCAAATTTACTCTGCTTGATACTTTTTCATGAATTGTGACTCTTATCAATCTAGATTGGAAGTTTTCATTAAGTAGATTATAAGTTTACAAGAACTCAAATAATTTGAAAATTAATTAATATTTCATCAAGTAACTTTATTTTGAAGTATGCTATACTTTTGTTAAATATAAGTAATTATTAATTATACAGTAAGTAACTATTATTATTAATTATAAGTTACATACATATATGTCTAACTTATCTAAAATTCAAGGTTCATACTTCATGTTTCTGAGGATTTAAGTTAGCCTTAACTCAACCCTAAAGAATAAGGATTTCCCATGTCATGAGTTATACAAACATTTTAGGATACATCTCTATTCAATGTTGTCTATTCCATGTTTAGTAGACCAGGATGTTAGAATATGATAGTCTTTGGTTCCAGGGAAAGGGTTACTGGTAATCCAATGTTTGGCCAGGAGGTAAGTAAAATATGGCCGAAGACTTAACAACTAGGATTTTAGTTGTCTTTTATGTTTGAACTTTGACGAGTTTGATCAGTTTTAGCGATTATACAATTGATTGACACTTCAACTCTTTTGTTTATGTTTTTTAAATAGGGTCAAGAGAGTGACTAAAATGACAGAGAAAGTTGCAAATGGATTGCTCTCGGGGGTTGTGAAAGTGTCTGGATTTTTCACCAGTTCAGTGGTAAACTCAAAGGCCGGAAAGAAATTTTTCAGCCTTTTACCTGGGGAAGTTGTGCTTGCATCATTTGATGGATTCAGTAAGTCAATGATAATACTCCTTGTACTTTACATGGGCTATTAACATGCTGAAATGTTGTTTGAGTTCTAAGTTGTAATTGTAATGTAACCAGTTGCCAAATTTGAAATGCTGAAATGTTATCCGATTTCAGTACAATATCTTGTATGAGTTTCACAGCCCATGTTATATGAGTCTCATAGTCAAAGCCCATCCGAATTATCCATTTATTTTCAGTTTCTGGTCCAGTTTCCATCAAAGTTAATTCAATGTCAAATTGTTTTTCTAAATTTCCCAATTTGTTTGGCCTGGTTGTCATACAATTGGCTCTTTACATTAGACTTTCACCCATATCAGTTAACATTGTGGTGTATATATTGTGTCATTTGAAACGGTGGTGAAAACTTGTGATAGTTTATTATTGTATATGCCATTCCAAAAGAAAAAGTTTATTATTGTATATATAAATTTTAATTTTAATGATTCTGAAGTTTAGTATAGAATTGAAGAATATTTAAGTGCCCGCGGAAAGTAGTATGTTTGTATTGTTAGAAATTAGATGTATGGATCAACAGATGATGATTGTATTGGATTTTCACCGAGCTGATTCATACTTGTGGTCAGTCATTTCTTTTACATTTATATATAGTGAGAATCCAATGGCAAATTGTTGGATCAGGGTCATGAAGATTATGTGTCTTTTGATATGACTGTAATTAGGAGTCAGATGTAGTCATTCAAGATCAATTGCATTTCACCAAACCTCCTAGATAAGTTAATGTGAATATTCTTTCCCTTGTCCAAAATCAGTCTTTAAAATTTAGACATTAATACTCATTTGCACAATAGCTCTAATATTTGGACTTTTAACATCAGCTCAGTTGGCTTATGGCTATGATTAAGATGGTACTAATTTTATAGTTTACCAAGCTAATTATTTATGTGAGAAATCTATCCTAGAAAAGTTTGAATTTGTAAATTTATATACTGTTTAATTATGTTTGGATTTTCTTGTGAATAGGTAAAGTGTGCGATGCTGTCGAAGTAGCTGGAAGAAATGTCATGTCAACTTCATCCACTGTAACAACTGAGCTTGTCGACCACAGGTAAAAGATCAGTAAATGTATTATCATAATGGTAAATTGATTATTATAGATTAAGAATCGAACCAAACGATAATAGTATGACTAAGATCTGTCTTTCCTTAACTAGTAATTAAAGTTTAAAGTACATGCTCTGTGGCTGCTATTGTGATATTGTAGAAGCTTATCGCGCACTTGCAATTTCACACTGGTCTGCCATTGAAAAAATGGTAATGTGGCACTCAAGAATGCGATCTTGAAATCGCTGCTCTAGTATGCAATATCCCGATGTTGCCATCCAAACTACACACTCAATAACGAGGTGTAAGTTTTATGCATTTCTGTTTGGGTTTGATCAAGGGAAAAAATAAAAATGAATAGGTCTAGGATAAAATACACTTCCGTTTCATGAGTGAAATTTGAATTGCACTCCATCTCTCTTTTATATTAAAATATTCTGTTTTGGTGAATCCTCTTATTTTAGGTGAAAAAAAGTCTTATCAGTCATTTTATGTTAATATGTATATTCCTCTTTCTTGAAATGTAAATATATATTACACTTTAGTATATTTTAACATAACAATCCATGTAGTAAATTTTATCTCTATTCAATTTCATGATTAATCTTGAAACTTAATTATTGATAGTTTTAATTTTAAATACTCATTTTATCGGCCTTGAAACAATTCTCAAAGTCTTTATTTTATCATTACATAAATGTGGAGTAACTACTTCAATGAATTATTTTCTTGGTTTCTATGTTGAGGCCTTATAAACTTTCTTTTATAACTTATGACATAGCAAATGAAATTTGTTTTCCATTGTTTTCTATATTCCATTATGCTTCTCTACAAGTTCAGAAGTGAATTTGACAATTTGTATACCACAGATATGGAGAACAAGCTGCTCACGCAACAAGTGAAGGGCTTGATGCTGCTGGTCATGCTATAGGTACTGCATGGGCTGCATTCAAGATTAGGAAGGCTATTAATCCTAAGAGTGTACTTAAACCTACCACCATAGCCAAATCTGCTGCTAAAGCTGCAGCTTCTGATTTTAAGTCCAAGTCCAGTAAGTCCAAATCCAAGTAATTTATGGAAGAAGCTCTTGTAATTTAGTTTAGGTTTGACCATCCTGCCATCAAAAGCTGTTGCTTTCAGCTTTAAATTACTCACTTTTTTCTTAGGAATGAAGGGGAGGGGCATAGCAATATGGCATGATCATTGATTTGTTGTGTTTATGGTTTACTTTTCTGTGCATGTGTAATATTTGGATTATCTTCAGATTTGTATAACAAGATATATAATCTTTTAAAAACCATCATATTTGTCATGTAAAGATTCATCAATGTCTTGTTGTAACTTATAAGTTCCAATCATGTTGTGCTTTCCATATGCTTTTGTCTGTTAGTGGCAACTTTATTTATTGCTTATGTAGCAAGAAATTTAGTACTAGTAATGTTTAGTGATGAATAATGGGAAGTGAGAAATTTCACTGGTGGTTCGGTTCTGGTCTCAAATCCTACACAATGTTGTTGTTTCTTGTTGGCATCACTTGTTCCCAAAGTGCGTTTATAATCACATATCACTTCTCATCCAAAACTTAAATTTGTGCAATTATCCTAATCACTCAAACGCATGATGAAGGATGTCAAATAGTTTTTTTTTCCTTTCTAAAAAAACCCATCAATTTCAACTCACTTTTGTTCATTAAAAGATAGGCCTAAATTAGTTCAAAAATTTGAGTAAAAATAATATGTATTCTATTTCTAAGAGTCCTTCTTTATTGGAATTTGTTTCTAATATACTACTTTGGGTCCTAAATATAAGAAAATTTTATTTTTTAATATATTGAAACTTTGATGTAATTAGTCTAAATTAAAGACTAGATACATCAAACTTTTGATGTATTTAAAAAATTAAGACTAGAGCGAGTAATATTCTAACATTGTTGTTATTTTTGTTAAGAATGTTAATGTGTCCTAATTTTTGGCTTTATGTGTCAATTGTGTATTTATATTTAATTGAACCGTCCATCTCCATCTATCTTCTATGTCACCTTCTAAAAGGTAAATTGAGAGAGTATCAAATCACAGTAGTGGCCTATAGAATCATATTTTTTTCCAACTTTGGTGAGTATGGGTAGGTAAGGCTTATTGAATATTGGATCATCAACTTATCTTACGATGGTGATGTTTTATTTTAAATTATTCTCAAATTTTCGATGGTCATCCAAATTTTGGTAGCAAATCAAATGCTACTTTTGTGCTGATAATTCTACCCTTAACCCTATATATTTTATTATTTTGATCTAGATGCAAATTTTTAAAGATCATTTTTTGAAAGTTACTAGTAATTAGTTGTTAATGTTAATATTTTTTGCCTTCATTAGAATTTGAATTCCGATCTTTTAGCTCAAACCAGTTGAGTTATTTCTCTCCCTTCTTCTAAAATTTGAAGGTAATTAATTTTTGTAGAAAAATATGTGGAATACACAATATAGGTTCTCTCTTATTAACTTTTATACATGAAAATTAAAGATCGAACATTTGTTCACTTTCTTAAGAGATACACGTCTCTCACCACTTGAACTTGTGATAGTTTTTCTAGTATCTAAATATGTTGTAATCGTGCTTAAGGTATAGTTATGATTTAATTTAACTATTTTTGCAGATATACTACTGTACCAATGTTCTTGTGAGACATACATGTACCCTCCAGAAACTTGTGCCTTACAAAATCATCGAGAATAAATAAATGAACCACTAGCACATATATTTGACAAAAGGACATGGATTTCACTTGATTCTCTTCATTGAACAAATCTCAATGATTTGATTGCTACTTTGAGATTCTTATCTCTTTCATTATAAAGACGACTTCCATAATCACCATTAAAAATTCCCTAGTTATCTTTTTTTATTTAGTATTTATTTATTTATAGTACTATTCTAGAACCATTTTGAAAACTTTTTCTTTTATATGAACTTTTGAAATATTTCTGTCCCTTTTTGTATCGTACATGGTCCTTAGGAATTTAATTCCATTTTGACCAAAAAATTTGCATCTGCCTCGGTATATAATAGTAGAACTACAAAATTTGTTCTTGAAATACGAAATGGTCCGAAAGAGAAATTATATTCAGACACTTTTTTTATAAATAAAAAAATGTGTCCACTGGAATTTACATTCAAAAATGTGATTGATTTATTAGTTAAATATATAGTTAAATAAAAATATGTGACTACTTGAGGGTACAAACAAGGGCAAAAGGAATTTATTAGGACAATGTTTATCTAAGTGCGCTACTTGTTTGTAACTTTGTATTTTAACAATGTTTATGTAAGAATACACATATAATATTATTTTTTTATAGGTCATCTTTTAGCCATGCAATGGAAACATAATATTGTGGACAATTTTTGGCACCAAGCAGTAGTACTTCAAACTTTTTCCCACTATTTACCATTAAAAATGTCTTAATCCTCAGCTTAATTAGTGCCCATTTAATTTCGTCTTCTAAATTCTCAACAAGGAGGATACATATATACCACAAATGGGTTAATATGGATTAGTGAGTTGGATCACAAAAGTTGTGTTCTAGAGGCTTATTGCCAAGTCAATAACCCAGTGCACGCCTAATAGACCCACATTCATCAACTATAAGATTTCTTTAATTTCCTCAAAAAAAAAAAAAAAACAGATTTCTTTAACACAACTTAGAAATAATAAAATAAAAAAAAGGGAGTTTCTACGGTACATTTGAATAAGTACATGAGGTTATAAAATTAATAAATTAATAATTATTTTAATGAATTAAAAGAACTATTAGTTGATTATAGTATTTTAGAGATATTAATAACACAAGTACAAATGTAATTTCATTGTTTATAATGATTACACTAATATTTTAACATTTTTCAATAAAAAATGGAATATTAACTATTATGAAGAATAAAAATTCAAAAAATATCAAAATTTATATTTTTGACAATTTTGATTAATGGTATTTGATAATTATAATGTTTTTAATGATAAAAAAAATAATTTCTTTTCAAAAAACCTTCATTTTTTATATTAAATTGATATCTCATGTACCGGTACATTAGGAATAATCTAATGTACCATAGAACTTGCAAAATAACTTTCTTCTTCTCCTTAGAAGTTTAAATTTCTTAGGATGTGTTTGATTCGCAAAGAGGTAAGTACAGGACAGAACAGTACAGGACAGAATAAGATAGTACAGGAAAAAATAAGACAGTACAGAACAGGACAAAATTGTATCGAAAAGAGATAGGGAGATAATTTTTTATATTTGAAAATAAAAAAGGATATTTTCGTATTTTTTATAGTTGTACTATGGACAAAAAGTTGTCCTGCGGTTTAGTGAAGAACAAAAATGTCTAATTTTGTCCTGTCCCTTGCTACCTGTTTTGTCCAGTCCCAGAACCAGTTTTTAAATCAAACAGGGTACAAAAAGTTGTCCTGTTCAGTCCCCTATTTTTTAGCAAATCAAACGCACCCTTAGGCTATATTTGACAAAAATTAGAAAATACTGTAATTGATAAGTTATTACTAAAGACGAATTTTAATTTCAAGTTTGATTACATTTTATTGACTTCTCGGCTGAATTCTAGACTATTAGATCCCCTTTCGTTAAGAACCAAAGAGTCTCGCCTCGTCTCATTTCAACCCACCCAATGGGAGGAGAGGATGAACAATCATTTGCTTCTTAGAAAGGTCTTCTTCTTCACCATAGTGTATGAAGAAAATCTAAGATCGGTGGAAAGTTTTCTCCATTTTTCTTTAACCCACTTTCTTGACTGAGTAGTACTGCATGCTTTTGGATCGATCTAATTAAGATTTGGTGTTTCTCAACAAAGGAATACTAGTAACTGTTATCATGGCGCGTGACAATATTGCCACCACCCAATTATTTCTTTTGAGTTTTGACATTGCTAGCACCCTCCCAACTCCCAAGTCCCAAAGTGTTATAGAATTGTCCTTTAAGCTTTGGTTTATCGACCGTTGGATATGTATGATATGATTTTCTTTTCCCGATGAAATAGCAATATTATTATAAACTCACATACATAAAATGGAGTGACTAGGGATCGAACCCCAGTTATGAACATTATATTTAATAATTTCGATATTTTCTATTTATTGAACTAAAACTTTTGAACGGATATGATATGACTTTAACCTAAAAAAAAATTGTTATCAAACCATAAGCATCTTTAGTGTGGAATAAATCACCCCACACTGAATAAAATTAAGCCTCTTGCTACACATTGCGCTTGCACAAATAACAAGTGGACAATGACAAATCACTTGCACCCAAGAAACAATACTAAATCACTAAATTAAGTTCATGTCTCTCTAACTCGCTCTTAAATAATTTTCTCATTTCTTTATAAAAAAAATAGTTTTATCACTTTATCAATATCTCAAATTATTATTTGTCGAATATATGTTTTTCAATTTAGTCTGAATTTTTATCAAAGATAGAGATTAATTAAAGATATTAATAGAATAAAAAATCTATTTAAGATTAACTTAGACAACAGAGATCAATTTAGTAGTTTACTCTAAAAAAAACCATTATATACCAATCCTCAACAATATAATTTGGATACTAAAGAATTTACTCTATATTTATTTATGCTTAATAACCACTTAAATATCTTATCTTCTTAAAACTTTATTCCATTAAAAATAAAATGCACACACTATATATATAGAATACTGAAAACATAGTGGTTTCTCTCTGTCTGACACGCAGGCAATGGCATAAACAAAAACAAATTGAAACCTCACTCATATAGCTATGGAATATGGCAAAACAAATATACAAAACAAGTTCTGAAAGTTCTTTTTATTCACAAGCTTCAATCTCTCCAATGGGTAATAAGTATAGATACATGTTTAATACACTATTTGGTTATGGAACCTCATGGAAACAAAGTAACACACCAAGAGGTAGAAGAATTTTCCATAGAGATGTTGAAAAAGAAGAATTTCAATATGCTAGTAGTCATTGTCTTTCATCCTACTACAGTGTTTTTGTTGTTAGATTAGCAATCATGGTTAGTAATAAAATTCTCTCTCTATATATATTTATGTTTTTGCCTCTTAATTTTTCATTAACTTCAATTACTATATAGCGAATATGTCACAATTTCACACATCTTAATAGTTTGTTATCAGTCAGTTACTAACTTATTTTCTATACAAGGGATGGAATCGCTTGTGTCAGATAGTAAGTTAGTAACTAATTATTAACTAACTAAATCCGTGATAAAATTGGATTATATATTGATATGATCGTCAAAATTATATTTTGTTTTGTTTTGTACAGGTAATGTTAGCCATTTTGATAGGGTTGTTAACCATATTAACATGGCATTTTACGAAGATTTATACGGCGAAATCATTGAGTAGTTTGGCTTATGGTTTGCGTTATGAACTTCTACAACGTCCGATTTTGAGGATGTGGAACATTTTGAACTCAACTTCTGAAATTACAACAGCTCAAGTCAAGTTATCTCAGTATGTTATTAGACGTTATAGCAACCCTGCATCTCAAGCAGAGCAAGTTGAGGTTGAATCTTAATTTATTACTCATTCATATTTTACTGTTTTATCATGAATAATAATCTTTACAATTATGGATAATCAATTTGATCTTCAAAATTAACAAAATAATTTATTACTCTAGTCTTCTTTATTTGGTCGATTTAGTCACTGAAATTATATCAGAAGGACTATTGTGATCGAAATTTTCAATTTCAGAAACTATTTTAGAATCTTACTATTTTCAGTGATTGAATTGTTTGAATTATATAATTTCTGAGACAAAATTGATAATTTACTCATAAGAAGTGCATGCAGTTTGATAACATTTTATATAAAAAATACAAATTTAACTGCTGAATCATGTAGCACTGTCTTAGTGATTAAGCTGTTTTATAACAGTCTTTATTCTTTAAAATACAAATTTAATTGGTGAATCATATAGCACTATCTTAGTGATCATGCTCATGATTTAAACTTGACATATATGATTTATATAAGCATATAACTTTATATTCAATATTTACTCAACATTTTATATATTAGATAAAATTTTGAGATGAACTATTAAGGTATATGAAGGGTGTGAATTTATTTTAGTATGAAAAATTTCAACCATGCTAGGTTGATTTGATGAAACTAAGAGAGAGAAAAAAAAATATAAAACTAAACTTACTCTTATATTGACACTTACCATATTATTAATCAATTATTGTTACATGTGTCTTGATTTTATTTGTAGCAGCTATATGAAGCAATGAGAGCAGTAACATGGTCACTATTTGCTAGCAGAAAAGCTCTAAACTCAATAACAATCAATTACAAAAATGGATTTGTTCAAGCATTCCATAGAGATCTAAAAGATAACAACACATTTTACATCTACTCAGATATTTCAAATTATTCCATGGTTGCAACAACTTCTAACATGGTCAATACCCTTTCAACTCATCAAGCATGGGATGACAAAACAATTCATGGAAATTTTTCAGCAATTTGGTATAGAGAACCACTTGATCCAGTAACCGGCGAAAAAATCGGAAAAGCAATGAAAATAGCACCAGAAGATTTAATCAACATAGCTGGACTATCACAAGTTCCTGATGGGGTAGCTACATGGCATGTAGCAGTTAGTAAATTTACAGATTCGCCGTTACTTTCGGCCGCATTACCTGTTTGGGATTCTGAAAATAAAAGTATTATGGCTGTTGTTGGTGTTACAACTGCTTTTTATAGTGTTGGACAGTTAATGAGAGAACTTGTTGAAATGCATAGTGGTCACATGTATTTAACTTCTCAACAAGGTTATTTACTTGCAACTTCTACAAATGCACCTTTACTTAGTAATTCAACTAAGCCACCTAAGCTTAAAATGGCTGTGGATTGTGAAGATGGTATTATAAAACTTGGTGCTGAGTGGTTGCAGAAAACTTATGGAAATCATTTTCCTAATTCAACTCATGAGGTTCATGTTGAGAATGCTAAGCTTGGTCATCAGCAATATTACATTGATTCATTCTACCTAAACTTGAAGAGACTTCCTTTGGTAATATATATTGCTTTTAAAATTTATAAGATATGTTGATTATACTTTAAGGTAGAAAATTTATAGGTGATCACCAAGGTTTTATATAAGATCTGCAACCGGGATTATGGTCGCAATGCAAAGGTTTTTTTATTTTTTATGTTTTCACGACTGTATTTGACCGCAAGTTTTTACAATGTTAAAAATCACGACCTAAAACTAAAAAAAGGGGATGCAATGCCGGTGTAAATTAGTTTTACACTAATATTCAATGAGAATTCAATATTTTACAGTTGTTTTTTAAAATGTAGTTACATAATGAAGTTATGTGGCAACACAATGAATTGTGATTGGATGTTAGCATAAAACTAGTTTACACCGACGGCTCAACCTTACAAAACCGGCTTGTAAAATGAGGATTGCCCTCACTTATAAAAACATATTCAGTTTAGGCCATCTCGCAACCGATGTGGGACTTCTTAACATTATGTTTTTTGTGTGTACAAATTATGACTTAAACTTTGTGCAGGTAGGTGTAATCATCATACCAAGAAAGTATATAATGGGGCAAGTAGATGAAAGAGCCTTCAAAACTTTGGTTATTCTTATATCTGCATCTTTATGCATTTTAGTCATTGGATGTGTTTGCATTTTGATATTGACAAATGGGGTATCAAAGGAAATGAATCTTAGAGCAGAATTGATTAGTCAACTTGAAGCAAGAAGAAAAGCAGAAGCATCAAGCAACTATAAAAGTCAATTTCTTGCAAACATGAGGTTTGTTTTTCAACTTCAGTTTAAAAATATTCAAACAATGGCATTTTATGACATAAATAACAACATTTTACTATATTTACAATAATTCATTTTAGAACGAACACATTAGGTTGAAGGCATGTCCGACACCAACACATGAGTTGACATTTAATTACTTCTACTTTTTAAAATTACTGATTTCTATATGTCACTGTCATGCCCGGTGTCTGTGTTATTGATTCATAAGCATATTAATTGTATGTGTTATATTATAGATGTATCATGTCCTATAATTTTCAAATTCTGTCATATTTTTATTGTTCATAAATTAGCTTTTCATGATTTGTCTTTTCTTGGTTGTATTACAGTCATGAACTAAGGACACCTATGGCAGCAGTAATTGGATTGCTTGACATTCTTATATCTGATGATTGTCTCACAAATGAACAATATTCAACAGTTACTCAAATAAGAAAATGTTCAACGGCTCTACTTCGTCTTCTTAACAACATATTGGATCTAAGCAAGGTGATAAATATATGATAAGCTAAGCCTTTTATTTAAAAAAATATTTGAAAACCAATTGCACTAAATAACAAAAAACTTCACTTTCTGCCAAAACACTTCCTAATATTTTTATAAAATTTAGGTGGAATCCGGAAAACTTGTACTCGAAGAAGCAGAATTTGACTTGGGACGCGAACTTGAAGGGCTTGTTGATATGTTTTCTGTTCAGTGCATTAATCACAATGTAGAAACTGTTTTAGATCTTTCAGGTATGATTCTTAACTAACCGGTTGCATCATATACTTTAATTTCCTATGAAGCACCGACAATTCATATGGAAGGTGTGTCTGGTGTCTGTCTGTCTGTCTGACCGATTCTTTAACAAGTTTGTGTTGCATGTAACTAATAACTATTTTCCATGCAGATGATATGCCAAAACTAGTTACAGGCGACTCGGCTAGGGTTGTTCAAGTATTTGCAAATTTGATCAACAATTCAATTAAGTTTACTACATGTAAGTAAAAATGTGTATATTCTTGTAAATAAAACAGTTATGAAACATATCATAATATTATTTTTTTAATTAAAGTGAGTGTTATAGGAGACTTGTCTAATTCTAAACTCTTTGTAAATGTACTACAGCTGGTCATGTTATTCTGAGAGGATGGTGTGAATACCCGAATTCTTGCAACGATAGTCCGAATTTTTATCTTGATCAGAAGAAATCAAAGATTTTACATAAGAGCAAAGATAAACCAAATGCAAATCATGCAAAGAGAATATCTATGAGAGATAACAAAGTGATACTTTGGTTTGAAGTTGAAGACACAGGCTGTGGTATGAACCTTAAAATTCTTATAATTACATTGAGGACTATAATATTTTGTCAAAATAATAATCAATTCAAGAATAAATCACAATGATTTGCTTCTTTTGTATATAATATAGGTATTGATCCAAGCAAATGGGATTCTGTTTTTGAAAGCTTTGAGCAAGCTGATCCATCGACTACTCGACTGTAAGTAAAAAAAATTCAAGATAGGAAATGAATTTGATCCAGTTAGTTGTCACTATTGTTAATGATCTCAGTAGTTGATGAAAATAAGGCGATTGAGATTTTAGTTTTTTGTTTGTCGAAGTCATGATGTGAGTCATTCGATCTTTATCCAACGACTAAGATCAGCTGAAGATTTACTGATTTCTGAATCCTTTACTTATTTCAGGCATGGAGGGACTGGTCTTGGTCTTTGCATTGTTAGGAACTTGGTGAGTAAGACCTCAATGTGTAAAGTTTCAAAATAAGTAAACTACAATATCACTCTTTATTAATGTATTTGATGAAGAAAAAAAGATGGACAATCACGCATTTGATGCAGTCATGTGATCTAAATTGTCGTTATTACTGTTGGATGGCAGGTTAATAAGATGGGTGGAGAAATCAAGGTTACTAAAAAGGAGGGTCAAGGAACATTGATGAGGTTATGCTTGCTTCTCAGTGCACCCATGGATGTCACAGAACAACATTGTGACGTAAATTTGACGGACAATGGCTTAGTGGTGAGTAAATCACTCTACTTATCAAATCATTCTTTAAAGTAACATATAATTCATTTCCAAAAATGTGCATTTCACTAAAACCAAGTGAATTTAAGGATGAGAAACATGTTATTAAATACTAAGTTTCAATGCAGGTTTTGCTTGCACTACAAGGCAACATGGGTAGAATAATAACATCCAAATGGTTAACAAAAAAAGGGGTGTGCGCATTGGAAGCATCTGAATGGAATGGACTAACTCAAATTTTGAGGGAACTCTTTCATGCAAGAAGTTCAATCCATAATAATAACAACTTTGATGCACACTATCCAACAAATCTTGAAGGATTCAAGTCGAAACTACTCAGCATAAAAGATATGAGGAATCCAATTTTTGTCATTGTTGTTGACATTGGTTTACTTGACTTAAGCACAGATATATGGAAAGAACAACTTAACTTGCTTCATAAGTATTTCGGAAGAGCAAAATTTGTGTGGATTTTAAATCATGACACATCAAATACCATAAAGACGGAGCTTCGTCGGAAAGGGCATTTATTAATGGTTAATAAACCTCTTTACAAAGGTAAAATGATTCATATTTTGGAAGCTGTTATAAAAGATAGGAATCTTGAGAAACAAAAGAAAAACATGAAAGACGGTGATGTGCATGAGTTTCTTGAGATTGATTCAACACATTTTGATGCTTCTACTAGCTCTGATGATTCTGACATATATGAAATTAGTGAAAAACCAATTTTAAAGGTAACCAATGAGAATGACCATTTGGAAGAAAATAATATGAGGAAAGAAGAATCTTGTTCCTCCGAAGACAACAAAGCTAAATCATTGTCCACAACCTTTGCAATAGAGGCTCATGATAGGGTGAGATCAAGAAAAGAAGTGAATGATAAGAAATCTCTTGAGGGATTAAGGATTTTACTTGCAGAAGATACACCAGTAATTCAAAGGGTTGCTACAATAATGCTTGAAAAAATGGGAGCTGTTGTTGTTGCAGTAGGTGATGGACAACAAGCAGTAGATGCTCTAAATTATATGGCAAGTTCTGAAGATTGTAGAAGAGAGTCTCTTCAAAAGGAAAGAAATACAAGATCACAAAATGAGATTTTGAGTTGTCATCCATATGATTTGATCCTAATGGATTGTCAGGTATGAGCTATATTTCAGCTTAATTTTAATAGCTTTAGGATCTCTCAATCTTACTTAGAGCCCATTTGGATCGACATATTTAAGCTTACCTATTCGCATATACGCTTGCGATGAGACTATTTGATAGAGCCTATGGAAACAATTTATGATATGTTCATAAGTTGTTTTTAGCTTATTTTCATAAGCTCTCCAGGATAGCTAATGAAAATAGCGTATAACTCATCTGAAAACAGTTTAATTTTATTTTATCTTTTATTATAGAAATAGATTATGCATAAGCACTTATATGATAAGCGAATAATCGAGTTGTTTGTCCAAACAAAGCCTTAATATAGTAAGAGTTTAATAACTATGTACTGACAGCGTAAGTTTTTGAAATATTTTGAAACACAGACATGTATTCATATGTTACCATGATACCTGTATACACATGACAAAAATTTACACTGTCATTGCATAGATATTTAATTCAAACAAAAATATCAATGTTAGCAAGTAGTGCCTTAAGAAGTAACTTTTTTATATCAGCTTAAATATACTGATTCTATATCTGTCTTCATGGAAAATTAGATGCCAAAAATGGATGGATATGAGGCAACAAAAGCAATAAGGAAATCAGAAGAAGGAACAGGAAAGCACATTCCAATTGTTGCTCTAACAGCTCATGCAATGTCTTGTGATGAAGCCAAATGCCTTAAGGTTGGCATGGATGCTTACTTAACAAAACCAATTGATTTCAAGAAGATGGTTTCCACCATTCTCTCGCTCACTAAACCCACAGCTTGACTTCTTTTCACTTTTGTCCCAAGCAAGCAAAGGATTTGAATTAAACAGCCTCAAAATGTACAGAGTTTTACGACATGTTAACATCAGAAATTACAGCTTGATATATGTATTCTAAAATGTACATCAATTTTCCTTACTGAGCTTACTAGTATCAGTAAACAACTGTAGCGTTCTTCGTGTGTGTGTGTGTGTAGTTGACTTTGCTGAAGGTAAAGCATTATGTTATGTATATCCAACATGATTACAAACTCATATTCATATGCTTCCTAGTAAAAATGAATGTATATAGAAAGGTAGAAGGAGTAAGGGTCCTTTTACAATAAAACTTTGTCATATAAATATATAAGTTGAATTTTGTTTATGAAAGTGTGTTTGTATTAAGAAGTCTTTATTTACATCTTAAACTTTGGTGGTTTTTTCTTCCTTCCATTTCATTACATGCAAGATAAATAAATAAATAGAATATCAAATTTATACACTATTATGCAACTGATGAAATAGAACAAATTGCTTCACTTCATTATATATATTCATAATCACATTAACAAAGTTTCCTCATCAGATTTCATCTCTGTCTATACTACTAAATATAAAAAACTCAAGCATAGCAGATAATAAAAACATATATCATACCTAATATTACTTTCTCTTTCATTTGTTATCAACAAAATGGAGAGTATGAAAAGAGCATCACTGTCATGAGTTTGAAAAGAGAGTTTCAAATAGAGTTTTAACATTTAAGAAGACGATGATGGTGGTTGTTGATTCCTTAGAACACTAATGAGGAGTTGCCTCAACTCTTCGTCTCTCTTCTCACGCAAAGCCATTAACCGTAAGATCTCTTCCTGTTGCCTTGCTAGACGCGCTAATTCCTCTTGATTCTTTAAGCAATGCTCTTTGAACAAAACCATAATTCCATCATCTTTTTCTTTTCTTTGTCTTTCTTCAACTGATTCCTTAGCTTCTGCTTGAGCAGCCTTATCAGAGTGAAACCAGAGATCATGCTGCACAACAGTTACTTTATTGGACGAAGAGGCTTTGTTTCTGATAGCATCGCTGCCGATTTCACCTTGAGTCTCAGATAAATAGACTCTGTCACTAGACATCCTTGCTTCTTTGCTTCCATTTGCATCATTAGAATCTTTCTCCAAACTGCGGCCTATTGAAAGTTCAATGTTATCTTTTGAAACTGGCCTTTCCGGTGGTAATATATTTTCATACGAAACATCAGCATATAAATCAACAACCTTCCTGGTTTTAGTTTTCGAACCATCATCACAAATGTTTCCAAACATAAGAGCGTCAACAAGATTCTGAACAAATCCAGGTGGAACACCAACATCATTACTACTTCTATTAGCTTTTCCTACACGAGGTCTATGTTTTCTTGAACTTGCACTTCTCTTCCGCTTCATAATGTTCTTGACAAAATCTTCGCAACCTAATACTGATTTCTTCCACCACTCTGCATAACGCGTGGTAACATCTGCCTCAAAAAATCTTGGTGGAAAATACAAATTTTTATCAGATATAGTTCTGCAGTAGTTTTTCCAAGCAACCGCGTTAGTCTCATTGAATCTAGGCACATAACTTGGAACATCTTGATCCATTCCAAATTGCATAGCAACTCTATGTGGGAGATATTGCTCTATAGAATCAAATCCAACTAGCTCACAAACTCTCAAGCATAAAACAAATGACAACATCTCTGCATCTAAATCTTTCTTACATATCCAAAAGTCATTATTTGGATAAAACGGTCGACACTTATCAACAGATCTAACATATGGACGCCAAAGAAAATCATCAACAGCTGAATTTAATGCCAACCTCACATTGTCAATTTCCAAAGCCTTAACCATATGCCACCTCAACAATACATTATCTCCATTGTTGATTAAGTTGGGGTTTGGTTGCAAATTTTTGAACCTCTCCCACACCTAAACTTGAACCAAGTAAAAGGGTGATTGTACATTAACCTCCAATTCCAATGGAAAGTTGACCATTGTTTTCAAATCAACGATCGATTTCTTGAACAAACTCAAATCCTTATATAAGCTAGCCAAAACTGCCGGTGCTAATGCAACAGGATTCCCTCTAGCAAGACGAACAGCGATAGGAAACAAACAACTTTTCACCACCTTGTTTTTATGAGGAAAAACAAAAAGTGCCAACCAAGTAGCAAGAAATGCTTCATGCTCAATTTCACTACTCTCATTAATAAAAATATCCATCCATAATGAGACTCTAGGCTTACCTGATTTACTCTTACAAAGCTGTTTTCTTACAAGAATCAATTTTTTTTCCACCTCTCTCATTTCTTGATCTTCAAGTAAAGTGAAAACAGGATCACCAAAAAGCGAGTAACCCCCCAAAACCATAACATCCTCCAAAGTAATTGTTACCTCACCAAAGGGAAACACAAAGGTATTTGTATCACAACACCATTTCTCAACAACCCCATAAACCAAGTTTTGATTTTTCATTATGTGACTATAAGTACTCATTATAGGTTCAAAGATGCAAGCTTTTTTCCACACTGATTCATACTTGAGTTTAAGTTCATCAACCCACTTAACCCATTTTGTTTGTGGGTAATGCCACCACCCATTGAAATGGATTTTCAAAGGTGGCTTAAACTCAGAAGTTGAAAATGAAGAAGGGTTAAACTGAAAAGTAGTTTCATCAGTGGAATTTGCAATTGGTTTGAGAAAATGGGCAGTTCTGAAAACTTGTTTACTATCACCAAGTGATGAAAGCATGAAACTTTCTCTCATCTCCATGATGGTATCTTCAGATGGTTGTTGATGATGATGAATCATGGGTGGAATTAGGTTATTGAATAAAAAGTTTTAATCTTTGATAGATGAAGTTGAAGTTTGAAATGTGAAGGTTAAGTAACAAGGAGGAACCATTTCTGGTTTTTTACAAAAAAGAAAAAATGGTTGTTTTGTACTGTGAGGAGGCTGAGAGTGGTGTTGTGGTGTTTTTGACCATTTTTTTTGTATTGTAACCAAAATTGGCAAAAAAATATCATGCTTTTTGCAACTTCTCAAAAACATTTTCTTGCATAGACTAAAAGGGTAAATGGGTATAAAATGTCGAAATTGTTAAGTCGGACGTTTATGATCGAGATTTGATTTCTAATCACTCCATTTTGAGTGTGTGAGTTTATGTAGGGGTATTCAAATCCAATCTAAAAATAACCGAAAATCAGACCGTAAAAACCGAAAATTGAAAATAACTGAAGTTTTTCGAATATGTTTGGACCACCTTATAGCAAAATTGATTGATTCAAATTGGATTTCGGATGACTCCATGAAAACCAAACCAATCCAAATTAAACCAAAGTTTGTGTTATAAACTCAACTATTTCTCTATTTTTGTTATCACAAAAAAATATTATTTTTCTTTTTATAAAGAGCGTTAAAATAGAAAATATTTTTTTACAATAGCAATTAGCAACACACGAAAGAAATATTTATGTTCTCCCAAGACATCACCGCCTCTCTTTTTTTTACCAACAAGCACTCAGTTCTCTTTTTTTTTTCTTCCAACAAACACTCAGTTCTCTTTTTTTCCCGACAAGTACTCAGTTCTCTTTTTTTCCCGACAAGCACTCAGTTCTCTCCATTTGGCCCATATATTTTAAATCTAGCACTATAATTATTGTTGTAGTTGCATAGAATTAGATCGGATTTAAAAATTGAATAAAACCGAACCTAAATAAACTGCATAAAATTGGATCGGATAATTTTTTAGTCATTCATAAATCGAGCTAAACTACATACTATTATTTTCTCTTTAGATCGGATGACTTTTTACCTCATAACTGGTCCATACACAAGCATTTCTCATCTATGTAAAAAAAAAAAAGATAAATGTGTACAAAATCCAAATTATCCTCTTTTTACTTATTTGTGTGCGCTTTTGAAATTTTCTGACGCTAACCTACTGCATGCGCTTAATGTTCCGACGCTAATTCACAGCACCCGCTTAGTAAGGTTTAATTTCGGAAAAATTAAAAATTTGGCCCATGCAGGTCTCGAACCTGCGACCTTCGCGTTATTAGCACGACGCTCTAACCAACTGAGCTAATGGGCCAAGTTGAATATTATAAGACGTAAACAGTATTTAACAATTAATTTCAACATTTTCAACTTCTATTACCAGTATTTTCAATACTCTTAAACATTTTTGAACGAGGTGAATCCCTTTATTTCAGTGGATAACACACTATTAAACTTTGTGACTTAAATTAAATTTGGGACAAGTGATATGTAATTGGTTTATCATTCAACACTTCTTATGGGTATTTGAGTTAACATTTTTCGATTCTAAAACTAGATATGTTTGGCCAAAGGTTGTGGGTATAACATGCTTTTGCCCAATTGATAATTTTGGAAAAATAAATGAATCAAAAGAGAGCATAGAATAAAATGTAAATTACATTTGTAGTAGTATACATTTCACAACTTATAGTAAAATACATGATAGTATGTTTTTATGTGGAACAAATAAAAAACAATTTAACAACATTGTTTCAATTGTTTTATTTGTTGAGCTCAAGCAAGTAACCAATGATCACAACAGTTGAGGCAATAACAAATCCTATAACTACCTTGTCTAATTTGGAACGATAATCACAATAGGGATTGAAATTGAAACCTAGCTCAGAGAGTTTCTTGTGTGATATTGCATAATCTTTAAAAAATGCATCTTCATCCTGGTATAATATTGTACATATTAGACAAACTCTTAATATAATAAAGAAAACAAAAAAGGTAATTAAGGGCAATATATACCTTAGCATAGAGTTCAACATATTTGCGAAACTCATGATCTTCAACTAAAACCTTATCTGTCGGAAGCTTCAATAAATCGTTTGATTCCAATTTGAATAATTCCCTAAGTTAAGTTAATCTTGTGTTAATTTTAAAATTTACATACAATATTAATTTTGATTAAACAAATTAACATGAAACAGATTAGCTTACACAAAATAGGAGTTATCAAACTTAAGAGGGTCTCTTGTCCATTGACCTTCAAAGTCAGAACGGTCTTTATGTGCCTTACCCTTATCAATTAAAATGAGATTAATTTAAATTTATATATTCTTCAACAAATATATAAAAAAAAAAATGTACTCTTCAATTTATGATTCATAATCATACCAAAGTGTGACCTCCAGAGAGAGCTACGATGTCTTTATCAGTGAGACCCATGCGATAAAAGACCTCTCTTAAATGTGATGCACCTGATTTATTTATTTTTAATTTTTGTTTCATGTATCAATTAGTGAAATCATTCTAAGTAATTTATGTGTAAGACTCAAGATCCAATCATATGATATTTTTTACCTTGTTTGGCATCTGGAAGGCGACCTTCTTGTGGAGATTCCAATGAATCCTAATTCAAAACAAAACACCAGCTAATAGTATATATTAACACGTCGATAACGATAAAATTTTTAAAAATAACATAATTCAGTGCAATCACAAATGTTAGTGTCATGTCAAACGTTAACTATGAATAATACCTTTCTACCGGGAACAAAGTGAATAGTTGGACCCCCGGTGACCTCTACCGCTACAACTCCAGCTAGCTGAAATACGTACATACGTCAAATTGATATTATAATATGATGGCTCAACTCAACATGTTGATCTACTTTCTATTATTTATATTTTCAGAGAAAGCGACAATCACTACTAAAAACTCATACAAAATTATAAAGTTTCGAATTCAATCTCTATACAAGCAACATTAGTATTTGTCATTGAACTAGGTCTTATAGACTACATGTTAATATACTCATGACATAAATAACCAATATCTTTATTATACTAAAAATAATTAATATCTTGATTACAATAAACAAAGTAATAAAATAACCTGGTAAAGGTCTGCATATGAAATTTTGGGGTGTTTAACCTTCACTTCCTCTGTTTCTCAAACAATAATTGATTAACCAACAAAGAGGAGATTATTAATTTCAATCAAATTAATCAAATTAAACAAATTAAGATCACTAAACCACTGTTTTCTCTCACTCACCACATAATTCAACTGCTGTTTTCAATCCTTTGTTTGCAGAATGATTAAGCTCTTGTTCATTCCTAATAGAACCATTAGGACCTCCTGTTCTTGTTTTTGCATCATAGGTACCGGCATCATGCCATCTATAATTAATAATAAATAAAAAAATATATTATAACAATTTATTTACCTATAATAAAATGTTTTTTCCGCTAAACTCAGTTGTTAAAAACATCACATTTTAAATAGATTTAATTAACGTACGCTAATCGAAGCATGAGAGGAGCGCATTTTTTGTTAGAAATAAGAGACCGAAGGTCACGACGAGTCTTCTCGATTTCCTTAACATACTCTGCATCAACTCCATATCCAGTTGCCATATATAGTTGCAATCTATGGAAGCTAGAAGTGAAGTATATAAATATGTTTTTCTTTTTCTTTTGCGTGTTGTGAATGTGATGTGGTTGATTAATTTATAGGAAGAGAATGAATGAAGAATATGCTGGTTATGTTAGCATGGCATGCATATATGCAAGTAAAGGATTGATTACATTCTTTTTTATTGCTTTGTTGCTGCGAAAAGTGGAAAAGGAAATTGTTTTTTCTTATGTTGCTTCACAACAAGAACATTCTATCAACTTCCATTACTATGGTCTATGGTCGTACAAAATTTTAGAAAATAAAGATTAGTCATAGAATATATATTCGCTTCATATTTGCAAGAAAATGTGCTCGAAAATTCTAAATGAAGTTAGATGAACACAAGCATGGCAGATCTTGCTCAAAATATTGAGGGAATGATAAGTATTAACTAAAATATTATAATTAAAATTAATAGAAATTATATATTATCTCGGTACCAAAATATAAGTCGTTTTAACCATATTACACAAATTAAGAAATGTAATTATTACTGTATGGAAAAGAGAAATTGAGTTAGTTTACAAAACTGTCTTTCATTAATGGTATGGAAAAGATAAATTGAAGAAGTAAATAAACAGATAAACAGTTAAGGGTGTATAATAAGAAAAATAGCATTAAATATTTCATTGGTATTGTAAGGTGACTTATATTTTGGTACAAAATACTGCTTGAAGATTTTTAATTTAAGTGTCAACTTATCGACACACTATATATATATATGGGCTGCTAACTTTGATCATGTGGGTCGAAGTTAGCAAACACCCACATGTAATTACAATGGGAGTGCATGTGGGGGCTTATGACTAACGTCCTGCCGATGATAACGACATGAAAAAATCAAAGAAGCCTAAAACAACAACCGCTTCTGCCGTTGCTGACGGCAAGAAAAAATTGTTCCAGAGATAGCACTTCTCAAAGGCCTCGCCAAATTCATTGCGAAAACTGAGGAAGATCCGGCCAAAACTCTAACAGTTTTTCTTGGTTGTGTGAAAAAATTGATTAGCTTTCCAGTTACACGAGAACAACTGAAAGATAAGGTTCGGGGGCTGAGGAGGAAATTTCAGAATCAAGAGAAAAGTTTGAAGAAAGGAAAGTCTTTTATTTTCTCCAAACCTTTTGAGAAGAAAAGTTTCAAACTTAGGAAAAAAATTTGGGGTTCTGGTGGTAAACTTGGTATTGTTGAAGCTGAAGAAAGTGGAAATGCAAATAATGATTTGGGTTTGATTTTGAATGAAACGGTTAATTTCGACAAAAGTGTAGGACGAGCGATTGGGTTGAGTTTGGATGATATGAAGAGGGGACTTGAGTTAATCCCTGAATCTAAAAGGGTAAAGTTTGAGAGAAGATGGAAGGAAATTCGTGTTGCTGAATTTCCTCAAAAGGTTGAATTTCTTCAGCAACACGAATATTCTTCCATCTTCTCTCAAACTCTACCCTTTTAGATTCAGAGATTAACTCAAGTCCCTTCTTCATATCATCCGAACTCAACTCAATCGCTCGTCCTACACGTACTCTTGTCGAAATTAATCGTTTCATTCAAAATCAAACACAAACCATTATTTGCATTTCCACTTTCTTCAGCTTCAACAATACCAAGTTTACCACCGGAACCCTAAATTTTTTTACTAAGTTTAAAATTTTTCTTCTCAAAAGGTTTGGAGAAAATAAGAGACTTTCTTTTCTTTAAACTCTTCTCTTTATTCTGAAATTTCCTCCTCAACCCCCAAACCTTTTCTTTCAGTTGTTCTCGTGTAACTGGAAAGCTAATCGACTTTTTCACACGACCAAGGAAAACTATTAGATTTTTGGCCGGATCTTCCCCAATTTTCGCAATGAATATGGCGAGGCCTTTGAGAATTGCTATTTCATCCTTTTCCGTGAAAATTCTCTAGAACAAATTTTTCTTGCCGTCAGCAACGGCAGAAGCGGTTGTTGTTTTAGGCTTCTTTGATTTTTTCATGTCGTTATCATCGGCAGGACGTTAGTCATAAACCCCTCATATGCACCCCTATTGTAATTACATGTAAGTCATACTTGCTAACTTCGACCTACATGGTCAAAATTAACAACCCTATATATATATATATATATATATATATATATATGTCGATAAGTTGACACTTAAATTAAAAATCTTCATGCAGTATTTTGCCATCCAAGAAACAAGAGCTTCCATACTTCAGTGAATATTTGCATAATTGTCTAATATATAGGCCTTACATCTATTCCTTTAAGAATGAAATCTCTCATCACCTCATCAGTACTATTTTTCTGCAAAACACTCATCTGGACTTGTTTATCTTGAAGACTTGAATTGAAGAATTTTCCCATCTCAATCTCCAACCACCCATCGCTTCTTATGCAAAGTTTGTTGAGTTGCCTCAATACAAAACGACATTTGCATGTTATTGTTACCATCGGGCCATGACTGCACTCAAAGCTATGCACTTTCACGTTTGGATGCAAACTGACAGATTTAGTAATGCAATGTCTACCTTCAACACCAACAGATAACTCCATAGGTTCGTTCTCAAATCCACAGGAAGTACTACCCAACTTGTACATGAGAAATGCCGCGTAATGAGTATTTGGGGACAAGGAAAGAGTGTTAATCATCCCACGAATCTCAAGCCGTGACACAAAAATAAGCTGAACAATTTTAGGGTACCTGTCAAAGATAAAAATACATGAACTGAGAAAAAAGTTGAAAGTGATTCATAGTATCATAGATACAAGTGTAAATATATGTTAACTATACTAGTATATATTCAACTACCACAAATGAGTTTACTTTATATGATAAAATCTAGTAGAAATAGAAAAGTCTACATATATTTACTTGTTTGATAGATGTATTTCGTCTTATTCTTTTGTTATGGCCAAAAGGTTGATGCCTTGATGGCACAATGATAGAAACCGAACCGAGATAGAATAGTCCCAACTCAAAGATAGCCTACACCCCAGGCCCAGTTCTAGGGGCAGGCACTAAGTGCGACGGCCATGGGCCCATGAATTTAGGGGGCCTAGTATATAGATATAAATATATAATACTCATATATTATTAAATAAAATATACATTAGTATTCTTTTAGGGGCCTGGTATTATATTTTTATACTCAACTTTTTACTTTTTTTTTGGTGAAACTCAATCTTTTGCTTTAATTCTTCTTTTTTATTTTCCACCAATCACACTTCACATAATATTACCAATTTATACTCATTATCTTTATTAGAAACTTTTCACTTTTTGAATATACCGTCAAAATTCTCATCAAACCTAATTCAATTCAATACTACTCCAGAAGAATATCAGTCACCAGAAGAATCATTTAAAGTCGACTATTTTCTTATTGTTGTTGATATGGCAATTACTTCTTTGAAGAATAGATTTGAGGAATTGAAGACATTTGAAAGTATCTTTGGATTTTTATATGATTCACAAAAGTTAAAGTCATTGGATGATAATGCTTTGAAAGATTGTTGTGTTAATTTTCACTCAACTTTTTCTCATGAGAATTTATCAGATGTTGATGTAGATGATTTTTTCTCTGAATTAAGAGTGTTACAATCTACTTTGCCAACTGAAACGATGTCTGCCATTGATATTCTTAAATTTGTTAAAGTTGCAGATTGTTATCCGAATGTATCTATTGCTTATAGAGTTTTACTGACGGTGCCTATGTCCGTAGCATCGGTGGAAAGAAGTTTTTCAAAACTGAAGTTGATTAAAACCTACTTGAGGTCAACAATGTCACAGGAGCGGTTGAACGGTTTGGCAACTTTGTCAATTAAGAAAGATACGTTGAATAACATTGATGTTGATGAGCTTATAAATGATTTCGCAACTCAAAATGCTCGAAGAAAATGCTTCAAATGAATTGAAGAGTAAAGAGAAGTTTTTGATATTTTGTAAAACTATTATTTTCCATCTTCTTTTGATTTGGCAGCTTTTATTTTGTTCTCTTGAATTGTAATGAATTTTGTTTTCACCTCTTGGTTGTGCACATTTTGTGCAATCTAATGTGTGTCTTTTAATTTATGCATTTGATTCTTTGGTTGATTCAAAAAAAAAATATGTATTATGTCATATTATATTAAATAAAATATATTAATTTTTTTACGATTGGCCTAAGGCCCACAAAATATCAGAAACGGGGCTGCTACACCCCAACAAAAGCAAAACCGAAGTCGCAACACAATCTAAGGAAAAACATTTGATACCGACGCGGTAGATCAGATCAATAAAAAAAAATCAAGATCAATATTTTAGAAAATCAACTACACACGACAACAACCGAAACACCAATGACTAGAAATCACCACCATGAGGCGACAACACCAAACCCACCCTAACCAAAGACCAAGAAATAGAACATGACCTGAGAAAAACACATCAATTAACACCAGTGCAATAGAGGTCAACCAGAGACCATAAATCCTACAACTCTCAACACCGCCGCACAAATAACACACAAAATCACTGTCGGAGTTGCTGTCGAAGCTGCCACCGTACCGGAGCAACAAAACTCCTCCATCACCAGAAACTACAACCATCAAAAATGAGTTCCATATTTGGAATATCACCGGTTTGAAAATTTTATGTTGATAATTGAACATTTTTAGTAAAATGTAAATTTTATAATAATAATAATAATAATAATAATAATAATAAATAAATAAATTTATATTTATTGTCTTTGTAATTCATTAATATTAAAAATGAAGATTCGTGTATCCAAAAACAAAAATGAAGATTTCGTGAATACTCAACTCAATACCTTCAACAACAAAACAAATCAATTGAGAAGATAATATTGTATAATGGGTAAATAGGTCAATATCCCTCTTGTAAATACATGATGTTTGTAATACCCCAGTAAAAAAAAAAATTTAGAATGCTCCTATATAATGTTTGATTTTTTGCGATACCCTCAGACTCAATCAAACTTAACAAAAAAACCCCTCAAAAATATAATTTTAGCGGGAATTTTAAACCGCCACAAAATATTATGGTTGATTGAGTACAGGAGGATTCTAAAAAAATCAAAAAAGTATTGCAAAAATCACATATTTTACAGGAGTTTTTGGCCTATTTACCTAGTATAATTAACACGAAAATAAAATAAAGTAAGAGCTTACATGGATTTAAACGTAGAAAGCCAGTTTTCGTTACCAGGCACACCAGTGACACCACAATCAATGGTGAGTGATCTAGCATTAAGCATGTAACATATTTTTCCACTCTTTCTATCCAATTCAAAGCTCTACAACATTACAACACATCAAAAACTTGTTAGCATTCTGACCTAAACATCTTAAAAAATCAATTCAATGATTCACCTACGTTAAACCACCAATTTGATACCGCATATTGGAAAATGTTTTTAAATAGGTCTTTATTACATCAATTAAGTTCTCCTTATATTTTCATAATTTAATATCAATTTGATCGTTACCTTTATTCAGTTACTTCCAAGTTATTCCCTAATATAAATAAAATTTTGAATCATAAATATATTCATAAAGTCAGAGATTTATTTAGGAGCGTTTTAACATAACCTAAGAGAGTTATTACCTTTTTACCGTTGTCGAACATGATGATAGGTTGACGAAAGAGAGCGAGAAAGAGAGCCTTTTTGGTAGGACCGTTGGCAAGGGTGTGTGAGTGTGAGATGATATAGTCGACAAATTGGGAGTCATCAGAAGGGAGAAAATAATTCCAACCGGCGTCGGAACTGGCGGCAGAACGGAAAGTAATAGAAACAACGGAGAGCCTACCAACGTCAACAGGAGTAGTGTGAGATAGTATTGTGGCGATACATTCCTCTGGTAATTCTTCAAATGCTACCATTCTTTTGCTTTTTTACCCGCGAAGATATATATGAGTAACTGTGAAAATTGGTCTTGGAGAGTATCTCTATAAGTTTATAGTACTTTATACAGTTTTATTAGGCTTTGGATTTCTTTTCTTTTTCTTTTGCAAATTAGGGTTTTGGATATATAATGAGTAAAGTGAGTAAATTGATAATAGTCAAACAAAAAAAGCAAAAAAAAAACAAAGAGAAAATTAAAGATTTTTATTTTAATTTCGTTAAGTAATCTATTTTTTTCCCTTCCTGGACTAATGCTTAGGATTACGAATATTATGTTAGTGTGTCAAAAAAAGGATTATGAATGTTATTATTATTTTAATTTTCAATCCTTTGTTTGCAGAATGATTAATATAATTTTGCCTTCTCAAAAAAAAGTTCTTTTTTTTTTTTTTTTGACAAGGAATGATTAAGTTCTTGTTCTTTCCTAATAGGACCCCCGGTTCTTGTTTTTGCGTCGTAGGACCAGCATCATGCCAGCTATAATTAATAATAAATTCTTATACAATTTATTTACGTATAATAAAATATATTTTTTTTCGCTTAACTCAATTGACTCAATTGTTACAAACATCGCATTTAATAAACCTCATTAATGTACGTTAATCGAAGCATGAGTTTTTTGTTAGAGATATAAGGGAACGAAGGTCGCGACGAATCTTCTCAATTTCCTTAATATACTCTGCATCAACTCCATATTCAACTGCCATAGTTGCAATCTATGGAAGCTAGAAGTGAAGTATACAAAATATGTTTTTCTTTTGCGTGTTGTGAATGTGATGTGGTTGATTAATTTATAGGAAGAGAATGAATGAAGAATAATATGCATGGCATGCATATATGCAAGTAAAGGATTGATTTACATTCCTTTTTATTGCTTTGTTGCTGCGAAAAGAGGAAAAGGAAATTGTTTTTTTTTTTTATAAGCAATATTATTATTATTATTATTATTATTATTATTATTATTATTATTATTATTATTATTATTATAAGGGAAATTGTTTTTTCTTATGTTGCTTCACAACCAGAACATTCTATCAACTTCCATTACTATGGTCGTACAAAATTTTAGAAAATAAAGATTAGACATAGAATATATTCGCTTCATATTTGCAAGAAAATGTGCTCGAAAATTCTAAATGAAGTTAAGATGAACACAAGCATGGCGGATCTTGCTCAAAATATTGAGGGAATGATAAGTATTAATTAACTAAAATATTATAATTAAAATTAATAGAAATTATATATTATCTTCGTACTAAAATATAAGTCGTTTTGACCATATTACACAAATGAAGAAATGTAATTATTACTGTATGGAAAAGAGAAATTGAGTTAGTTTACAAAACTATTTTTCATTAATGGTATGTAAACGATAAATTGAACAAGTAAATAAAAAGATAAACTAATAAATAGTTAAGGGTGTATAATAAGAAAAATATCATTAAATGTTTCTTTGGTACTGTAAAGTGACTTATATTTTGGTACAAAATACTGCTTGAAGATTTTTAATTTAGGTGTCAACTTATCGACATACTGTATATATATATACACTAACTTTGATCATGTGGGTCGAAGTTAGCAAGCACCCACATGTAATTATAATGGGAGTGCATGTGGGGGGCTTATGACTAACGTCCTGCCGATGATAACGACATGAAAAAATCAAAGAAGCCTAAAATAACAACTGCTTCTGCCGTTGCTGACGGTAAGAAAAAATTGTTCAAGAGAATTTTCAGAATTTTCACAGAAAAGGATGAAATAGCAATTCTCAAAGGCCTCGCCAAATTCATTGCGAAAACTGGGGAAGATTCGGCCAAAAATCTAACAGTTTTTCTTGGTCGTGTGAAAAAGTCGATTAGCTTCCCAGTTACACGAGAACAACTGAAAGATAAGGTCCGGGGGCTGAGGAGGAAATTTCAGAATCAAGAGGAGAGTTTGAAGAAAGGAAAGTCTCTTATTTTCTCCAAAAAAGAAAAGTTTTAAACTTAGCAAAAAAGTTTGGGGTTCTGGCGATAAACTTAGTATTGTTGAAGCTGAAGAAAGTGGAAATGCAAATAATGATTTGGGTTTGATTTTGAATGAAACAGTTAATTTCGACAAAAGTGTAGGACGAGCGATTGGGTTGAGTTCGGATGATATGAAGAGGGGACTTGAGTTAATCCCTGAATCTAAAAGGGTAGAGTTTGAGAGAAGATGGAAGGAAATTCGTGTTGCTGAATTTCCTCAAAAGTTTGAATTTCTTCAGCAACACGAATTTTCTTCCATCTTCTCTCAAACTCTACCCTTTTAGATTCAGGGATTAACTTAAGTCCCCTCTTCATATCATCCGAACTCAACCCAATCGTTCTTCCTACACGTACTCTTGTCGAAATTAACCGTTTCATTCAAAATCAAACTCAAACCATTATTTGCATTTCCACTTTCTTCAGCTTCAACAATACCAAGTTTACCACGGTACCCCAAATTATTTTGCTAAGTTTAAAACTTTTCTTCTCAAAAGGTTTGGAGAAAATAAAACACTTTCCTTTCTTCAAATTTTTCTCTTGATTCTGAAATTTCCTCCTCAGCCCCCGAACCTTATCTTTCCATTGTTCTCGTGTAACTGGAAAGCTAATCGACTTTTTCACACGACCAAGAAAAACTGTTAGATTTTTTACCGGATCTTCCCCAATTTTCGCTATGAATTTGGCGAGGCCTTTGAGAATTGCTATTTCATCATTTTTCGTGAAAATTCTCTGGAACAATTTTTTCTTGCCATCAGCAACGGCAGAAGCGGTTGTTATTTTAGGCTTCTTTGATTTTTTCATATCGTTATCATCGGCAGGACGTTAGTCATAAGCCTCCCACATGCACCTTATTGTAATTACATGTGGGTCATTCTTGTTAACTTCGAATCACATGGTCAAAGTTATATATATATATATATATATATATATATATATATATATATATATATATATATATATATATATATATATATATATATATGTATATGTGTGTGTGTGTGTCACATATATAGTATGTTGATAACTTGACACTTAAATTAAAAATCTTCAAGCAGTATTTTGCCATCCAAGAAACAAGAGGTTCCATACTTCAGTGAATATTTGCTTAATTGTCTAATATATAGGCCTTACTTCTATTCCTTCAAGAATGAAATCTCTCATCACCTCATCAGTACTCTTTTTCTGGAAAACACTCATCCGGAGTTTTTTATCTTGAAGACTTGAATTGAAGAATTTTCCCATCTCAATCTCCAACCACCCATCGCTTCTTATGCAAGGTTTGTTGAGTTGCCTCAATACAAAACGACATTTGCATCTTTCCAGCGGGCCATGAGTGCAATCAAAGTTGTGCACTTTCACGTTTGGATACAAACTGACAGATTTAGTAATGCAATGTCTACCTTCAACACCAACGGATAACTCCATAAACTCGTTCTCAAATCCACGGGAAGTACTAGACAACTTGTACACGAGAAAAACCGTGTAATGAGTATTTGGGGACAAGGAAATAGTGTTAATCATCCCGCAAACCTCAAGCCGCGACACAAGACAAAGCTGAACAACTTCAGGGAACCTGTCAAAGATAAAAATACATGAACTGAGAAAATATTGAAATTTGAAAGTGATTCATAGCATCATAGATGGAGTATTTATAAGTAGTATATATTCAACTACCACAAATGAGTTTATATGTTTAAATCTAGTAGAAATAGAAAAGTCTAAAGATATTTACTTGTTTGATAGATCATAGATGTATTTCGTCTTATTTTAAAACTTTCGATCTCTTAAACAATTATAAAGAAATTTATTAAAAATAAAAATTATCTAGACAGCACTCAATTTTTTTTATTTAGATTTAGCCCCCTCATAAAAACATGTCTAGCTAATTCTGGCCTACAAAAATTATTACAAAGTAATTCTAACTTTTATTTGCTACGGCTAAAATTTTACGTTTTAAAATGAATAAATTATATTAATTCTTCATGAATTAACATATTTACCTCACTACACTTGTGTTGGAACCACTTAATTGAGGTCTACTTTCAAACCCCATAAATAAGAAAGACATCTCTCACTTTCACCACCTAAACGAGTTCTACTTTCAAACCCCATAAATAAGGAAGACACCCCTCACCTTCGAGCCCACATACCACATAAGACACAAACTCTGCCAAAAAAATTGTCACTAGACACTAACTCCTGATCTCAAAGGAATACAATCGACTCATCAGAATTCAAACAACACTTTGAGGCAAAAGACTGATGGAGCAACGGTAGAAATCAAACTTAGATAGAATAGTCCCAACTTGAACATGACCTACACTCCAACAAAAACAAAACCGAAGACGCAACACAACCCAAGGAATTTGACACTGACGCGGTAGAGGTCAACCAGACACAAATAAATCTACAAATCTCAATAAATTTGGAAACAACCCGAAAATCAAAATTCTAGAAAACCAACTACACACGGCAGCAACCGAAATGCCAATGACTATAAATTATTTTATTAAACATTTTATAATAATAATAATAACAATAATAATAATAATAATAAAAGAAAAATGAATTTAACATTTTATCAAACGATGAATCAATTGAGAAGATAATATAGTATAATTAACACGAAAATAAAATAAAGTAAGAGCTAACCTGGATTTAAGCATAGAAAACCACTTTTTGTTTTCACCAGCAGTGACACCACAATCAATGGTGAGTGATCTAGCAGAAAGCATGTAACATATTTTTCCACTCTTTCTATCCAATTCAAAGCTCTACAACATTACAACACATCAAAAACTTGTTAGCATTCTGACCTAAACATCTTAAAAAATCAATTCCATTATTAGCCTACGTTAAACCACCAATTTGATACCGCATATTGTAAAATATTTTTAAATAGGTCTTTATTACATCAATTAAGTCCTTCTTATATTTTCATAATTTAATATCAATTTGATCGTTACTTTTATTCAGTTACTTCCAACTTATTCCCTAACATAAATAAAATTTTGAGTCATAAATATATTCATAAAGTCAGAGATTTATTTAGGAGCGTTTTAACATAACCTAAGAGCGTTTTATCAATAATATATATTTGCTGTTCAATAAAAAGAAAACATAACCTAAGAGAGTTATTACCTTTTTGCCGTTGTCGAACATGATGATAGGTTGACGAAAGAGAGCGAGAAAGAGAGCCTTTTTGGTAGGACCGTTGGCAAGGGAAGGAGAGTGTGAGATGATATAGTCGACAAATTGGGAATCAGAAGGGAGAAAATAATTCCAAACAGCGTCGGAACTGGAGGCTGAACGGAAAGTATTAGAAACAACGGAGAGCCTACCAACGTCAACAGGAGTCGTGTGAGATAGTATTGTAGCGATACATGCTTCTGGTAATTCTTCAAATGCTGCCATTCTTATTTTGCTTATTTTACCCAAGAAGATACTGAGTAAATTGTGAAAATTGATCTTGGAGTATCCTATAAGTTTATACTAGTTTTATTAGGGTTTGGATTTCTTTTCTTTTTCTTAGCAAATTAGGGTTTTGATGGATTATCTAAAGTGAGTAAATTGATAGACCTTTTTAATCGTAGTCAAACAAAAAATAAAAGAGATTTATTTTGGTTATTAAAAAAAAAAAATTCATAAATAAAGAGAAAATTGTTGTAATATTGGACCTAAAATCAATTTAGAATAATAAATAATTATAAATATAATCATCAAATTAATATGAGAATAAAATAGAATAGAGTCAGTAGTAAATTTATCTTGATTTTGTAGTGATTCATGTCGTCAACACCACCAACTACGGATGTCTTCCAAATATAGTGAACCATATAATAACTGGAGGCGTGCTGTGACACTAAACTAAAAAATTATTCGCAATATTGCGCAACTCCCTCAGAGTACAACCGGTTCTTCTCCACGATAAATATATCGAGGCTATCAATACACAAGAATATCAACAAGGTCAGTGAGTCAAGCAATATATCAATCACTATTTATAAAATTATAAAAACTCTTCTATTTCCAATGACATTCTCCGTTTTCATATATCACATTCTACCGTCCCTAAAAAAACTACATATTGTACCTCTTTTTATTGTTAAAATAATAATGATAGTTAAATGAGTGTTATTGAGGAGATAATGCAATATTAAAATGGTATGTTATATTTCTCTTTTTAACTCTTCATATTAAAGAAAAACAGACCGAATTGGTATTAATAGTAATTGCTACAAGAATTGATTTGATAAAAACCATTAAGTAAAAACAATTTAATATATACAACAAAAATTAAAGATTGAACCAAAAAAAATAATCACTTATTTTCTCTTTTCTTACGTCGGAGGTCATGACTTTTCTTTTCCATAAATAATCACTTATTTTCTCTTTTCCATCTATTGTGTATTCATATGTATCATGACCGTCGTTATCTTCTAATAGTAAGAGCATCTCCATTGGTGAACTATACCAATAGTATTTTGTGGGTCCCATTAAAACCACATCATCTTAAAATAACTCACTTATTTTTTACTCCATCAGTACAACCACAAAAAATTCATATTAGTTCCCACAACTTTACAACACATTAATATTTTATTTATATTTAATTTTATAACACCTTAAAATATTAGTTTTAGTGTTGGGTCCCCACACCTTTTAATCAAAGCAGTACTGCCACGTGAAGGAATGGTTGTGATACTCTAATGGTGAACTTGGTGAAATTCTCTAAATTATAGTTCTCCACGTTGGCGAACCATATGAAATTCCAAGCGATGGAGATGCTCTAAGAGCTTGAAGGAGGTTGGCTTTTTGTCTAAAGTTAAGAGTTGTTTCAAAACAATCATGTTGGTTAAGGACTCATTCTGAGCAATTGCCATGTTTCTCCCATTCATGGGTCCAAAATTATGTTTCATATCTCAAAATTGATTCTTCATTAAAATATGATTCATTAGAAATTTTTACAAAATCGTGTTGGTTAAATATGATTTTTACATTAAAATTTACCGTACAATTCATTTTTACATCAATTTATCCGAACATATCAATTATGCTAAGAGAAATGCTTAAAGTTACGGTCTACAGACGATGTACACTAGTGTAAAAAAGGGTTTTAACACCCATTTTTTTGGAGATATTACACCGTTTTAGATTCGGTGTAAATTCAATCGGTGAGATATGTATGAAGAATTTACACCAATAAAAAAAAGGTGTTAAAAAATATATATTACACCATTTTTTATTTATATCGGGTGTAAAATTTTCATTGTTTACATTGAATTACAACTATTTTACACCGGTTTTTAATTATATTAGGTGTAAATTATTTGTTATTTAGACTATTTTTAATAAATTTACACCTTATTGTATATATGAATAATAAGTGTAAAATACTAGTATTTCACGCTAAAATTTAGAGCTTCGAAACTGTTTTTCCCAAAATAGTGGTGTGAAATATTAAAAAAATATATTATCTTTTACATTAATCAAACAAAACTATTATCAAAATAAACAAAAATACGCCAAATTATTCAATTACATGTAACCTTATAAAAATTATTATCATATCACATACAAATTGAAAACATCAAAATTCCAAATAATTCTTCGTATAATCTTCCTAATCTCTAAATGGAAATAGACATGGCTCATAGACCTAAAAATTTAGATAAATAAACAAGAAAGATCCTAAGGAGAAGATGTTGGGTTCTTGTCGATTAGTGCGGTTGCCGATTATGTTGTTGTCCTAGTGCTTCGGAAGATGGAGAAGATGATTGGGAGAGACTTACACCTAATAAATCACAAGCCATCAAAAAACTTATAATACATGAATCCTATGTAGTTAATCTCGGATAGCAGCGCGTAACACATATAAGAGAAATAAGGCATATAAGAGAAAACCTAAGGTTCAACTTATAAGAACCCTTTTTATTGTAGATACATGGATGAAGAGATAAAAATAAAGATTAAGGAAGAAGTTCACCAATATATTAGAGCAACAAACGAGAAGAGATAAGAGGTGACGTTAGTGGATGAGAGCGGACGGAGAGAAACGGCAACCCCGGTGGGATGATTGGTGAGGTAGAGGGTGACGGTGGTGGGAGAGAGGGTTTAAGTAAGATATATAGAAAAGGTTGATAGAGAGAAAGTGTTTTTGAAGTTTTAAATTTGTTTCCTTTTTTTCTATTTATAAAGATTTGTTAGTCAAAAAAAAAAAAAGATTTGTTTGTTTATGTTCACAATATTTAAAAAGTGACTTATCAAAAAAAATATATATAAAAGTTTTTTTTTTGGTACAATATAAAAGTTTGTTTCTATTTTTAAAGAATAATGTGCAATAAGTCTAATTTTTCTCACTTTTTTTATATAACAAGTGTATTATAAATTTTAAGTGACTAGTCTTTCACTATTACACCTATTTTCTTTAAACATAGTGTCTAAAATCTAATTTTTCTCACCTCTTTTATATAACAAGTGTATTATAAATTTTAGGTGATTAATCATTCACTATAACACCTATTTTCTTTAAACATAGTGTCTAAAGTATAGTTTTTCTCACCTTTTTTTATATAACAAGTGTATTATAAATTTTAGATGACTAATCTTTCATTATTACACCTATTTTCTTTAAACATGGTGTCTAATGTTACAACATAACTCTATTACACCCGTTTTTAATTAAAGAGGTGTAAAATATCTAATTATATTCTTACTTTTGTACTAGTGGTAGGACAACATGCTAGTGGCATAAGTGCCAAAAATTTTTTTAACTTCTCCGATCTTTCTCCTCTTTGTTTTGCTCAGATTTTGCAGAAGAAATATAACGGAAACAATGGAAGCCCCATCGTACTGAAATCAACCTTGCCTTGACCCCTCTTCTCTTCGCTCGTTCTCTTCATTCTTCAACATATTCATCTCCTTTAGATTTCACAATATTGTGCCTCTTTTTAATTGTGCCAACAATTAAAGTAGTTTTAATAAATTTATTCTTAATTAGTTTTAAAAGTAATAAAAAGGCAGTTGTTCCGGTACAGCGGTCACTAGGAACTCCAGAAGTGTGATAGGGTATGGATAGTTCTCTTTTGTTAAGCTCAATTATGTTAAAATCAATTTTACCCAACTCAATTTTATCAAAATTAATTTTGTTCACCGTCAAACTAAACAGGAAAATAGATCATCTACTACCCTTTTTGTTCCACTATTCATGTTGATCTTCATTTAATGGTTGATAATAAATAAAAAACTTTAGAGAGAGAGAGTATATATGTATAAATGGACGGTTGAGATGATGGTAGGACGAACAACAGAAGAAGATGAGCTAGATAGGATCTAGATTCAACCAAAACACACACACAAAGAGTTAAAAGAGGAAAATAATGAATGATAAAGGAGATGATCCACATCGGTCTCCACAACGGACAAAGTTTTGGTAAGAAAATCGCTCATGTCAATATCGAAGTACCAAAATGCCCTCTCCAATTGAAGACACTAGTAATCCGTGATTGTGTACATTCCACCTCATTCTATTGACTAGAGCATCAAAGTGCTAACATTGTTTTGAAAGTACCTCATCTATTACAACCACCACAAATTAGCTGAAACCAGAGTGTGAACATCCATTCAAAGAAACAATTTTCCATTTAAAATATTCAACAAAAAGTGTTGTCTAGTGTTTATGTGAGTAGAGAGAGAGAGAAATTAAAAATAAAAAAGATAAGGATGAGAGAGGGAAATAATATGAGAATAGATACATAAGGGGCGGTAGAGAAGGCTACGGAGAAAAGCAGCAACAAATATAAAGGCAAATCCATATGAGCGTACATGTGACTTCCTACAATATCAAAATGTAACTTCAAAGAGCGATGATGCCTTGAAATACATATTTTTTCGATGTACCCTGCAGAGATCAACTCTTTTGAGGTTACAAACCTCTCAAAGAGGTCCATAAAGTTGTGGAAACAATTAGCCGAAGTATTTGTATATCGATTCACTATAAACCGGATAACTCGTAAGAGTTTAACTTGTTTGGTTATACTTAGCTGGAGGGATCCACCAAGTACACTCATGACTCAACCTCTACAAATTGGATAATCTCTTTCATCATTCTCTTATTCTCTCCCTCCCCTTCTAACTTTTTTTATCTCTCTTTTAATCTCACTCTAACTTGATTTATTTTTACAATACTATTTTTGAATGATGAGAGAGTGAAATTAAGAAAAATATTTGTGTATGTTTAACTTAACTTTTAAAAGACTCAAAAACATTTCTAAAGATATATAATTGATTTTAAAGTGATTTTAAGGTGTTTAATTTTTCTAAACTTGCTCGTGTCAATATCCAAGTACCAAAATACCCTCACCAATTAAAGATACTAGTAGCAGTTTTATAATCCAAAGTTCTTTGTGCTTAACATACATCCGTGGATCCCATCTGGCACTGCCACCTTTGTTTTTCTCTTTGCCTTCTCCTCCTCCATCCATGATCCTTCACCTTCCGTAAAGATCATTCATTCATTAAATTCATTTATTTATCACAATTACCTCAAAACCCTAGCAAAATTACACTATCCCCCAATCAAAAGGGGTATTTTCGTCATAATATAATTCCAAATATTTCAAAACCATATAATAAAAAAAAACAGTCCTTTTTAATACACTCTTCCCAAAGTCTCATTGTCTCAAAAACAAAGTACCTAAGTCCTAACCTATCACACTATTTTATTTCTTCATTCATGCCTGCTCCACTACATGCTTCATAGAAATCTAAACAAAACCATTCCTAAACTAAACAACATTGTATTGTTCATGAAGAATCTCTCAGATTCATCTCTTCTCAGACATCATGTTACTCAAATATCTTAGTTAAAGTTCTTGTTTTTTCCCAAACCCAAAAACAAAAAACCAAAAAGAAACCAACTTTTCCATTTTCAAACCAAATTCAAAGTTCGAGGCATTTCACTTTTTGCAGAAACCACCACACTACACTACCCTTCTTCACTTCATAAAAAAAAAAAACTATCTTTTTTTTTGTTTGTGTGTTTTCTTTGATCTAGTAAAAAAATGGGTTGTTGTTATTCAAGAGTAGAGAGGGAAGAAACAGTGTCACATTGCAAATCAAGAAAACGTTACATGAAACAGTTGGTAGGAGCAAGACATGCTTTTTCAGCTTCACATGTTATGTACATTCGATCTCTTCGTTCAACTGGTTCTGCTTTGTTTCACTTTGCAAATGCTGAAAAAACCACTCATTTAAACCACCATCTTCCTCCTGAGCCACAACCCATTCTTCCACCACCGCCGCCGCGAGCTCCGTCGTCAATGCCGCCGCCGCCACCGCCTCCGATGAGTCCTAGTTTGAGTTCTTATACTTGGACTTCTGGGACAAGTTCATCTCCTCTTCCTCCGCCGCCTCCGCCGCCACCACCACCGCCGGTGATATCCTCCGGTTGGGATTTCTGGGATCCTTTCATGCAGCAACCGCCTCCTCCTCCTTCGTCTCGGTCGGTTACCGAGGAAGAGTGGGAGGCGACTACTACTACTGGCTCTGAGGTTGTTGTGATGCAAGGTGGTGCGGCGGCGAGTATGGCTACTCCGGCTTCTGGGGTGGTGGGGTTTTCTAAGGAAACATCAAGTGAACTTGCAATGGTGGTTTCTAGAAATAGTAAAGATCTGGTTGAAGTTATCAAAGAGCTTGATGATTACTTTCTTAAAGCTGCTGATGCTGGTTCTCATGTTTCATATCTGTTACAAGTTCCAAGTTCTGGTTTTTCTGATCATAGTAAAACAAGTAAGTTTTAGTTTTACATGCATGTTACAAATTTTGGGTTGTTTTTGTTTAGTGTTAAATGTTAATTAACCTTAATCTATTTGAGATTTGAAATTTTGGGTTGTTTTTGTTAAGTGTTAGTGAATGAAGCAGTAGCAGAGAAATTTCCTTTTTTGTTTATTGTTAATTGTTTTGTGTTTTTCAACATTCAAGTTGGTGTTTTTTGTTTTTGAATGTTGTGTTTTTGTAATTGATTGTGGTAGGTAAAATGTACGGAAATGGATGGAATTTGAGTCCATCAATGTGGGCTTGGGGTTCTTCAAGTCCTAAATTGAATGGATTTGGGAAGCTAAATCAAGAGGTTTCACTTGGTAGTTTTAGGGCTAATGGTGTTGGAAATGGTGGACATTGCTCTACTTTGGAGAGACTATATGCATGGGAGAAGAAATTGTACCAAGAAGTCAAGGTGTGTAGCTCTTTTTTTTATTTGATTTCTCCATACCTTGAAAAATACGTGTTTTCACGCACTAAACGATCCCGGCCGTTAATCTGAGTTCGGACGGATGAGATTTTAAGTTGTGTGACGCAGTTTATTGCTACAAAATCCTTCTTAGAGGACAATAATACTAATGAAAGTTGTAGAAAATTTTGTCTTTTGTGGGCATAAACATGATGTGGGTTTAGTGAAGAAATCTTGTTCTTTGCAACTACCATTCTTTAGATGACTATGGTTTTCTATTAGTAGTCATGTAACTTTATTTTCATTCTTCTTTATTACTAGATTCAATAGGCGATTTGATAATTTCTATTAATAGTTGATTAACTTGTGTGATATTATTTGGTTGGTTTAAGAATGCTAAAACAATAAAGATGGAGCATGAGAAGAAAGTAGCAATGGTAAGGAAGTTGGAGATGAGAAGTGCTGACTATTTGAAGACAGAAAAGGCAAAGAAAGAAGTGGAGAAATTAGAATCACAAATGATGGTTGCTTCACAAGCCATTGATAGTACATCTGCTGAAATAATCAAATTAAGGGAGATAGAGCTCTACCCTCAACTCATTGAGCTTGTCAAAGGGTTAGTCTTCTCATTTTCTCTACTGCATTTTTCAATTTTATGCATAACTTTGAATAGTAGAAGAATACAATAAATTAGTATTAGTGAATTGTTCTTTGAGCCTCAAGGCTTTCTGTGACCCTGGCTAGCCCGAAACCTAAGTCACATAAATTTTTTCTTATAAAAATACTAGGAACCGAGTTTGTAATCCCTGTTGTAGAAAAAGCACGCATTTACATCCACTAAACACTTTACCATTAACTCAAGAGCGGTGGCTCAAATTACACAATAACAAAATCATCTTGTTTGGTGGAGAGTCCTTCGATTTGGAGTTGGCTTAGGTGCGGTGTGAGTCACACACATTTCGGCAGACGGTCTAGATTTTAAAGCTGGTTTTAATTTTTTTCAAATCTAAAAATCGAATTTGAAATTTGGATGATCTGATCTCTATTGGACTAGTGAGATGCATGTGACTATGTAGGGTTGTGACTACACACAATCAGGGTATCCCTTTGGGATCATTGCTTGCTTGAAGAAGTGGTGACAGCTGTTTTCTTTATGTACTTTATAGTTTTTGCTGGATTTATTTCATTTGTATTTTTCTCACTTGTTTTTGGTGAAGACAAATAGTACTCCTGAATACCCCTATCTTAACAAGTACAATCTGTACTACCAAAATCTCGTTTCTCTAAAACCAACCCTTTTTCTTGTTGCTGTGTACCATATATTTTCCCAATGGTCTTATATAAATACTATATTTATATGAATTTTTGTAACAATAGATGGGATGTTACCTGCATGATGGTTCTTTTCTGTCTGTTTTCTGCTCATAAGTCATGACATACTTTTTCCATTACTTGGTCTTTGGCAACTCACTAGTACAATGTACACTGTTAATAGACAGGTTGAAAAAAGTGGTACCTTGTTGAGGACAATTAATTTGATTGATCGTGGTCAAAGGTTTAAAATTTATATTAATATTTATATTCTTCAGTGGCATTTTACTGAATGATTGTCCTGAAATAAATTAAATTAAGTTATTGTCACTTCTGATTTTCTAACAGAATATGTAGCACTAGCACAATTTCTGCCTGCAGAATTATTCATTGGCAGTTAAATAACTAACATTAACAACAAAAAATATTCATTGGCGGTGATATTACATGCACATGCATAACAAATTATGAGCGTATTATAAATATTCATTCTTTATTTTCTCGATTTAGAGGAGTCAAATTCATTTTGTTATCTAATAAAATTAGTCTGAGTGCGCATTTTGTGATTCTTGTGTTGGCAGGTTGATGTGCATGTGGAGAAGCATGTATGAGTGTCATCAAGTCCAGAAACACATAGTTCAACAACTGGAGTACCTCAATACCATACCGTCAAATAACCCTACATCCGAAATTCATAGGCAATCAACACTTCAGCTAGAACTTGAAGTACAGCAATGGCACCAATCCTTTTGCAACCTCTTCAAAGCTCACCGGGACTATATTGAATCACTCACAGGTTGGTTAAGGCTTAGTCTTTACCAGTTTAGCCGCAATCCTCTTAGTAGAACTGCTGAAGAGTCAAAGATGTACACCCTCTGCGAACAATGGCACCTCGCTGTTGAGCATATACCAGACAAGGTAGCGTCTGAAGGAATAAAAAGTTTGTTGACGGTTATTCACGCGATTGTAGTTCAACAGACGGAGGAGCATAAACAAAAAAAGAAGTCGGATTATGCATTCAAAGAGTTTGAGAAGAAGGTGGTTCAGCTTAGATCCTTGGAATGCAAGTATGGTCCGTACTCAATGTCGGAACGGTCTGGTTCCTTGAGAAGAACAAAGGACCCTGTCGTGGAGAAGCGAGCTAAGGTGGAAGCTTTGAGAGCAAAGGCTGAAGAAGAGAAGACGAAGCATGAAAAGGCGGTTAGTGTTACGAGGGCAATGACATTGAATAACTTGCAAATGGGTTGTCCTCAAGTTTTTCAAGGGATTGTAGGGTTTTCTAGTGTGTGCACGGAGGCTTTCGAGTCTGTATACAACAAAGCTAAAGTTGCTGAACAGGAGCGCGATGTGAAGAGAATATTACCTTAGGAGAATTAACCTGGATCTGTATAGATAATCAATCACCCTTTTGCCCTTGTAATCGGTAGATTGTAATGTAGCACCAACACTTTAGATTGAAGTCATGTCACCAACACATGTAGTTATATTCAAATATTTTACCTTTTCAAATTATTACTGCTGTCGGTGTGTGAGGGGGTGTGTCTGTGTCAATGTCAGTGCTTTACAGGTAGACTGTATTTATTTATTTACACCTAATACCCTTCCTGCATAATTAACACCCATCTATGATGCTATGAATCACTTTCAAATTTCAACTTTTTTCTCCGGCTTGAGATTTGCGGGATGATTAACACTCTTTCCTTGTCCCCAAATACTCATTATGCGGCTTTTCTCGTGTGCAAGTTTTGTAGTACTTCCGGTAGATTTGAGAACGAACCTATGGAGTTATCTGTTGGTGTTGAAGGTAGACAACATTGCATTACTAAATCTGTCAGCTAGTACCCAAACGTGAAAGTGCACAGCTTTGATTGCAGTCATAGCCCGCCGGAAAGATGCAAATGTTGTTTTGTATTGAGGCAACTCAACAAACCTTGCATAAGAAGCGATGGGTGGTTGGAGATTGAGATGGGAAAATTCTTCAATTCAAGTCTTCAAGATAAAAAAGTCCAGATGAGTGTTATGAGTGTTTTCCAGAAAAAGAGTACTGATGAGGTGGTGATAGATTTCATTCTTAAAGGAATAGAAGCAAGGCCTATATATTAGACAATTAAGCAAATATTCCCTCAAGTATGGAAGCTCTTGTCTCTTGGATGGCAAAATACTGGTTGAAGAGTTTTATTTATAGAAGGTGAATTTTTTGGCATCCAACATGTACCGTACCCCATATGTAAAATGGATTTAAAATATGAATATATAATATATTATTGAATTTTATCTTTACAGTATTGCATCCAACAATATAAGTTGGATATCGGAGTGTTCACCATTTTTTATTTTTTTCCATGCTTGCTGACAATATTAACCATACATGTGTTTAGTGGAGGAGAATATAAAGGAATACTTTAACACATATATTAAGTAATAGTACTTTAATTTTTTATTTGTTTCCTTGGGAATAGAATATTTCCGTACTAAAATATAAGTCGTTTTGACTATATTAAACAAATTAAGAAATGTAATTAATGTATGAAAATGAAAAATTATGAGATAATTTACAAAATTGTCCTTCATTAATGTTATGGAAAAGATAAATTGAAGAAGTAAAAGAAGATATAGTAATAAATAGTTAAGGAGATAATAAGAAAAATATCATTAAATACTTCATTGGTATTGTAAAGTGACTTACTGTATATTTTAGTATAAAATTTTTTCTCAAAGTGACCTATATTTTGGTACGGAGGTTGTAATAATTAGAGCATATATAAAAAATGTTACATTGAAAAGTAAAAAATGACATTCATTTTAAAATAAAATTTTATTGCTAAAATGACACTATTTTAAAATAGAGGGAGTATCATTTTGTATCTCTACAAAATAATATACTTTTAATACTTTTCTAAAACTTTTTATTGAATAATGATGTCCTCAACTTTTCTTCTTTTGAAGTAGTCTACTTTTCTATTCTTAAATTTGATCTCTAGTTTTAATTCTCACCGATAGAATATGATTTGGCATGGACACATGACCAATTTTATTGATTATTCTGGTACACATGATGATAAGACTCATGTGTTTCGAGCTAATATAAAAAAAAAAAAAAAAAAAAACAGACTATGTTATACAGTAAAATTCAACCATAATTTTTCAATTTGTTATCTTCTTCATTCTCATTCTGTTTACATACTGATGTCTTCAACCGAGAAGAAGAAGAAGTGTGCAAATAAACAATATTTTATTTTGAATTGCACTTATTAATAATCATATTTTATAATTTTTTTTGGACGACAAATATATTATTATTAAACTTGTTTTTTTTTTACCAATATTATTAAACTTGTTAATAATCATGTTTATAACTTTTATAGATTTACACAAATCATGGTTTCAAGGTTGATGATTCTCTCACTATTTCTTTGTTACAATCTGCGGATGACACAATATTAATGGGAGAGGCAACTTGGGAAAACTTGTGGTGTATTAAAACAATTTTGCGGACATTTGAAGTGGTCTCAGGGTTGAAAATCAATTTTCAAAAAAGCAAACTGTATGGTATTCATGTGGATGCTGATTTTTTGACTGTTGGTTCGGAATTTTTGTCTTGTCGGTCTGATACACTTCCTTTTAAATTTTTGGGCATACCGGTAGGGGCTAATCCGCGTCGAAAAGAGACTTGGAAACCGGTGGTGGATAGTATGCATAAACGTTTGAATAGCTGGACAGGTCGACATTTGTCTTATGGGGGACGTGTTACTCTAATTAACTCCGTGTTGGCCAGCTTACCTTTGTATTTCTTTTCCTTTTTTAAGGTTCCTAAAGGGGTTGTAACGGAGATGGTGCGCATCCAAAGAAACTTTCTTTGGGGTGGTGGTGCGGCTGCCCATAAGTTATGTTGGGTGAGTTGGGCCCAAATTTGTCTTCCTAAGGAACGGGGAGGGTTAGGGGTAAAAGATTTGGCAGTGTTTAATGAAGCACTACTCAATAAATGGAAATGGCGCTGTATCACGGAGAGACATTCTTTGTGGGGTAAAATACTTCAATATCGGTATGGGAGGATGCATGGAATTTTTTTGAGTGGTGGGGATCATTTTTCTGATTCTTCTCACTCAATTTGGTGGCGAGATTTGGTGTTGTTGAATAGACACAGTTTTCGAAGTAATGTAGGTATTAAGTTGGGACGGGGAGATAATGTGGGGTTTTGGCAAGAGAAGTGGCTAGGAAGTCAACCGTTGAGTGATCTTTTTCCGGGTTTATTTGCCAAAGACGCTACTCCGGAGACAGTGGTTGCGGATAGGTGGGATTCTCATCGGTTAAGCTGGAAATGTTGTTGGCAGGATCAGTTGTCACCGGCTGATTTGGTAGCGCTGCAGGAACTTGAAATTCTCTTACATGATATTAGTTTGGATTCTGGTCAAGAAGATGGTTGGCGGTGGATCCCAAGTTCTGTCGGTCAGTTTTCTGTTAATTCTTGTTACTGTAATTTAGTGGATCTCAATGGTTCTCTGCCTGTTGTTCCAAATTCTATTATTGCTCTTCGTAAGTTGTGGAAAAACAACATCCCGTCGAAGGTTGTTTTCTTTGGGTGGCGATTACTCTTAGATAGATTACCAACCAAACAAGCTCTAGCCCGTAGAGGTATTATTACTGATGATTTTGACATGTGCTGCGTGTTCTGTTTTATGCGGACAGAGGATAGTAAACATTTGTTTTTTTCTTGTGCTTTTGCTCAATTTGTATGGAGGTTGGTTTCTCAGTGGATGGGTTGCCCGGAGGGTATCTGAGGTAGATGGTTGTAACCACTTTGTCCAGTTTGGTAGCTTGGTTAATATGAAAAAGGGACTTCGAGTTCGTGACATATTTTGGCTCGCCACGACATGGAATTTATGGAGTATGCGCAACAAAATTGTTTTTCAGGGAGCGGTTGTAGATGTTGCAACTTTGATGCGTAACATTTATTATTTTTCATGGCTCTGGTTTTGTAGTCGGGTTGGGCATACTTGTTCTTTTACTTTCTCGGATTGGTGTCATAATCCGGTTGTTTGTCTACAAAGTGTGTAGTCCTTTCTTATGAATTGTAAGGGTTCAGTACCCCTTGTACTCCTTATAATTCAATTATTGCTTATCTAAAAAAAAAAAAAAGCTAAATTCAAGCGCATTCGTTTATTTATTTTGATTGTAATGATACAATAAAACTCGTTAATTTTTTTTGATACATTGTAAAGATAATAGAACTCGTTATTTAAAACAACAACAAGTCGATTTCTCAGTTCGAGAAAAGCAAGCTCCACCATTCCTATAATTATTTGCGCGGCAATACTTATCACAATCAAAAGTTGGAGGGCAAGGAACATTACATTCTCCTCCAGGAACACTCACACTTGTGACAAATCCTGAATCAATCCAAAGTTAAAAATATTATAACTGACAACATATTTACATTTTAAAAAAAAACATACGTGTATAAAAATGATTTCAAAAAAACATATTTACATTTTAAAAATGATTTTGAGACAATGTTTCTTGAACTCATGCATTGACTAAACTACGTGTATATTTCATATTAAACGAATTATTATTGATCTTGGTACATTCCATAAAAGTTCATAAAATAGAATAAAAGAGTTATTGAGTTATAATAATTTTATAAACAAAGTATTTTCTTTATGTTGAATACGTAAAGTATGAATGCAATATAAATTTCAATTACAATTTTTGATTGAAATTAGTAAATTGTACATCAAAAATGTTTATCAAAAGATAAAACTAATTAATTGATTTTTTTTTCTTACCTGAACCCATGATTAAAATAACGCATAAAACACTCAAAAGATATGATTGATTGGTCTGAAAGCCCATTTTATAAAACTTACAAGTTTTTTTTTTTTGTTTTGAAGAAATAAAACTTACAACTTATATTTTGCTAACATAATATCCATTATATAGACACAAAAAGTATATGATATTAAAAAATATTTTTATTTTAGGAAATATCATTAAATCTCGATTGACTGTTTTTTTTTTTTACCAAAATCTCATTTGACTATTTTAGAATTTTATATAATAATATTTATTTGTTCTCATTTGTTCTATATATATATATATCAAATGACTCCATGATTTCAAAAATTTTATATCACATCTCCGATATTTTTTTATCGAGTAATTATATAACAAAATCGACCATTAAATTGAAAGATATTATATAACACAAATCATATTTATAAGATATGACATTAATCTAAAATCATTTAATATGTCAATGAGCTGTCTTAGGAACTTTCAAAAAAAATTGTTAATTTTAACGAATGCATTAATGACCCTATCGAATTACTTTTGATTAATGTCATATTTTATTAATATTAATTACAGTAAAATAAAATGTCTATGTTATAAAATCTAATCACATTTATTTCAGAAAACTTTCCAAGTTACAAAAGAAGTACTTACTAAATTAAAGATGGTTACTAAATCAAATGTGAAATCTCATAAAAATTGCACAATAGGCAATAATATCACAAAAATAAGTCACATTTAATTATTTTTTTGACCAAATCTCATTTGACTATTTTTTTTACCTAAATCTCATTTGACTATTAGAATTTTATATAATAATATAATATTTTGTTCTATATATTGGGTTACAAGGTGGGACGTTTCGATTGTGATTATTTTGGTAGCATATATATGTGACTTTGTTTTGGACTAAATATGAGACTTTTTTTTTTTTTTTTTGTGGTTTTGCCTATTTTGCAATTTTTATAAGATATCACATTTGATTTAGTAATCACTAGAAATAAATCTGCGCGTTGCGTGGGTTCGATTAAAATATTTTTTAAATAATAATAATAATTGTGATAAGTATAGTCACATTGCTAAATGAAATATATTTTTTTTTGTCCAAGAAATATATTTTTATGTATTTCTTTTAAACTGTAATTATTAAAAATGTTTGATATTTTATTTTTGACCAAAATAACGTTGGTTGGATATTTACCATATTAAAAATGAGAGAAATTTTAAAAACATGTAAAGTAAAGTAAGTAATATTCAGTTTATTTTTGTTTTTTTAAATTTTATTCTTGAAATAGAATATAATATATTAAATTTGCATCTCTTTTTATTATATCAAGCTTTTCTTATATAAGCTTCCTTTTAAATAATGGGTTATGCTAAACAGTGCCCCGAACACTTGTTAAACATACTAAAAAAGAAAATCATAGAATAGAATATAATAAAGCAAAAGTAGTTATTTGGCAAGTTTGCCATTTGTCAACTTTTAAGAATGCTTACTATTTTAAAAGTTTCCATTATTAGTAATATTTCCTTAGTTATCTTTTATTTCATTTTTAATTATTTAATTTGTTATTTATTAAATATAGTTCTTATTTTTTTAATTATTAAATTAAATAATTAATGAAATTTTTGGGATACACGGTTCATTGTATTAACCTATACAAAATGGCAATGATAAATTAGCACAAAAGATGTTCCCAAAAAAAATTAGCACAAATGAAGAGAAATTTTGAGCAATTTTTCCAAGGTAACTATTTATTTTCTTCTTGAGCCACTACCTATTTAATTCACATGGATAAAATCAATGAAGGAAGGCAAATGGCAATCATCAATTCTCTCTTCCACCGATGATTCAACTACTCTTTTCCAATTTCAAAGTGCTTCACTTAAATAAGATTTTATTTTTAAGATTGTGATTGAATTCTCTTCTTTAATATTTTTATCTATAAATAGTGTAATATTTATTTTTATTTTGATACACGTCCTTCCATCAAATAAATCGTCCGATGATCCTCCATGTTTTTTTCTCTTATATTATGGGATGGAGGGAGTGCCTCATTTTGAAACAATATTCAATAGAAAATTATTCCAATTTAACAAATATCAAGTATTGAAAGTTATTTATATTTCTTATTTTTCATTTAAAACAAAATTTTCCCGTGCAGAGCACGGGTATACACACTAGTAAAAGATAAAAGTAATGCACAATTTCAAGATAAATATATTGAATGCACAAGTTCAAAGATAAAATTTTCTTTTTAATAAGTTTAACTAGTGCCCCAAAGACACTATTTAGCATTTTTCTTAAATAATAGTAGATTCAAATAATTGAAAATACTTATTTATTTTAATCTGGAACTTACAACATTTTATTAACCTTTCATCTTTTTTACTTATTTTTTATATTTTTGGAAGTATAATTATTTTTTACTCGATTTAAAGTATTTTAATTGATCATTTTATTTATTTCATTTGTGATTTTTTTTTTTACTAAATATATGTGTGTTGTTGTTCTTTAGCAATATTTTTAATTTGATTCACCAATTTTCCTCCATTGGCTATCCACCTTCGTGAAAGATAATAATTGTCAACCATATTAAAAATTAGGCTTGTTATAGCATGTCTTTGCTAAAATTTTAATAAAAAAAAAAAGTAACTTGCTTGATAAAAAAATTCTCAATGCACCTTATCCTTTTTATTATTTATTTTTTTGATACATATATATTTTTCTTTTGAAGGTATTGATCATACATCTATATATTCTCAACATTAAACATTGTCATTGAAAGATTTAGTATGTAGTATTACTAACTCTACAATTGTTTTGTATAAAATGTACACTACTTTTTTTTTACATATGAGTAGTAGGTAAACGAGCAACAAACTGCACCACTATCCGTTTTTAGATTGCAAAACTCATTCTTTTAAAAACTATTTTTTGAATAAATCAATTTTTATGTGAGCCGCCATTTTAGATATGATTTTTATAATAGTGTGAAATTGCCACAAAAATCCTATTTTGATAGTAAAAATAAAATAAAATATATATTTCAAAAAAAATTCACCTAATTACTTAGCCAATTAAAAAATTGCCACATAAAACATAATTTGACCTAACTTGCTTAACCAACTAAAAAATGCCACATAAAACCTAACTTTCTTAGCTAATTAAAAATTGTCACTAAAAATCTATTTTGATACTAAAAGAAGTTAGTCCACCATGAGTAGCTTCGTGCTAAACCTTCCGGTGTAATTGTAAAAGAAAATTTATTTTTAAATGCATGCAGGCTTATTATTTTCACTTGGTTCCATTGCAATAGTGTTTATATAATTGCATATAGTTGATATAAGTAGATAAACATTGAAGCACCTTTAACTTTGTTCTCTTGTCTCATTCACACTTTTTTGCAAGAATCTTTCATTTGTTACAAGTTAACAAGGGACCAAAGTTGGTTTTGTTTGTGCATACTTTGTTCTGTCTTAAGATTTCTGCTGGAGTTTAGTTTAGTTTATGTTTGATTTTGCTAGATCGATAAATTTTAGTGGGGCAAACTATATTATCAATGTTTATATAAAAGATTATATTTTGTAGAAAATAAATAAACAGAAGATCAATGCATGAGTGATAAAATAACGACATAATTATCATTATGAAAAAAAAATGATTATTTTATGTGAACACCCCATTTAATTAAACAATGTTATCAAAAGATAATTAATCTTTATATATAATAAGGCAAGACGATTTTAAAACCTCTCTCCTCACAGGAATTGCTCACAAGTATTTTTCAAGGCAAAACGTCTACATGGCATTCTTATATGCATTCTCTTCTCTTATTGTTTTCACATTAAATGCAATATTATTTTGTCATATTTATAATTTTTTTTAGGCAAGTAATATGGAATCTTTTAATCAGATTTGTGGAATATTTTTTTTCATTACGTACAAAAAAAAGTACCTGATTGCTTTTACAATATAATTCCTTTTTATCAAATTAAATGCATTACATATGGTGAGCTGTCATTTTAACCAATTATGTGCAATTATAAAACAAATGTATATCAAGAAATAATTGATATAAATATGTGCAGCTGGAAACCACGTATAAGAATGCTACTATTATCACAATTTACAAATTTAATCATAAAAATAATTTAAAGAAACACATTAGAAAACCCATAATAATTCAAATTGTTACCTTATTTAATTTAGAACCCATATGTGATTTTTTCACGTACATGATTTTAGTGTATATATGATGGAAAACTTGTAAGAAATTAAATGCATAATTGTATTTAATCCACCAATTAAAAATAAAATAATTAAATTTAAAAAGTAATATTCCACTATTAAATAACATAAAATATATTTTTAAAAACAAACATAAAATATTATTATTATTATTTAACAAACATAGAATAATATTTAACATTTAATAATTCTTTTATTTTATAAACAAAATTACTTTTTAAACGTGGAGACAAAAAGCATCATTTTTTCATAATTTATTTATGAATACGTTATTTTGTTTTTGATCCAATCTCATTAGCATTTAATTGAATTAAATTGGTTAATATTTGATAGGATTCTTGACTTTCTGGAGAAGTTTTTATATCAAAATCATAAAAGATATACATCAACAAAAAAAATCATAAAAGGTAACAATTATATATTTGGCAAGAAAAAAATGTATTTGGCAAGTCAATTATTTGAATGAAAATTAAGGAAGCAAATCAAGCACATTAATAAAACAAATTAGAAGTTTATAAAATGTCTTCTTTTTTTTTAATGTCAAAATACTATATATAAAGGCAATTGTGTTTTGTTCTTTCAATCACAATTGCTCGTGATTAATATAATGTAAGTGTACTTTGCCATTTTTTTCATTGTTGAATGATTGAATTTTATTCATAAATTATAAATTATTCTTTTTCCTTCTTTGCCTCCACAGCATGTTCCTTGGGTTTTTCTTGCATTTTATTGTATTATTCTTAATTCTTAATAATGTTAGGCTTTAAATTTTATGCAGGTATGTTTGTTAACCTTTGAAAAGAAATCATCATCAATCATAAGATTGTTTTTTAAAAGGTTTGTTATTTTTCCCAGCCATATATAATCATAAGATTCTTTTTCTTAATGTTGTAGTGATATTTTTTTTACTCTATATGGTTTAGTGATTTATACATGACTATGGATCAAATAATTTTTTGTTTTTGTGCTTTTGTAGTTATGTTATGTTTTTATCAATTATTACTATTGAAGCTTTCAAATTATGTATTGTGTCTAAATTTTTGATTTCACTATTTCAGGTTGGAGAATAAATTTATTTATTTCAGTTCTAATGGAATTAATATTTCAAATGGCTAAATCAACAATTTGGCATGTGAATTCATTGACACCGTTACTACGAATTGAACACATGTCCTTTTGATATTGAAAGTAATAGTGTATGCACATCATCCCATATTTTATAGAATGTAATTATGTATAGATCGGAGAAGACCTACTATAACTCTTTATTTTTTTGGGTATACTATAAATCTTAATTTTTGTTACTGATGATTTGTTTTTTTTTTCATTCAATTTTTAGAATATTGTTAAGTTAAAATAAATTATAAAAATAATCTATACAAACATATTATTGGTTCCACGAACAAAAGAAGCATGGAAAAATATCTACAAATACCTTTAGGATACAAAAATCAAATTTTCTATTAATTAAAATAAGGAATTTAATTCTAAAATTCTAAAGAAGGAAAATAAAATAATAGTGTAAATTAAGAACACAACTTTTGCGGTTGCATGAAGAAAAGAAAGTGATTGCAGCAATGATGGCGGCCGAAACCAATCTATTTTATTCTTGATTTATTGTTTTTTTTCTTCATATTTTTAATGTGCATTGTACTTAAAATTAAGGATATTCAATATTTATGATGATTCTTATTTTTTGGCCAATAGCTATTTTTTGCATAGTAAAATATAATTTTATTTCATAGCCACGTTAAATATCATTAAATATCATTATATCATTTTACGTTTATTTCATAGCCACTTTTATATATATATTTTAAAATGTTTCAAAGTACACTACTCATTATTCATTCTATACAATGCAAAAAAATATCTTATATATAATAATTCAAAACTATTTTAAAATTTCTTTTTTATCAAAAGCTCTCCTCTCATGTATATTCTCTTGTGGTGCATTTGACAAATAATAGTATGGCTTTTTTTTTCCCATACACACTTTAATGCACACCTATTAAAAATAAAACAATTAAATTTTAAAAGTAATATCCCACTATTAAATAAAATAAAATATTTTTTTTAAAAAGAACATAAATTATTATTATTATTATTGAACAAACATAGAATATGATTTATCATTTTAATAATTCATTTATTTTATAAGCAAGATTGTATTTTTAAACATTGAGACAAAAAACATCATTTATTCATAAACTTTTTTTATTTTATTGAATTTAATTTAAAAGATTCTCATGGGATTCTTGACTTTCTAGAGAAGTTTGTATATTAATTATTGGTTTATTTCAAAACTTTCCTTATATAAATCAAAACTCAAAATATAATTCATTCATTTAATATATATATATATATATATATATATATATAAGGTCCATTCATTTAATATATATAAACTCAACATATGTCTTTATACTTTACTCTCAAATATGTCTCTCGCTCTATTAATATATCATATTAATTAGTCACGGTTTTTGTTAAATGTTTCTTATTTTCCTTCAAAAAATATGTTTTTTATTTGGTCTTATCTTTGTTAAAAAATTTCAATTTAGTCCCTCCGAATGACCAAATTAAAAAATAATTGACAAAAATAATAACTAATTTGAGATGATATTGATAGAGTCAGAAACCTAAACTAATTTGAGATATAAATAGAGTCAAAAATCTACTTAAAATTAGATCAAAATTTAGATTTTTAGTGGTTTGTTTAGAAAAAATTGAAATTCTTTTGTTCAAAATTAAAATTTTGTGTGGACTTTATAAATTTTCTCGCCTCGCACTTGCTAACCGATATATACGTCATACCCAAGAACATCTACTTAAATTCTTATTATCACACTCATAATATTATTTTGGACTAAGATTGAGTGCAATCACTGATTAGTAACTCCATTGCATTCAGTCAAATTGAGATCGTTCATAGCAAGATCGGATAGCCAAATTTAAAACTCAATTATATATTCAAAAATAAACTAAAATTTAAACTTAAAATCATAATCAGACAGTCTATATTTACAAACTACAGTGCAATCAACATGCACTGTACCTATTTCTTAATATTTTTAAGTATTTATAAAAATGTATATAATTCCCGTGCTTGGCACGGGTGTACAAACTAGTTATGTCCCAAAAGATAAGTAATTATGTCTGGTAGGATGGTTCAAGTGGTAAGAAGAGTTAAGAGACATTTAGTTTGGATAGAGAGAGGTTCATGAATCAATTCTTGGAGAAAGTAATTTATTTTTTTGATGTAAAAAAAAAATTAATTATGATTATTTATTTTTGGTTACATTATGATTATTTTTTCCGTTAGCAAATGATTATTAGTATTATTCTTTTTGTAGAAATAATTCATACATTAGCCAAGTCATTGAAATTAAGTGGTTAATAAGCTTTATCAAAAAATGAATTTTGGGAGAATCATAGATCAATTCCTAGATAAAACAATTTTTTAGTCAGATTTTACTTATCTTACGGCCGAACTCTTGACTACTAGACTCTTTCTCTTATAACCAGAGAGTTAAAACAAAAACAAAAAAGAAATAACGTATGCATTATATTGTACCAAAAGAAGAAAATAATTCAAACATCTAGCTATTTTTAGTATATTAAAATATTTCCGTGTACAATTGAAACTATTCATAAATGAAAATAACCAAAATTTATTTAATAGATTAACCTCTCAAAACATAAATTTTTTCATATACCATTGATCAAGTCCTGAACCTAAAATTAAACTTATATCAAAAGACAAGTTTTTTCTCAAATATGAAATTCACTCCCCATAGTATTGATTAAAAAAATATATATATAGTATAGTATTCGATTTTGCTTCAAATAAAAAAAAGTATAGTATTCGATTTGGACGGATTTCATTTAGTCAAAAAAAAAAATAGTCATGCTCTAATTAGCAATTTGCAAAGCACGTAAAGTTGATTATGTTGTCAAACCTACACATTTTTTAATCTAAAACCTACCGGGCACGTAATATCATAGAAGAGAAATTTGTTTTATGCTTCAAATTAAAAATTACAAGAATGTTAATGAAACTAAAATTTGTTTTGCTTATTATAAATACCACAATATTCTTGAGTACAAAGCACCACACATCTTTCTCACATTTAACTGCAACTAATCAACCTCAAAGCAGTTATTTGTTCTCATTATTGTCACACTTCACTAGCTACAATGGCTGCCAATAATCAATTATATCATATTTCATTGGCATTGTTTTTTTGCTTGGGGTTGTGGGCTATTCAAGTCACTTCTCGCACTCTTCTAGATGACTCCGTCATGTATGAGAGGCACGGACAATGGATGAGTCACTATGGCAAAACCTATAAGGATCATCAAGAAAGGGAGACACGTTTTAAGATATTTACTGAAAATGTGAATTACATTGAAGCTTTCAACAATGCTGACGATACCAAATCATACAAACTAGGCATTAATCAGTTTGCGGACCTCACCAACGAGGAGTTCATAGCATCTAGGAACAAATTCAAGGGGCATATGTGCTCTTCAATCATAAGGACAACTAGTTTTAAGTATGAAAATGTAAGTGCAATTCCAGCCACAGTGGATTGGAGGAAGAAAGGAGCAGTGACACCTGTGAAGAACCAAGGTCAATGTGGTAAGTGTCTATCTAAAAAATAATGCATTCAATTCAACGTGATAGAAAATTGAATTGTCGTCTAACACTAGTTAGTTTTAATTTACCTTTTGTAGGATGTTGTTGGGCGTTTTCTGCTGTTGCAGCAACCGAAGGAATTCATAAGTTGAGTACTGGAAAGTTGATCTCTTTATCAGAACAAGAACTTGTTGATTGTGACACAAAAGGTGTGGACCAAGGTTGTGAGGGTGGTCTTATGGATGATGCTTTCAAATTCATCATTCAAAATCACGGACTTAGCACTGAAGCTCAATACCCATATCAAGGTGTTGATGGAACATGCAATGCAAACGAAGCATCCGTCCATGCAGGTACTATTACCGGGTATGAAGATGTCCCAGCCAACAATGAGCAGGCACTACAAAAAGCTGTGGCAAATCAACCAATTTCTGTAGCCATCGATGCTAGTGGATCTGACTTTCAATTTTACAAAAGTGGTGTTTTTACTGGTTCATGCGGAACTGAGTTGGATCACGGTGTGACTGCCGTGGGTTATGGTGTCAGTAATGATGGAACCAAATATTGGTTGGTTAAGAACTCATGGGGAACTGATTGGGGTGAAGAAGGATACATTATGATGGAAAGGGGAGTCGAAGCTGCTGAAGGGATATGCGGCATTGCAATGCAAGCATCTTATCCTACTGCTTAAATACCAAACTTAATACTTATGATACCTAAACTTTGTAATTCTAGCTAAACTGTGATTGTTTGTGCTTTTATCAGCTACATACATTCATCATGGTTTCTACAACTACTTGTGTATATTCTATACATCTACATGTTATACTTGTGCATTTATCAATATAATGAAGATATTAACAGTAAATTACCTTACCGTTCCCTCTTCTTTTGGTTTGGGTTTTTGAAATATATTGCAAGTCAAACATATATAAGAGGAATGCTAAATTATTTAACAAATTATTTGATATGATTATTAGGTATCCATAAGTTATTCTAATGAGCAAATTGAAACAAATTAAAAAGAATGTTATAGACATAAGTTATTTTTTATAAATATATTCAAACATCGAAACAAAACATATATAAACTCTTTCAAACATCACCTTAATCAAGAGTATTCAAGCATCTCCATTGAGAATGGTGACTTCCAAACTCATGACACTTTTTGCCTATGTATTTGGTAGACTCGTCATGAGCTTCCAAATCCTCCCAGACTAATGAAGAGATAGCTGAAATCTTCTGAAAACTGAAAAATTCGTCAACTTTGACATCACAATCTGAAACAAATTTGGTATGTTACTATTCTTTTGAGATTTAACTCCCAGACGTAAGCTTGCACCAAACAAACAAGTATTGCTTCGCTGTTTTCATGTCTAATAACTCACTAAACAAGTTTCAAACATGTATTTAATCAACTTTTAGATTAAAAAGTAGATGAGGACGTCAATCTGCAATTCTGATAAAAATGACTGACATCTCATATGCCAGTGAATATTGTTTTAGGTAATTGTAAGACTTGATCAATTCATTCAACTCACTTTTTCGTGCATGTTGGCTCATACAGAATGCTTATATTGTTAGTATGGTTGCATGTCAATCATACATTAATATATTTTAACACCAAAACTTAAGGAACTGTGTCGCGATATATATTTTTTGAAAGAGCAACTGTTGCGATATTGATGAGACTGTTTGTGAATAATTCAACATTAAGAGATCAAGGTGGCCAAAAGGGTACCTTTTTTTTCATATATTTTCAACCTATCTATTGGATGCAACAGCGCACCTGCGGTGCAGCCAAGTTAAACGTTTATCCTTTTTGAGAGACAAAAATATCTCCCTTGCATTAGGTTTGTTGAAAAGATCTAGAGCAGAAAAATATAATTGTTGATCAACACCTTGCATTAAATCTAATTCCTTAATACAGTCAGCAATGCTGTATTTAGAGTTATGTTGCTCTATGGCAGCTGTCCTCATCTTTGAAGCAGATGCCATCTCCAATATAGCGTCTGCAATAGCATCATCAACTCCTTTACGCCCTCTTTTGCGACTACTATAAGTTGCTGTGGGTGTAGTAGGCTGAACTGTTTGAGGGTCATCTGCATCTTCGTCGTCCTCGGATTCAGATGAAGATTCCTCTTGGTGTGTCCTCAAGAACTCTGGACAAGGAGCACTAGGAGTATGCTCCCCGTCAGACGCAGCTAAATGTTCATGCTTTCCATTCATTGCTGGCTCAGAGAATATTGTACATAGCTCCTTAAAGATTGGGCAGCCACCACTTTTTACAGTCTCGGCATCTGGATGATTCTGTAATTTTGTAAGAGTTGCATCAAGTATTTAGTTTAATACATAACAGAAAACAGCTCACGCCTAAGGGAAACGAAACTCCAACCTCAAAACAACATACTGCATAAATGATTTGGCTACTCTAAAGTGACAGGAAAAATAGGGGATCGTTGTTATTAATTGAAAAATCAACGGTTGAGAATTTAAATAACTCATGAATGCACATTGCATCTAATTATAATCTGAACTGTTGATTTTTCAATGAATGCCTTTACCCCTCCCTTTTCCCTCCTAAGTAAAGCCCCTAGCTTTAGAAGAGAAGATATCTCACCATTCTCAAGAGTTATGTTACCATCACTCCCGAACCTAAATATTTTATCACTAAAATGAAAAAAATAGAATGTAAACCAAATTCTAGTGAATTTCAGATTAATCTCGGATTGACTAACTAGCTACTTGGTTGTATCTCCACCAGCATGGTAAGAAAAAAGTTTAAAAGCTGATTTTTCATATAAAGCATCCATTAATTTTTACCCTCAATTTTAGGGGGAGACAAAACTGACCGACCAATGAACATGTGTTCAAAAGTTCCCTCCTCAAGAAGAACCATTTTTCAGTGTTCAATTAATAACAACAAAGCACGTGATCGATGAGCATACCTTAATGTATTCTGCCCAAATTTCATCATCCGCCATTATAAACCCTGTGACTTCATCCCAAATAAAGTCCCCTTGATCAAGAATGGACTTCACGATAGCATACTGCCTCCTCAACACTGAATGTCGATTTTTGAGTTGTTCCTTATCCCATTTCAAACCTGTTTTGTTGTAAAATCCATCACAAATATATTTCCATGCTTTCTTATTGAATGAATTGTTTTGTTTATTCCCTTTGTGTACTTGATCAACCATCAAGTCTGCCAGTATCTTAGTGAGTGATGTTGTCCACTTAGCCCTTGATTGCTCCACCTGCTGAGTTTCTAGCCTTCTTGACCTTGTAATTTGACGTGCCATCTATATTTTAACTAACATAAGTGCTCGATAAAGACAAGTTTAAACACATACAGTCAGACACAATATACGACTATACGCACTCATAAAACCATGGCCATGCACAATAAGAGAATGATTATAGCAAGAGTGAAGTCTAGTACTTGGAAAATGCCAAAGTGACTCATAACTCACAATATAGCCTACATATATGCATGCACGCACACAAAGAAAAGGGAAATGTCATGAGAAACCAGTGTTTTAAAAACCAAACCAAGCAATTCAGACCAGGGTTTCATTCGGGTTTAAGCAATTTAAGGCGGTTGAACCATGACCTAGAGGCTAGATGTATCACCGGTTCGATATCCATTTTGGTTTTTAAAACATTGAGTGAAACTAAAAAATAGTCAAGATATTATTTTTGTTACATCAGAAAGATAAATTACTCCCGCCAGGAATTGATCCCTAGACCTCCCCCTACCCGACTCATATGTCCCTCAGCTCTTACCACTTGAACTATCCTACGGAGACAATCTAGATATTTGCCACCACGTCGGAGATGAAAGAATATAAACAGAAAATCAAATTCCACATAGATTAAAAGCAACAAATTCCACTAAATTAACTTCTAAGGAAACATAAAAAATGGACTATGGATGTAAATGAACCTAATGTTAAGCTAGCCATAACCCATTGTATATGCAAATGACAATTCTACTATTGCATACAGTGATGAAACAAAACCTTCAAAATCAAAGAAAACCCAGCAAGAGGTATGATTCAATGTGGCAGTAAAGAACAACAGAGTGCAATGCAATGAAACAAACTTTATAAGATTCAAAATAATGGGAATCAAATTCATGTCAAATCAAGCATTCTACGTTGGTGGAATCAAAAAATTACATGTTTTTTGACCTGTTTGAAAACCCTAATAAAACAGAGAGAAGAAAGTGAATTTATTTACCTGAGAGAAACACCAATATCTCCGACAACACAATTAAAGTGAATTTGACCCGGTAAGATATCATGATAGTTTAGACTTTAGATCATTTTGAAACCATGAAAAGTCATTCTCAAATAATTTTTTTTGTCAAAAAATAAAAAAAAGTTAATTACTTTTTACGCCATGTAATACATGCACCCTCCTGTAATATTAAATTCAATATTTTACCCCTCAGTTTTTTAGTCAACATTTTGACCGGGTAAAAATGCTGATGTGGCAGTCCATGTGTTATGTCACATGGAATTTAATTTAATTTATATATTTTTTTAAAAAAGATTTGTCAAGTCAGAATTTTTTTTTAATTTTTTTTTAATTTAGTTTTTTGTTTGTTTTTAATTAATAAAATTAAAAGATAAAGAGAAAAAAAAAAAAAAACAAATAACTCAGAGGGTGTTGTTGAGCGGTTGGAATTCATCATCTCTTAGGGTTCGATTGCGTGATCAACACAAGAGTTAACTTCACGGTAAATATGACTAATACCAATATCCCATGAAAAATATTTATCAAACTAAGATTTTTTTTAATTACTATCCAGCACAAAATACATACGGTATGTGGCACGTCAGCCACCTGATACATTTATGTTGACATGGTCAAAATTAGTGAGGTTAGTCTCTTGCAAAAGAGGCTAAAGTTGTAATGCTACTACTATTTTAAAAATTATAGGGCTAAAATTACAATTTAACCTTTTTAATAATAGATTAACTGCGACACTTATTTTGGAACATAGCTAGCCCGTACATGGTTGGATTGGAAGATTCTTGGCTACGTTTACTCCATGCACGAGCTAGTTATATATGCTATATTCCTTTGGTCTACTAGCTATGAGTCCTATAAATGAAAATTTCTCTTCCAACCCCCCATACTTCTCTTTGACCCCCTAAAATTCAAAATTGCCCTTCATTTTCATGTGAAAAAATAGTTCGGATTATAAAATCCGAATTTTGTGGGGGCTTTAACAAGTTCGGATTATAAAATCCGAACTTTGTGGGGGGTTTTAGCAGGTTCGGATTATATAATCCGAACTCTGTAGCTATATCGCAGCTAATTCGTAGCTAATCCATAGCTACGAAAACAGGTTTGTTTTCTTCACTACAAAAACAATGGCTTTTAGATCAAAATAAAAACACGTATAAAGAAAGCAAAACAAAATGAAAAGAACCATACATTTTCTACTTTTAAGTTGTTGATCTTGATGTTTAAACGGTTGATCTCTTCTCTTCATAGAACAGTCGGATCAAGAGAATCTATTAAGCCATCTCGACAAGTATCTGAGATAAATGCGCAAAAAACCAGCACCAATACAAGCAAATGTGCTCCAAGGAACCAAATCCACAAAAAACTTGAATAAACCATTGAAAGTGTAACACACACAATTCCATGGACTATGATCACAAAGAAATTGAATAATTGGTAGCTACTATTCTGTAGAACATGAATCAACAAACATACGATAACCATTAGTACCATATAGAACCCAGCAATGCTGAGCAAAATATTGTTGTCGACCACAAATGAGATAGGATCGTAAAGAGTGGGTGACGATGAAGGTGGTAAAGCGGCCGAAGTTGAAGGATGAAATGGAATAATGTGAATCCCTAGAAAAGCTCTGTGCAAACCACATGTTATGAAAAAATGAATGACAATGACTTTTCTATAATCTTCCGAGGATAGGATGGGAGTAAATGACGGCGGCGGCGGCATGGTGTTTCACTTTTTCGAAGTTTGGCGGCTGAGATCGATCTATTTCAATACGGCGGCATGGTGTTTCATTGTTTCAAAGCTTTGGTGGCTGTGGTCGATCTATTTCAATAAACTCTCAATCGGTTTTGTACTTTTGTTTATCAACTTTTTTGAATGCGTTAATCTTTAAATTGCTCCCATATTAATCAACAAACATACGATAACCATTAGTACCATACATAACCCAGCAATGCTGAGCAAAATATTGTTGTCGACCACAAGTGAGATAGAATCGTAAAGAGTGGGTGACGATGAAGGTGGTAAAGGGGCCGAAGTTTAAGAAAACATATGACACGACGTCTCTATGAAGAGTGTTGAGGAAAGTTAAATCTAAGATTCTCAAACAGCACCATATCAAATAGATGCTACATGACTACAAAATTACTCTTGATGTTTACCGTTTAAATATTCCATCAGCTATTATTAAAAAAATCCATTACCTATTACCATTATTTTTGACTCAATCAGTCCACAATTTATTGTACTCCTAATAAAAATATATATAACCCAAAATAAATCATATTTTTCTGCAAGGTGTATTTGTTTTGGTTTTTTTTAAATGAATTTTTTTATTCATTTAAATTTTAACAAAGAATTTTTTATAAAAATTTCAAATAAAATATTTATTTAAATAGGTTATCTTAAAATATTGATCTAAATGTTTTATCATTTTGTTATAAATTTTTTTAAATAATAAAATATAAAAAAATCTCTAAAAAAAACTATTTCAATTCAAATAGCTTTTCATTAAAATTATGTTTTAGAGATAATTTTTTTTTTAGAAAAAAATGTGAGATTTTTATTAAGTTAAAATCTATAAAATGAATATTTAAATTATTAAATGTCTAAACCATCTTTTTAATTTATAAAAACATAAATTCGAAATAATATCTATTATTTTACATCAAAAACGAACTACACTAAAAAAAAGTGATTTTCATCACTATCAACAAATTAATAAAAGGAATAGAATATCCAACTTTAATCAAAATTGAGAGATTAAGAATCGAGGGATATACGAGTTAGGTAAGAGGAGATCCAAAGATCAATTTTTGTACTAAAAAAAATAGAGAGATTAATTTTGCAATTCAAAAAAATTAGGAGAAAAATAAAGGGGGTTATTCAATTGGGATTTCAATTGATTTTAAAAGACTTTTTTATGATAAAAAAGTCTTGAAGATTTTAAAAGACTTTGTGGGATTATATTGATTCTGTGAGATTTTGAGAGACTTGTTTAAAAAACTTTTGCTTATTTTTTTTATAAAAGTCTTGATTGAATAATACAAAATTTACTTACTTTTTTAAAAAGTCTTGATTGAATAGCACAAGACTTTTTTAAAATCTTTTAAAATCCATCGAAATCTCAATTGAATAACCCCAAAATTTTCTACAATTTTAAGGAGTATTTGACCTTTTTTTTAATTGAGAATTTGGTTTCTTTACTCAAAATAAAATATTTTCACCTTTGAAGTGTTTTTAATCTAGCGAGAAAAATAATCATTATTTTCTACGGTAGATATCATGATCTAAACAAATAAAATAAAATATTTCCTTCACCTAACCCCACCCGAATTCATCACCCCCTTGTTCAACAAAGAGCACCACACCCACCCACCATGTTCTTGTTCTTGTTCTTATTTTACTTACATTCTTCTACGCTCACCAACCACCAAAATACTACACCTTCTTCTTCTTCTTCTTCATCTTCATTCCTCTCGTTCTCTTCCAATTCCAATTCCAATTTCAATGGCTTCTTCCACTTCCACTTCCACTTCCACTAATATCTCTCTATCCCCATCCCTCAAACAACTCTCCCCTCTTCAAAATCCTCCTCCTCCTAAATTTCTCCATCCATTCTCACACCCCACCAACCATTTTCCTAAAATTTCATCTCTTTCTTCTACTTCTCTTAGGTCATCACCTTTATGTGCCACTTCCTCTCAACAACTCATGGACCCCTTTTCAACACCCATAATTGAACCCACCATTGTCAACGTTGATTTGGGTACTCGGAGTTATCCTATTTACATTGGATCCGGTTTGCTCAATCAACCACACCTTCTCCAGAGGTAACTAATTCGTTTTATCAAAATTCGTTCAAATTTTGTTTTTGAATTTTTAAGGCTTAGCTAGAGAGCTTGCAGCCTCTGGTGTGGTTGTAGGTTTGGTTTAAGTAGTTAATTAGTTAGAAGTGGGTAGGCTAATCAATATTCAGGATTCTAGGTTGTAGCTGTCATAAATTCATACTTAGTGAATATATAAAATTCCTCGTCCGTATGCCACCTTCGGAATAGAAGATAAATGTGGCGTGGGTCGAGATTCTAAGATGGCCGAGGTTTAATATGAAATCATTGTTCATTGTTTATTTTTTTTTATAGTTTTATGCGTGCGTAGTATTCTTAATTGATTTTGCTTTTTTAAAAACAAATAAAACGAAAAATCTTGCGAATTTGTTTTATGTTTTCATCGTAGTAATCACAAGTTGCAGAAAAAGATGTAACATGATTAGCAGTATGTTAGCAATGAAAATTTTGAAAGGAGTTATATAATAAGGGGCAAGAAAAAATCTCAAGAGGGTTAGATATTTAGAGACAAATGTAGTATTATATAATTTATTTATCTAGTGAATTGTTTTGCCACCCCTATTCGTATAGTTTTGTACTCACTTACAAACATTGATGAGATTTAAATTTTATAATGAAGAACTGATTTTGTTTCATGTTTATAATAATAGGCATGTCCATGGAAAGAAGGTCCTTATTGTCACTAACACTACGATTGCACCTTTGTATCTAGACAAAGTTGTTGAAGCTTTAACAAATGGAAACCCAAATGTTTCTGTTGAGAGTGTAATTTTACCGGATGGTGAGCAGTACAAGGGCATGGTGGGTGTATTTTTTTTAGTGTTTGAATTGATTTTTGTGTTTGTTGACACTCTTGGTAATGGTGTGAAAATTGATTGTGTGTTCGACTCATAGGATACTCTTATGAAAGTCTTCGACAAGGCCATTGAGTCTCGATTGGACCGACGGTGTACTTTTGTTGCTCTTGGAGGTGGTGTGATTGGCGACATGTGTGGCTTTGCTGCCGCTGCATTCCTACGTGGTGTTAATTTTATTCAGATTCCAACCACTGTTATGGCACAGGTCTTGAGCTTATCTTTTTAAATTTCTTTTCATGATGTCAATTAGATTTGTTAATGCTCTCCGCAATGTTGATGGTTTTATTGTGTACTACTACCTAAATTATCCCTTTTCCGTATTCATCGGATTGTGTATTATGTTCTTAGGTTGATTCTTCAGTTGGTGGCAAAACTGGGATAAATCATCCCCTTGGAAAGAACCTGATTGGTGCTTTTTACCAACCTCAGTGTGTGCTCATAGACACTGACACATTAGATACATTACCAGAGAGGGAGCTGGCGTCAGGGTTTGCAGAGGTTATTAAGTATGGGCTCATTAGAGATACAGAATTTTTTGAGTGGCAAGAGAAAAATATGCAGGCATTAATGGCTAGGTAAAATCTTAATTTGAGTATTGTAACAAGCTTTCGTTATTGCTACAAGCTTCTTCCGTTTCAGTTATGAAGCTTGTATTAATAGGTATAACATCTCATAGTTCATAAAAGCAGTTTTTCTAGGAAAGTATAAACATAGGTGTATTAAGATGCATTGAAAGTATAAACATAGGTGTATTATTTAGTATCGGATGCAAAGTTTCAAACACAATACCATTTTTATTAGTGGCACATCATTTCTTATTACATTATTGGCATCCATGCAGAGATCCTAATGCACTGGCATATGCTATAAAGCGATCATGTGAAAACAAGGCTGAGGTTGTGTCCTTGGATGAGAGAGAAGGTGGAGTCAGGGCAACATTGAACTTGGGTCATACATTTGGTCATGTGAGTAGCTGTTACTGTTTATTGTATTATTTTCGGATGCAAAACTTTGAAATCTAAGAATGTGTTTGTTTGCTGTGCAAGTTGTTTTCATCAAATGTTTCTGCATTTTCTTTATCAGTAAATGTCCTTCTCTGCTTTTAATGCTCTTTCTTATGGCCCCTTTTTTAGGCGATAGAAACTAGCGTTGGTTATGGCCATTGGCTTCATGGAGAGGCTGTTGCAGCTGGCACGGTATAAATACGTATATTTTACAAAAAAAAACCATGAACTATACCTACATTTGTTTCTATTTCTGAGGGAAACTGTATGCCAATGTACACAGGTAATGGCTGTTGACATGTCATACCGCCTAGGTTGGATTGATGATTCTATTGTGAAGCGAGTTAATGACATTTTGAAACAGGCTAAGTTACCTATTGTGCCTCCTGAAATCATGACCGTGGACAAGTTTAAATCTGTCATGGCGGTAAGAGACAATGCTTCAGTTTCAATACTCTTAATGCTCAATTTGCTTTTACAGGTATTAAAACTTCATTTTTATCGGTATATCAGGTTGATAAGAAGGTAGCAGATGGATTGCTGAGACTTATCCTTCTAAAGGGTCCTCTAGGAAATTGTGTTTTCACAGGGGATTACGACAGGAAGGCTCTAGATGATACACTTCATGCATTCTGTAAATCTTGATTTTTGGAGTCAATGTTTTTATCGCAGCTTTACGCAATTCTTTGTAATATATAGCAAATGTTTGTGTGTTGTGATAACCTCAGTTGTATTTCTCCTGTATATTTGGGATGACATCCATGGTCCCCATTTTATAGGCTAGAATCTATTACAAAGTTGTATTATTATAAGTTGAGGCATGATCAATAATGATTATCCAGTTTCCTCAACAAAAAATGAAATAATTATTGTCCAATGCCGATCATATTTTGTGTCGTCCTTTTTGTTGCCTACCGCTTGTTGCATAAATTGTGTTTTTCTTTGTGGGGGGGAGGAGGGTGTGGCTGTGATTAACCTAAATAATATAAGAGAGCTCGGCAGCATGAAGAGCTAGATGATTACTCTGATTCTAAATCTTATATTCATAAACATCTAAAAGAGTGCCAAAGGTGCAGTCTAAACCAAAGTGCCTAATATTGAATTTGAAAATGACTTCAGTAGCTAGGTTATGCTGTCTGATCATCTTCATAAGCTAAGTTTGCTTCTTCAGATTCTAACTTGGGTCTCTCAAGTTGACATGTACGGTCGCACATTCTTATGACCATTGTGCGCTTGAATGGCTAAAGTCTTTGGACTTCTCGGACAACTATCATAATATTTGGTTTATAAAACCAAAAAATGGATTAAAAAATTCACAGAGATATTTTGTTAAATTCAATATTTGGTTACTTCCAAGTTATGAAAATGTGCATGAGATATTGTTTGGGGCACAAGCATTATGAACAAGGTGCATCAATTATGGGATTCAAGATAAAACTTTGGTGGATTTATTGTGTATGCTTCACATGCTTCCACTGATTTTCTTTCATTCTTTGTTTTTTCTTTCATTGGAAAGATTAATGTCTCTCTTTGTGATTCACTCACACTTTTGCTATAATTGGTTAGAGGATAAGGAATGTTGACTAGTTTGTGAATCTGATTTAATTAATTTGGTCACTCAACAGAAATTCGAATATGTGACACACATAATTGAAGCCTTGCATGTGGATCAAGTTTCAAGTCAAACATTGTACTGTATTTGTTAATCTTATATATACTGTCTCATAATAATTGTCTCATTTTAAAAAATCAAATAATTTCCATTTTTTAGCTAAGTATAAGCTACTTTTTCCAACTTAAAAAGTCATGTTCTATCTAATTCTATTCAATTCATTGTGGTTTTCTGCTTCTCCTTTGTTTCTTGGCCTTAGTTTTCCTCTCTTACTTTGGCTTTTCTCTTTGTTTTTTTCTGGTTTGTTTGGTGGTTGCGCCCACCTTTTGTAAGCTCTTCTAGCTGGGTTCTTTTAGACATGTTTTGTGCCTTGAACCTTTGCTTTTTAATTCTAATAAAATTTTGCTGATTCAAAAAAAAATCATTGTTGTTTTACTGGTTATATATGTTTGCCTCTAAAAAAATCATATATGTTTGCGTATAACGGTCAATTTTATGGTGCACAAGTGAGATAAGTCTTACATCACACACAAATTAATAAATATAACCATTAGATCAAATGAGATATGATGTAATTTGTTAATTTAATAATAAAAATTATGTGTACTTGATGCAAGACCATATTACTTGTGTACACTACTAGACAAAATCATAACTAGAATAAAAATGAAAGTTTTATAGTTTTTTTTTATCAATCATAATGGTAAAGACAAAGTGAGTAGGTTGACATTTCTTATTCTCCCTACATTCTTAATTAAATAATGATGTTTGCTCTAAATCTTGTAAATGTGGCCTGTTCCACAATATGCTGGGCATGTTGTACCATAAAATAGATGCACTAACATTGTTGAAAAAGAATGAAAAAAAAAACTATTATAGTTTTCTTTAATTTTGACACCATTATTGATATTGTAATTTTTAAAATGATTATAAAATTCGAACATTTTTACAATAAAAAGGTAAGAAAACAACTACACAGTCTACACTAATATTTTTTCGTTTCATTTATAATAGACATATTACTCTTTAAATTTATCAAAAAAACTCATACATACAAATTCATTATTTATTAAAGAGTAATTGTCTTCTCCTCTTTCAATATAGGAGAATTTTAATTTATCATATAAAAAATTTGATTATCCCTTACTTACAATGTTGACGAATTTTGATTTATCTCACTTTGTTGATTTTTTGTTGATGTGACATGTAAAAGTCAACTTTTTATTGACATAACAATAAACACTAATGACGTGACAGTTGACTTTTGTTTAACACGTCAACAAAAAATTAATACTCTCTCCGTACCAAAATATAAGTCATTTTGACCATATCACACAAATTAAGAAATGTAATAATTGTTGTATGGAAAATAGAAATTATGAGTTAGTTTACAAAATTGTCCTTCATTAATGGTATAGAAAATATAAATTATAGAAGTAAAAGAAGAGAGAGTAATAAATAGTTAAGGGTATAATAAGAAAATTAGCATTAAATGTTACATTGGTATTGTAAAACGACTTATATTTTGGTACAATTTTTTTTCTCAAAACGACTTATATTGTGGTACGGAGGGAGTATATGAGATAAATACAAATCGCCCATATTACAGAGATAAACAAAAAAATTATTTTACATGAATAAATTAAAATTTGCCAAGCAAAAGTCTATTTACCCTATTAAAAGTCATATTCATAAGAATTTATTTATTTTATTGGATCTTCTCCCCATTTTCCATCATAAAAAAAAAAAAAAAAAAAGTGTTAACTAACACTAAAAAACAAAAATTGAGAAAATGAAAGTGTCCGTGAGTCCGTGACCATGAATTAATAAGTGAGGATCCGAATTTCGTTGCGAGAAATTCGTGAAAATGAATAAGTAAAACACTTTATATTTTTAATTCAAAAGGTACGAATTTTTTGGAAGTGTGTGTGAACGAAACGAACGGTTCCACGACAAAATCTCTCTCACTTCATTCTTTCTTTCTTTGTTTCTTTGTTTCTCTGTTTCTCAATCTCTGTTCCGTTAATTACCATCTCCTTCTAAATTTTTAGGGTTTCCTCATTTCCTTCTTTTTTTCTTCCCCAAATACCCAAATACAGTATTCTTTTTCTGCATTTTCTCTCAATTAGGGTTAGTACCATTCTTTCTTCTTAATCACTTTTTGTTGAAATTATTATTATTAATTGTGTTGTTGTTGTGTTATTAGATGTGTAATTGAAACAGTGGAGGAGGGGGCGTGTGATTGTGTCCTCAGGTGAAGATCTGAGGCTATTTTGGGTTTTTCCTTTTCTAGAAGAAAAGAAAAGAAAAGAAAAGATGAGCGCTTCTAGGTTTATTAAATGTGTGACTGTTGGTGATGGAGCTGTTGGCAAAACTTGTTTGCTTATTTCTTACACCAGCAATACTTTTCCCACGGTTTGTTCTTCTTCTTCTTCTTCCTTTTTATCATTTTGATATTTTGAAATTTGAATTTTTTATTTAAATTACAGTTTTTTTTCAATTTTGAATTGAAAATATTTATTTTTGGGTAATTGGGTTATCTTTAAATTTATGTTTTTTTAATTTTGAATTGAAAATTTTGATTTTTGGGTGTTTGGGTTATATTTAAATTTATGTTTTTTAAAATTTTGAATTGAAAATTTTGAGTTTTGGGTGTTTGGGTTATGTTAAAATTTATGTTTTTTAATTTTGATTTTTGGTTGTTTGGGTTGTATTAAATTTATGTAAATTTGAAATTTTTGTATGGAAAATGATTTGTGAGATGTAAATTATTATTTGAAATGATGGGTTGATTTTGTTAGTTTTAAGGTTGGAATGGATATGTCACTCTGGATATGTCAGAGTCATGGGTGATCCATTGTGATTTTTCAAAAGCTACACTTTGTAGCTTCAGCAAAATTACGATGGGTCACCATGATTCTTGACATACCCACCATGATACCAAATATATACTAGTGTGAGATAATTTTTGGAGTTTATCGTCGGGTTGAGTTTGTGTTGAGGATGGATGATATTGATGTGTAAGTTTGCTGAATTATTGATTTATTCTGTTGAATTTGCTTTTTTGGTTGGAAACAGGATTATGTTCCAACAGTTTTTGACAATTTCAGTGCAAATGTGGTTGTTAATGGAAGCATTGTCAATCTGGGTTTGTGGGATACTGCTGGTAATGTTTCGTACTTTGATTTATATTCTGGTGGATGCTATGATTTGGGAGGTTCTTTCTGGATTTATAATTGTGTTATTTGTGGAACAGGACAAGAGGATTATAACAGATTAAGACCTTTGAGTTACCGTGGTGCCGATGTTTTCATATTGGCTTTCTCTCTCATAAGCAAGGCCAGTTATGAAAATGTCTCTAAAAAGGTGCTTGCTTGTTCCCATTTTGCTATGGCGCCCCTTGTGTTTTACTGTTTTTGATGTATTTCTGTTTATCTGTGATGAACAATATATGGATTGTGTTATATGTTAGTAGAATGTGTTTATGAGAAATTGCTGATACATCATATGTGCTGCTTTCATTTTCAGTGGATTCCAGAGTTGAAGCATTATGCACCTGGTGTCCCCATAATTCTGGTTGGCACAAAGCTTGGTATGTTTATTGCTGCATAATGTGATACTGATATGCTGATGCTTGTTAATCCTGGGTTTTGTTACAATGAAATCATATAGCCCCTTGCATTTCATGATCATCAAATATTGATGTTGTAGATATATCATTGTAAGTTTCCATTTGTCGAACGGTTTACAACTTATAACTTCTGAACCAATGGTTTTTGTTTGCTAGCGGAGAGGGCGAATTTATGGTATATTTCATTCTATTTTTTATTTAGTTTTTCATCACCATTGCATTTCCAATGGTATCTGATGCTTTAGTTGTGGTCAATGTTCTGATGTTTCTGCCTTTCTAGTTTGTTTTAGTTTTATTCATAAATATTTTCAAATAATCTCCCGTGGAGTTTGTTTTAGCTTCCGGTTGCACAAATGGTTGTATTAGTTTCCTGATAAGTGTTCATTCTATTGACGGTTCTCTCGACTTAAGAGTTAGTTCCTTATTATTTTGTCATTTGTATTGAGATAGACCTTCGGGATGATAAGCAGTTCTGCATAGACCATCCTGGTGCCGTTCCCATTACCACAGCTCAGGTGATTTTTGCCTCTGCTCTCTCGGATCTTGTGTAGTCATTTAATGCTATATTAAATTGATTCTGACATGCATGTCTGCATGTCCTATGAAAGGGAGAAGAGCTGAGGAAGCAGATTAATGCACCAGCTTACATTGAATGCAGTTCAAAATCACAGGAGGTAAATGGTTTTCTGATTACTATTCTAAATTCAAAATGGATAATTTAATACGCAGTTTAAGTTTGTCGGTTATATTTATTGCAGAACGTGAAGGCAGTGTTTGACGCAGCCATAAGAGTTGTCCTTCAACCACCAAAGCAGAAGAAAAAGAAGGGTAAAGCACAAAAGGCTTGTTCAATATTGTAATTCACTAGGTTTAAACATTTGATTTGCCCTTTGTTCTACGTGTATTTCCCTCCCCTTCTTTCTTTTCATAATTTCTTTGTTATTGAAGAAGTTGGAGAGTCTGTGTGGGTGTTCTTTCAGACAAATACTCTAGATCTCCTTGAAGCATAAGGTGGTTTTAATGCTTTGCTTTCTTTGAATTATTATTGTTAACTCTAATAGTCAAATTTGCATTTCATGCTTCCCATCTTTTTTTCATATGACGTCTGTTTTTATTTATTATGTAGTACTACTACTTATAGTCTTTTTAATAAGAAACAACTGATTTGTTAGGTTCATTGAATAATTGTGTATATGGTTGGTTTATAATAATATAAAGCAGATATGTTAGTTATTCAATAAAACTAAAAGGTCATTTGTTTATTATTAAAATGACCGGAGAGAGTATTATTAAACTGGAATATATAGTTAGGATAAAAGACCTTTCTTGCTTTGCCTTACGATACAAACTATTGCTCACAAGTTTATTGGTCCTTTGCTTCCTCGCGTCGATTAGTCATTTGAACTATGTTTTAAAGTTTGGTTTGGAGGAAAATAAGGGTTAGACTTATTTTTCATTTTAAAGTTAAAGAAATGATAAAATGTTTCTAAAATTGATTAAAATGAAAGTCTTAGCTAAGCATGGTTCTTCTAAATACTTTTTGTTTTTCACTCCATATTTTGAATTCGCCTCAAAGATCATCATGGTTAAATCAAGTTTGATTCTCTTTAAGGTTATAACTTTTTCTTTGTACATCTACACTCTAAAAGTGTAGTAATAAGATATTAGTTTAGAAGAGTGATGCAATTTCTCAAAATGTAAAAATATATAAATCTAAATACTAGCTGGAAGTTTCTTGTTGAAAGACGCTTTAATGATAGATCAGGCTTGAATCTAAGCTCTACGTTAGCACTCCGAATGTAACTTTGATCGAGTGTTAATGATATTTAACTCCGCGCACTAATCTACCCTGTAGGGATTGTTTACCTTTCAAACATCTACCTTCGATAATTTGTCTCTGTCACTCTCTTAACTTATGTTAACTTATCATTCTCTCATCCAAATAATGTTATTCAATCACCAGTTTCTCTCATAAATACACTAAAATACCTAAGTCACCAAAATGGGAAGTAGAGAATCCCATTCTCCCAATCTGCCTGTTTATCTTGCGGTAGGACATTACTTTCTTTACTAGCATATGGAAGGTAATTACAAATGAGAATCGATTTGATTAATGATTGTTAGCCAACTTCACACGTACAATATAATGCTTGTATTGTCGTGGATTTCTCTAACAAAAGACCAAACACGAACAACATAGAGGAAATAAAATATATATACAACAACATAAAATGTTTTTTGTTTTCGTTGCATGAGATAAAGCAAAATAAATAGAGAAACTGAACACCATAGTAGAAAACATATGACACGACGTCTCTAAGAAAGAGTGTTAAGGAAAGCTAAATCGAAGATTCTCAGACAGCAGCATACCAAATAGATGCTACAGGAATTAAAAATTACTCTTGATGTTTTACAGTTTAAAAATTCCATCAGCTATTATTAAAAAAAATCAGTTACCTATTATCAGAAGAAAAAAAATCATTACTGCTTGTTTTAAAAACTTATTAGGGCATTTTTTACTCAATCAGTCCACAATTTATTGTACTCCTAATATTTGAAAAATACATACTTAACCGTTTTGTTTATAGATAGACAAAGGGACATTAGTCTTCAGAAAAACACGCACGATTGTTTATAAAAATTCGACTTTGAAAATATAGGGATGGAGGACTACCAAAATGCTTAGGTAGCATTATCTAAAGAAACATGTCAAATATGTCCGAATTCCATTCCAACCTATGCATACTAATGTAAACTACGCAAAGAAATAGACTCCATAGCGAGTACCAAAATTTAGTTACAAAATACAAACAAAAACAATTATCTGTCTATAAACTCTACAATAGAAATCCATAAATCCATGTAAACCTTTGTGCACAACTAGAAGTATTTAAATCTAGTAACTGTACTACAAATAACTTCTCTAAACTGAATGTCAATTTTGGGGAGAAAAGGCTCTAGCAAACTTAAAATTTGCTCAGTCTCAATAGTTACATAGTGAATGAATCGAAATCCAAACTGTTCAACATGTTTTTGCTGTCAGATCATATCATTAACACAAACTTGTGGTTCCTCGGTTAAAATCCAAAGAAGACAATTCAGAACAGTTGTTGGATCATCACATGAACAAATTGCTCCAAAGTGTAACATAAACGCAACGGTATCAGTCTACATGTCAAACCTTGATCGGTTCATATTTCTCACCAACTGCACCACCCTTTTGTTTTTGGAACTGTATATAGCGCATAGTAGTGGCTAAGAAAGCATCTGCTGATGGATCTGGAGTGGCGGTGTCACTTTGCATTTCATTCATAATTAACTCAATTAGCCCCTGGATAGCAGCAACTGTGACTTGTGGGTTCCCCTTCTCAAAGAAGTAAAGATACCTTGCAAAAACACACATTCGATCATTCCAGTTTACTGTTGCGAAGCAAAGAAAAATAACACTAGCTTAGGATTATGGATGTTAATCTTACTTGTTCAAAATCTCAATGAAAAGCATAACTGATCCGGTGTTACCCCGTGCAGCATTTGCCATTTGTTGTGCAGCATTTGCAATCCTTAAAGCTCGCTTAAGGCACAATAAGACTCTGGTTCAAAAAAAATACTTATATAAGAATGTTACAACAAAAACAATAAGAATCATAATAAGATAAAATAAGAAATAAATTCCCATAATCCTTTTCAAACTATATGAGGCAGATCCTACATCCTTTCTTTCTTTTCCCGCATTTCCAACTTATGATCAAGTTTTGCAGTAACTGAGCAAATATGTTCACTACTAAACCTCGATGAAGGATAGCAGTTGGATTAAATCGTTCTTATCTCCTCTAGTTGTATATTGCATACATAGTTCTAGTTGTTACTAGAAATGGTAGGTATAGACAACAATAGGATTATTTAGAGATACAAACAGTTGAAATTTATCTACAACTATTAATGTTCAAGTGCTCGACTAAAGAGAAACTAGGAAACCATTAAACAAACTTTGCATTGCACAGAAGTCAGAGATCTCCTAGACGTTGTATCAATAGACAATCAGAAACAAACCTCTCTCCATCTTTCATGTTTTCATGATCATCAACCCAAAACAAATGTGAGCACGCATACACAGCTCTGCATTGATCTGGCTTCTTTAAAAGCTTTGCTGAATACTATCCGATGAAAAAGCAACAAAAAAGGACATTCAATATGAAGAAAAAAAAATATACATTAACTGCTGCATAAATAAAAGAATTCAATAATCACCCCTGTGGCCTTGTGAGTTAAGGTATCCCTGTTCTCAACACCAAAGACATGCATCCTTTGAAGAGTTCCTATTATTAAATGGATAGCTGTGACCTGTGCTCTGGAATCCTGGTATAACAACACAAATGTGTAATTGAGCACGGCTAAGCCATAAACATTTTATTATGATGAACATTAGTCTTCTAAAACTATCCTTAACCCATGAAAGGAAAGGGGTTTTTGTGTGTGTGTGGTGGGGGAAGTAGTAGGAGTTATATGGTAAGACTTACAGAAATTTCTTCTTCATAAAGAATATAAGCTTGCGTAAAAAATTCATATGCAACTGGTTCCAACTCACAGTCATTTGCAGCCTTATTGGAAGAAAAAACAAATCAGAAAATCTAGTTTGAAAAATCACTTTGATGTGCTAAGAACCAAATATTTCCAGTACCTCAGCGCATTGTAAGCACAACTGCAATGCTAACTCTGGTGCCAGGACACCTGACAGAGTCTCGATGGTCTGAGATAGAAATGATACAAACATCATCAGCATATAATAATAATAATAATAATAATAATAATAATAATAATAATAATTATAATTATAATAATAATAATAATAATAATAATAATAATAATAATAATAATAATAATAATAATAATAATAATAATAATAATAATAATAATAATAATAAGGCTGCGCTTTTTATACAAGCATAATACCTGATTTTACTATTTTTGCCAAAGCATATTACCTGATTTAAAAGCTGAAAGATTTTCTTTGGTGATGTTGATGAATCATCCCCAAAAGGATTTTCTTCTTGACCTTGACCACCTTGCAACTGTCTGACCAACTGTAGACAGTAAAGTACAGACAGTATATAAATAATGAGAAACGATATTTTGGCATCAATGATGAAAATAGAAAGATGAACTTTATCTAATGATGAAAATTTGCAACTTACTAACCCAGTTGCCTCATTTATTGAAGTTTAAACGAACAGTAAATTAACTATTAACTATATAGTATCTACACAAACTTTCAGCTTGAAATCAAAGCCTTAGCAGCATGTTACTGAAACTCTAAACCCAATCAATTATAATCTCGTAATGTCAATGAAATGTTACATTTAACATAGGCCAAAATACAAAGTTTGTCCGGTCCCCACGCTATGCCATTGCGGCCACCATTATCAATTAATCATTATGTAAACAACAAGGTAAAACAGTGTAAAATAGAAGAATCATTCTAATCAAAATGGTTAGCCAAACCTTTAAAGAAGAAAACATAAGAGGTGGAACAGTGAAAGGCAGACGCTTTGGTCCTCCAGTCAGTATGTGCTTCCTCACAGTTTCAATGATCTGCAATTTAGAGCAAGTCCATTCAAATTTTAAGTAAAAATTGAACTCATAGACTACCATATAAGCAATATATCAAACATCATCGCTGAAATTAGAAACATTAAAAACACAGACAAGCATTCATACTCATATGAGAAATTGACGAGATATGATTTATGTAAAAATATCAAAAGAGGTTAAACCTAAGTTAACACCAAATCCATTTTAGTGCTTGTAAAAGTTTCAAAAGATGAATATTTTAATTTATATATATAATTTAATTACATATGAATAGAAGGTAAAAGTTTTATTTTCAATATTCGATAAGGTTAAATCTGAATGTATTATAGAATAAGGCAAAAGAGAAATTAGTAGTTTCTACAAAACTGAATTATGACATTATGAAAAGTCGGTAGACAGTGGTTACAAGTAGTTATAGTAAACACAAATCCTTCTACACATAATAACTAAATCTGTAAGCTAATACTCCCTCCGTCCCACAAAAATTGTCATAATTGGTCGCTTCACAAATATTAAAGAGAATTTATAAATGAAGCAAATAGAATAACAATTTTACCAAATTAACCTCACTGACTATTGGTTAATTCAAGATTCAAAGAAACTATTGGTTAATTCTCATTATCCTAAATGCAAAGTTAAAAAAAGTGACGCACAGATAAATAGAGGGTATAGTTGGAAAGAAGTAATTAATATGACATTGAAAGGTGAAAATGACAATTATTTTGGGACAACTTTGTCTTGCAAATATGACAATTATTATGGGACAGAGAGACTAATTAACTAAGCTAACAGAACCTAAGTAGTGCAAACTGCAAAGGTTAGAGAACTACTAAAGTGACAGTGATCAAGTGCTTCCCATGACAGCACGAGTGCACTGTGTGTATGCTCCTCATAATTGGCAGCATCAGTACAGAAGCACAAGTTTATTTTCATTATTGTCATAAAAACTGGAGTAAGCTGAAACTATCAACTTTGGCTCGAAAGAGGATAATTCCAGAAAGAAAAAATAACACCAATTTATTTTCATTATTGTCATAACACATGAATATCAGCAATTCACCTTAAACATTTCTTCTGGATCCTCATTATAAAGCATCTGGATCAGGCGTGCAACAGAATTCTGCTCCTCTGAGAAATCATCTTCATCCAACTAAAGGGACAGGGAATAAATAAGAAAAATATGAGAAAGAATCATAAAAATAAGGTAAATTTGATTATATAAGAGGTGTCGTGTAATGGAAGAAGTCAAAATAATAGGCATTGTAAAAAAATAGGTTAATATGATCAGTCGTGGTACTGAAATGACCTCATCATTAGGAGTCACATCAGAATCCTTGATAAGCCCCTTTATCAGTTCAAACAATGCTTCAACCTACAAATAAACCAAGTTTTGTTAGTAAGAGCTCATACCAAACAGCAGACCAAAAAATAAACTAACACATACCTTGTCTGAAGTAGAAATGCGTGTTCCATTTTTCATAATGCTTTGAATAATAACAGTTGCCATGACCTTATTAGTTGGAATGTCAAGGAATTCCATTACACGAGGATAGTTCGAAAGCTTCAAGGCAGTCATAATGTCATTGTATTTCTCTAGTGGAGCACTTAATAAAGCAACAATCTGCTTCGTTGCCTTCTTGTCCTCAATTTTACCTTTGCCAGAGAGATTTTTCACACATGCTCCCTAATAAGTATATACAGTCAGGCAAGTACATGAGTAAGTCTGATTCCTTATATGAAAATAACAAATAACACTATGCAGATTAAATAAACGCGATAACTTTTCTAATAAATAAATGTTTTCAAAATAGCATAGTTTTAAAACTCAGACAGGACCGGCCGGCCCGAAAACTGGATGCGTGGGCGGTTCGATCAGCTCATAGGACCGGATATGCTTGCAAACCAATGAAACCCTGTGTTACCTGGCTGGGTCTATGGTCATACTAAACTTTACACCTTACCACTCAGCTAGGTAAACTTGTGTGAATAAAGGTGTCTAAATTATATATATTTAATACTTCATTAAGAAACATAAGCTATAATACCAACTTTTTAAACGCACCTAGATTTATTTTTTCTCTAACCATCACCTATATCATGTATTAATAAAAGACATTGCTAATTTTTTAAATGTACTAATTTTCATTAATGTTTTTTATAAAAGAAAATTCATTAAATTTAAGTAGTGAATATTTTTAAATTTTTTATATAGATCGGGTTAACAGTTATTCATTCCGACCAATGACCCGGTCCCTTGACCGAGTCGATCACCGGACTGGGTTTTAAAACTGCTCAAATAAATAGTGTCTGTCATTCTGTGACTGCAAAGGAGGTATTGCCATGAGTTAAGGAAATAAAATAATGCCAAAGGCTGCATGCTGATCAGATTAATCATATGAATCAATAAGTTAACATGAACATGCACAAAGAATGTAAAAAGAAACATACCAAGACTTGATCAGCATAATCTAGTCTATCGGGGTGAACATGAAGAGTGAAGGTAAGAAGAGATGAATATAAAGTTACAATTCCAGCAGTGGCCATGTCAGGCTGTGCCTCTATCACCTGTATAACACTTGAGGACCTCAGATTTCACAATTCATAATCAAAACAACAACAATAATTAAACATAGAAAAACAAATGCAAATCATAAGTAGAAAATAGAAGACAATTTTATATTTAAATACAAAATGAGAATGTAAAAAATCATGCTTTACAATCAAACATTGAGGTGATGAACAAGTTGAATTATTATTTTATATAAAGTCTAACAATTAGTCTCTGATTATATGTGTGTTGGTGGAAAAGTTGCACAAACCATAAATGCTTCTAGACTTTTAGGCAACACGCAGCATAGAATTATATATGTTTTTAGAGTATAAGATCCGAGTTCTATCAAACCAAAGAAAATACCTTGCCAATTGCATTGCTTAATTTGGAAAATGCTTCCACCTGCAAAAACTCGGGCAAAACCTCAGCACTTGAAGCAGCATAATTTGAAAGCCTTTCCATTAACTGGGATAGTACTGTCTTGATGTCAACAGATGGCTGAAAAATGCAGAGACAGAAAGGAACTGAGTGACGATACCTATTGGATTTGCAGAAAAAAACTGCAATAGATATTTTGGATGCAATTCTTCATAGTTCTGAAGGAAGTATACAACAGCTACTGTGAATCATGTGTTTATCAAATTAATCCATAGTGGAAAACAAATAGTATGCTTAGCTACTAAAACCATGGCATGATGGCACTATACATAAACTGATCCACGAGAGATGTTCTATACATAAACAAATAGTTTGAAGATTTGGACGATGTTTTGACTGCTAATTAATAATACATAGTCGTTTCCTTTACTTTCTCTAATTTTCAAGATTGTTCGGTAAATATGTTGCTCATATTTTATTGATTTTCTTCAGCACCCTCTCGGATGAATGAAATCTCATTCTTTTAGAAGAAGAAAAGGCATATACATATCAAGGCATCCTCCAGAAGTAGTATTTAAAAAATGCAAGTTCCCTTACCTGAAGCTGTGGGTAAGCACCCAACAACACATCAAGAGTTTGCAAGTGATACTCATCAGGGAAGACTTGAATTATGCAATCCATCAAGTAGAATTGGGCCAACTCATCTTTGCAATTCACGACCTGTCCAATATAATTGAGGAAAAGGAACCATTTCTCTAATTAGAAATTGAAACATGTCTTTGACAATTAGGAATAGAATATTTTAAAAATAAAAAAGAAAAATATACCTGCTCCAGTACTCTAGGCAGCACAACATCTTTGTACATATCAAGGTCAACACCCTCTATCTGACTGAGAACATGGAGATTCTTCCCAACCTAATGTAACAAGGATAAAAAAAAGCAAGAGAAGCCTTCTATAAGCATTTGATCATGTATACAATGCCATCGCAGTGAAGCAAACCAGTTACAGGCTTCGGGTATTACTAGATCTCGCAGCTCGCTCCTTTCCTTTTCCCGTTTCTCCTTCTCCCGGGACGGCCCCTGCAGACCAGAAAGCCCGACAGCAAGCCTCAACTCAGGTCAGCTAAGAGTATGAATTTATCACATGCATTACTACACCTGCATGACCAGAAATCATGCCCTCATGATATATATTTTACTCTCATGACATGCAACTATTCTGATGACATGCATGTCCAAACATGAGAGCATTAACAATGTGCAAAAATGTTCAACCAACCTGATGTTGCATCCGCACCCAAAGTTTGTTCATTTCTGTGAAATTTTGGAGTACAAACTCTACAGCATCTGATACAGTATCTGCATCCCTACAGTTTTCAGAATAGGCATTCACATATCAGGTTCCATCTTAAATTGTTGCAGTTAAAAATCAATGTCACTTCCCAATCATCAAGACAAATGTAGAAATCAGCGTGTGAATTACAGAGACAGAAGGAGATAAAAGACAACAATAAAAATTAAAACTTTGAAGAAAAAAAGAAACAGAGAGGGGGGCTTTGATATTCTAATGACTCAGATAGTTTACAATTACATCCTTGGTCAACATTGCAAAGTAGCAGTGAGATAATAGAAGTGGTGATCCTAAAGGGTGCAGCTGACCGAGTCTATTCATTGAAACTTCAAAATTCAAATCCAACTCAATTAAGAGATCACAAAGAGGGATAATATTTCCTCCCATGATAGGAGTGAAGAGCAAAAAATAATGCTTGATTAGTGCTTACCCTTCATACTCAGAACCAATATCCGGCAATTTATCCTTACTAACTTGAGAAAGATAGCTTCTGAGAAAGAGTCCACGAACAGGGTTCTGAATGCCACGGCACATCTCCACAAGATCCTTAAGAACATCCTTAGCAGGAGCTTCCTTTGATTTGATGTATACAGATCCTACTGTACAGAGGAGATACCTGATCATAATCAAAACATTAACATCTCATAAGCTAAAAGCATACTAAATTAGGACATATATCAAGGCATCAGTAACATTAGTTGCACCGAGATTAGTTTCTAAGCAAGCAAGTATACTCGTTTTCACCATGCACATTGATGAAATATCAATCTCAATCATTGTAACTAAAATCCTGTTATAAATCGTAAAATCCCACGAGTTTGCAATTATGCTTGCCCTCAGCGATTACAAGTATATACAGAATCCTATTTTGGTGGAATCGGGTGAATTTTCCCCTGTTGATTGTTGAATTGTATAATCTACAGTCTTTTATAAGTTTCTACGATTATGCTTATGAATGAATTTAAATTTATATAAGTATTTGAAGTGTGATATAAGCTTTTAATTATCTTACTTATGTTATGAGCTATATGAGTTTTATGAATTTTGTATAATCTTACAATTAGTGTTACGATTCCAAAATTCACGCATTCTTTCCCTTCCTGATTTTGCGTAAAATCTTGATATTAATTACCTTGATCTCAAAGATATAAGCACTAATCTCAAATCAATCAAAAGCTAAGTGATTAAATATCAAGTATCCATAGGATTGCACTTTGCTCCATGTTCAAAAAATCAATCTACAGCTAAAATAAACTTTAAAATATTTACCTACTCAGCACGACTCAGCACGACTACAAAACTAACTTTCACCGTTATGACCATAAGTATATCTCTAAATAGATTACTCTCTAATAATTTCCTATCTAAACAGTTAATCCACAAATCCGTCACATTACTTACAATCGAGGCAAAATATTGCCGGCATGCTGAACAAGCTCATAAAGATCAATAATAGAGCAACCGCGACGAGTCTCTTCTTCAAAGAACATCTCCAGCTTCCTCAATTGATCAAAAGCGCGCATATCTAAAACAATCGAAAACACATTTCACAATTAAAAAATCGCAACATCATAACAAATCAGAAAAACTCCACGATCCAACGGAAAAGCTAAAAACAACACGAAACTGGATCTGAAATTAAGAACTCACATAGTTCATAGTATTTATGAGGAGAAAGCTTCGAAGTCCTAAGCTCAGAAAGCATCTGAGCTGAATATTTCAAAGCATCTCTAAGATTGTTCGAGTCCTGCAACGAATCGAAAATAAGCAATTGGATCCAATTATCGAAATCGATTGAGATTGAAATTTGAAAGATGAATCTGAAATTAGGATCATCGCGAGTTGAATTGAAGAAGAGAGAATAAGGTTAGGGTTTATCGGAGAAGTTAGTTAGTTACCAATGCACGGTGCATGTAGAATGAATTCTGTTGAAGACCGGCGATTCCGGCGGCGAGAAACTTCTCTTCGTCTTCGGTTCCGTCTAGCATCATTTTTTTCTCCGTCGGGGTTTTTTTTGGTTTGTATTTCGTCTGAGTTGTGTAGTTCGAGTTCGATCGCTTTTTTATTTGAGTGGTTGGTTGTTTTGGTCTTTGTTGTTCTTCGTGTGCTAGTTAGTTCCGCTTGGGATGTACGTAATGAAGAATATGCTTACGGTTCTTAACTTCTCCCTTTTCATGTTTTAACCCCAATTTGGCTATCATTTAATATTTTCAGTTTAATTTTATTCGGATCAATTCTGAAATCAAGTGATTCATCAAGAGATCGAACAATAATTTTCTTTATTAAGTTTATCGTCAATCACCACTCAGCCAACTAACTATATATTATTTAATAATTTGATTTGTACAGGTAAATTTTTTTACACATGAGCCAATCAAATTAGTAGATTTTATGAGATTAAATTATTTAGAAACTAACTTAATAAAATAAGTATCCCGTAGGATAGTTATTGAATAGAATACAAGTATAGAATGATAGTTCAAATAGTAAAAGTTGGGGGAATATAGATTTGGTAAGAGGGATATTTTAGGTTCAAATTTTGGTGAAAACATTTATTTACTCCCTCCGTCCCTAAATATAAAACTCCGTTTGACCACTGCACGTACGCCAATGCATAATTTTGATCTCAAATATCTTTAGTTATCTAGTAATAAAAATTATAAAAATTTGATATCTTGAAAGTACTCATTAAAATAAATCAAACAAGATCTTATATGTTAATATTTATATCTATGTATTATTAAAAAAATACGGTCAAAAAATGATAAGTGAATAGTGCAATTTTGTCAAACGGAGTCTTATAAAAAGGGGACGGAGGGAGTATTTTTGCGTTCGACGGTATAAATCACCGATTATTCGATAAAAATTATATCTTACAAAAAAAAGAGGCTATATTTTGAAAAGGAAATGTTGAATTAAGCTCAATTTGGCAAGAAACTCAAGAATAAATGCAAAGAAACTCAAGAAACTTGCATCACACATTCACATTCAAGCTCAATATGGCATGAAACTCAATTTAGTTACAATACATAGCAACAAAACATCTTTTAACTAAAAAAAAGTACAAATCAACCAAATCCCACTTGTTGCAAGTTGCATCACACATTCACATGATTGCACAAGCATTTGGGTTCTCATCACTAAATGCAGTAGTGTACTTAACCTCAAACGAGTTACCACGTGCAAGCGTAGAACCTTCTGGATCCAACAACACATTTCGCACGTACCCAGGTGGCGCCTTCTTGTCATAAGCTTCCGGTGCATAAGGGTGCGGAACGACGTCGTATGGAATATAAGGCCAAAACTCAGCTTTTTTCCCTGTATGGTGCCTCACGCGCTTTAACACTTTGTTTGGCTCCACGTACCCAGTTACAGTGAGTTTACTCTGTTTTGGTTCCACTTCCACTTTTGTTACTCCTTTCATGCCTTCAACTGATTTCTTCACTTTTCTTTCACAACCTTCGCAGTCCATCTTCACTTTTATCTCTACTACCTAATTCACCATTCTCTAATTTTACAAATTAAGCCTTACATACAAGTAAATCATCAAATCATCACACAATTATTTTTTCTACGTAGATAAAATGACAAAACTATTAAAAATTTATACATACAAATTTATTGGAGTTTGAATGTCAATCATGAATATCTGATTTAATAATTTCGATATTTTCTGTCAATTGAGCTATGACGTATGAACAACTATCACACATTTTATTAGACATTCTTAAATATGTTAATGATTTTTTTGAATATTTTAAAACATTTATAGGGACCAAAACATGTATTTTTTTTTATAAGGTCTAAAAACAAAATTTTGTAACTTTATAAGGATCAAAAATATAATTAACCCTAAATGATTTATTTGACAAAAAATAACGAATGATTAATAAACTATTTTTACGATAACAGATGAACATATAACTTATAAGCTAGCTAGTAGCTTATCACTTATAGCGAATAAATTAGCGGATTGAATTTGTACTATTTGATAAAGGAAAATGATAAACATTGCCCTTAAGGCAATGGTTAAGAATACTAAAATAGTAAATATTCTCTCGAAATTTGTGTTTTTTACTTTTCTAAAACAATAAATACAATTTCCAATGTAACTATTACTTTTTTTAGTAACTTTAACCATTGCCCTTAGGGCACTAGCTTATATAAATGAAATAATATAAAAAAAAAGATTAGCTAGTAAAAGTAAACCAATTAAATTGACTTATCAAAATAATAAGTTATAAACTAGTAAAAATTGACTATAAATTTATAAAAAAAAATTATCCAACAAGTCTTGTTTATAAACAATCTTATAAAACATAAATTATAAAATATAAACCATAAGCTTAAATTTAACTGAAAGAAACAAGAAAGAACATTCACCTGAAGTTAGTCAAAAAAAAAACAATCACCTGAAGTTGTTTTTTGACGAGCTTACTACTGTGGTGGACGTGACATGGTTCACAGAGCTCAGAGATGATATCTAAGACACCCATTAGCGTGCGTTACTTAGTTTATGAATGGCAGATTAAGCAAACCAGAAACGCACAATGTTTGCTGAAGAATGAAATTATTGAGGAAAAAGAAAAGTGAACTGCTTATAAATCCATGATGGCATTAATACAAGATCACAACACAATGAACGTTGTGGCATGGCCTTAACTAGAAGATTCTACTTTGGACAATAAGTTGTTTGTGGGACACCAAAGGAAGAAAAAATAAAATGCCATAGAACAATCTGGTGAGTGAATTTTATTATATTAAAAGAATAAACATTGAATGGACACATTAGTGACATAATTCTTTTTGGGCGTAAGTCTAATATCCACAAGTACTTCATGTTAGAGAGCATAGCGCATAATTTGTAGAGGATTATATGATTCGTGGTATAAATTTTGTAAAATTTATTGTATTGAAAATTTGTACTCCTTCCGGTCTTAAATATAAGAGAAAAATTACTTTTTAAGTTCATTGAGAGACCAAATACATTAGATTCTTAATGAACTTAAAAAGTAAATTTTCTCTTATATTTAGGATCGAAGGTAGTATTATATATATTATTTATGTAAAATTTATAAAAATAAAATGAAAATCATTTTATATATTATGGTATATGAATTTTTATTAAAATTGTTAGTAATTTTAATAGATCTCAATAATATATTAAATAAATTTCAATTTTCTTAAAATTTTACATAAATAATTCATATAATATAAACTTTAATTAAACAAATTTTTTTTATAAAATTCGTAACGATATAATCGTAGCAATTGTACTGAATAAACAACATAATGTCATTATATTGTGCAAAATAGAGGCCACCTTCTTTTTGGATAATTAAATGTTTAGCTGAATTGAGTCCAAAAAGTTCACTAACTCACAAAGCAGTTCACTAAATCATAAAGCAGACATCAAAATTTAAACAATTTTTTTTTTGTCATCTTGTAATGTAGTTTTTCTTTTACATCGGAAAATATCTTGTAATGTAGTTTAGTCATTAGTGATTAAAATTCTATTTTGTAAACTGAATAAGTAAGTGTATTACAATTCAAATCTCAGTTCTTATATATAACATGCACTGTTCCAAACAATTGAGCTATGGAGAAACTAAAAGAATATTTATATAAATAATTAATTAAAGATGTTTTCAAGTGAACATCAAGTGGCTAGAAATTTCACTTTTTAAAGTGGAGAAGTGAGATGATCGAGATTTGAATCTCGCCCCTACGTATATAATGCGGTGTTTAATCAATTGAGATAAGCTCGTGAGACAACTACAGGGTTTATTATGACACATTTAATCAATAAAAATATGTAAAATAAGTGCCTTTACATCATAAAAAAAAATGAACTTTTACCTACCTTTTGATATATTTTAAAAAAATTATATTAAAAAAAAATCAAGCTAAGAGCTAGTTATACTTTTAGCGCGCATTTAATATATTAAAAAATAATAAAGCGGATTAATGTCATAATTAACCTTCGAACTAGATTAAACTACCAGCGAAAACCAAAAAATATCAAAATGGACAAATCAATTTTACCTGTATTATGTTTAATTTTAAAATTATTTCTAAAATTGGATAAACTATAAGGGCCAAACAATTTGACAAAAATTGCCACCGTACATATTTTATGCTCCACAAAAGTTATTTAAAATATCCAAAATAATGTTTTTCCATCAAATATCATATATGACAAAATTTGTGTACTACTTCAAACATTTGTCTTGTGATGTCATGTCTTATACTCCCTCCGTCCCATTATATAAACACCTTTACTACAAAAGTCTAGTCCCAAAATATAAGTCCCTTTACAATTTTTGTATTCCGATGCAACTTAGTAGTAATAATTAGGGGTATGTGTACGCAAAAAAGTAATAAATGTACCTAGTAAATTGTAAAGGGACATATATTTTGGGACTAGACTTTTGTAGTAAAAATGCTTATATAATGGGACGGAGGGAGTATTATTTTATCCAATATTTATCTTTTACATATCAAACACATTCTTAAAATCAATATGATCATTTGTCTTTTTTAACACTTTTTTTTATATCTTTTGTTAAATAAAAGGAAATATCCATTTTTTACAAAAAATAAAATAATTTAGCATGTAACAAAATAACAATATAGACCTATTTTGTCAAGAGAATGTAAGAATTTTTATTACATCTGGGCCAAAAGGCTCCAAGAGCGTCATGGAGTCAACAATTATCTGATAAACAACGTTTAGAGAAAAGAACACAAAAGAATCAACTCTCGTACAATTGTAACAGAGGGTGTGACTCATGCCGCTGTAATTAAGTATTTTTTTTATGGTAATGGCTAAATTCTTTGTGGTTATATTTCAACTAAGGGTATTTTGATTGTAACAAAGGGTGGGGCTGGTACTTGGTGGTATTGCCATAGTAACATATGGTGCCGAGGGTGATGCAGTAGTAACAGAGAGTGCTAAAGGATTTGTCGTCATAACAAGAACGGTGATTGAACTCTAAAAAGAATAGTGAAAGGTTTGAAAATTAAATGTAGTTGACTTTCTTAATAATGAACGAAAACAACTTCTTTATGCAAGCTACTTTTGGAATTCTAATCTATAAGGACTCTAATTTTTGCATCATTATTTCACTCCTGGCTCCATCATCCTCCCTGTTTTTTTCTTTTATTTGTTTATTTATTTATTTATTGAAGGAATTTATTGCATTTCTGCTGCCGACAATTTATTCTTATTCATTACTCCCTCCGTCTCAAAATAATTGTCTTTTTAGCATTTTTTATTTGTCCCAAAATAATTGTCATTTTAGAATACCAATACAACATTTATTACTTTTTTCCATTATTATACTCTTATTTATTAAATTTCATCTCACTTAACTACTCCACTAACTATAATTAATGAGGGTATTATAATATATTATATAATTGTTTTCAAAATCTAGGATATGTCATTTAAATTCTGTCAATTAAGAAAAATGAACAAAGTGCTAAAAGAAAAAGGAAAAATATGAACAATAAACATGTTATTTAAATGTAATAACTCGTTTTCTTTATTCAATGTAATAACAAATATGAACAATATATTATTCCTTCCTCCCAAATTACAAGAGAAAATAACTCATTTTCTTTATCCTAAATTATTAGAAAAAATTAATATATATAAATTTACTTGTACCAATTTTTTTTACTTATTCTTAAGAAATTAAATAAATTGAATTAAAACCAAAAAAATTGAACTCACTTTATCATTTTTTAATAAACAATAACAATTAGAAACTATTTTTACATCTATCCATTAAACTTATTTATAAGAAAATGTAAAATAAAATAGTTGAATTTATTACTCTATGTTTTAATTAGTTTTGATTAATAAGTGCGATTTTTAATTTTTATCTTATAATTTAAAGAGAAGGGTGTAGTTCAATCCAATTTTCTCTCTTTTACTTACATTTCAATCCTTTCATGTTTTGTTATAACAATCTCATTTGTCTCTTCTTTTTTTTTTTTTTTTTCCTTAACACAACTACTACAATAGAAAGAAAAAAGTTGTCTCAAATTTTAAGTCATTTCATTAAATAATATAAAATATGCAACAAGTGTTGTAGAAATATTTAACAGATTTTCTATAAAATATTATAAATATAATATTATAAATATTTTATAGAAATACCACATAAGTTTTTAAAATTTTATCATATCAAGAGATTAAAATCTATTTCTCCAAATATATTATAATGTGCAACAAGTGTGGTACAAATACTTATAGATTTTTAAATTTTTATCATAAGCACATGAAATTAAATCCGAGAGGACAAAAGTTAGGTGCATTGATCTTTAGATATTTTTCGTATGATTCTTAACATAAAATACAAACTTTGAGAATATCATGAATTTAAGAAAATGGTAGTTTGTTACGTCAAGAAACATACGAAAAATGCTTAAAGAAATATACCTAAATATTGTTCTTTGATTTATTGTTGGACTATCTCTATTGAAATTACTTTTATGTAAAAATAGTATGTATGGATATTGTAAACACATTTGTAAATGTTTATATTGTGTTGTACCTAAAAATGTTTATATTGTGTTAGTAATTTGATATGATCCTCAATTTTTTTTGCTAATGAGTATGTTTATCAAATTATTAATAAAAATATTTAAATATTTTTGATATATTACAAAGGTTTGTCTAACATATATAATATATATACTAAAGCAACTAAAAGTAGTGTCTAGAGTTCTAGCTCAATCGACAAAAATGTCAAATTGTTAGCTAGACGTATATAATGGGGTTCAAACTTTGATTACTCTATTTTATATGTATAAGTTTTAATTAGTTTTATTATTTTGTCTACGTAAAAAAAAATAATGCGAATATTAAAATTTAAAAAAAAGTTAAAATGAGATCAAGATAAAGGGTCGCGACCATCACCAAATTAAACAATAATTTTGACTTATATCAAGTAAAAGATCCATTGACCCAGCCTTCCAACAAAATTCTATTATGAATAATGCTTAATGGTACGATTATTTTTCCGACGACAATAGCACGATGCATTAAATTACAGAAGGATTTTTTTAAATTTTGTTTGACGGGATCAGCTTTTCTTTATGTGCACTAAATTATTTTATTTTATGTGTCCTTTTAGTTCAATTTTTTTTGTTTCTTTGATCAGTGTTTCTGGGGCAAAACACTAGTTAGTATGATCCATAAAAAAGAATTTAAATTTTTTTTGAAGAAATTAAAATAGTTCACTCAAATTAGCACCAGAGATAATTGAATCTGAGACTTCAAAGAGGAGTATAGTCCTAGGTCTTAAACCAATACCACCAGACCAACTCAAATTATGCGTTGACAATGTAAAACATCAAATTGCCTATTTTATAAATTTTTCCTAAAATCTCACAACAAATACTTACATAGCGTGATTTGATTTGATGCACATGTAAAATAATTTTACACCGTCCGTACATACAAATAAAATTATTTCTTTTTATATTATTATTTCTTTATTTTATTAATTCAAACTAAAAATTTAAGACTAGTAGTTGCAGTGTTGTGTTGCTATATAAGCTTGAGATATATAGTATGTATCAAGTTTGAATGCGTAACATGTTGTCGTGCCAGTCGTCTAAATATTAATGTCGTGCTATTTAGCACTACTCTTCTATTATTTTTTTCTTTTCAACACTTTTGTTTTCTCTCATTTTGTTTAAATAAGTAGTTATCTACAAAAGTTTGGTTTTTGATTTTTAAGTTTTCGCCGTCTTAGTGCGGCGTTGTGTTTGTTCGTCGTCTTGTGCGGCGTTTGTTGGTTTTCTTCGGGGTTCGTTGATTCGACTTGACATATTTACATCAACTCATTACAGATCTGATGAAGACTTTGACGTCAATGCTACAAATCCGGGAGTATGAACATTCCAGTTACTTTTATGTTGTCATATTTGTAGGCACTTTCATAATGCCGTTGTATGCTATTAACTTAGATGCTGCGAGATTGTTTGCAGATTCACCTTTTTCAGTTTTTAGCAATTCTGAATTTGTAATGTTCTATGTATTTGTTAATTTGAATGAAAGAATTTCTTTTTTAGTAAAAAAAAAAAACTATATCACTTAAAAAAACACATAGTTGAATTACTTTCTTTCTCATTGAAGCTTAGCTGTTTTTCATAAAAAATATCACAAGAGTATAAAGGTGATTGCTAAAACATTTCAACTATATTGGCGTCTTAACTATGGTGATATCTAAAGCTTAGTAGATCTGTTTTTTATTTGATTCTATCAAGCCTAAGTAGTAAGTAGTATATTCTTCCAAAACTGTGTTTGAGCAATCAGTAATATCTACCACTCTAAATCAACATCCAACACCCAACCATCCACATTTGTTTTTTCTTTTTTACTAAAAACAATGATAATTATTCATTCAAATCGATAGAGTACTGTGAAGATATTAGTGTAATACCCTAATTTTGAGTTTTTTAAAATAAATAATTTATTTAAAAATTATTTCTTATTTTTATGAGAAATACCAAAAAAAATAGTTTTTTCGATAATTTTGTTTTACAATTTATTCATTTTTCTTTAGTTCTTTTAATTTGTCGCAATTTATCTTTTTGTTCGAAGAATTGAAAAAATAATCAAAAATAGTTTTTATCTCTTTATTTAAGCTTATATTTCATTTTTATTTCTTTTCTACATTTTTATTCATTTTTCTTATTGATTTTGACATTTTTATCATTTTATAAAAATTATTTGCTTTTGACCAATCACATTGCGACACCTCATCATCTCTACCTCATAATCATTTTATTACACAAATACCACTCACCTAATCCTATCACTATAAATACACACCTCACATCACTCAATCATTACCAATCATTTTTCACACATTCCAAGACAAAAAATCAGAAAAATCACATCCTCCTTCCTCCACCAACACTTTTCCGGCGCCACCGCCGGAATTCCTTTTTCCGGCCAATTTCCGGCCAACCAAAAACCATCCAAAATTAACAATCAAATAGTCGATTCTTATAGTTCAGACCCTCCTGAATCCAAATCCGGCTTTTGTTTCGCCAAAAAACGACCGGAAAGCAGTGAATCGCGAGCTTGAAGTTCCGGCCAAAACCAAACTCACCGATCCGGCCGTTTCGAAAGCAAACGAAGGTATATAAGGATCATTTCGTGCTTATGATGCTTCTCTGAACACAAATCAATCATCGTTTAAGCTTGTACGCGCTCGAAACTCATTTTTGATTTTTCGTGTATAAACTTGCGTGGCTTTTTTCTCTTTACACAAACACTGATTGCAAAAACTAATTGTATATTATTGATCCTTGTGAAAAACACTACAAAAAGCACTACTTACTTGTTGATTTTGGTGAAAATTTGTGAAACCCATTTTTGGGTTGAAGCTCTTTCATGGTGGTTTCTGTTTTGTGAAGGAAGAAGAAGGAGAGAGAAGGCTTGCCACGTGGCGCGCGCTGAGTGGCCAGAGGGCCTTCTCGCGCGCGCCCCCCTCTTTCTCACCGCACCCCCCTCCGTTTTTTTGTTTGGATTGCTGGGTTTGTGACCGGGCGGGTTTGACCCATGGGTCGCCCGACCCAGTCCGTTTTCTTTGTAATTGGACTTGGGCTTGACTTGTGTTGGGCCTTGTTTCAGTTTTTTTATTTCTGTGTATTTTGTGATTTTTGCTGCTGCACCCCTTAATCTGTTTTGTACCTCCCGCTGAGATTAATTAATTATGATGTTAACAAATAAAAAAAAAAATGCTATTCCATTTATGTTCGAAAACTCATATTCGGAATAAAAATAAATCGGACTCTGACGTACGTCTCGTGTCCTCGATTTATTTTTATTTCGAGTATTTTAAACAATTTAATTAATGTAGAGATAAAAGGGCTTGACTTACGACTTGTCTCTGCTTATCCTATTTTAATTAATTTCGTTTAAACAACTTTTTTTCGTTACTTCTCCTGATCACTTGTAACGTCATAATTATTTAATATCTCAGTGGTCTGTTAGATTTGATTTTGAGTGAAATAAAGATAAATTGGGCCCTGTCTTACGACTCGCGCTTTGAATTTATTTCTTATTTCATTCAAAATGTGGTTTGATGTTCTGAACGTAAGATAAGCGAGAGCCTGATGTACGACTCGTCTTGAGCTTATCTTACGCTTGCTTGCTAAAATGTCCGTTAGTTCGCTTCTCTACTTGTTAGTTTCATTTTATGTTTGATTATCTGATTACTCATTTATTTATGTGTCCGCATATTTATTTCGAGTATTATTTAATTGTTGCATTATTACACTGTCATTATCATATATCATGCATTTGCATTCTTCGCATCTTCTACCTTTTTTTCTTTTCTTTTCTGATCCGAAAATCTGTTGTGAACTTGTCTTTGAATATGGAATGTGAATAAATCAGTCTCTGTCGTACGACTCTGGCTTCGAATTATTCGCATGCCATTTAAAACGGAACACTCTTTAATTAAATGAAATGGGAAGGAGCCTGACTGACGACTCGCCTTCGACTCGTTTCACTTTAATTAAAAAATGTTCAATTTAATAAACTGAATGAAAAAGAGGGAGCCTGTCGTACGACTCGTTTCTGCTCGGATGATCCGGTCCCTGACTGACGACTCGTGATTTAGGATCATTCTCATTCTCAAAACAATTTCCTAAAATCTTAAAAGACACTCAACCCATTCAACTGTTTTCCTGCCCTTGCGCAGTCAGCTCTTTTTTCAACTGCTCTTGTGCAGTCAAATCTTTTTTCAACTTCTTTTTCCTAAATGGATGGCGCTTTATCCATTCCCCTGCTACAGACAAACGCTTAAGCCTCCGAAGTGAGCATACAAGCATACTGTTGTATCAGTGGAATGCGACCTAAGCATCGTTCACTAAAAACAACCAACACACAATCTTTCTTTTCAGGAAGAACTACGTGAGCTTTGAATTCCTCATTGTACTCGGGGGATACGTAGGAGCGAGAGCCTCTCTCGTCAAGCCAAATAATAAAAAACTCTTTTTTCCCCTTTTCTGTTCAATATGCGGTAATTTAATTCTTTTTATGCGGTTATCTCTGTTTATGCAAACCAAAATTCCTCAAATGGTTCCCGTTGAGTACAACGGATATGAGGGGGTGTTAACGTCTTCCCCTCATGTAACCAACTCCCGAACCCGATCTTTAAGGTTTTATCATTATTTTCCTTTCCCCTCATGGGATAAATAAAATATGGTGGCGGCTTCATTGTTTACATTTGTGCATTGCATTTCACCATTGCATATCTGTATATTTTTTTGCGCCGGGTACTACAGCTGGCGACTTCACTGGGGAGACTCATTTAGAGAGTTAAGCCTAGTTTGGGGCTTTTGGTTTGCTTATTCCAGGTTAGCCATATCTGTCCTATCTTTTATTTTACCTCAAAATATTGAACTGTCTGGATTTGCTAGCTTTGTCTTCTCTTCTACTCCTTTTTTTTCTTTTTGCCTTTATGGCTTGGTTCTTGGTTACAGTGTGATTATGCTCCGTACCCGAGCTAGAGTGATACTCAGGATTAGTTGAGGGATTGTCATGTTGGGCTCCCTGACGAACGTCTCTGGGCTTGGATGTGATGGTCTCGACCAGAATAGATTCACTTGGAATAATTGGACTCCTTGGCTTACGCCTTGCGGGCTTCATGTTTCTTTGTTGGGTCCGGGACTCTGGTGGCCTTTATTAGGTGTCCGAAACTTTGTCTAGGGACCACTGTTTAGAACATGTGTCGAGGTTATGATGTTGACTCATCCAGTTGGCGTTATAATCTCAACCAGATGAGGTTGCTTTTGGGAAAAGTAATCGAGGATTTTGGGAATCCGTGTCAACCTAGAACAACATGTGAGAGGGATGGGTTACAGGTAACTTTGAACTTTTGGCCTCAGAGATTCCATTTTGAAAAGAACCTAGTTGTTATGAATATGGAAGATTTGTGACTTTGAGATCAAGTTCGCCAGATGATATAATGTTACTGTGATCATATCCATGCATTTTGCATTCATGACATCCATGCATTCATGAAAATAATCATGCATATTCATCTTTCATACATTTACAAAAAATGTGGGAAAAAGTCTTTGAAAAAATATGCATTTCCATTCATTCAAAAAGAAATCATGCATTTTATCGATTAAAAATCTCATTTTCATTCATTCATTCCAACAGCTACCTTCCCGGCACCGTTTTTGGACAAGAAGAATTGCTCATCATATTATGGATAACTGGCAAGAGAAACACGATGCGTTACAGGCTGAGGTAACCCAGATGGGTGGACAAGTAACTCAGTTGGGTGGACAGGTAACCCAGTTGGATGGAAGAATGACCTTGTTGGGTGGGAAGCTAGATCAGATTCTTGAGATGTTGGCTAATAAGAATGTGCAACCAAAGGTGGTTGAGGCTCCTGCACCTGCAGTTATGGTCGCTCAAGAAAATGCCTCTGTAGGCTATGATTGGCCTACTTTTGGTCTGCCTAAGGGTTATGTACCACCAGGATATGTGCCAGCAACTTCTGCTTCAATTGTGGAAGCCCCTGCTAGGGTTACATCTATGCAACAAGTAATGGATTTGGATCAAGACCCATTTGAGGATCCTAGAGATGTGTACCAGGGTCCCGAATTGCGTGGGCCTAGGTTTGCTTACCAAGGACCCGTGCTTCCAGTTAGTGAACCAAAGTTTGATTTTGCTCCTCAGCTGGAAGAAACAAAGCAGAAATATCAGGCTCTAGAGGAGAGGTTAAATCTGGTAGAAACGGGTAATGATCCGTTGGATTTCTCGAAGATGTACTTGGTTTCTGATTTTGTGCTTCCACCAAAGTTCAAAATGCCTGATTTCGAGAAATATAAGGGTTTGAGCTGCCCGAAGAATCATCTGGTTATGTATATCAGAAAAATGGCCTCTTATTCTCATGATGACAAACTGATGATACACTGTTTCCAAGACAGTCTAGCTGGTGTGCCTCTCAATTGGTACATGCAACTTGAAAAAGGTAACATCCAGTCGTGGAGGGATTTGGCCAATGCTTTCCTCAAGCAATACCAGTATAATATGGATATGGCTCCAAGTCGTACTCAGCTCCAAAATACCACTATGAAAGAGGGTGAATCTTTCAAGGTCTATGCTCAAAGATGGAGATCCTTAGCTTCTCAAGTACGTCCTCCGCTCTTGGAGACGGAACTTGTGGACATGTTTACCAATACTCTGCAAGGGACTTACTTTAAAAGGTTGGTTAGTACTACTTCCTCTGATTTCGCCGAGTTGGTCCGAGTTGGTGAAAGGGTCGAAATGGGGATCAAGAATGGGAAGATTTCAGCTGCTTCTAGTTCACAAAGCAATAACACAAGGAAGCCCGGTGGTGGCTTTAACAAAAAGAAGGAAGGTGAGACTAATGCTATATCCTCAAGGGGCAGTCAGGCACAGCCGGCGGCACCTGTTCAGTTTCCCTACTTTCCCTTTCCATACTTGGCTGCTGCTCAGCACCAACAGTTTCCAAATTATCAGTTTCAAAATCCAGTGCCTCAACACCAGCCACAGGCACCACCAAAACGGAATCCTCCACAAGTTCGTAGGGTTTTTGATCCTATCCCTATGTCGTACAGTCAGTTGCTCCCTTACTTGATTCATAGTGGTAAGGTGACGCCTAAGCAAATAAGACCTTTGCTTCCACCATTCCCTGATTGGTATGACGCTAACGCTAAATGCGATTACCATGCTGGTATTGTGGGTCACTCTACTGATAACTGCAAAGCTTTTAAGCACAAAGTACAAGACCTCATTGATGAGAACGATTTGACCTTCAAAGAAAGCGGACCCAATGTGACCAATGATCCATTGCCTAAGCATCCAACGGGTAATGTAAGTTGTGTTGAAATTGGTGGAAATTTTATAAGAGATGTTTCTCTGATCAAAACACCCTTGTCATCTGTCCGAGAGATGCTGCTGAGTTATGAAGAGTTTGAGAAATTACACTCTGATTGTGATGATTGTCAAAAGGATCCAAACCACTGTTCAAAGCTGAAGGAATGTTTGCAAAAACTGATGGATCAAGGTTTAGTGCAAGTGGGATATGTCAAAAGAGAAACTTTGGTTGCCACTGTTGATCAAAATGAACATGCAAAGCTCGAAAGTGACGGTCGGAAAGAAAAGGGATCCGTTACATCTTTGAAAAGCTTGAAAGTAGCCTTAGAGGAAGGACGTCCTACTGGTTTGGGACAGATGTTGGTCTTGCCTGAGAAAAAGGATCGCTTCGGTTTGGGTTATCAGTCATCCAAGGGGATAGCAACTCTGATGAAGGTTCAAGACAAGATTCCAAAGATTGAGGATGTTTTTAGCAGTGCTGGTTACCGTGTTGATGGTCACATTGCTATGATTAATGACAAGGATGTTGATGGAAAGATCCAGGATTAGGTGCGCCTGTGTTCTCCAGAGACTGTGCTTAGAAGGCTGTTGGAATCCCTGAAGTTGTTTTTATTTCAAAGTAATTTGTTTCTTTTTCAAAACACCTTTGTTCAGCCCAAAACAAATGATCGTGCTTGTAGGGCCACTTTGTTTTAATGTTTAATCTGCAATTAATGAAAAAGTACTTCTTGTGCAATTTCCGTCTTGGTTATTCTGTCTTTTACAGTTTTAAAAAGATAAATGAAAAATGGCAATAAGTTCTTGCATTCATGAAACACTTTTGCATTCAATCAAATTCAAAAAAAAAAAAAAAAAAAAGAGAATCATCATTCAGAAGTGAATCTATTGAATCATAATTGTGCTGTAATTCTTCATGGTTTCGGGTGACGAAGAAAGAGGGCATAATGGGCGCCTCCCCATAACAGGATATGAAAGAGAAAGTTGATCAGACATTTTTATTTCTTGTCAAGTATTTGTTTGCATTTAAAATTATGTAATGCACATGCATGTTTTGTAATCAATCCATCTGTATTCACTTCTTTTTCTTATTACTTGCAAACTTGGAGCGAGGATGATGAAAAAGAATAACTGATTTTTGCTGATGTATACTTTCAATTGCGAAAAAACCTAGCTGATGATGAAAGGCATTGTTTCACAAAAAATTGTGATTGAATCGAGTCATTCTTGCACATTTTTTGTTGTTATCTAATTCTCCAGTTTCTTGAGATATATCTTTTTTAAAGAAAATAAGCAATGTTGGTTTGATACTTGACCTGACACTTTAAGAGTATATAGGTTGTTTTGCACTTTAGGCTATTATGAAAGTTCAGAAATGATTCAATAAAATCGGTACTGTCTTAACATCTTAGACTCTTTGAAGTATGTAAGATCAATTTGAGTACTGATTTTGACGAAGACCTGAACATAAGTTTTTAAGTAACTCTTAGTAGTTTATCTTAGCAGTCGGCACCATCTTGTACACAAACTAAGTAGGAAATCGATGAACATAAGTGAATGATCCAGAAATGAAATTTTGCATACTTTGTTCAATGCACTTATTGAGTTAGATGACCCTCACTCGGTTGTTTAACCCAGCAGTTGTTGAAAAACTATAGTAAATGTACCCATTTAGTAGTTGGTTCAGAGGAGTCTGGTTCTGAACTTGGTAGGGCGGGTTGCTATCCGATCCCCCACAACTGCATTGGGAAGAAAAAGAGGGGTTTACCAAACTGATTTTACCAGCTCCCCTCGATTTATGATCATAATCACTAACAGATTTTTCTACCATGAGCGTGTACAAGATAACGGGCTTAATGTGATTGCACCTGAATGAAAAGGGTGAACAAAATTTAAGCAAAAGTTAGAGTCACAATAAAATATTTCAAATTTGTCTTCATATGATGAGAGTCTTTGACTGCAATGTGTGGTTCTGTGTTATTACAGTACCCTTGGTATTGATGTTTATTACTTGATTTTCTTTTCTAGCCGGCAACCACGTATGATTAGAGTTGTCGTGCCTTGTTTCAAACCCGTGCTAAAAAGAGTTACTATTTATGTGCTTAATGACAAGCAAAGTTTCAAGTATGGGGAATTTGATAACACAATCTGTATCTTCCTTTGGCTTGATTTACATGAATCCTAATTGCATGCTATAACTATCAAAAGACCTAATTGAAGCTAGTTCACTTTGAAAGCATTCGCAAATGTATTGTTAAACTGACTCCTCCAGTTTGTTGAGTAACTAATAATTATCTCTCTTTTCTACACATTATATGTGTTTCAAAAAAACTTGCATGTGCAAAAATACCTTTTTCAAAAGAAATGATTTTACCTGCAAATTAATACTTGACATCAAAGAGATCTGAGTTGTGGTCTGATCATGGGGCAAAGCTGATTTGAAACGCTCCTAGCTAGGGGCAAGCCATCTATAGATTATGCCAAACAGGGTCAAACAAGTTGAATACCCTGCTTATCAAGAGTGAATTGGTTCAAGAATTAGATACACTGCAAATATCAGTAGGTCAGGGGCATATCCGTCATAGATTCCAGTGCTTAGGGCATACTGTGTCAAGATTATATTCTCCTGAAAAGTCATATGTGGTGATATATGGCAGAACTCTGGTTGTTAATATCATGGATGGTGAAGAGTTTCCACTCTCAATGCACACTGCTGCGATACCCGACTCTACATGAAGAGGAAACTTTCAGACAGGAAAGGATTGACTTAGTCTCCTTTCACCAAAGCAAGGCCTTGTAAACTCGAGATCGTGAAGAAGGATGGCATTATTATGATTCAGTAGAAGTCATTTATTTTCATTGCCATTATCTTAGTTTCAATTTGCAATCACCTCATTGAGGGATTAGCATCCAGTTGTAAAAACTTTCCGCATTTTCGCGCAGTGAATAAAATGTTTGTGCTATTCATTTTGTCAATAAATAGAGCATTTAAGCATTGTGAAAAATAAAAGCATTTGAAAAGATTACAAACTGTTTTGATTTTTAAAAAACATCTGAAGGGAAACCAGTGGCATACAGTAAACTCTCCCAATCCATTACAGAAAATCATGGCAATCTCTCGATTCCATCTCATGAAGAAAGTTGCTATCCTTTTTGGAAGCTTGATTGAACGTTCGTCCCGCAATGACAGTCAACGTCTTAAGATTTCACCTCAATGGAGTTACTCAAATTCTCGGTGCCGGGAAATTCAAACTCTCCTCAAAACAAACCCGAAAATTCATGCATTCATGCATATTCATGCATTCACGCATATAGGTTCATGCATAAAAAGAATCACACCAAATCTTGCATATAATCAGATATTTCATCTGCATTAGTTCTGCATTTAGGCATCAGAGATGCACAATCATGCATTCATGAAGTACATGTTTAAAATGTTGTCTTAACAGGTTGCAGACTTGGATCTCTTGTTCAGTAACAAAGGTCTGCGGACCTAATTCTCCAATAAGACAGTTATTGCATCGTAACTTCTCAGTAATAAGGGTTGATGAATCTGTTCCCCAATAAATTGGTCAACAAAGTGCCATCCCCAAGCAGATCAGTCAGTGCATCATATTCTCAATGAGAAAGGTTGAGGGGTCGTTTCTTTCCTCAGTGAGGCAGTTGGCATTTGTTCATCCCCAGTAAGTCGGTTGGAACGCCGCATTTTCAGAAAAAATGGTTGATGAATCGTGATTTCTTGACAAGGAAGATTGGTGAATCTTGAGTCTCCCCAGTGAACTTATTTGGTTCTTATCACTGATAATCAGCAAGTTGGTCAACAGAGTTTCATTCTTATCAGACGAATCTTCACTCTACACCTACCAGAAAGGGTTGATGATCTTTTCCTCAGTGAATAATTCAGTAATGGTTATATACAGCAGATCGGTCTACATACAACTTCCTCGGTCAGAAGAGTTAAACAGATTTTTTCTTCAGTGATTCAGTTGAGATGGTTATCTCCAGTAAGATAGTTGAAATGCTGTATTCCAGTAAATTGTTTGTTAAACAGTTTCCCCAGCAAGTTGGTTTATAAACTATATTCCAATGCGGACAGTACACTGCGTCTCCGACAAGTTAATTGATGGATTAAGTTCTTCAGCAAAACAGTTGTCAAGCAGTTGTCTTGTGAATTTTGTCAAAGATACTGGCAGAATATTCAGCTCACACTCCTCGCAAGTTTCTTTACCCAAAGATATGTCAAAGCACTAGTGGAGTACCTTCAGATTCAGTTTTTGAGTAATACGCCCATAAGGGGGGCAACGACTCAGTTTTTATGATCTATACACTCATAGGGCGAGTAATGATCAGTTTTTGAGTAATACGCTCATAGGGAGGGCAACGACTCAGTTTTTCATGATCTATACACTCATAGGGCGAGTAATGATCAGTTTTTGAGTAATACGCTCATAGGGAGGGCAACGACTCAGTTTTTCATGATCTATACACTCATAGGGCGAGTAATGATCAGTTTTTGAGTAATACGCTCATAGGGAGGGCAACGACTCAGTTTTTCATGATCTATACACTCATAGGGCGAGTAATGATCAGTTTTGGAGATAACGCACCCTGAGGGGAGGCGACTCAGCTTTTTATGGTCTATACACTCATAGGGCGAGTAATGATCAGTTTTGGAGATAACGCACCCTGAGGGGAGGCGACTCAGTTTTTATGGTCTATACACTCATAGGGCGAGTAATGATCATTTCATTCTCAGGTATCCAGTTACTAATCATTTCAGGTATGTTTCCACCTTCATCTTCCATATGCATTCATTATCATTACATCACTTTCACACCACAAAATTAAGGCATTTGTATTTAATTATCTTTTACTTCGAACGCATAAAGGCGCAAGTCATTTACGCATTCGAGTATAAGACAATTAAATAGGGGCAGCTGTAATACCCTAATTTTGAGCTTTTTAAAATAAATAATTTATTTAAAAATTATTTCTTATTTTTATGAGAAATACCAAAAAAAATAGTTTTTTCGATAATTTTGTTTTACAATTTATTCATTTTTCTTTAGTTCTTTTAATTTGTCGCAATTTATCTTTTTGTTCGAAGAATTGAAAAAATAATCAAAAATAGTTTTTATCTCTTTATTTAAGCTTATATTTCATTTTTATTTCTTTTCTACATTTTTATTCATTTTTCTTATTGATTTTGACATTTTTATCATTTTATAAAAATTATTTGCTTTTGACCAATCACATTGCGACACCTCATCATCTCTACCTCATAATCATTTTATTACACAAATACCACTCACCTAATCCTATCACTATAAATACACACCTCACATCACTCAATCATTACCAATCATTTTTCACACATTCCAAGACAAAAAATCAGAAAAATCACATCCTCCTTCCTCCACCAACACTTTTCCGGCGCCACCGCCGGAATTCCTTTTTCCGGCCAATTTCCGGCCAACCAAAAACCATCCAAAATTAACAATCAAATAGTCGATTCTTATAGTTCAGACCCTCCTGAATCCAAATCCGGCTTTTGTTTCGCCAAAAAACGACCGGAAAGCAGTGAATCGCGAGCTTGAAGTTCCGGCCAAAACCAAACTCACCGATCCGGCCGTTTCGAAAGCAAACGAAGGTATATAAGGATCATTTCGTGCTTATGATGCTTCTCTGAACACAAATCAATCATCGTTTAAGCTTGTACGCGCTCGAAACTCATTTTTGATTTTTCGTGTATAAACTTGCGTGGCTTTTTTCTCTTTACACAAACACTGATTGCAAAAACTAATTGTATATTATTGATCCTTGTGAAAAACACTACAAAAAGCACTACTTACTTGTTGATTTTGGTGAAAATTTGTGAAACCCATTTTTGGGTTGAAGCTTTTTCATGGTGGTTTCTGTTTTGTGAAGGAAGAAGAAGGAGAGAGAAGGCTTGCCACGTGGCGCGCGCTGAGTGGCCAGAGGGCCTTCTCGCGCGCGCCCCCCTCTTTCTCACCGCACCCCCCTCCGTTTTTTTGTTTGGATTGCTGGGTTTGTGACCGGGCGGGTTTGACCCATGGGTCGCCCGACCCAGTCCGTTTTCTTTGTAATTGGACTTGGGCTTGACTTGTGTTGGGCCTTGTTTCAGTTTTTTTATTTCTGTTTATTTTGTGATTTTTGCTGCTGCACCCCTTAATCTGTTTTGTACCTCCCGCTGAGATTAATTAATTATGATGTTAACAAATAAAAAAAAAAATGCTATTCCATTTATGTTCGAAAACTCATATTCGGAATAAAAATAAATCGGACTCTGACGTACGTCTCGTGTCCTCGATTTATTTTTATTTCGAGTATTTTAAACAATTTAATTAATGTAGAGATAAAAGGGCTTGACTTACGACTTGTCTCTGCTTATCCTATTTTAATTAATTTCGTTTAAACAACTTTTTTTCGTTACTTCTCCTGATCACTTGTAACGTCATAATTATTTAATATCTCAGTGGTCTGTTAGATTTGATTTTGAGTGAAATAAAGATAAATTGGGCCCTGTCTTACGACTCGCGCTTTGAATTTATTTCTTATTTCATTCAAAATGTGGTTTGATGTTCTGAACGTAAGATAAGCGAGAGCCTGATGTACGACTCGTCTTGAGCTTATCTTACGCTTGCTTGCTAAAATGTCCGTTAGTTCGCTTCTCTACTTGTTAGTTTCATTTTATGTTTGATTATCTGATTACTCATTTATTTATGTGTCCGCATATTTATTTCGAGTATTATTTAATTGTTGCATTATTACACTGTCATTATCATATATCATGCATTTGCATTCTTCGCATCTTCTACCTTTTTTTCTTTTCTTTTCTGATCCGAAAATCTGTTGTGAACTTGTCTTTGAATATGGAATGTGAATAAATCAGTCTCTGTCGTACGACTCTGGCTTCGAATTATTCGCATGCCATTTAAAACGGAACACTCTTTAATTAAATGAAATGGGAAGGAGCCTGACTGACGACTCGCCTTCGACTCGTTTCACTTTAATTAAAAAATGTTCAATTTAATAAACTGAATGAAAAAGAGGGAGCCTGTCGTACGACTCGTTTCTGCTCGGATGATCCGGTCCCTGACTGACGACTCGTGATTTAGGATCATTCTCATTCTCAAAACAATTTCCTAAAATCTTAAAAGACACTCAACCCATTCAACTGTTTTCCTGCCCTTGCGCAGTCAGCTCTTTTTTCAACTGCTCTTGTGCAGTCAAATCTTTTTTCAACTTCTTTTTCCTAAATGGATGGCGCTTTATCCATTCCCCTGCTACAGACAAACGCTTAAGCCTCCGAAGTGAGCATACAAGCATACTGTTGTATCAGTGGAATGCGACCTAAGCATCGTTCACTAAAAACAACCAACACACAATCTTTCTTTTCAGGAAGAACTACGTGAGCTTTGAATTCCTCATTGTACTCGGGGGATACGTAGGAGCGAGAGCCTCTCTCGTCAAGCCAAATAATAAAAAACTCTTTTTTCCCCTTTTCTGTTCAATATGCGGTAATTTAATTCTTTTTATGCGGTTATCTCTGTTTATGCAAACCAAAATTCCTCAAATGGTTCCCGTTGAGTACAACGGATATGAGGGGGTGTTAACGTCTTCCCCTCATGTAACCAACTCCCGAACCCGATCTTTAAGGTTTTATCATTATTTTCCTTTCCCCTCATGGGATAAATAAAATATGGTGGCGGCTTCATTGTTTACATTTGTGCATTGCATTTCACCATTGCATATCTGTATATTTTTTTGCGCCGGGTACTACAACTAGCATATAACTCAGTTGCTTGTACAACTAGTCACAATGATTGTTTAGTTTGTTATAGCAGTTTTTAGTTAGTTACAGTAGTTATGAGTTTGTTAACTAGCTAGACTCTACTATATATACACTTGTACATTGTGATTGTAACAGTTAAGAGATTCAATTCAATAAACTTTCTTTCTCTTCTATCTTTTCTTCTTTCTTCTCCACTTGTCTCTCATGGAAGCTCTATTTCTTGTTATGGTATCCAGAGCCTGAAGCTGCAAACTCTGATCAGCTATGGTGGTTCGAAATGCTCCCGTGGTGGTTCCGGCGGTTCCGGCACCGATCGATCACTCACAGAACCCCTTTTACATTCATTCCGGTGAGAATCCTGCTCTTCCGCTTGTTAATCCCGTTCTTGATGGCAAGAATTATCACTCTTGGTCTCGATCCATGAAGAAAGCTATCATCATGAAGAACAAGCTTCGTTTTCTGGATGGATCTTCACCTATGCATGATGCTTTTGATCCTTCTTACGAAGCTTGGATGCGTTGCAACAATCTCGTGCTTTCTTGGATTCAAAATTCAGTTTCTTCTTCCATTGCACAAAGCATTGTGTACTATGATATCGCTGCTACTGCATGGGATGACCTCAAATCCCGTTTCTCTCGCGCCGATCGAGTTCGTATTGCTGGTTTACAACGCAAATTGTATACATTTCGTCAGAATTCATCTTCAGTGATGGATTATTTTACCAAATTACGCAGTTTATGGGAGGAATTGGAGATTTTCAGGCCGATTCCAAACTGCATTTGTGCTGCTCGATGCCAATGTGAAGCCATGCGCAATGCTCGTAAGTTCAAACAAGAAGATCTCGTCTTGATTTTTCTCACAGGTCTCAATGACCACTATGCTGTTGTTCGTTCCCAAATCTTGATCATGAATCCTTTTCCTGACCTAAACACTACATTCTCTATGATAATTCAACATGAGTCTCTTAATGCACTAGAGGTGTTCGATGAAATGCCAGCAACTCTCAATCTTGCTGATGGCAAGAAGTCATCTAATTACAAAGGCAAGAATACCTCCAATGGGGGTAGCAATGGCGCTAGCAACAAGGCTTGTTCCTATTGTGGAAAACCTGGTCATCTTGTTGATGGATGTTTCCGCAAAAATGGCTATCCACCTGGTTTCAAATTCAGAGATGGATCTACTCCACCAAAGTCAGCTATGGCCAATTATGTTGCTTCTACCAGTTCAGAGACAAAGTCACAATACTCCAAACCTGCTTTGGGGTTCAGTGAGGCTGAGTTTCAAGCTCTTAGGAACTTATTACAAAGCTCTAGTTCCAGCACCAAGACTGACGCCAATGCAAAAGTGAATCAGCTTACCACTAGCTTCATACATGGACCATCTTCCAACATTATTGCAGAAGATGCTCGAGGTATCACTTCTGCATCTTGCAATGGCTTATCTGATTCAGTAGATATGTGGATCATTGATAGCGGTGCCACTGACCATGCTTGTTATTCCCTTAGCCTTTTTAGTAAGTATACAAGGGTTAAACCTATACCAGTTAGAATGCCCAATGGCTCTATAGCACAAACTGATATCATAGGAGAAATCTGCATCACTGATTTTATTACTATCACCAATGTGCTTTATTTGCCACATTTCAAATACAACTTGCTCTCAGTCTCTAGAGTCACAAAGAATTTGAATTGCACATTTGCCTTTGCTGACAATATTTGTGTGATTCATGATTCTAAACAGAAGATGATTGGTTCGGGTAGATTGCTCAATGGTCTCTACTACTTGGAAGGTATTGGTTCTGCTTCTATTTGTATGCTTAGGGACAATCAATCAGGTACTGTTTGTAATTCCATTACTATTCCTAAATCAGCTCTTTGGCATTTTCGATTTGGCCATGCTTCTCATTCTAGATTGGAACTCATGCACAAATTGTACCCTTCTATTTCTCTTAATAAAGATTGTATTTGTGATGTCTGTCATTTAGCTAAACAAAAAAAGCTTCCATATACATTGAGCACTAGTCAGTCATCTAGATGTATTGAAATGCTACATATGGACATTTGGGGTCCATATGCTACTACAACTGTACATGGTCAAAAGTATTTCCTCACCGTTGTGGATGATTTTAGCCGGTTTACATGGATAATTCTGTTAAAGGGCAAGCATGAAGTATCTACTCATATTCAAAATTTTATAACCCTTGTTGAAAATCAGTTTGATCATAAGGTAAAGTTCCTTAGAAGTGATAATGGGCCAGAATTCCTTATGCCATCTTACTATGCATCTAAGGGAATTTTACATCAAACTAGTTGTGTTTCCACACCTCAGCAGAATGGAAGAGTGGAGCGGAAACACCAATGCATCTTGGCAATAGCAAGAGCCCTTCTCATACAATCTCACTTACCATCTAAATATTGGGGTTATGTTGTACTACATTCTGTATTTCTTATGAATAGAATGCCATCTGTAGCAATATCCGGTCAACTACCCTATTACAAACTCTATAATCAATTGCCAGACATTTCAATGTTAAAAGTTTTTGGGTGTTTGTGTTATGTATCCACCCAGGATTCACATAGACTCAAATTGGATCATAGGGCCAGAAAATGTGCTTTCTTGGGTTACAAATCAGGTATGAAAGGATACATTGCCTTGGATTTGCACAATTATGAGATTGTGGTCTCTAGAAATGTTCAATTTGAAGAGCTAATCTTTCCTTATCCACCTCAGATTCCCTCACAACCCACTTGGGAGTTCATTTCTCCAAATTTGTCTGATACACACCTCACCTTACCTACTCAACATGATGCAGAGACTAATGACCATTCCCCTAATGACATTTCCACACCTGCTATTATTTCATCCCCTCATACTGCTAGAAAGTCAAATCGACCAAAAAATCCACCCACTCATCTAATGGACTATGTTTGTAGCACTGTGACTAGTTCAACTGCCTACCCTATCACTAACTACACTAGTCACAACAAACTCTCAGCTTCACAACTTACCTACATTTTATCTTTACTCACTGAAACTGAACCACATTCTTATTTTGAAGCTTGCAAACATCCACATTGGATTAAGGCTATGAACTCTGAATTACAAGCCCTTGAACAGAATGATACCTGGTCTATCGTCCCATTACCTGTTGGAGTCAAACCAATAGGCAGCAAATGGGTTTACAAAATTAAGAGAAAATCAGATGGCAACATTGAAAGATACAAAGCTAGGTTGGTAGCTAAGGGCTACAATCAAGTGGAGGGTGTGGATTATTTTGAAACTTTTTCTCCTGTTGCCAAAATGACAACAATCAGAGTTGTCCTTGCCATTGCTTCAATAAAAAATTGGTTTGTGCACCAATTAGATGTCAACAATGCTTTCCTCCATGGTGACCTATGTGAAGATGTTTATATGAAAATTCCACAAGGTTTGGAATGCTCTTCTACTGACAAAGTTTGCAAGTTAAACAAATCTCTTTATGGCTTAAAACAAGCCAGTAGAAAGTGGTATGAAAAACTATCCAACTTTCTCATAACTCACAATTTCATTCAAGTCCCTTCTGATCCTACCTTATTTGTCAAAAATTCTACTGCATCTTTCACTGCTCTTCTTGTATATGTGGATGACATAGTTTTAACCGGTGATAGCATGACTGAAATTGATGCTATTAAAGGGCAGTTGAACCAAACTTTTGGTATAAAAGATCTTGGAGTGCTGAAATTCTTTTTAGGATTAGAAGTGGCACATTCTACTAAAGGCATCTCATTAAGTCAGAGACAATATTGTCTTGACCTGTTGGCTGAAACTGGTGATTTGGGATGCAAGCCATCAAGTATCCCAATGGATCCTAGTCATAAATTGCATCATGATGATAGCACTCCTCACATTGATATTACTGGCTACAGGGCTCTTGTAGGCAAATTATTATACTTAACTAATACTAGACTTGATATTGCATTTCCAGTTCAACAATTGTGTCAATTTCTGGATTGCCCCACTGCCTTGCATTACAAAGCAGCTCATAAGGTCCTAAGATACCTCAAAGGTTGTCCTGGTAATGGCTTATTCTTTCCTCGAGCTTCAACCACTCAACTGGTTGGTTTTACTGATGCTGACTGGGGAGGGTGTATTGATACAAGGCGATCAATAACTGGCTATTGTTTCTTCCTTGGTAGCTCTTTGATATGTTGGAAGTCAAAGAAACAACAAACCATCTCTAGATCCTCATCCGAAGCTGAGTATCGAGCTCTTGCAGCAGGAACTTGTGAGCTACAATGGCTCACTTATCTTCTCAGAGATCTGCAAGTCACTTCCACACATCAACCTTCACTTTACTGTGACAGCCAAAGCGCGATACACATTGCATCCAATCCGGTTTTCCATGAGAGGACCAAGCATTTGGATATTGACTGCCATGTTGTCAGAGAAAGACTGCAAGCCGGTTTGATGAAGCTGCTACCCGTGTTAGGATACAATCAATTGGTTGATGTCATGACCAAGGCTTTGCATCCTGCAAATTTTCACAGACTCATCTTCAAGCTTAGCCTACTTGACATTTATAGGCCTCAGCTTGAGGGGGAGTGTGAAGATACTAGCATATAACTCAGTTGCTTGTACAACTAGTCACAATGATTGTTTAGTTTGTTATAGCATGTTTTAGTTAGTTACAGTAGTTATGAGTTTGTTAACTAGCTAGACTCTACTATATATACACTTGTACATTGTGATTGTAACAGTTAAGAGATTCAATTCAATAAACTTTCTTTCTCTTCTATCTTTTCTTCTTTCTTCTCCACTTGTCTCTCATGGAAGCTCTATTTCTTGTTAAGTACATCAATCAAAATTATTACATATTCAATTTCGCTAAAAACTAAAAAGGATAAATCTGCGAACAAGCTCACAACATTCGAGTTAATAGCATAAAACGGCTTATTGTCTACAAATGTGACGAAGCCTACAATCGATATAATAAAATTCAAATGTCTGGAATAGTCATCTTCATGCCTCCGGAATTTCATCGTTGAAGGTGATAAAATCATTGAATCTGCACTGGAACTAGATCGAAGCAAATCTGCAAATTTGAACAAAATAAACACCGTACCGAGACGGGAAATCAAAACAACACCGTACTAAAACGGGAAATCAAAACACCACACTATGACGGAAAATCAAAACAATTTCGTACTAAGACGAGACTGAAAGTATGAACCAACAACGGAAAAAAACCACCAAAGAAAACAAAAATTATATGTGAAAAATCATTTATTGAAATAAAAGGGAATAAAAAAGAGATTAAGAAGGGTGATTATAGGTCAAAATTAAATGATCCTAAATCATCCCTCTTTAATGGATCAACAAGAAAAAAGCAAGGGAAGAAATTAGGGTTGGTGATAGGGGGTGGCAACCATCCACATTTGTTATAGAACATGCATGGTTTTTTTATCTGTCACTGATTTTTATAAATTGTATCACCATATGGGTCTATGTCCACGCCACACACACATATATATTATTTTTCAATGTCAATGATAAATGATTCATATGTTAGTGATGAAAAGTATTTTTTTCCCGTTGCCAAATCGTCCTCAAGTAGTAACTCTTCATTTATATCATTTGCTCCAATTGTTCTTTTGTAACTCATACATGTACATTTCAATTAGTTAGCAGTTGCTTTCCGTAGAAAAAGAAAGAAAGAAAAGGAAATAGAGTTTAATTAATGGTAATATATTATCGGTGTAATTTTTTTTTTTTGAAAGGCAAAGACTTATCTCATTTTATTCAATATAATAGACTGTATATATGTAGGGATATCAATAAAAACATGGAAACTAGCAAAGGACAAGGCCGCTTTTGCAAGACTATGGGCGGCCTCATTGGTTTGTCTCCTAATGAACTTTACATGAGAGTTCACTAAACTAGTAGATAATAATTGGCGGCAGTCCTCCAGAATAGCACCAAACTCAGCAACATAACATTTTTTACTATAGAGGCTATCGGCGACGCTTTTGCAATCCATCTCAAAGTCCATATTGAGGAGTTGTAGTTCATTAGCCCAAGTAAGAGCTTTTAACAAACCCAACGCTTCTCCAGTCTCAACATCTAGAATCGGTTCTATCCACTCAGTCTTAGCTAATACGAAGCTCCGTGTAATTTTTTTTATATATAATTGAAATGGTAAAACTATTAAAAACTCACTATTATAAATTAATTGGCTTAATTATATATTTAATCCTAAACGTTTATTTTAGGTTTCTATTTGGTCCCAAACGTTTTAAAAGTTTCAAATAAGTCCCAAACGTTTATCTTAGGTTTCAATTTGGTCTCAAACGTTTTAAAAGTTTCAATTAAGTCCCAAACGTTTATAACATTTACATTAAGTTAGTCCATTTTGTAAAAATATTTATCCCAATTTCTTCCCAATTTGTTCCCAAGCTATAGAAGTATAATGTAGGTAGTGTATTTCAATCTATTTTGAACCAGAAAACTTAAAATAATGCAAATTGGGAAGAAATTTTTTGATAGAGGGGACTAACTTATGTAAATGTTATAAATGTTTGAGACTTATTTGAAAATTTTAAAACGTTTGGGACCAAATTGAAACCTAATATAAACGTTTGAGACTTATTTGAAACTTTTAAAACGATTGGGACTAAATTGAAACCTAAAAGAAACATTTAGGACTAAATATATAATTAAACCAAATTAATTTTAATACTAAAATAAGATCTAAATTTACCATAATTTTGATGCATATGTGATACGTTCATTTTGTAATTACTTTACAGAAATATTTGTTGTTTGATTCAAGTGTCTGGTTAGTCTCATATCCACCGTGCATGAGTTTATTATTGAAAATGTCGTGTATGACTCAAAATTCATTAAGCTACTTGTTTTAGAAGAAAGAAAAAAATATAATTTAATATTTTTTTTGGTGGGCAAGACACTTGGGCTATAAGGGCATTTCTTGGAGAGCAATGAGCAGATGCAATCTTGGTTGGCAAGATAGTGTTGTCTTGGAGTGGAAAACAAGAAATTTAGTGACTATAAATACACAACATTAGTACTAGTTCAAAAGTGTGAAAACCAGTGAGAGTGAATAATGTAGTTCAGAATAAAAATAAGAGTTTAGAGATGCCAACACAAAATTAAGATTTAGAGAGATAACAAAATGTTTTATTTCGGTATAATTTTAGGGTTAACATTGAATCTTTATTGGTTTTACCTTAGATAAACACTATATTATTGAATAGAGTGGAACAGATGTGCTGCTTTCACTCTAGAGTAGGTTGATTTGACCGAATTGGGTAAACAAAAATTGTGTCTTTTTCTTGCTTTCTCTATATTTTCTCTTGCTTGTGTTTTGGATTTTCTTTATCATCTCTATACTCTTTGATTTTGGTTGCTTGATTACTTTGCTCCCACATCAAATTATTGGTGTGACTTTATTCAACGAATTCACAACAGAAAATATAAGAGAGTGAGAGATAGTGGCGGAGCCATAATTTTATTTTAAACTTGGACAAAATTTTAGTCTAACAAATAGATTTTAGTTTTACCTTAAATTAACTCCTAAAAATTTTAATTTATCTTATTTTTAAACAAAGTCTCAATTTTACTCTAAGTTAACTCATAAGAATCTCAATTTTAAACAAAAAATATCATTTTTTTTTAAACTGACCCGTAAAATCTCAATTTTGCCTAATTAACTTTAAAAATGCTAACATTTTTTTGCCGGAGCCCGGACAAGTGTCCGAGCATGTCGGGCTCTAAAACCGCCCCTGAGAGAGATATAAATATTGTTTTAAGATTTTTGATTGAGATGTGGTGTATCTTTTTCTTTTGTGATTTTGGGATATTGACACATTAATACTCTTGACGCTCTTTCGGACTCCCAAAAAATTGTACGAGATCTCTATTCAGCTTGAAGCGTGAGTGAATTTTGGTATTGAATTATTATATTGAAAGTCTTCCTATCATCCGGAGGTGTGTTCAATCTACTTGGTTTAACAGCGATTGCAAATATAGGATACATGAGACTCACATTTGAGGAAAATATTTTTGAATTCAAGTGTGAATGATTAGTCTTACATGAACTATGAATGAGTTCAACATTAAATATATAAGAGGTGATCAATATACCTGATATTTAAAAAAATAAAGTGAAAATATAACATATTTCTCTTTGGTTATACTTTGTGTACCCCTTTAAGATTTTTGGGTATTTATCTTTAAACGATTCAATAATATTTTAACCGATATAAATTTTATAAAATACATTATTAGATTAAAAGTTTATATCATATATATCATTTGTGTAAAGTTTCAAACAAATCTAAAATCATTTAATATGTTATTGAGACACATTAAAATTAACGGTTTGTGTGAATTTTTTTAAATGCCGTTAATCTTTATGTGTCTCAATAACATATCAAATGATTTTAAATTTGACTGAAATTTTACACAAACAATTTATATGACATAAATTTTCAATTCAACAGTATATTTTATAAAAATTTATATCGGTTAAAACATTATTAATATTTATTAAGTAGTTCCGAGATAAATAGTCTATATGTAGATTAGAAAGAAAAAAAAACCTTTCTCTTTCTTTCTTTTATGATTCTAAAACATTTTATTGCGTCTCATGTTCCTTTAGACACAACTACCCATTTATTTCATTATTATCATCGGCATTTATATCTCCCTTTTCTCTTATTTAAAATGAGTGGTATATATCAACTTTTATGTTTAGTCAAAAAAATCAACTTTTATGTATTTATTTATGCTTACAAGAGGATTTAGTATTCCTGGCAAAAAAAAAGGGAGGATTCAACATGTAAGATGTAAGTAACATGAAATCTCATATGGCAGGGAAACATTTTGACTTAATGCAATACAGAGTACATAATGCTTGATGCATACATCTCACAAATAAATATAAGTATTAAGTACCCAAAATAATAGAACTAATTACTTAATTTTTTTTAAAAAAATTTTAGTTGTTCCCCCAAATAATTTTGTTTTTGTTTTTAATCCTCATACTTTGTATTTTATTAGTAGTGATAGACTAGCTGATTGAATTTATAATGTTTGATAAAATTAACAGTTTAACTGACTTATAAATATGAAATGACTTAAAAAATATGTGTTTAATTAATATTTAATTTTTAAAGTACGATGATAGGGGTAAAATTAGAAGAAAAAATAATAACTAAAAGGTATGAACTATAAGCTAAAAACTCGTAATGATAGTTACCAATAACATTATTGTAGTGATTTAGGTTCGAACCCGGATTCCTCATTTCTCAATATTTAAATGTGAGTCTAGCCACTAGCTACTTGACCAAAAAAAAAACTCAGGTAAAAATAAATTATAAGTTAATGAAAAAAAAATATTTCCAGAGAGATCTTTTGTTTTCTTTCATAATAAACTTATATATATATGCTATAAGCTAAAATGTTGGAATGGCCAAACATAGCCATAATATATTTCTCCATATTAAAAATTGTTGAGGTTTATAAATGGCTTATATCACTAACTCACTAAGCTAGTATAAAATAAAGTTCCAATAAGTTGTAGTAAAGCAACTCAAGTTCTTCATATTCCACAAAAACATGATCAAGTTGCTACTTCAAAATCTTAATTTTCAATCACCTCTTGTCACTCTTTTCACTCTTACTACAATCCTTATCATCTTTCTACATTGTGGTCATGCTGTGAATCTACCAAACAATGAAACAGTTCCAGCACTTTTTGTGTTTGGTGACTCAGTTGTTGACACAGGTAATAACAACTACATCAACACAATGGCCAAGTGCAATTTTCCACCTTATGGTGAAGACTTTGGTAGTGGAAATCAACCAACTGGGAGATTCAGCAATGGTTTAGTCCCTTCAGATATCATTGGTACAAAAAATACTCTTGCTCGTTTTGTTATACAATATCAGTTATAAATTGCAACGTGCTGCATGCAGTCAAAATTTTTTGGTGTGATCTTGATTGGACGGTTATGGTTTTATGTTTTTTTAATTTATTTTTAAATATAAAATTGAGGTTTTAAATCCGACTATATGATTTTACATTAAATAACTTAGATGTATTTGAATGTAGTACAACCAGCAATCAATGACCGCACTGAATTTTGGTCTGTTGCAAATTGCAATGGCGTTGCAAACTTGCCGAGACCTCAAATTTCTTTATATTGCGGGTTGTTTGCAGACCGCAATTCAAAACCATTTATACATAGGGAAAAAAAACAGAATGAGCATTTTCTTGTTAAGTTTTTTAACAAAAAATTTCTTTTTTTGTCAGCTTCAAAATTTGGAGTCAAGAAGCTTTTACCAGCTTCTCTTGATCCAAATCTACAACTTCAAGATTTATTAACAGGTGTAAGCTTTGCCTCTGGTGGTGCTGGATATGATCCTCTAACTTCTCAATTAGCAGTAAATAACTATTTCTAATTATACTAAGTTTGAATATTTAATTGCATGCATATTTTACATTTTTTGCATATGTTATGAAACTAACTATGATAAAATTTCTTTGTTGTTATAAGTCTGTTATAGCATTATCAGATCAAGTGGACATGTTCAGGAAGTACAAAATTAAGATACAAGAAGCAGTTGGAGAAGAGAGAATGGAAATGATAGTATCAAAAAGTGTATACATTATTTGTATAGGAAGTGATGATATTGCTAATACTTATGCTCAAACACCATTTAGAAGAATGAACTATGATATTGCATCATACACTGACATATTGGCTTATCATGCCTCAAGTTTCTTGCAGGTATGTTTTGTTATATAAACAAAAGCATATCATTTGTGCCCTTGTTTGTACATTTTGAAGTTAAACAATGTTGTTAATGGTTAATTAGTCATTAACCAATTCTTTTAAGCTAAAAAATGTATATACTAAAATTCATCAAACAAAAACATACTGGTTTGGTTCATAGCAATGTTTTTAAAATCGGGCCAGAAGTTGAACTAGGTGACCATGAGTCATAGTTCAATTGATTCTACCAGTTCAATCACGGTTGAATCAGATGACAAATAAATAAATAAATAAATAAATAAATAAATAAATAAAAACCGGTTGAACCAACTGCACTTCAATCTATATTCAATTTGGTTCAATCATAATATATGTAACCATAATTGAACCAACTGATATACTAGCCGGTTCTGGGTTGAGCCGGCTAGTTCCGTCTGATTTTAAAACATTGTTCAAAGTTTGAATTAGAACTTTGTGTCTTATAACTTTGTTTTATTTGTCTAGTGTTATTTAGTTATTTCCTAAAAAAATAAAAATAATGCAGGTACTTTATGGTTTAGGAGCTAGAAGAATTGGGGTATTAGGTATGCCAAATATAGGGTGTGTGCCCTCACAAAGAACAATTGGAGGAGGCATGCTGAGAGGATGTTCAGAATTTGAAAACCAAGCAGCAAGACTCTTCAACTCCAAGCTAGTATCTCAATTGGATGCCTTTCAAATTAAATTTCAAGATGCTAAATTTGTCTACCTTGATATTTACAATCCATTTATGCATATGGTTCAAAACCCAGCAAAATATGGTAATCAAACACTAGCATTGTCATTTTTTTAACTTTTATGAGTAGATCAATATATGTTTTGTCTGAATACGTGTGTCTTTTTATCATTGGATCAATAAGTCGTATCATATCTCTTTTGGGTTTGTTTGGATAAACAACTTATTTGCAAATTATAGCATAAACGTTAAACACTTGAGTTGTTTTTATATATGCTATGAGCTATTTTCATTAGCTATATTAGAGAACTTACGAAATAAGTTTAAAAAAGCTTATGAAAAGTGTCATATATATGTTGTTTTTATAAGTTCTCCCAAACAGTCTTACAAAATTTACGTCAGTACATAAACTCAAATAATTCGATCTAAACAAACCTTTGATCCAATGGTGGAATTTATTAATCCAATTTTAGAAACTAACTTCTGCAAATGCAAGATTTGTTAAAATATTATTATTAGCTTAGGTCACTCACAAGTCAAGATTCACTTTAGATCTTAATATTTGTTGGACCAGCATGCATGCATTCAACAAAAACAAAAAGTATAAGAAGTTAGTTGGCATTACATTGAAGAGACTTTTAACATAAAAGGAAAACATTAATTTCATCAAATTAATTTGCATCTTCATATATAGAAGTGGTTCCACATGTACATTCCATGGAACATGCACATTATTATGAAAATGTCCTTTGCCAACCATATAGTACTAGTTAGCAAAGTCAGTAAAAGGATTGATACTTCAACTACTCATAATTTGTTATGCATGTGAATATATTATCAATCATTAATTTATTTATCATTGGTTGATATTGCTCACTTTACTCAAAATTATATAGTAACAAAGTTCTCTATTTTGTTGAGAACTATAAAGATCTCTACTCCACGGATCCAAATTTTCTGTAGTACAAAAATACGTACTTACACACAGTTTTCAATTTCATCCTTACTTTGAAATCGGAAGGTTTGGATTATCCAATAACAGAATCAGTTTAAAACGAAAGAGATCATTGATTTGATATCAGACGGTTGAAATCAAAAATTGTATGACACTTTAATGCACTAAATTAAATTCCCTCTAGCCTCTACTAAGTTTGATAAGTGTATTTTTCTTATGTCTATCTTATTCATTTCTCATTGTATTTGGTGCATGGTTTAGGTTTTGAAGTAGCAGACAGAGGATGTTGTGGAACAGGAGACATAGAAGTAACCATGTTGTGTAACCGTTACACCTCAAACGTATGTTCAAACCCTTCAAGATATATATTTTGGGACAGTTACCATCCTACACAAGAGGCTTATAATTTGCTTTGTTCAATGGTCCTTGATGACAAAATCAAAGACTTCTTCTAGACCAATTTCATTCTTGCTTCCATTTTCAACTTTCTTTTCTTCTTGTTTTGAATCAATTTGCCTCAAATTGTCCTTCATGTTTACTATTTTGAAAATGAAATATGCACGGACAGTATAAAATAATTTTACAGTCAACCAATAATATCCATGTATTCCGTCACTTTCTTGATATGACATAAAACTTTAAATCACTTTCTATTGAATGTCAGTGTTTTACACTGACAATACATATATCCATTAAATTTATAAATTAACGTTGTTACTGACATCCTATAAAGTAATAGCCTAATTAATGGGTCTACAAAATTTGAATACTTTTTGGTAGTTATTTGCTTTCCTTGTTGATATTAGAATTGATAGATCAATCAGTTGCAATTAGGAATACTAAACATGGTCATCTTAGTACTTAATTATTCACCTAAAGTTTGATTCCAATTTTAGAATTATTGAATAGTGACGATCTCTTGAACAAAATGTTCATTCTTAACATTGCCTACTTCATCAGCTGAAAATATAAATTCTTGAATAATTGGATCTGGTGGAGTGTAATCTTTACTTTTGCCCCAAGCAACAAGGTATAGGCCCAAACAAGTGATAATTGCACCTATAACCCTGCAATTTATATCATATTCTATTTGTTACTTTTGATGAAGTTATTTTAGGCATTTGATTAGGTAGTTGAATTTATTATTTTTAAGATTACCTTCCAAGAAATAATTGTTCAGCCAAAATGAAGTATCCCATTATAGCAACGATTACCGTGCATAAAGGACTAACCGCTGTTACAAAGACCGGGCCTCGAGTTTTCATCACCACTCCTTGCACAAAATATAACACCCCCGAACACACTATACCCTGCAAAATGATAAATTGAAACTATGATTAGAATTGAGAGATCAAAAAATGGATCAACCTATATAAATGTTTGTGTAAAATGATACTAACTATAAAAAATAATTAATATTTCCGTCAAAAAAAAAATAAAAAATAATTAATATTAGTGTCGACTCTCTTAATTCCGATGATGTAGTCATTAAAATCTTATATTTACGACGAGATATTTTGAATAGTTTAAGTAGGGGAGCTTACGGTGTAAACAATAGACAATAATCTCATATCCCATTCTATATACCAAACTGAAGGGTTGCCCCTTTCCATAATCATAGCCACTATTGCACTTTCAAATGTGCCCAAAATACATATCCATGAGGCAAGAGATAGTGTTGCAGGATAGGTTTTAATGGTAATAGCCTAGAGAATATGACACAAATTTTTGTTAGAATACACTAACAAATTAAAATAATAAGTTTAATTGGTAATTTTTGAATAACTCACTTGAAGGATCACAAAACAAGCACAACTAAAACATCCTAATGCAATCAATATAGAACCAAGTACTATATGTTGAGGATTTGTCTCATCACTATGTTGGTTATGACTATTGCCTCCAAATGTCCCAAAAAGTACTGGTCCTTTAATTAAAGTCATCACCACTGCACCTGAAATAGATGCTATAGTTCCCACCACTGTTGCTTGACTCCTTATACTTTTTAGCTTTATGTTCTCAAGCCTAATTAAATAGAGAAAAAAAAAAGTGTGATTGTCAAAAATTCAAAACTAACGTGCATGCATGCGCGCGCACACACATATTTGAAAATTTTGTTGTTAAAAGAGTGAAAATAATGCTTAGTTATTTTACCCAAAAACGCATGCCAAGATAAAGGCACTAGCAGGAAGGATATTTACCATGGCGGCTGCAAAGGTTGCCGTTGTGTACTTCAACCCTAAAAAATACAAATTTTGACCAATAACTGGTCTGTGATAAAAAATAAACATTAAATTTAAGTGAAAATATGTTTCATTAAATAATTAATAAGACTTTGTGTTTAATTAACAACATGTAGTTAAAATTACACTAATGTTAATTTAACAATACTTATATTTTGACCAAATAATTGTACAAAATTTTGTGATGCTAAAATTAAACAAAAATTGAATGATTAACAAGGTTTTTAATAAATAATTGGGGATGGTTTAAATTATGCTCCTTATAGTTATAGAGTTAAGTTCTAACAATTGAGATGATGTCTCTTAGACAAATGATTAACACAATTCAATGAGCGGTTCATTTTTTTTTTGACGAAAAAAATAAAAATGATAGCATATAACTTTCTTAACTATAAATTTGAAAATTCTTAAACATGTGATTTCATGGTGTGCTCCAAAGTAGGTGTAGATTTCAACATCCAAAATTTATAATTAACACATTCAGAATTTGTGGTTAATGAAGCTCAAAATTAACTATATGACCAAAATCTAACAAATTGTTCAATTTAAGTGTCATTCAAATAACATTATGTTAAAATTATTACTCTAGAAAGCTGAGCAACACTATCTTCATGAAGTTTGACATTGTCATTTTAGTGCTTACTTTCCTGTAAATAACAAAGAGCAAAACACACATCATAATTCATATAAATGTTGAGCACAAAATATACTATAAAACAAAAACAACTTAAAGGGAGAGAAATTTATTTATATCTATACTTGTCAAAATGGAGTGCAAAAGGGGTTATGAAAATGAATGCTACAACATGTCGATACACAATAAATACATAATTGCTCATTCCCTGGTTCATTGCTGCCTTTGATAGGACATCCATAATTGCATATCCAAATTGCAAAAAGATAACTGCTATGAATGGTTTTGCTTTTTCAAACCAATTTTGTGTCTTGTGTTTCTCCATTTTCTTGTTAGAAAATGAAATGAAATAGTATAATGTAGGACTGTAGGAGGCTTATATATTTATGTAGCTAAGAAGGGGATGTAAAATATTTGTTAGCTATAATTATTTTTCAAATACATTGGTCTTCATTGGCAATTATAAATATATATGACTATATACTAAGACCAAAAAACACACAAATAAATGTATTTTGAATTATGTAAGTAGTGTACACCTCGCAAAAATAATACACATCATATATAGAATCCTAACTCAATTGGTAGTAGTTATCGAAATTGTTAGGATTTAAAATTTGACCTACCTATTTGTGTTTAAATTTACATTGATTTATTATTTCGTCTATATACCAAAAAAAGAAAGAATCTTTCACTCGAGGAATATAAAGTGGCTTAGTGGTTTGGAAGAGGCCGAGAGGGAATGGCGGTTAGAGTGATAAGAAAGTCACAAATGCAATTCAACTTCACCAACTAACAATAACAACTAGCATTTTTTTTAAAAAAAATAATTGATCAATTGAAATCTCTTAATTATTTCAATAACTCTCTTTCACCATGCACTGGATCAATCAAATAGATCTCGAGTAGGATATACAATTGCCCTTTTTTAACGTTGTTATAATTTTCAAACATAAAAAATATCAATGTCTAATGAGACGTAAGAAAGAGCAATAGTTAACAACTAATTCATTATAGTATAATTAATATTATAAAAATATACATGCATTTAAAAACTATCTAGCCATCACGTCTTTTTAATAATTATAACCTCTTGATGAAGGCAAAGGTACAAAAGTTTTTGAGTGGTGATTTTTTTATAGTGTAATATAATTTAAAATAAGAACTTATAATAACCGATATAATAAATTGTAGAAGAGAAAACAATAGAAGTAATGACAAGAAATCTGAAAATAATAATTATAATGTTAAATTGCATTTTTGACCACCTAACTTTCACAAAGTTATAATTTTGATCTCAACTTTTATAATAGCACTTTTGACCCTAACTTAATTATGCAAAAGGTTGATAATTAGAATTGTAAACCTTAATCCTGGATTCCTGGTTGTATGAAATAAAGGTTGGCAACAAATGTATCATCAATATAATCAATTTAGCTAAAAATATTATTATATCTCATGGAAGAAGTGAGCATATAGAAACAAAGCTTAATTTTCTTTGTGATCAAGTGAGTAAAGGAAATTTTATCATTAAAATTAATGTAAGTAAAGGTAAGATCGATCAGTCTAACATACTTAAAACCAAAATGCAAGAAGTTGACATCATAACAAAGCCTTTCAAGATTTGAAAAAGTTTAAGGAGAAGGAAGAAAGATGCTTAATAAAGTTAGTTGGTCTTACCAGTTGATCAAATAGGATTGGTGATGAAATTCGCTCGCAAGGAAGATTACAGTTCGGTTTCTCGCAACTGTGCTTAGGAGGGGCCGGTTTCTCGCAACTGTGCTTAGGAGGGGCTATAACCACTTGAGGATATAACTGACCCCGAACCGGATTAGTCAGTCCAATGGATTGGATACTGCTGAAAACAAATAAAAAAGTTAGTTGGGCTCTTGTAACAAAAAAATAGTTGAGCCCATGTAACCAAAAAAATGTTAGTTGGGCCCTATAAATTTTTTTTGTCCAATTTATGTGGGCCAATTTTCTAGAACATTATCTGGATATTTCTCTCAAGTGTATGTGTTAGTGTGTATTCATCATAGCTAGCATATGCCTTATTCATTTTTTTTTCCTTGCTGAATTAGTTACCAAATTTTATGCATGCATAAGTATAGTTCAAATCGGCCATTGATTTGAACTAGACAAGAAGTGACCGCAAGGGGGGGTACAATAATTGATTTTCAAATGTATTTTAAAAGTTTAGTTTATTTTCTCACTTTCTCCTACATATCCATGGATGAATTATATATGGCCACGACGCACAAGATTGAAGTAACAGCTACAATACAATGATGTCCGATATGTTAATGGACGATGACATGGTTAGTCAAGGTCCACCAATGTCCAAAGTAGTGATGAGTGGACGCTAATTACGGTTGATGGGTTAAGATATTTTTTATTGTTGAGTATTATTGCATTGTTAGTTAGTTGTTATAAAGTACAACTTACATTTTCAGCTGTAACACCTCTCATCCGTCATTGATTTAATATATGAATTGACTATTTATTCTAGACCATTCGATCTCAAATCAACAACCGAAATTTATTATCGCGTGAAATTGTATGAAAGTTCAACAACCATAAAAGATGAAAATTTTGTCAAAAAAATAAAATAAATAAAAGATGAAAAAAAAATCAATGCAATGCAAATGGATGAAAAAAAATGGTTGAGAGGGAGCATACCCATAAAGGATGAATGGACTTACACATTTGGATAAAAAAGTGAATGTTAGAATATTTTATAGAAAATGTTAACATATATTCTAAGAGCACATGTTAATGATCTAAATAAAAAAATGTCTGCATTGATTTTCGTGCATTTGAGTAATTTTTAAACTTTTTATATTTTCTACGCACAAAATTTAAGAGAATAATTTTAATTTTAGATTCTTAACATGTGCCCTCCCTTAGGGCACATGTTAACATGACTTTTTTATAAATGAAATGATTCATAAATATAATATCTTAAAATCTTGAGTTAAAATATGTCAAACTCAGTTATATTATTGTTTAAGGTTCAATATACGATGATCCCTAATCTTTCTCATGATCCAACAATAAGATACTAAATTGAGAGGGATGGAAATACTATTAATTATAAGTGGTACAACTAAAAATATATTAACAATTAATATTGTATTTAAAATTTTAAAATATATTTATTTTGCAACAATTTTTTTACCAATATAACATCACCCGAACCAAAAGCGTCTTTACTCTGTCCTTGTAGAATAGCTCAAGTTATAATAGCTGAGAGACATGAATTGAGTAAGAGGAGATCCGGAGTTTAAATTTTAGCAGGACCATTTATTTTTCCGATATACTCCCTCCGTCCCATTATATAAGCACTTTTACTACAACAGTCTAGTCCCAAAATATAAGACCCTTTACAATTTACTAGGTACATTTATTACTTTTTTGCTTACACATACCCCTAATTGTAAAGGGGCTTATATTTTGAAATTAGACTTTTGTAATAAAGGTGCTTATATAATGAGACGGAAGAAGTATTAAAATAAGCGTCTTTACTCTAAATTTCCATAACATCAACTAACACAATATTGTGATAGCTTTTCAAAACTCCACCATTTTAAGACAATATTGTGACTACATGACTCAGATATTTTTTATGTAATTCTTTGTTATTTTATATGAGTTGTTAATGGAAGTAGGGATGGCAACGGGTAGGGTCGGGTGCGGGTTTGACACTACCTAAACCCGAACTCGAATCCAAAGGTGTTTTTGGGTGTCAAAATCCCACCCGTGCCCGCACCCGATGGGTTCGGGTTTTTTCATCCGAACCCGAAACCCGAAGTCAGAAAAGAATAAAAGATCGCAAGTTTAACAAAATTAAAAAATTACGGTCTTTAATATTGAAATTAACGTTTACAATATTACAACATAGACTTTTAAGAAATTCAAACACAAGCATGATTACATAATGATCCAAAATAAAAATTAAATTACAACTAAAATTATAATTTTCGGAGTCTTCGAAAAAAAATTGAAACACAAATATTCAAATTACGACTAAAATTATATATACTCAAAAGTAAGTTTGCAATTACATATATAAACGGGTAGGGGTTCGAGTGTAATTTTTGATCTACCCAAACCCGAACCCGAAATACCGGGTGGCGCCCGAACCCGAACCCAAACTCAGTCAAATTGGGTTTTGTTCGTTGACTCGGTTTCGGGTTCGGCCGGAACCCGCGGGTACGGGTCCTTTTGCCATCCCTAAATGGAAGATGTTAATTGAAATTAAAGGTGATTGCCCACAACAATAAACACTTTCAATTTTTGTAAAAACACCTTTTGAGACATTTGAGTGTAAAATCTAAAATCTAAATACCATTTTAAGTTGTGCCTTGATACAAACGCGATGTTTAGAATTACTCAAAACAAGTACAAAGCATGTGAAATTATGATGAAAAAGGTAAAAGGTTAAATCCTCACTACATCTTTGATAATTTTATTTCATTATTTTATTTGATTCATTGGTTCTTAATTCCTTCAATTGAGCTTCCCCCACTAACACCCAAAAATTGCCAAATGACACATTATATAGTACATCAAATTATGCTTATGCAGTCTTCAATTTAGCCAAATGATCTTGTCAATTGGGTTATATCATTTTCATGATCAACCAATATGCCGGAGGGTCCCATGTTACATTTCTAAGTATGGGACAAATTAAAACTCGATTTAATCTCACATCTAAAAATACCATTTAGACAAAGACATAAAGTTCAACCCACTATATTTTTCCTAAAATGTCATGAATACTAAATTATTTTTCTTATATGAAAAAGTGGTTCTTATATGCCTTCTTTAGGCATTGTCTTGTTTTAGTAGTATAGTTGCACCCATATATATAAAATACTGAAAACTCAAAAGTCTCAAATGATGCCAGAAAGACTATATGGGAATCCACTTTGACAATATAAAGTCCAAATTTAATGTCATGAGAATATAAACTAAGTTGAATATAATAGTGCTCCAACCACCAAGTTTGCTTTTTTCCCGTGACCATTTTTTTCCTCTTTAAATTTGTTATCAAGTGCACGGGTTACTGTAAATTTTAATTCTTTAAAATTTATAAAATTTGAATGAGTGATGATTTTCTAAAAATTTTAACATAACAACTTTTCAAATTTTTTAAATTTTGATTGAAATAGACGAGATTCATGTCATCTAATCTAAACGCCACTCATGTTTTATCTCATCTAAATCATATAAAACCATGTTCTAATATAATATGCATGTACTAATATACACTAATGTTATTTATTTGCCCTCCAGCAATAGCGCAGTTTGTCTCTAGTTAAAGATTCTGGCCATGATTTGTTTCTAAAAAAATATTATGGTCATGATTTGGTATAAAATAAGATTAAATATGACCATGGAGTACTCTTAAAGAGTTAATTAGGAGTATTTGAGTAATTAACTAAAAAAACCGCAACTAATTAATATAAAAAACATTCGTATATTCCATGCAATAGACCAACTCTCACATAAAGGTCCGTCAGTGTGGTAATATGAGGTGGATATAGTCTTATAGTGGATCACATGGATAGCACAATAGAAATAAGTGCATGTGTAGTTGCAGATTTTTTTAAATAATTTTATGGATTCTTTTTGGGTTTCAGTGAATTATTTTAATTATAAAAATTAAAATATAACCCAAAATAATTTAGTGGATCTTTTTCTTGTATTTCAGGTAAAGTTTTTTTTAAATTGAAAGTTGGATATGATTCATTTTTACAAATATTTTAACTTGTGGACTCTTTAACACACTCATTGATAGATACTTCTAATAGTATTGAGTTTTAACTTGTTAAATCAATTCTATAAAATTGATTTATAAAATAAAAATTATTTTTAATAACAAATTCATGCATAAACTATCTCATTTTTAATGAGTAACTTTTAACAAGTTTTCTCACAAATTGTATCAATCCTTCTTTTTAAAGAGTGAATTGAGCTAATAATTGATCAATAACAAAAAAAGCTACTACTCATTTTATTATGCCCATTTTACTAGAGATGAGCAAATATTGAATTCATCATATAGATTTATAAATAGGTTTGTCTAACATGAGAAATATTGTATATGTTTTTTTTTTCTCTAAGGCTTGTAGAATATATAAAAAATAAAAAAGTAAAATAAAAGTATAAGAGGGGGGCCAAACCTAACCTGAAGAAAAAAAACAATAAAAAATGCTAAGGGAATACTACTACCTCCGTTCCTTTTTACTTGTCGTTTTAGAAAAAAAGACCAAAATAGGAGAGTGTATTTTTGCTCCTAAATTTCCTATCATGCCCTTTTTTTTAATATATATTATATTTTTAATCCACCAATAAATTCAAACTTTTTCACAAACATTATCTATTTCCAAAAAAATTGTAACAAACTTTATTTAAAAACAAACAAAGTTTGTATACAATAAAAAAATTATATTGTTTCAACAAAAAATAATTATACAAAATTTAGTCAATAAAATAAAATAGGAAGGGGTATAATAGGCAAAATATAACATAAATTGCCAAAACGACAAGTAAAAAGGAATAAATATATTTTTCTAAAACGACAAGTAAAAAGGAACAGAGGTAGTATTAAATTAGGTAATCTAAAATGATTCACATAAAAACATCCCGAATCAATATGGTATAGGTTAAAACAACTAAAATTCGTAATTTTTATTGAAAATAAATAATAATTTATTAAAAAGTTAAAATTTAATATTTAATATATATAAAGTTCAATACAAATTTACTACTTTAAACTTTTTAATATGTACAAATTTAAAAATAATAAAAAAAACTCATTATAAATTATTGAATCTCTTAATACGAATATAGATTCCATGAAACGGTAAAAATATAACTGAAAATTGATTCTTTTATTTTTATTTTTAGAATTTGTATGACAAAACTCTTTAAATTATTGGTACCAATAATTGTTCTCCTCCCCCAAACATCAACATGTATCATTTGTTGAATCAAATCGAATAAACAAATAATGTTATGTTTTTCTCCTTTTTCTTTTTATTTTATTTATTGTTCATGATTATCCATGCATCAAAATATTGATGGTAGTTTTATACAATTTCATAACAATTTTTTTTTATTCTTTTTTTTTTTGACTAAATTTTTTATTCTTTATTAGAACTATATAATAGTATTTATTTATAATTGCATTATTGATGATGATGAAGATAAAAATGAGAGAAAAAAAAAATAGCAAGGATGGGGGGACCAATAGTATATGATCCATCCATGAATCCACATGGACCATACACCATGGATAGACAGATTGTGATACATTTTCATATGCAGCCAGATTATGTTTTGTGATGATGATGAAGGAGTTAAAGTTAACTTTGAAATTAGTAGTAGAAGATCACAACAAAACATAGAACAAAGATGAAAGACACGTGCCACTCTTAACATGTGCAACATCTATCATAAGTCGCATTTGACACAGAGAATGGATGTTTACTGTTCCAACACAGAATATACTTGTTCCAACACATTCATTAACTCTTCTTAATTGCATTCTGCTTTCACTGAACAAACACATCTTTACCTTAATTACAATTTGTTTCTCCTTAAATGACGTTATTGGCCTTTTCACCTTTTTCCTGTCCTGCTTCTTTGTTTGTTGGTTGGTAGTTTCTACTTTTTCTTTTTCCTTTCACTTTTAACCTTAATTAACTTCCAACTAACAGCATTTATATTTCTGCATCAATCAACACCAACCTTTTCTTTCTCATTTCAAATCTCTAGACTAGATTCTTTCTCCGTTCCATAATGATCGTCCCATAATAATTTAGGTGACTATTTCTTACACTTTAAGGGCAATGGTTAAAAAATAATGTAAGTGAAAGAGAAAAAATATAATTTTTATGAAAATAAATTTTCATATTACTAATCCTAATCCTACCTTTTATACACTTTTTAAATATGATTTTTTTTGTACTTACAAAAATACTACTCTATCCATTCTTAATCTTAGTTATAGACAAAATACTACATGAACCTCACAAAAAATAAGAGCTCATGTGTTCTACATATGGGTTCACATTTTTAAATGAGTGATTAAGTTTTATACTACAACTATAAATAAGAACAATGTTAAATTTATAAAAGAAGTACTCCCTCCGTTTCAAAATGAGTGTCGCTTTTGGTGTTTTCACACATATTAAGGAATGCAATCATTATGTTAAAAGTAATAGTACATTTGCTAAATTAAGTATACTTTTTCCTTTATTTTCTTGGAAATAGTGTATAAAATAGTAAATAGATGATATAAATGGAAAAAGTTGCATTGGGAATTGAAAAGCGACATTCATTTTGAAACAAATTTTTTGAGCTAAAGCGACACTCATTTTGAAACGGAGGGAGTAATACATTAACCTAATATCTTAAAATATTAGGCGAAGAAGTGACCCACTCTTATATTTTTAAGACATTGACATGTTGTTTCTTTCCACTTTGCCCCTCCAATAAATATACTATAAAACCCCATTTGGATTTCCTATAAGGGTAAATTTACAAGACAACATTTTATATATTTTTATAACTTTGACAACACAAATTTTAATATACTTTTATTATATTGGTGTTTCTTGACTATTGCTTTAAAGGTACTAGTTATCATTTTCCTTCCTATAAACTAAATCGACAGTCTATAAAACCACATTTTAAACCCGTAAAAAAGTTAAGCTTTTTGTGACCTGACCCATTTTCATTCTTTTTGGATTATTTCATTTCAATTTCACTAGACTTATGTTTAATATCACTATTAATATATATATATATATATATATATATATATATATATATATATATCAGAATCATATCGATTATCTACTGTAATTTTACAGAAGTTTGTAAAGTCACACTATAATTCTACCACTCCATCATAACACCAAACAAGCACTAGATTGGGCCGATTTTAGGATATTTGTCCACCTCAGTCAGTAAGTTGTACGTTTAACATAGTCCTCCTTGACTACAGTATGGAATGCCAGGTGTTGCAGTGATAGAAAAACACTTGTATCATGTATCATGTATGTATGTACTCCTTCAGTCCCTCTCCACCTACACTGACTCAAGTAAAGACCTTCTGAATTGTAATGGTCAACACATTGTCTACCTATTCATCCATATCACACCGTTACAGTTACAGTATACTCCACTCCGTGAAACCAATAAATGAATAAATGTCATAACGATAATAACATCACAAAACCAAGGGCAATTCCGTATTTACACCTGAACAGCACATGCTGCCAAACACACACCACCACTGTACACAACAACAGCACCGAACCGAAACTGTGAACAAAGAGAGAGAGAGAGAGAGTAGCACTAGTAGAAACTGTGATTCACAAGAACAACAACACAAAGTGCTCCTTCCCGCAAAGCAATGCCTCTTGCTCTTGTCATCACCTGAATCAACTTTTACCTTCTTTTCGTCAATTTCGTACAAGTAACTACCACTCTTTCACATTCACAACTCAACAAAAACTAAATTAATCTACATTTTCTCTACTTCTTCATTAATTCTTCATTCATTTCAGTTTAATTATTTAATCATTCATGCTCTCTACTATTCAGTTACTCTATTTTTCTTCTTTTTCTCTTCAATGTAATTTTTTATAGAATGTTCAATTATTCTGTAATTTAGACTTAGTTATGGATTTCAATTTTCAAGCTGATTTGTAGTGGTGACTTTTTATTTCTTCAGTGTCAAGATTTTTCATTCACTTTTTTTATGTTCAATTATTTTGTTGACTATTTGCTTTTGCTGTGTTTTGCAGTGTTCAAGATCTTGTTGAATAATGCTATTTCTGGATAACATTTTTCAGATTAATGCTTGATCCACCCTCAATTCTTCAATTCTTAACATTTTTCTCCTTAGCACATCAATTTATTTAATTATTCAAAGGTAAAATTAACTCATTTTATTATAAATATAAATAGTTTTCATGCATGTTTTTCCCTTTTTGGGGAAAACACTATTTTTTGTTATTGTTGTTGATGACTTGAATGTGATCTTTAAGAGAATTAGTTTTACAATTCAGAAAAGGGTAGCGGCGCGGCTTGTTGCCTGTTTACCTTCCATCCATATGTAATTATCTTATATATATAATTCCTGACTTGAATTGATGATGATGTTTTAAGATGAAATTGAAGATTATGAATGCAGTTAACTGATGTTTTAAGATGAAATTGAAGATTATGGATGTAATTTTAGAAACTGATGTGTTGAGGTGATATTTACAGCTTGATTTTCGGATAGGATGGATTTGGGTGATTTTGCAAATGTAGCGCAATTGACCGGTGTAGATGCCGTGAAGTTGATTGCTATGATTGTGAAAGCTGCAAGTACTGCAAGGATGCATAAGAAAAACTGCAGACAATTTGCAATGCATTTGAAGTTGATTGGGAACTTGTTAGAACAACTCAAGATCTCGGAACTTAAGAGGTATCCAGAAACTAGGGAGCCTTTGGAGCAGCTTGAAGATGCACTTAGAAGGTCTTATGTGTTGGTTAATAGTTGTCAAGATCGGAGCTACCTTTATTTGTTGGCGATGGGATGGAACATTGTTTATCAGTTCAGAAAGGCTCAAAATGAGATTGACAGATATCTACGTCTGGTTCCTCTTATCACTCTTGTCGATAATGCTCGAGTCAGGGTATTTGTTAATCTATTATCTGTTGTTTTGAATTGTATTCTTACTGCGTTGAAAATAGAATTTGAGTTTTAATTATTAATGGAAAAAAGTTTGTGGTTTTTTACTCATTTAAGGAGTGATTCTTTTGAATTTTTTAGAATCTAGGAATATATCGATCGATCGATCATGCCAGCATTTTATTCAACTTCTTTGCACATTGTATATAATATTCTGATTCTGAATATCTATATTCTAATCCCTTTGGTAGAGAAGCAATTTAAAGCAGGATCATATATTTTGGCTAGTTTTCAACATTAGTTAAAGATTCTTGTTGGTTTTTAACATGTTATTTAGCATATTCACTTATTTGCTAGATAGCCCGCATTTGCTAATATTTGCTGAGCTATCATGCAAATTTTTTTGCATTGTGCATTGAAAGTTCTTGATTTGTGAAAATCTTGGCTCTAAATAAGGTGTACTAAATAAGTGCAGCTAGATAAGTACTCTAAGTGGCTTGGTTTGATCCTAGTTACTATGCTTAAATGAGTGAAAGAGTAGTTTGAAATCTCTTTGCGCGGATTAATTTTTGTTTGAAAAATAGAGTCACAGTTCATATGTTTTAGCTGCATATTTTTGGTACCTTAGATAGAGTTGTTTTTTGGTTTTACTTTTACCGTTTTCATTAAGAAGTTTTATACACAGAAGTGGTAGTCCGCGATGCAATAATTAAATCGCTGTTCCTTTTCCTCATGTTTGTGAGAGATGTCTGCACATGAGGTTGTTGCACAAGTTGCAGCACAATGTTTAAGGATTTTCCATATTTCCCTACATTCTTAAGGACTTTGACCTATTGTATACTGTCACTGTAATGGTAGCTTCTGCGTTTGTAAATTTGGTCTAAAATGTGGTTGACAACCAATTGCTTCTCTGGATCACGCAGGAGAGACTTGAAGTTATTGAACATGATCAACGTGAATACACATTAGACGATGAGGACCAACAGGCGCATACAGTTATTTTTAAACCTGATCCTGACAAGGAAGATGCTGCAGTACTGAAGAAAAATCTCTCCTGTTCTTACCCCAACTGTTCTTTCCCTGAAGCGATCAAAAAAGAAAAGGAAAAGCTTAACCTAGAGCTACAAAGGTCACAAGAAAATTTGGACATGAATCAATGTGAAGTCATCCAACGTTTATTAGATGTCACTAAAGTAGCAGAGTATTCTCTTCCAGACAAGTGTTCACCTGAAAAAGGTCATAAGAAAGAGAAACACAATTACTCTGATGCCAATGATGACAAGTGTATCTCACAATCAAGGTAATTTATTCCCCTCTTCCACAACTTAAGGCGTGGTAGATTCACTTAGGAGAACTAGTTAAGCTAAAATCATACTAGTTATTTTTAATAAATTAATCTGCCTTACTATTTTAGTTATTAACTTATATCGACTGTGTTTAATTGGTGCTTATATGTATGTATGACCTCGGACAGATTTTCTGTTTCCCAAAAGGATGTGATGTCAACGGGAGGTTCATATCAGCAGGAAGAGTGGCACACTGATTTACTTGCATGCTGCTCCGAACCTTCTCTTTGTATGTTCTCTCTTGCTTAATATTTTAAAAGTTTGGTCAGCTGCAATAGAATAGTATTTTCACCCAGAGGGTTATTACCTGTACATTATGGTTCACTATTTCAGCCTTATCAACATAAATTGTTTCCTTGTGCATTTCCATTATGTCGGCACTACTAACTCAAAACCCCTTAATTACTTTGTCACGAATTATGCTAAAAACCCCAAGTAGTATATGAGTGTTAAATGCATCTGAGATATGTTCAATTGAAAGGTGTTGTCTCACTGAGCATAAAAACCCCTTATGTTTTAGTAAAATAATTTTTTTAATAAAAACAGAAAGACAAGGAAGGAGCCCTCTCTGTACAGCATGAAAAAAACAATACAACTAAAAATATCAGGCAAAGATAGGTTCCCAATCTCTCTATACTTTTCATTTTTAGTAATTAGTATGGCATTTGATCTGCAGGTTTGAAGACGTTCTTCTGTCCTTGTGGAACATTTTCGAAGATTGCTACGGTTGTAAAAAACAGGCCCATGTGTAAGTTAGCTATCTTGTATTTGTTAGCACTAAAGTGTTTAATCTATATTTGAGTAATGCTTCTTGCAAACAAAGCTAGAATTTGGTGAATCAAGTTGGTATCTATCTTTACATTATACTATTCAGGTTCAATTGAGATTTTGTACCTTAGTAAAATACCTTTGTTGGTTATCATGACTTGTGAGGGAAGCTAGCAGTATGAAATCCTAGTAATATCTGTACCTTTATCTGTTTTAAAAACTGAAGTTTAATCTTGATGAAATTCACTAATAATGAAGACATTATTTTCTATAATTCAGATTATGTAATATAACTTATGAGATATTGCCAAGGGTTCCTTATGTTGCTAATATTAATCATTAGCGGTTATGCTTACCTTCAATCTGGGATTATGCCAAGGGTTCTGTGAGGTTCTGTGATTATGATTTTAGTTTGTGTTTGTTCAGCCTCTTCAGAAGCATGTAATGAATTGATGGCATATTCGTTAATTTTGTCCTGCTGTTGCTATACTTGCTGCATAAGGAGAAAGCTTCGGAAGATGTTGAACATCACGGTAATGATTCCTTCCTTCTCTCTAGTCACAAATATGACTTCTTACCTCTTTATGTTGTGGAGTTTTATATACTTTACTTCGTTGAAGATGCATATAACATATAGCACTCTCTCTGGTAAAGTTTTTCGTGGTGCTGTTGAAAATATATTCATTTTACTTTGAGGGATATATTCCATTTACCACAACTATTTTTGTAAACATGAAATAGCAGTCATAGTTTTCAGTTTAACCAACTCTTATGCTTACCATTTCAAAATAAAATCTATTTGTCTAATTTTCAAGGCAAGTTATAAAAAATAATTTATTTGTCAATCCTTGGCGCAACGCTAAGGTTGCTGCCTTGTGACCTAGATTGGAGGTCACGAGTTAAAATGCTGGAAATTGACTACAACACAATAAAATTACTACACAATGATGTATTTGTTAGGATTTGAGCATATGTGCATGCTTACATTTGCTGGTCTCTTTATATATTTCATATTACTCACAGTTACTTTCTATGGTAGGGAGGCTTTGTTGATGATTTTCTTTCTCATTTGATGTGCTGCTGTTGTGCCCTCGTACAAGAATGGAGAGAAGTGGAGATCCGTGGGGTTAGTGGTATGTCCTCGTCGTATTGTTCATCTTGCTGTACCGAATCTTATAAACTATCTTGTTCAAAGTGCTAATTTATCTTCCATAGTTGCATGCTGTTCAATTGGAACTAGATTTTTCTTGTTGTAAATGTCTGTTTACTATGAAATATTCTTGTAAGTTTTTTAGCCATAAATACTTATTGCTTATCAGTGCTAGGGTGGCATACAAGTGTACCACACATTTGATGTTGAATTATTTTGCAGGCTCCGCAAAGACCAAAACAAGCCCTCCACCTTCCCAGTACATGGAATCTTAAGTAACAAATGAAACTGTCATTTGGTTATTCAAGGATCCTAGAAGACATTAAAATAGAGGCTACTGGAATTCTAACTTGAAGGCAAGAACTATGTATTTTGATTCTCAGCGCACCTTGCCTCTTTTAAACTATGTATGTATAGTAATTTTGTTTGTGTTGTATTGTACACTACAAAAGTAGCTTCTATATTTACCTTGTGTATCATTATTAATATTTTGTTATCCTGGTCGAATATAGTTTGAGTTCATTTATTGGCATATTTAGTCGTGATATTTTGTTAGATTTTCTTTGTCTATTTCGTTAGATGCAGTTTGTATGTTTGACACCTTACTGTGATTTTGTCAATGAACTGAAACTCTAGTCGCGCACTTAACTGCTCACTGATTAAACGAACATTCTTATGTTTGCATTTTTTGTTTTTGGGACCGGAATAAAATCTTGTTCTGATTTTCTATTTACCTTTCATATCTCCTTAGTGAACAAATCTTAGTTAACAATACCTTGAGTGAGGATATGAAATTTGAACCTCTTCGAGTATTGCTTGCACCGTTATTTGTTTTTGCATTCACACACCTTCCATAGGATTTCATGCTCATTCTTGTTGTGCACGTAACTATTACTGTATTCCTCATTTGGGTACATATAGTTTTCATGACATTTTAGGAAAATTAAAGTGGGTTGAACCTTATGTCATTGTCCAATTTTCATTTATTCCGTTTGGTTTGAAGGAAAGAAAGTAGGAAGGAAGGAAAACACGGAAACCAATGCATGTATTTGGACTATTTTATAATTCAAATACATCCCTCGATTTCTGTATTTTCCTTCATTCCTAATTTCTTTTCTTCAAACCAAACGGAGCCTTAGGCTACAATGTTTTGTCTCGATGGTATACATAGATGTGAGATTAAAGTGGGTTTTAATTTGTCCAATACTTGGAAATGTCACATGGGACCCTTAAGCATATTTGTTGATCATGAAAAGGACACCCAATTGACAAGATAATGTGTCATTTGGCTAAAACAATTATTGAAAACAAAACAACATAAGCATAATTTGCTGTATTAGATCTCACCGTGTATTTGTGTGCAAAAATGTAAATGGCAATTTTTGGGTGTTAGTGGGGCATGCTTAGTTAAGGAGTGGACCCTTGAATCAAATAAAATCTTCAAGCAATTTCCCAAATATCTAACGAGGATTTAACCGTTTAACTTTACCATATAGTTACTATGCTTACCTTCAATCTGGTAAATTTCAAACACTTAAAACACTATTGAGGTTCTGTGGACTGTGATTATGATTTCACTTTGTGTTTGTACAGCCTCTGCAGAAGCTTGTAACGAATTTTTTTGAAAAAAAGCTTGTAACGAATTGATGGCGTATTCTTTAAATTTACCGTTTTGCCTGTTGTGACCTAGATTGGAGGTCGCTAATGTTTTTTTTTTTTTTGAAGGACAAAATATTATTAATAAAATCAAATCACCGCATAGTAAATAATGTATCTATTCTAACTTGAAGGCAAGAACTATGTATTTTGATTCTCACTGAACCTTGCCTCCTTTAAAGTTAAACTATGTACGTATAGTGATTTTGTTGTGTTGTATTGTACTCTTCAAAAGTAGCTTTTATATTTACCTGTGTATCATTATTAATATTTTGTTTTCCTGGTTAAGGTTAATTTAATTTGAGACTTTGAGTTCATTTCTACTTTGTTAGATTTTCTTTGTCTATCGCATTAGACACCGTTTGTATGTTTGATGCCTCACTTTGATCTTGTTAGTGTCACTTAAACTCCAATCAAGCACTTAATTGTTTGCTGATGCTGAATACGGATGATGAATATACTTAAAGTGTTTTAAAAGAAAAAATTTAGGGCCATCTCTTAAGTATTTTTCGTATGGTTCTTAACATAATTTTTTTTGTTTTAACAAATTTGAAGAAAATTATGAATTTCAATAAATCATAGGTTTGATATGTTAAGAACCATACAAAAAGTACTTAAAGAAATACACATAAATTTTGTGCAAAAGAGTTTGAACATGAAATCTTTGAAAATAGAATAGTTAAATTAATACACAATCTTATAAAAACCAACATTTTTATGAATCAAAAATATTATTTGTCAACTATTTTATTTCATTGTTTTTAAATAGGGCTTTTCTATCATTTGCAAATACTCCATCCGTCCAATATTATAAGAGAAAAAACAAAAATCACATTTATTAAGAAAAAATAAAGCATAATGATTAGAAGTATTTTTTTTGAAATTTTTTGCATAGAAAGATGTAAAAGCAATTTTTATTGGTTATAGAAAAAATAAGGGAGAGAATAAATTTTTCTTGAAAGTCACATATCATTATTGAAAGTTGAAACCAAATTCCTCCTCAACTCTTTGTAGAAGATTTTGAAATTGAGGATGTGCCAACCAAGAAATTGGGATAATATATCTAGTCCTGATATCGCCAACATCTATAAATCTTGACAACAAAGTCTCTACTTTGTGCACTGTGCTATATCATAACCAATGAAAAGGGTGTATTCCACGTCAGCTGCAAGCAAATTAATTGGTAAATGAAAATGAGGTGTCACCTGTGGGTTGCTCATTGCACGTGTGGAACTTCGGAGGTTGATTTAGGGTTCTGTTTCGGTGGGAAATTTCCCCCCACGTATTGGTGTGTGTTTGAATTTCGAAATTAGTTGTGGTTCCTCCTGTGGCTATAAATACATGTCCATTGTGCACATTCATATCCACAGCATCATCGGAAATATGATTTTCAGTGAGATCTATAATTTCCGGCCACCATTATATAGATTTCAGGCCAGATCTATATTCTCCAACCAGATCTATATTTTTCCAACGGCGGCTGCTCTTTGCAAATGTGTTTCTAATTTTGATGGGAGACAGATACTGAAGAGAGAGAGAGAGAGAGAGAGAGGCTTAGAGTTGGGTTAGAAGTTTAAGCCCAAATCAGAAGTATTTAGGCCTAATAAAGAATGCAAATTGGTCTAACCTCCCTGTCAAGATTATTAATGTTTACATTTTTATTTTATTTTTGGTATAGACATTTTTATTTTTTTTAACTGCAAGTATTTTTTTTTTAATCATATAAACTGCAAGCATTAAATTAAATAATATGTACTTTTTACATTTACATTAACTAATTATATTTTAGAAAATATGGAGTTGGATAATTACATTAAGAAATCAACTAAAATAATTATATTACAATAATAATCTTTATATGTTTTAATTATTTTTGAAAGAATCTTTATATTTTTAATTAATCTAATCAAAAAAATTATTAGAAAATTATAGTCAGTAGTTTAAAAATAAATTAAAATTTTAAAAAATAAATAAAATGAATTCAAACACATAAAGTAATTTTGATTGAAGCTTTTATAATTTAGGACATTTTAGTACTTTTTAATATATTCATTATTTCTTTCTTTTTTATTTCTTTTATTTTTTTTATACCAATCAATAAATAATATCTACTTTATTTCTCGATCTGTTCTTATACTCTCTCGTGTCTTTCTCTTTTCTTAATTTTTCTTCACAATCAAACAAAGGTTTAAGTCCAATATTAATAAATAAATTAAATGGGAGTCTAAAAGTCGGTCAATAGTTACTTTCTCTCTTTACACTACTAATACATTATTTATGTCTTTATATATAAACTAAATGCCTAAGTTCTTTTTTAACTAAAAAAATGCCTAAGTTCTATCATATTAGAATATTGTCTCTTTTTAATTTTAGAGTTAAATATATTTTTAGTCCTTATAATTTTTTTATCTAATATACAAATTCATTTTTATTTTTAAATTTAATTTTATATATGTAGTAAAAATAGGAATATGTCTTTATATATTTATTTATTACTACTATATTATTTGAATCATCATTAATTTTTTGATAAAAATATTAGTATTAATATGATTTTTTTTGAATAATGCAAATTTTATTAAGCTTACTTTGTACAAGAAGTATTAGAGTAGCAAAAGAGAAAGAAAAAAATGGTACACTATAACACTCTCCCATAACACAAGGAGCTAACCCACCCCACAACAAACCATAACTGTCCTCACAAAGGGACAAACCAACAGACCTGCTAAAACTCCCCTTCACCCCAACGAAACAACACCAAAGTTCAAGGCCTAATCACAAACCAACTCATAACTAACACAAAAACTAGAAGAACCAAAAGTACTTAACGTAAAAGGCAAATTCTAAGTTCTCAAGACCATTCGTAAAATAAACAAGGGAACACATTTAATCTCGCCATACTCCACTTCCAACTTACTACTTTAGTATTAATAACGAAACCGTGCAAACCCTTTTCATTATAACTTTGCTTTTTACCAAAACTTGAACATCTTTGGAGAATTTGCTTGATAACTTCATATTGAGGTAGTTTGTTGGATTTTTTATGGCTATTGTTTGCTATCTGTACCTCCAACTTAGAATGATTTTTGGGGTAGATGATAGAAAAAAGAAGAGAAGTGTGTGGATTTTGTGGTGAAAGTGGATGAAGAGGTATTTATGATGTGTTGGTAGCATTTTTCTTTTTTAACAATGCTGAGTTAATACTTTTTAACACATTTTTTTAAACACGGTAAATTATATTATACCCTTGAGATATCATACTTAAATGAGTTGTCTACACCTAATTGGTTCATGTGTTAATGATTTTTCACTTTACATACATGTATGTAGAGCTGTCAAATGGGCCCGGCCTAGCCCGGCTTACGCGGGGCTTTGCACTATTCATGGCCTTACAAAAGTTCGGTCTGATGGGCTTATGGGCCGCCTCGATTCAATTTATATTATTTTTTTCGAATTTATTTGATTTTTTTAAGTGACTTTGATATATTAATTTTTCATCATTATTAATTTTATCGAGATATAACTGTATGCAAGTGTAAATTATTAAAATTTTAGGTAAACTATATTTTATATAATAATATTTTATATATTTAATGATATTATTTTTTTAAAAATGATATAAAATTATGTACATGAGCCAACCAATGGACTAGCCAGCCGAATCATCAAAAGGGCCATATTTGTAACAAAAAAGAAGGATTTTTGCGTCAAACAAACAAACTCATCCAAATCCAAATTGAAACCGCCCTCCTAAATCCAATTAAAATTTCTAAAAAATAAAATAAAAATTGCCTTAAACTTCTTCACGCTCCATTGTTTATTTATACCTGAACCTGAACTAAATCTACTCAACTCAATTTTCATTCTCATCTCGTCTCGTCTCGTCAAGGCAGTTCATAAATCATCTCATCAATCACCTTGTCAATTGGAAAACAAAACATGAACAATCAATCATGGGCTGTGTATCAGATTTCGCTGCAACCAAGGTTCGAGTAGTATGTATATACAGTTTCTTATTGCACTTTTTCTTAACATTTATATATGTTTCTTATTGTTAAGTTATACGAGTCTATTTCTCCTTATTATTTTGAGGTTTCACGTTTCAATAATTGTTTTATCATTCATTGTAAACTGTGTATCGATATAACAGTTCTTGTGTGTGATACAATACAATTATTTGATTATTTCCTTTCATTTTTTGTATCAGTAACAGCAGCAATATTTCATTTGGGGATGATTTTTTGTTTGCTCAACAACCTAAGTCCAGCACTAAGATGCATAAAGTCAAAGTTGAAAATCAAAAACATTTTAGAGGCAATCCAACAAATCAAGGTGGCGGTCATATAAACACTAATGCTCGAAACATTCAAAAGTTGAACCATGGTGGGAAGCTTTCATTCAATAATATAGCTGCATCCCAACAAATTGACAAAAACAAAGGAGTTCAGAACAATAACATTAAGAGGCACTCCAAAGTAAAAGTAGAAGCCTCTAAAAATATTGTTGAGCCAAGTAATGTGAGTATGTGACTGTTCAGAAAAATAAAACTAAGAAGAAATTGAAGTCTACAGTGAATAATCAAGTCAAAGGTTCGATTGAGAGGCAATTGGAAGTAGAAGTCTCTAAGCAATCTGTTGAGCCAAACAAAGAGATAGATCCGGTATGGGATTATGTCTATGTATTTACTTTTTTATTTCAATGTGTGTGTTTGTTATCATATTTCAATGAATACATCTTTCTAAAAAAAAATTATTGCAGGAAAAATACATTCTTCTAAAGGAAGGAAGGAAATCTGTGCTCGTTACCATCAATGATGCTTGGAGACAATACAAATGCTTGCTTTTGTTCTACAAAACCTTGCACGACCAGCTAAAATTATTGTCCATAAGAGTTACTAGAAGAAGACTTTAGGAATTTATTCGAGTATTTGTCTTGCTGCAATTGGTTTTACCATCGGCGCCGCTTTTTCCGTTTTTCCATCATGGGTCTGTTAGTGCAGAATCTTATTTTTAGAGCTTTTGTGCTGGAACTGTGTTGACCTTGTTTTATTTTGTCTCATTGTCCTTAGTATTGACATAACTTGAACATGCGTTAGATTTTGTGCTATGCCTTTTGTTTTTTCTCTGTTTCTTCTTTCCTTGTATTCATATTCCATAGTATTCTTCGTGACTTTTCATTCTAATATACTACCTCCGGTCTTAAATATAAGAAAAATTTTACTTTTTAGATTCATTGAGAATCTAATGTATTTGGTCCATATTATTGGCCAAATACATTAGATTCTCAATGAATCTAAAAAGTAAATTGTTTCTTATATTTAGGACCGAAGGGATTATTAGCCTCTTTAAAAATTGAAGAATTGTTCTTCATGTTCCATGCCATTCAAGAGCAACGTATATTTTGTTAAAGAGAATTCTATGACATCATACACAATTTGGAGGCCGTGATAAAAAGATTGTGTTCTTTCACTATTGGCCCAAATGGTCCATTCATGTTGAAATATTCTCAAAAAGTTACAGAGAATTATGATTATTATTTTTACAGGTGCAAGATCTATGATCAGTGTATTAACACTATTCCTATTAAATGTCTTTAAATTAAATGAAAAGTATATTAAAAACACTAAATTTTAATGTTCTTGAAATTGTGTTTGTGTACTCTATCAATTTGAATAAATCAATATTTGTTGTGAAACTAATAGAAGTAAGAGTAGTAAAGGAGAGAAAGAGAAATAGAGTGATATGTATTCACTATTAGGATTAGGGTTACATTACAATAGTACACTATATATATAGGTGGTTACATGGGCCTATGACTTGGGCCAACACTAATGGACATCCACTTATTATATTCATAACACTCCCCCTTGGATGTCCATTGAGGATATGCCTCGTTAAAACCTTTACTAGAAAAACCCCAGTGGGAAAAAAATTCTAGTGAAGGAAAAAGAGTACAACATCCTTTGTGCTTGAATCTGCCTCATTAAAAACCTTACCAGGAAAACCCAATGGGATAAAACCATAGTTAAGGAAAAAAGAGTGCAAAACACAATTATATCTCCCCCTCATGAAGACAATTATATCTGAGATGAATAAGACCAATTAATCTTCTATTTAGTTGATCCAAATCTTTACTTGATGAAGACGATTTACTTTATGAAGACTTTGTAGAAAGATCTGATTTAGCCGTTGATGCAATATTATCTTCTTCAAGTATCTTGTATGTGTAGAATCACAAACCTCAACAAAATCATATTCTCAACTTTCTTGATGTAGTGCTGAAACTTCCACTTTTGGATGATATTGCCGTATCTTTAAGATATAAATTATATGCTCGATTTAGTTCCAATATCTTCAAGTTTATTGATGTTGACAAAGATAAAATACCACTTTGATATATATAATTTTCTTCATGCACAAAACCTCATTGAAGGAATAAGTTTGTAATTTCAAACAAACTTTGATCATCGAATGTATTTCATTTCAAATTTTTCTGTACTCAACATATTTCATAAGCTCTTCAAGAGTTATGATAATATTATTGTGTTTGATGTGGTACTTCAGGACCATCTAATGAATCATCATTTTCTCGAACTCTAAATCAACATAATTAGTGATTTAGAATAATTAGAGTACACAACTGATAAGAAACATTTGTGATATAAACTTTATGATTCACTAAAATATAATTCAATTTGTCTTCTCAAACAAATATGTATCATTCTTTCATATTTCATCCTGATTTCTATAAGAAATCAACTTTCCAAAACTCTTCAGGAGTTATGATTACATTCATGTCATCAAACTTGTTTCCAAATCCTTTCTTAAAAGTTGACAAATGATGTCTATAGCATATTTCTCATTTAGAAATATTCACTAAAATTAGTATACAATATACATATATATTGTTTGAGTGACAATGAGACTTATACATTTTGTTAAATCATCTATTCAATAGTTTGAATAGTATGTCTCATGAAATTAAATCCTTCAGGGAGTTTCATATAATCATCACTAAAAAGTGAGCCATACAAATATATTGTAACACTTTCAATAAATTGAACCTTTCAAGTGTTACTAAACTTAATCAAGTAAGAAAAATATTTTCACTTCAGGTGAATATTTCTCTGCACAATCAATGGCAAAATTTTTATTGATATTCTTCAATAACAAATCAAACTTCTATTCGTATAAAGATTGATTCTTATCTCATCATTTTTACAACTTCAGGTGTACGGACTACTGGTCCAAAAATCTTTCACGTTGCAAAGTACACTTTTCATTTAGACAATCATTATGTTGTCTATAATTATTAACAGACTTTGGTCCATGATCCTCATGATCTCTTATCATATATACCACTATATTATATATAAGATTATCATCAACGTTGACTTCATTTTGGTTCCATCGTATTCCATTCATTACATGATTTTTCGAGATCTCTTTAGTTTCATAAATCTCAGGTACCTAATAAGTTCTTCTGGAACTTAAAATCAATTATGTCAATACTCTTTTAGATTTTTCATATCCTCACTTGGTCATCTTTCTTTTTAGCTATTTGAGGATTCTTTGGAACCGATTGACCTACCACGCAGGGTGGTTAAAACTCGTTTGCAATATAGAATTGTTCAACATGAACATCTATTTTGATTGGAGCATTAGCAACTGATATTTGATTTCATAAACATTGCAAATGATTTATCTTTTGAACTTTTAGTTCAAACTATTGTATACGAGGATCAAGATGAGATACTAATAATAATTTATTTCAAGTGATTCATTGGAACTTCTGGTTCACATTTTCAGCTGCTCATCTCTCCCCCTGATATTGGGAATATTAATTCATCACTTGAGAAATAGCCTTCTGGGCTATAAATCTATTTTCCCAATATTCTTTTACGGCCGAATTAAATGCATTATATTGAAGCAATTGTGACGTACACAACACATATTAAAATACTTATATCGGAAATTAGGTTTATAAACCCAAATTTTCAAATAAATTAGGGAAGAACTTATTTATATAAAAATTTGTTGGCATGATGCAATCCAATGTCATATTTGAATGTTCCCAAAATATAAATTAGAAGTTACGATCTCATAAGTATCAGTCATGTGATTACTTTAGACGTCTAAAGAATGGAACTTCAAGTCCATTTTTTTTTGTATGATCATATTCTATTTGATATCAATTTCAATTGACATACGATACTTATCAAATATTTTCTAAGAATTTAGAAAATGAGATCTTTTCAAAAATATTTGAGAAACCAATCTCACAAACTTCAGGTTGTGAGTAAACATGTAAGTGACCAATTTAGTTGATGCATCATTTCAAGTCACAAAGTGTCTAAAATTCTCAAATTATCAAATTCTTTTGGGAACTTGTAATGCACAAAAGCTATTACGTTGAAAAAACTTCTGGCTCTTTAATACATTTTTTTTTACATCATAATAAATCCGGGATGATCCAACCGGTATTGCCAACAATAAAAAAACTGAATATAATTTGTAAACTTCTAGTTTACAATAATAATGACTCACATAATTTTATTTTGAAGTTCTTCAAGCACTACATAATAAATCATTATCAATTATCAATCCTTCAAGAATGTAGGAATATTGAATTCACCTGGAATTCATAAAAATTGATATTTTTCTAAGTTCTTCAAGAACTATGTTTATTAAATTCTTCGAAAATTCATATATTAGATTTCTAAGTTCTTCAGGAACAAAGTTTATTGAATTCGTCGAGAATTCATATATTAAATTTCTAAGTTCATCTAGAACTAGAATTATTGAATTCTTCGGGAATTCATGAATTCAATTTCTAAGTTCTTCAGGAACTAAATTACTGAATTCTTCTGAACTTCATATAAAATAAAAATTAATTTTTTTTTTAAGTTCTTCAGGAACCATAGACTTTATATTGAATTCTTCCAGAATTCAAAGAAAATAAAAATTAAATTTTTCTACGTTCTTCGAGAACTATAATATTGAATTCTTCAGGAATTCAAATAAAGTTACATAGAAATTCTTCAGGAATTCATTATAATAACATATAAAGAAATTCTTCCGGAATCCTTTATAATAACATAGGAATTCTTCAGGAATTCATTATAATAACATATATATAGGAATTCTTCCGGAATTCATTATAATTACATAGGAATTCTTCAGGAATTGATTATAATAATTTTCTTTTGCAATCCTTCTGGGATGCATGAATAAATTTATTCTCAAATATACAGAGAATTGATAAATTATTAAAAAAATTATGATTGAACTAATATCATAATAAAAAAAATATATGTACTGTAGTGCTGAAAAGTAGATCAAGCTAACAAGTTATATAATAGATCTATGCACTGTAGCGATCAAAAAAAATGAAAGGTAATAATAGCAATCATGTGTAATTGATCATTCCTAAATAAAATGTGTTATTGGTCAAAAAAAAATAATGTATCATATGTTGATATATGTATATCATCGTTCAAACAAAACAATAATAGATCAAACTAAAAGGATATCATAATATATGCGATGCCAACAAATTGTATCTATATTAACATGTACTGAAGCGTAAAAATAAAAAGAAAGGTTTTGCATACACACCTTTAAAAAAATAATAACTTTTGTAGAGACTCGTGCTGATAACGTGTTGTGAAACTAATGGAAGTAAGAGTAGCAAAGGAGAGAAAGAGAAATAGAGTGATATGTATTCACTATTAGGATTAGGGTTACATTACAATAGTACACTATATATAGGTGGTTACATGGGCCTATGACTTGGGCCAACACTAATGGACATCCACTTATTATATTCATAACAATATTAATATTTTAGTAAAATTAAATCGTTTACTTATAATTAAGGTTAAAAATGATTCAAGCTAATCGAATTCAAATTTGGTTTAACTTGACTCCATAAAAAAATAATTGTTTTGAAATTTAACTCACGTCGCAAACAAGCTTTGTAAATAACACTAGTGTGTATACCCGTGCGATGCGGCACGGGAAAATTTATTAAATTAAAAGAATTTTAAACTTTGCTACCTCAAAATAAAATAAAATAAAATAAACTTTGCACTATAGTAATGCTAGCAATATATTCTTTTATCATCTTTCTCTATCATAAATCGGTCCCTATAAATTGTACATTTTTTAATGGAACACAAACTTTGCTTTATCACGACCATTTCTTAGAAGGAACGACCATATATATCCGAAGGAAGGACCATATATACAACTTCCATTAGAAGAAAGTAGAATAAATAAGATCGACTACAAATTCTCTTTTTTAATAAAGCCCTCATCTTAGTCAAAATTTCAAACTTTAATCTGTTTATTAACATATAATGAAATGGTTATTAATAATACAGTGGATGACTCATTTAGAATTTCAAACACATTAGCCATTTTTCTAATATGGATATGAGAATTGAGAATCATTTCTAGAAACTTCAGTATGAAGAAGAGTCTACCCTTTATTTTTTATAAAAATTAAAAAGATACAAATTTTTATCAAAACGTTCTCCTCTTTCCTATAAGTGAAGCCAATATATAAAAGGAGATCAAAAGATAACACACCATTTAATTGAATCCAAATCTACACTAAATACCAAAGCCCTTGTATAATAGTATTATCAATCTTCCATCCTTTTGATAAAATTCAATAGCACTAAGCACCTCCAAATATGGATGCCTCGCAAAAATTAGGCATCAAAGTAGAAAGACAAATGTATATATAGAGTTATAAACTGGACTGCAAATAATTTTTTAATTAATAGTGTCAACTCTCGAATCTGATTAATAAGCAAACTATTGACAATTTACATTATTGAATTATTATATCCTCACTAAGTACGTCTTCCAAATTTAAATTTTTTCATTGCCAAATGGTTTTCAACTGTAGCATGATACATCAAATGATATTAAATCTATACTATTATTATTTAGGATTTTTTTTTTCAAAAAAAAAGTGTACACATGTCATTTCTACATTAATTTTCCTCTCACATTGTTTTAGCATTAAATGTTTTCAAAGATTTTTCACAATAATGCAATTAATGGTATAATAATATATGAATTCAATTCTCTTATTCTCTCCATTTTTTTATTATTATTTATGATTAGATCACTATCTTTGATTTTTTTACAAAATAATTTTATTTTGACCGACAATGATTTTTGAAGTTAATTTTAAATTTTGATTTTTTTGGTTACAAAATAACTGAAATATAATTAAAAACAAATATTTATTTTAAAACAACAAATAAAAAAGAATGGAGGGAGTACTCTATAAGAGAATGGACTCAAATGGTTAAACTTGTTCGATTTCAATCGTTGATTTTTATTAAATATTTACAGTCAACGCATAGTATATTTAATGAACGATTCAGATTTGTGCAGGAAATAAAACTAGAGAAGAAGAGCACCGTAAGCTTTGTTTGTGTTCCCTCTTTTGCGGTGCATTATTAAATCCGATTTCTCAAAAACCTTAAACGAAGAGGGTTTTGACTTTCCTACAATCTCATCACCATGGCAGGCACAAACCTCATTTCTCAATCTTGTTCCCTTCCCAAAACCTATAATCACTCATTCAACAAAAACCCTTTACCCCAAAACCTTGTTTTCTCTTTCAAATCAAAACCCACCATCAAAACACGTGTTTTAAGAGCAGTTTTATCCCAACAAAACACTGCAGCCAAAACCTCAGTAGAAACCACCAAGAACACTAATTTTCAGCATTGTTTCAACAAATCCGAAGATGGGTATTTGTATTGTGAAGGTCTTAAGGTGGATGAGATTATGGAATCTGTTGAAAAAAGACCCTTTTATTTGTATAGTAAGCCACAGATTACTAGAAATGTTGTAGCTTATAAAGATGCATTGGATGGGTTGACTTCGATTATTGGTTATGCTATTAAGGCTAATAATAATTATAAGATTTTGGAGCATTTGAAGAATTTGGGTTGTGGTGCTGTTCTTGTTAGTGGAAATGAGCTTAAACTTGCTCTTCGTGCTGGATTTGATCCCACCAGGTTTTGATTTTGGATTTGTTAAATGTGGTTTTGAATTAACTTGGTTTTTTATAATTGGTTAAATGTTGTTTTGAAAATTATGATTTTGAATGTAGTTGGTTTGTTAATTTGATTCGATTCAAATGACGTGATTTATTTATGTTTGGATAATTTTATTCTAAAAGCAAGTTTAATGTAAAATTTAGTATGGTTATGGTTCAGAACCTGTATGTATGTATGTATGAATGAATCTGGTTCAGTGATACTTTATAATTGGTTAAATGTTGTTTTGTTAAGCTTTTTATGATTATGTTTTTGTATGGAGTTTGTTTGTTAATTTGATTCGATTGACGTGATTTAGTATGAACTTTTTCGATATTGAAATCAAGTTTAGAACTTATATGTATGAATCTGGTTCAGTCATACTTCAAACTACATTGTTTGGCAATTTTTCATTAGTTATATAATTTTCTGTTCTTGAAAATTTATGAGATTCTGAGGGTATTTTTGGGTCATGACATTAATGAATAGGTGTATCTTTAATGGAAATGGGAAAATTTTGGAGGATTTGGTGTTGGCTGCCGAAGCAGGTGTGTTTGTCAACATTGACAGTGAATTTGACTTGGAAAACATTGTGGCGGCTGCAAGAATTGCTGGAAAGAGGGTGAATGTGTTACTTCGGATTAATCCTGATGTTGATCCGCAGGTATATTTATTGCTAGTTTTTTCCCATTTATTGGTGGTAATGATAAGTTTCGGAAAGCCAAAATAAACATTTGATCATTTAAATACTATAATATTTTAGCTACTAGGGTTGACGAATACATTTTAAGCCTAGAAGAACATGGAGATTTTTTATGACTAAGACATTCATCTAAGTTCTGTTTTACACATTTTTCAGAGCAAACGACAGTTCATAATCTTAAGTCTTAATTATCTACAACATTCACAACCAATGGCATTTTTTTTATTCCTATTATATTTCCTCAACTTTATCGATCAGTGATTTCCCTCCCGCTTCGTATTTTTTCTTTCATCACAAAATCTTTGTTTTTATGTTAGTTTTGATTGCTTTGTGCACAACGTCACTATAGGCACAACTTGAGACATGTGTATGTATAAGTGTATTGTTATAAAAGTATCTAAAAGATTTTATCTTTGTTATCACTAGGTCCATCCTTATGTTGCCACCGGAAATAAGAACTCTAAATTCGGCATTAGAAATGAGAAGCTGCAGTGGTTTTTAGATGCTGTGAAGGAGCACCCTGTTGAGCTAAAGCTTGTAGGGGCCCATTGTCATCTTGGATCAACCATTACCAAGGTTATCCGAAAGTCTTTTATTATGTATTTATGCTTTGATTGGTGAATTTGCACTGGTGTATGCTGATTCTTAACCTTCATCATAATATAAGTGTTGACATGGTTGTTGCTTGCTATTTTCACTTCCTTTTCAGGTAGATATTTTCAGGGATGCAGCCACTATTATGGTCAACTACATTGATGAAATTCGAGCTCAGGGTTTCGAAGTTGATTATTTAAATATTGGTGGTGGACTTGGGATTGATTACTATCATGCCGGTGCTGTTCTTCCTAAACCCAGAGATCTAATTGATACCGTGAGGACTCTATCCATATAACTCATTTTATCTTTTCATTTTATGTGATTAAGTTTATAATTCCTTGTAAGAATAAGAAATAGTACCACTTATAAATGAGCACTTAGTATTTTAAAATTATATATCCACTTTGTAATCGTGACATGCAGGGACATGTGGTAAATAATCCTTTTCAGATATTATAACAGTACTCAGGACCTTAGAGTATGACATTTGTAAAAAGTACGCAAATGTATATATTCATATATTGTAACAGTACTCAGGACCTTAGATCTAATGTAGATTAAATTTTTGTTGATGAATCATAGTTTTTGGACTAAATTTAAACCCAATGAACCAGCTTGTTGTGTGAAGATTGTCTAGGCTTTATACGCAGTGCATGTCCCACAGCTCTACCAAGTAGTCTAAAGGACATGATTATATGCAGTATTTAATGATAGAAATGTTCTTATTTAATTGTACCTATTACATTATCCTTGCTAATTGAATATTTTTTATTTTCACGGTTGGAGTAGGTACGGGAGCTTGTTATTTCTCGTGGTCTTAAACTCATCATTGAACCAGGGAGATCACTTATAGCAAATACCTGTTGCTTAGTCAATCGGGTGACAGGTGTCAAAACTAACGGCTCTAAAAACTTCATTGTCATTGATGGAAGTATGGCTGAACTTATCCGCCCAAGTCTTTATGATGCTTACCAGGTATTTGTTCTATCTAGTAACTGCTAGTCTCTTGTGGCTTATCACTTAAATCATTAATATCAGTGCTTCTCTATTTTGTTAATGATTATATGGAGATTTATGAAGGATTCTAGACCCTTTAAGTGCATTTTTTTCAACTAAATATATGATGATGTGCTACTAAAAATCGTTCAAAATTTTAATATATCATGATTTGGTTGGGATGCAAGTCATGCAACAAACATTAAAGCTTTTGCCTAAAGAATTAAATTGCATTCTAAAGATGTTTCTTGGAAGTTGATAGAGTTTAAGCCCATTTAAATATTTGATGTTAATACTACCCTAAATCCTAATGCAGCTTTGCTGTTCCAGTTTTCTTTTTTGTTAATGTAATAATGTAATCTTTGTTTTTTCTGCAGCATATAGAGCTGGTTTCCCCTGCCCCAGAAAATGCTGAGATAGCAACTTTCGATGTTGTCGGCCCTGTCTGCGAGTCTGCAGATTTCTTAGGAAAAGGAAGAGAACTCCCAACTCCTGCCAAGGTACTATTATATTTAAATAGGTGCATAAATAATATACTTGCATAACTATTATTAAGACGTGTTGTCAAATAGCGGCTATTGTGGCGTTATGGTACTGTAGCGTAACAGAATTTGCCCAAACTTCTATTTTTCATAATCTGTAATTGACAACACTGCATCGTGATGTCACTAATGCAAACTTGTTTGAAGTTAGAGTATCTAATCTGAGTTTTAATTGCAGGGTACTGGTCTGGTTGTTCATGATGCTGGTGCTTATTGCATGAGTATGGCATCTACTTACAATCTAAAGATGCGACCTCCGGAGTATTGGGTATGGATCATCCTTTCTTCATTTGCTAATGTTACACAGGTTTCTCTATTGAACAATAAACTGGTTTTGAGAGGGGTATCAGGGGAAACAAACTCATTCCAGTAATCATTATTGAGAATTGACGTATTGTTAGCAAATCCATTTTGAAAGGGTGGTCCTAATAATAGTTTTTCTTATTGTTTTCTCAGGTCTTGAGTAAATAAATTTACGCTTGATACGTTTATCCAAAAAAAATTAACAAAAATTATTTCTTTTAATATTGATTTGCGCTATTTTTGTTTTTAATGGTATGATGAGAAGTACGGCTTTGCTTGAAAAAACACTATTTCATCTCCTTCTATGATATGTCATGAAAGAATGATATCTTATTATGTAAAACATTTCAGGTTGAAGATGATGGATCATTGAGCAAAATCAGACATGGTGAAACATTTGAGGACCACATGCGGTTGTTTGAGGGTCTTTGAACTGATAACTTATCTTGCTCGATCTGAAGCTTGAGATTTGTTGTATTTGTGGTTCGGATCTTTCCTTGTTCACAAATGTGATAATTTGGTATTGATTCTAATTAATGTACACTCTTGAAGGAGCAGAATAAAAGAGTTCAGTTAGATGTAACACAGCATTTAATTTCCTCTTTCTAGTTTCAGTTAAACAAATGTGTGTGTGTTTTTGTAGCTATCACATGTAATGTGGAGCTTTTGTGTGGTGGTTGTATACATTTGAAAGCGCCTTATGAACCAATAATTGACAATTTAGATTCATGTTAACTCTTGTAAGGTTGAGTTTATGTTGTAGCTTAATAAAGCCTTACACATCTCGTTTTCATTTCTCTACTGTTATTTGTTCCCAACGTTAACCTCTACTAAGGTATGGTGAATAAAGCATTTTTTGTGTGTAAATCTAATATTACGCAACTGTAAAGACTAATCTTTTGAGGTTGTTAGAATCACAAAGGATGATAAATCTCCTTCGAGAGAATTTAACAAAGCAATAAGGAAAAAAATGGTAAAAGATAAATTGAGTGAAAGTATGAGGCCATTTATGTACAAATCATATTTTTTCTCAAAAAAATATACTTTATCATTTTGATAGTGTTTGTTAGAGATTTTTTAGAAAAATATTTTGTGAAGAAAATCATTTTAACTGTTAAATGAAAAATTAATCCTATTTTGTAGTAAAATAAAATACTTATTTTTTTGTCCTCATGAACCTAACTTAATTGGTAAAGGACATTGTACATTTGTGCAAAGATCGGTATTCAAACCCGATATGCCCACTTATTCACCTTTAAGGGGCGAATTTTTAGCCGTTAGACTATCTGTTAAAAATATACCTTTTTAGAAAATATGTAATTTTATTTTAGATAGAATTTTGGCAAAGATTGTGAGAATATGCGGAGACAAAGATAGGAGAATGAAAAAAACCTTCGTGAGGTGGAGAACGGAGATAGAGGAGGTAGGGAGTGTTTTAAGGTTTGGTTAATGTAATTTGATCGGATTGGATTGAATCAATTGATTTTTTGATTAGTAGAAAAAAAATGAAATTAATCATTCAAAAAAGAAAAAAAATGAAATTAATCAATGATTGTTTACTTTTTGCATATGGGAAAGGATAAATCGTTCCTACCAGGAATTTATCCATGAACCTCTCTATCAAACTTATATGATAATTCAAGTGGTATAAGCTAAAAGACGTAATAAATGATTGTTTAACCCATAAAAGAATCATATCCATGATAAATTGTATAATCAAAAGTCTCTTACAATTATGAAGAAAAAAATTACTAAATAAATATAACAATTATAAATAGTTTCACCCCTTCATTTTTCATGTAATAAATAAATACTTAATGAAATAAACATTCAGTAAAAAAAATGAAATAAACATTATTTTCATAGTCAAAATAAACATATTACTAAACAAAATAATCTTAACGTGTTTGGTAATTAGGATTTGTTGGTATTGGAAAAACATTATTAACGAGAGCAATTGCTACACCGTCTTTTAATATCCCTACACAGTCTTTTCAAACATCTAAGGTCTTCGAAACTCAACTGTCGCCAAATTAAGACAATAAGTGTTTCTTCACATATCTACATCCAACTCAATAGAAAGTATAAGCTCATTAGTTCCCATTATCCAATTAACACTATTGTTAACGTGTTTTCCACTTCCAACCAAATCAAAATCATGATCTACATCTAGAAAAAACTTCTTAAACGAGTTCCGAGAAGAATTGGAACTTACGGTTCCGATTTTGACCAAAATTTTACTCCCAAAATCCTTATAAATGCAAACAAACTTTATTGCATCGAGCACATTTCCAATCCCATAAACTGCTTTCTGGTTGTTTTCACTCTTGTTCAATGATGGCATCACTTTAACTTGTTTGAGTTCGGTGTTCCAGAGAATGACATTGGATGAATCCGTGTCTACTAAGCAGACGAGTCCTATAAGGCACCTGATTAACTGAAAATCGGAATAAGCAGTGTAAATTTCATGATTCCGCTTGATTTCCTTAATTTCATTGATACTTTCATCTCTGTCGAAGGAGTTTGACGTATAAAATTCCATTTATTCAATTGACAACATGAGGAACAACAAACATGCAACAATGGAAGCGTGTTTGTTCATGAACTTGGTCTCTTTGGTCAATTTTTGCCACGATCCTTTAACGCATCTTGCTCTAAAGATGTCTTTCACATGTAGATTAGAGAGAATCTCTGAAATCAAATCTTCAGGTAAACTATTGATAGTTGTTGGGGAAGTTATGGCGGCGGCGGTGGTTCACGCCTCCGGTTGATGAATGGAAGATATGGAAGCATGTTAAATGTTGAAAATTGTGGAATGAGAAGGAGAGAGGCGTATTATTTTTTTGGTTACAAGAGAGAGTGCGTGTTTGAGAATAATGTTTTTATTACTTTCCGATCTAATTTTTTTTTCTCTACTTAACTCATAAGATAACTCAAGTGGTATGAGCTAAATTATGTAATCAATGATTGTTTAACACATAAAAGAATTATAAACAAAAATAACCAATTATAAATAGTTTCACCCCTTCATTTTTCATTTAATACATAAATACTTAATGAAATTAACATTCCGTAAAAAAAATGAAATAAACATTATTTTCATAGTCAAAATAAACATAGTATTGAACAAAATAATGTTAATTATTAAACATTATTAATGTTAAGTAATATGTGTATTTTAATTATTTCGTAATATGTTTTGTAATTAGGATTGGTTGGAACTAAACAAAATAATCAAAGTTATATTATATGGACAAACAATGTTTATTTCATTAGGAAAAAATATTTTGTTTACTAATATGTTAGTAACTAGTTAAAAACCCGTGCATCCGCACGGGCCTGGGTTATGGTTAAATGTTATATTTTATTGTACTAAATATTTATATAGTTTTTAAAAATGTTGGTTAATTTGTTAATTTCTTTTTTGTTTAATTAGGAAAATAATAACAATTGAAATCAAAGATCCGTAAAAAAAAAAAAAAAAACAGAAATCAAAATAAAATTTAAAAGAAGCAACACATTAAAATTTGAAAACATGTTTTTATTATTGCATTAATAAAGTTTTAAACATATAATATAAAATATGATCTTAATATTAATAAATACATCTCATCAAAAAAAATATATTAATAAATACATATCTAACTTTGTACAAAAAAAAATACATATCTAACTTATACTATTACAAAGTACATATAGGTTTGTTGAAAACAACATGAAATCTATAGATACAACTTAATAAATAAGATACTTTAATTTGAAGTGAATTATTAATGATCAACTCCCGTTCTACATTTGTAAGACTTTGTGTAAAAGAAGGTGAGCATAATTTGAATCTTTGCAAGTTCCTGAAAAAATTGAACAAAATTGTTATTTCAAATTATTTTAGGTTGAAGCATTAAAGTGTAAATATATATGTATGTGTGTGTGAATAAGTGCAACTCAGTTAGTAATTTTATAGAAATTATATCTAATCTAATGAATGACAATATAAAATTCCAATTTGAAATGGAGAAATAGGAGATGAATATAAATTACCTATTGGATGTTATGGAAAACCTCTTTGAATACAACATTTGTAGTAGTATTCAATGATTTTCTTGCGTTATCGTGTATTAATATCTTCAATTCTTGTTTGCTCTTCACTCTAGAAATTGCCACATAGAGTTGACCGTGACTGAAAATATCTCTTGGCAAGTATAATCCAACATATTCTAAAAATTGACCTTGAGACTTGTTTATTGTCATGGCAAAAGAAACAATAATTGAAAATTGTCTCCTTATAAGCTTGAATGGCCACGGTGATTGTGATGATGACATCGACATTCTTGGAATATATACCAGTAATTATTTTAGCTTCAATCACATGATCTCCAAGTTTAGTAACAGTCAACCTAGTACTATTACATAACCCCTCAACTTGATCTAGATTTCTCAACAACATGATTGGCGTGCTAACTTTTAGTTTGATGGAATGGTTCGGAAGTCCAAATGTTTTTAGACAATTTAAAAACTCTGGTGTAAGATGTTCAAATGCTTCATTATCATTTTCTTCGGTTCGATCTATGGAGTCTGAACTATGATATTCCTTTTCATCGCCTATATTCAACAAAAATACATTAAAACCTTGTAAAAAAATAATTGCATATGTTATAAATTATATTAAATCTATTCAACTAATGAATTTGAAATACCTGGAATGTGCTTCAATATATAATCATTGATTTCATCTACAACCTCAATTGTTGATGCTAAAATAGCTCTACTTTGTAGATATTGACCATCAATATAATGATTCAATAAATCAGGCTATTTACTTTTAACAATTGCATCAATGGGTTCATCGTATTATGAAATTAAAAGTTCATCTGAAATTGGGATATCTTCATATACATCATTTGGTTCTAAAACTTCTCCATTCCCGATCCTTAATATCCATTCAAATTTTTTTTTAATTTCTTCAGAGTTTGAATTTGATGAACCATTTAGCAACCACATGTTCTTGGTAAGGGTTAATTAAAACAATGCAATGATCCCAAATATAAGAGGCATTTATTGTTGCATGAACAATATCAGATCTACTTCCTCTTGGTATTACCGGAAAGATTTGTCTGAAATTACCACCAAAGGCTATAACTTTTCCTCCCTATATTTTGGACGCAGAAGACTTATCCTCACTCATTATGTCTCTTAAGGATTTGTCCCATAGAAGCTTCATCCCATATAATTAACTTTGTTAATTTTAAAAGTTGTTCTAGTTCAGTTCTCTTCTCTATATTGCAAATAGAAAATTCAAGTACTGGAACTGGAATCTTGAACTTTGAATGAGTTGTCCTTCCTCCAGACAACAATAAATATGCAATTCCGGTAGAAGCTACAGTCAAAACAATGTCCCGTTTTGATCGTAAAGCTGTTGCTAAAGTGTTCCACATGAAAGTTTTTCCTGTTCCACCATATCCATATAGGAAAAAAAACTCCCCCTTTTTACTTCCGAACAACTTTCATGATCGTGTCAAATATTTTTCTTTGTTCATCTAGTAACGTTAGCATATTTTATACTAAATGACATTTGTGTAGTGTAATTTAAGCAAAATATTATTCTATTTTCAAACGCTATTGACACTTGAAATGTAGTCAATCCAATTTAGCATGCGATGAAAATTATGTTACTCATAGGAACAAAAGTAACAACAACAATAATGTAAAAAACTTACCAAATTAGAAGATGCTGTCATGAAAATTAATAGCAAAGATGAAGTGATGGAGAAAGTAGGGAGAAGTAGTAGTCAGGATGAGAGATGGTACGGAGTGTAAACTGTCATATTGTGTTCTTCCTTTTTAGCCTTATGAGTAAGGATACCTCCAGTTTAGTTTTTGTTTTCTTTGGGTAGTTTTTTTTTTAATAATTTGAGTAACTTAGCACAAACATAACATCATTAAACTGTTTTTGTCGCCCATGATATAATTTTATAGCACTCATTTCTATAGAATTCAAAATAATATTTGCAAAAAGAAATCTTTAAAAATTAGCTAGTTTTTCTTTAACAAAGTAAGTAAAAAACGTGGAGCACAAATAACATGTTGGTTTTTTTTCAGTAAAAAAAATAGGTGGTTTTTTTTTTTATAGTATCACACTAAGCTGCTTTTTGTAAAAAAAAATCTTTAAAAATTAGTTAGTTTTTTTTAACAAAGTAACTCAAAAAGTGGAGCACAAATAGCATGTTAGTTTTTTTTATATGTGACTAATTTTTTTTTTGTTTGACTAAATATGTGACTAATTGTTGATTTGTGTGGAAAACAACTTCTCCATATTTAGTTAATTACGATAAAGGACGTTAATAAAAACTTAAATAATTGTGATTAGATTTTAAAAAGGGTTAATTAGTAACTTACTTAGTATATTATATTAATATATAGTTAGTAGATTAGGATTTGTTGGTACTGGCAAAACATTATTAGCGAGAGCAATTCCTATACAGTCTTTTCAAACACCTAAGGTCTTCGAAACCCAATCGTTGCCAAATTTAGGCAATAAATGTTTCTTCACATATCCTTCATCCAATGCAATAGAAAGTATAAGCTCAGTAGTTCCCATTATCCAATTAACACTATTGTTAACGTGTTTTCCACTCCCAACCAAATCAAAATCATGATCTACATCTAGAAGAAACTCCTTAATCAAATTCCGACAAGAATCAGAACTCACGGTTTTGATTTTGACCAAAGTTTTACTCCCAGAATCCTTATAAATGCAAACAAACTTTAATGCATCGAGCACATTTCCAATCCTATAAAATGCCCTATGGTTGTTTTCACTCTTGTTCAATGATGGCATCACTTTAACCTGTCAGAGTTCGGTGTTCCAGAGAATGACATTGGATGAATCTGTGTCTACTAAGCAGACGAGTCCTCTGAGGCACCCGATTAACTTAAAATGGGAATAAGTAGTGTAAATTTCATGATTCAGCTTGATTTCCTTAATTTCATTGATACTTTCATCCCTGTCCATCCCTGTCAAAGGAGTTTGACATAAAATTTCATTGATTCATTTGACAACATGAGGAACAACAAACGTGCAGCAATGGAAGCGTGTTTGTTCATGAATTTGGTCTCTTTGGTTAATTTTTTGCCACGATCATTTAACGCATCTTGCCTTAAAGATATCTTTCACATGTAGATTAGAGAGCATCTTATAAATCAAATCTTCAGGTAAATCATTGATAGTTGTTGGGGAAGTTAGGGCGGTGGCGGTGATTCCCGCCGCCGATTGATGAATGGAAGAGTATGGAAGCATGTTAAAATGTTGAAAATTGTGGAATGAGAGGGAGAGAGGCGCGTGTTATATTTTTGGTTACGAGAGAGTGCGTGTTTGAGAATAATGTTTTTAATCTTTGACCTAATTTTTTTTGTACTAGACCTATATAAGTTTTTCTTATACAGTAATATTTCCAAGGTGGAAAATGTATACTCCATATATCAAAAACATTTTTTTTTATCTTTTTAACTCTCAAACCAATAAATAATAAAAAATAAAAAAATCTCACAACCAAAAAACAAAAAATTTATACATAATAAAAAATTTATTCTCCTATTGAGATTAATAATCTAAATGAAACTAAATATAATTTAAAAAAAAAGAATAACTTATATAATTTTTTATTTCATGGAGTAAAACAAAAAAGACTACTTTGTTTTTTGTAGACATAACAATATTCATAACAATACCATATGTATTCTATTCAAATAAACAAAGAAATACATGATTTAGTTGGAGGAGAAATTCTCACGAATGAACTGAAGGAGGCTCGTCAACTGCTGATTCAAATCTTTCCGCAAGAAGAACAAACTTATAAGAACAACAGTTATCCATAAAACGAGAGCAACCAAAGACAGATGAGAGTTGATCATGAAGATCATCATGAACCCAAACAAACCGTTCGCAACGATTACCATGAAGAATGCAAGAGAGTGTAATTTGGCCCTGATTATAAAGTCAAGAAATACGGTAACAATACACACTTAAAAGAGACATATCGAGCTATAGATGATAGGGCGAGCGTTTTTGTGATTGCTAATTTCATCATATGTTTTCAATCGTTCAACACAGAGAAAGGCTGATAGCAAAGTGATGTGCTGAAGAGATATGAAGGCCATATAATTGGTGGAATTGGAATATGTTAATATTTATTCTCACATTCTTATATAAAATGTCATTCTCATAAGATACGCCATATATATATATATATATATATATATATATATATATATATATATATATATAAACAATAAATATATCTTCTATTATGAATTTTCATATAAATCTAAACTATTTGTTTTTGTAATCAATAAGTATTTTAAGAAAAAAGTCAACAATTAGTTATATGACTAATTTATAACAACAATTAGTTAAGAAAATAAAATAAAATTAATCGTCATCGTATCAAAATAAAATTAATAAATAATTTAAATGACCAATTTATACAATAATTAGTCAAAAAAAAATAAAACCGATAAATTAATTAATAAATCAAATATTCAATTAAGCCTAATCTTTATTCAGTGTAATCATTGCACATTCAATTATCAATAAGCAATTAATCAACAGAAAAAAGTTGCTAATATCTAGTAAAACAAAAATATCGATTTTTTTTTGTTATAAAAAAGATAAATAAAAATCTTTTTAACTCCCAAATCAACAAATAAATAATAAAAAAAAAATCTCTCAACCATCACTATAAATACAACAGTTACACCTATTGTTTTCTCATAACTTCAAAACACAATCCAAAATCGAGGGTTAGGGTTTCTACAATACAAAAAGGGGAAAAAACCAATTTCAATCTTCAAATCAAAATTCAATCACCATGTCTTCTGCACCCAAAAAGATCACTCTCAAGAGTTCCGATGGCGAAGCTTTCGAGGTCGACGAAGCGGTGGCGTTGGAATCGCAAACGATTAAGCACATGATCGAAGATGATTGTGCCGACAGTGGAATTCCTCTTCCAAACGTCACAAGTAAGATCTTAGCTAAGGTTATTGAGTACTGTAAGAAGCATGTTGATGCTGTTACTTCTGATGAAAAGCCTTCTGAAGATGAACTTAAGGCTTGGGATGTTGATTTCGTTAAGGTTGACCAGGCTACGCTTTTTGATCTAATCTTGGTGAGTTTTGTGTTTTGATTTTGATTCTTCTTTCTTAGTTTAGATCTTGTTGGATTGATTTTGATTTTATTGTTGTGTTGGTTTTTTTATGATTTGGGGGTAAATTAGGGTTTCTTTGATATGAATTTTCAATTTTGTTTTTGTTTGTGATTACTTATTGTTCTTTTTGTTGAACTGTTTGTAGCGGTAATTTTATCGATTATGTGATGCTATGTTTTGGGTTTACTTTGTTTGCTTACTTCAAAGAAGAATAATATTGAAATTTGGATTCAAAGTTGTATACTTTATTGATCCATGATTGACGCGGTAGTGTGATTTGAAGTTCTTGCAGGTTCATCTTGAACAGTTTTAACAATCAATGGTTGAAAACCCCGATTGGACTTTACATTAAGGTTTTGTTTGGTTTTAGTAAAATTTTCTTTTTGATAAGTTTTCTATCAAACGATGGAAACATGTTCTAATAGCAAAAATAATCCCTTTTTTTTGCTGTAGTGCATATGAATTTTATCCTTATAGCAGGAACTAAAGTGAACTAATGGCGTTTTAATTAAGTTAATTGAATACAGCATTGTCTAATATTATTGATGTGAAGGTGAAAGTCAATTTGATTTTTTTGTAATGTTAGGAGCCAAAGTAGGCCTAATAAGATTGCAATTCATCATGGTCTCTTTTTGCATTTTATCTTTTCCATTGTTTGCTTTACTGAGAATTGGTGATATTCACTGTTTTTTTATTCCGATATCAAACAAACCCAAAAGATCTTAGATATTTTATGAGAAAATCTAAGTATGGATTAGGATAAATTTTCTAATAAAAGTCGCATGCTTCATTGATTGCTAATTTTTTTTCAGCTTTTGCTATTGCTAATCCAGTTTACCTTTTCCCATGTTTTCATTACTTCTACTGTGTTTTATGTTCATGTTAGTTTAGCTGGATAAAGCTGTTCATATTTGCTTGTTGAATTGACATTTTTCTTTTGTAGGCTGCAAACTATTTGAACATCAAGAGCCTGCTAGACCTTACCTGCCAGACTGTAGCAGACATGATCAAGGGGAAAACACCAGAGGAAATTCGCAAGACCTTTAACATTAAGAATGACTTCAGTCCAGAAGAAGAGGAGGAAGTTCGTAGGGAAAACCAATGGGCATTTGAATGATGGTCTTCAAAGCTTAAGAAGATTTGCAATGTGGATTTATGGCTTATGCTCTTTTTATTTACCAAATATATCCACAATGTAGATTTATCTATGCTATATGCCTGTGTACTTGTTTATCTTATGGATCACTTGTGCTGTGTGTTAACTATATATTCACTGAACAGCATTATTTTCTTTCATGAACTTAAGTGCAGTTTGAAATGTAAGTAATAGTAGTTGTTTATGATGTTTGATGACCGAATGCGTTGGTTTGGTTTATGAGGATGTTGAATTAAATCATTTAGTACACATTAAGTTTCTGTTTATCTAAGTAGTACATTGTCAAATTCAATTTTCGTTTTACATTTGACTTTTTTGGCTCTTGATTGACCATCCTGGATTGGAGGTTGAAATAATGAGATATCATATGTTAACTATGGCTTTGTTTCTTTTTTTGTTATAAAACTATGGCTTTGTTTGGCAAGATACTTTTTTCAGCTTATCATTTATAACTTCATCTGACATAAAATGATTTCTTTGGTAAGGGTCTTTTAAAAATTAGATTGTAGTTTATTTTTCAAATGTTATTTTAAATAGTGTTTTAACTTAGAGCGTATCATGTTTTTTTTTCACTTTTACTCCAAGTAGAGCAAGAGAGTGAACGTATGCATGCTAGTATGCTACCAGTGTCCTCATGCTTGCTACCGCTGTCCTCTAATCTTGGCTTCGGACCTCTTCGTTTTCATCATTACTCTGTATCACCCCAACCACTCCTCCGCTAAACGGCATCCAACACCAAACTTGTTCCTTTTCATTTCTAGGTTTTCTTTATCTCTTCAACTTTTTTTCCCTTTCACTTTTATATATAGCTGTTGTTTGAATGTTTGTAGGATTTGAGACTTAAGTGGTGTGTGCTTCTATTTTTGAATTTGTTGTGCAAAGGATTTGTTTTTCAGAAAACCCTAAACCCCAATTTATTTATTGTGAATGATAAATAAATAGATAGATAGATAGATAGATAAAAAGTTTGTCATTGTACTGTCATAAGATGGCTTCATAAAAGTTGTTAAGTGTATTTCTTTAGGTTTTTTGTATGATTTTTATCATAAAATTAAATTTGTGATTGTTGCAAACTTTGAAAAAATCATGAATTTAAGGGAATCATAGTTTCTTATGTTAAGAAACATAAGAAAAGTACCTAAAGAATTACATCTACATTTTACTATTACTCATTTCGGTCTTATATATAACCAACAACAAAAAAATTAGAAGTCTTAAGCAAAAGTTACTTCAATTATTACTATCAACATTCCTATTATACACTTATTTTCAATTTTCCAATTTTTTTCATACATCCTGTAATCATTACTATTAATTACTACTACACTCTTTCCAATTTTTCAAAAGAAAGGGTTAAAGGGGAAATACGATATTTTTTTCTTATCATTTCCCACTTAAAGGTGTGTACTTTTTTGTGTACTTTTTTGTTGTTGCTTACTCCCTCTGTCTTTAATTATAAACAATTTTCCACTTTTTAGATTCATTAAATAATTAATGTATCTGGTCTATAATTAAGGCTGGATACATTAATTATTCAATAAACTTAAAAAAGGGAAAATTGTTTATAATTAAAACCGGAAGGAGTATGTTCAAGGGTAAAGGAAGTAGTATTCGTTGTTGAAAAAAGATTATAAGGAGTAAATCAAATTCATTTTATTTAGTTATAAAATTTAATTTATTTAGCCTTAAAAAAGATAAACATTAATTTTTTTTGTAATTTTAGGATAAAAAAATGAGTTATTTTCTCTTGTAAGTTATTGTTCATACATTTATTTTTCTTCTTTTGGCATCTTGTTGATATTTTTTTAATTAACTGGATTTAAATGCCAAATAGTGAACAAAACACAAACTAACTATCCGGCCTATACGCTCCTTGACCCATTTGTATGCATACACAATGTACTTCTTCGGGTCATAATTATAAACAACTTTCACTTTTTAGATATGATTAGATATATTAGTTATTGAATATATTTAAAAGTGAAAATTGCTTATAATTATGGCCGGAGGTGCGAGAGTATGCTATTCGAGATAAACGAGTGGGTGGTATTGAAAAAGAGTGCGTGGTTGAAAAAGAAAGTGGGTGTGAAATTGAGGAAGTTGTTGAAAACAAGAGTGAAAAATAAAAATGGATACAGTAGAATTTGATACTTAAACTGCACTCTAGCACAATCAAAACTAACGAATACTCAAATGGAATCTCGCATCAAACATTTGACAAATCCTTCCACCTCTCAACTTCAAGCTCAAGTCAAGAAAGCACAAGAGGTCAAGTGTGATTTTTGTGGTCAAGGGCACTCAAGTGGTGAATGTTTTTTTGAAAGTTTCGAGAAAGCCAAAATTTTGGCAATAAGAGTTTATTCGCATATCTTTCATCCAACTCAATAGAAAGTATAAGCTCAGTAGTTCCCATTATCCAATTAACATTATTGTCAACGTGTTTTCCACTCCCAATTAAATCAAAATTCAAAAACAATTACACAAATATTTAAAACATTACACAAATTTTGTCTATGATATTTGGTAGAAAAATATTCATTTTAGTATTTTAAATAACTCTTGTAGAAGATAAAATGCATATTGTTATATTTTTCTTTAGAGAGAAAAAGTTTTGTTGGATTCTTCATCTCTTAATTTGTCCAATTTCAGAAACAATTTAATGAATTTATAAATTAAACATGATATAACTAAAATTATTTTGTTTATTCCATTGAATTTTAACAAATCAACTACATACAAAAAGTATGACCTGCTCTTAGATTGATTTTTTTTACTAAAAATTTAATTATTTTTTAAAAATATATCAAAATTATTTTAGGCAGTTTTTTGTTAAAACTTTATAATTAAATTCAATAACAGAAAGAAAAAAAAAATTGAGAACCATCTAACATGCAAATATTAAAGAATAATTTGTCCGTTAATTAAAAAATCAGGAAAATATTTGACGACACAAGTTATGGTGCATAAGCCATATGTTTATGCACCGTGCATAAATACCTTAGATTGCTTAGTGCACCCCTCAAATTTCTAGCGTACCTCTCAAATTTCTAGCGCACCCCCAAATTGTTTAGCGCACCCCTCAAATTTTTAGGGAGTGTGCTAGAAATTTGAGGGTTGCGCTAAGTAATCTGAGAGGTGTACTAGGCAATTTAGGAATACAATAAGCAATTTTCATTATTTAGTGCCTGTATGACCCGGCTTATTTTCTACTTTTCAATTTAGCTTAAGCGAAATAGAGAAGTATAAAATTGAATTTAACCATATTTCTCTTTAAAAGTATTAAAGAAATAAAGTAAAGAAGTAAAAAATAAAAAGAAGTAGAGTCAAACACAATTTTTTTCCTACTTTACTATTTTTAAGGAGAAGAAAAAAAGTAAAAAATAAGCCGGGCCAAACGGGCACACGGTGCATAAGGAAAAAACTTATGCACAATAACCACTCCCAATATTTGACATGTGACACATGCCTATATTTAAAAAGATAACTACAGTAAAAAATTATTTTGTTTTTTTTAGTACGGATAAAACATTTTTTGTGGCGTGCAAGTTCGGGATCCTCCTCCTTTCGGTACACTCCTTGGACCGATCTCGGCTGTCTTAGTTCACTTGTCCCCTATGTGGATATACATGATATGGAACTCTCGGTAAAAGATGTGTTCTCCACAGAAAATCCGCATGCTCGCTGTCTCTACACCCAACTCCCTCTGTTAATTTCTGAAGTCATTAACAACACCAATTTCATGTTCAACAACTCTATTGAAGACGCCCTCATTTGGGCTAACAACAAAAAAAAAAAAGGACACTTACACTACTAAAAGTGGCTATAATTGGCTACTCTCTCGGAGGGATCCGGTACCATCTGATAACCCTCTACACACTTGGTCTTGGATATGGAAACTTCAACTACCGGAAAAGATCAAATTCTTCTTTTGGTTGGCTTGTCACAACTCTACGCCAACCCTATCTTTACTCAATCATCGCAAGATGAGTCCTTCAACCACCTGCACTCGATGTGGCCTTCAAGATGAAACTTTTCTTCATTGCATTCGGGACTGCGAGTTTTCTCATTACCTTTGGAACCACATTGGTTTCAACAATTCAGATTTCTTATCAAACCAGGATGTGTACGACTGGCTCAAGCAGGGCACCACAGGTGCACACGCTTTCACTTTCTTGGCCGCTGTCTGGTGGTCTTGGAGACACCGAAATTTGATGTGTTTGAACAATAAGACTTGGCCCTTAAGTCGTGTTCCTTCAACATTCGAGCTATGGTCGAAACATTAAGAAACTGTTTCTCTCTCACTTCTAACGACGAATTAGTAGATAAACATATCAGGTGGAACAACAATAACTTTTCTTGTACCATTCTGAATGTGGACGGAAGTTGTCTCGGTACTCTTGTTCGAGCTGGATTTGGCGGCATCATTAGAAACACCTTCGGTCATTATCTTGCAGGCTTCTCAAGCTCCATTCAAGGATCATCTGACATTTTGCTCGCGGAACTGACTGCTATTTTTAGGGGCCTCTTGTTGGCCAAAGACATGAATATCGATGAACTTGTCTGCTACTCCGACTCTTTACTCTGTGTTAACCTCATCAAATATCCACAAGTTAAGTATCATATCTATGTTGTGTTGATCCAGGACATCAAGGAGTTGCTATCTCAAACGAATGGTGCTCTACACCACACACTTAGAGAAGAGAATCAATGTGCAGACTTTTTTGCTAAACTTGGAGCATCATTAGATGCCGACCTCCTTAATCATCCATCTCCTCCAGACGACCTTCGTAAACTTCTTAGGAATGACGCAATGAGAACTTTCTTCCCTTGTGCTTAGTTTTTCTTTTTTCTTTTATTAACTTCTATACCAAAAAAAAAACATTTATTTTGTTTTACGCACAATTTTTTTTTTAAATTTAATTTATATGCACCAACGATATAAAATTATTTTACACGTGTATCTAATTAAATCACGTCATGTAAGTATTAATGGAGATATTTAATGAACCAACTTATGAAAATGGTAATTTGTTGTGTTTTGATTGGATATATATGTAAAAAAGTTTTACACTGTCATTGCACAACAATTAAACTCTATTTTTGTTTTTAAAAAATACAAAAAAAAAAATTCAACCATCAGTTGTAATATTTTTTACGTGTAATCATGGACATTCAATTATCAATAAACAATCAATCAATATATTTTTTTGTACAAACAATCAATCAATATCTATTTTCTCAAAAAAATAAGTAATCAATTTCTTATTATATTTCCGAGGTGGACAATATATATTCCAATAACAAATCTTCTTACACCAAAAAAAAAAACAAATCTTTTTTCTTTTCCAACAAAAAAATTAAATTTTCTATTTTTGTTATCAAAAAGATAAATTAAAAAAAAAATCTTTTTAACTCCCAAATCAACAAATTAAAAATAAACAAAATCTTTTTAACTCCCAAATCTCAACAAAAAAAAAAATTAAAAAAATCTCAACCATCACTATAAATAAAGCAGTTACACCCATTCTTTTCTCATAACTTCAAAACACAATCCAAAATCGAGGGTTAGGGTTTCTATCAAAAGGGGAAAATCGATTTCAATCTTCAAATCAAAATTCAATCACCATGTCTTCTGCACCCAAAAAGATCACTCTCAAGAGTTCCGATGGCGAGGCTTTCGAGATCGATGAATCGGTGGCTTTGGAATCGCAAACGATTAAGCATATGATCGAGGACGATTGTGCCGATAATGGAATCCCTCTTCCTAATGTTACAAGCAAGATATTGGCTAAGGTTATTGAGTACTGTAAGAAGCATGTTGAGGCTTCTGGTTCTGATGAGAAACCTAATGAGGATGAACTTAAGGCTTGGGATTCGGATTTCGTTAAGGTTGATCAGGCTACGCTCTTCGATCTCATCTTGGTAAGTTTTTTTTGGTTTTTTTTCTTGAAGTTTTGATTCGGTTTCTTTTGTATTGTTTATTGGGTTTTTGTGTTTTTTATTTTTGGTTAATATATAAGGTGTATTATTAGGTTTTTTGATTATGATTTTGTTGGTATATATTGTAATCATATGTTGAAGTTTTAAATTTTCTTCTGTTTGAATTGAAATTTTATTTCTTTCTTCATGTTGGGGTTCAATGGGGATAAGGGTTTTCTAGGGTCGATTGAATTGTGGTGGTTGTTGTTGTTGATTTTGTTGTCAGAATTGTTTCATGGACCTATGAAGCACGGACACAGGACATCATACTGACTCAAGGCACGGATAATTTTTTTGACAAAGTGCCATTGTTTTGTCGGTTTATGCGTGTCCGACACCGAGACACACGCCTAATTTGAGGAGTGTCTGTGCTTCATAGTCGTTGACGTTTTTTCAAACCCATGATTGTATCACAATTGTTTTGTTGGCATCCTAGGTTTTTTCCTATTGTGCTTGATGTTGTTTCATATGGTTAAGTATGTGGCTGCTATTGTAAAATATTCTCTGAATTTTTTGCCATAAATCTTACAAAAATTGCAGGGGATTATTCTCGGATGTTTTTGTTTTTCAATTTGAATTTGCTTGTTTAAAGGGAAAATATGATGTTGGGAAAATATCATGTGGGTGGTTAACATATCAACCTTTGATTTTTTTTACATTACTAGATATACTTACTTTAGGGAAGTTAAGTAATTTGTTTAGTTGTTTATGTTATGTTTTGTTTGCTTTATCTTTTGGTTTGTCAAAATATTCTTCTATGTACTTTGTGCAATCTCTCCTTTTTTACCTACCTTTTGATTCATTTATGCTTCAAACATATTTGGTAGTTGGTTCATTCTTAAGTTTAGTAACTTCTTGTTTTGATTGAGATTATGACTTTTGCTATTGAGTTTTTATTATTCAATGTGTTTGTTTTGATTACTTATACATTGATACGATGCTTTACTAGTCAGATTTTTATTTTGCCATTTGTCATTGATTTCGTTGCATGTAAAACACGACCACCGTGTTTATTATTCAGTATGTAAGTTCAGGATTTATAATTGCTTATTGATATGATATTTTTCCTTTCTAGGCTGCAAACTATTTGAACATCAAGAACCTGTTGGACCTTACATGCCAAACTGTTGCTGACATGATCAAGGGCAAGACACCAGAGGAGATACGCAAGACTTTCAACATCAAGAATGACTTCTCTCCTGAGGAGGAGGAGGAAGTTCGTCGGGAAAACCAGTGGGCTTTCGAATGAATATATTCTAACATCTTACAATCTAAGCCAATGATCTGTCATGGGAATTAATGTTCTGCTATGTGTTATTCATCAAATTAACGTCAAATTAGACTTATTTATGTTTTTCGTATTTGTTTATCTTTTGGTTTATATATCTGTTGAATCTGGTCATGAATCTACGCCACTATTGTTTGAAGATTTATGTACTTCTTGAATTGTAAGTAATCGTTGATTATGATTGGCTGATGCGTTTATTATGATATGAGGCTTTAAGTTCAATAATTTCTACTGCTGGGTTCCAATATTTTCTCTTGTTATAACATCTTTTATTTTATTCTACTCTATATTTGAAGTTTAAATTAAAAATAGTTCCAGTAAGTTGCAAAGTTTTAATTTAGCGTAGTTTTTCTAAAATAGACTATAAATATATATACTTTTTACATTTTGGCATACTTTTTACTTTTTTTCTCGATTGTTTTTTTTCCAACAATGTTAAGGGTTTAGGTGCATTTTTCAGTGTAGTTTTCAGATAAAGATCTTGATTATCTTTAACTTTAACAAACTTGAATTTCCAAACTTTTGAGACAGATAAAGTGAAGGTACGTTGGAAAGTATAAGAATGATCTCACAATAATACTACCTCCGTTCCTTTTTTACTTGTTATTTTAAAAAAAATATTTGTTCCTTTTTACTTGTCGTTTTGACAATTTAGGTTATATTTTACCTATTATATCCTCCTTCCTATTTTATTTTATTAACTAAATTTGTATATTTTTTTTGTTGAAACAATATAATCTTTCTATTGTATACAAATTTTGTTTGTTTTAAATAAAGTTTGTTACAATTTTTTTGAAAATAGATAATGATTGTAAAAAAGTAGGAAATTATTAGTAAATTAAAAATATAAAAAGGGCATAATAGGGAAATAATGCATAAAAATATACTCTCCTATTTTAATCTTTTTTTTCCAAAACGACAAGTAAAAAGGAACGGAGGTTGTATTAATGAGAGAGAATCTAAAGAGTTTTTTAGATGTGGAAGAACAATTATGTATTATGGTATGACTTTATAGTGGCAAGTATTATTTTGGAATGACGGTCGTAACTTCAAACAATCTGCATAATAATCTCACCAACAGCTTCACTCACCATTATAGGAAAGGGAAATATTAACATGTGCCCTTGGAGCACTTGTTAGTATACTAATAAAAGAAATTTAACATTGGAACTTGTGCATTTCATACTTTTAAAAGTCAAACATTGTTAATTTCAAGACAAAATTACTATATCGAGTATTCTTAAAATATGCCCTTAGGGCACATGTTAACATGACCCTATAGGAAATTGGATCCCTTTCTTCTTCCTTTTTTTTTTTTTTTTTATCTTTTGCCGTCTTTCCAGTTTTAATCAAACAACTGATATTCAAAGAAAAGAAAATTAATTTAAAGAAGAGGTTTAGAAGAGAGAAAACATATGACATCAAAGGGTTGAGATTGCAGAACCATGGTCTTCCTCTGTCAAACTACTTCTCAATCAATTGCTTAAACTGTCTGAATTTCATGATTCATTCATCTAGTGATTTCTTAGCTCTTGGTCTAGCAGTTTGCCTAGACAAATCCAGTGAAAACATGAATGTTGATCATGAAAAATTAGAGCACATTAGAGAAAAATCGAATGGAAAAAAAACATCCAAGTTTGAAGTTTGTTTCTTGTTTTACCAAAACCTACATAACATTTTCTAGAAAAATCTAACTAATACATTTCACAAATAAGAGTATTAATAATTTCTAAGATTATCCTTCTACAGCAGGGTGGTAAAAGAATACCATGAAAGAATAGAAAGTAGGTTTAGCACCACTGATGCTCAACTTTATCCAAACTATAAAGCTTCATTATAAATTAAATACCTCAACAAAATTGGGACATTCTGTTAGTATCAGTAAACTTGCACCTATATAAAACTCAGATCCTTCAAGATTGGTGGTTGTCTAAACCAGTAAAAATCAAGGCAAACTTATTAAAAAAAATGTGGGTCGAGGCTCAAATTCTAATACTGCATGTCGAAGGGTTTGCTTTATCTGTCATTCTTGTCTTTGCACTTCCACACATGGCAAGCCAAATCTATGCGATAGTTCATTCATCATCTTGTTTATCGCTTCGGTTCCTTCATTTTGTTTGTTTGATACTCTGAAATTGTGAACAAAATATTTCAAATCAACAAGACTGCTTCCGGGTATTATCCCTAGTGTTTTTTCCTTCATCAGTTTTTGCACTATAGAAACATTCTCCCATTGAGCAGCCACTGCATAAATAATCAGCAGAAACTGGTAACAGTCTAGGTTCTTAGGATCCATGTCAATAAGAAGTTTAACAATCTGTTCTCCTAAGTACACTTCTCTCTTGAACCGACACAAACCAAGCAAACTTGCCCATACCAATGACTCCTGTGATATATCCCCATCAAATTTTGCCATGTTCTTCAGGCACTCGTCTGCCTCATCAACAAGCCCCACATTTGCAAGAAGATTTGCCATGCACCAAAAATGAGCAAAACTGGGCTTCACACCAAACACATCAATCATTTGCTTGAAGTAAGACCTGCCTTCACTCAACAATTCTGCCCGAGCACAGGCACAAAGAATGCCAATGAATGTTATTTCATCAGGGAGCAACCTCACCACCCCCTTATCTACACTTGGACTTTCATCAAACTTAACCTCACCTTTCACTCTCTCCATCCCAACCATTAAATCAAACAGGCTCAGTCCATCTTCTGGATTCCCATGGATACAATGCCCCAAAATCATTGCATTCCACGAAACCAAATTCTTATTACACATCCTCTCGAAAACTTTACTTGCCGCGTCAACCCTCCGGCATTTACAATACATATCTATCAAAGTAGTGTCAAGAATCAAACTTGACTTCATAAACAACCTAATTATACTCCCATGAACCGATTTTCCTTCTTTAAGTCTGCCAGACCGACCACAAGCCGTGACCGCACAAACCATAGTCCTAGCATTCCCTCTAATTCCCAGCCTACCCATTTCTCTAAACAACTTCAACGCATAACCAGGATTCCTACCCTTCAAAAACCCACCGATCATACTATTCCAACTAACCAAATTCCTCTCAGGCATTACATCAAACAATTCATGTGCAGCACTCAAGTCACCACCTTTAACATACCCATCAATCATCGAGTTCCACGAAACAAAATCCCGACTAACCATCGCATTAAACATCACCCTAGCAAGATAAACATCCCCACAACAACCATACATATGAACCAAAGAGTTCTGCACCGGCAACACAAAATCAACCCCATTTTTCACAGCCTGACCATGACACATTCTACCATTATCAATACAACCCATTTTCGAACACGAACCAATAAGCGGAACAAACGTATAACTATTAGGAAAAAACCTAATCCTCAAAGAACCAAAGTAAAAAACAATAGCTTGATGAGGAACATAGCTATTACAATAAGAGTTAATCACAGTGTTAACACAAAAAGTATCCAAAGGGTTATTAAAATACTGAAAAACAAGTAATGTGAAATCAACGTCGCATAAATTAGAAGCACGGCTTAAAAGTGTGCGTGCTAAAAAGGGGTTACGGTAAAAACTTGAAGTAATAAGAAGTGCTTGAATTTGAAGAAGGTGGTGAATGGTTTTGCAAGAAGAAGATTGAAGAAATGATTGAAAATGAAGGTGTGAAATGAACGGTGAAGATTGTGATGAAGGAGTGGTGTTAGTGTTGGTGATGGGGCGTGAGAGGAAGGGGTTGCGAAAGGGGAAAAGGTGGCGAGTGGAGACTCTGGCCATTCATATGGAGGATGAATTTCACAGATTTCTGAGAATGAAAGGTGAATCGCCATTGACGAACATGCTCTCCTTGTTTCGAAGCTCTCTGGTTAGAGTTTCTGATGTGCACGGTGCGTTTTCTCTATGGCAAAATTAATTAATTTTATTTTTTTTAACATAAAAATTAATTAATTTAAACTTTAAAGTTTAATATACATGGATGAATTTCTAAGAAATAAAATATATAAATTAAAATAAAAGACGCGCGCATATATATGGACGAAAATGTCATTTAAACTATAATTAATTTATTGTTATTACTTATTAGAGATTAGGGATATGAGCAATGCTAAACGGTACAACATATAGGGCGACGAATGCACGTGATACATACATGTCTCAGTCTCATGCTTATATATAGTCGTGCACTACGTGGAACTTCTAGTTTTTAAATTAAATAAAATATAGAAAGAGGTAAGTATAACTACATAAGCGGTGTGTGTTAGTGAAAAAAGAAAAAGAATAAAAATATCCTTTCATATATCAAGCATCGTGCACTTGAGACAACATATTTTGTCGTGCCATACATCATTTTCCTTAGGGATATAGATAGGGATGCATGATGAGTGTGTCACCTAATCCACTTTTTTGTACCAAACTTTATTTAATCAAGTAAAAATTAATGTTGGATTTGATAATGTGGACTACTAATTAGGTTTGAGAGAAAATTCAAACTACTTGTTTTGTCAAAATTAGCTCCTAATTAAATTAAACTGATATATATCATGCATTAGCTCCTCCCAAATGAGATTGCTTTGGACCAAAACTTTCACAACATAGATTCAAGGATTAGTTACTTTTACCTCCTCTAAAATAGGAGAAAATTGTTTTACTCTCTATAAATTTTTTTTGTTGTTTTACTCTTGTAATATAAGATTCTGCGCTTTACCCCTGATCAAAGTCAACAATGATATAATTTGCGACAATTTTGATTACGGCGGTTTAAAACCCTCAGCTTAACAAAATATGAAATGCAAGTCTCGGCTTACATAATGAGAAACATAAATACGTCCTACTTTTTCTGTTACAATAATTCTTTGACAAAGACCAGTCATTATTAATCGGTGGTAAAAAAATTTACTTATATTAAAATAATTCAAAAAACATATATTTACCGATGGGTTTATGGTAAATAGAATAAAATAGAGACTTGATTTGTTGTTTGATTGAGGGCACTTGAATTTGGACTTTGAAAGACAAATTTGAATGGTCAATGCTTAGTGAAGAACAAGTTTCATTGGCTTCTTTCACTCTATAATCCAACGACCATTCAAGATATCTTAGTTTCGTTATCGAAGTTTTACCTTTTTGACTATTGTACTATTCTTCTTCATATGACAGTTTTGGCACACCATTCACTTATTTTGTTAGGTTTGCTGGCAAAACGGTCTATTTATATCATGTGTATATATGTGATGGAATGTTATTTTGAGTGCATAGACATTAATCTCTATTCATGTACCAAAGAAAAAAAAGAAACCAATCTCTATTCAGTTTCCTATTCAATGCACATCAAACACAACAAAATAACAATCCATCCGATTCAAAAAAAAAAAAAAAATAACAATCCATCATACACACGCGCGCAGACACATAACGAACCATACAAAAACTTAAAAATTTACATCTCTTCACCTTCAAAATCCTTTCAAAATATATTTCTTCATTGATATTATTATTATTCATCATGTGCAAAATAAAAATGATAAAATTAAAATTCAAAGAAAAAAAATGTACGGATCAACTATTCAGTTAAAAAACTCTAAAAATAAGATGCACGATAAAGACATCCAAAATAGAAAAAGCTATGTCAATACTAAGGACAACCAGACAACAAAAACAAGGGCAACACGTACAACTCCAACACAAAAGCTCTAAAAATAAGATCCTGCACTAATAGACCCGTTCAAGTTTAAACCATGACGGAAACATCCAAAAATAGGAAAAAGCAACGCCCATGCTAAACCAATTACAACAAGATAAACCAACAATACTCCAATAATTTTCTAAAGTCTTCTTCTAGTACCTCTTGTGGACAATTTTTTTAACCGCTCGCTTAAGGTTTTGTACAACAAAAGTAAGCATTTGTATTGTTTCCAAGCATCATTTACAGAAGCGAACACAGATTTCCTTCCTTCCTTTAGGACAATGTATTTTTCCTGCAATTAAAAAAATTAGAAAGATATATTCATTGAAATATGCTAACAAACACACATTCAAATAAAAAAGCTAATACATATGGACATAATAACGTAACACACCGTATCTATCTCTTTGTTTGGCTCAACAGTTTTCTTAGAGACTTCAACTTCCAATTGCCTCTCAATCGAACCTTTGACTTGATGATTCACCGTAGACTTCAATTTGATCTTCTTGGTATTATTTTTCTGGACAATCACATTACTTGGCTCAACAATATTTTTAGAGGCTTCTACTTTTACTTTGGAGTGCCTCTTAATGTTATTGTTCTGAACTCCTTTGTTTTTGTCAATTTGTTGGGATGCAGCTATATTATTGAATGAAAGCTTCCCACCATGGTTCAACTTTTGAATGTTTCGAGCATTAGTGTTTATATGACCGCCACCTTGATTTGTTGGATTGCCTCTAAAATGTTTTTGATTTTCAACTTTGACTTTATGCATCTTAGTGCTGGACTTAGGTTGTTGATCAAACAAAAAATCATTCCCATATGAAATATGACTGCCATTACTGATACAAAAATGAAAGGAAATCAAATAATTGTATCACACACACAAGAAATGTTATATCAATACAATTTACAATGATTAAACAATTATTGAAACTTGAAACCTCAAAATAAGGAGAAATAGACTCCTATAACTTAACTATAAGAAACATATATAAATGTTAATTAGAAAAAGTGCAATAAGAAATTATATATACTACTCGAACCTTGGTTGTTTAGAACGCTGCCACATCTCATACACAACCCATGATTGATTGATACTCATGTTCTTATTTTCCAATTGACAAGGATATTGATGAGATGATTTATGAACTGCCACAAGAAACGAGAAAGATAGAAAGATAATATATGTTTTTTTTTTAAACAAAAGATAATACTAGTATATGTTATTAATCACTATGATTAGGTTTATACTATTATAAGCTAATTCTTTTTTTTACTTATAAGTTTTATATAACAAAATCCACTAATAATATTCATAACAAAATCTATCTATTTCCATCAAAAAAAATAATCTATTTTTTTTGGTACAATATTATTATAAACATTATTAGTTTGACAAAATTATTACTCTCTCGTTCCTTTTTATTTGTCGTTTTAGAAAGAAAAAAAATCAAATTTAGAAGATGTATTTTTGCACCTTATCTTCATATTATATGCTTTTGTTATTTTTGAATATATATCCTAATTTTAATCTACCAATAAATTCATATTTTTGTGCACACACATTTTCTCTTTCCAAAAAAAATTAAAACCACAAAAAAATTGTAACAAACTTTATTTAAAAATAAAAAACAAACAAATTTTGTTACAAAAAAAATTATGAAGGAGGATATAATAGGCAAAATATAACCTAAATAATTAGAAACAAATATTTTTTTTAAAATGAAAAATAAAAAGGAACAGAGGGAGTATAACATTATTATAAAACCTTGAACTTGGTACGTACGAAAACAAAATTTGAATTTGGTTAACCCTAAATCTAAACTTTTTCCTCTCATGAATATTTCAACAATTTTGCTTTTATCATTAATTTTTTATTAGTAAAAAAATCATTAAATTTTATTCTTTAATTTAGTTTGCTTACTAAAAAAAAAATAGTTTGGCATCTCAATAATTTTGTTTATATTCTCTCTCAAAGAATAATATTTTAATTAATATCTAAATTTTTGTAATTATGAAGTAAAAAAATGAAAAATTATAACATCGAATATGAATATGATTCAAGTTAAAATAAATACTTATCTTGTTAAAAATATGTCTAAGAAATGCTCATGTGTTATAAACTAAAATGTTGTATAATTAAAAATAAAGGTTAAATATGTTTTTAGTCCCTATTAAATTATCAAATTTTGTTATTTGTCCTTATAAAAAAAAGTGGCATGTTTTGCTCCCTATAAAAAAAAAATTAGTATGCACGTAGTTTTAATCCCAATGTTCGTTTCAAGAATCTGTCATGGTGTATGGTACGATACATGACACAATCAGAAGCACGAGGATCAGCAACCTCTATCCAATGAAAACACGGATTCGCAAGTGACAAATTTGTCGGATAAATATTTGAAATTCACCAAAAAAAGAATATATAATCCTCTAGAAAAAAACTCTTGAAATAAAATTAAAATCTATACGGGACAAGAGAGAATTCTCAAATTTAATTACGATTGAATGAATTCTTTTATTTCAAATCCAAATGTCTTTAAACAGGCTTACGATAGAAATCCTAGTTAAACTAGGTTAATTACTTAACTTATTCTAAACTTACTATCATCTAGTAAACAACAAAAAAGATAATTAACCTACTTAACAGTTCGAACATCCACATAGAAGTTGCACCTCTTTACCATTGTACTATTCCATCCCACTTCATATGACAATTTTAGCACAATTTTCACTTTACTCTATCTCTTCAGTTGTTAACAAAATTATATAAATTTTTTACATGTGTATTTTTGTAATTTTATGCTAGTTATAATCTTTTATACTCTATTATTTGGTCCATCTCAAACATATATGATAATACATGGTTATTCAATATGTAATTTGTATACACTCTGAGGGCATAGAAAGTAATCTCTATTCAATTTGCTATTCAATGCACATCAAACACAACAAAATAATATCATGCATCAGCTCCTCTCAAATGAGATTGCTTTGGACCAAAACTTTCAGAACATAGATTCAATAGCAAGTGGCTCAACAAAATATGAAATAAACAATGATACTAATGTTAATTTTATATGATGAATCAAAAGATATCCTTACATTACTAGCTTGTTGGGTCCAAATCTGAAAATTTTCTAAATCCATTTCCAAAATAAAGAAAGTGAAAGATAATATAAAGCAACAAAATCAACGGTATCGACGAAGTGAAAGGGTGTTGTTTCTCTTCCATGTAGTCCTGCGAGATGGGCGTGCTTTGTGGAACCGATGTCCTTTGCCCTGCAAACCCCTGTTTTGTTTTCCAGCAGAAGTGAGGCCTCGCAGTTCCCGGTGTCTATGGACAGGATTACAAAGAAAATTGATCCTTGGATCATTTCTTATAGCAGCATTTGCAGGATCCACCAAAATGATCTCATAATATTTGTAAGTCGAGTCCTGTAATACACATAAATGGCGTTAGATAGACAAGGTGGATCCGTGGATTGGGTATCACTTTCGAGTTTAACAAAGACATGTTAACAAACCTCATTCATCCAATATGAATTGAGAACCCTGAGTCCGGCAAGCTTCCGTCCAGCACGCTCCTCTGCGACTGACCTCTTGCTTCGCTGAAATTTCAGTTGAGTGACTCCTTGATTTGTTAGCTTTCCATAAACAATACCTTTGGGAACTGGTCTCTTCCTCCCACCCCTCCGAACACGAACTCGGTAAATCACATAACCCTATGTTATAATGAAATATGAATATAATCAACATCATATTCAGATCAGAACAAATCGCGCCATGTGCATCAGTACCACAACAATTAGTTATGCATAAAAATAAATATCAGTGAAGAAAGGCACAAGTAAAAACCACTCAAATAATAAAAGTTATACATTATAGATTTATTCAATGTATCATGTATGTACTACTCCGGCCTAAAATATAAATTGGTCAGTTCAAAATTTGGACCAAATACATCAACTTTCGTTGACCAAATTCAACTTACAATTCGAGACAGTGGCTTATTCGGTATGGCGAGTAAAATAAGAAAGAAACAGCGTATTATTCTCACATAAGAGTAGAATCAGTTAACCAATTATAGAATATTTACTAACAGAAGAGAAAAAACATAGTTATTTTTCCTTACCTGCTTTGCCTTGTAACCCAAGCGACGAGCCTTATCCGGACGAGTAGGTCTTGTGACGCGGACAATCGAAGCATATTGACGATACTCCCAACACCTCAATCGCTGCACGTATCTCATAAAATCAGACTGCTTCTTGCGCCATAGTTCAGCGACATATTTGTAGGCACCTATTGGCATGAAATAAGTTACATATATCAATATTCATTCAATGACAATGTACATGACAATACAATGAAAACTATGATGCAGTGTTTAGAATTGGAAAAAAAAACATTCATCGTAAAACAAGTGTAAAAGGAAGTAAAGAGAATGAGAGAGTACCCATTGTGACGGTGACAGGCGCACAGCCACAGCTAAGCGGAGAGTTAGGTTTTAAAATTTAATTTAAAGAGATGAATATTTGTAATGCCATTAGAATTTTGTTGGGCTATGTTCTATTGGGTAAATAACATATTGGCCTTTTAATTTTTGTGGTAAGATTTTTTTTTGCCAAATTATTACTTCCATAAATATAATTATTTTTCTCTTCAAAAAATATATCGATGTACTCTATCAATTTGAATCAATGAATATAATTTATATCTATTCTTATTTTATGAAAAATGAGAGTTGGATTGCCTGCATTCAACATGACACGTTTACATAGTCAGCACATTTGTATTTTTTGGATTGATATCGATGATTCAAATTTTAATGTAGAGTTTGATTTATTTTAAAAATAAAAATATGAATTTAAAATTTGAAACATTCAATTCTGATCGAACAACCACAAACTTACTAATTACATGAGTACGTCAAATTATTAATTGCACGCTATCTAGTTTAAAAAAAGTCCTATTCTAATCAAGAGAGAATTCATATTTCATCTAACTTTGTAACGCCATATTTACCCTATAAAAATAATCAAACCACTTTTGAGCTGAAAAAATAATCCACTCGTGTTTGTTGTAATTCATGTCCTCAATTGACTGCATAAAGAAGGCATGAAGCTAAGTGTCTCATAAATTTAGCTTTGTTGATAGAACTTGAGAAATTATTGAAATAGTTGAGATTCGAACTTCTAATTTTCTGCTTCTTCACACTTAAAGTATGTAAATATAGTCGTTCGACCACTTGACCATAAAAAAAAGGCATGGATTTCATCAATATAGAAATTACATAATGAAATAACATACTATTTTGGCAACAACAAATCATCCCTCATCGTTACTAGTACACACCAATAGTGAATTACAATATGTAAAGATGAAAACATTAATTTTTATCTTTTTGAAATTAAAATTAAAATTTAGTTTTTTTATATGGGTAAATAACTTATTTAACTGATTTAACCAAGAAAGAGAACTTATTTAGCTGTTGAATGAAGGTAACAGGTTATAATAGAAGAAGCAAAGAAGAGAATAGAGAGTGAATGAAATGGTGAAAATAAGCAAAGTGGTTATGCAAAAAGTATCAGCAGCAGCTACGCTAATCTCCGATTTTCTCGTCTGTCCTCTCTCCAAACAACCCCTCAGGTACTATCATTCTTCCATCTTCAATTTAACAAACTGCAAAATTAAACTACAAATCCCTAATTTCCTATTCTATATATATAGGTATTGCGAGAAATCCAATTCCCTAATCAGTGATACTATTTCCGTTTCATTTCCCGTAAGTTCCTTCATTTCTCAGTAAATATCTAAATTGCTAATTGAAATCTCGGAAATAAACAATACTCCCTCTATCCCAAAAGAATTGTCACAGTTAACCAGTTCATGTTTGTCAATGCATAACTTTGATTGTTAAGTGCTTATGTATAAGCTTTTATAGGCTATTTTTATGCTAAACAATAAAATAAAATTGAATTGTTTTTATATACAGTATAAGCTGTTTAAGTTATATTGGAGAACTTATGAAAATAAGTTCAAAAAAAACTTAAGAAATTTGTTATAACATGTTATCATGAATTCTCTCAAACAATCTCATAAAATTTATGTTAGTATAGATAAGCTCAAATAAGTCAATCCAAACAGACTCCTAATTCTCATATTATCAATAAAATTCCAAAATGTTGATTGGTTGTCATTTTGATATATTGTTAATGTAGGGGAATAGATTGATACAATTCTACAATTTCATGGATCAAATTCGGCATTTACTCAATAACATCAATTGCTAAAGAAAAATTATCCCTATCCTCTCTTGGTGGAGGGTTTAATTAACTGGTTTTTAAATATGAGCTTGTATAAGCTGTTTATGTGTATAATCAAAAAGAAAATGTGGATAAACCTTGCATAAGCATAAGTTCTTAATAAGCTGATTCTATAAATTTTGGGGAATTTAGGAGATAAATATAAAACACCTTATGAGCATACTCATGTACTGTTTTGATAGGCTCCTACAAACACTTATACATTTATACAAGTACTTTTATGAAAAAGTATAGTTTAGATACACTCTTAAATTACACATAAGCCCAGGCACTATGGCGTAATTGATAATTGCTTGTAAACAAATGTGCGTGTATAATTCCAAAAATGAATAAATGTGCACGTGGTTTTAGTGCTGACTTATGTGACATTTTTTTTCTTTCTACCCGTTAGATAAAGAATGGGATACCTTACTTGGTTCCAAGAGATGGGAAGATACTTGACGAAGAAGATGCATCAAAACCAGATAACGGTTCATCTGATGCAGTAAATGAAGAGAATAAAGGAAGAAGTTCCTAAGATGATGAACTGTGAGAGATGTTTAAGGTTTGAAATTTAGTTTTGCAGGAATGCTGTTGCTCTCTCCACACTTCACGCCATGTCTCTTTCTCTTGTGATGATCAAACTCTCTTTGAACCTGCTGTTAAAATTGTGTTACAATGAAGATATCCTTAAACACTTTAGGGAAGACTGAAATATGACTCTTCCTTTCATGAAAAAGTTATGAAAATAAATCTCAGTTTCCCCCCTTCCATTTCACTGTTTGAATATTTTATCCAAGCTGATTAGGTTGATTTGTATCTCTTGGATTTCTCTCTTTAACTTAATGATTCAAAGTTTATACTTCATACCGTTGGTGGTGATACATAATACTTTTACGGAAGATAAATATAAGCCTCTTTGTATACAAGGGGTTTGGTATAGATAGACATGTGATATTAACAGAAATTGAACTCTGATTTTTATAAGCAAATATTACTAATTTAGTAGTTATGTTATTTTTTTTTAAAGTTTGAGCCATAGCCCATAGACCTCCTGCTCATAATTTGTTTAGTGTCTCTTAGTTCTCCAACCAAGTATCTATTTGGGACCGAAATGGACTTAGTTACTGCTGAAAACCAAGCTAAACGCCATGTATCGCAACTTTGCGAGCAAGAGTGCATTTGACTCTTTATTTTATTTACATGAGATGACATATGCACCCAGCTCACATGCAGTCAAGCAATTCACACAATTGGACATCGGTGGTTATTTGATTAAGATTGGACGATCTGTTTTTGAGATCAGTATTTTGACTTATAAAATATAAATCTGCATTTTTATGAATCTAGATCGAACAGTCATTAATGTCAAGAATGCGTGGATCCAAAATCCCATGATTAACTGCAGGAAATCGGCATTGGATGACATAGACATATATAAAGAAAATGAAGACAGAAAGAAATAAAGAAAACGATTTTAAAGTAATATTACAAGATAGCTTTTCTTGCACTTGAAAGCAATGGTTTGCCTCATTGAGGTCTGGTGGCTTGACTTATCTTTTACTGCTTACCTACCTTTCTATTTGTTGTTTTTTTTTTTTACATCAATTTCCCTCATATTTTTTAAGATTTTCTAATTAAGCTAGTTTCATTTTATAGCCTCATATAAACTATTTATATTCTCATGTTTCTGCAATTTCTAATAGTTTTGCCTATGTTATTTGGTAAGGTTTATTGATTTTTGAGTTTCTATGCATTTACACTCTATCACTATGGTAGTAATTTGACTGATAAATGTGATATTGACAACTTAACTCGTTGCTTAACTTCTTTATTCCCTTCCTGTTTACGTTTTACACAAACGACTAACTTAGTTTGAAATCAGCTGAATTGTGGAATAGAAACATGATTCACGTTTAAATAAACTGTAAAATAACATATAAAAAATTGTAATTACTCAAAAAAAAAAAACATGAATCGTGAATATAAATCCATTAATTTTCTTGCGTGTAGTGTACTAGTTAAACTCATTATTATATTTATGAGAAGCATGATCATATGAATATGATGCTCTGCACAATTCATGAGCGCAATCAAGTTGACTGTTGAATCACGAAATGGCATGTCACATTGCCTTGTTGCGTAAATGGTCCAGCTGTAGCATCAAGTGTTCAAGTTTGTATCTTCAAAAAAAAATTAGAGTTCAAGTTTTTTTTCAAAGAAAAAATGGCCTTAGTTTTATTAAATATAAATGAAATTTCTGTAAATTATAAAAGGAAAATGTGATCGTGCACGTATTCCATATTCTTTAAATATTTACAAATATTATATTGATTCGACTGGAACTGAATTCATATTTCTTAAATTATGTCTCAGACTTGAGTCTTGTGAATGAAATAGATCATAGTTAAAATGAGATATCTAACTAAATGTGATCGGTTAAATTATCTGATAAAGATTAATTATTGACAAAATTGTTAGATATTTTCCATCAATATCATTGTTATAAAAACAAAAAACTTATAAATAACTTTTATGTGGGTGTTAAGATATATATTTAGATAAAAGCTAGAAGTCTTTAAGAATGTTGGTCATTGTCAAATAAATGTTAAGAGTTTGCTTGTGATTCACCCAACAATTCAAAACACAATTACGTTGATAGTTGATACAATGTGTAAACCACCATAATGTAATCCATACATTTGCAACCAGTTGTGTATATTCATCACTAACAATCATTGACTAGCTAGGACTTAACTTACAAAAAAAATAAAAATTGGTAGATAGTATGTCTTAACATGAAATTGTAGAGACTAATGTTAAGAAGTAATTGAGACCGGTTTATGGAGTTATCATCTTTTAACATTTGTTTTTCAGAAACACAATTAATAATTCATAAAAACAATTAATAAAGTAAAAAAAAAATAATGAAAAAATGTTTAAAAAGTATAATCTAGCACATGAGTACACACATGTACGATATATAAGTTAGGCATCCAGTAGTTTATATATATAGGTCAAGAGTAACACTCTTGTGTTGGTGTAACCACATTATGTTTGGCCCCTTTGTTCTTAGAAATTCTCACACAAATCTTATATCTAACCACCCTTTCAAACCAAGCAAAACAACAAACAATGACTAAACATGACCTATAATTGTGACAATTAAGATCCATTAGTTACACCTCAATTTCTTAATAAGGATCTAATAGAGATGCTTAAATCCTTCAAAAAAAATCAAATGACACTCAAAGCCTTTGTATCACTTGTCTTCAACTTAATTGGCCTAGAAGAGACACAAACAAATAAGGATGCAACTTTACCTTACATTGTTGCCACCTCAATTGTTCCAAACAAGATCAATCAACAATCATCAAATCTTATGGAGAAAAACCATGATGTTGGTTTATGTTGTGTGTGTTTGTCTATGTTAAACAACAAAGATGAAATTCGTGTGCTTCCTTGTTTACATGAATTTCATAAGGTTTGTGTAAATAGTTGGCTAAAGGGTCATCAAAAAACATGTCCATTATGTCGTTTTTCAATTGGAGCTGAGGAAAATTCTCATTCTACTGAAATGTTCAGTGATGATATGCTAATATGGTTTTCTTCTTTCCATATAACTGGTATGTAATTTGTAAATGGTATGATCTAAAATTCACAAGTGAATTTGTCTTGTTTTGCTTTTGTAATTTTGTTGCTGCAAGGCTTATGAATATATGATAATGATTCTAAGCATGCTTAAATGAAGTGCTAATGTCAATGTATCATATTTTTTAGAAACTTTTGTTTTTTAAATAGAACTCCCAAAACATTTTGTTATGAAGTTTGGTTTATTACTCTAAGGATGTGTCCGATTTGCAAAAGGTAAAAATTGAACACAACAATTATCGAACAACTGTTGTTTCGTAAGATGTTTGATGGATAAGATGTTATTTTGATAGTTTAGAAAAGTTGCAAATGGACAAAAGCTTGTGTTGTGGGTTAATGAGGACATAAATTTCAATTTTTATCTTATCTTTTACTCCTAACTTGTACTGTTGTAGAAATGTTTAAAATCAAACACACTATAATATAGTTTATTTTTTTGTTTAACATTAAGCTTACCTTAAAAAAGATTAAGTTTGTAATCCAAATGCATTATTTATGTAAGTTGAATAAAAAAAAATATAAAAAAAAACCCACTTGGGTTGCCCTGGTGATATTGGCTTGGGACCTGGGAGTATGCTCCTCCTCGAGGTCTCAGGTTCGATTCTCTCCGGTGACAATTTAAGAGGGTTAGTTTAGCTTCTTCAAAAAAAAAAAAGTTGAATAAAAAAGCTATATAAAAGAAAGAAAACGCGACAATATTTATGAGCCCAATGAATTAGTGACAGCCCAGCCCAATCTGATATAAATATTACAAAAACGGAAAAGATCAAAAAAAATTCCATTGCCGGGAATCGAACCCGGGTCTCCTGGGTGAAAGCCAGATATCCTAACCGCTGGACGACAATGGAATTGATGTTAATGGTCTTCGGTTATTGATATTTATAATATTTTAATTTATGGTTTTTCATAATCTTCTAGTCTTGAAAAATATAGAATCACTTGTGGTATTTATTATACAATTTTACAAAATTCATCGTTCATTTGAAAATTAAAAAACTTTTGATAAATTATTAAAGAGTTTTGCTATAACACATTCATGAAGGTGTGTATTAGCATCATTCACCTTCTTTTATTCTACACTAAAAAAAAATTTCTCTTTTCAATTTGGAATTTTTTTATTGTTTTATAAAGTAACAAACACATCCATGATGTGCATTAACATCATTCACCCTCTTTATAAAATAATAAAAAATTCACAATTGAAGAGAGAGAAAAAAATTTCGTGTAGAATAAAAGAAGTTGAATGATACTAATGCACACCTTCATTGGTGTGTTATAGCAAAACTCATTATTAAAAGTCTTTGATATTAACGGTATTCAATAAAGACATTTGTTATTATAGTTGTTTCAAATGTAAATATACGATATACCATTAGAGTTTTGTCTAACTTTCACAAGTTGATTAAGTGGTGCACTATACACAAAAAGTTGTCAATAACACTATAACGAATATGAATTTTACAAAACTCACTATTGAATTGAAAAGTTATATTATATAGATTATTCATGTCAAATTTTACAAAAATTAAAATCGTTTGATATATTATTGAGATTGATCGAATTTAATTGTTTATTAATTTTTATTGAAAACTGTTAAGTTAAATGAATTTTAATAACATATCAAATAATTTACAATTTTATAAAATTTTAATTCAATAACATATTTTATTCATATTCATTATAATATTATTCACGACTATGATCAACTGATATAGTAGATCATAGACACGGGCTTACCAGTTACCACTAGTAGATTGAAATACCGTGTCCTTCAATACAACTGCCAAATTACCAATCAGCAACTGCTAACATGAAATTGGTTGGTAGAGTAGAACTAGGAGTTGGCAAATCCACATCCTTTTTTGGAAACAGAAAGAACGTAATAGTGAACTCTGCTTTCGACAAGTGTTCCTCTTTCAACCTCATACAACAACACAACGTTCTTTTGGTTTCCTTTGCACTGCTTAAGAATTAAACAAGTTTTTGATTTTTATAAAATAATGAGTTTTAAATTTAAATCTTACTACTACTTAGTTGTATTTTTAGACTTTATAAATTTTAATAAACTTACCAAAAAGTAAATTAAAAATTCATGTTGATTTAACGAAGAGACCAAAATTAAATGCTGAATAATTAACTTTTTTTTTCTAAACATCAAAAATTTAATAAAAATTAAATAAAAAATAAATTTAGAAAATCACCATTTAATAGGATTAAAATCATATTTAAGCTATTAATTAAACATATTAAATAATCTCATAAATTTAATTCAAATGATATAATATTGTATTATATATACAATGACAAAGAATTGAAATTCGATCATTTCACTTATCCACTTTAATTAAGATTGAAATTTATATCATTAAACTACGACAAAATATATATAGTACCAATCAGATTAATTTTGACTATCATTGTGATGTGATGGCATGTGTACTATGTTTATTTATTCATTAAAATTAATGTTCAATTAAGTACTAGTACGTGTCTACGTGATTTGAGTCATCCATATGATACATTAAAATCCAACGGTTACTGACCAATCAAACTTTTGAGACCAATGAACAATATCACAATGTCCATTCATAGGTGACAGAACACACACTTTATAGTTATATAGATTATGTAGACAGGACAAAACAACCTTTAAAAATAAAAATAATTTTCTTTCACAAGGGTCTTGTTCTGATTGATATTCTTTCTGGGCACCTATACATAAACTAGCTTGATAAGTCTCCATCAATCAAACCTTAGTTAGCAAGAATTATTATTTATTGAAACTTGAAACTCCTATATTCTTCTTTTCTTAGGTGGGTAATGTGAGGGTCTATCTAATTTTGAACTAATAGTACTACTACACATTTTAATAAATTTGGTTAACTTCATAGAAATGGAAATAAAAATGTTGCACGATATGGATTCATTTTGTATGTACCTAGTAAGGAAATAAAATGATGGAAAGGAGTTTTTAAGTGGAAGTGATTGTTGAAAATGGTAATAAGCTTGAGAAGAAGAAAGCATGAGAAAATAGAAGCTAGGAAAAAAGTTAGTGGTAGAGGGGGTGACATGTGAATAGTTATAGAGATACTTTTTTATGGGAAAATGATGCAAGAAAAAAATGACTGGTTAAAGGAAACATCAGTGTGATCTTATGCAAAAGAAAATTTATTTTTATGTTTTGTACTCATTCTGTTTCAAAATTAATATCGTTTTTGATGTTTTCATATATATATATATACTAAAGAATATAATTATTATATTAAAAATAATAATACTTTTATTAAATTATTCTTACTTTTTTCTTTATTTTTTTATAATAATATATAAAATAATAATTAAAAAATATAATTAAAAAATATTATATTAAAAATTAAAAAGTCACACTCATTTTAAAACGGACGAAGTATTAACGTAACATTGTGTGATGTGGAGAACATTGGATAGAGTAAGACCCGAAGCTGGGCAGTTCTTATTAAAGCAACTATACTTTATGACTAGCATACATTTTTATGAAATTGTGAAAAATTAAGACTTTACAATTATGATATATATTTCTATTAAAACGTATACTTTACAATTTTATACAAACAATGTTTTTTGTTTTAGTGGTAGCAAAGCTTGCCTAATGTGAAGTGCTAGTGTGATTATCTTTGTGTCAATTTTACCATTTTTATTCTATTTTTAACAAAGGATACTATAAAATTACAATATGTGAAATGGACGGAGCATCATGCTATGAAATCAATAATGTATTTTTTTTGGATTAAATTTATTTTTGATGTTTATAAAGTTATAAAATTTTGTTTTTAATCCCTATAATAAAAGTGATATGTTTTGGTCTCTATAAAATTTGTGTCCATGTAATTTTATTTTTCAAATTTTGAAAAATTGTTTAATAATCATTAAACTTTTAAATTTTAGAATACTATAAAAAAATTAACAAAAATTTAGAATTTTTTAAATGAAAATAATTAAATATGAATTTTTTAAATTTTGAAAGTTAAAAATAAAAGTAATATGAATCTCAATTTAAAAATGAAATTTTTTAGCTCTTTTTTTTTCGAGAAACTTTTTACGATGTTCTAAATATGTCTACGAAAAAATCATTCAAAAATATATATTAATTTAATAATAGAGAATAAAATTACATCTATAATAATTTTATAAGAATCAAAAACTGTGAAATTTTTTTTAAAAAGATTAAAATTAAAAAGTTCAAATATTTATAAGAATCAAAAATATATTTAACCATTTGTTTTTTGGTACAACACACCAATAATGTATTACTTGTTGGAATATTCTCTTATCTCTCAAGTGATGTGAAATATACAGTGAAAATGTATAGATTTTTAATTTTTAGAAACAGGTGCCCCCCTCTGTTGGGAGGATAGATTCTGCAAAAACTTTGGACATCCTTTTGGGAATGTGTTTAGTTTCCTAAATCTTAACAGGAACGACAGTGTTACCTTCAACAAGGATGAACCGATTGAATGGCTCAATTTTACTACTATTAGTTTGCTAAGGGTGAGTGAGATTAATCCATTGCATCATTGTATTTTGAATTTTGATAGTAGTTTCTACAATTGCATGTCACCGTCTTATTGATGTTTAATTTCACCCTAAAAACACTGCAATAAAAGTGAGTATAATTGTGTAAAAAAAAAGTGACTATTACAGTAATTAAAATTGAACTGAAAGTAAAATAGTTTATGTCTTAATACATTTATAGTGAGTATTAATTAGAAGCTAGTTACAATTTACAAAGATCAATTATTTCAAAACAATTGTCATTTTAACTTTTTAGTTTTGTTTTAAAATAATTGTCTTTTTTAGAAATTACTCCACTAACCGGCCCAATGCTTCCATGCATAAGTTGTGCATATGGTATATGGTGCACAAGTTTGCCGGTTTCACTATAATAAATACAAATTTTTTAAAATTTACCGTTGGATTAAAAGTTTATATCATATAGATTATTCATGCAAAATTATAAAAATTTTGAAAATCATTTATGTTATTGAGATCCATAAAGATTAACAGTTTATGAATTTTTTTAAATACTATTAATCTTGATATGTCACATTAATATATCAAATGATTTTCATTTTTTTCAAAATTTTATATACATGATCTATGTGATATAAACTTTCAATCTAACGGTGAATTTTAAAAAATTCGTATTCGTTACCGTGTTCTTAAGAACTTGTGCATGTTAGAATTCACCACACTAACTACCATGAATAAGGACATTTTAGTAAACAAACTCATTTCATTATTGAAATCAACAAAACTAATCATATCATTAAAAAATGTGAAAAATCCGAAAAGAATACCTATTATGAGACAGATGGAGTATTTTAGAGAAATCAAACATGTCAATTAATCAATAAACACCTCCAAAATCAACTTTGATCTATCCGAAAATAAAACAAACATATATCAAGATTATTTTGTGACACACGAGCATCACTTAAAATGACACTTACACTATGTTTGGTTGGAGAGAAATAGGAAGGAAAGAAAATAAAACACAGAAACCAATACATGTATTATTTGGATTATAAAATAGTCTAAATATATGCATTGATTTCCATGTTTCATTTTCTTTCTTCTCTATTTCTCTCAAAGCAAACAAACCCTTAATCATCTTTTTCGAAGTTATCTTAGGGTAGAAAAAACTAACATGTGTTGGGTAAATACCAGTGCCGAAGAAGTAAAAACGAAACAGGAAAGCAATCAACAACACAAGAATATAACGTGGAAACTCCAAAACCGGAGAAAAAACCACGGCCGTTGTCTAAACGGACAACCAGGGAATAATACTATGTGAAAATTGTTACAACACATAGACTCACTGTCTACCACCCCATGACCCAAGTACACTCACACTCTCCAAAGTAAATATTTGAACTACATCTCCCAGTACTATAAAACAAGAGCATAAGAGAAAAAAAGAAAGACACAAATATAAACTTAAAGTGTTTCCCGGTGCAACCCCATGGTGTCACATCTTGGTGTTGGTGTGTTGAAACAAGGAACTTGAGGTCTCATTATATAGTATTGAGCTCTCACATTCTCCACTATTTTAAGCAATATGAGACTTCTCCAATATAATTTTCTTGACCTTTTGTTTTCCTTCATTAGCAATGTGAGACTTATATTACAATCAACCCCAATAATCTCCACCTTGATTGTAATAGTTTTCAATTTTCATTGTCTACACCGACAATCAACCTCATCAACATGTGCCCTATGCTATGAACATATGAGATAAAAACTTAATATAAAGATATTTTTTTCAAAAATGCTGTATTAAATTGTTCAAAAGTTAAATGTTGTATTTTTCAATACAATAATTTTACATTTAATTCTTAAACAAGTGCATTTAGGATACACGCATACACATTAACATGACTAAAAATTAATTTGTTTAACATGACTCATCGCAATTAATGAAATATTAAGCAGAGTAATTCATTTCAGAGTTATTTTCGGAGTCAATGAACTTCTTCTCATTAAAATTTAAATTTAAATAATAAACATTCTAGAAGGGGAAAAAAATAGATATGAATTTGTAAGAAATATTGACTAAATACATAAGAAATTTGACTGGACAGGGTAGTATAGTGTGATGTTATATTGATGACTGTAGCTGTAAGCATTTCGTACTTACTGATCAATTCATGCAACAAAGAATTGATGAATAACAGTACTCTCCACACTTCACTCTTCTCTCCCATCTATTCATATCTCACTTTCCTATCTCCCAACACATTACCCTATATCATATCCCACCAAATCCAACATTACATTACTACATTTCTACCTCAAATCAAACTCAATATGGTTTAGTGTGTGGTCCATGTTCTTGTCCTTGTCTTGTTCTATCTAAAAACTTCATCAGTTCCCTTTTGTAGAAAGAAGTTTTTACCATGGAAGAAGTTTGGAAAGATATAAACTTTTCATCATTGAATGACCAAAATACAAGACCCATGATGAATACTCGTTCTACTTATGGTGGTGGTGTTATTCTTCAAGATTTTCTTACTAGACCCCTTAACATTGACCCACCAAAAAGCATAGATTATTCTTCTAATAATTCATCTTCTTCTGTTGCTTCAGATCAAAATAATAATAATAACAATTCTTCTTCTTTTTGTTGTTACTCAGCCCCACCACCACTTGTCACTGCTCTTAGTTTGAACTCTCATCCTGATTTTCACTTTGACCCTCTTATCAGACACAACAACAACAACAACAACAATAATTCTCAGTTACTACTTCAACAACAACAACAACAACAACAGCATAATGTTTTTGCTGCATCAAAGGTTTCTGCTTGTTTTGTGAATCCTGCACCGTATGAACAAAACGTACAGAACATGGGTGGTGTTTCTAATTCTTTTACTTGTTTTGGTAAGAGATTTGGTGAACCTGATATTAGTCCCGGTGAAAGGAGAAATAAGAGGATGATCAAGAATCGTGAATCTGCTGCACGGTCACGTGCTAGAAAACAGGAAAAGATTTCTCCTTTCTTTCATGTTTGATATCACATTGTGTTTGTCAAAACTTCTGTAAAATCTACTCACTTTGGTCACTATTATAAGTAAATTTGACATTTTTAGTACATTTGATATCTGATGTATCTGGTCATGTATTTGGTTTTAATATGAGATCACATACATCAATATCGTCAAATATACCAAAAATGTTAAATTTGTTTATAATAGTGATATGAGAAGAAGTTACTATTTAGTTTTTGCAATATCACATGTTTTCCACATTGTTTTGCCAAATTCATTTACATTTATTTTTGGGTTATTTCAGGCTTACACAACTGAACTAGAACAGAAAGTTCAACACTTACAAGAAGAAAATGCAAGACTTAAAAGACAGCAAAAAGAGGTACTTACATGATTGTCTCATAAACACTACTTCATTTGTTTTATTTTACATTCTTGGTAAATAGTATTAGTAACTACTACTATATATTATGCTTTCAATTTATTATTGTACTAGTAGGATTAATTAATCAGTTAATCTTAGGGGGGCTATTATTTGTTTGAATGTGAATGCAGATATTTGAAGCAGAAAGTAGTTGTCAACAAAAGAAGAAGAATAGCTTATATCGAACATCAACATTTTAAGAACAAGTAGTAGTAGTAGTAGTATCTAACTAATTGTGGTCTAAACAAAATGTTACCCTTTTTAGTGTACAATGATGTAATGGCTTTTAATGTATGTAGGAGTAACTAATATGACTGAATTTGTGGTAGTGTATTCTTCCACGTTAGCTAGATAGAAGAATCAAGAATGTGCTTTTGCCATTCCCAGTAGCAGGGTGCCTCAATGGGGAAACATATTTTGATTGGTCTTTTTTTGGTATTATTATTGTCCTAGTTTAGTTTGTTTTAACGTTTTGCCAATTTTTGTTTTGTGTTTCTACAAAATTTTCTTCATGTGGAAAGTAAATGAGTGAGTTGGGAGAGTAAAGATAAAAAGCGTGACCAAAAAGTATATGCTATAATGTACATAGGTTACAACTAGAAGCTTAGCTGGAGGAGGGTTTTTGTGAGACAAGACGTGACGTTTTTGTTTTATCTTCTCAACTATGGCAATGGTCATTGAGTAGTAGTAGTACCATTTGATAGGAGGAGAGTAATGGGGCCCTAGTACTTTTCTTTACATAATTTCCACTTTCAATAATTACTATTTAAAGAGTAGTAGTAGTACTATAACAATTCATAAACATTTAATTTTGATAAGTTTTAATTATATATCACATGATTTTTATTATTTATTTTTTAAATTTGGTAGAGATGATCTATATAATATGAAATTTAAATGTAACTGTGAGTTTTGTAAATTTATATTTGTTATTGTGTTATTTACAATTTATTCACAGTAGACCACTTGATCAACTTGTGGATGTTAGATAAAACTTTAGATATGATATGGATTGTTCGATTTAGGGTATGTTTGGTTTGACTTTAGATAGAATTGATTTTGAGAGAATTGATTTTGATAGAATTGATTTTATCAGAATTGATTTTAGTAGAATTGATTTATGTTTGGATACAATTATGTAAAAGTGAGTTGAAAGATAAATTTCAGTGTAAAAATAATACTTAAAGCTAGAAGCTACAAATTCTAGCTTCTTGTAGAATCAATTCTGGAAGCAGAATCAATTCTGCTTTAGTATAACCAAACATCATAAAATCAATCTAGAATCAATTCTACACCTCTAGAATTGCTTTTGGCTCCTTCAAAAGCTAAACCAAACACGCACTTAGCTTATTTATGCAATTAAATCATAATAGGTGATCTTCGTGAGTCTAACTCGATTAGTAAAAGATATTGCACATTTGTGTAGAAAATTCACTTATTCATCTTTGAGAAATGAATTTCTAACTTCTAGGCTGACAAAAAAAACCGTACTAGGTAATTTTGGCCTTTAAATTATAATCGGACGACTTCAGTTTATATAGGTTGTTTGATAGCTATCAACTTATCATTGTTTTTAATTTCATCGTTCTAATTTTGGTTGACTAATCTACAAAAATTAGTGTTGACTAAATATATATACCTCTTTAAACTAATGATACAAGCAGACCAATGCATAAAATGAAAATTTGACGATTGTCAAAAAATATTTTTAAAAGTTAAAAGTTATGATTTTTTAATTCTTTTAATTTTTTATTCTAATTGATATAAGTTAAACCACAAAAATAAAAAGACTATCAATATATGTTTTTAAATACCCATTAATGATAGATCACCATAAAAATGGTGAATAGTCCATATTAACATTTCCCATTATACTTTTACAATTTACGTAAAAAAAAAAAATTCCCATTATTCTTTGTCAAAAAAAAAAAACATTTCCCTTTATTAGACAAATATTTTATTGACACGAGGTTCTTTGTTCTGCATGTCCAAACAAAAGCACATCACATGAACCCTTTAATTTCAAGTCCACAATTTGGTACGATGAATCGTCCATCGGACAAAAATAATCTTTGACGAGTAAGGATAATAATATTATCTTGGAAGATACCCTTGGTTGGATAATGTGTACGCTCATTTATTTATTTTTAAAGAGTTTACTTATGAGAAGTTATTTTTTTGGCACATGAAAATATAAATATTTTTGTTAGGATTTAAATTTTGGACCTCCTTTTACCCAATTCACTTACTCAATTTATGTCATCAACTTTTATTACTTGAACTATCTTACGGAGACATATGTAATTTCTTTAAGTCATAGTTGTTAACCTTGCCTACATTAGTCAAGATTAAAATTCCCCATATATATATATATATATATGAAATGTGAATATCATGTGAAATGTTTTATATTTTTAATTTAATTTAAAAACTTATTGTTGGGGGCAAAATAAACTAGAATAATGTCGAACTAAAAAATGTAGCTAGTTTTGATATTTTTTGGTAATTAGTGTACTTGTAAAAATGTCCAGAATGATATTCGACCAATTTTTTATATTTTTTTTATTGTTGTTTTAGATATGAAAGATTATATTTTATTCATAATTAACTTTGGAGTTCTGTTTATATCATGACAATGATGACTTTATATCATGACAATGATGACAGCAACAACCATCAATTTGACTAAATAAAAAATATCATTACAATTAAAACATTCGATTTATTACAATTAAAACATGGCTGTCTAATGTTTTTATTAGCTTGTTTTTTTTAACGATTTTTCATAAGGAGTTTAGGTAGAATAGACGTTACTACTAGATATGAAGTTTCAAACAATTTATATACCTATAACCTCAAACAAAATAAACAAATTGCATCAATAACGTGTGGAGTGGGAGGAAGTTATGAAGATGAGATAATGGAGCAAATCCAAACTCAATATAAATTTAGGTTCCATGCAACTTCTTCAGGTCTTAAATAGTAGAAAAGTAATCTCCACCGGTAACGGCTGTTGTAACCTGTATAATTCGTCCTCATTTCAAAATGACTTAATATTGGTCACTTTTATCACGTTGGTATTTAAGTTTAAACAAACATGAAAACTACAAAGTGCTATAAATATTAATGTCATTCTAGACATGAAAATTATGGGATATGGCAAGGGACATCAAGCAAGCATTCTTTAATGTGGTCCTACGTCCTAGGACAAACTCAGCCACCAAAAATGTCAATTTCTTCTTCGCTCAGTGGCAGCCAGCATGTAACTATCATCAAACACATTCAACATACATCACCCATAAACTAGTACTAATAATAAAAGCTTCTGAAATTGGTAGGAAGCTGACCCCAGATTTTAAAAAGCAGCTGAGGGGCTGGTGAGAAACAAATTAATGGCAAAGTACCGTGGCATATTCAAGCAAGCAAAACCACCCTCAAAGGCTAATAGCATACATACATTACATATATCCCATAAAAACACAGAATCACAACAGTCGTGTCACTAGGTCCACCTGTCCACAGCAACCAAAAATAAAATGCCATTTTTTTAGAGGGAGGGGGATTGAAGTTGCCATGTAGTCTTGTTTTCTGTTTTGTAATAGGATTTTTTTTCCCATTCCTCAATAAGTCTATCTTAAATATGTCTCGTGAGATATTAGTTCTCGTTATGCCACATGCAAAAAACTGAGATAATTTTTAGATACCTGCTCCAGTGTCCTCCTCAACTATTAAGCGCTCTCCAAAAAAAATGCAAAGTGCCGAAAGCACATTTGCAGCTCTAATTTCTCATTGAAATAGAGTCATCTGAGCCATGATGACCAACTTGACTAGTGCTTTCGCTGGCGGAGAGATGCAATGGAGTACTCAAATCTCCAAATGCAGGTTTATGTTCGGAATTATCTGGTACAACTGGTCCTCCTGCACCATCATAGATAGTTGTCTCCAGAGCTATATTATGCACTTGTTCTGCAAGCACGTCATCATTCAACACTCCATGAGTTTGAACATTGGTAAACTGAGCAGGGGCAGGCAAGATCCATTTCTCCCAATTACTTTGCCTCCTTATTTTGTCTCCCTATAATATAAATAAAGAAATAAAATAAAAACAAAAGGTTCAACAAACTGATAGAACAGGGAGAATTTGAATAGTCTAGTAAATTCTTTATACTAGATATTCCAATGCAATAATATCTTCATTCAAAATATAAACATAAATCTCCAATGCAAGATTCAGAAAGATAAATTGGTAGAAGATTGAAAATGACTTAAGGAGAAAGAAAGAAATTTAGATGTGAGAGAAAGAAACTCAAAACAGTTTCAATCAATTGATAGAACAAGGAAAATGAGAATTATCATTTTTATTCGATATTCCAACTGAAATTGTGTATCCATATAAATTGTAGACTAGAATTTTTGATGCAAATTCAGAAAAATACCTGCACTTCAACAAAGGATGAAGTTCGAATTGCATCCATTATAAGCTGGATATTGTCAGTCAAATCCAAGACCTGGCAGATGAAAATATATTCATTAATTATAATATAATGCTACAACTCACATCCAAATAGAAGAATTTTTAAGATAATAAATGCTTTAAAGGCAATCACATATGAACCAAAAATGCCATGATCAACATCAATATCAAAATATAAAGATCTTCATGGTTCACATTTGGTCTATAGACTATAACCATAATATCACAGGCACAGCAATGATTGTATCCATTAAATGAGCTACTTTAGCTGTTATTAAGTGACAGTAGTACCAATAATAATAATGACAGTAGCAAAACTTAATATGCTAAAATGAAAATAATGACAAACCCAAGAGAACAAATAATTAAAAAGAAAAAAATTAAAGGTTCAAATTCACATCTTAAAAGCTTTATATTCATCGGATATGGTTCATTGTGCATACATCATTCATGTATGGTTATATTAAATTACCAAACCCAAGTGTTTCCAGTGAAGGAAGCCTGAGCAACGGCACCTATGGCAGAAGGCCAACAAAAGCAAACAATATCCATTGTAACATATAAAATCCAGGGGATGTTTCATGTTTTCAACTTACTGGTGTTCAAACAGGATATGAATTACAAAAAAAAAATCATTTTAAGTCTATAAAAATAAAATAAACTTTCCATAAAAATCAGACCTAGCCTTGCCTTTTAAAAATTTCCATAAAAAAGTCTATAAACTTTCCTCAAGACACTAAAACAACTTTTTTGTTTCCAAGCTTAATTTAGCAATACACATCATAACTAATCAAGTCTAGCCTAGACTCCTTAAATAGAGCTGCATATAGTATAGAACACAAAAGTAGTATAACAGAAAAAAAGTATAGACATTCGCCAAAGAGAAAAGAAAAAGTAAAGACCATAACATCAATCCACCAAAATTTGGAGTAATACTAGCTTAATACAATTTGAAATAGTATAGAGTGGGATGCTAGCTTTTGCAATACGACAGGAAGTCTGCAGCCATGGGGAGAAAACACGTGCTAACACCATTGTCATGCTGGATAGCCATAGAACAAGCAAAACAAATTACAGCACAATATTTATCAATATAAAAACACTGCATATGCAATCAATCAGTAATGAACCGATCCTTTTCAAGAAGTACCTAAAATTAGTTACTATGTGGCTTCCATTAAAAGGTAAAAAATGATCAAATAAATCAAATCCATCTACTTCAGCAGTAGTTTAACTATTAACGCAAAACTAACAGCGCATAATCGTGTGTGTGTGTGTATTATGAGCCAGCTACAAAAAACAAAAGTATAATACATTTTCACCTCTCTCTCTCTCACACACAAATACAAGCAATCATATACCCCAAACTACTCACTTTTTTGAAGCCTGCAATTAGTTTTATGGGAACCCAGCCCTGGTCATCCATTTTCTGCCGCAAGAATATATCTTTAACTAAATTTTCATTACTGCAATAGAAAAATTGTGTTATTTTCTACAGCTACTTTCTTAACCAATAAAAAGGCAATAAAAAAATCGACAGACCAAAATAAAAGCAGTACCTAAAATAGTAGTCAATCTGGCTGACTATCTTATTATGCAACTGGGGGTCAGGCCCTGCATAATAAAGAGCATGATGTGGCATTGGAGGCACAAAGGGAACACCTCTTAGTGAATCCAGGGGTGGAGGTGGAGGTGGCGGTGGAGCTGCAACAAATACCACTGGAGGTGCTAGTTCTGAAAATAAATACAGTCATCAGAGAATATCTATATCCTGAAAGAAATTATCTAGACAATAATACAACATACCATGGAATCCCATGTGGCCACCAAAAGGTCGCAATGGTGGTGGATGAATAAATTGTGGAGAATTAGGAGGCATAGATGGCCTTATAATTCTTGGAGAAACTCTTGGTGGCACATGCATGTCTCTACCATTGAAACTTCGACGATTGTTCCAGTCTTGGTCACGCCTGTTCCCATAGTTATGATGGTTAGAACCATCTCCACGCTGGTGTGGACCACCATTACGATTTCTAAATGAATTACGCTGATGTGGATGATCACTTGACACAAATCCACTTCTCTGTGTTTGTTCTTTAGAAGAAGAGCTGTGAGATCCCGTTGCAGCTATTGAAACTTGGGGTGCAGACTGCTGCGTGTGACCCCCATTAGAAGATACATTTGTACTGTTGTGTTTGATTGGTTTCTGGCGAGTTGGTGCCATATTGTTTACATTTACATTATCTCCTCCGACTTGTCTTTGTGAAGAGGAAGAAGGTGTGCTTTCCATACCCTATAATTAGCACTTATAACAATAGCAATATTGACGTGCATATAAACAAATAGCTTATAAGAATAAGCCAACAAAGTGAAAAATTATAGCATTTCACAATCCATCTAGTTGCAAAGACACGGCAATTTGATCTAACATTATTCCCATTTCCCACATCACATAACTACAGAAGCAATGTGCATTTTCCATAACTTCAGACCAAAAATGTACTTCCATTTTCCAAATCGTTTTCCGAATTGTGCAGTAAAAATTATAAGAAAAATGAACTTGACTGTGAAGTACATAACATAACCGCGTATCCATCTTCCTAATCTACTGAAACATACTTCAAACTATATTTAGCATGATATCATCGGTGTAATTAATAGTTTTCTTACAGAAACAAAACCATTGAGAACATATGCAAAATCAATTCAACAACGCTACAAAAAGTAATCAGCTCTAACAAATCAGAATCATTGAAATAGCAATTTAACTAAAATACTATGGCGAATCGCAACGAAAACAAACCTCCGATTGAGGAACAGAAGATCCATCTAACAAACCCTTAGACGACTCCGATTTCGCAGTAACTCTAGCAGACTCCGACAACGCAGGCCACGAGTGTACATCCATAACCGGCCGAACCTCCGAAGAAGGCTTACTCCAAACAGGTCTCTTACCATTACCGCCATTGCGTTCACCTCCGTTATCAGAACTCTCCGCAACAGAGCTAGAATCATCAACCGTTCCACCTTCCGACGGAAAAACCTCCTCCGATGACGAAACAGCAACAACGGACTCCGATACGGAGTCCAATTCGCCGCGAACTACTTGATTCCACGGCGAAGAGACAGGAACTCGACGCGATTGAATGTTATCGGAAGAATGGTTACCGATCATAGCCATAGATAACAACGAATCTTTAGGGCTAATAACACACTCAAACGATGAAATGATCGACGTTAACAACGAAGATTCGATTCGATTCGATTCGATTAGTGTGTTTTATTCGATTCAGATGAAATTGTGAAGTGTGAAATGAAATGCGGTAAATTAGGGTTCCAAAATTTCTTGCGATCTAATCGCAGAGAATAATGAGAAGAATAAGAAGAGAAAGAAGAAGATGAAGAAGAGAACTTTGTTTTATTTGTGTGCGTGTGTTAGGAGAGAAGAATGCGTTAGGAAAGAAAGATTGTGAAACGTTTTTTTTTTTTTCATTCACTCTCTCGTTTTTAGGAGAAAGCGTCAAAGTTCCGCACGAAGTCTGACATTTATAGTTTTAATTTTACTCTCAAACGTAGCTGTAGAATCAAACTGAAGTGATTTATATCAAATTTAGCGTCAATTACTACGAAGGTGTCGGGTTTTCTTACCACGAAGGATGAGATTACGGAAATACCCTTTGTTTTGCTACGACTTTTTTTCACGTCGGAGTCTTGGTTGTGACGTGTGAGTGTTACGGATTGAAAAATGTGTTGCATTAGACTTAGCAAAGGCTTTTGACTCATACACTCCTCAAAATAACAAGCGTCCGTTTCTTTTGCTCAATAACAACAGTTCTTAATGCCTCTTTCCAAATATATAAAATAAAGGATAAAGCTAAAATGTAGTATCTTGCAAATATTGTTTGAGAAATTTAAGAAAATAAAATTTTAAATTAAAGTCATAATTACACTATTTTTATGTAAAAGTATTTTTTAAAAACAATGTTCTATAACACTTTTTAGTAATTTTTAGAGATAAAAAAATTCAATTTATTTTTAAAAAAATATAGTTGCGGTCTTTCCATTTTAAAATGGATTTTTAATAATTTTGTTTTGCGTCACATTTTTTTTGTCATTTATTTACCTATTTATTTATGATGTGGCGTCGTTTAGATATATTGAATGTCGACGTCAATAAAAATATATTTAGCAAGTGTTTTCACGTTATAAATGAATATGTCGTAGTGAAAAAGCCAGACAAAAATGAGATAAGGTCAAAATTCTTAAAAAAATTGTTAAATTGTGGGCAAGAAAGCCAATTTTTATATGGTAAGTAGAATAAAATTTGATTTTTTTGAAAATAGGAGACTAAAATGCATTTAAATTACCTGTATTTGATCTATAATTTAAACTAAATAAATCATATTTTTTGAATCATTTTTAAATAAATTGAATTATTTTTGTTTATATTTTATTTTGGAGGGTGTATATATAATTTAATTTTTAAAAATAAAATCGTTTAAAAAAAAATTGGTACAAAAATCGTTTAAATTTTTTAAAATACAAAAAGAGGAAAAGACTACATTAAAGAAAACATATCCACAAGGAGTGGAACACAAAGACGAGGAGGGGAATCCAAGATCTTCAAACTATTAATAGAAAATAATCCATCTTAGCAAAAAAAAAAATGCACATGCATAGGGGGTATGACACAACTCCACATTTAAGTCATAACTTAATCAGAGCTTAAATATTTCATACGACTCCAGCATAAAATATGCATAGGATGAATAAGTACATTGACTTGCTTCAAAGCATTTGGGATATGTATATGAAGGGGAGAGGATGAAATATTTAGTATTTCTCTTTTATGAAATAAAGAAACTATAAAATATTTCTAGAAGTAAGTTTAGTGTGATTCAACTAACAATTTTAAATTGATCCAAGTAAGAGTTTTGAGCCTCTTAAATGTGCAGTTATGATTCGATTCCTAACTCATTTGTATTAAAAGGATTTGGTTGAAAGGAGATAATCCATTTTGTTTGTCTCATAGATTTTCCGATGAAAATTAATCATAAATAACGACGGTGAAAATTTTGTACCTATATCATAGTATAAAAAAGTTTTAGTGTGATTGATTTTTTTTTGGTACATAGTGTGATTGATTATTATAATATTCTTTTAAGATAAAATTTAAAGTACCTCCAATTTAGTTGCATATTGATATTTGATATCTTATAGACAAATTTTATTTGAATTGACATTTGCAAAAATTAACGGATCATAACATTTTGTATGAGTGTTTGGGTTTGTTAAATGCTACAAATTTCAATTTTTCAAACTACAACACTCTTAGAAGTCTGATTTGAATCATCAAAATTGAATAGTGAATGTAAAGTGAAAAAAAATCAAAAATTGTGATTGCAAATACTTAATTTTAAAATAGTACCAGAAACTTTCGACGATTTATTGGACTACTTCGCATGATTGTTTGTTATCAAATATTTGATCAGATTATCTACCATTAATATCCGCACTCCACATTCAATAATAACGCGATAAAGGTATGTTGAGAAATTTTATATCAAATGCGAGATGACCTACGCAACATACATGTGTACATCAAAACAATTTATAAGAGTGTTTCAAATTATTAAGTTTTGTTTTTGTTACATCCCAAAGATAAATACTCCTTATTAGAATTTGAATCCTGGAGCTCTCTCTATCCATCTCATGTTCCTCCGGCTGTTCCCGCTTGAGCTATTCTACGGGACTCAAATTATTAAGTTTAGTAACTCTCATTGCATATTTGCATTTGATTATTTTGACCTAAATTCCTTTTGATTTTCGCGGGAGACATGGAAGAAGAGAATGACCGGGACGAAGAATCCGATAACACAGTCACAATGAGCACAATTTCTCACCACAATTTCAACGATAACTCTGAAACTCTCTGCATCTCCATCATCGAGGTTCTCAATTTCCACTTCCCATAAAACTCCCATTTTCTCGCACTGAAAATCTCAATCTAACAAACACTCTGTTAATGTTATTCTATCCTTTCAACACAGAACATGAGAGAGGATTATGGCTTATACGTTTGGCCTTGTGCTGTAATTCTCGCTGAATATGTTTGGCAACAGAAGCACCGATTCATAGGAGCTAACGTTGTTGAGGTATGTGTTTGTGTCTTTTTTTTTTTTTGAACAAATTTGTGATTTTTATATTTAATTTATTATCATATGTTGGCGCAGCTTGGTGCTGGAACTTGCTTACCTGGTTTGGTTGCTGCAAAAGTTGGTGCTAATGTCACTCTTACCGATGACTCCACCAGATTACAGGTATTACCCTATATCAGGCTATCACTATGTGTGTTTTTTTTAATATTCGGTATCCGACCAAATGACGACTAATTTGAGGGACACGAATCTCACGACACACTAGCAGAGTCTATTTAAAGCCATAGTTTTGCTCTGTAGATTGACTCAACAGTCAACACCGGAAGTGATTTAAACCCGAGACCTTGAGAGGAACACACTCAAAGGTTTCAAGCCTTCATCACTAGGCTTTTGTTTATTTATTGTTAAATAGTGGCTATAGCGGGGCTATACGCTATTGCACTGCGGAATTTGAAAAACTTGTTTTTGTTCTGCTATACACTATCTGGTACTAGTACAAAATATTGTGGACAGCGGCACTATAGCACTGTTGCGTAGTGGAATTTAAACAAACTGTTGTTTTCCGTGATACTCAATTGACAACACTTACACGGCTAAGTATTGCTTTGAATTCAACCGTTTTCTAGGTTTGTCAATATGACATAATGGTTTTCAATTTTCACTAGTATGATTTGATTATTTAATAAGGGAATTCCGAAACTAGTAGACCTGTAAAAAATGACTGCTGTTTGTTATTGACTTGCAGGTGCTTGACAACATGAAGCGAGTTTGTGATTTGAATAAACTTGAGTGCAATGTAAGCTATCACGGCAATCAAGCCTGTTGGAAAATTTTGTTTTTCATTTTATATTAGAATAGCACCTTGTGTACTGTATATAATATAATATATAGTGTGGACTTTCTGAAAGGTAGTTATAAATAATAAGTTTTTATTTGTATCATGTTTGTCTGTGTTGTCTGAATATTGTATTGGTTTCTATTTAAAGGTGCTAGGACTGACATGGGGCGTTTGGGATTCACCCATATTTGATTTACAACCTACAATTATTCTAGGCGCTGACGTATTGTATGACTCAAATGGTGAGAAAGGGACCGTTTCAGTTCTTTGTTACCTTCCTCTGTAGATTTGATGTACTAAAACATTGTTTCTTTTATATTATTTAGCTTTTGATGATCTCTTTGCCACCGTGACATTCCTGCTCCGAAATTCACCTGGATCAATTTTTATAACGTCATACCATAATAGAAGGTACTTTTCATTCCCTGTGATGCTCAAATATTGTGAAGATATTTCATCTTAACTTGAAATTTTGCATCTTATAATTTTTTTAATATTTTCTTAACTTAGCTATGTAATCGTTTGCAGTGGGCATCACCTTATTGAGTTCTTGATGAAAAAATGGGGCTTGAAGTGTCTCAAGCTTCTTGATGGGTTTTCTATTCTGCCATCCTTCAAGGCTTCTCAGATAAGTGGTAACATCCAATTGGTAGAGATAGCTCTAATGTCGGAAGATAATGCTTGAGGTACCTCAAAGGTTTTATAATAAAGTTTAGTAGTATTTGTAGTTTTAGATGACACTGCTGCTGCTATATATGTTGTTCTTCTTGTTGATGATCGAGCAATAGAATAGGACATGGTCATCCTAAAGTAATACCTCCTAAAAGGGATATTATACTTCTTTGCTAGATATTTAATGAAGAAAAAACAGGTTTCCTTTGTATTTTAATGTTGCTTAATGTTAAAACTTTTAGCAACTGGCAAGTAGCAAACTTTTTGGTTGTGGAATCGGGATTGCATGCATGAAACAGTTTTCCAGCATTATTTATTTCAACTGCTTTAAGAACTATGTTTGGGCTTGATTTGATTTACTCTTAAGAATCACCTAGGTTTTTATTGTCCAGTAACTGAATAGATGCTTACATGTTGATATTTGTTGTGTTGTCAAATGGTCATGCTTAAAACCCTTATGACTATTTTGAATCGTTTTAAAATTTGAGGTTTGCATTCTGTTGGTCATGTTTCTGACAAGACCAAGCTCTTACTTTTTCCCATGAAAATCATCACTTGAAGAAATAGAGCTCATGCGGCTGAACGAAACCTTTCTTGACTAATTACTTAAGACTAGTTTATAACTATATTTCTCAATTGATTTGCCAAAACAAACTTGAACTTTTATTACACTGAAATAAGAATACATATTTCTTTATAAATGAAAAAACACAATACTCTTGCCATCTTCAAAATGCAATCCACCAGTTTTCATACAATATCTTGTCTGAATTACCATAATTAACTTGAATTAAAATAATGCTTTCTAATTGATCCTTCTGCAGTCCTTTCTAACTTCTTGTCCACCATTGATGCTACTCATTTTGATCATGGACTTTGCAAAAGCATCATAGAAAGCTTGTTGTGAGGCGGCAAACTTAGAAACAAAATGCTTGGTTTTTGGGCTGTCAAGCAAAGCCTGATCAGAAGAAAATAAGGCATTTTGTTGGAGGATCAACTTGTAATATGTATTATCGAAAGCTGTCGAAGAAGGGTCCATCGTGGCGCCTGCATTTTTTGCCTGATTTTTCAACTGACAAATTGATTTTAGTTTTGTTGCAAATGATGGATTTAACAAAGGGTCCACATCATGTGTAGCATTAAAGTTTTGGATTCTGTTCCGGAAAGATGAGCAGTGAGAGAAACCTAAGGTATGCCCTCCTACATATGGGTCAAAACAAGTTACTTTGAACCCTATTATGATATAAATTGAAAAGCATGAAAAATAGTGAAGTTTTGGCTGATTTTAACTTTAGGAATAGCTTTACCTGACAGAGCTACCAAGTCTTTCGCTGACAATGCCCTTTGAGAGAAACTTTGTTGCAATTGTGATATGTTGAATGTTGGTGCTGGTAATTGTCTTGTTTCAATGGCTTTAGATGTTCTCCCATCCTTTCTTCCTTTAGGAACATCCCATTTAGGTCCTCCTGACTGTACTTAGATTTACCATCAGTTAAAACTTACAAATATAGGTTACCATATTTACAAGTGTAGATGCAAATAAAAAATATAAAAATAACAGAATTTAAATGAAGAGAACTCTGGTTCTTGGCTTTGTTTTATTACCAGATAAACCGCATCTCTTGCTGCGAGAGCAAGGATATCAGCACAAGAAACTACACCGGGACATTTAGCTTCTAATGCTTTCTTTGCATTATCAATGACATAGAATGCATGCAATGAAATGTTTGGCGGTCCGTCCTTTTCTGCTTTGTTGTTTCCTTTTGAATTTAGCAGCACAGACGCATCACATCCCTTCAAACATATATGAAAAAAATGACACGTTGAAATGAATAATCAAATCTATAAATGGTGTGGCGGAAAAAGGAAACAGAAAAAACAATGTTAAGAAGAAAGGAGTTCATTATAGCAATACTCGAACGAAGCAATCATGGAAGTGCATTCGCAGAAGTGCTGCTGGAACAGTTTTGTCCTTAGCAGTAGCATCCTTCACTGTCTTCAAAACAATAAACTCTAGATCATGGCATGTTTTATCATAGTAGTTTAAGCTCAGTGATTTGCCTGTAGAAACCACTGAAAACATGACAATCAAATTCAAGAATTTAACCATGACAGCCATGCTAATTAAGAGTACTTGATTATTTTTTAAGCTGTTATTACCTGTGGAAATCAAATATGAGTTGAATGGGTTTTTAAAGGCATAAAAGAGATTAATTATTAGATGTGATAATGTGGCCCTTGAAAACCAGTTCGTTAACTAGTATTGTCAATGAAGTAGTAATGTTTAAGCATTCTCATTACAAAAAGACAATCCACTTTATGCTCCTTAAACCAAAGGAAGGTTCAATTGTTCTGGTGTACAATGTTACTATTTTTTTTGAGTGGTGGAATTTCATAGTCTAGAGCATGTTACTCAATTAGAATAAATTAGTTACATGTTCAAACTAAATCTAGTATCATGCTATAATTGCATCATCTTCATGAGTACAATGGCCCATGATACATTATTATGTTTCATTGATTATTACATATTTTTGGCAATGACATTTCCTCTTTGCAATAACAAATTTTTAGCTTATAACATATAGTTTATAGTTTATAAGTTCAATTTGAAGAAAAAAAATTGTTGAGTAACTTTTTTTTTCTTTTTCATGAGATTATAACTTATTATTTTTTCTTTCAATTTTTTATGTCATTTCATATCTATAAACTAGTTCAACTGCTAATTTTATCAAATACTACAAATTCAATCTGTTAGTTTATTTATCTGTTATAGTATAAACTAACTCTTAAACTATAAGTTATAAATTCATCTATTATAACTTAACTTAGTATTAGTTATTTTGGAACAGAGAGAATATTAGTTATTTTTTATCAAATATAGTCTTCCTCTCTTGTAGTTCCGAAATATTGGTCCATTGTTTCTTCCGACGCTCTCCCAAATTCTCCAACAGTGTTGACCGAAATTGAGGCCATTAAGGCAAGGCCACGTCCTATTTTATTTTAAGGCTGTCTCCCAATAATTTTTTTAAAAGTTATGTTACTTTTCACATGGTGTTTTATATATTTCTTTTAACTTACTATTTCTGATCACGAAGGAAAGTATTTATTGTTATTATTTTACTTTAACTTTAGTCTTTTCAAAGTTTATATTTTATTATTTAAGTTTTTGAAACCATTTCGTATGGATGGGAGGGCTTTTGAGTAAAGTGGAGGAGAGAAAAAGAAGGAAAATATTCCTCCCTTTTTAAGAAAATGTTTTTTGTAGAGATTGAGAAATCTATACTCATTATTAATTTTAAAAAATATTATAAAAACATCAAAAGGATATTCTTGCTTCTATACCCAAAAAAAAAGGATATTCTTGCATAGTCACGTGACTAAAAAATTATATTTGGTCAAACTCACAAAAAATTAATTAAATAATATTTACTTTTCAAATTAAGAAACTGCATTTAGTATTACATTATTTTTATTTTATTTTTTTAGTGTGTGACCAAATGTAATTCCTTAGTCACGTGACTATCTAAAAATATCTTGAGTAAATCCTCCAAAATTATTTTTGAATAATATTTTGATTTTTTTTATATTAATAGGTCAATTTTATATGATGAAGAAAAATAATTAGCCCTCCATTTACGGTGTGAGACTATCATTCTTTAAAAAAAAAATTCATTTTTTCTGAAAACACTCCTCCCTCCCCCTCCCTTTTTAAACTCCAAAACACCATGAAAATAACACAATTTTTTTAAAGCTGAATGAGATCTTTTCTGATAACTATTTCTACTAAAATAGTTCGATAACTATTTGAAAACAAACTGTATTTTTGTCCGAAAGTACATATCCACATCCGAAATAATTTCGGGAGGTGAGAAGAGTTATTTCTTAACCATATTTATCCAAATCAAGCAATGCATCATATATATCATTGCATTTTTTGGAGGTACAAATACACATTGCTTATACTAGTAGTAGTAGTACCTAGCAAAAAATGCCTCTCCTCAATTAGTACTACGTAGGAGGAATGCATGAGGTGGTTAAGACCGATCCATCGCAATTATGTTTTTTTGCTATCATAGCTTGCATTCTAAGTTTTTTAATGATGCTAGCCATGTTCTATTCTATCAAAGCTATAACATGTTCTCTTACCAAAAAAAAGCTATAACATGTTCTATCAAATATATAATTATTGCAGTTGTTTTTCTGTTGATGTGAGTTTCTAGTTAAAAGGAATCTAATTATTTGAGAATTCTGCTTTATTTCTATGTCCAAACAGTTAAGTGATTTTACAAAAGGTATTGCATAATGCAAAAAAAAATTCTTTGTTTAAGATGAAAAGTAGCTATCAGGTGAGTGTGTGTGGGGCTAGTTGCAATGATGTACTTTTTAGGTCCATTGAGCCCTTTTTTGGTTAATTGAAAATGCAAACAGGCTAGTTAATCATGTTTTTTGACTATGATCCATTAAGATTAGGGAAATGATTACTGAATACAACGTCTGCATGATTTGTATATCATAAAAAAATGTGAAAGATAGAGCTAAACAATTCTATTTATGTACTTTCAAGATTCAAATAACACAATTTACGGTTTGTTTGATATTCTTGTATGTTTTAAAATTCTCATGTTTGAGAGTTCATAGGTCAAGTTATTTTGAGTTTGGTGTATGTTTGTGTCAAATGTCAATAAATTAAATTTGAGTTTTCACGTGTCAATGAAGGCCATGAAGTTTGAACTTAGAATCTTAGGTAGTTAATCTAAATTGTATGAATCCGATTAATTTAACTTTTTTTTACACAAATATTAGTTACGTTAATAGTTACATTAGTTTCTGAGATCGAACGTTGGACCTCCATCTTAAACCTCCTTTAATGTCCTGTAACCCAGAAACTGAGCTTCTTACACAGGACATGACTCAATTACATTTGATTCAGTTCTCTTGCACCACTTGTATTATTGCATTTGATTTTGAACATATATTCATATAATTAAAGTTCTAAACACAAAAAATGAGACCAGAATTGAAATGTATATTATTTGGTATTTGGTATACAACAATGTTTATATTCTTTTACATCATTTACAAACCCTATCAAATCAATGCTAAACAGAAAAAAAAATCAATGCTATCAAGACTCCAGAAAAAAATGTGTTGTAACATAATGCTTCTCTCTTGTGTTCTCAAAAAAATAATACTAAACTAAATAATAAAACACTAAACAGCTAAATCTATACTCAAAAAATGGCTAAAAGCAGAAAAAGAGCCACTGTAAATGCAAAAGCAGGTTTTATCTTAAATGAATGACTTGATGGTAGTTTTTCAGGATCATTAGACTGATTAGATGTTGGTTCAGGATTCACAGCAATGGCTGGAGAAACGGCAGGAGTGTGCGATCGATTAGCAGGTAAATTCGAGAGTTCATCATCATAACCTGATAATAACATATTATATCTCATTAACAAAAACTGTTGGAGAGGTAAATGAAATGATGCTATAAGGTGGAATTGTACTCACAATTAGATTCTTTCCAACCGAGATTCATGTTTTCACGATCAAAGACTATCCGGTAACCAGTCATGAAGTTTTCTGCAAAAAAAATATAATGATCAATATGCGGACAATGACATTATTTTTTCACAAAACCAAACATTTATTTATTTAGATCTTTAATTCGATTAAAATACTCACGTCCGATGATATTCACATTGTTGCTTTTCAAGACAGCCAAACAAAGAACATTGTTAACATCCTGGAATTAATACCATAAGAAGAATTTGAGGTTAAGAGGGATGAAAAACATTATATATCAACTACACGAATAACAAATTTCAAATTTTATGCTCTCACCCGACCACTAACCATTATTATGGGATCCATGACAAAAAAATTGTCTCCGCCTTTCATCGTCAGGTTAATATTCGGAACATGAACCGTCTGGTTTGATCTGGAAACAAAATCAAAATCTTAAGCTAATATGTAACTAAGACATTTTACAGTTGATAGAATGAGAAAAATTTAAATAACTTTAACAATCTCCAACTATATTTAACAATAAGTGTTTGGCGATTAATTTGAAAAGAAAAACAAAAGAATTCTCTCAAGCTATAAATTAGAATCACCTTAAGTCATAGCAGTACTCAAATGGAAGATCATCAGAATCAGAAAATGAATGTCTTTGTAGTTTAATCTTTGAATCAAACTGCAAAAAACAAAGGAAAAATTAAAAACAACTCATGTGATATGAAATGAAACTCTAGTTGGTTAAGATTACTTACACTTTGAGTAATTTGCTTATAAGCCGGGTTATTTAGGTATGTATATGAGGTACCGGTGTCAAATATTGCATTGAACTCAAGATCAGCGATTATTCCTCCCACAATAATTTGGGTGACAGTGATATTGTAAGTTGAACTGCGAAAGAGATAGCTCGTGTTAAAACTTCAAATACACGGTGCTTGTGCTTCTAATACAGACCTTTTAGAAAATAGTTTAAAGACGGACCCTTGAAGTTAACTTGTTATAGAAGGTTAATCTAATTTCTTATCAGTCAAGAAACCTCAATATTATTGCAAACTAGTAAAAACACAAATGAAATCTAAGATATATGTAAATATATTACATAGTAACCACTTACTGCGATGGTCTAATGTTGAATGGTGTTTTTCCTTGGTCTAAGCTGCTAGTATTATCCCCAAAGGTGATTCTTCCAAAACCATCATCACCAAAACACATTGAAAAAGAATTTGAAGTTAGGCCTTGTTTGGCTAAGATACTTGGAACTGATACATCACTCATTCCTAGTCCAAACAGACCATTTGGAGCTGCCCCATTCAGAAAAGCTCCTGTTTGAACTTGTCCACAACTGCAACATATTCAATCAACAAATGTTCATGTTGCTAAAAAATCAAGTCCCAAAAACAAAAAATTGATTCTATAATTCAATAGGTTATGGAAATTTAGAGAGGAAAATATGACACTCCTCTATAATTTTGTCACAAAATTTACTGATGTATGATGATATTTTTTTGTCTCTAATGTTAATGCTTGCACTACAAGAAAAAATTTCTTTTCCAAAAGACAAAAATCTGTCGGAAAATTAATCATTCCGACGGGTTTTCAACTGCCGTGGGGACGCCAGTTTCTGATAGTCAGCCCCTGTACATCGGAATGCCTTTATTTTATGTCTATTAGATTCCCTTTTCTGACAGACTAACCCCTTGGAATTTGAATTTTAAAAATGCATGTTACATATTGAGGTCCACACCCATCAAAAAGCCTTAACCGTTACTATTAGATTCCTTTTTCCCATAGACTAACCCCGTCAAATTTGATTTGTCATTTTCGTTAAGCACGTAATTTACCGAGGGAAAATCTGTCAAAAACCCTTTTTTTGAAATTCCAAAGGAAAGACCATTCATATATGAGATTTTTCGCAGCAATGTCGGGCCAGTCGAAAAAAACACATAGAAAACAAGGGTTATACTTATTCCAGTAATGTTAATTTTTATATTTTCCTAATAGTAATGTAGGATGACCTAATATATATTCCTAACTAAACTTCTTTATATATGTTGTGTGTGTGTATGTGTGTGTGTGTGTGTATCTAAACTCAATAATATATCATCGCAAGATGCTGAAAATTTACCCAAAAGTAATCCGCGGATTAGCATGCTTAGTTTGATCATCATGATCTGTAATTAGGTGCAAAACATCCTCTACCAAGAAACCAGTAGTTGAAGTATTTTCTGATAGATATTCAACTTGATATGGACAAGTGCCACTAGATGAAGAACATTGTCTCTGCTGTTCACATAAGCTGCTATTGCATGGAACATTTTTGCTAGATGATGATCCTTTATTATCATAGATATTAAACTCGATTTTCTGTTAAGATAAAAAAAGTAACAAAGTAAGTGTCATTAAATTCAAATAGTACACATAATATAAAAGATTAATTTCTATGTATTGACAGTGTAAAACATATTTACGCATGTATTCAATCAAATCGAACAAGTGTCACATTTATAGGATTAGTTCCTCTATTATCTCGACAAATATCTCCATGATTTAATTTGATTGGATGCATGTGTAAAATAAATTTACGTTGTCGGTGTATTTAGACCTATATATACCTGTCCTGTTGATATTTGTATGCCACGGACACATTTGGTACAGTTGCAAGGGAGCCAAAATAAGTCACTTCCAGTATCCAATGCAACAAGATATGATGAAGCTGGTGTCCCAACAGAAACATTGGCGAAATGCAAACTGAAATCCAAATATACACATAAATATTATCATCCACAAGACCAGAACAAGAATGCATAATAATGAGCTAATATATTTGACACTTTATTTTTGCCATAGGTGAGCACGCCTTGTGCTGATCTAATGAGCTAATATATTTTATTTCTTTGGTTTTTTCAAAAAAAAAAAAGAAAAAGAATGCATAATAAAACGCATGTTAAATTTTAAAGAAAAGATAGATACATAATCCAGAAAATGAAATGAAGGTTTTAGATAAGCAACTAATTTGCAATGATCAGGGCCTGTGTATAATTATTTATCTAGCAAAATAAAAAATAAAGTAAAATTATTTTTGTCTAAGCTATAAACTGTTTCCATAAACTATCTCGGAGAATTTTTAAAATAAACTGGAAATGTCTTAAGCTGTTTTGATTAGTTCTCCTAACTAATCTCACAAAGCAAAACTTTTTCAATAAATAAGCTCAAATAGGTCAATTCAAACATACCCTATTTAAACACTAACATATTTTAAAATTTTGTGTAAATTTCAAAATTATAGAATAAATCACCAATTCAATCTCTACAAAAATAACTTCGATCAAATAATTTCTTGTAAATTGGCTAGCTTAATCTCGAAAATTATCATCTAAAAAGGGAAAAAAAAACTAATGTAAAAAATTATCAATCTCAATAATCAATTTTAAAGACTAATGTCTTTGTTTCTGAATCACATAAAAAATTCAAAACTCTCTCTCTTTCTTTTCTTTTACTTTTCTAAAAAGCAGTTTCCCATGTGAACTTTGTTCATGTACCAAACACAACCACATGTGGTTGCTATGTCATAGAGCAATCATAAAATATATGATCGTCAGGTATGAAGTAAAAACACTTCTCAGATTAAGTGTTTAAGCGTGTTCCAGTATGGTACCCGATATATGATGTACTTACGATTATATATTGAATTATATTATTTTCTCGTGATTTTATCTATTTCGTATCAGTGTCTGTGTCATGTCTATGTCTATGTTCGTGTTTCATAGAGAAAATAAACCAAATCAAAATAACATAACATAAAATTAACAAATGTTTGAAAAAAAAACTTACTATCCAAACAAACCAATCTGATAAGTCGAATTATCAGGAGAAAACGTAAGAAGCTTCTCACCACCGCCGGCAAGACGCCGGCCACGGAACACACGGTCTCTATGGGCCATAGCAACATAGTATTCACGAGTTCCTTTGTCAGGTACTTTGTCAATACCAAAAATACCCTTGACCGGATCAGAAAACCGATGGTGGATATCAAAACCAAATGAAGTAAAACCATAACATTTCTGTGATTGTGAAATTAAACATAATAATAACGTTAATAATAATATTGAAGAAAGATAGAGAGAATTATTATGGGTTTGGTTTGAGGTGAAAAGTGAAGCCATATGAATATGAATATGATATGAAGAGTTGAATTGAAGTTAGAAATAGCAATAGCAATAGCAATAGGTATAGTAATTGTGATGTGAAAATTGTTAAGAAAATGAAAATGAGTATGTTTTGTTTTGTTTTGTTTTGTTTTGTGTTGCGCGTGTCAAGTAAATGTCAGTGGCAGAGTCAAGAAGCGTGTAATGAGAAACTTCCGTGTGTATTATGAAACATTCATGTGTACTGTACACAATTTATCGTACGTTAGTCAATTCAACATTTATAGGTAGGGTATAAGTCGATCAGAAAAAATTGATTACATTGATCATTCAATTCAATCTAAATTGAGAAAAAACTTAATCGAATCAATTAAAAATTGATATGGTTCGGTTTTCATATTCAGTTTTTAGAAACTGAACAACTGATGAACTAAATTAATGGTTATATTATTATATATTTATTGAGTTTAATTAGTTCATAAAAATTAATGGTATTCATTATCTTGATGGATCTCTATAATATATCAAATAATATTTAATTCTTTTAAAATTTTACATAAATAATCTATATAATATAAATTTTCAATCTACTAATAAATTTTATAAAATTATATTCGTTACAATGATATAAACAATTTGTCCACTATGCAGAAGGTTGTGCATGGTAGACTTTTATATAAATGAAAAGCATTAGTCTTGAAGAAAAAAAATGTAATCTGAACAGTAGTATTGTAAGTCAAAGTCTTCTTTGTCATCCGCGATCGGTGGTACTAGTATTGGAGAACGGTGGCTCCTTTTTTTTTTTTTTTATTATCTTTCATATTATATTTATAGTTTTTTTTTTTGGTAAGATATTATATTTATAGTTTAATTTGAAATATTTATTCAACTCCAAAAATTGATTGTAAAGATCAACTTCTTTCGATCTATGAATCTTTCTTTTGCATATTGACTTAATGATTTATTAGTTTTTTTAATGATTATTAATTAATAAAGTTGGTGAGCAAGAACGTTTTGCTGGTGAAAATCAGTTTTTCTAGCTGAGAAGAAGCCAACAACTGCATCCACTTGAACTTTAACCTTTTCCTAGCTTGAAGTTTTCTATACTATTATTATTTTTTTATTTATTATATTTTTCTGATAAGGATGTTGCTAAGTCTTTTTCAAAAACTTATCAGTACTTCGACGGCCCATCTTTCTATTGAACTTAGGCCTGGCTAGCTCCTTTATGGCCCAATCAGTACTTGGGCCGGTCTGGTATCTAAATAAGTTACATAAGTTTGAACAACATTCATATAATTCAGTAATAAAATGTTAAGGATTTAATTTGTACAACCTGATGATGTTTATTTTTTTATATGAATCTAATCAAATCAAATCAAATATTATCATATAGATATTTATAAAAACATTTTATAAACAGATATAACAAAATGGCATTATAATATGATTTTGAGTAAAAAAAATTATAATTGATTGAATTGTATGCACCTATAAACGTTTCGTGTTTGAACTTTTTTTTTTGAATAAATAGAAGACTTAAGTCCAAGAATAAGATTACAACTTAATCACACGAGGAGTTGAAACTCCTCTCAAATCCGCAAAATAAAATTGAATAATATGAGTCGGACACTGCCTATAGATTATCACTGAACTACCACCCTCACAACCCAATGCTGCTAAAGCATCAGCACAAAAGTTAGTTTCACGAAAAGAACGACACACTTCTACTATCCAATCATTTTCCAATTAGTGAAGAACATGCTTAATCAAACTACAACCAACATCTCTCCCTCGACTCTTAGCGTTTAAAGTGTCAACACTAATTAACCTTTGAATCTACAATAAGCTCGATCTTGCAAAAACCACGAGATCAAGCCAAGTCCAATATAAGAGAAAACTCACTAAAAGTAATTAAATAAAATTTTCAACAAATATGAATCAAACATTTTCTCAAACTTATGTGACATTGTAATAGTAGTTACTACTTTCAATCTTTAATATAAGAGAAATTTTACTTTTTAGATACAATGAATAACTAATATATTTAATCTATATTATAGTTCAAATACATTAGTTACTCAAATGTATCTAAAATGTAAAATTTCTTTTATATTAATATTAAAAACTAAAAAGAGTATATTTTTCCCAAAAGAATGTAAGTATAGTATAGTAGTGCAGTATTACTTAAAATATTAAAATAGCAATATTACTTAAAATTTGAAATTTGTCACATATTGTCAAGGGTTGGTAGTAGAGGTAGCCCCAAAGGAGCATGGGGTGTGAATTTCAAAGTTTTTAATAGCAATCACCAGTTCACCACCTTTTAACCAAATTACCTTCATATTTTTCAAATGCATTAATAATATGTCAGAAACTTTCAATATTTGATTGAGCTAACACATGCTCCACCACTACATGCATGAAGTAAGAAAATGGTTAGTATTATTAAATTTATTAACAATTAGTTTGCATTTAAAAAAAAGAGTAAAGGAAGAAAATAATGCTGCTTGAAAAGAATGGAAGATAAACACTTAATATGGTAGATGACTGAACAATGGTAACATTGATGGAGTTGGTGACTCGTGAGGACAATATGGTTTCATACTTTGATGTGGTAACATTGCATGTTTGTACATTTGAATTTTTTTTTGTAGAAAGTACTCTCTATGTTTTAAGTTAGGGGCTTAGGGCTCATTTCTTTTGGATTGTTTAAAAAACATTTTTATATAAATAATTTGGAGATTATTCTTTATAGAATTTCAAAAAGAGTATAAATTATAGTTGAAAAAACATTAAAGTTTAAAATTGTACATGTTAAAATTATTTTTAATTATCATGATTGAAAAAAGAATTTTTTTTTTTTTAAGAATAACCTACACATAATCATAACTAAAACATGAGAAATTATTTTTGAAAAAGCTACACATAAACTGTTTGCTTATAAGACCCTTTAAAAAATAGCTCTTTTCTTTTTCAAGATAAACCTAATGATTCAGTAAATCAATCAGGCTCTTGCTAAATAGTAACTCCTTAGTCTTTCCCAATGGAACCACACTCTGTTTGCTAAATAGCTACATTTTTTTTTTCTCTCATGTATTTTCAATTTTCACATCTCAACTTTTATGAACTTTTTTTCCTTTCAAATTCCAATCTTATCCCTTTTCCATATTTGAGTAGTTTAAATTCCCACGTTATTTTTTCATGTTTTTTTTTTTCACTTGAGAGGAATATGACTTGGTATTTATAGGATTGAATTTAAATTGAAGATCCAATCTTAAAAAATGTATTAAAAAGAGCATATTTTACATTTTTAATAGGTTAATTACACAATTTTTAAGATTAATTTATTATATTTAATTCTTTAACAAGTGTCTCAGAGTAATTACCATTTTTCACATATAAAAGCCGCAAAAATTAAACTTTTATGAATCATGTTAACTAGCTCCCTTAAAATAGTTAAGAAAACAAAAAGTATAAATTTTACATTAAACATAACATTTTCTATATTTTTAAAATGTTGACTACACAAAATTCAATACTACCTCCGTCTCAAATTATAAGACTTATTTTGATCACTGCACGTTCGCCAATGTACAATTTTGATCATTACTATCTTTAATTGTGCATTAGTAAAAATTATAAAAATTTGTTATCTTGAAAATACTTATCAAGACGAACAAACAAGATCTTATATGTTAATATTTACATCTATAAATTATGAAAAAAAATACGGTCAAAGCAAGATACATGAAAAATGTCATTTAGTCAAAATGGATCTTATATATTGGGAAGGAGGTAGTATAATTTTATTTTACTATCTTTTGCTTTCTTAACTAGTGTTTCATGCCAATACTCCTACTACTTTCTATACTTTATTGATCACCCCTCACATTAAATGCATTAACTGATAGTTTAAGGTTTGACAAATGATAAAAATCGACCTTTTTGTTGTTGCATTGATACCAAATGAAGCAAGCAAAACCATCCAATCTAGTCATATCACTATAGACTTTAGAGTCATAATACAGTTTCCTCCACTATCCTATTTGTATAAGTGTAACTCTAAGCAATGCCACATGTTTGGCTGTAATATTGCCTTCGTGATACCGATCTCATTAATATAGTCTGCATATTGAATGGGACAGCACTTAGGTGTACTTATTTGTGTAATCATTTTATTGATGTTCGGTTTAAGTTTTAATTGAATCAATAATCTAATCTATGTGACGTGTTATAATTGGCTTTGAATCTAAGTTTGGTCTTTTGAATATTCTTTGAATATTAATAGTATTTGTCTGCCATATAATTAATTGAAAAAACTTAAACAGGGTTTATGCATGTATGGATTCGCGATGAGTTTGACAGAATCACAATGAAAACATACTTGTATTGAAGCTCAAAAGTATTGTATGTTTGGATTCGCTCTCAGATTGACAGAATTAAGGTGATCGTTACAATTTTGACGAAAAATAGCTTCAACAAAATCAATGTGTCAACATGATTTTGCTAAACTCGCTGCTCATCTAAACATTTTAGTCTAAATCACAACCACACACCGTGATTCTGTCAAACTCACAGCCGATCCAAAGATGCAGTTAAAAACTCAGAATGGGGATAATGATAATCCCAGGGAACCACTCACTTGCACCATGACAAAGTGAGACTCCTTAAACTTTGGCAAGGTAAAGATAAAATAGAAGTATAGGACAAAAGAGAATGAACACAAGATAGAAAAGGGTCATCTACTCATATGAGTCATATAGTACATATACAAGAGGCTGAAAATGGTTTATCTCAAAATTTTCTTTACACTAATTTAGTACAATGATATTACATAACTGCATTAGCTCTCAGTAATCAAATGTAAGACCTAGAATTAAATAAGCTTATAAACAAAACAAAAAAAAAACTCTTTTACTGTTCGCGCTATTCATATACAAACAAAATCACATATCCCTTCTGCATAATGGGCAAGAACCATGCCTTAACAGCCACATATCTATGCAAGGAAGGTGAAACATGTGATGACAATGAGGTAAACTTCTAACTGTCTCTCCAAGTTGAAAGTCCTGCAAACATACCAATAATAAGAAAATGTCAATATCATAATCAAATTGGTAGGTAAGCACTGATATTATCAAGAAAAAAGTGTAAAAAAGACCAACCTGAAGGCAAACTGAACAAGAAACTTTCTCCCCTGATGCATCAATATTGTCAGCTGTGATTTTGATTTTTGGAATTTTCGCAACCGAATCTACGGATAACCCTTTAGAACCACCAATGTCAAAGATGTTTTGAACCTCTTCGAAGCTGGTTTCAACAGCACCCATCTGATAAAAAAGATCACAGGCTCAGAAATACTATGAGACATAGATTGAAGTATTGAACATTGCAGCCAAAATTCTATCTCACTAATACATTCTTCGGCCACTATTATAATCAAACTCACTTTTTAAGTTCATTGAATAACTGATATATCTGATCTATAATACAGATCACCGGTTATTTAACAAACCTAAAATGTGATTTTTTTTCTTTTCAATATTGACCGGAGGGTGTAAGTCCGAAACAAAACGTACCTGACTCTGAACAGCACTCAACATAGCAGGACCTATCCTCTCACGCACAAGTCTTCCACTCAACAAGCTAGCAATAACATCAATCTGCATAGCTCAAAAGGATCAAAATTCATGTTACAAATTGCGCCATTACGAATGTGAATGATAAACAAAACTCAAAAGGAACCAAAACTACACAATCATGTAACTACATAAAAACCTTCCAACACAAGAAAATATCTCATTCTAACAAAACCTACTCACCAAGTATAAAAGACAACCAATCCCAGATTCATCAGAATGCCAAAGAACAAGAGATGATTCAAACACTTCAATCGAAAAAACAGCTCCTGATATAGCACCAACAGCAGCACCTCGAATGAAACCACTTTCTGTCTCTTGTCCTATCAAAGCTCCTGTCATAGCTCCCAATAATGTTCCCACTGCACAACAAAACAACCCATCAATGATTAAACCTAATTCACCTCAATGTTGAAAATCCAAACAATAGAAAACATAAACTACAACTTTGGTTGTTTTTTTTTTTTTAACATTAAAATAATCAAATAAAACAATATATCAAAAAATTGAACAATCCAACCCAATCAACAAAATATCTTTGACCCATTTTCCAAGTTTCATTTTTTCTTCTAAATTTCACATAAACAAACCACAAATTCTCAAATTTTCATCTCAAACACCAAAATTAAAACACATTGACATTGCAAATTCACCTCAAAAAACAGAAACAAACAAAGAACAAGAACAATAATTACCTAATGCGAAACAAAAAGTCAAGATCGCAGAGAAAATGTTCCCAATGATAGCAGAAATTGCGAGAGTACCAATTTGTTTAGCCTTATCAACAAGATTCCCAAAAGAACCGAACAAAGATAAACGAGAAGGACATGGATTTGGTACGAAATCCATCTAGGTTTAATTTTTCTTCACAAATCGACACAAACAACAACAATTGGTAAAGTATGTTCGGTTAGATTTGATGTCACAAAACACAAACACAAACACAAGATTTGGGTTTAAGAAGAAATAAATAAATAATAATTAAATAATTAAAAGAAGAATAATAATAAAAAAAGATAAGAAATTTGTGATATTTATAAGAGAGAAAGCTTAATCTGTAAGAGAGAAAGAGAAGATTGGAAGAAACTACGATCAACCAACTCGCATTTAAGGCCTTTCACCACACCAATTTTTTCTCTCTCTATTTTCTAATTTTCTTCTTAAACCGCAAATAATTTGTTATTAGGCTTAATTAGATTCTAAAATAGGATGTCTAATTAAGTTTATTCAGATCACACGACTCTCTTCTAGTTTGATGAAAGTTATAAATTTGAAACTAAGTTTAGGCATGCAACAACATTCTGTATTTAGTAAAAAAATTTGGATAACTTATAAATTAATTTATATTTGTATATGAGATTATAGCTTATAAGTTTGTTTAATAAAATATTTGATCAATAAAATATTTTTAGTGGGATTAGACAATTTTAAAAAAGTAATTTGATATTTTACACATTAGAATCTCAAATTGCTAAACACTTAGTAGTATAATTTAAATATATGGTGATCAACTTATTAATTGTTCTAATTATAAGTGATTGTTGATTTTAGGTTTTAACACGCCAAACATACAATCGAGACCGTCAATCACTCAATTGTAGTCTGATTCTAAACTTTTATATTTGATATTACAGTAAGTGTGTCAAAATCACGATAATTAATTGTAATTTTGCATAAATTTCTGTAAAATTACTGTGGATCACTTTAATTCTGTCACAATAATACTAAACATGCACTCAATTATATTTCAAAACTTGCGTTCAATTTTGAATTTCATGTTTTGTTTATCAAAATCATCTACCCTTGCTATCCTTTCATGTTTATGAACTTATGTCTGTCATAGTAATTATCTAAAATGAGAATGGGATGTTTAGTTTTAAATACAATAGATAAGATAATTTTGACATTACACTTTTAAAATTAAATTTTAATTTAAAATATTCAAACAAAATCAACTCAGAACAATCATTTTACATTAATTATCTAAACATAAATTAATTTGGTTCAACTCACTTTTAATCAAAAACAATTATTTCAAAATCAATTATATTAAAATATTTAACCTCATCACCAAATCAAATACACATTAAATATAAACAAAAATTAGTTAAAAAAAAAGTTTATTTGAGACCAAGAGTAATTAGTATATATACAAAAGAAAGAATAAATTGTTAGTCAAATAAAAAAAAAAAGAATAAACTGCTTTCATACACGAGTCAATAAGGTGACAATAGACAATAGAAAGGAAATAAAAAGAAGGTTCTTTTTGTTTTGACCACTAATCTCAAATCATATGTATGATTAATCAACCACAAAAATGGTCACATGAAATCAGTTTGTTTTTACAATTTAATTTGATGGCTTTCGTTGCCTGCCATTTCCTCCGCAAGTTTTATAATCATTTTCTTTTATGAAAAATGCTAAACAGTATCCAAGGGCATTAGTTAAGTATATTAAAAAAGGAAATTTTATCTAAGAAATTATGCATTTAATATATCTGTCTTAGAACTTATGTATTACTTTTATCGTTTATTTCTTTTTTTAGTATGCTTAACAAGTGCCCGGGAGCACTGTTTAACATAACCCTTCTTTTATTGTTTAATAGTAATCATTGACCCATACCATATTCCTTAATACACTACTCATTTAATTTTCCACATTTTTGAACATTATGTTATTATTATGTTATATATACACTAGTGTATTAATTTAATAATTTTTAATATTATTATCTACTAGCGTATTTTTTTAATGATACTAGTGTATTTATTTTAGTGATAATTTGGTGTCTAAAATGGAGTATATTCAATTTTTTTATTTCTAGTATTGTGTGTGTGATGAAAATATCTTCATTGGATAGGGTTAGTAGGTGGGTTGTAGTAGACTTTACAAGGATAGGTATGGGACAAAATAAATATATATGCACGTTGTATTTAATGTTGTTAGTATTATTCTTCCAGATCTATAATGTGTCCTTGCAAAGTTGCAATGGATTTGATTTAGCATGATCTACTAACTTGCTATTTGTACAACTTTTTGATTAAAATTATTAATTTATACTCCAAAAAAAAATTAACATATGAATTTTTATTTTATATTGATCTCCTTGTTATTAACTTTTAAAAAATTGCATGTATGCTTTTGTTTTTGGTACAATGTACATGTAGTTCCGTTTGTATAGTTTTCGTGTACGTAGTTTCATCACTTAATAATTTTGGTCATGTAAATAGAGCCGGGTATATATATGGGTTCAGATCTACAGACCAATCCGTTTAATCTTTTGGTCTATTTGTGTTTTGATCCGCGTGAATTGAACCATTAAAACCGTATGTTATGCGGATTAAATCTTTTAACTTAATGCAAAACACATGTTAAATTTGTACCCAAAAGGAAAACATATATTCAATTTTTTACAAAGAAAAATAATAAACACATGTTAAATTTACTACTGTAATATATTTTTGTTGATATTCAATCAAAATAATTACTCCTTAAATATTTGTATTAAACTTTTTTAAATTAAATGAACAGTATATCAAAGAAATTATTACTATATTAATTATTTGTATTAAATTTCGATTATGTACCAACAAAAATTGTAAAACAAACACAGCCTACAAACTTTGTGCTTACAAATTATAAATTGTGAACTTAATTCAATTTTTAATTTACGGACACTATATATACACTATATATAATACTAGTATGTAACTATGCATGAATTCGTGAACTAAGATCCGAAACATATCTATTTATTCACTTTCAAAAATGCGAAAATTTTAGCCATTATTCTAACCAAAAAATGAGTGAGATTTCATGGTTGGGAGACTTCAAAATAGTTGAAACTTGAAAGAAACATTCAAGCTTGGCTTGTGGTCAAATATCGTTCGTATTCATAATAGTAGAATAATTTCCTCTAAGATAATTCAAATTCAAAGTATCAGCTGGCGGTTCTTTGGCTTCTCTTTAGTTAGGTACCCCAATTATACGAGCAATACTTGCACAGTTATTACAAACACAAATTTAATTCATTCAGGAAGATTTATAACAGCATTAAATACAAGATGTATATATTTATGTTGCCCCATAACACAAATACTAGTACTATACTACTTACATTGTAGTTTTGGTGTAGTATACAGTTTCATCACTTAATGATTTTGATCCATGTAGACCCTCCTATCATCATTATCATTATTATAAAAAAAATCTAACTAAAATGTCTATAAATTTTAGCTTAAATGGTGAAAAAATACCGAAATTATTAGGTCAAACATTTATGACACAGTTTGAACTCTGATATAATCATTTCACTTAGCTTTATGTGTATCTTAATCTTTTATCGGTTCTACCACAACGACAAAAAAGTTTAATAAGTAGATTGGACAAAAAAATAATTAAAAAATGGAATTAATTTTTTAATTTAATGTAAAACACATGCTAAATTTACTAATAACCGGTAGAAATTCATCTATTTTTGTTGTCATTGACAAATTTAATAAACGTTTCATTTATATATTATTAAATGTGTCCTAGTCGACAAAAAATCTTTACAAATGCGCCACAAAAATGTTTAAATTTATAGAGTAAAAAGTCTTTCCAAATGCGTAAAAAAACGAGTTAAAGAATAAATTTGATCACAAAACTAATTATAAAATGAGATATTATAGTTTATAGTTTTAGGCATAATTAATTTTGAAGTACACATAAAAAGTGAAAGGATCCGGATTCGACCCTAAACTTCGATAGTCTGACCTAACAGTTTTGATATTTTCTGTTAGTCGAATTAGAGTTTGTGAACTACAATAAATCTATCTTTTTCTTTTGTTGTATACATACATGGAAGAACCTGAGTTCAAACATTAGTTATAAACGTTTGATCTAATAATTTTTGAAAATTTTCTATCAGTTGAATTATAATTCATAACTAAAATTAATATTTTTGTATCAACTATCTAATTTCGATCTAAATAGTTCAAAGTTCGTTAGCAAGATAAATAAAAACATGACTAATGAACTGTTGGAGAAAGTGCAAAAACTATAAAAACTACTCCCTCCGGTCCTTATTATAAGAAGAAATTTGCTTTTTAAATACATAGAATGTTTGATGTATCTAATTTATAATATAGTCTAAATACATTAAACATTCTATGTATCTAAAAAACAAATTTCTTCTTATAATAAGGACCGGAGGGAGTATTATATAACACAAATTCAAAAAATGCTCTCTTTTTCTTAAGCCTTTTTTCTTCTATTGTTTATTAGAGAGGGGTGGTTTTAGGTCATTTTGGCCCATAATCACCTTTTAATATTTGTTTTTTCTTCTCTTTTTATATAAATAAGTGAATTTTTCACATATATTGTTTTCTTTTGTGTGCTTTTTTTGTGATTTCGCCATCTGAGTGCGGTGTTACGTTGTCCGTCGTCTTGTGCGGCGCTTATTGATTTCCCGAATTGTTGAGGTGTTCGTTTGTTTTTTTTTGAACGATCGATTTCAGTGAATTACATACTCAATCAATGATTTAGGCATCAACGTTGCTTATCCGAAGACATGAATATTCCGGTAACTTTAGTTTTATCATATTATTTGTAGTAGACATTTTGCCGTTATATACTATTAACTTAGATATTATGAGATTGTTTGCAGATTCATCCTTTACATTTTTAGTAATATCGAATATGTAGTTGTATTTGATGTACTACCTCCGTCCCATTTTATAACCCAGTTTAATTAAATGTACTATTTTTTTTTTTTGGGCAGATAGCCTAGCGGCTAGGAATTCACCTCTTAAAGGTGAATAAGTGGGTATACCGGGTTCGAACCCCGGTCCCTGCACATATGTTTTATTTTTACTGTATTTTTCTAAAAGTATATAAATGTAAATATTATTCTATAAGATCTTGTTTGATTTGTTTCGATACATATTTTCAAAATATCAAATTTCTATAAATTCTACTAATAGACAGTTAAAAATATTCAAATCAAAATCATGTAACGACAAATGTGCACTGGTCAACAATATCTTATATTTTGAGATAGACGTAGTATTTTATTAATTTGAATGAATGAATAACATTTTATTTTTGTCAAAAATAATAATTGAGAATACAGATAATGTATAGAAAAACACCTTCGAACAACTTTGAACATTGCCGTGTAGATCAGCTATGCAGGAAAAAAAAACGGTAACCAGTATAAACACTGTCACTCTGAATCAATTCTCACCGCCATGTAAGCTACAATCATAAGCTTCTATCATGAATTGATTATGAGGACATAATCGATTCTCAAACATTGAATCTTGTTTCATTTTACCCTAACTAGATCTCATTCCTCACAAATTCCAAAATGTCATTAGGGTTTCTACTCCAAAGACCTCTCCACAACTCCTTTTCAAATCAATTTCTAACTTCAACTCCTTCTTCAACCAATTCCAAGAAACCCATTTCAATTTTCCGTCCCATAATTCTCTCTTATAGGAAATAAGTATTAGATCAGTCTATTTTGCTTTACATGGAAACAAATCCTTCCTTCATACGCTTGAAATTGTTCCCGTTGTGTTTTTCCATGAACAGATCAAACACCTTTTCTTGTATAATTATAAATTTTTTGAGACATCTTCTTTTATTATCTTATTGTTCGAGTATTACTAATATATTAACTTCTTTCTGAAAATCTTTTGCGACCTTGTCTAAATTTGTTAGACACTTGTCAAACAAGTTGTCTAATCTTTGTACAAATAGGATTTTTCGTTGAACTTTCTTTGGGAAATCTCTCTTCTTTAACAGACTTGACCACCAGCTTAATGACTTCCATATGATCTAGTTTTCCCTTTTTCTTGGATTCATTGATTCATTCAGGAGTCTCTCTCCATATTCCTCGTTCGGGTCCAAATTTGCCATCGAATCTTAGGAAATTCGGACTCGAATGATGAATCCGGAGAGAGACCTCCTGAACGAATCAATGGCTCAAAGAGAAAGGAATAACCAGATCATAAGGAAATAGCTAATTTGGTGGTCAAGTCTGTGAAAGTAAAGAGACCTCCCAAATAAAGTTCAATTGAAAATACTATTGTGCAGAGATCGGACAATTTGTTGGACAAGTGTCTAACAAAAGGTAGCAAAAGAATTTCAGAAAGAAGTTAATATATTATTTGTGCGATACCCGAACAATAAGATAATGTTTGATTTTTTGCAATACTCTTGGATTCAGTTAACCATAATCAATCCCTAGAAAACAGAACCAACGCATAAAAACCGGCGCAAAATATAATTTTAGCGGTGGTTTTAAACTGCCGCAAAATATACTTTTATTGAGGGTTTTAAACTGCCGCAAATGAAAAACCGCCGCAAAGTATTATGGTTGACTGAGTCCAAGGGGTATTGCAAAAAATCAAACAATACAAGGGATTCTCAATTTTTTTTTACAGGGGGTTATTGCAAAATTCATGTATTTTACAGGGGTATTGACCTATTAATCCTTTGCCTTTTTGAGTAATTGGTTGATAAGTATCACTATACAGAAGCGTCAAGATATGATTCTTGTTATTGCTGAGGATTATCATTCACTTTATAAGGTCAATGAACTTTGGCCTGGCCATGCTGTTTTTATTCCTCCTGTGCTTGATGTTGAAGCTGCTCATAAGTTTGGTTCTCAGGTTTGTCACTTTGTCTTACTGCAAATCATGTAACTTTATTCTATTGAACTTTGTTACATTTGGTATTTGATGGTTGATATTGGTTTTGTTGAATATTTGTTTGCCTCCAAAATATGAATTCATTTTCATTCACTAATGTAGACTAATAACCAAATACATAATCTGCGTAAGTTTGGTTCCTCGTTTGGAGCCTCCAAAATTGATTCTGGAGGTGTGAAATTGATTTTGACATGTTTGGTTACTCACTATATTAGAGATATATCTTGCTTGTAAGATACACTTCACTAAGCCAAGGAATAACAAACTCAAGAAGTTAGTTATACTAGCTGATATAGGAACAGACATGTGTCAGTTTATGTTGGAGTTACCTACTACAGCAGGCAGATGAACCATGTATGGTCTATAAATACGCTGTTCATCACCTTTTGTAATTAAATTTCAATCAATGAAACAAAATTTTAGAGTTCAAAGAATTTCTCTTCTTACCTTCTAATACTCAAATAGAATTGATTCTGCCTCCAGAATTAATTCTAACTTGAAGCTAGAATTTGTAACTTTTGAGTCTAATCATGATTTTTACACTAAAATTTATTATTCAACTCACTTTTACTGAAACATATCCAAACACAAATAACTTTACATTAAACTCACGCTTAACTAAAATCAATTTTACAAAATCAATTATTCAATTTTTAGGACTTGATTTTATCAATTATATCATTTACATATTCTTGATTAATAATGTGGTTTCATTATAAACGTGTAACTACATAATGTGCTTTAAGTGTCTTTTATGGTTACTTATCCTCGACGCCACTTGGTAATGTAACACACTCTCATCTCCTGAGTGGCAATCTTTCGTGCTATAGCAACGTTTATAGTGCTATAGCATTGCGGAATTTGAACAAATCATTATTGTTTTGCACTACACTATTTAGTAAAATGTTATGTCAAATAGTGGCTAGCGGCGCTATAGCACCGTAGCATAGCAGAATTTGAACAAACTGCTGTTTTTTGTGGTTTGTGATTTGCAACAATGACTTCATTATAGGCTTTTAATTATATAATGCACTTTAATCATCTCGTGTGTCTTGAACTATTGTTAATTTGCTATAACTTGGATACTTCTTGGAAATGTAACGCACTTTGTTATACAAGAAGGTTTTTCTTTTTACTGAGCTTATCTTTGATGTGGTATTATTAATTATTGGATACATTTCTTTCTCTTGTGTGGTGTCTGAGTTTTAATATCCGTGGTTGTTTATTTCACTGTATAGGGTTTCTTCAACTTTACAGCCAGGAGGCCAAGCCATCTGCTGAAGATTTGGAGCTTGGATACAGCGTAATGTACAATGATGTAGACATGGTATGGTTTGCTGATCCATTTCCTTAGCTGCAAGGGGTCCATGATGTGTACTTTACAGATGATATGACTGCAGTAATTACTCTCGTTTAATTTCATTTTCTTTTATGCTTCATTTCGATTCTTTTATGCTACCATCAATCCTAGAAACTTGTTGTCTACAATAATACTTTTACTGTGTGTGTAAAATATATAATTTTGTCTCAAAACCATATAAGATAGTTAGTTAGTTAGTAGCCGAGGTAGTTAGAAAAGGTAGGATATTATAAATAATAGAAGAGAAGAAGGTTATACAGGTATTTTGAGAGAAATAAGAAATTTGGGGCATTTGGGCTAGGGAAGAGCAAACCTTCAAAGCAGTGTTATCAATGGCTGATGGAAAGATCCATATAAACATGGTGTTGTAGCCTATGGCGGCTGGCACAAAATCCGCCAGGCTACAACACTATGGTGCCGTAATGGTGGAAATATGACACTATTTCATAATTCTGTAAGTTTGTAGCTATATTCAGGGGGCACTTTCCTAGTTCTTTCTAATAAAGTACCAGGTTTCTAGTGAATTCACTTTGGCAGATTGGCTCTATCAGTTGGAAGGGAAATGCTATCTACACATTGTTTCTCACTAAATAACCTCAGCCCTTTCTGAAATTCGCTCTAGTAGTCTGTCATTGAATGTGTTGCTATTATTTTTTGTGGTTGAAAAGTAAAAACCTTTGGCAAAATATTAATGAATTCTTTGCGTTTCAGCAAGTATAATTTAATAATGCATGCGGAATTTTATATGCTTTATCATCTTACAGTTTTGTTAGATCAAGGATAAGTGCAATCTATTAGAAGTGAGTTGACTTTTTTATTCTTTATGAGAGCAGATCAAACCATTGAACCATTCTCACGATTTACCACCACCGGGAAAAAAGGGACGCCCTTCCTTGTCTTAAGATGTTCTTTTAGTGCATTTTAATGATCAAATAGGATTTTTTGTTTCTGATTAAGTAGCGTAGGGCATGCCATCATAGGCTTGAGATCAATTATAGGATATATTGTTTCTCAACTCTCACGAAGTAGTTAATCCATGCCATTCATTATAGTGTTCGATCGATTATAGGATTATTTTGTCTCTGGAAAATGTGGAATTGTGCATCCTATTTCCATGTTGTTCACTTTGGTTCGCGGATGTTCTGGTTCAATGGTCCTAAGAATTCATTTCCATGATTTTGTCCATTGCAGACTGATTTGTACCTGCTTCCACAGGCTGCATTCCCGGCAGGTGGATTATATTTCAAGAACAAGACATGGGTTAAGGAAACTAAAGGAAAGCATGTTATAATTCATAACAACTATATAGTTGGTTTTGAGAAGAAGATAAAGCGATTTCGTGACTACGGTCTCTGGTTGGTGGATGACCATAAACACAAGTCACCTCTAGGTGGATTATGACGCATCCTACACCGATTACAAGTTTATCATTATCATCATCGTCGTCATCTTAATTTGGTTTCCCAAGCATTTGAATTCAGAACATGCTTTCTGCCAAATTGTTCGTTCATCCTTGCAAGCTTGATGGATGTTTTCTGAACACAGGGTTGGGGAAAAAAAGGTGTCTTGTTTTCAATTCTGTGATGAAGAAAGATACTTACAAAAATGGGTACATTGCCTTGCCAGAATAACATAACTACAAGCCTTCGATCCAGAGAGAACAATTGATTACCAACCAGCTATAGAATGAATGCATGATTAGGACAATCCAACACTTATGCTCCCATTGTGTTGTTTAAAATAGGCTTAGAAACATTGTCTGGCTTGAACCGAATAGACTAAACTGTAGGCTTTGTAAGTTGATTTGACTTATTCTCACTTCTAAGATGTTTCACTGTGCACAACAGCACAAGTCGACAATAATACTATAATGATTTTTTTTATTTTAAGCAAACATATAGTTAAATATTTAAAAGAATATACCATATCAAAAACAATTGTTCTTTATGTAAGTAGAAAAAAAAACAGCATAGTGTGGCTCGTGGTAGATATTTAGTCTTAAGTTCGTTTCTCAGTCGGGTGTGTATTGATAAATATTTGTCAAGAGATGTCAACCTTTTAAATAAATTTCAGTTATTTCAAGAGGATTAGTCTCTATTATTGTGCACAGATGATACCTCGATTCTATCAAAAAAATAAAAATGAAAAGATCGTCAACAATAATAAGGTGGCGTGTACTGTAATTTTTCTTTCATTTAATTAGAACCTTCTGTCAAAGAAGAAGAAGAACGAGAACTTAGGATTGGGTCTAGTGGACTTTCAAAATGGAACAATATGAAATTCAAATAGTGGTTGGTTGGGTCTAGAGGACTTTCATAATGCAACAATTTAAAATTCATGCAATACTTTGAGCAGATTTTTTTAACATAACATCTCAAATATTGACATAACAATTTTTATAATATGAGATAAGCTTTTTTTTTTTAATAAGCAAAATTTATTAAACAAACTCCATAACAAGATGTACAAGAGTTACACATGAGATAAACTAATCACATAATCAACTGAATTAATCATAAATTTACGATTTACTATACATCTAGATGCGAGTAGTGTTCCCAAAAAAAATATGTCTACTAGAAAACATATTTTATTTATAGGATAAAGTTTGAAAAAATGATGATGAGAATATGCATTGTATAATGAACGATATTTACATTTAATATTGACAAATATTGACAAATTGTTGGGTCTAGCAGACATACTAAAATTCTAATGAACAATATTTACATTTAATATTGACAAATTGTCAAAAATAAATAAATATTGGCAATTTGTCAAAAACAAAAAAAATAAATATTGACAAGTCTCAAATAAAATTATTCTTAAACGCAAGGGTGTGGTTGAGCGGTTGGGGCTCATCCTTCCTTAACCAAGAGTCGAGGGTTCGATCCTCATCTTGAATACCCCTGTCTCGACCAAAAATAAAATAAAATTATTCTTAGCAAAACAAATAAAAACGATAATAAGCAGTAAAAGTAAAAGTCGTGTAAGATAAAGACATCGATCATTGAATTTATCTAAGAAAATTTTATCTAATCATGGATACATAACCATTTTACAAATGTTTTTGACAAATTTTGAACTCAAAACTTTGAAATTACAATCCCAACCAAAATCTTACGAATGAATTAGCATTCAAGTGTTATTTCAAAACATCTTAAACATATTCTTTTTTTTTATATTAGAAAGATAAATTACTTAATAATTAATCCCTGAATCTTCCTCTATCCAAGTTAAATGTCATTCCATTTTTATTACTTGAATTATCCTGCGAGCACAAACATCTCAAATATTTAACATAACATTTAACTAAATTAGTCACAATGTTACATATGATTAATCAATCAAACGATACTAGTAGTGTTCCAAAAAGTTGTTGTTTACTACACTAGAAAACATAAGATAATAAAGTTTGAAAAAATGATGATGAGAGTATGTTGAGCACATGATATGAATATGATATGACATATAAGTTGGATTGGATCTATCTATTCTATTCTATTCTACCGTATATACCAAAAACACTTTCAGACAATTGAATACCGAGACTGAATTGAGTACCGCGGCAACGTTTTCCACTTTGATTTCTCTCTTTAAACCCATTTTTGACCCCACTCACTCACCTACTCTCTCTCTCTCTCTCTCTCTCTCTCTCTCTCTCTCTCTCTTATTATTACTATTACCTTCTAATCCTTCATTCTTCACGCTCTCTCTTTTTCTTTTCTCTCGATCCATCTCAATTCCTTCACACATCACATCACACGCACGGGACTACCATGGGTACATACATCAACCTCTTACTCTTTTTCTTCTTCTTAATTCTTATTTCCAGATTCAATTTTCTCATTTATTTTTCTTTTTAATTCATTATTATTCTGTTCATTGATTTTGATTTTCAGCAACTCAAAATCCATTCAACAACATATTGAAGACGCTCGAGAACCCCAACGGTGGTGGCGAGTTCGGAAAGTACTATAGTTTGCCAGCTCTCAACGATTCCCGAATCGGTGACTCACTCGCTCATTCATTTTCTCATCTATCACTATTCGCTAATATAATATAATTACTAGTATTACTCTGTGTCTATGAAGCACTGACACAGACACCGGACACAGACACTTGACACGGATAATTTTTTTGAAAAAATGATATAATTCAATGTAATTGTTAGTGTCGTTGTTTGGGAGACACGCCTAATCCAAGGAGTGTCGCGCTTGATAGCTTTGTGTTAATGATAATAAATATAATTATAATGTCAAAATTAATCTTGATTCAGTTATATATTATGCATATGTGCTTCCATTTTTCAATTGCATTTTCTTTCATTATTGTAAAATATACTTAGTTTCTTCAAATTCAGCTAATATAAAGTGTTATAGTGTCGATATAGCAGCAATTTCAAAAAAGAATTGTACTAAGTAGCGTATTGCAAACAATAGCTACTACCAGATGTTAGTTGGTCCGGTGGTGATTGGCGCTGAACTTGGTAGCTAGGAGAATGGATTTGGAACCATTTGATGCCAAAACTCGTCTTGATCTAGATTAGTCGGTCCAGTATCCAGTGAAAACCTAAATAAAAGAAGAACATGCTATAGTGCCGTTGTTTTTTAAGAACATGCGTGTGATTGAGTTATATTGTTATCTATTGCTGTTTTATTTTTGGGGAATTGATGATGAAATTTGTGATTGTGTTGCAGATGAACTTCCTTACTCTATAAGGATACTTTTGGAATCTGCAATTCGTAATTGTGATGAGTTTCAAGTTAAGAGTGACGATGTTGAAAAAATTATTGATTGGAAGAATACCTCTCCCAAACTCGTGGAAATTCCGTTCAAGCCTGCTAGAGTGCTTCTGCAGGTGAATATATTGATCCTGGGGAGTTAGAGGGGTGTTTGAGGATATTGCTTTTGTGATATTCTTTGAATGTTAGCTGTACTCATTGTGTTTTTAATGTCATTGTCAGGATTTTACCGGGGTACCTGCCGTTGTTGACCTTGCCTGCATGCGAGATGCAATGAACAACCTTGGTGGTGATTCTAATAAAATTAATCCATTGGTAATCCAGATGCCGCTTATTAGTCGATTTAAGATTGATATTTGTTTTTTTATTTTTTTATTATTTAATTATTTATGCATCGGGCATGTGTAATAAATTCATAATTGGTTATCTTCAGGTACCGGTAGATCTTGTCATTGATCACTCTGTTCAGGTTGATGTAGCCAGATCCGAAAATGCTGTTCAGGCAAATATGGAACTTGAATTCCAGAGGAACAAGGAAAGGTTTGGTTTTCTTAAATGGGGTTCAAATGCATTCAACAACATGCTCGTTGTTCCTCCTGGATCAGGGATAGTCCATCAGGTTATTACTTCATTCATTAACCAGTCAGTGAAGTGTGCGTTATATGGATATGTAACATGTGATCTCATTCTGTAATATTTAATTCCCGACTTATTCTTTTTACATGTGAAGAAAACTGTGTTCTTTATCGAGTAATTCTGGTTCATCTTCTGAATCAAGTTTTGCAAATTCAACTTCTGCAGGTCAATTTAGAATACCTTGGTAGAGTTGTGTTCAACACAAATGGTGTGCTTTATCCTGACAGTGTTGTCGGAACTGATTCACACACAACTATGATAGATGGCTTAGGTGTTGCTGGGTGGGGAGTTGGTGGAATTGAAGCCGAAGCTGTAATGCTTGGCCAGGTAAAAATAATGTGTGACTGAGTTTTTTAATTAGAGAATGTGATCTATTTATTTATTTATTATGTTTGAATAAGTATGTCTGGAATTTTTTACTTTCTTTTCTGCTAATTAGTATAATTTTTTTCCTTTGCAGCCCATGAGCATGGTCCTACCTGGCGTGGTTGGTTTCAAATTATCAGGAAAACTACGAAGTGGTGTCACAGCTACCGACTTGGTGTTGACTGTTACTCAAATGCTAAGAAAGCATGGGGTTGTTGGGAAGTTTGTAGAGTTTTATGGTAAATACTAATCTATGCAACATATTTCTTCCTTTGTAGCATAACGTTCCTAGCTCATTAATCTTTCCTTAGATAATGATTGTTTTTTAATTCCTTTATGCAGGGCAAGGCATGAGTGAACTGCCTTTGGCCGATCGTGCCACCATTGCAAACATGTCTCCTGAGTATGGTGCAACCATGGGATTCTTTCCTGTGGATCATGTCACTTTGCAATATTTGAAATTGACTGGAAGGAGCGATGAAACTGTATGTTATGTTAACACTTGTTTCATGATATTCGGTATTGCCTACATGTCCTTACATGTCTTCCTTGCAGGTTTCTATGATAGAATCCTACTTACGAGCTAATAAGATGTTTGTGGACTACAATGAGGTATACTATGCATATATTGTTTTCGGATGGTTGTATCTGAAATGTCCGAAAGAACCTGGTCTCATCGAGAGTTTGCTTTATTGTATTGCAGCCCCAAGTGGAGAGAGTGTACTCAGCCTATCTGGAGCTCAATCTTGAGGATGTTGAACCATGTGTCTCAGGTCCTAAAAGGTAACGAACGAGTCTTCATGTTTTCCACTTAAAGTAAGGGAAAAAATTGTACCGTTCCATTTGTTTTGCATTACACACATGTCTTCCCTTATTAAAATATTGTACTTAAGATCATCTAGGCTTAAAAAATTACAAAACCATTACCTACTCTAAAAAGCTATTTAAGTGTTAACAAATTTGTTAAAATTGTCTATTCCTACCTTTAACCCTTACTGGCTTATTCAATCATATATTTTGAGAAAAATGAAGAACGCATCATTCGGTTTAGCTGAGTTGAAGTTTAAATTTGACAAAAAACTTCTATAAGCTACTAATTCAATTAATATGGAGGGTCTGTGTGCTAAGTAAAAATTAGAAAGTTTTAATTTTAATAACTAACAAACGCGCTTCATTTGACAATGTTGTGGAGTTAGTTTAGGGTTTTATATGGTGGGTCTGTGTGCTAAGTAAAACTTAGAAAGGAATCGGTATTTAGTCTGAAAGTTTAATTACATTCAGTTTTTCATTTTGTAATCCTTGCTTTAAATCTATTCAGGCCTCATGACCGTGTTACTTTGAAAGAAATGAAGGTAGATTGGCATGCCTGCCTCAACAATAAAGTTGGGTTTAAGGTATGCACTTCTGGAACCATACATATTATTTTTAATGTCTAAACATAAAAAGGCATAGCTTATTCCTAGCACCCGTGATGCCTGAATTTTTATATCTCCACATTCAGTTTTCAAGATATGGTTTTTCAATAGCCGCCGTGTAATTTTCAGTAAATCTCTCTTATACACACCTAGACATACAGATGTCTTAATCTTCTTTTTTTTTTTTTTTGTGTGCGTGCTCACAAACATATATTATATATATACATACACTTTTTAAAAACTTGTATACATAATGAAATTTAACAATCCAATCATTAAATTGAGATTCCACACGAATATATCAAGTTCACAAAATTTTATTTAATAGAAAGCTACCACCACCACCACCTTATAATAACATACTCCTTTCACTCTCATATATTAATATAAGCAAAAATAACTATTTTCACATCCATTTAGAAAAGTAGCTAATCTCAATTGATGTTCTAAAACTAAGAAAAAATGTAGTTGTATTTCTTAATTTTCCCTTCATGGGAACTTTTTTCTTGAAATTATAAGAGTATATTGAAAAATTAAAGTTACATAAATTTAAGGGTGTTTTAGGTACGACAACACCATTAAATATGGTAGAGTTAATATGTTTTGCTTATATTTGAGACCACCAAATATGATTTTGTTTTATTGCTTATATTCGAGACCGGAGGGAGTACATTATACTGTATATTTTATAAGTACATAATAGATTACATACCAATGAATATCCAAATTATCTAAAATTTACTATACAAGATCACATAGTGTGTGTGGTGCCAATCTCTCTCTTTCTCTCATGCACGCCTTTTTTGCCTGATAGGGGGGAATACAAAAAACTCAGCGATCTTGCCACCTGCTGGTCTGAACAGTGTCAAATACTTAGAATTATTTTGATATGATAACTTATTCTATGTGGCAACCAACTTCAATTTTTATACCCTTTTTTACATCCTCTATTTCATCCTTTCTTATCACATCACTCATCACATCTATTACTCTCCCCCCCCCCCCCCCCCCCCCCCCCTTTGGGTTGTATACACTGCCAATAGTGTGAAGTGAAAGAAACATTGTTCTATGGCTAATTAATGTAAAACAATTGCATATTTTTCTCTGTGTGGCACCTCTTGCTTTAAGACATTAAAACCCCCCTATCACCTCAAGAATGCCTCTCACCTTGGATGAAATTTGATTTTATATCCTTGCAGAATCCGCTCAATGCATCTTCTGGGAAGAAAAATATTACAATAGATTATATACTTATCCTACTTATATGCTTTTAGATTTTATGCTTTATTACAGCCGTGGTCATTTCTGTTGTTTGAGCTGTATAGTTTTGCATTGTTACAGGGTTTTGCTGTACCAAAAGAATCTCAGACGAAGGTTGTTGATTTCACATTCCATGAAACACCAGCAAAACTTAAGCATGGGGATGTTGTTATAGCTGCTATCACCAGCTGTACAAATACCTCAAATCCTAGTGTAATGCTTGGAGCTGCATTGGTTGCAAAGAAAGCATGTGATTTGGGATTGCAGGTTAGTAGATGTCTCTGCATTTGGTTGCTGTGTCAATATAACTTAATGATATTCAATAATGATATGTTTATACATATGTCATGCATAAATCCAATGTGCATGTCCTCTGGTGCCATAAGTTACTATATACTCCCTCCGTCCCAAAACTATTGTCCTTTTAGCATTTTAGTTTTGTCCCAAAACTATTGTCCTTTTCGCAAATCAATGTAAAGTTAATGTTAGTTTATCAATTGTACCCTTACAAAAGTTAAAATATTAATTAAATATATTTTCTCTTTCTTAATAAAGTAAGGGTAAAATAGACTTAACTTATCAATCTTTATTGTTTCTTAATCTACGTGCATAACTCTAAAAGGACAATAGTTTTGGGACGGAGGGAGTAATAGACAAACATGATCAGGATCTTACTTTTAGTGTCTGATTGCGTTTATGTTAACACTGGTCAATGCAGCGAGATTGCTTCCTTTATTTTCCAGACAATATGGGACTTAGTATACCATTGTACTTTACTATTTTTGTTGTTTTCCCTTTTTGTTGAAGTCACATTAGCGATTGTTTGAAGCATCTTTTAGTTTAATATTCCAGTAGTTAAATACGTATTTGAGGGGATCTTTTATTTTTTTTTTCAGTGGATCTTCTATTTTTACAGTAGATCGTACCAGATATAATGTGCTTCCCTTTTCCATTTCCTCCTAATAATTTGTTGTTTGCTACTAACTGATTGCTATTTTTTTTTTCTCACTATTTGATATTGACTATTAGGTGAAGCCATGGATCAAAACAAGTCTTGCTCCAGGTTCTGGCGTTGTTACTAAGTATTTGCAGAGGAGGTACACTTAGAATATCCTCAAGTATATACTCATAATATGGTGACATTCACAGTTATGTGTCCGAAAATATCTTGATTCTTGAATCATATACTGCTTCTGCAGTGGCTTGCAGGTGTATTTGAATCAGCTAGGATTTAATATTGTTGGGTATGGATGCACCACATGCATTGGAAATTCAGGAGATATTGATGAAGCTGTTGCATCTGCAATTACTGAAAATGGTACATATTTTTTTTATAATGGTATTTTTGAAGTACTCATTTATGAATCTGAGGTTATCTAAACATTGGTTTTCTGAGTTTTCCAGATATAGTAGCTGCAGCTGTATTGTCTGGAAATAGGAACTTTGAGGGCCGAGTTCATCCATTAACAAGGGCTAATTATCTAGCCTCTCCTCCTCTCGTTGTTGCCTATGCTCTTGCTGGCACAGTATGTAGCTGTAAATTATATCCAACTATGCATTTCAAAACTGCTTCTTGCTGTCTAATTTGAGAATTATTATTCAGGTTGACATTGACTTTGACACCGAGCCTATTGGGATAACGAAGGATGGAACACAGATCTTTTTCAGGGATATTTGGCCATCAAGTGAAGAGATAGCAGATGTAAGTGGCTAAACGTGTTTAACTATGTTGTATTTGCCTTGAAATCTCAATAGAATAAAGAAAGGAACACAAAAATAGCATAGAAGGCAAGAACTGGCGTGGCGCGCTAAGAGCATTGGCGCGGCGCGCAGCAAACAGAAGCTGCATGCATGAATTGAATGGCGCGCCAGAAATATTGCGCGGCGCGCAGGAGACAGGGAGTAACATGCAGGTATTGCGCGGCGCGCAGGTGCGCGACCAGAATTATTTGTTTGGTGGTTTTTGGACTATTTTTGGGTCAGATTTGTTCCAGGTTAAAATAGATTTGTTCCTATTTTAAAGGTATATTTTATTCTATATAAAGGGAGGCTTAACAACAATCAAACAACAAGAATTCAAGGTTTGCTGCGCGCCGCGCCAATGCTCTTAGCGCGCCGCGCCAGTTCTTGCCTTCTATGCTATTTGTATTGTGTCCTTTTAATCTTTCAGCTGTTAATTGTTATTTATTATTGCCGTCTTGCTGTTTGATTACTTGCTCGTATTGCTCCACACATCTAAGTACATTGGTGTGATCGTACCCAACTTTCATAACAAACTATGACGTCACTGTATAAATAAAAATATACTGGTATTGTTTAGTGTCTACCATTTGTTCATATTTGTCCAATTTTCAGGTTGTACAATCAAGTGTGCTGCCCGATATGTTTAGGGAAACATATAATGCTATTACCAAAGGCAACCCCATGTGGAATGGTTTATCTGTTCCATCTGGCAATCTTTACGCCTGGGACTCTACATCAACCTATATTCATGAGCCACCTTATTTTAAAGGAATGACCATGTCTCCTCCAGGCTCCCATGGAGTGAAGGATGCTTATTGTTTGCTCAACTTTGGAGACAGTATTACGACTGACCACATCTCTCCAGCCGGAAGCATACATAAGGATAGTCCTGCTGCCAGATACCTTACAGAACGTGGAGTTGATAGACGAGACTTCAACTCCTATGGAAGTCGCCGTGGTAATGATGAGGTGATGGCAAGAGGAACTTTTGCCAATATTCGCATTGTCAACAAATTCCTGAATGGAGAAGTTGGGCCTAAAACTATACATATTCCTTCTGGAGAAAAGTTATCAGTCTTTGATGCTGCTACTGTAAGTTTTCTGAACTATGCAATATGTATGCATAATAGTCATTGGTATTTTTCTGAAGTAGCAAACCAAAAGCCTTTTTGCTCGTACATTGTTAATTTTATTTGATTGTCATATATAACTTCATGGGAGGTTTCAGTGTGGTCCATGTGTAAATCAAATTTAAGAATTTCAACCCTACAAATATCATGTTGGATTTGTTCTATATATTAAATAGTCATTAACTAATTATTGCTAGCTTCATTTTTTTGTCAACTCTAGAAATATTTAATGTGAAAGGATATATTGCTTGAATTTAGTATTGACACTACTTAATTGTCAGAAATACAAGAGTGAGGGACATGATACGATTATTTTGGCTGGTGCTGAGTATGGGAGTGGAAGTTCTCGGGATTGGGCTGCAAAGGGACCAATGCTACTGGTAATTCCTTGATGCTGTTCTGCTCTGAGTCTCTGACTAATTTGTGTATATTCTCTTGATTTGATTTGATGTAATGCTATATTGTTCCTAGGGCGTGAAAGCTGTCATAGCAAAAAGCTTTGAAAGGATTCACCGTAGTAATTTGGTGGGAATGGGTATAATTCCTCTGTGTTTCAAGTCTGGGGAGGATGCTGATTCTCTTGGATTGACCGGTCACGAACGTTACACAATTGATCTTCCAAGCAGTGTTAATGAAATTCGACCTGGTCAAGATATCATGGTGGTGACAGATAATGGGAAGACGTTTTCATGTACCCTGAGATTTGATACAGAGGTATTACTTAGTCTTAGCTTTTCATCTTTTTTGTGGTGGTGCTCTGTGTGTTTCTCGCAATTCTTATTCTTCAATTTTTTTATCCTGCTGATGTTTCTCGATGTTTTGGTTACTTATGGCAGGTTGAACTTGCTTACTTCAATCATGGAGGCATCTTACAATACGCCATCAGAAACTTGATCAATGCCAAACATTGACCTAACCTGCACTGATTTTTGACATTGTCAAAATAATGTGGAATGTTTCAACCAAGGTTTTTTCAATGTGTGGGAGGAAATCAATGTCATTCAGTTATTATATTAATAAACCAAGGAACTCAGGTAGAGGGTTGTCGTGTCGTTTGTCAAAGAAATGTAATTCATTTTTCTCATTTCTCTTTTATGTCTATGAGAATAAAAAGTTATTTTACGTTTGCATTTGTAGCAAACATTTACATTCTAGTGTTGCCACCTTATTGAGGAGGTTTTAATTGATGCATCGTGCCTTAAAGCAAAAACTGAGCGTCTCTTATAGCAGGAAGCTTGAGCTTTCTCATTGCTAAGGGCAAGCACAAACACGGATTAGTCGAGAAATGGATATGATAAGCAATTAAAAGGAAAATTAGTAAAGAAAAACATGTTCTTCATAATCTGAGAAATACACTCCTAACAGAAACTAGTAAATTTTGTCCCTATACAACAATTTTTATATTTAAAAAAAATAGGCTTGTTCTTTTGGTCCCTTAACTTATTTTCAAGTTTTACTTTGATCCTTTAATTAATATACGTTTCGTTTAGGTCCCTTATATTTATTTTTGTTTGTCAAAAAGGTCCCTTCTTAAAAGGGCAAAACATTTTTTTTTACAAGCAAAGGGCAAAACATTTGTTTGGTCAAATAGCTACATTCGATGATTGAGCATTCATGGGGCAAAACATTTGTTTATATGCTAAAATTCCATTGCATTTGGTAATGATGGATGTTTTTGAGTAGCGTATGAGGAGAAAATATTCAATTAATAAACAAAATGAACTTGAGATGTACCTCACTGAATTTTTTTTCATGATGGGTGGCAAATTTGATATTCTAGGTTGGTGGAAACAAAACTTGTTCTAGGTTGGTGTAAAAGATATTTTTGTCACGCCAATTTTTATAGTAGTTTTAGAAAGAGCATGAAATATGGGGAAAATGGTTTAGGAACATTTAGAAGTTTCCTAAACTCAGAAATGAGAGATCCATCATTGATCTGTGCTCTGAATTGGTTGAGATTCTCTTAGCCAATCCGAATACCTCAATTTGAATGGAGAGTAGGAATCTAAAAATATTGTAATAAAGAATTAAATACTATTTTTTTGCTTAAAAATATTTAGCATTTCCATTATTGTATATAAAATTATTTTTTTCGATGAATGGTATCACAAAATTTCGAGGTTCAACAACTTTTGGAGGAGCAAAAGGATGGATAAAATTTGAAGTGTTTGTCTCTTCATTATTACCGAGTTGCCCAGTTTTACAAGGTTTATTTTGTTAAATTTGTGTACTGATTGTGTAACAACAATTGTTAAACGGGGTAAATGAGCTCAGAGGAAAAGGTCGGTATACTTGTTACATCTATTGGTTTCATACATTTTCTCGAATCTCTCTTGGGCAAAGTTCACAGCTTCACAAGTACTTATTGTTTATCGTATTTGCTACATATAAATGAAAAGGGTGGGAAAAAATGAGTTACCTAAGCTACATAACATAACAAATTACAAAACCACGCATCACGCCGCAAACATTTCCTTCAAGACCTGAAGCTCCATTGTGCGAAGTATTAGCTGAGACTTTAAAATTGCACATCGCTGGAGTGATGAACTCATGCAAGCCTGAAATATATAGTCAATCGACATGAGAGGTGATCAGCAGCAGCAACCAGCAATAAATTTTGCTTATCTAAAAAAAAGGCTGCAACCAGCAAATTAAATTAAATATTATTACACTAAAAGCAGACGCTGAGAATCACATTGTGCAAGACAAACTGTTCAACTGTAAATACAGCTCAGCAAACAATGTTGAATAAATAAATTAACATGTCGCAGAGTTTTGGGAACTGTTTATTATATAAGCGCTTATGTATAAGCTATTACTATAATTAAAGGGAGAATGCCATTAAATTATTGTAATATAATATAAGGTTAGTTGTTTTAATTGGGGACTCGGGAGCATATTGAAGTTAGTTGAAAATAACTTATGGACATGCCATAAATTCTCTTGAAAATTAACAAGTGTTTATGCTATTATAAAAATAAAATAAAAAACTCAAACAAATGATAAAAAAGCTCTTTCAAACATGTCCTAGATATATGGTCTTGAGTTCAATTGAACCCAAAATAAACAAGATAGGTGCAAGAAAAATCAAGACTTACAATTACATTTTATATAGAGAACTGTATGTTATGCAACCAATAATTTAGCTAACTAGTAAAGCAAATGTAAAATGTTGCCAGATAAATATGATTGTCTTGCCTTAAGCCCTTAACTATAAAATAATATAATTTATAATAATACAACAGAGGTGAGATAAGCAAGTACCTATAGTAAGTAACATATGCTCAAGTTCTGTATTCACTGACGCGGATCCATTTGGTACTTGACCACTTATTTCCTTTAATTACAGGACAACCACCTGAAAATTATCAAGAAAACAGTTTTGTTAATTTTATCTCCTCTGTTGTGAAAGTCCATTGACGCAAGAGGCAGCCCCAATAATAAAGAGAAACTAACCGTGCAAGCTTGAAGCATCTAAAGTTGCATCCGGCTTCATGCTCCAGAAAAGTAAAGCATCGCCTCTCTTTGGCTTAATTGAAAGTCCTTTTTTCCCACAATCAGAAAGTTCATTATACCATGGCACATTACTGAAGTTCCCCTTGGCAGCAGGGAACACTGTCTCGCCCCCTTCTTCAACATCTGTACTGTATAATTAAAATACAAAAGGAACGTAGTATAAACAGCTGACCATATATCCAAGGCAAAGTGAAGTTAATAATAACTAAGACAGCACATGATATCACTTACAGGTACATCAGTACCGTTGCTATCCGCTGGCCCCCATTCTTTGTGTTATAGTCATCAAGAAAGTAGTCATAGTGAGGCTCATACTTTTGTCCAACTTCGTAATGTAGAACTTGAAGTCCTTCACCATGCTCTGTATATTGCGAGGCATAACTTATTAATGCTTAATGAAGTATATGATGAAAAGTAACCTACTATCTTAGATCATAAATCAGAAAGCCAGATGGCAAAGGCAACTGAAAATATTCAGTGAAAGACACATACATAAATATCTTCGACTATTCAAAGTTATCACTCAAGGAAAAAAAGTTGACTACAGATTGTATGGTACACAATCGAATAAGAACTTGATACTAATGTTGATTTAACATACATAATACATACATATGAACAAGAAAAAACAGTACCAGTAATAAATTCTCAATTTTCATAAAAATAAAAAATACACAAGAGGTGGGACTACTTACCTACAGGAATAAAAGTAAAGTCAGCGATTCTTTTCTCAATATCTCTCACAATCTTATCACGTCCCCTGGCCAGAAAAGTTCCAGAGCTTGTACGCACTCTACATGTATAAAGAAATATGTAAAGATACAGTTTGCCATAATGGTTGCCTAAATAATGCAGAAGAAATAATTTTCATTTTAAAACAAAGAAAGACAGGAAATACTCCAACCTGCTGTCTTTGCTCTTTCCAGTCTCGCTGTCGACAACTGTTGACTTGTGCATATTCGGCTTTGCAATGTCAATCAGATAATCACATTCCTCCTTGGTCTACTCAGATAAATTCAGCTAAACTTCAGTAATTGGAATGTGGACACAATACAATGCATCATATTAAATATTAATGCCCCATAAGAGGTTCAAGCTTAACCAAGAGTTAAATGCAACGTCATACTAACATCCCACTATCGCATATTCAAACAAACCCTCCATCAAGCATCATTTAACGAAACAAAACACAAAAATAGTTTTGGTATTAAATCCTAACTTTCAAAATAGGAAGATAGTAAAAGACCCTTAACCCCACAAAATTAACTTGTAAGGTGAAGATTGTGCAGACTTTATAAACCTTATTTATGGCATATCCGGCTACGTGGGACTTGAGCCTATGTCTGATATGTAACCATGGTACTCAACCCCCTAACTTCTATCCTAGAGTTCTAGGCTCCTAGTTGTATCATACCCTTAACATATACTATGATCCAATAATATTACCACATATCACCTTCTTTCCCAAAATTTAATCAAGCCACAATAAATAAAACACTAATCTAAATTAGGCTGTGTTTCCTTTTTATGTAATCATCTTCAACATTTCTAATATTTTTACAAACCACAACCTTGATTATGACATGTCTATAAGTTGTTTTCACCTTATTTCCACAACCTCTCTAGGATAACTTACAATATTCAACTTATAGCTTATACAACGCCTAACTAAGATTTCATGCTATAATCACTTAATTAAGTTATTTACCTAAACTAAACACCAAGTACAAAACAGAGAAACATAAAATTTGAATAAAAACTTATCCACAGTTCATAAATTCAAATCAACCGCATTAATTAAACCGATCTCGCAATTAACATAAAACCAAAACAACGAAAATTCTAACCAAAAAATTGTGATACACAAAAGCTCTGGGCTCCCACGATACAACTTCAACCCACTGTTCTCCTTTACTTTCATCATCATCAATACTAATTCAAAACAAAAACAATGAAACGAAACTTAATCAGACGAATATCGAAAAATCGAAAAATGAAAAATGAAAAATGAAAAACCGAATCGAATTACTACGATTGTAACTGAAATGGTTACCTATCGATGGTGTTATGAGCAATGGAGGTAAGATCGTTGGGTTTAGGCAAGTTTTGATTGGAAGAAGGAATGGAGAGAATACCGAAAACGAGAAGAATGAGAATGAGGAAAGTGAAAGCGATGAATAGAGCGAAAATGATTGTGTATGAAGATGATGATTTTCTTGATGGAAAACGTGAGTATCTGGATTTCACCATTGTTGTTGTTGTTGAGGTTTCAGATCTGAATGATGAGATCTGAAATTCAACGAAGAAGAGTTTGTTTGAATTGAATAATTGAGAGAGAAGAAGAGAAAGTGTCAAAAATTCTGAATGTGTGATACTGTTACGATGACTAGGTAGATGGTGGGAGAAAGAAGAAACAGGGAAACAAATGGAGTTTTTTTAATTATTTTCCTTAGTCAAAAATAAATAAATTGTGTATGTTGGAATTTTCGTTATCCATGTTTGTTTTAAATAAATTTCTGAATCAATTAAATTTTTTTATTTTAGTTTTAAAGTAAAAATTTGTAGGAAAATTAGTAAGAAAATCAGCAAAAAAACTTACGAATTTTCCTGCAAATTTTAACTTTATATATTAAAACCAAAAAATTTGATTAATTCAATAACTTATCTTATTTAGGTGTTAACACTACTTGATGGCGAGATTTTCTTCTTGTTTAATTTTTTTTTTTGAACAAGCCAAAATGAAATATTATATATAAGTGAAAAAAGATCAACCCCGAGCACAAGATGTGCTAAAACAGGGCGCCACAGTCTACATCACAACACCGAGTATAAGTAAATATGAATACAACTACATCAATCAAATGCCCAAACATAACAAAGGGTTCACCCACCAACTATGTAGGTTAATCCCTATCCCAGGATACTGGGTCTTCAACCACCAGAAAGATCGCCGCTTAATCAGGTCCAAAAGATGAGAAACAGATTGTGCCAAGTTTTTAAACAGGCGCTGATTGCGCTCTGTCCAAATAACCCAAATACACACAAGCCATATGAGCTGCATAAAAGATCTCCTCACCCGACTGCCACCCACTGCATAAGTAAACTGGAGAAAATGAGCAGATGTAGTCGGGGGGTCTACCATCTCGAAACCAATCCAAGACCTGATGAGCGACCATAAGGAACCAAACAAGCCACAAGTGAAGAACAAATGATAAGCCGACTCTACACCTCCACAACCAGAGACGCAAAGCTGAAGCTCCGATGAAAGAATACCCCGACGAAACAAATTAGACTTCGTCGGTAACCTGTCACGCAAAAGTCTCCAAGCTAAAATAGACACCTTCAAGGGAACTTGACGATGCCAGATAAGATCAACAGTATCATCAGAAAAAGCTGCCTCCGAAGATGTCAATATCTGATATGCTCCACTGACTGTGTACCCACTCTCTGGATCAGATCGCCACTGCCACACATCTGCCACGTGCTCCTGTACCTGGAAGTCATGAAGTAAAACCTGGATCTCCCCCAACATCTCCTCCTCCCACACCCATAACTGTCTCCGCCACTCCCACGCTCGGCCTCCTGCCTCCCACCCTAACTCAAACATCTCCGCCACAGTACGCTGCTTGGTCGCCGTCAAATCAAACAAGCGACCAAATCGCACACGCAGCGGCACCCCACCCAGCCAAGGATCCGACCAAAAAGAAGTATCCCTCCCATGACCCACTCGCCTAACGACCCCCTCTGCAAACCAACCTCCCCCAACACCATCATCCCCATCCCTAATCTTCACTACCTCCCTCCACCATGCTGATCCTCGCCTCCCTCCCTCACACAACCGGCCATCCTCCACACCATATCTAGCCGCCAATACCCTAAACCACAAACCCCCCCTATCCACCAACATCCTCCAACACCACTTGCCTAAAAGAGCAGTGTTAAACTCCCGCAACTGTCTAACCCCCAAGCCTCCATCCTCCCTCCGCATACAAATAGATGACCAACTAACCCAAGAAACTTTCCTAGATGCCTCACTCCCACCCCAAAAGAAATTAAGTAAAATAGATTCAAGGGAAGAAATGATACCTGAGGGAGCTTTGAAAAAGGAGAGAGCATAGACAGGAAGAGAGGTCAGAACAGATTTGATCAGAACCAAACGACCGCCAAAAGACAAGAAACGGCTTTTCCAACCAGACAGTCTTTGTTTAACACGCAACAGCACCGGTTCCCAAAAACCTAAACGTCGAGGATCACCACCTATAGAAAGACCCAAATAAACAAACGGGATCTTACCTACTCTACAGCTCAGCGCTCTGGCCGCCTCAGATAACCAGTAGTGAGGAATATTAACACCTACAAGCATACTTTTGTGAAAATTTACCTTTAGTCCCGACATGATCTCAAACAGTACAAGAACAGCCCGCAACGCTCTCACATTAGCCCAGCTCTTAACCCCTAACAGAAGGGTATCATCAGCAAACTGAAGGTGAGACACAGTTGTAGTACCCTGCAGACCCACCTTATACCCTGTGAACAAATTTTGCTCAATCATCGACGTCATTAAAACATGCAAGCCCTCCGCCGCTAATAAAAAGAGAATAGGGGAAAGAGGGTCCCCTTGGCGCAAACCCCTCTCCAAAGGGAACTCCTCTGTTGGACTACCGTTGACTAACACAGACGCAGTAGCCGTACAGACACATTCCTTGATCCACTTCCTCCATAAAGTCGGGAAAGACATCCGACCCATCACTCCCTCTAAGTAGCCCCAATCCACCGAATCGTAAGCTTTCTCGAAGTCCACTTTGAACAACATCAATTCCTTCTTGTTTTTCCGAGCCTCATCTACAATCTCATTTGCAATAAGTATCCCGTCAAGTATCTGTCTGTCCCTTACGAAAGCAGACTGAGACTCAGAAACAACAGTGCCGACAACCAAACGTAACCGATTAGCTAAAACTTTGGCCAAAATTTTGTAGAGGGAGCCCACCAGAGCAATAGGCCTAAAATCATGAAGTCCCTGGTAGAGCTGGGTATATGGGTTGAGGTCCGCGGACCAACCCGTTTAACCCGCAACCCGCGCGGACTTAAGTCCTTTTTTTCTTGACTCGTTTATATTTTGGCCCGTGTGGGTTGGACCGTTAAAAACGTGGGTTGTACGGGTTAAATCCGCGGGTTTGCGGGTTGGCCCGTATAACCCGCATTTATTATTTTTTAAAAAAAAATTAGTAAATCGTATACAATATATTAATACAATGCTATTTTATTTTTAAATCGGTTGATATAAATTTTTTTGTTATACTTTTAATATTGGTCTGAACTATTAAAGTTATTTTCATTAATAATTTTAACAAGACTATTGAAGTTCTTATTAAATATAATCTGTGTTTATCTCATGGATTTGAGAATTGTGGTGTGGAGAGAAAGAATGATAATGTGAATTAGTTGAATTTGATTTCGGTTTCATTACTTACAAAAAGAAGATAGATAAATTTTAAAATGTCTCAAAGAATTTTTATAATATCAAATATTTTAGTTTTATTTTAATTTTTTTTTATAAATGTAATAGTCCGCGGGTTAACCGTTTAACCCGCGCGTTTATGCGGACCGTACTCGGGCCAACAATTATAATCCGTTTATATTTAATGACGGGCTTGTTTGCCCCGTTTAATATGCGGACTTATGCGGGGCGGGTTAAATGGGGCGGGCTAGCCCGTACACCCAGCTCTAGTCCCTGGGGGCTGTCCACCTTAGGGATCAAAGCAATAAACGTAGAATTCAATCCCTTAGACAGCCTCCCATTGCGATGAAACTCCGACATGAACCGCATTATATCGTCCTTCAGCTCCCCCCAAAAATCCTTAATAAAACCAAAATTTACCCCATCAGGGCCTGGACTTTTGAAGCTATCGCAATCCCAAATCGCCTCTTTTACCTCCTCTACAGAAAACGGCTTAATCAAACTATTACCCTCCCTCCAGCTTAGACGTTTAAATTGAAGATTCTCCACCCCAGGCCGCTCAACAGTCCTTGCTTTGAAGTGCGATGCAAAGTGACTGAACACTGCTTGCCGGATTGGAGCCACTGCTTCAACTTGGGCCCCATCCACCAAGATAGTTTTGATCGCATTACCCCTCCGCCGATTAGCCAACAGGGAATGAAAATACTTAGAGTTAGCATCTCCTTCCTTAAGCCAAAGGGCCCGTGATTGTTGCCAGGATATGCTAGCACTCAATCGAGATAAGGAGTGGATATCCGATGTAATCCCATAGAGTTCCGCAACCTCAGCAGCTGAAAGCGTAGTAGTTTCCCCCTTGCAATCAAGATCCGCCATGCGGGACTTCAAAGAGTCAATCCTACTGGGCAGATTTTGACTGTGAGTTAAATGCCATTCTTTCAGGGCCATCTTAATCAATTTAAATTTGGTCTTAAGAACATAACCACCCCACCCATCCACTTCAAAAGTACCCCATTTTTCCTTCACAAACTCTCGATAACCAGCAATATCCGCCCAACATTTTAACATCCGTGAAGGGCGCGCTCCCCAATCTTCCTCATTAGCCACCAAAACAATAGGACAGTGATCTGACAAGCCACGTAACTGCGCTAACTGCGTACAATTCGGCCAAGTCAGACACCACTCCTCAGAGAGCAAGAATCTATCTAACCTACTCATCGCCATCCCATCCCCTTTATACCACGTGTACTTACGACCACTCAAAGGTAAATCTACAAGAAAATTGTTATCAATGAACGAATTAAAAGGCCCATGATCCAAAGAGTGCTGGCCTGAACGCGCCGACCTTCGTTCATCAAGAGACCTAACTGCATTGAAATCACCACATATGCAAACATGGCGACCGACAACAGTTTGAAGACGCTCTGACAACGAGTCCCACAGTTCCTGCTTCGCCCCTAGATCACACGGCGCATAAACATTTGCTACAATAAAATCCTCCCCCGTCTTCTTAAACCTCCCATGACTCCATAATACATGTGGTTGACTACCTGACGCCTGTATTTCGACCTCCTCCGAATCCCATATAGTCAGCAGACCCCCCGATGCCCCTACAGAAGGGCGAAAGGAAAAGGCGTGCGCTGATGATCCCCACAGACTAGAAACTAACGCCACGTCACATACTTGCATTTTAGTCTCTTGAATGCAAATAATAAACGGGCACTTCTCCCTAATAATCCTATTAACCTCCTTCCTCTTCTCCACCCCGCCCAGCCCCCTAATATTCCAGGAGATGATCTTCATTGATCACACTCCCGCGCTATACTACCCGTCTCTTGCGCAAGACAAATATCCTTAGACTTACCTTTTCCAGACCTAGACAAAACAGAAAACTTATTCCCTCCAACATCCTTAACATGAAGACCTAAGGCATTCCCAAACCCTACCACATCTTTCAAACCCGCTTGTGCATTTCCTTGCAACGTCACCCAATTCTGCCAATCATTGTTGACAGAGACTGACGAGGATGCAGCCGCTGCAGTTCCAGACAAACCAGCTTCATCCCCCTTACATTCCCCTTTTTCCAACCGTCGTGTACGATCAGTTTTCCTTAACACCCCTAGGACCTCCCGACGATCCTGACTAGGCAACCTTGCTATTTTCTTAAGGCGAACAGTAGGCTGGGATGCCAGATCCCTAGTCTCCTCACCAACCCCCCCGACATGCTGACACATAGCCTTAGGATGATTTTGCAGCCATTCCAGACTCCATGGACCCGACCGCGCAGAACGAGCCGCAGTAGGCGGACATGATGATGTCCGCTGACGACTAGAAAACCCCTCAGAACGCTCTATCCCCAAACCCACATGTTGAACTAACCTCTCCTCTACTACTCTCGGTTCGACCCGCCTATGGGTCTGCTCTAAAAAGTCACCTCCCCCAGTCCTCGACCCTGAAGAATCAGAAACAGGCTTCGGGACCACCTGACCGATACCTTCCACCACCTTGTCAACTAGTCCATCAATGACATGTTGTTCCGCCACATCCCTCTGTAAAAACTCATCATCTGATGCCCCTTCCTCTGAACCAACAAAATCCCCGACTAAGCAGGCATCTTCCCCCAGAGTGTAACCCCATTCCTCCACGATTTGTATCTCCACCACCTTCCCATCTACCAAGATACGCTCTGACTGTTTTACAATCTCTAGATTTGGCGTGGCTATAAGAATTCTTGCAAAATCTAATCTATCCTTGTCTATCGTGCTAGTATCAGCCCTAAGATACCGCCCGCAATCAAAAACACAGAGTTTAAAGAATTCCTCATTCCACGCTTGTAAGGGTATTCCATACAGCCGCACCCACGCTCCCCTCCTAGCTGACCCCATCTCACTGTCCCATCTCTCCCAATGAGACAAAAATAGCCTAAAAAAATCTTTTGCGCCATCAAGAATCGCAGCAGCATCAATAGATGACGAACTATAAATGAAGATTTTGTCCGCCCCTAAAGGAGTCGCGATCAGGTCCTCAAAACCGGCATCCGAAATGCGATTCTGAATCACCGGGATTGCTTCTCCATTAATCACAGATGCTACCACTCCTCTTGCAGCCCATTGAGTCTTATCCACCTTTGTACTATATTTTCGCAACAATACCCCTTTCTCCACCACCTCTCTATTGCCTTGATTACCTTGCTCGCCCTTGCCCACGTGCACATCCTCAGCTTTATATTTTTCTAAAGGCACCACAACCTCCCCCACTCTCACAGTTTCCCCATTTTGGGACACCCCTCCCTTACTAATAGATTTATCCGTCACCATCGTCTTGGCAACAGTTAAATCAACAACCTCCTTAGTCTTTCCTAGCACTTTCACATCCTTCTTCCCTCCGTCCAAGGGCTTGGCGCGTGTATACTTAGCCACACTAGCCCGAATACGGTAATGTCCGAACCAAACATCATTCAAAGCCCTAGTTAGGCGGTCTACATTCTTAACATTTGAAAAACGAACAAAACCGTAAGGTACACCGGACACATTTAATTTCTTAGCTACAAACACATCCTCCAATATCCCGCATACTTCGAACCCCTTACGCAAATGAAAACAAGACATTAACGGCGGAAAGTTTGTAAAGTAAAACGACACATACCGGTCGTCGTTTCGTATTAAATCATCCCTTACATGAGGGCCTGCCACCACCGTCCTACCTTCCTTCACCTCTTGCTGCCCATGATAGTTTCCATCCTCTAAGTGAGAACGTTCCATCATGTCCATTCCTGTCCAGTCCTTCCTTGCTGCTATCCGTGACCGTGAGTGAACCAAAGGACTTACACGCAAGTTTCTGGTCAGTCTAACATCCCTAACAACCGGCCGTCGTGTGTGACTCAGAAGCGCTGGACTGTATCGCCGGTAAGCACCATAGCGCGAGGAACCTGCGGCGGATAGTGATCGGTTTCGGTACTGATGCGTGTAGAACAGATGACGCTGATCATTGAATCCATACCAGTCATGACTGTCATTGGCTTGAGCATAACCGTTACCTCTATCTCCCTGTCGTGTCTCTCTCCGTCGTCGTCGACTCACCTCGGTCCAGTCATCCCCGTTTCCCCCCGTTTGTGGCACCCTGCCGGCGTCCCATCCCCCCCGTGTATCTCTCTCTGCCGGCGTGAAGCTCCGGCACGACCGCGCGCGACTAACCCTAGCGGCGGCTGTTCGCTCTCTCTGCCTCCCTCTCATTCTGTTTTATAATGTTTAATTTTTGTCATTGTGGATGTATTTATTTTGAGGGTGAGTCCTTTAACTTTATTGTATTTTTATTGTTATCTTTGTTTAAGTACATCTTGTACTTGATCAGAATGCTTCATAGTTAATTATATATTTTGCCTTATTCAAAAAAAAAACTTATTTACGACAATAATTAATACATGAACTAAAACCAGAATTTCACTTAAAGAATATGATACTTAAACCTTAATTAATTAATGAAGTAGTTAGGGATTTTGTCAAAAAATAGAAAAAGTAGCATAGGTATATATCTAGTCTACCCTAATTAATTATTATCTATCGGCAAAATAGTGTTACAACTTACGATTAGTATGAATGTTTAGTGTTGACATATTCAAATATGCCATCTAAATTAAAAAATATATGTTAATTATTTTACTTCTAGATGTGACAAAATTAAACTAATAAAAAAAAATTAATTCTTTGAGAGATTTATAAAATATTACAGAAAATGGTTATTTATATTATTATTTTCTTATAAATTGTAAACTATTTGCTTTGTTACGTATTATAAACTATTTTTAGTGTTTCTTATTAAAGAAAATATTGTAGTTGTAATTTTTATTTGGAAAATACAGCATAAAATTAGCTGGTATAGGATGCTGAAGTTGACTGTAAGAACAAACAGCTAATCTGTTACTATATTTTTAATTTGTGTCCAAAATATTCCTAAGCAAATATCCTTCTTTGTGATTATTACAGTTAAGAATTACACATTAGAGTTAGAATTTATACCCAACAATTATACTATACTATGTAGTACAAATACAATTCAAATCCAATGAATTCAGGACATTTGTTTTCATCACTGATTTTTATATATACAAATTTCGAAATCAATTTTTTTACAGACATATTATGTTCAGTAATTCAATTACTACTAATTAACCACCAAACAATGCAATAAGATAAATTACACATAAATCACTTCTTATTTAGACTTGGAGGTCTGAGAATAATTAAAGGGCCTAAAGAGCAATTTTTTAACATTATCCAAAGGCCCAAGCCCAATAAAATACAAATGTAACAATACTTGTCCAAAATAACACATAGGAATTTGAATAACAAATGAAACATGAACAAAGGAACTACTTCACTAGAAGTTCCAGAAATACCAATTGACAAACAAACAAACAATATTGGAATGTCTCCTATGCTTTAAAAGACACCAATAGCTGTAGGATACAAAGCCTTGGGCTTGTAAGAAATAATATGAGGAACATAAGTAGAGGTTCTTTTCTTAGGAGTATCCATGGAAGCTAAGGCAGGTTGGTTCAAATATGCATACTTGCTTTTAGTCCACCTGCATATGTCAAAACCAATATTATTACTATTTCGATCAACTCTTTCGTAGGCACAATCTCAAATCAATTATATTTGAACGTATATATATTATTGAGAAAAATTAAACGATAAACAATTTAGTCACATCATTCTATTTCTTTATGACGTTACATATAAAATGTGATGTACCGAAAAATATTTAAATTATGTCTGTTTCTAACTAAGTATTTCTCTATTATTTTTCCTAAACTGTGTACAAACCTACTTTAAGTTAGCAAATAAGATGACAAAAAGAAAGACGGTTGTGGGGTCTATGTAGAGTTGAAGGACTGATTGAAGCGTTTGTTGTCTAGATACATTGTCAAGTTTGCTTGTAAAATTAAAACATTGTCAAGTTTAGTCCAATCTCAAATGTCTAAATTTCTTTACTATCACTCTTTCCATTCCATTAGTATCTTTAATCTTCTAAACTTTAATTGAAAAAAGGCAATGTTATCAAAGATATAACTATTGAAAAAGTTGACAATATGACTCTCTTATATAAAAATAATTTGAATTTGAATTTTGAAATTTTTTACTTGAGAGTCATCCAACCCCGTATAAAAGAAAGGAATATGGATGTTTTGTTGCCGATTCAAAAATTAGTTTCAAAAGGTGCTCGAAAAGTCTAAGTCATTAGATACATTGATATTTGAGACGCATATTAGAATTCAAAAACCTTAAACCTTAATTAAGACGGATTAAAAACTCAGTTAATCTGTTTGTTGATTCAATTACAAACCTTCTCTAAAACTATATCGACCTAAATTGAATCAGAATAAACTACGATCAATTCCACTAAAATTCAATCAACTAAATTATACTATTAGAAGTGTCCTTGATTTGATCTCCATACCAATATTTAAACCATTCAATATGTTATAAGTTTTCAGAAAGTCCACATTACTTAATGTCTATTAACAAATCTTGTTAAAACATCAACATAAACTATCTTGTCCAAATAAATTAACAACTTCATGTGAAGTTTTCCAAGATAACATAATCAATAATTTTTTCTTAGATGAAAATTTTACTAACCAATCCTTTATTCCCACGCGCACTTCCTTGTCCTCATCAACTTTATTGCCAGAATAATTTGCCCCTACAACCAAATTCACCATCTCTTTTTTGACCTCATATTCATCACGATCATTCTCTAAGCTCAATTCAAAGCTTAAGTACTCTTCCTCCTACAAACAAATAGAAATTAATCATGTTCATAATATAGCTTGTACAACTTTAGAAATTAAACCATGTTATGTTATTTATTTATAAAAATTAGCTCAACCACATGAAGAATGAAGACTATATGTTAATTATGCGATTGATATTTTGGATGAAGCTACAGAGATGATCAAGACTCCTTGTTAATTAACTAGGACCAAAAAGGACAAAAATAAAAGTTCTTTAATTTTTGTTGAGGATCAACCATATAAAATATATTTTCACATATATAATTTGATTTATAGATACTTTGATTCTAAGTAGCCGACTAGCCGTTGTAGAGGATCCAAACTATGTAGACCTTACCGTGAGGTTGCGAGCACGGAGTCTTGCAGCTGCCTTGATAGCAGCAAGGAGATGATCTTCCTCCACAATTCGCTTTTGTCTCCAAAACTTGGCGATTTCTCGCTTTGTCACACTCTCTTCTGCTCTTGGCTTTGAGATGACTCGAAATTTTGGAAGTGGAGGAGGAGGTGGTGGGGTTGCCCTTCGAACAACCTCTTTTTTTGATGCGAAAGCAATTGTTCCTTCTTCCTTTCTTTGCTTCATTCCGACAACCTTTGATCTTTGTTCACTTTGTCACTACTCACTAACCTTAATTGTTTTTTATATATAAATAAATAAGATTGGAGATTAGAGAAGTAAGCAATTACCATGAGCTAACCAACTATCCCAACCTAACTTTCACACAACACCAATAGATAGACTTCTAGTTATATATATGGAATTTCTTAGTGAGATAGAATATGCAATATGCATCACCCCTTTTAATTGCGTGGGGAGAACATAAACAACTAAAAATAATTAGACTGGTTGTTGGCTTGTTGCATTTATTTAAAGAGTGAAAATGTTATAAAATAAGGCAAATGCTAAATAGTATATTGGAAATGGAAAGTAGTGAGTGTAACTTTTGGCTCAAGTTAATGTACCCGAACTTGATCTCGAACTTATCATAAATCATAATTTAATTATAATATAAACAACTTTTAAATGCCCGTAACTATCAAAGTATAATTGATTTAAGTGATATAAGATTCAAATATTTTAATAAATTATTAGAATTTCGATCACTAGATCTTACATATGAAAAAAATTGAATTGAGAAGAAAGAATTTACATTTTACGTTCAACAAATTTCTCGACAAAAATTAATCACTTAAATGGTTATAAAAACAAGTAGTACAAGGTAGCAATTCAAACAAACAAACAAACAAACAAACAAAGTTTTTAGATTTTTCTAACATTTATAGGAGATTCCAATTATATTAAGAGTGGGTCTTAAAAATAAAGATAATCTTCTTCTATAGTCTTTCTTTACTTTCAACACTAAAGGTTCCCATCATTGTCAAGAATCTTCAATGGTAGGCTGTGACCCTCATATGGCATGAGCAACTTGCAATTATAAAATATATTCCATTGCATAGTGTGATGCATTATATACTATAATTTTATTCATTCTCCATGGCAACCCCTAATTCTTTTAATTAGTGGATAATGCCAATGTTAAAATATAAATTTTGATTTCAACAGACGGCTAGAAAACCTTCTCTCATTGGCCCTTGTCCAAAGCAAATGACCAACTTGCCAAATATTATAAACATAAAAAATTGACTACGTTACATTTATGATTTGTTGAAGATTAGGACATCAATCATATTTTAAAATGATAGTGTTATATTAACAACTTTCTGTAAATTAATGATATATTAATAAATACATCGTACTGTGAAAAGTATCAACTAGTTTAGTTGAGAATTAGAGCAAGTTTTACTTTAGTTATTCTGGAACAAAATTTTTAAGGTATAATAATACTCATGTAATTGGAATACATGAAAGCATACAATGAAAGCAACAGTTCATGGATGAAAAGGAAAAGAAAGGTAAAATGTTAACAAAAGAAAAGGTGGGAATATTATAAATAAAGGAAAAAAGAAATCAACGAATAAAACTGATTTACACATGCAAGAAGAATTGTTCTTCCAAAGGAAAAGACTTGTTGCATAAGCTGGTTTTTCAAATTATAAATTCTTCTAGACTGACTGGTATGAAACTGTTAAAACTAAAAACCGTCCGTTACTCAAAAGCCGACCTCATCGGATTCATTCATCCAGCAAACAACTTCTAATTTGGTATGTCAAGTTGAAGTCTTGTTTAGTATCTGTAGTCAATTGTTCCAATAAGACGCCGAGATGACTAGGTCCTCTAAAAAAATACTCAGGTGTTCTAAGAGTGACTCTAAGCATTTTCTAGTTTTATGTGTGTGAAAACCATAATCAATCAAATTAATCATACCAGAAAACATGATGCACATAAAGCTCAACACTAAAAAGAAGTATTACACCTTCTGCCTGAAACACCAAAATAGCAGATAGTTCTATAGACAAACTGATAAGAAACTCCCTCTTATCTAATGAAGTCAGTTACTTATCAGGAAAGTCCAGAATAAGTGTTGTTTTCTTCTTTTTGATTCTCACTGAACCAGTTTATACCACAAACATGGAACAATGAAGTTTCAATAATCAATAGTCAACTTTGTCTAAGCAAAAGAATTGAATGATCAAAATTCAAATCCCTGTACAACCATACTTTCTCCATATTATTCGTAACAATCTTCATTTCACAGATAAATATGACATTGTGAAGCAGTCAAGGGCTCAAGGCACACAATTTTGACAGAGTTATCAGACACCATGAAGCACGGACACTGACACCGGACACTGACACGGATAATTTTTTTGAAAAAGCGACATAATTCAATGTAATTGTAAGTGTTGGTGTCGGAAACGACACGTGTCCGACACCGGGACACGCCTAATCTAAGGAGCTTCATAGATCAGACATGAAGGGAACTAACAAAAAATGTGATATAAATTCATTATGAAGGGAAAATACTACAACTTTCTTTTTGTTATGATATCATATACTCACTCCCCCACCTCTCAATCTTGGAGAAGCAGGGTGCCACGAACCCAGAAATTAAATTAAATCGTAAGAACAATTTTATCAAGAAAACATGAAATAATAGGAAATAAAACTTTCCTCCAAAGGGTTTCCTGTTCTAAAATAGGGTCACTGCTCTATTCAGTAATAGTTTTTAATAGCAATACTCAATAAATGGTCCCTCTCCTTATGTTCTCCCATTTCTACATGATACTCTCTAACTAATTAATTCTCCTTTATTCTACAGGTGGGACTTAAATATTTAGATTCCCTTCAATTGTAAAAGGAGGCAGTTGCTGCAGTCACCAAATCAACTATGTCAGATTATGCTCGGACATCTCATGAACCGTCCGATCTTGATTCAACAGTGCTGATTTATTGACTGCAGCAGATTCATATTTCTATAGTGAATCCAACTCCAAATTGAGGAACAGAAAGAATGTTTTGGAGATGCAAATGTCAATGTATTTTCTAGTTTTCAGTAAGTTACCAAATAAAACAGTTCAACCTGGTAATATACATCAGTGACCATATAACTATTCTTCCAAAAGACCATAGGCTTGTTTGGATAAACAACTTATTTGCAGCTTGCTTATCATGATAAGCACTTATGCATAAGCTTCCATAAACTATTTTTATAGCAAAAGATAAAATAAATATAAACTGTTTTTATGTGTTATGAGTTGTTTTCATAAGCTATTATGAAAATATGTTGAAAAAATCTTATGACAATTGTTATAAGTCAATCCAAACAGGCCCTATATACAAAATCAAATATCAACCTCATCCAACTTAGCATACAATACATAACCAAGCATAATATGATTCACTATTTACCAAAAGCCAACAACACTAACCAAAGTTCCAAAATGAACACAATTGTCTTCAAACATAAATGCCTAAAAGAAGTTTCAATTTAACCTATTTCCCTAAAATAAGTTAAACATGTAATCAAATAACAATCGATCACATATTTTTATTTTTATTTTGTTTTCACCACCAATATCTGGGCCACTGGACCAGCTAATCCAATTCGGGGGTCAGTTCTGACATCAAGTGGTTCTAGCCCCCTCCCAAGCGCACTTGTAGAGATCAAACTATAGTCCTTTCTACTAAGTTCAGCGTCAATCACCACTTGACCAACTAATGTTTGAAATAATATTTACTACTAATTTGCAAAGAGACATTCATTATAACCTTAAATCATCATCCAAATGAAATAATATTTCAACTAATTTGCAATCAAACATTCATCAACCCTAAATCATAATCCTAAAAACAAAAAGAGAGAGAACAAAATAACAACCTATTTCAACAAAAACAAAGTCAAATATGAAATATATCACACCAACTATACAATATACATCATCACAACAAGTAATATTAAGTTTCAAATTGAATTGATTCGAATTGCTTTAGATTTAAACCTATACCTAGGAGCTCTAGGAATAACTTGACTAGGACCCATATGAAACTGACCAGGAGAATCAGTAATCGGAACACCATCATCATAAACATAACCAACAAGATTATTACAACTACAACACTTTATCTTAGTTCTCTTTCTTTGAATTCCCCAATAATTCACCGTTTCGAAGAATGGACGGATCTTATCTTCTTTTTCGAATTTGAATTTGGTGGCATCGACGGTGGAGAAGGAAATCGTGTCTTTGTTTCCGGCTTCGAAGTAGAAATCTGGTGGGTATGCGTAGGTGGAGTTGAGATTGAGATCGGTGTTGCATTCTAAGCAGGTGTAGGTTGAAGCCATTGTTGTTGTGGAGAAAGAGAGAGAGATTGAGAGATTTAAAATATAAAACATTTTATAAAACGCTAAATTGCAGTTTTGACCCCTCAAATTTCATAATTATGAGATTTTGATTTTTTATAGGCTAAATTGCACTTTTGGCCCCCTATGTTTCAAAAACTTGCAATTTTAGCCCCTTATGTTTCAAAATAGCACTTCTAACCCCTTATATTTAGCCCTTTTTGCAAAAATCAATTTTGACCAAGTCAATGCTAACGTGGCAAGTTACTTATGTGACATGGATGCTACGTCATCACCTAATAATAATTATATAAAAAAGAAAAACAAGAAACGTAAAAACATGCAGAGCATACATGGAGTGTTGACTGGCTGCACGAGATGATATGAACAAAATCATACCCTATATATATGAGCTATGATCTGCTAACATCAACTATTTGTAATGTTTTTATTGAATAGTCTACGTATCGAAGTTTCATATAATTCAAAAACTATTAATAATGTCTGTTCTGTTGGCGTAGTATAGAGCATACATGATTACATGTGATTCATTTTGGCTAGTTATTTTGGATAAATTGATGCTAAAGTATATGATTTCAAAATTGTAGCTGTTGAGAAAGAACTAGAAAGTGCAATATCCAAAGCTGGTGGTATCCTTGACAGTAATGTAGGGGATCTAGAGAAAATCGGTTGGGCCAGAAGCAGCCGAACTGACAAAGGAGTAATTCATGATTCCATCATTTTAATTTAGCTTGTTTTAGTATTATGTTTTTCGTAAACATGCAGCCAGGTTATGATTACTTATCTTGTTCTATTTAATGTTGCATGTATATATTAGGTTCACTCTCTTGCGACAATAATATCATTTAAAATGGAAGTCCCAGAAAACTCTTGGAATGGTGACCCATATGGCTTTTCCCTTGCAAATTATGTTAACTCTTATCTTCCTTGTGATATCAAAGTTATTCAGAGGACATGAGAGGGGCAGAGAAATTCACATAATTTTAATGCAAGGTGTTTTTTAGGTGATGACGTGGCATCCATGTCACATAAGTAACTTGCCACGTCAATGTTGACTTGGTCAAAATTGGTTTTTGCACAAGGGGTTAAACATAAGGGGCTAGAAGTGTCATTTTGAAATATAGGGGGTCAAAAGTGCAATTTAGCCTTTTTTATATTTTAAATGAACAATTTTGATTTTATATTTTTTAATTGTGCAATTTTAACACTCTATGTTTGCCGCCTTTTGCATCATAATTATACGATTTTTGAGATTTTTTCATAACTCTTTGTTGTTGATTTCAATTTCTGTTCTGGACCGTCAATGTTGAGGTGAAACTAAGTACATCAGATTAGGGGCTCTCGCTACCACAAGGACAAAAAAATATGAGTATATGATATTGATACTGAAACTCGTCCCCCATAGTGTGAAAAGGGATGATCAATCACCATTGTTAAAGCAAAACTAGAATGCAATGTGTGAAGCAAACTTAGAGAGATGAACAAAAGAGAGAAAATTGTATTACTCACAAAAATTGCATTACATCATATGAGTTTGTTATTGATCTAACTAATTGTTAGTTGAAAGTAGTTACTAACTAGAAACCAACTAACAATCTATGTAGAAGGAAAGACAGATAACTTATAGTGTAAGTAATTGCTTAATCATTAGTTATCACACATAGAGTTTGGCTATTATGTTAGTTATCAAAATTTATTGTGTAATCGCTCATAGTATCACTCATTTTAATGCTACATCATCATGCATCACACTACTCGAAAGCAATATTAATTACACTTAACAAGTTTCAAGAGGTTATTATATTACACGATTCTTCCATGAAGTTATTACTATTTTTAATAATTAGGCAAGTTCATTCATTTAAATTTAAATATCATTATTATATGCTGAAAAGTGAAAAAGAAAAAAAAAATTCATCATTTTCAATGAGTCCCATATCTATGAAGATCTACAAAAGAGTGGCCATACAAAAGAGGCAAACGTAGAGTCAAAATTACACAATTAAGAAACTTGAAGGGTCAAAATTGTTCATTGAAACATGAGGGGCTAAAATTACACAATTAGAAAATTTGAGTGTCAAAACTACAATTTAGCTTTTATAAACATGTATAAATATTTGAATTTAATAATTGATGCCTAGTCTGTTTCTTTTTTGGTAAAGGATAGTCTCTTTCACAATAGTCAAACTAGTACTCGCTCCATCTCTGAAAATCATTGACGCAGTTGATCAGTTTATGTTTGTCGATGCACACCTATGTGTCGCCAAAGCCTAGCTCAACTTCCTTACAAATAAAATAACAATTAAAGTTTGAATAAACTATCAGTTTAATCTTTAAATTATCAATATCTTTTCAATTTTGTCTATAAACTGTAAAAATATAGAAATATAATAAGTAGTTTCTAACTATTAATAATCCCTCAAATTTGTCTCTCAATTCCTTGAAAAAACAGGAGACCAAATTATAGCTCAAGAAATATATGGATGGATCAAGTGTAATTTTACAAAACTCAGCATAAACTCTATCATAAAGAGATCAATTGTTTTAGTAACTATCAGCAATATTCATCACAGAGGAATATGATCCAATGAGTCCACAAATGATTCCAGCTGCAGCAATTATAACGCTTGCGATAACCTGATAGTCGGGAAAAAAATGTTCAGTAAAATTATATTAGAATTTTTATTTTTGAAACGGCGAATGTTTATAATTACTATTCTTAGTTCTTTGGAGTAGGAAAATTAAATGATATGAAAATTAAATTGAATATTTAGTAGCATTATTACCTGTGGCTTTGTAGCCTTCTTCCCCACAATTTTCAAAAAGCATAAACTGGGCATTATCACTGACTGAAAAATTGTGTATTCCTCAAATTAGTTGAGATTCATAGGATTTCCAAGAAAGAAATTGGAGCAATAACAATAAAGGAAAGCACAATGAGCTATAGTAAATCTAGTTCATGTCAAATTTGTTCCCAACAACATTCATATAAAGATAGATTGTTGTAATGTTATAGATATACCGCAAAAGAATCACGAAACAAAAAAAAATGCATGTTATTTTAAACAAGTACTATCCTTTGAAGTCTAAATATGCAAAATATGTCACGAAGAGGAAAATTTTCCATTTCGCCAATGTGACCTATAAAACATACTATGATGTAATCTGAGGTGGACCAAGATTGACTATTAGAGTTGATGAAGCGCGGCAGAGGATGATATAACCTATAAAACATAATATGCAGTTCTTGTCTGGAAACAGACGAGAATTATGTCGAAAGACCCATAATTCTCGTCTGTTTCCAGACAAGAACTGCATATTATACTAGTTACGTTACTATTCTCTAAAATAGCTACATCAACCGCGTAACAGCAGATTAGCACTGATACTGAACAATTTAACAAAATATGCCTAAAAGACCCATTCTAGAATATACTAGTTATGTCGCTATTCTCTTGGTCTTAAGGATCCTATGACAGATTCTTAACCACTTATTAATTTCTTCGATGAAAATGAAGCTTTTGTAATCTGGACATTATAGATATTGATTTCTGAAATTGAACCATTTACATCAGAAGGATGATGCCAAACTTTGCGCCAAATTCTATACCAAAAAACACTAATACCTTGCCGTAAACCAACTACCCTTTTAATGTATGAGCTAGTAGCTAGGTGAACAAATGTGAAAGAGTTTATAAAAAAATTAGAACACACAATAAAATTTCTTTGCTTACCACAAGCATACTAAAGAGAGAACCGATCAAAGCCATCACAAGTCCTGAAATTAATAATTGAACTGCATTAGCATTTCGGTCCGTATATGACATGTTATCAGCTCACATATTTAATATAGAATTTTGTTATAAAAATGTTTGTACACATAATAAAGATAGTGCTGCAAATGAGAATATAATAACAAACAATAAAATTGACATTACTTTCAATGTTCCTGTTTGATCACACGCACGATATATTTTCAAAAGATACAAATTGAGGTATGAATTAACGAAAATTGCTACTACTATGTTATAGGTAAAATTTCCCTTTCGTTTTAAAAATCAATAAGAAGAGACAATAAAATTCTATTCTCTGAAAGTCTACAATAATACTTACCAAAAAACGGAATCAGAAAAGCAGCACAAACTGTAGATGCAACAAGTGCTGTTCTAAGAAGAATAAAACACCAATAAGTACTCGAAACTCTTTTCGGCAACAATTCCTCTAAACTTCTTGCCAGTGGATTCATCAACAAAGCATATTTAGTCAATGGATTAATTACCTGCAAAAAGATCACGAAACATGCTATCAGAAATAAATAATTTGTTCTCTAGAATGAACCTATTAAAATAGCATTGAGAGAGCAACAAAATTCAAACTTACTGTTGTCCACAACGCAATTTTGGAAGCAAATGCACCTGTCGGCATATTCAATGTGATCTGAGACAAAGTGGCATCACCAAACATGAGAAATCCGATCACTGCAACGCTTCCGTATATCAAAACACTCAAAACAAAACTGTACAGAAAGAAATGAGTAAAGGAGTCAGAGATTCACAAAGAACAAACTGATATGTTGTTACGGTAACAAAAAAGTTAGGTATATATCCAACCATATTATCAATGCTTTGGTATATTGTTTTTTGTCAGCCATAGACTGGTAAATATTTGGAAAGACTGAATGTCCTGCAAAGCAAAATCCATAGACACCAATAGAAAATGGAATGCCGCTCCAATTCACTACTTGTCCGGTATGATGGAATCCAACAGTTGTCCCGACAGACAACACACAAATGATAATCAATATTGTTGCTACAATCCCTCCAACTGAAGATCACAATCGAAGTTTTCTAATGAGGATACGACAGGCAAGTTGTACAATTTGAAAACATAAATAATCAGTTTCAGAATGTAGCGAACCTGATAGATACGAGATTATTCGGAGATCCTTCAACCAAACAGTAGGTAGAATAACAAGTGCAATCAGAATTCCAAATAAGTGTGTGGAATCTAAATGGAGACCACCTAAATCTAAGAATGTTCCAGGAAACAGACTTGTGAGGTTATCGCCTTCCAAGGTGATGAATTCCACACAATATGACTGCAATCACAAAAAGATTCTTAATCATATAGTTCGCTTAGAGTCAGAATATCAACGGAAATGTAACATATGGTTGCAGCACTTACATATAATTCAGTGTACAAAACGATCTGCAACAAATATCATTCGTAAACAATGATTAATAAAACTGCTAATTTGTTCATTGGTAAAAAAGCATTATGCAAACACAAATTTTGAATAAAGAAATAGAAAAACTCACAGACACAAAAATACGGCCATATCTACCGAACGCAGCTTCTCCTATATCTGGATAGCTAGTAAGTCCTTCTCGGCTTTCAAAGCAGCGTTTCATAAGGGTGGCTGTATAACAACAAACACCTGCAAAAATAAGCATCACCACCATGCTCGCCCAACCAGTTTGTTTCACCGTATAAGGTGTAGACAGAAGTCCCACTCCAGCCATCACATTAATCGCTGCAAAGTCATAGAACATCACCTCATAATCCATCCATGTAAAAATCGAAAATGTTTTATTAGTATCGTGGATAGCGTTAAATAACATATATGAATACCATTGAAAACTGTTTGAGTTAAGCTGCAACCATAACCAATAGGCATTTCTCCACCAATATTTTGCATTGAACCTTTCTCCCACCATGTTGATTGAGTTGTAATGCCTTGATCATGACCGGATGATAGAAAAGGAGTCTTTCCATCTATTTCTAAGTTACTCTTTGAACGATTGGTAAAACTCGAATAAATAAAACTTGGTCCTTTTAGAATTGTCCCAAAATTTGAAGCTGTAGCAATTGTGTAAGAATCTGTTGTCTCTCTGTTATAAACAAGTAGAAAACAATTAAGAAATATCCAATCTCATTCACCAGTTAACTATCAAATAAACCATCAAATTAGTCTCTGATTATGTAAGATGAACTTAAATAGATCCACCAAATTATGAAATATTTCAAAAAAGTCTTGATTTTTTCAAATTTTACTCATATTAGTCTTCTGAAAGTCTTCTGGGATGGTGGTGGTTTACTCGTTAACAATCATAAGCAAATATACACTATAAGATTAACTTTGTAGCTCAGAAACTTTTGATCAAAGGCGTGTTCTGTGTCAAAACACATCGACACATACAATTACATTCATTTATATCATTTTCTCAAATTAATCAGTGTTGACGAGTGTTGACGTATCAGTGTCTGTCTCTGTGCTTCATAAGAATGAAAAATGACCAAAACCTAGCAATTTTCATAGGTAAGGAAAAGAAAATAGCGAACCATCAAATTAGTCTCTGATTCTGTAAGATAATCTTAAATAGATCACAAAATTATGAAATATTTCAAAAACAAGATCTCGACTTTTTCAAATTTTACTCATATTAGTCTTCTGAAAGTCTTCTAAGATGGTAGTGGCTTGCTAGTTAACTATCATAAACAAATATACACTTTTGATTAAAGGCGTGTTTGATGTCCAACACGTCGACACATGCAATTATATTCAATTATATTATATTCTCAAATTACTATCGCCTATCGATGTGGACGTGTTAGTGCTGTCTCGCTGCTTCATAGAGCATGAGAATTAAAAAAATCGCCAAATAACCTAGTGAGTTTTCAATAACTCAAACACTTTTGATCAAAGGTGTGTTTTGTGTCAAAACACATTGACACATTCAATTACATTCAATTATGTCATTTTCTCAAATTACTATCACTGTTAACGTGTCAATGTCTATCTCAGTGCTTCATAGACCCATAGGAATGAAAAAATCATCAAACCCTAGCTAGCAATTTTCAAAGGTAATTCAAAGAAAATATCGAAGAAGATTGATTATACATACTTGTAACTTTGAGGCCAAATTTGAGAAGTGAAAGACTGAGGTTGACCAGTATGATTTCCACCTTCATCATCATCACCACTACCATCACGTTCACTGCTACTATCACTCTCTATCTTTTCATTTTGTTCACCATCTTCAACATCATCATCAATAAACAGAAACTCAATGTCTTTCTCCTTCTCTTTGTTGTTGCTAGCCATTGTTGCACAAGAAAGAAAAACAAAACCAAGTAATAACTGTGATATGATTTTGTGTAAGTAGAGAGTAACGTGCTCCACTGAATAGGGTATTTATAAATTGTGTTGATGATAAAGCATGTGAGTGTGACTTGGTGACAGAAAAAAAGTGATGAAGCGTAAGTAACATTGGGAGTGGTTGTTGTTATAGAAAAATCCAGAAGGGTGTGAAGCTGGCGGAACAAGTATGGTAATATACGTAACGTGGCAATTGTCGTCTTCTAATTTCATTCATTCATTCATTGCATCAATCTATATAATGTTTTAGATTGAAAACAAAAACAACAAATATTCCATTTTAGATTTTGCAGATTTCCATTTGTATTTTGTCTGTAACTTATTATTATTAAAGTGAATAAATAGATTTACAACATTGTTTAAAAAAAAATTAAAACATAGTACAAAAAAAAAAGATGTACAACATGTTTGAATCCTAATCCAACATGTGTAATGTCTCTATCAATTGAATCGAGATAAGTATTAGGATATCCACCGGAAACGCACTAATCCTCTCACTGAATTGGAGGTAGGCAAAAGGTGGGACAGTTGTCTCGGTGATTTAAAAATTGTTTCATACTCAAATGCGAAAATCGAACTTTCAAGTTTAGATTAAGGGAGAATAAACCCCTACCGGCTACCGGTAACGCACTTCATGAATTACATGAGTTTACTGTTCACGGCATGGGATTTAATTTTTTTTCTTTCATTTTTTTATTAACAAGCAAAATATGATAAAAAAATATTTTAAACTTGAGTTATCTCTATATTTATCTTTTAGTGTAGCTCATTGGTCACTTTCATCTAATACTACAAATTTTATCAAGTAAGTTTGAACCTATAGTTAGTGATGATTATCGTATAGACAAAGTGAATTTTCTTCCAACCATTTTTTATCTTTTATATATTGATGTTGATAATCGAATTTATGACGATCCTCAAAATATTTACCACTTGAACCAATATATTAGTGGTAGGTTTCTACTAATTTAACTAGTTTATAAAGACTTTGGTGGTAGCTTAAAAGTAAACATAAAGACTTTGGAGTGGAGTTTAATTGGTGGTATACTAAACCTCTGTTCTGCATAGGATGGAGGGGAGGTTAGGAATTTCCTTTTTGGCTAGTGGAGTTTTTCGCATGTTTTTGTGATTGATCTTTGATGCTTTGTAACTTAACTTCTTGTACTCTTGATTTGCATCTCTAGATGAAGCACTTCTTGTGTTGATCAAGTGGTAATAAAATTCTTTTTAGTTGCTTCTAAAAAAATTTAACTAGTTCATATTCACTCGAAAAAAAAACAAAACTAGTTCATATGATAAATTACACTGTAATTATATTTAGGAAATATGTTTTTATGAGTAAAAAAAAGGAAAAATGTTTTTACACAAATTATAATTAGACTTTTTTTTTATACATAGATGAAATGACAAAGTCACTATAAACTCGCACACACAAAGTGGATTGACCAGAGATTAAACTCCGGTCATGAACGTCTAACCTAGCAATTTCAGTATTTTTTAATAGTTGAGCTATAACTTTTCAACATAATAATTAGATAATTTAAAAACTAACTTTATGTATTTATTAATATGTATCCTTTTTTTTCTCACGGAATTTTACCCTGGATTCCAGTACAAAGTTGGATTTCAAGCGGTCAATTTTTTTTTTATATTCACACAATTAAAATATTTTTAGTCATATGTCGCGGTGATCTATAACATAAATGTTCTCCTCACTAGATATTGGATAATTAGATTGGTTCATACTCTTCAAGAGAAAAATATTTGTGCAGACTACTAAATCAACATTAGAGCTCGTAGCCTGAAGTCTATCTCTTATAGCAATTTCACCGGATAGAATGAGTCTCTTTTTACTAACTGAGACTAGTGAAACTCTTTTTTTTTTTGGTTAACTCTTTTATTTGTTTGTTTTTCTTTTCTCTTTTTCCTCTTCTACAAAAAAAAAATAAAGCTTGATCAGTCAAAAAATGTATATTTTAACTTGGTTAGTGAATTAAAATACTAAGGATAATGCTAACTAGTGCACCCCATGCACTACTTAATAAGCATATAAAATAGGGTTGATCATGATCGGATAATAACCATAACCATAACCGAATTATATTTTATCCACTTGATATAACCGGATGTTATATCCACTTAATAAAACCAGTTGATATTACAAAAGGTTATAAAATCGTTTATATCCAAACCCACTTTTATAACCGAATTTTAGTTTTAAAAACCGGTTTTTTGTTTAAAAACCGGTTTTTAATTTTAAAAACTGGTTTTTTTGTTTAGTTTTCTCTTCCACTACTCTTCAATCCAAATCAATCAAAACAAACCACACTCTCTCTTCTTCTCTCTTCTGTTTCTTTCTTTCTCTCTTCTTCATTTTCCCTCAACAACCACATCTCTCTCTCTCTCTCTCTCTCTCTCTCTCTCTCTCTCTCTGCTGCAGCATCATTTTCTTTCATTCACACAAACAAACAAACAAACATTCTAATTATGTTTCTTAACAACTTTCTTCAATCTCCGATCGATGGAAACATCATCATCATCGGAGAATAATAATTGCTCTGTTAAAGTTGCTTGGAATTGGTTTAATTTGGATTTTGAGGGAATGAATTTTGTGATTAGGTTCACATTTTGGGATTTTTGAAGTGAATTTGGGAATTAGGGTTCGTGAATTCAATTTGGGAGAAAATATTGGTTTCACATCAAAACCTGTTTTGAGAAGAATTTGGGATGGTGAAATTTTTTTGGAACAATTTGGGAGAAAAGAAATTTGAGATCGTGAAAACCAATTTGAGTTATTTGTTCTGATTTTGATTTTTTTTTTTTTTACAAAAAAGTAAATTTGAGTTGGAATCTTAGGTTTTGATCGATTTGGGTTTGATATTTGGTTTTGGTCATCCATTAATTGGTTATAGATAACCAAATAAAATAAATATGACTTTGGTTATAAAACCCAAATAAAATTAACTGGTTTTTTATAACCGGATACGGATACGGTTATGGTTAATCCATATAACCGGTTAAAATGCTCAACCCTAATACAAAATAAATAAGTTTTGTATTGAAAACAACACTTTTAATATTTTATAAGTGTTGACCGCACAAGTTTCAATATATTTTTTCCTATAATAAGTATTTTTAACTAGTGCATGGGGTGCACTATTTAGCATTTTCCAACTAAATATGAATTGCATCATTCAAAATTAATTGGACAAATCAATTGAAGACATGTGAAGGGGAGACAAGGTTCCTTTCCCATACCTAAACTACTAGGTACCTAGTCACCTGGATCTAAATGTTACTGGTTTATATTTCGACATCACCTTAAATGAATTTGATATCACCTCGTCTTATAGAGTTATAGGTATATGTACAATAAATAAAATATTGCATACAATATACACGATCGAGGTTTTGAACTTTTATATTGCATACAATATACACAATTTTTTGTCATTTTTCTTTCACAAAATTTATATAATAAACTCAAATTTTTCCGTTTACACCAAAATTTTCCTTTCAACACAAAATTTTAAATAATGTTATGCCATTCTTGAATTATTTTTTGCATTAAATCATATTATTTAAAATTATTCAAATTAGCAGTTTGATTCTTCAGTGAAATAACTTCTCAGTCAAACTTCACTTACTTCACATTTAAACTCTAAAATTATTAAAATTCTCTTTCATTAAAAATTAGATAAATAAAACAAAACAATCCAAAGCATTCACTCATATTTTCATTACAAAAGTTATATATATATATATATATATATATATATATATGGCTGCTGACTTTGATCATGTGAGTCGAAGTTAATAAGTATGACCCACATGTAATTACAAAGGGGGATATGTAAGTAGTTGAGAGTGTGCTAAATAATAATATGTGAGTCATATATTGCTTAACTTTAACTCAGATTGAAGTTAGCAATCTTATATGTCAAGAAGCCTAGTGATAGAGGAATAAATGCGCGTACTAAACTGAAAGAAAAAGTAACAAGAGAAAGGGGACAAAATCAAACCAGTGACAAAATAGCAAATTTAAAATTTGGAAATCCTAACCTATTAGTATTATGATTATAGATTTTCAAAGTTTATCTAAAAACAACGTTAAACATAGAGTAGCGAATGTCCCATGAGCATAACTTAATTGGTCAGACGTCACATTATATATGTAGGGGACAAAAGTTCGAACTCCAGTCATTCCATTTTTCTATTTTAAAAGTGGATTTTCTAGCCACTAGATTGTTTGACAAAAAAAAGCATAGAATAGCGATAGATTGAATAGAATTAAAAATGTGAGTTATGATAAAATAAAATGTGTATCCTTTAAAAGAACCATGCAATTGTTCCATTTATTCTTTAGCGACCATGGCAAAACGAAGGAGTAGAGTTGTAAGCAAGAGTAGTCATCAAATAATCCCATTTATAACCACAAATGGCACTAACATAAAGAAGGAGTAATCTCAATAGGAAGCATAATTCCAATCAATCCAGCAATTTATACCTAAATTTATTACTAGTCAGACTTTTAAGCAACCGCGGAACCAGTAAAAAAAAAACATTAGTGGGCCATTTAAATAAATTATATATAACGTTCAAATTAAATACGATAAATTATATTACATATAAACATTTATGTCGTTAAAACTAAAATTTAAAGTTTATTATTACAAAATTAAACTATATACTTTAAAATGACACTCACAACGTGAACTTAGTATTTTAAAATCATCTATAATAAAATCTGAATTATAGTTGCATTAATTTCATTTTCAATGTAAACAAATAGCGTGACTAGTATGCAAATAATATAAATATTATCAACTATAGAGTGTAAATAGTAATATATTATAGTAAAAAAAAATTAGGCAGTGGGCTATGGCCAGATCCAACCCCACCCTAATACCGTCTCTGCTTTTAAGTATAGTCTCATGGTGTGTTTGGTTGTAAGGAAAAAGTGAGAAGAGAGAAATAAATAAGAATGAGTGTGAAAAGAGAGAAATTGATGAGAAATAGAGTTGATTTAATGGATTGATTGGTATAAGAGAAAGATAGAAGAAATTGAGAAGAGAGAAATGTAGATTATTTTTTAATTACCAAAATAACCTTAATTAAAAAATAATATATGCACTATTATTGTAAGCATTTGAAAAAAGCAAGGGCAATAGTAGAAAGCAAGAACTTCTCCCCATTTTTTTCGCATGTTTAGAGAGATTGCAAAAACACGTGGATCTCTCTTCAACATTTCTCTGCTACCAAGAACGATGAAATTGCCATATCTCTACAAACTCTCTCGTCTCTAAATAGTGCATATAATAAAAATAGTTTGTGTCAGAAACTCTTCTCAACCAATCAAGCCCTTATAGAATATGAATGAATTCTAATAAAAAAATTGAAATGAAGTCACACTCTTTAAAGCTATACCCATTAAATTAGTCCTCGCGACGATAATAAAAATGGAACTAAACTCCCACTTTTATGGAACATGAGTGAATTCTTCACCAACTAAATCAACTTTGATGGATTAGATAAATAATGTGCTCCAATTATATTAATATGAATTTTTTTTCATGTGAAAATTTACACATGTTAAAAAGTTAAAAATAGTTTGTGTCAAAAAAAAAAAGAAGTTAAAAATAGTTTGTCAAAAGAAAAAAAGAAGTTAAAAATAATAAATTTTTATTGGAACTCTTGCAAGTTGCAACTTATATTATCTTTACAGTAAATAATGATTTTGCACATTTAGATAAACTCTATTAATATTGCCTCCTGATAATTGAAGGTGAAAAACTTAAATTTAATTGCGAATTATCACATGTGATAGTCAGACTCTTTATCTTGTTTGAGTGTCGAATAGTCTTGTTATATCTCATATTCGATATTTTTATAAACTCTCTGTAATCTTCATCAATACACTTTGTGATGAGGAGAATATTTGTTTTTGATATTTCATGTTTGTTTGTTAAAAAAAAAAAATATTTACACGAAAATACCTTTGAAAAGAATTCTTATAAAAAAAAAAGTAAATAACCAAATCGGATTGGGCTTAACCCACTTTTTGTAAAAAAAAATCCAAATCAGACTGAAACCCTGAAAACGAAGCCACACAATCGCAGCCGTCCATGCGTTTGATGCGTTAAACGCGCAACATGAGCATAATAGCGAAATCTGCGCACGATACCATCTATAAATAAGACCATAGGGCTCGTAATTCATTCTTTACATTCGCGAGGCCAATTCCTCGAAAACCAGAGAGGTTCTTGAAGCCGATCTCTTCAAACACTCACATAAAACTGAAAATAAACCTCAAAATTTGAATTAACACTACTCAATTACCCTATTAACGATTTTAATTCGAATTTTTTCTGTTAATCTTTTAATTCGTTACGAAACCCTAGAACTTCATCACCGCCATGGATATTCGGTTTCCGTTCTCTCCTGCGGAGGTTTCCAAAGTCCGCATGGTTCAGTTCGGAATACTCAGTCCTGACGAGATCGTAATTTCCTTAATTCTTTATAACCGTTTCGTTTTCTTTCGAAGATTCTTGAAAATTTGATTCGATTGAAGCATTGTAGTTTCTTGCTTTGTTGTTTTTGTGAAGTAATTGAGATAAGTAATTGATGATTTGATTGGTTTTGTGTGTGTTTGATTTTTCAGAGGCAAATGGCTGTGGTTCAAATTGAACACGGCGAAACGACGGAGAGAGGAAAGCCGAAAATTGGAGGATTAAGTGATCCTAGACTTGGAACTATTGATAGAAAAATGAAATGTGAAACTTGTACTGCTAGTATGGCTGAATGTCCTGGTCATTTTGGTTACTTGGAGCTTGCCAAGCCTATGTTTCATATCGGGTTTTTGAAGACCGTTCTTTCCATAATGCGTTGTGTTTGCTTTAACTGCTCTAAGATTCTTGCGGATGAGGTACTTTCGAAGAAGTTTTAACTCGTCGTAGTTAGGGAATGTGCGTTGCATTATATGCCAACATGATTAGTTGTAGACTGACTTATTTGAGCTTATCTATTGACATAATCACTTTTAAGATTGTGACTTATTCTTAGTTGTGAACTATGCTATTTAAATTTACACAAGTATCTCAAGGGATTTAAGGGTTTCTTTGTCTAACTAATGCTATTTAATATGCATATATATGAGTTTTATGAATTTGTATAATATTACTATTAATGTTACGATTCCATGATTTACGGTTTAGTTGATTTTGATTTTGCGTAAAATCTCAAATAATAGGAAGGAACTTAAATGCTTCTTTTTAATATATATGGTTTGTGCTTTGTTAGTTTTTAGTATTTAATATTTTACTATGTGTATGAAAGTGAAATTAGGTTCTTTAAATTGATTGTGTTTTGTGCAGCAAGATCACAAGTTTAAGCAAGCTATGAGGATCAAGAATCCCAAAAATAGGCTGAGAAAGATTTTGGATGCATGCAAAAACAAAACAAAGTGTGAAGGTGGTGATGACATTGACCTTGCTGGTCAAGATACGGAGGAGCCAGTTAAGAAGAGTCGTGGTGGCTGTGGCGCTCAGCAACCAAAGATCACTATTGAGGGGATGAAAATGATTGCAGAGTATAAAGCTCAAAGGAAGAAAAGCGATGATCAGGAACAGCTTCCTGAACCTGTAGAAAGGAAACAGACTCTTTCCGCAGAAAGGGTAATTGATTTAGATTATGGATTTCTGGTATGAACAATTCTATGTTCATTGTAACAGAAATTAACGTAGTTGGTGACTTGTTATGTCCGTTGAAGGTTCTGGGTGTTCTGAAAAGAATAAGTGACGAGGACTGCCAGTTGTTAGGCTTGAATCCTAAGTACGCCCGTCCTGACTGGTTGATTTTACAAGTTCTCCCAATTCCTCCTCCACCTGTGAGACCTTCCGTAATGATGGATACATCGTCCAGGAGTGAGGCAAGTGTTTCCGTATATTGCTTTACGTATTCTGCATTTTTCCAAGCTTTTTTTTTTCATTATCTTTTGATACTGATTATATTGATTCTTAACTTTCTCATTGACAATTTTAATGAAAATTTTATTTCAATATTGAAATTTTATCTCTTTTGTATGTAGGATGATTTAACTCATCAGCTGGCCATGATCATCAGGCACAATGAGAATCTGAAGAGACAGGAGAGGAATGGTTCTCCTGCACATATTATTTCAGAGTTTGCTCAGTTATTGCAGTTTCATATAGCCACATATTTTGATAATGAGTTACCTGGATTGCCAAGGGTATACTTGTTTTGGACACTGACATTAAATTAAACACTGATATTTGCTTTGCTTGTTATAATCTTCATTGAATTTAAATTCTTCATAATCGGCAGAGTATTTTTTCTTATGTAATTATTTATTTTCACAGGCCACTCAGAGATCTGGAAGGCCTATCAAATCCATATGTAGCAGGCTTAAAGCAAAAGAAGGCCGTATTAGAGGCAACTTGATGGGAAAACGAGTTGATTTTTCTGCTCGAACAGTAATTACACCAGATCCAACTATCAATATTGACCAATTGGGAGTGCCATGGAGTATTGCTCTGAATCTTACATACCCTGAGACTGTGACTCCTTACAACATTGAAAGGTGTCATTTGTATATGACTTTTCAGTTGCTTGTCTCTTAATGTGTTTTCTATTAATTTAACAAAATATTCTTAATGAAAAAAACAGGTTGAAGGAACTTGTTGAGTATGGACCCCATCCTCCACCTGGAAAAACTGGAGCCAAGTATATCATTCGTGATGATGGGCAAAGGCTTGATCTCAGATATTTGAAGAAAAGTAGCGATCACCATTTGGAGCTCGGATACAAGGCATTGTTTCTAAGCAGTGATTTATGTTTTTTTATCAAAGTTTTTCCCTCAAAGCCTTCTAACAGCTCTTGATGTTTTGGTTTTAGGTGGAGCGTCATTTGAATGATGGAGACTTTGTTCTCTTCAATCGTCAGCCTAGTCTTCATAAGATGTCTATCATGGGGCACCGAATCAAAATCATGCCTTATTCTACTTTTCGGCTTAACTTGTCGGTTACCTCACCATATAATGCTGATTTTGATGGTGATGAGATGAATATGCATGTTCCTCAGTCATTTGAAACCAGAGCTGAGGTGTTAGAGCTGATGATGGTGCCTAAATGCATTGTGTCACCTCAAGCAAACAGGCCAGTAATGGGAATTGTCCAAGATTCACTTTTAGGATGCAGAAAAATCACCAAGAGAGATACATTCATTTCGAAGGTTATATCAAGTGAATTTTTATGTTATGTCAGTCTAACCAAGCTTCAAGTTCATGTACAAGCTGCTTAGAAGTCTGTTTGAAAGTTTTTCTTTTCCATTTTGCAGGATGTCTTTATGAATATATTGATGTGGTGGGAAGATTTTGATGGGAAAGTGCCTGCTCCTACAATATTGAAACCAGAACCTCTGTGGACTGGGAAACAAGTTTTCAATCTGATTATTCCTAAGCAGATAAATCTAATTAGATATTCTAGTTGGCACAATGAGAACGAAAGGGGACCCATAACCCCTGGAGATACAATGGTTAGAATTGAAAAGGGAGAACTACTTACTGGTACTCTTTGCAAAAAGACTCTAGGAACAGGCACAGGAAGTCTTATTCATGTCATTTGGTATGCAGCTCCCATAATTTTATAGATATTTATACTTAAATTACCTGCAGAATTAGATTATTATGGTTTATTTACCTTTACAATCTCTACTATTTGATAGAGGAATTTATTCTTTTGATTCAAACTCTGATCTCTAAGTTGAGTTTGATAAATAATTTCATATTATTATTTGAGTGCTTTGTGACAATAATTGTAAATTTGAGTGGCTGTGAGACATGATATCTGTTATTATCAGCTCCTTTCTTCGTTCTTCCTACTGAATGTGTACTTGAATACAGGGAAGAGGTTGGCCCTGATGCAGCTCGCAAATTTCTTGGCCATACTCAGTGGCTTGTAAACTACTGGCTTTTACAGAATGCTTTTAGCATTGGAATTGGTGATACAATTGCTGATGCCTCGACCATGGAGACTATTAATCAGACTATTTCACAGGCTAAGGATACAGTGAAACAGCTCATCCGGGTAGCTCAGGAAAAGAAATTGGAGGCCGAACCTGGTCGGACTATGATGGATTCATTTGAAAATAGAGTGAATCAGGTACTTACATTAGATTTCCTGTCAATGTTATAATTTTGAAAACTTCTTTTGGGTGAATCTGATGTACTATGATATTTGATAATTTCAGACTCTAAATAAAGCTCGTGATGATGCTGGAAATAGTGCCCAACAAAGTTTATCTGAGAGCAATAATCTGAAGGCCATGGTCACAGCTGGTTCCAAGGGAAGTTTCATTAACATATCTCAGATGACTGCTTGTGTGGGCCAACAGAATGTTGAGGGTAAACGAATTCCATTTGGGTTCATAGACCGTACATTGCCCCACTTTACAAAAGATGATTATGGGCCTGAAAGTCGTGGGTTTGTGGAGAACTCTTATCTCCGTGGACTGACCCCTCAAGAGTTCTTTTTCCATGCCATGGGTGGTAGGGAAGGTCTTATCGATACTGCAGTGAAGACTTCAGAAACTGGGTATATTCAGAGGCGTCTTGTAAAGGCTATGGAGGACATCATGGTTAAGTATGATGGCACAGTTAGGAATTCTTTGGGAGATGTTATACAATTTCTCTATGGTGAAGATGGTATGGATGCTGTTTGGATTGAAACACAGAAGCTAGATTCACTGAAAATGAAAAAAACAGATTTTGATAGGGCTTTTAGGTATGAATTTGATGATGAAAACTGGAAGCCTACTTACATGCTTGAAGAGCCTGTAGAAGACTTGAAAACAATTAGAGAGTTCCGTAATGTGTTCGAGGCAGAAGTTCAAAAGCTTGAAGCTGATAGGTTTCAACTTGCTACTGAGATAGCCGTCACTGGTGACAGTTCTCTGCCACTACCTGTCAACCTTAAGAGGCTTATCTGGAATGCTCAGAAGACCTTTAAGGTTGACTTCCGAAGACCTTCTGATATGCATCCAATGGAAATTGTGGAAGCCATTGATAAGCTCCAGGAGCGACTAAGAGTAGTTCCTGGGGAGGACCTTTTAAGTCAAGAAGCTCAGAAAAATGCCACTCTCCTGTTCAATATTCTGCTTCGTAGCACTTTTGCTAGTAAAAGGGTCCTGGAGGAGTACAGGCTATCTCGTGAGGCTTTTGAATGGGTAGTGGGAGAAATAGAGTCAAGGTTTTTGCAATCACTTGTGGCCTCTGGGGAGATGATTGGTTGTGTTGCAGCACAATCAATTGGTGAACCTGCTACTCAGATGACTCTCAACACTTTTCATTATGCTGGTGTCAGTGCTAAGAATGTTACACTTGGTGTTCCTAGGTTAAGGGAAATTATTAATGTTGCCAAGAGAATCAAGACACCTTCTCTGTCTGTGTATCTGAAACCCGAGGTTTGTAAGACTAAAGAGAGAGCCAAGAGTGTACAATGTGCTTTAGAATATACCACTCTCCGGAGTGTGACTCAAGCCACAGAAGTGTGGTATGATCCCGACCCAATGGGTACAATAATAGAAGATGATATTGATTTTGTCAAGTCTTACTATGAAATGCCTGATGAAGAAGTCGATCTTGGAAAAATCTCACCTTGGTTGCTTCGCATAGAACTGAATCGTGAAATGATGGTGGATAAGAAGTTGAGTATGGCTGATATCGCTGAGAAGATCAACCTTGAATTTGATGATGATTTGACATGCATATTTAATGATGACAATGCTGAAAAACTTATACTTCGAATCCGTATTATGAATGATGAAGCACCCAAGGGAGACATTCAGGATGAATCTGCTGAAGATGATGTTTTCTTAAAGAAAATAGAAAGCAACATGCTGACTGAAATGACCTTACGAGGTATTCCGGATATCAACAAAGTTTTCATAAAAAATACAAAAATTCAGAAGTTTGATGAAACTGAAGGTTTTAAGCCGCATGAGGAATGGATGCTTGATACAGAAGGTGTCAACCTTTTAGCTGTAATGTGCCATGAAGATGTTGACGCAAGTAGGACCACAAGTAACCACTTGATTGAAGTTATTGAAGTTCTTGGTATTGAGGCAGTTCGGCGGTCTCTGCTGGATGAATTGCGTGTTGTCATTTCATTTGATGGGTCTTACGTCAATTACAGACACCTGGCTATTCTCTGTGATACTATGACTTATCGTGGACATTTGATGGCAATTACACGTCATGGTATCAACAGGAATGAAACTGGCCCAATGATGAGGTGCTCATTTGAAGAGACTGTTGATATTCTCCTCGATGCTGCTGTATATGCGGAGACTGATTACCTGAGGGGTGTAACTGAAAATATTATGTTAGGTCAACTGGCCCCCATAGGCACTGGTGAATGTGCCCTGTTACTTAATGATGAGATGCTAAAGAATGCTATTGAGCTCCAGCTACCTAGCTATATGGAAGGTCTTGATTATGGCGTGACACCTGGTCGTTCCCCAATATCTGCTACCCCATATCATGAAGGCTTGATGTCTCCAAGTTATCTGCTGAGCCCAAATCTCAGGCTGTCTCCTAGTTCTGATGCACAGTTTTCACCATTTGTTGGTACTATGGCATTTTCTCCTAGTTCATCTCCTGGTTATAGTCCATCATCGCCAGGTTATAGTCCATCATCCCCTGGATACAGCCCGACATCCCCTGGGTACAGCCCCACATCCCCTGGGTACAGTCCCACATCTCCTGGGTACAGCCCTACCTCTCCAACCTACAGTCCCAGCTCTCCAGGATATAGTCCTACAAGCCCAGCTTATTCACCTACAAGTCCATCCTACTCTCCCACATCACCCAGCTACAGCCCTACATCACCCAGCTATAGCCCAACTTCTCCCAGCTACAGTCCTACATCTCCCAGCTATAGCCCCACTTCACCTGCATACAGCCCAACTTCACCAGCATACAGCCCAACTTCACCAGCATATAGCCCAACTTCTCCATCATATAGTCCAACATCTCCTTCCTATAGTCCAACTTCACCTTCCTACAGCCCCACGTCACCCTCTTACAGCCCAACATCTCCCTCATATAGTCCTACATCACCTGCTTACAGCCCAACCTCTCCTGGGTACAGTCCCACATCACCCTCTTACAGCCCAACATCGCCATCATATAGTCCCACTTCCCCAAGTTACAATCCACAGTCTGCAAAGTATAGTCCTTCATTGGCATATTCTCCAAGCAGTCCAAGGTTGTCTCCATCAAGTCCATATAGTCCCACGTCTCCAAGCTACAGGTGAGTCATTCTCTGGGGTATTTTATAGTAATTTTATTAGCATCAATGTGATGTATGGAACCTGTAAGTGTCTAAAGATATCACAAAAGCTTGAAACTCATTTCCGTCACTTTTCACTAATCTACCACTTCAGTTTGAAGAAGAACAACTACATTATTATGCAATAAAAAAAATATTTTCCTTAGGACTTTCCATATTGTTCAATGATTAGCTTGTCGGGTGGCCAAGTCTGAATGAATTCAGTCTGGCCTATATTTTATATCAATTTTATTTTTCTTTTGTGGTAATTCTTTACACCAAGTAATTATCTAATTTTTTATTTTTTATTTTCCAGCCCAACTTCTCCATCATACTCACCAACATCTCCATCATATTCTCCATCGAGCCCAACATACAGTCCCAGCAGGTAAGTGAAATTCACCTATTATCCTGCTAAGCCTTTGAATTAAGGAATTTTCTTCTTTTTCTTTTTTATTTGTTATTAAAACTTAACAGAATATAATTTTTTCCCTGTGACTTACTCATATTTATGCATTTTTCTAGCCCATATAACTCTGGTACAAGCCCAGACTATAGCCCAAGTTCACCGCAATTTAGGTATGCTTCTTCTTAGATGATTCTTATAATGCTAAATGGTATGGAATGCATATAACTGAGCATGTTCTGTTTTTGTTAATTTTCTATTTGCAGTCCCAGTACGGGTTACTCACCAAGTCAACCTGGTTACTCACCATCGTCAACCAGCCAGTACACTCCACAGACAAATGACAAGGATGATCCAGGCACTCAATGAGGTGAGGTGTTTGTTTGCTGAAGTTTGATATGACTGTTAATATATAGTTTTATCTTATTGGATGAAGAATATAATATAAACGGTTCGGAAACTCTCTTCACTATACATAAGTTGATTGAATGTATATAAATGTTATATTCATGCAACAAGTTTTTGTAATATGATTTGGATTTGAATTTTGATCTGTGACAACTTCTGTAATGAATGTGATATTCATGCTACAAGTTTTTGTATTATGTAGCATCAATGTATACATATTTGGCATCCCACCTCCCTTTGGCCTAACAGAAAGTTACTTAGTGAACCTGTTTGTAACTTGTATCAAGTTTATTTTTATGCTTAATTGGCGAATATCTAAGATGGGGTGTGAATGTGCAGACAGATTGATGCTACATGGGACTTGCGGTTCTGCCGGGACGGATTTCTACTAGTTTACTTTGTATTATTCACATATATGATTTGATTCTGTTGACAATATCTTCAGAATTGTTTGTCTACTCTGATTTGAAGTTTTGCTCTATAAGTTGAACATTTTTTCTTGTACCAACTTCCAATATATGTCTACTTAAAGTGTTAAGGATGATTCCGATTATATAAAGTACTACTATGAATCAAGTTTATGATACGGATGTTGAATTAACAATTTTCGGTTATATTTAAACATACATAGTTAATCCCCCATTGTTTTTACCCTGCCTGAATGTCATGAGTTTAGTCTTTTCACCTATATGAGGTTTTAGTGTGAAAACAACTTTATCTAGTAGATAACAAGCAAGATTTGAGCCTTAATATTTTTATAAAACAAATTAATTCTAGACATCTAGTCAATTTCAAAATACACATTTGCAGTTTAAATCATCAAATCCGCAAAACTTTTGAATTATGGAATTATGGTTAGTTGATTTAGTCAGTTCAATCACAAATAAATTTGATGATTAATAAATGAATAAAAATTAAAAGCTGAACTAATTGCAATTCAACATACAAGCCTTGGCAAAGGAGAAAAATTAACATTGTACTAATATACTAACAATTAATATTGCCTATAAAAAAAAAATTGCAATTCAACATGATTCATTCTCCTTCAATTAGTCTGGGTTCAAATAAGGTAAAAACAACCAACAGACCAGTTGATTTATGATAATTTTGTTCGATCGATTTCTTATAATATTGTTTTTGGGTTTATTTGTTGTTGTTGATGGTAATTAGTTTTTACTTTAAAGTGTCTTATTCTTTCAAATTTTCAATAGATTGAGCGGTACAAAGTTTTCAAAAGGACAAAAAGAAATTAACAAAAAGCAACAGAGAATATGCTTTATATGAACTAATAACAATGATCGTCAAAAAAAAAAAAAAAAAGAACTAATAACAATGATACTTTAACGTATCTGAATTATGAACTAATAAATGTGATTCTTTAACGTATCTGAACATATCCTCCAATTCAACGGCATTACCATAAGATATTTGAAAAAATATCCCATGTTTAAATTAAGCCAAAATTTCTTATATCCAAACAAATGGCCTGTTTCAAGTCACAATGATTCATAAACTTATGTAACAATGACAAATCCATGTTAAAAAAATGTTATATTTTGCCGGCAACTTATGCTGATTTCATTATTCAATTTTTCTACTCTCACTCTACGACACTAGCACGCCACTTCTCTATCATCAATGTCAACCATAATCTTTCTTTAATTTCCCCTTAAATTTTTCCCTTCCTTTTCTGATTAGGTGATTTCAAAACATGATTAATTCCTTTCAGCTACCTCTTCTTATGTTTATATAGTTATATAGCATCACTCTTCAAAAGTTCATATTTCAAAACTATTAACATACCCTACCATACATAAACTCTAGATGGAGAAGCTATTTAAAATTAAAACCACGTTCTTGAAGTTTCTATCAAAACAACCAGTGTCATTAGCTGGATTTCAGAACCCGCCTCTTAGTCCTTGTCGATCACCCGCGACACACGTTGTTTCATTGTTCCCTAAAGAACATCGAAGAAAGCACAGACGGGGAATTAGTTTTAGTCCAAAAGAACCAACTTCTCCCAAAGTCTCTTGCATGGGTCAAGTTAAGAGCAAGAAGAAAAAGATGAAGGATATGAAGTTACATAAAGGTGTTCAACAAGTTTCAACCAAAAACAATGACTCTGTCAGGTGCTATGAAAAGAAGCTTCTTGTTTGGATTTCTAAGGGAAGTTATGTGGGAAGGAAACAAGGTGGGGAAGAGAAGGATTTAGCTATGATGAGTGTCCCTCCAACGTTGAATGCTATGAAGAAATTTACTAGTGGGAGAGGATCATTGCATGATTTTGATGCAACACTATCAGAAAGGTGAAAGTAACAACTAGTATTTTTTTTTGTTGTAATAATAAGAATGTACCTTTTATTTATTGCCCATCAATAGCAAATATGATCTTTAATGATTGTACTATTAGACTCACCAAAACATTAGTATTAAATGAATTTGAATCTCATCCTCAAAGTTAACTCATAAGACGATGATAGCGTTTAAACTTTAAACTCGCGTTCATCTAGCACATTTGTAAATAGAGCGTTGATTTTTTATTTTATTTTAGATGCACCACTACCGTTTATGGGACACTTTCATCAAGAAGGGTAGTATGCATGTCAAGTTGTCATTGTGGTCTATAAACAACATGTCATTGTTTCCCATGCTAAACTATGTTTTTAAAAGTGCACATTGAGACAATGCAGATGGTCCAAAAACACACATTTGAATTTTAGACATACAAACTAAGAATCGTTAAATTTGAAGTGGATTGGGGGTGGGGGGACCAAGGTTCCATCTTGAAAAACACATTATTGAGGCTTAAAATTAAAGAGCTTTGAGTTGAGATTTAATTATCTGAGTAGAGACTAGAGATTAGTCTTATTGCTCCTTCAAATGATTCGAAATGCCAAAGATTACTTTGTGAAATTTTTGGATGCTAAAATGCCCTAATTACAATGATTTCTTATAAAAAAAAATGCACATATCACTTAAATATAGAAAGATAAGATAATTAAAACCTAATACATATTCTTTTATTTATAAGAAAACAAAATTGTCATTTTTTTATAAGACCATTTTAATAAATTTTTATTTTAAACTTTTCATTGGGTTTGTCTGCTGGTATTGGCTTGAGATCTGAGAGTGTGCTCCTCCTCGAAGTCTTAGATTCAATTCTCTTCGTTGTCAATTTAGAATCAAAATCTTACCAAAATTTTTTTCACTAAAATATCCTTATTCAAACAAAGAAATATGAAACTCACCATGTTCCTTTCCCTCCCAATCACAAAAACAATACAAACTATCCATGGGCTTGGATGATAACTACTTGATATTGAAATAAGCTCAAAATGTCTTCAACCTAAATCAGAAAATTATCCATCCAAGAAAAACATGGAAAAATTGAAGAAGCAAAAAGAGTATTCTCAAATTTAATCCACAAAAACCATGCCACATACAATTCCATGATATCCATGATCCCAAAAAATGGTAGAGTTAGCGAGGCAAGTCAACTGTTTGATAAAATGGTTGAAGAAGAATAAGCCAATAAGTTGTTTGATGTAATGCTTGAAAGAGATAAGTTTTGAGGATAACTTGCTAGTGAAAAAAGACTGATGTAAGTCTGGATGGTGAGACCAAGGAGATGCTGCAACTCAACTCCAACTCCCACGATAAAGTTGTCTTGCTTCCTAAGTCATTTATGAATTTCTTTACCTATAGACTACTCCTAGATGCCATGTGAAAATGGGAAGAAATAAAATCATGATTATTTTTTTTGGTAAACAAGAGGGCATTTTTATTTTTTAGGCATGTAAGTTCCGAATATATTATCAAACAAGAGACTCTTAAGCTCTCTTGAAGTCTCTAAAATTATTACAAGAGAAGAAATTTGGTGGAAATTAAAATTGGTTAACAAATCAGCATTATGATTTCCTTCACGTCAAGTGTGTTTAAAACAAACTTGCCGCTACAAGTTTGTGAACAAATCATGACTTTATCCTCACAAATAATAGATGCCATAGTTGGGAACTCTAGATGTAAAAGCAGCTTTGCAATGACTATTGACTTATGTCCTTTTGGTAATTAAGAAAATTGATTGTTTATGTTTTTAGTGACTATAATATATGTACAAAATTTTCACCCTTATTAGTCACGACTAGTCTTTATCAGGGAATCTGTGAGACAATAAAGTGGATTTTCCCCTTCTAACCAAATTCTTTTCATACACATGAGTCATGAATCAAACTCACGACTACATGCTTAAGGTGCTCAAGACTCTTATTACTTGGATCAATTTATTGTTGATTATTGTCAACCTTTCTATTTTGGTTACTTTGGTACTTTAATATTTAGGAGACTAATCGATGAATAAATAAAATGAATAGATCAAAGAGAATAATAGGTAAAATGGCTATATAGAGACGATTGTATCAAAGATAGATAGATGATTGTAAGATAGATGATTCCTTGATAATCATCACTTATTTACCTCTTAGTAGAACTATTTGTCGTATATTAGAAATTTTACAGAAACATAAGATCAACTAAGAAAAACGATCATATTAACCTAATATTTGTAATGTGAAGAACTATTTTGAAACAAATAATAAGACCAAATTAAAATTTAAAAAATAAAGATAGATAAACAAATATATTAAGCCATTTTTTTTACAGAGTTAAAAGAAGCACTATTAAATACAACATGCTAGTTTTGATTTCATGTTGCTCTACATATACTAGTGCAACTCAATATTAACCAAACATGCCCCATATAAATCAAAAAACACAATCACAATGTCCTCGTAATGGAATCCATGCTCGTGGGTTGCTGTTCTTTCTTAGCAGTTGAGGGTCGATATCATTATCAGTGACCCATGGACGTGCCCCCACTACCTTTATACACCTAACCTATCTGTCACCACCAAGACAAAATAAAAAGTAGTTAGATGTTAGTTTCATGACTTTCAACTTTCTTCCCATATCTTATCCAACACCTTAACATCATATTATCAATGCTCCCCCAAATTACTCTGCCTGTTCTTCATTCCTACATCATCTGAATAATTCATCTACGTTTTTTATCTTCCTTCAAAATTATTATACATTCTCGATACATGACAAATATTTAAGATATTGAATAAATTCTGTCTTGTAATGTTTCACGGAGAAATTGTTATTTTAGTCATTTAGACAATGGGAAAAAAGATTGTTCCGTGAAGACAAAAATATCTGTTTTTGTCCACTCTCTTGACTCCAATTTATCCAATGGTGACAACTTGTGTACCTCCACAAGATTTGAGGGTATATACCCTCAACCACTATAAAAATTTTAATCGATATAATTTTTTATAAAATACACCGTTGGATTGGAAGTTTATATCATATAGATTATTTGTGTAAAATTTCAGACAAATCTAAAATCATTTGATATGTTATTGAGACAAACAAAGATTAACGGTGTTTAAGATATCATAGAAACTGTTAATTTTGATTCGTCTCAATAACATATCAAATGATTTTAGATTTGTCTGAAATTTTACACAAATGATCTATATGATATAAACTTTTAATTCAACGATGTATTTTATAAAAATTTATATTGGTTAAATTTTTTTTAAGTGATTGGGGATATATACCCCCAAATCTTAAGGGAGTAGACAAGAAAAAGCCTTTTTTAATAGATCAAACACTTACAAGTTACAAACACAACAAAAATTGATTTTACATTCATAATCAATTAATCACAATCACAACAACTTACTAATAAATTAATTAATCCCAAATGATTTGAGTTTTAACAATTCCCTTCCACGTACTATCACAATATCTCAACATCGAAATCCACGCGTTACAAATCCAATTTTTTAATCCTCAATCATAAGCCACACCATCAAATTACTCACACAAACACTCTGTCACATTTCTTATGACAAAATGAAACATTGCAAACAATCATACAAAATCCAAATCCAAATGAAACCACTACGTTCCCTCACTCACCTTTAAACTCAAACTGTTACGTTATACTTATTCTTATTCCATTCCACTCCCTCTCTCACAAGCCATAACAAACCACAAACAAAAAAGTGATTAATTCATTAATCACTTATAAAGTTATAAAACCTCTTTTTCTCTCTCACTCACTTTTCAATCAATTGTTATTACATTTTGTAACAACTTTACACTATGGCGGAAACTCCCGGTGACGGAAACGGTTACATTTATCTTCACGGCGACCTCGACTTAACGATAATAGCCGCACGCCGTTTACCTAACATGGATATAGTCTCCGAGCGTTTCCGTCGCTGCGTAACCGCTTGCGATACTATAAAATACAATTCAACTTCCGATGCCGGCGACGGTGACGGAACTACTCATCGGAATCATCGTCACCGGAGAAAGATTATTACCAGTGATCCTTATGTAACCGTTATGGTACCACAAGCAACAGTTGCTCGTACGCGTGTTCTTAAAAACTCGCCGGATCCTGAGTGGAAAGAACGGTTTAATATTCCTTTAGCACATGCGGTTTTAGATTTGGAATTTAGGGTTAAGGATGATGATGTTTTTGGTGCTCAGACTATGGGGACGGTTAAGATTCCGGCGGAGAGAATTGCTTCCGGTGAGTTGATTTCCGATTGGTTTCCGATTATTGCGGCGAATGGTAAACCGCCGAAACCGGATACTGCGCTTCATTTAGAAATGAAGTTCACTCCGGTGGACCAGAATCCGTTATACCTTCGTGGCATTGCGGCTGATCCGGAACATAGAGGCGTTAGACATACGTATTTTCCGGTGAGGAGGGGAAGTTCTGTGAGGCTTTATCAGGATGCACATTGTCCGAATGACGGTATGTTACCGGAGATTAAGCTTGATGGTGGTAAGGTTTATAGACAGGAGAAGTGTTGGGAAGATATTTGTTATGCTATAACAGAAGCTCATCATATGGTTTATATAGTTGGTTGGTCGATTTATCATAAGGTGAGGCTTGTTAGGGAACCTACTAGACCGTTGCCGCGTGGTGGCGATTTAACACTTGGTGAATTGCTTAAGTATAAGTCTGAAGAAGGGGTGAGAGTTTTATTGCTTGTTTGGGATGATAAAACTTCTCATGATAAGGTCTTTTTGAAGACGGTAAGAACCTCGAATGAATGTTAGTATTTATATCATGGTTTTGGTTGATGACTTGATTTGCTATTGCTTATTGGGTGTTTTGTTTTCATGTTTTGGTGTGCAGACTGGAGTAATGGAGACTCATGATGAGGAAACTAGGAAGTTTTTCAAACATTCTTCTGTTATGTGTGTTTTGGCGCCTCGCTATGCTAGCAGTAAAATGAGCTTCTTTAAGCAGCAGGCAAGTATTTGTTGGTATATATATGTAGATAGCTGTTGTGTGATTTGTAATTTGTTGATTCGTAAAGTTGATACATAACTCATGTTATGTATATTGTCAGGAGATAGGAATCTTTGAGTTAATAATCAGTGGAGTCAAATGTGAAATACCTTGTGTTTTGTGGTCTTAGCTCTAAATTGTGGGTATGTGTTTTTTGTTGATGCAAAATGTAGTATGAGACATTAGTAATCTTTTGATTGTCGTGTTTCTCTATTTGAAGTTAAAAGGTTTTTTGGTTTGTGAGTTGTGATGTGATATGGTCAAATGGTTTCATGTCTTTTGAATTGAGACAAACTCTGTAGTGAAATTGTGTGTGATATGATATTATGCAGGTTGTTGGAACCGTTTTCACACACCACCAAAAATGTGTTATTGTGGACACCCAAGCTGCTGGTAATAACAGAAAGATTACCTCTTTCATAGGAGGTATTGATATGTGTGATGGTCGCTATGATACCCCCGAGCATCGACTTTTACGTGACCTTGATACTGTGTTTGCCGGTGATTTCCACAATCCTACGTTTCCTGTAAGTTGTCATCCCAATTGAACATATTAATTAACATTGCATTTATTTCTTTTGTTTCATTTGGACTAGAGACATTCCTATATGAACTCTTTCAATGGAATGTTTTCTTGTTACATTATTCATTATATCTTGATTAAATTCCTGAGTTATTTATAGGGTCAGAGGATTACAATAGGCTTCGTAGACTTTGATTATGTATGATTTGTCTACCAAGTATGTAGTAGCTCTTAAGTAAAACTTATACTATGTGATATCATTGATAATGTCTTAGTGAAGTCCCTAGTTACAGGGTTGAATTGGAGGAGGGATACATGATTAGGTTATTAGAAAGCTCTTGTTCAGAGGCAGTAAAGTCGGCTTAGGTTGTGCTTTCACACCATTATTTCAAATATTAGACCACAAAGTGTCAAATTATGAGGTGGAATTTTGTTTAGAGCAACCTAATTGTATTATTTTCTTCCAAATAACAACCTAGAACAATCTTTTTTGACCCACAATCTAGAACACTCTTAGTTATCTAATTTATTGGGCTTAGTCGTATGGTTGAATGCCAGGGAGGAACCAATTGTAATTGTTAGCTCCAAATATTATGGATTGTTCAGTAAGAAAGCAAATTCTACGGTTCTGCTTAGCTACCAATATGCTGTATTCAGTATGGTTTTGTTACAATGTTGTAACACTTCACTTTTTTTTTTCAATAAAATTATACGTAAACTGATTTGTCTCTATTTTTTTGTTTGCTTTTTGTGGTAGTCTGGAACAAGGGCTCCTAGACAACCGTGGCATGATTTGCACTGCAGAATAGATGGACCTGCTGCATATGATGTTCTTATTAATTTTGAACAGCGATGGAGAAAATCAACTAAGTGGAAAGAGTTTGCAATTCTTTTCAAAAAAGCATCTCAGTGGAATGATGATGCTTTAATAAGAGTAGAACGCATCTCGTGGATACTAAGTCCTTCTCATCCTCCCTCAAAGAATGATTATACATCTATTCCAGAGGAGGATCCTATGGTATGGGTTACCAGTGAAGATGATCCTGAAAACTGGCATGTTCAGGTTGGCAAAAAGCAAACTTAGTTTTGACTTTTGAGTAAATATTAGTTCTTGCATGTTATTCTTTCTTGATTTTGGAGATGATTCATATCATCACTTTTTCTTCCAACTCTTATTGGGCTACGCATGATTTTACAGATCTTCCGCTCCATTGACTCAGGATCCTTGAAAGGATTTCCCAAACGCTTTGAGGATGCTCTATCCCAGGTCTATTAACTGGCATTTTACTTCATTCTACATCCTTTTATATTTGTACATATAATATGCTAACATGGACAAGCTATGTAAAGAAGTTATTTGTTTGAGATTTTATATATGAATTGATCTGAAAAATATTACATATTTTGGATGCAGAATCTCATATGTGCTAAGAATTTGGTTATAGACAAAAGCATACAAACAGGATACATCCAAGCTATCAGATCGGCTCAACATTTCATTTATATTGAAAATCAATATTTCATTGGATCTTCATATGCATGGCCATCTTACAAAGATGCAGGTTAGGTTAATTGTTATGTTTTTGAAAAGCAAGATAACTTCCTAATATTTAACTCAGGTTGTTTTCTCTGTTATGGACAACAGAAATTGCTTAAAGTATTAAATTAGGGGGAAAACATTGAATGCATATTAATATTGAAATCTACATCCCTTTCAGAAGTTGATCTGGTAGAAAAGTATTGTTGGTATGGTGTGAATTAGGTCCAAAATTGATTATATGATGATCGTAGCTGTAGTATTTTTATTTCCTATGAAATATTTTTTTCCCTCCAAACTCTGATCTTCTTTGTCATAATAAACTTCATCTTTTTCTTAAAAAACAAATTATCATTTTGTTATTGTTGAGATAATCATATTATTTTCTTAAGGCATGGATTTCTTCATTTGTACATATTTTGTGTAGCAAAAGGAATAGAGAATTGATTTCAAAGATAATGAAATCCTTTTTTTTTTTGTAAAAGTTAATAATGAATTAAAACATTATCTAAGCACAAGTCGTGCCCTAGATAATAAAAAAGATTACAAAGAGTTTGACAAGATAGACAAAAGGAACAAAACTAAACCAATATTACAAATCAATGGTATTCTAGCGGAATAGACCACCAATGGTAAAAATCAAAAACAAAAATCACCGTCTTAAGTCAATGTAAAACTGATTGTTTTCTTCTCTGCTCAGGGGCTGATAATCTTATCCCAATGGAGTTGGCACTGAAAATTGCTAGTAAAATTAGAGCTAAGGAGAGATTTGCTATTTATATTGTTTTACCAATGTGGCCAGAAGGTGATCCCAAATCTGGAGCTGTGCAAGAAATCCTTTTCTGGCAGGTATGTGATTAATGTCAAAGTTTATCTTAGAATTTTGATTGGATCTGACTTAACCTCACAAAATCGGTTTCTAAGGAGATGATTGTTTCCCACTTATAACGACTTGGTAGGCCATATCACTGTGCGACTCCCAAAACATCCCCTCACTCCCAGATTTAGATATATGGAGCATGGCACAGGTGGTCTGTTAACGGATGGCCCAACGGATCTAGGATAAGTTGTAATACCATCTTAAAATTTTAGTTGTACTGGACTCAACCCCACAAAACTCATTGGTGAAGCGATGATTGCCTGTCACGAATAACCATTATTTTGGGACTTTCAACAGTTTATAAACTTGTTTATTCATGGAAATTTTCAATATTCTGATTATGAAGTCCAAGGATCCGGATTCTCTTCGGTGCATTTTAGAGAGCACAATGTAAGTAATTTCCAAAGAGGAAATCAAAGGTCTGAGTTCTCACAAATGCTTGTTTGATGTTGGTGTGGTGGTATCTTATCAAAATATAAACATTTATTGTTCTTATGAATGGTTTTCAAACCTGTATTCAACTGTCCAAAGTCTACCCAACATTAGAGGATTTTTCTGACTTGTGAGTCAAAAGATCATAAAAGCAAAGTTTTTATGCTCAGTCTATGTTTTCTGTGTACAGGCTCAAACAATGCAAATGATGTATAGTGTTGTTGCTAAAGAATTGAAATCAATGCAACTTAGTGATGTGCATCCACAAGATTACCTCAATTTCTATTGCCTTGGTAATCGGGAACACGTCAATGAAGAAAGCTCAGGCTCAAATGGTGCTCCGGTAATTTTTTTAAAATAAAAACCATTTTGTTCATAGCTTCAGCACATCATATTACTTCTCTTTTTTTTTTTTTGAAAAGCATATTACTTCTCTTTTAAACATCTTTAAATGTAGTTTGTTAACATAGTAAATAATACAAGGTCACTTTATATAATAGTAGTTGCTACTATCTTAGATGAGGAAATTTTCTTTATATCGATAACGATGGTAGTAGGTATCTCTTGCCAATATTATCACAAATGAGATGATGTATTCAAAAGGGCAATTTTCTCTTGCTCTAAAGTTTGCACTATCTACCGTTAATAAACATAGGTTACTTCTTCCAATACACATGGACATATTTTTGTGGCATTTTCTATGTCAGTATTGAATTTCATGTAGTTTTTGTATAAAGCCTTGACCATTTTCAAATCATACAAACTTAAAACTATAATCTTTTAGTTTATCCCTTTGCGTGTTTCCTTGGCTTTGGAAGATAACAAACAAGCATTAAATTTTCAGTTCTTAACCCTTTGCGTGTTTCCTTGGCTTTGGAAGATAACAAACAAGCATTGAATTTTCAGTTCTTAACTTACATGAGCCCAAACATAAAATCAGTCTGCTTTTCCTTTCACCGTGTATATGACATGGTAGAACTTGACATATACATTATTGTGTCTTTTAGTGAGCTTGGCTACTGATATTATGATCAAACTGTAAAAAAAAAACTGTTGCTCAAAATTGTCTTTTGTCAAATGTACATTGTTCTTATCATAGAACAAGAAGGGTATAAGTTGATAATATATTTTTAATATATTTTGATAGCTTTGGGAGTGAGGATAGAATTTTCTCTATAGTATATTCAGATTGTCGATGATATTTTCTAATCCATCCAAAAACATTTTTTTTCTTCTTCTGATTATATTCTAGTTTACATGTTTCTTATAATATCCAAATTCTACTTGACTCTTCTTGAATTACTTATCCTAAATGGTAGGCAAATATCACAAATAGTTTGTGAATTTTGTCAGGTCTCTGGAGCATATAAATACGGCCGAAATATGATTTATGTCCATGCCAAGGGGATGATTGTGGATGACGAATATGTTTTAATGGGATCTGCTAACATAAACCAGAGATCTATGGCTGGTACTAAAGATACTGAGATAGCTATGGGTTCATATCAACCTCATTACACATGGTTTAAGAAGAGAGGACATCCATATGGCCAGGTTTGTATTTCTCATTAAGCTTTAATTCTAGCAGCAAATTTTCTAATTGGAAAATTACCGCCACAAATGATGTGTAACATTGCAGCTAAAATCAATGAGCTGGAAATCACACCTCATCCTTAATAAGTATATTTTATGGATGTACTATCAACTTATCATGTGATGAATGTGAATGAGTTCCTGCCAATTTATTACATTATTAAATTATGTCATGTATAAACCAAATAAAATAATTTATTGTTTAACCTTTCAAGTTTCAACTATGTTATCTGTTGGGAGAAAATTGATTACTGATTATCTGATGACTTAATGTTGTGCTTCTTAACTCTTATACATACCATGTGATGTTTTTTATTCTTGCAGATTTATGGTTACAGAATGTCACTTTGGGCAGAGCATCTTGGCATGTTAGATGAAACTTTTAAAGAGCCAGAGAGATTGGAGTGTGTGCGTAAAGTTAATGACATTGCAAACAATAATTGGAGAATTTACTCTTCTGAAGAAATGGCAGTTCTACAGGGACATCTTCTCAAGTATCCTGTACAAATAGATTCTGATGGCCAGATCAGCTCATTACCTGAATGTGAGAATTTCCCAGATGCTGGTGGTAAGATATTGGGGGCTCATTCCGCGACAATTCCAGATATCTTAACAACGTAAACTCCTGAATTCATGTTGATTGAAGTTTTGGCGAATGTTGTAATGTGCCGTTTGCCTCGTCGTGGGGAATGACAATTGAGTGTGAAGTGTTTAGTTTTCTCTACTTAGAATTGATTGTTCAAAATTACTTGTAAACCTTTCACATAGGGTAAACAATTCATATTTGTAAAAAGATCACCAATTTGTAGATTGTTATTGTGTCAAGTATATGACTCCTTTATTTGTTTGTAGTCTTCTGTAATTTGAGTTCGATGGTACAAAATTGGATAAATAAAAATTATTTAAAAATGATGAAGGGTAAAATAAGGGTTTGATGTGCTTGAAGGTAGGAGTGTAAATGAGTTGAACTAATTGGATTTTGGACTCATCAAGTGTTTAAACAATCTTGTTTTTTTTCTTTCAATTAAATGATTCAAGTTCGAAGTTCAAGCTTGAGAACGAACTTGATTATTTAAATGTGTCAAACTCAAGTCCTACAAGATTGACATTGAACTTCCTATGAATATCTATATTAGTAGATGTCTGTAGTCTCATATTTTATTTTTGGCTTTCACCTTTTGGTTCCTAAGGAAAATGAGCTATAGTAGTCCGGAGTTCGAGGTAAGTTATGATATGTCAATTACCACTAAATCACCTAATGTTTGATATGTAGTCTCATATTTTAAATGAAACAAGATTTCCCTATTTTATGTGTTTAGGAATTTTTTTGCACAACTTAATTAAATGCTTATTTTTTATGATGTGTCAATAAGAAGTTCAAAATCAAAAGTAACAACTTTTCATTAAAAAACAATCATTATTTATTAAAAAGTTACACGTATAATATAAAATAAAATGCACAAGTTTTCGTACAATTCTACTATTTTTAACTTCTTAACATGTGCAAATTTGCAGATATTAAAAAACCCTATTTGCTAATGACGGTGAATCAAAATCAATGATGCGATTTCAATCAACCATGTATTCGGGAGTTTACATTACTTGGTTCAACGATTATTAACGCTCGAATTGGTAGGGACGACAACTGTTCGATCCTCCATAACTGTACATGAGAGAAGTTGGAGCCACTTGATATCAAAATTTGTTCCGAACTCTTTACTATAGCTCATTTCTCCTATAATACTACTGTAGTAAATAAAAGTACATTTCGTAGGACAAAACAGTGGAGAGCTTAATCAAGGTCCAGGTCTTGGAAAAAATATTCATTTATCTGATTATGATGAAGTATTTCAGACTTTCAAAGTCCCCGTCCCCATGGAGAGCTTAATCAAGGTCCAGGTCTAGGAAAACAATAGTATAAATTATCCACCCGCTTCAATGAAACTTGACATTGGAATAAAATCAACTGTTGAACAAGGAAAAAATGTCTTCAACCAAAATAAAAAAATTATCCATCTAGGAAAACAAGGAAAAGTTGAAGAAGCCAAAAGGGTATTCTCAAATGTCATCCACAAAAACCATGCCACATACAATTCCATGATATCCGTGTTTGCGAAAAATGGTAGAGTTAGTGAGGCACGTCAACTGTTTGATAAAATGTCTCAAAGAAACCTTATTTCTTGGAACACTATGATTGCTGGGTATCTTCACAACAACATGGTTGAAGAAGCTAATAAGTTGTTTGATGTAATGCCTGAAAGAGATAATTTTTCGTGGGCTTTGATGATAACTTGCTATACGCGTAAAGGGGAGCTTGAAAAGGCTAGAGAATTGCTTGAGTTGGTTCCGGATAAGTTGGACACTGCTTGTTGGAATGCAATGATTGCTGGTTATGCAAAGAAGGGTCAGTTTGATGATGCCGAGAAAGTTTTTGAGCGGATGCCAGTAAAGGATTTGGTTTCTTATAATTCTATGTTGGCTGGTTATGCGCAGAATGGAAAAATGGGTTTGGCTATGCAATTTTTCGAGAGGATGGTCGAGACGAATGTGGTTTCGTGGAACTTGATGGTGGCTGGGTTTGTTAATAGTTGTGATTTGAGTTCTGCTTGGAAATTGTTCGAAAGGATTCCAAATCCTAATGCTGTTTCTTGGGTTACAATGTTGTGCGGGTTTGCTAGACATGGAAAGATTGTAGAGGCTAGGAAACTCTTTGACAGAATGCCTTGTAAGAATGTGGTTTCTTGGAATGCGATGATTGCGGCCTATGTCCAAGACTTACAGATTGATGAAGCTGTCAAGCTGTTCAAAGAAATGCCGTGTAAAGATTGTGTATCATGGACTACAATAATTAATGGGTACGTTCGGGTTGGTAAGCTTGATGAAGCACATGAAGTTTACAATCAGATGCCTTACAAAGACATAGCAGCGAAAACAGCGTTGATGTCAGGATTAATACAGAATGGAAGGATAGATGAGGCTAGTCAAATTTTCAGTCAACTCGGTAAACGTGATGCAATTTGTTGGAACAGCATGATTGCAGGATATTGCCAGAGTGGAAGAATGAGTGAAGCTCTCAATCTATTTAGAAAAATGCCCGTTAAGAATGCTGTTTCGTGGAATACTATGATTTCGGGATATGCTCAGGCAGGACAGATGGATAGAGCAGCAGAGATCTTCGAGGCCATGGGTGAGAGGAATATTGTTTCCTGGAATTCTCTTATTACAGGTTTCCTTCAAAATAGTTTATACTTGGATGCTCTCAAGAGTTTGGTTTTAATGGGGAAAGAAGGAAAGAAACCTGATCAATCAACTTTTGCATGTTCCTTAAGTTCATGTGCTAATCTTGCTGCTTTGCAAGTAGGCAAGCAACTTCATGAATACATCCTGAAAAGTGGCTATGTAAATGATTTGTTTGTTAGCAATGCTCTGATTGCCATGTATTCAAAATGTGGAAGAGTACAAAGTGCTGAACAAGTGTTTAAAGATATTGATTGTGTTGATCTTGTTTCTTGGAATTCCTTGATTTCGGGCTATGCTTTGAATGGATATGCAAATGAGGCATTTTGGGCCTTTGAACAGATGTTATCAGAAGGGACGATGCCTGATGAGGTTACCTTTATTGGGATGTTGTCAGCTTGTAGTCATGCCGGTTTAGCAAATCAGGGTTTGGATTTATTTAAATGCATGATTGAAGATTTTGCTATTGAACCCTTGGCTGAACACTACAGCTGCCTAGTTGACTTGCTTGGCCGAATGGGTAGGTTAGAGGAAGCATTCAACATCGTGAAGGAGATGAAAGTTAAAGCAAATGCGGGATTATGGGGTTCATTGCTCGCAGCTTGTCGTGTACACAAGAACATGGAACTTGGTGAAAGGGCTGCTGTGAGGCTCTTAGAACTCGAACCGCATAACGCTTCCAATTATATTACCTTGTCAAACATGCATGCTGAGGCTGGAAGGTGGGAAGAGGTTGAAAGATTAAGGGTGCTAATGAGGGAGAGAAGAGCTGGAAAGCTACCGGGCTGCAGCTGGATTGAAGTACAAAATCAGATACAACATTTTGTCTCGGACGATCCAGGGAAGCTGAGAACTGAAAATATTCTGATTATATTGAATACTTTATCTGCACACATTAGAGACAAGTGTTTAACTTATCAGACGTGAAATCAGTTTTTGACATTTTATGATTGGAGGTAATCTCAGTTTGGCCTCATCATCTTTAGAGTAACATTTAAAAGGTATATTCAAATACCTTTAAATGTTAGTATAGTAGCTGAGCATATATCATTGGATGACAGTTACTTGACCTTCTTATATTGTCTATCTGACATATATATTCATATATGTGATGACTGGTTTGACTTAACAATCTCGGTTCTTTGATGTGGTTTCTGCAGTATTGAGTTCCTCTTGCAGAGCATGTTGCGAAGTTGACTAATGCTGCCGGCCAAAGATCACTTACTTTCTCAATGGCCCTTGTAAATGCAGCTTCTTAGAGGTTCTATTTATCACAAAGGTAGAAGCTTAGGTGCAAAAATAACACTAATCCTGTATGAATGTGAATGACTTCCTGCTAATTTACTAAGTTAGTAAATTATGTCATGTATAAACCAAATAAAAATAATATTTAGCTTGACATTTCAACTATGTTTATCTTGTACTTTTTGTGCTATATCTGTTGCGAGAAAATTGATTACTGGTTATTTGATTCTATTGTGTCTCAATCTCTGATCAAGCTTCAACTCATATCAAACACGGAGCCAATGATTCACAAAATTAGTGAAGAAAATATTATGCAGGCAAATAAACTGCCTAAGGTTAATGGAAAGATTTCTGAGACAATTATGGAATGTTTCACAACGGGACTCCTTTCACGCCATAATCTCACAAAGTCTACAGCTGCGAAATCAAAGGAAATTCCAACGCTCCTCTCAACGGTACAATCTTCATCTCCTATTTAAAGAGAGGATCAAGAGAACGAGAAAAGTACAACATTGAACACAGAGCACGCACATACATACATACTTACTAAGTTCACATATGTACAAAGTAAGCCTTTTTAGGGTTAGAGCAATACACTTAGAAATACATTTGTATAGGCTGGAGTTTCAATTGTGTAATCGGCTTATTTAGAAGCACTTTGTAACACACAAACTTTGTAATTCAAACTAAGATGCGAGGCCGAAGGGTATAATCTCAATTCCTTAGTTTTTACACGAGTTTGATTTAGTTCTTAACACTTTAAGAGATTAATTACCCCTCTTTTGTTAGATCATATCTCTTTGAATATTTTAATTGGATTTTTTACAAAAAATAATTAAGATGCGAAAGAACACCCACTGTTCGTTAACGGTTCCTTCTCCCCTGATCTAAGATTTTGGTTTCAATTACTTTACTTTTAGACCAGCTTGATTTAATTCTTTCCGTTAGTTCAAATTCATTTTGATGTTTTAATAGAAGGACTATTGCACACAACTAAACACTATTGCTGCTTACAATCGAGAATGATGAGGGCATAAGCCAAAAAAAAAAAGATTACATAAAGATCAACTGAGGCGTAGTGATCCCCAAACTATCCTCTAACAAGAGATCCCTAATATGAGATGGACAATCATCATATTTTAGTAATTTTACAATATCATGGTCAGTGTAATAACCAAGATTTGCTAATGCATTCACACACTTAATGTAACAACCAAGATCTGCTAATGCATTCGCACACTTATTCGCCTCTCTATACGTATGCGTAATCTCAACAACCCAATCCAAAGCCATTAAGCACCAAATTTCCTTCAACAATTCTCCCATTGGGGTGTCCAATCTGCCATTAATAATACCTTGCACCACAGCTTCAGAATCTACATTCAACTCCACCTTCCGGAAACCCAACTCTCTAGCATACCACAATCCTTCATATACTCCCCACAATTTAGCCACAAAAGCACTAGAAATACCAATATGCTTTACAAACCCTCCTAGCCACTCACCTTGATCTCCACGTATCACTCCTCCACAACCTGCTAAGTGGTTGTCCTTACAAGCTCCATCTACATTCAATTTGACAAAGGTAGCTTTAGGAGGTATCCATCTAATCATAGCAACAACTTTTGCTCTCTCTGACACCACCTTGTTCACACTCCGCGCTTGATTATAGTCTTCAGCCATTTTCAAAACAAATTGAACCTGTTCACTTGGGCGCACAAAGCCATCAACATATAACTCCTTGTTTCTCCATATCCACATACAGTGAACAGCTATAGCCCAAAAGTTGCACCAATGCCCACCTCTATTCCAAGGCACACAATTACTAATATTGAAAGCAATCCAACTATGTAAATCTCCCATAAAAAACATCCCTCTAATCCCTACTGAAATTACTTGGTGCCAAAATCCTTTCGCCAACGGACAATCTCTCAACACGTGGAGAATTGTTTCTACCACAACTCCACAATGCAAACACACCCCTCTAAGAAGTCTTTGATGCATGACCAACAAAATTAAAGCTCGGACGCGCTCTGGAACCTTAAGCGTCCAAATTTTGTTTTCTTCATCTTTTTTAATCAAGAGAGTACTTTCTCGGATGATTTTTACCACAGGTTGGGAGATGCTATCACTCTGCAGTTAAGACGAACAAAACATCATATATTAATAATACAAGTTACCCATAAAAGAAGATAGTTAACAAGTTACCCATAATTTAGAAGATAGTTAATATACAAAAGAACATAATCGACAATAAGATTTGAGCCAAATTATGGAATCTGTATTCACACCTTGCTCTTGCTCTTCCCTTCGCCATCTTCATATATATTTATGTCCTGAAAATCACTCTGTACAGCTTCTCCCGTGAACCATGACACAGCTTCAGGAATAACTGCATTTCGGATTATAGAACTGCAAATGCACGCCAACATAAGTACATCTCAAAACAAAAAATAGTAAGAAAAAAAGCACGAGTCGTCTTCCCGTGACATCTATCATCACCAGATTCCATAAATGCCAATATTTTCTTCCTTGAGTTAATATAAACACTTATACACCTTTTCTGCTTGATCAGATAACAAATGACACACAACAATTACAGCATGAGTGACTACAATTAATAATATATGCACTATAAGCAGTTTTGAGTGGAAAGTTAGCAAATTCATCAAACAAATAATACTATCTCTGTTACTTTTTATAAGAAACAATGCATTTTTTAGATTCATTAAAAAAACTGATGTATTTGGTCTATTTAATGGCCAAATACTAATTTTTCAATGAATCTAAAAAGTCTATTGTCTCTTATAAATAGGAACGGAGGTAGTCGTAATAAGCAAATAATAAATAAATCCAAATCCATCAAACAAATTAAAAATAAATGAAAATCCATAAAACAAATAACAGAACAGAACAACAGAAGTCTTTCCCTAATAAAATACTAGAGAGAGTAAATTCACCAAGACACTTTACCACTCAGATCAAAGGAATAAGATTATCATCACTCAAAGTATTCACTAGTGACATACCCAATTTTACAGTCACGTTCCCTCAAAAACTGAAGCTCTTCAACCTATCCATTCAAGCAACAAAGGCAATGGTCAATACTCAATAACAAATTATCAGTTTACAACTTTTTAATGGATAGATATAAATTAGAAATGTACGTCATCATCATCATCAATATCATCATGAATCTGGGGAGGGTTGAAAATGTTGAAGAAACTTTCACATTTTTCAGTATTTATGATCCCTTTGGCATTTCTTGATCTTTTCTTTGGCTTCCTCAGAAGCTTATGTGTCAAGCACTTTCCTGGATGCCACTCAACTTCCGTTCTACAATGTTCAACACAAAATTGAACATATACAGCAAAAAAAAAAGAAAAGAATATAAACCCTAAGAATGGAAAAAAAAATACTGCTTACCCTATTGATTTCACAACTATCTGGTCATCCTCAGTCGTGTGATATGTTTTTGTTAGCACGGAGTTTTGGACATAAGGATTAGAATCAAAATAAAACTCCAGTTGAAAACCGTAAGCATTGTCTAGTGTACACCACTTGATATCTTTGAGATACTTGAGGGCCTCCTCATCAAGTTTAGTGATCTATCGCATAAAAAGAAAGGGGTAACTATATGCAATCATTAACACACGGAAGCTATACAATAGATATATAAATTGTATTACCTCTTCAGCCAGTGTTTCATTGGTCTTCATTGCAGTTAGCCAAAAGCTAGGCACTCCATTCTCTGAATTTGAAGGAAGATCCAAAATAGTATCAAAAGAGAACGTACATGGCTAAATCCTACACTGTCGAACAAAACTAAAATAACTTACCTTCAGCAGCTTTGACCTCTTCTCCCACTGCAGCTTCATTTGTAATTCCTTCAACGTCAATAACACCATTGACAATCTCATACCTCTATAACCATACGAAACAATGAAGAAAAAAATTTGTTACCATAGTGAAACAGCAAGTAGTTCTTTTAAAAAAACTAGATATTATATCATAATCAATGAGTAACACACACCTTTGTGTAAACTGGTTCATAGAGCTTCAGGTATTTAGCTTGCAACTGACCTCGCTCCTCAAAAAACTTAGTCTCCAACTTATCATATTCGTTTTATAGGTTGAAAACCAAATCAAAAAATTTCATTTATTCCCCTTGTTAATGTAAAAGTGAAACTTTTAGTACAAAGCTACAATCTAGTATACTTCCACAACATAAATTAACATAAGTTCTACTCAATCGACTATACTTAAGAGTTACTGTTTTACAATGAAGATAAGAAGTTGGTAAAGGGGTTGTTGTTGTTCTGTCATAAGGTAATGTGGCTAATTTGAAGGCGCAGAATGATCTTGTGTTTTCAGGTATTCAACCTATTGTGGCAGAAGTGTTCGACTCCATTAAAAGTATCTCTGGGCAATGGCTTATGGCAAAAAAGTCCGAAGCATCTTGTTCATTTTATGAATGGAATGTGAACTATTTATTCTATCCATAGGTAGGAGTGGTTTTGTTTCGTTTTCTTCTTGTGACAATGTGGTAAGTACCACATGTACTTAGTCCTATTTGCTGGGTTTAGTCAACTTGTACTTTGATCCAATTCTAATACATTTTTCCATTTTAAAAGAAAAACCGACGCATATACTAAACAGTAAACACGGCATTGACACTAACACCTAGACACCGATAATTTGAGAAAACAAATTTATTGCATGTAATTACATGTGCCCATGTTGGACACCGACACATGTATTGGGCATCAGACATGCCTTGGGTAAAAAATGCCATTGCTACAAAAATCCTACTCATTATTGAACACAAAGATGTACATAAAGTACACTGCCAGCATAAGTAGATCAAAGCTAAGATTAATTTGTTAAAACTGAGCAACCCCGATTATCTGTATCACTAAAGAAGAAAAAAGTAATTACTACTATCACACAGCCACACACATGAAAACATGAGAAACAAAGAGATATCAGGAGGAGGAATGGAGAATCATCAAACCTGCAAATATTTGAGAACCTCAACGCGTTGGTTAACATTGGGTGAAGATCCTTTTTGTACAGCTTTTGTGAACCATGACAAAGCACGAGGAATAATTTTCTCTCGGATTGTAGATCTGCAAAGGCACGCCAACGTAAATACATTTCAAAACACAAAATAGTAGTAGAAAAAATAAAAGCACGAGTTGTCTTCCCATGAAATCTACATCACCAGATTCCGTAAATGCCAATATTTTCTTCCTAAGTTTATAAAAACTATTCTAAACCTTTTCTACTTGATTAGATAACAAGAATGGCACACAAAGCAATTATATCATGTCAAACAACCTTTCAACAAATACTTTTTGAGTGGAAAGTAACTAAATAAATGCAAATCCATCAAACAAATGATAGATCAGAACAACAGAAGTCTTTCTTGAATAAAACAAAGTAAATTCACTCAAGTATTCACTAGTAACATACCCAATTTTATGATCATGATTCATCAAACTCTGAAGCTCTTCAACCTATCCGTGGTCAATAACAATCATTTTAGTACTTTTTAATGGTCAATAACAATCATTTTACTACTTTTAATGGACAGATATAAATTAGAAACACACAGCATTGTCATCAATATCATCATCCTCAGGAATCTGGGGAGGATCGAAAAAGTTGAAGAAACTTTCACATTTTTCTGTATTTATGATCCGTTTGACATTTTTTGATGTTTTCTTTGGCATCCTCTTCAGAACCTTATGTGTCAAGTACTTTCCTGGATACCACTCAATTTCCGTTCTACAATGTTCAAAACAAAAGTTAGTACAGCGAACATAAATATGAATATAAACCCTATGAAAGATAAAGTTATTGCTTACCCTTTTGATTTCCAAAATACAGATTTATCATATTCATACATGTAATACGTTTTTGTTAGCACAAAATTTTGGAAATAAGGATTAGAATCAAAGTAAAACTCCAGCTGAAAACCGTAAGCAATAGCATTGTCAAGTTTACACCACTTGATATCTTTGAGATACTTGAGAGCCTCCTCATCACTTTTAGTGATCTATCACATGAAAAGAAAGGGGTAACTATATGCAATCATTAACACATGGAAGCTATACAATAGATATTTAAATTGTATTACCTCTTAAGCCAGTGTTTCATTAGTCTTCATTGCAGTTAGCCAAAAGCTAGGCACTCCATTCTCTGAATTTGAAGGAAGATCCAAAATAGTATCAAAAGAGAACGTACATGGCCAAATCCTACACTGTCGAACAAGACTAAAATAACTTACCTTCAGCAGCTTTGACCTCTTCTCCCACTGCAGCTTCATTTGTAATTCCTTCAACGTCAATAACACCATTGACAATCTCATACCTCTATAACCATAACTCCATAAGAAAACAACGAGGAAAAAATATTGTAACTGTAGTGAAACAGCGAGTAATTATTCTAAAAAACTAAATATTATATCATAACCAATGAAATGAGTAACACACACCTTTGTGTAAGTGGTTCATAGAGCTTCAGGTATTTAGCTTCCAACTGATCTATCTCCTCAAAAAACTTAGTGTCCAATTTGTCATATTCGTTCTGTGAGTTGTAAAATCAAATCAAATTTTCATTTCTTCTCCTTGTTAATGTAAAAGTGAAACTTTTATTACAAAACTACAATCGAGTATACTTTCCACAACATAGAATATCATAAGTTCAACTCAATTAGGCACCATGACAAAGATCGAAAACGGCACTGACAGTAAAATCAGCATTGATTTGAGAAAATTAATTGAATTTAATCCCGTGTGTCCTTGTCAAACACCGACACATTTTGGATTGGACACACACACAAACACTACCAGCATAAGTAGATTAAAGTTAAGATTAATAATTACGATTATCACACAACCACACGCATGAAAACATGCGAAACAACAAGATATTAGGAGGAATGTAGGATCATCGAACCTGCAAATATTTGAGAACCTTAACGTGTTGCCAGACATTGGGTGAAATTGTTTCCCAGGAATCCGTAAGCCTAACAAGGCTAGCAAGCATACGAAGTTTATTATCCTACATAAACATTAGACATTACACAAACAAATCCACAAAAAGATAACAAAAAACACATTGCAAACTTTTCACATTTTGAAATGGGGTCACTACAACCACCACATTCAGGAATATGTGTTGGTTACATTTTGTGCATTGTCGAGACCAGAACGATAACTACTATCTACGTGAAAAAACAAACACAAGAATTTAGAACTAGCTAGGTTTTAATCGATTGATAATTTTTTTTGAGTAATAGATAGATAAATACTAGTAATTCACAAAGTTAGAATAGATAAGAATGAGTTGTTGAGAAATGGAAAATCGGCGTAGTTAAGCAATGAAATTATCGTAGGCGGCGCGTGGAAAGACATGATCGGACATGATATGAAGGCAGCAGGGGTTTTAAGGCGGCGAGGGAATGGAAAGGAAAACGGTTAAAAGTTAGAGGGAAATGAAAACGGTTACGAGGAGTGATATGCAGCTGGGTATTCCAGTGAATTAATTATTTTGGCTTAATTGCATTTTGGTACCTATGGCTATTATCTCTATCATGAGGAATTAGTCCCATTATTTTAAAATTTGATAGTTTTGATCTTATTCTATTTTTAACTATAAATTGACGAAGTGATATGTTTTAAACGACGTGATATATGAGTTAATCATGAGAAAATACCAACATCGATGAAATTGTAAGAAAATTTAACTTATCAACTTCGTTTAAAACATATTGTATCACCATATTATAGACAAAATTTATTGGATATCCTATTTTTTGAAGTGTCTCCAATTCTAGATCAATTAGTTATTGCGTTAAAAAAAGAATATCATGGTTTGAACAAAAATAAACCATATTTTACGTAAAGTAATTGATGAAAGTTTATAAAGTAATTTTTCTTACGATTTTATAAACTACTTTGTCAAAAATATGGTGATACAACATGTTTTAATGAAGTTTGAAAAATTATTTTTCTTATTATATGATGTAAATACTTTCTCATCATTAATTATATAACACGTCATTTGGGGATGAGTAACTCAACTGATTAAACTAATTGAGCTAAGTTAATAAAAAGGAGGTCTAGATTTAAATCCTAACAAAAGAAAAAAAAATTAAATTTATACTAATATACTAACAATTAACATTTACTTATCAAAATAAAAAATATAACACGTCATTTAAAACATCACATAATCAATTTTTAATTAAAGAATAGAAGAGATCTAAAGTTGTCAAATTTTAAAATAGGAGACTAATTCTGCAAAATGTTGAAAATATCGACCAAATTACAATTAAGCAAAAATAATAAAAAAATTAGAATATATATAAGCTTTAGAAAACCGCAAAATCCAAGACCAGCTTTGTTAATCGTAGAAAAAGTGCACATTGACAAAAACCCTAACTCTTTGTCGCTGTTGCTTTCTTCTTCATCGCTATCGTTCTTCGTCGCTTAGGGAAATGGTTTGTTCTCTATCTCTATCTATCCCTCCTATATTTACATTCTTATTTCTTCTCCAAAATTATCTAACATTTTCTTGTTTTTTCCCCAATTATTTTGCAGGAGGATTCTCCTGTAAGAAGGTAACCCTAAAATTCTCTTTAATTACTGAAATTACGCAAATTGGAATGAAAAATTAGAAATTATAATATGTTGGTGAATTTAATTTTGAAGTTTTGTCATTTGAACGAGTTTTGTGCAATAATTCATTTGTAATTGAGATGGGTTATTTTGTTTGTAAGATTTTGAGATTTCATATTCAAAGTATTGTTAATTGAAACTTGACACTGTTAAAATTGATTAATTTTATCTGTTTTTGAATTTTGATCAATTTTGTTGGCTGTGTCCTTTGTAAAATGATATTTATTTATCTGGTTATGATGGACTATTTCAGGCTTTCAAGGTCCCCTTCCCCATGGAGAGCTCAATCAAGGTCTAGGTCCAGGTCTCACTCGGGATCCCTTGAAAGGCGAAGGCCTAGGTCTCAGTCGAGGTCTCCTGAAATGCAAAGACCTAGGCCTTTGTCAAGGTCTCCTGAAATGCAAATGCCTAGGTCTCGATCAAGGTCTGTTGAAAGGCAGAGGCCTAGGTCTCGGTCAAGATCTCTTGAAATGCAAAGGCCTAGATCCCCTTCGAGAGGCCGTGGCAGGTTAATTTCAATATTGCTTTGGCAATCAAGTGTTGTTTTTTCCATTTTATCCCTGATGTTTTTCCTTTGATGTTCTCTCTTTGTCCGCCATTGTTGATTTATTGGTATTTTCTTTTTCAGATCAAGATCAAGAACTCCTGAAAGGTTAGTTAATTTTACCTGCATCTGGTTGTATTCATTTGATTGAAAGATTAACTCTACCTTTTTCAGTATTTTTGATAGAAACAACAGTGCTTTTGTGGTTAGGTATTGTGATGTTGTGTTAAGAACCTCTAATATCTTTAGTTTTGTTCCAGGAATGGTGGGGATACACTTTATGTGACTGGCCTATCTTCAAGGGTCACTGAGAGAGACCTAGAGGAGCATTTCTCTAAGGAAGGAAAGGTGAGTGTCATATTGATTTTCTCTTCATTTTCAGTGAATAATACTCCCTTTTGTCTCATATAATCAACAATTTACTTTTTAGGTTCATTGAATAACTGATGTATATGGTTTATATTCAATGAATTTAAAAAGTGAGTTGTTGTTTATTTATTAGAACAGAGAGAATAATCAATTTTACTTGGTAGTGATCCCTAAATGGCTGTTATGGGTTGTTTACTTTATTAGGTTGCTTCATGTTTTCTTGTGGTGGAGCCTCGTACGCGTATATCTCGAGGCTTTGCTTTTGTCACTATGGATTCTGTTGAGGATGCGAATCGCTGTATCAAGTACCTCAATCAATCTGTTTTAGAGGGTCGCTATATCACTGTTGAGAAGGTAATGTGTTTTATAATTAACTAGTAGTTGGTAAAACCTTGTGGTTTTCTTTCTTCTTAACTTGAAGGTTTTGTGCTTACATTCAGAATGCATTGCATCAGCTATGTTGGCAGCAATCAAAGATGATCAGTTCATCCATGTCAACTTTAGTGAAACAACTTGATCAAATGCAAGCTTAAACAGCTAATCAAATGTGTCTGATCAACTAAACATTAGCAATTATAACGTTCAACAACTTTACAACCTCAGCATTCACTTTCAACTCAACTAATCAACGGACATTATCAACAACTTACAACTTTCTAATCAGACTTTTATGGTATCTCACACCTGGCATTGATCAATAGTGTGTGGATATAATTTTTTTTACCAATATTATAAACTAGGCTCTTTATGATAACAAAACTTTCTTTTAAATGGACCTCAATATAATTTGAAAGTGTTGCTTTTTACAATTTAATACTACATGATGGAAATCTGTTGATTTAATCTATTTTACGGTCATTGTTACTTCGACGATCAGTGCAAGTTTGTTTTATATCAACAAAATTCTAATGATTCAGTTTCTCTATTTTATTTCAGTCAAAGAGAAAGCGGCCAAGAACTCCCACACCTGGTCACTATCTTGGGCTGAAAAACACTAGAGACTATGGTAAGTATGAGACACTTGTTTGAATGTTGATTCTAATTTATTACTATTTTTTTCATGAATTCTCACTGAACTCCATCTTCTGTTGGTATCAAGGACCTCGTGGTGACCGTGGAAGGCATCGGGGTGGATTTGGTCGTGATGATTATCCATATCATAGGTCTCCACCAAGGCGCTCACCATATCGAGGTGGCAGGGATTATTCACCAAGGCACTCTCCATATCGAGGTGGCAGGGATTATTCACCAAGGCACTCTCCCTATGGAGGAAGGTATAGGAGGGAAAGGTCTAGGTCACCTTATGCTCCATATGGTAGCCCAGATAGGAGGTACGCTCGTGGGCCTAGGTGATACTTAACATTAGTTTGTTTTGATATCTGAAGTTTGAAGAGGGGAAGCAAGAACTATGTAATTGCTATGGTACTTTGACTGTAAGATTGTGCCTATATATGTATGCGTGTTTTGGAGATAATTTGCATTCTGCATTTATTAATGTATGTTTAATCCTTGTACGGTGGTGACATTGGAGTTATATTATTGTAGTACTATTTAAGTGGAACTTATATAGGTTTTAACTTTTAATGAGTGGAAAATGGTGCACTTGGTAAGGAATCAATTATAGTTATGGTGGCTTCTGAGGTGTGACAGCCAATAAGTACCTCACCGGTGAGTCATGTAAATTTTGTCATTAGATCTATTGAATAAAATTTAATGGTTGAGATTCTCTTAAAATTAAAGGTTACACATAAACTATCCTCACTCAATTCATCCTTTATTTTCTCTTTCCTCTAAATTTTCTCTCTCTCTCTCTCTGCATTCATTCTTCTTCTTCTTCTCAGATCCCTTCATCCATCAAAGGACCATCATCTCTATTTCTCAGATCTCATTCATCCTTTATTTTTTCTGTTTGGTTGTAGCTTTAGGGGTGGGGTTTTGTTTTTTTGAGACTTTTGTCGTTGTGTCAGAGTGTTTTCTCCTGGTGTTTGTGATTTTAGTTGTGTTATTAAAAAGTGTAGCCACGTTTTTGTTCTTAGAAAGGGTAATTGCTGGTTAGTGTTGTTGACTTTGCCTTAGGGTTGTTGTTTTTGTTTGTGTACTTTGCTTATGTTTCCTTGTATAAGCTACTGTTAAGTGTAGTTTTTTTTTGTGCTTTTTTGTTTCGATGGATGGAGATTGAGAAGAAGAAGATGAATGCAGAGAGAGACGGAGAGAAAACAGACTTACAAGGAAAGAGAAAATAAGTAATGGATTGAGTGAGAATAATTTATGTGTAACTTTTTAATTTTAAGTGAATCTCAACCATTCAATTTTACTCAATAGATCTAATGGTAAAATTTAGATGACTCACCAGTGAAATACTTACTGACTGGTACACCTTAGAAGCCACCTATAGTTATACTACCTTCTAATTTGTGCAGTCCATTTTTTAAAAGTGTAAAATATGCACTTTATAATGTAACTTTTTCTTTTGTTTCCTGAACTAGCACCAGATGCCCTAGTTAGCATGAGTTATATAAGGTATTATTTTGAAATGGATCCATATTAGTTTTATTATAAAAAAAATTGTTAAACATATCTTATTTGTGTCTACTGAATTTCAAAAACTTCGCATAACCCGCATATCTATATATCATATGGCACCCCTACTGTATGTCTGAGCTTCATACTTAAAACTAGACAACTATTGTTATACCGACTTTGGAAAATAGTGTTAAGCGGAAAGTAGAATAGAATGTTAAACAAATTTTACGTTTAGAAGTGATTCAATTTGTACATTTGAGCCTACTAGCATACCCTTAGGAGGCCTTAGAGACTGGAGAGAAAAATCTAAATACATTTGTAATTTAGGGAAGTCCTAACTTAGACCAGCGCACAATCATCTATGTGGGTATGTATGAATCACGCATGCCTATATTTTATATCATGAAATTGTATAGCATATCATCTAAAATGTCTGTTTAATATGCAAAATATAAATACTTATAAGACATTAAATAAATTGTCTTAGATGATGTTTAATTGAGAAAATATTATTTTAGTGTTTTAAACAATTTGTGTTGAAGATAAAAAATTGTCTCGTAATTCAATGAGAGACAAAAATATATGTTTTTGTCTAGTCTCTTGACTCCAATTTCTCCTGTGTTAAGAATAGTTTTCAAATCAAACACAATATAACTGAAGTTACCTTATTTTCTCAACGGATCAAAGACACCCTAAATCACAATAAAGAGACCAAAACAATATGAAACCGTAATTAACCCAAATACTGTTAAGAAACAAATTAATTTATCATAGTATTTGAGAAGTTCAGATCTGCTCCGGTACTCATATGCTCCAGTTTACAAGTTCTATTAACAGATGAGTGACACATGGAAAAAAATAAATCAACGGCTCAGATTTCAAAATGAAATTAAAAATTAAAAAAATCAGGTTTTTCATCTTCTTCTCAGTTTTCACAATACCCTCATCTTCTTCTTCTTCTTCTTCTTCTTGTCCAACAAAAATGTTCAATTTTTCCACTATTTTGCATAATCCTCTTCGACCCAACACACTCTTCTTCTCTCCCTTCTCATTCTTCCATTCTTCTCTCACACCCCACAATTTTCACTCTCTCAAATTCCCCAAAAACTCCAACCTCCACACTTCTCTCTCCTCATCACATGACAACAACAACAACAACAACAATAACTACGAAGAACATGTCATTGGAGATTGTCTTGTCTTCGAAGAAGGTATTTTCGAAGACCCCATTTTTCCTACTTCTTCCGACAACCTCGTAGACACCAAAAAAGTGAAAAAACCAAAACCCATTTTTTCAAACAAAAAAAAGACAATGATTATTGAGTCTGAGAATTTGGTTCCTGATAAATGGAGAGAAGTTCAAGCAGATTTAAACATAACGAAGAAAGATAGACGTAAGATAGCTCAAGAAATTGAGTTCAATAGTAAGGTTTTGAAGAAGAAAAATGGGTTGGTTCCTTTGAGGGATATAAATTTGGAAGAGTATAAAGCTTATAAAGAAGCTAGATTGGCTCAGTTGAAACCTTTGGTTCTTGATAAGCCTCCAAGTTTTAGTTTTGCTGAGAAAGATGATGATTTTGAAGATGGGTTGAGTGATGGGTCTGGTGATGAACGTGTTCAGCCTAAGAATCCTAGGTGGGCTGTTTATGGTAGAGGTTTGGAGGATGTTAAGGAGTTTTTGAACAGTGAGAATTATGACCCTAATGCTAAGAGAACTGAAGGTAATTTGTTTCTATCTTTTTTTGTTTTTGTGTATGTTTTTGAGGATTATTATAATTTATGTAGTTTTGACACTTCAAAAGTTAGATTGAAGGTGTGTATGGTACTATGAAGCACGGACACTGACACGTCATCACAGATAATTTTTTGAGAAAATGATATATTTCAATGTAAACATAAGTGTCGGTGTCGTGTTGGTGTTGGACGGGACATGCCTATTCCGAGAAGTGTCCGCGCTTCATAGTATGTATGACACTGACACGTGTGGTTACATTAATCACTTTCATTTTTAAAATTATTGGTGCTTACATGTTAGTGCTAATGTCGGTGTCATATATGGTGTCTGTGTAGGTGCTTCATAGATTATGATTGTTGTTTGGTAGATAAATTTTGGGGTTCTTTGTAATATGTACTAATGCAGTGAAAATTAACTTCCTTGGTAATGGATGAACTTTGTAAAAACTAAATATGTTTCGTATTTGTTTTTAATTTATGAGAGCTTCTTAGTTAAAAGAAATTGATGCTAAAAACAGTCCTTAAAGGTTTACTTGTGTTTATGGAGAAGTTAAATGAGAGAGCTTATGTAAAAATGTAGATATAGTCATATAGAGGTTAATTTTAATTTATGTGAGAAACTTTTGTACTAAAGAGTCATAGTTATGTTAAGATTTTAATTTAGATAAGTGTTTTTTTGGAGAAGTTTATCCTAAATGGCTCTAAAATTGTTGCTACTTCACACCCTATAATACTTGATGGATGACAATACTGTATAAATAGAGAAATTCAATTTTGATCAAATGGATCATTTTATTTGGTGATTGTTGAATTCGGGAAGATCTTCATTTCATTCACTCCTGCTTCTCATTCTTTACATATATATGGTTTTTTAAGTGTTGGGATTTTGATTTTTATTCCTTCATGCTTGCGTGGATAGGTCGTCCTCCTAAGTTGTTTACCAGGGAGGAGAAGGCTTTGTTTAGTAAGAAGAAGCCAGACTTGGCAGTTGCTACTTCAGTAAGTATTCCATGTCTTATGAACAATGAAGGATATTCTTACTGTTATTGGAAAAGAAGAGCTCTCTTGTTTTCCTTCATTTTGATGTTGAAGTAATTTTTTGTTCATTCGTTGATGTTGTTGTTGAGTAATCATAGTAGTTGCTGATGTTGTCAGTTTTAGTGGACTGATATTTCGGACCATGGTTTTCAGTATCTTACGAAGCACGCTAATCGTATCTTGATTTGATACAAAGTTGAACTAAATTGATTCAAATCTCTAGTGTGTATCAATTTGAACATGAATTTCATCTTGAATCTCAATTTGTTATAATGAATCCTGATTCACTATGAAGAATACTGATTCATTCTTATTAATCGCTACCTAAACTTTAGTGTTGCCGACTACTTTTTTTTGTCACCTTTGTATAACCAACCACTTTTCCATTGTCATTTGATATATGATTCAAATCTTGAATTATCTTGAGCTTCATATATAATATATCAGCTTATAATTTTGTTGTCACTTTTTTACTTAACAATGACATTTTTATTGACAATGTATCTTACAGTTCATAATAAGATTCAATTCACTATTTGGAAAATAGGTCTTCCGATTCACTGATTTGAATCTCAATTTGATAACCATGTTTGGGGCTAAGAAACATTGTTGCATTTTGTTCAATGTTGGAACCATGTTTGGGACTCAGATACATTGTTGCCTTTGGTGAATAATCTCAATGTTTTGTTTTTTCAATGGCTAATGCTCATTATTTTTAGGATAAATGGCTTCCTCTGCACACTCTTGCTGCGAGCGGAGAATCTTTCCTTGTAGAGACTTTGTTGAAGCATGATGTTGATATTAATGCTATGGATAAGGTACATGAATACTTACTTTTACACGGAAGATTAAAATGTATGCGATCCACTATTTAAACTATTTTGATTTGCTTGACTTTTTCTAGGATGGTTTGACTGCTCTTTACAAATCAATAATTGGAAGAAAGCATGCCATAACCAATTATCTTCTAAGAAACTCGGCCAATCCCTTTGTACAAGATAATGTGAGTGAAAAGTTGTTAATTGTGTTTTGTGCTGTCGTAGTTGCATACGTGGGCCTTTATTTGTTAATTTTCTTCTGCGATTTATGTTTTGTGCTCTTCATGCCCGCACTGAAAACTCATGCTATTATCAATGTATCATTACATCTTAGGGTTTGTCTGGGTTGACTTATTTGAGTTTATGTAGTGGCACAAACACTTGTTTGTGAGACTGTTTGAAAGAATTTATAGAAACAACTTATGGTATGTCCATAAGCTGTTTTCAGCTTATTTTCATAAGCTTTCCAAATAACTTATGAAAACAGCTTATAATTTATATGCAAACAGTCTGACTTTATTTTATCTTTTGTGATAGAAACAACTTATAGTTGTAGCTTATATGCAAACAAATTTGACTTTATTTTATCTTATGTTCTAAATGTTTAATTAAACTATTTATCAAAACAGCATATAGTTATTATAACCTTAGTTATCTGTTGGTATCACTGATATTTTGTGCATTTTTGTCGTTTATGTGCTGGAAACAGGACGGGGCCACCTTGATGCACTACGCTGTACAAACGGCGTCTGTCCCAACAATTAAAGTACTCTTGTTATATAATGTGGATATAAATCTTCAGGACAATGTATGATTCATTGTTCCAATACTTAGTTTATCTACCTATTATTTTATTGTGGAGCAATGTTTGAGAACATATTTCATTTGATGTGTAGGATGGCTGGACACCATTACATCTTGCTGTTCAAACTCAGAGAAATGATATAGTGAAGCTTCTGTTGATTAAAGGCGCTGATAAGACATTAAAAAACAAGGTAAATTGTGTATTGATTTCCTAGATTAATCTATAAATTTTAGAGAACCTCGTGTGATAGATAATGTGGCCTGAATATAGATGCTTAAAATGAGTCATTGGTCAAAATATCAGGCGTCGGTCCATGACACTAACACCTAGTGACGTAGACATGTCGGACACTAGAAATGACTTCAATTTAGTTCGCCAAAAAAAAAAAGACTTCAATTTGAAGTGTCGGTCCTGCATACATATTTAGACGGTCTGCTTCTTCGTAAAGAACTAGTTAGGTGACTTAAATGAAAGGCTATTGTAACATTCAACCCCCGATTCTCAACTTTGAAATTGAGATACTTATCGAGAATCAAGATTCACATTTTAATCAGGAAAGTCTTTCCAAAGTCATTAAAAACCAAGCGGTTGTTGAAGAAAAACTTTGAAGTGTAGTAGTAATCATTAAACATTGCCACTCTCTTCTTTGCTGAATTATTACATAATACATAGCCAGTTCCAATCTTGACTCAAAAGATTAATAGTTTTATTGACATATTAGATTTTGATAGAGTGTGATGCGTCGATTAGCCAACCTCAGTCCTCACCTAGCAGGATATTTTTTAATTCAATTTCTATTTTATTTGTTGCAGGATGGTTTAACTCCCCTCGACCTTTGTCTTTACTCTGGTCAAAGTATCAGAACATATGAGCTAATCATGTTGTTGAAACATCCTCAAAAACGATATAGGAGTAGAAATGCACGACAGATCGAGCAAAGAAAAGATACAACTTTTTGAAGATTTGGACTAACAAATGAAGAATAGACAGTGCCAAGTTTTTCATGGCAAGTAGTAGCCCTTCAGCATATTTGGACATTTTAGCTTTAGGTCAAGAATGTATTGTATTATACTAAAGTTCATCATATTTAAATGGAAACTACAGCAAAATTACACCTATTCCTTGAACTCTAGTTTTTGTTGTTTTTTGTCTAGCAAAGGAAAGTACTACAACAAAATTACACGAGAATAAACCTAAAGAATATGGTGTTATAATCATAAAGTCAGACATCAATGGCTATCCAATCAAGATCGGACGGTTTTCATTTAATCGGTTTTTTAGAATTATGATATAAAAATAAGATATGCATCTATTAGACTGTCTGATTTTGATCGGACGGCCACATACATGGTGGCAGCTTAATACTACTTTTTAGAAGAAACATTTTACACCTCCAACATTAGATTAGATGTATATACAATTATGTATTCAAAACTTTCAGACAATACAAACATGTGTGATCATTTACAATTAATTTAAGCTGAAAAAAACCATTTTTTTTGTTTAAAAGAGTATATATATTGATCTGAAAATCAAGGAGAAAGGAGGAAATTGACTTGGCCCATTTCATTGGTCAGAGTATATTCAAAGAATGCCAGCTCTTTGCCCCACATTGCTCGAACTAAAAAAACATTATTAAGGATACATGTTAGAAAATTTAAAAATATAAAAAATTAATTAAAAAAATAATATTTTAATTTGTAAAAAATTAAATGTACAACTTTTAAGATAAATATTTTCATATTAAATTTCTTAACATTTATTCTTAGAACACATGCTAGCTTTTTTTTATTTTTAAAATATGTATCTTTTGTAAGTTTTGTTTTACTGAAAAATATGTTTTGTAAAAATGCATGCCGACAAATTGTTTTGCAAAAATAATAATAAAATCGTTATACGTGGAAACCAGTAGGAAAACGAAACATCAGCATCAAGAGAGTGGAAATAGTGTTTGGATAAGACAGAAGAGTGGAAATATCTGTGTGTGTGATTTGTAATGTGTACTGGCATCATAATAATTTTCAATTCTATGATTGGTAGTTGGATTTGTATTTTTTGTGTTTATTATATATTTAATAATTTAGAATAAGTTTTAATATTAAGTGGTTTTAATATTAAATATATTTGTAGAGAATAAATTATGTTTCTTCCGATTAAATTTAAAGTTAATTACTACTAATTTTATTGACATTTAATAGTTGGACTTGTATTATTAGCAAAGTGTATTTTTTTTTGACGTAATTAGCGAAGTGTATTTGTATGTCCATACCAAAAAAGAAGTGTATTTGTATGTGAGGTTATAGATAATAATACTATCTCAATTTGAGAAAAATTACAATAGTACATTTACCAAAAAAAAAAGAATTAGTAGTTTAAAAAGTTTAATTTTGCCGTATTTATAGAATTGAATTCCAACTCATAATGTCTACTTAAGTAGAAAAAAATTTAACTTAAGGGTGTGGTTGAGCGGCTGGACTCATCCTACCTTCAATCTAGCTAGAGATTAGTCACCATGTTCGGCGGTGGATACCCGGTCTCGACCTAAAAACAAAAATTGAAAGAATTTTTTTATCATCTCATTTAAAGCTATTATATGTTGTTTGTTGTCAAAAGAATAGAATAGTCACTAAATTCAATGATAAATACGATAATAGAAGTCACTAAATTCGTATTTGAGATATCTCTAATTTAACGAGTAGAATAGTCACTAAATTCGATGATAAATACTCTAGTTTCGGAAAAAAAAAACCAACAACATATAAACATTAATTAATTATTGAAAGCAGAAAATACATTATAAACATTAATCTCTTTTCTTTCCCCCTTTCTCATTCTCATCCTTTTCATTTCATATATCACAATCAAATCAACACCAAACTTTCTTTCATCTTTTTCTTCTTCTTCATCTCAGCTTCTTTATACACAGAATGCTTAGATCTCGTTTCTTTATCCAACCGATCACCGGCGCCACCTCCGTCACCGCCGATCACACAAATGCCGCCACCTCCCGCTCCGTTCCTCACTCCATCTCCTTCGATTTTTCTCCCATTCATCTCCCTCTTCTCCGTTCCCGTCGATTTCGCTTCCCTAAACCCAAATCCTTCCTCATTTCTTGTAATTCATCTCTCAGCAGATCCACTTCCGGCGATCACAACAACAGCAACGAGTTTCTTGAAGCTTCCCTCCTTCTCTCAGGTCATCTTTCTTCCTCACTCTTTTTAGGTTTAGGGTTCATCATGTTTAATTAAATACAATGAATCAATGAAGCATTGATTAGTTAGTAATTAATTACTAACTATTAGGATTTAGGATATAATAATTTCCTTGTTAATTTTCTCTAATAAATTAGTAATTAATTATCTGTTTTTTGTTAATTATCTGTTGTTATACCAAACGTTAGTTGGTTCAGTGATAATTGACGCTTAAGACTACGGTTTGATGTCCGGCAACTGTAACCAATGCTAGAACTCGCCTTGAACCAGATTAAACTGAAAAAAAAAAATTATGTGTTGTTATTATTAATAAGCTTAAATAATCAATTGGTCTATGTAAGTTCGATAGTTTTTGGTTTTAGTCCTGTATGTTATTTATTTATTTTTGAATTTATCCCTGAATGAATGTTAGAATCATTTTGGTTTCAGTCCCTAATGTTGAAATCCGCAGAAAAATTTGCTAGTTTCCCTACCGATTTTCCTGCGGATTTTAGCTTTAGCGACTAAAATCAGAATGATTTTAACATTCGGGGATTAATTGCAAAAAAAAAAAAAAAATACAGAGACTAAAACCAAAAACACGCGAACTTACAGGACCAATTGATTATTTAAGCCTTATTATTTTTATGAAAATTTGGAAATGAATTTTTAGTATAGTAGTGTGTTGTATTATAGTAACTGTGGTTGTTTTGATCATTTAGGTAACTATCCATGATGTGTATGAATCCCTGAAATTTTAAATTACTTAAACTAGCGCAGAAACAATTACACACTATGGAATGTGGAGACACCGTTTTAAAGCTGAGTTACAATGGAAATCACCCATGTTATCATTTCAAGAAAATAGCTCTAGAAGGGATGATACTTTAATCAGACAAGGATTTCTACAGCGTTTTCAGAATCCTACTATTTTTCTCAAGGTTTCTTGTGATGGAGATTACATTCTACCCATTGTTGTAGGTATGTATGAGATAATATGCTATGATATGCATCAATGATGAAAAAGAAGATTGTTGTTGTTTGTTTGACTAACTTTGATTCTTTGTTGTTGTTACAGGAAAGATTGCTATTGAAAAGCTTATAGATGCTGAAGTTGAACAAGAAAATGGGGTAAAATTTTGACCTGTATCATAATGTTTGCGCAATTGGTTTTTTTTTGTTTCTTTGTTTGTGACCGATCCTTAAAAATGTTGGTGATATTGCAGGACTTCCCAGACCAGTTCCAGTTTGTGAAAAACCTAATTGAAAGACTAGACCATGAAGTAAGGAGCTAAGCATTTTCCATTTTGTATTGATGCCAATGGAGATATACTATTATTGGCTTTATTTTTTGGTGTTCTGTTAATATCTTTTGTTCTTTCTGATGCCTGTCTTGTCAAGCGGGTCCAAGATGTAGCTCAGGGGGTTCAAACTTTTGAGTTATTGGGCCTCTTGGGCTAGTGGTGCAGGGTTTTTTAAGTTCAGGTGGTTTAACCCCCTCAAAAGGGCTGCCTACGCCATAGTTGTCTGTTAGTTTTAGCTTAGGCAGTAATATTTATGCAAGATTCTTATGAATTATTCTTGATAATGAAATACGATTTCTATGAGAACCTCCCAAAAGGAGATATAATAATCTCTCACAGTTCAATATTCAACACCCATGGCCAAGTCATGCTTTACCCATCAACTATGTCTATGTCATAGAATAATTCAGAAAATATTCTACACTAGCTAATGACCTTTATTAAGTCTGATTGCATCATTAATCCCTCTTAAGGAAATTATGAGATCATAGCATCAATGCCCATTGCATGTTTGTGTTTGAGTAGTACTATACGAAAAGAGAAAGAAGCATTGGTTGTAAGAAAAAGTACAATTTGATTGAAGTTATTTGAATCCTCTTAAGTGTAAATAATTTCACTTTAGCATTCTTCCCGTCCTTCTCCTTGTTCTAAACTTTAAAGCAATAGCAATATATTGGGCGTCAAATAGAAGTTCAGTGTCGAATAATTTATTAAAATGTTTTTCCTTCATTTTACTCTTTCAGGTGATAATGGTGAGAATTACAGAAAGAGTAGTAAGTACTTACTTTGCCAGATTGTACCTTAGCCAGGTATTAACAACTTTTTATTTCTATATGATAAATGCCAAATGATAAATGCTTTTTCATTCATAAAAAGTGCTCATAAAAGTTTATAATTTGTTCAGCCAGGAAAAAGTGATATTATTAGTGTAGATTTACGTCCCTCAGATGCCATTAATGTTGCAAACATATGCAAGGTAAGAATTCTGTCATGACGCTGACAATATTTGTTAAGAAATTTCGAGTTTTAAAAGGGGAATCTCTGAAGATTATAACATAAATGTTCTTATTTTGAAATCCTAGTAATGTGCATTTTGTGCCTAGAAATTAGAAAAACCCTCTTTTATGATTTTAAATTTGATTTGTGCAGGCTCCAATATATGTAAGTAAAGAAATTGTTTTCACAGATGCTATAAGACTGGGTTATGGAATGGGTAGAGTGCATAATAAAAAGGCTATTTATGATGTATTGCTTGACAGGTATTGCATAGTATTATATGTCTTACAGTGTCACGTGTTTTCTCGTTGCTGTTATTTATAGATTTTGTGTGCAAGTTTCCGCCTTTACATTCATGGTATATCATTTAAGACTGAACTTCATTTGTTTGCTACAGTCCCATAGATGGTCCAGATTCGGTAGCTCAAGAACTAAGTATGATGCATAATATGCATTTAGCTATTAAACAGGAAAGATTTATAGACGCAGGTAAAAACATATGGATATGACTGTATTTATTTAAAATTTAAAATTTTACACATTTGTGAGTATTATGGTCACCATTTGTTGCCTTATGCAAGCTGAAATACCTAAATATTTGCAGTTTCATGGAATAACCTAAGCTTGTTTGATGACTTTTGCAGCTATGTGGAGAGACAAACTTGAAAATCTTCGTAAATCATCTCAGGAGCACTAATTAGGTTGTTAGGTATATCCAAAATTGTTTCTAGCCACTTCAATAGTTGGAATTTGATTACAAAAACTAAACAAATTCCATCCTACTTGATTTCACTGTATAGTTATCTAATTATGTGTTGAAAATTTTCAGATTGTGACGACAGGGTAAGTTCTGAAGAGGAATGTATGGCTATCTTTTCCTGATAATTTTTCAACAGGAATATATTGGGGCATAAGTTACAGAATTGAAGCAAAATTGTGTATTGTACAGCTGTGAATTAGGGTCGTTAGCCTCAGTTTGTATATATTATCAAAATCAAATGTATTAAGGCCTTAAAGGTTAAAACTTCTGGAAGATTCTTGTACTTACCCTGATACTTGGGAATTGCAACAATGTCTAGTATGTTAGCAATCCTTGACATGAACATCAATGAAATTATGAAAAGAATATAAGGCTTTGGCACTTTCTGATGAATGAATGAATGTAACTTAATTACTTAAGTCCTTAACATTGATAGTTTTTATTTTTTGCCGAAATATTGCTAATTTACTTGGTGCAACGGTAAAATTGTTGTCATCTGTTCAAGCCTTGGACATAGTCTCTTGTGTAAAAAATTGGATAAAGTTGCGTACAATACACTAAAATGCTGAGACCCCTTCTTGGACCATATGTATGCGGGAGCCTTTGTTTTCCATCGACCTTGTAGTAACTATCATAGAAGTTCTCACACAGTCACACCAGTCCAGAAGTTCTCACAAGTTGAAAAATTAAACTTCTAAAGCAGAATAGAACTTCGGTTCTCACAGTTGAAAAATTAATCTTCTAAAATAGAATAGAACTTCAGTTTTATTTGAAATAAATTATGTTCATACTCATAGTTACATGTTATGATGGTATAAATTGGATCTTGCACTTGATAGAGGATCAATAAGGGGTTGTGTTGGTCAGAAGCTTGAAGTTTTAGTTATCATCTTTTAGTCATGCAATGCAGTAAGGGATTTTGTTTTCAAAACATCATCAAATTGATGAATGAAGAATTCCCTAACTTTCATTTTTCTAACGTTTCTCTGTTTCTCTCTATCCCTTTATTTGTTTTCCGTCGCGTCTTTTCCTTTTCATTTTAAACATCATCATCTCTTGTATTTTATTCAAATTTTGTCTAATGTCACTCTACCTTTTCCACCTAAAAGGTAGAGTATCCAAATGCAATTGGTTAAATCCGATACTTAACTTATCTTTCGGTTGAACTTAGGCATCTATATAGGTTCATCTAACATGATTTTGATTAGTCTGGATTTAGGACTAGGGTTACAAACTAGCAACCCTAGATTTCCCAACGATAGCAATAGCATTATAGATGAAACTCTCCACAGAAACAGCTATATATGATGATGCAAACTAAATTTCCCAACACATCAACAGCTATAGGAAATTTATAAATGAAGCAACAATAACCTTCTTCTCATCATTTTCATATAAAATGATTGAGAGTCCAAGCTCAAATGTTAACGACTTTTTAACATTATTTAACAATTAATTAATGATGATCTGGTGGACATATGGTTGTAGATAACATAATCAAAGGCAGCAGCCAGTGTGTGGATGTATTATTGGCTTACAAAAATGGGGAAATACATTGATCAGCCAACATTTTTTACATATAAACTTATTTTGTTAAACTGTTTTTTTGTTTCGTTCATGTAGACAAAGTGACAATCACTACTAAAACTTACACAAACAACGGTGAAGTCTCAAACTTGAATCAGGATAAAAATATTCAATCTAATAATATTAATATTATCAATTGAGTAAGATATAACTAAACTATTTTATGTATTCCCTCAAAAATGTAAGCTCAATTGGAGCTATAAACATACATAAGTCAAATGTACTCTCTCTTTTGTTCCTTTTTGGAGTTCTAAGTAACCCATCTTTAAAAATGGTGTTGACTAAATTCACACTATAGCACACATATCTAGCATTGAGTACTGACTTTGTCCCTTTATTCATAAATTTTATCAAAGGCCAACCAAAAATGGTTGGGGAGACAACATTTTTAGTAGTAATCCAAATTTCATAGTATTGAAATGAAATAAGCTGCAAAATGAGTTTATAAATAAGGTAACCCTCACTTTATATGTTGATTTTATAAAAATGAATCATACACAATAAATTTAATATGATATCAGAACGTCACTCAGCCAGACAGGCACCAATTGAATAATACAGCTCGCGAGGGAGTATTTTGAAAAGTCCTAATTTCCAAAATTTAATTTGTCTTCCCTAGTTGTCACAACAATATTTAGCTAACAATAAGAAAAAGAAGAAAGAAGAAAGGGATAAGAATCATGCATCAACATATTCATAATTCAACAATAGAGACAAAACTATCACACAATGCATCTAATTATTTATGATAACCCTAGACAAAAAGAAGTCAAAGAAACAAAAAAGTAAATTATTCACAATTTCTTCAAGATAATTCATCTCAATACTTATGATCATCATACTTATGCCAACAAATTAACATCATTATACATCTTCTAATAATATAAAACCTGGACTTATGTTCCTTTACCATAGCATAGCATCCATGGCTATGTGATTGATGAGATTCTCCACTATCACCACCAAAATCTCCATTATGAATTCTTCTACGTGATGCACATTGACCCATCAAAATCCAAATGAAATAAAACTATATTTGAATTTGAACCACACACAAAAAAACCTTGATTGTAGCTAAGTTTAATTTCTTGAACTCTTCTACGTAATTGCTATGATCTTGTTGAGCTTAATTTGGTATGTAACAAATTTGGGAGTATTATAATGTTGTATAGTGATTTAATATACGCGTCAAATGGTGATACGTTATTTATATATGCGTGTGAATCTATGTGACCTAGTTGTTGTTTTTTTACGGTATACGTGTCCTAGTTGTGTTTGTGTTCCGTAAAACCAACCTTTTTTTCTTCTTGATTAAGGGATTTGATGTGTGGAGGAAAAAAAAAAGTTACACTTGCATTCTTGCTCTTTCTATGGATCGAATCTTAGATTTCCCCCTATTAAATTAATATGTCTCACAATTCTTATCATTTGAGTTATTTCTTGGAAACTTTTTTATTTGTTGGGTTTGAAGCTATATTTAAAATATAATAATTGAGAAAGAGGAATATATTTAAAGACCAAGCTCTATCATTTTATTAAAAAAATCTAGAATAAAAAGAAGATGTTCTTGTATGATAATTTAAGTGGTAAAAGTTAGGGGTATGGATTGACCAGGTGGAGGTCCGGTGTTCAAATCCTAGTAGGAGCATTTATCTTTCCGTAGCAAAAAAAGAAAAGGTTTTAGTAGTTTAGAGTTTGACCACGAATTAAGTAAAATCTGATAAAAATTGTTCCACCTAAAAATCAAGATCGAATTATCCTAAAATTTATTATTTGAAAGAATTTATTAACCGCATGAATGTTATCTTAGTTTTGGTTTCAAAGAATCTCTCTAAAGATGAAATTCTGGCAACCAGATAGACAAATGTTGTGCACAATGTTAGCACTAGTGTCCGAGCATTTGTCACACAATAATAAAATAACTTAGCGTAGCAAAGTAAAATAAGCGTGACTATAAAGTAAAGAACACAATGAGTTTGTTAACCCAGTTCGGCGCAACTTGCCCTAGTCTGGGAGATACCAATCCAGGAATGAACTCCACTATTATAGTTCTAGTGAAAAGCACAACGTAGCCTCACTACTTGTCTTTGCACCTAGACCCTACCAATGAATGCCCTACCTAGGAACTCCTAGATATGAGACCCCGTCTCAATTCCTACCAAACAGTACAACCAGCACTGTTATCAATTGTTCTTTTGAATGGTTGAAAAGTCACACTTTCAAGACACAACTAACTCCGTACTTCACAGCTTAGGAGTAGTACACAGTTACAACTCAATAACACACAGAGAACTTGACATGCATCAATAGATACAAGCAAGACTCACACTAACAAGAAAACCTAATACTCACGCTTTAGTACACACACGGTTTTCAACACACACCAAACCTAGGGTTTGTCTTCATACATATATAGTACTCAGCAACACGGGTTTTGGGCTTCAAAACATAGCTTGGACGTTGTAAGGTCCAGCTAACAATTCTTCATGAGCAAGAATATTATTTCCAAAAATACATAAAGATTAATTATGGAAATACAAAGGCCTGTAGCCTTATTACAGCTCAGCAAACCTGCGCGTCTTGATCAGCACGCTAGGTTAAATATAAAACTCCATAGAATCTCTAGAAGATCTTCAACATAAATATAGCGCGTGTTTGCGCGCAACAGTCAGGTCACACAATGCTGTGCCACTTGCTTTCAGCATGTGTCTCAGCATTTGGCTAGTAGTTGTTTTTGCAATAATGTAGCCAACATACAAAAACCCAACAATCTCCCCCTTTGGCAAATTTATGGCGAAAACAATCTATAGCCAGTTCTTGGAGAAATACACAGAACTTCTTCACGTTCACATCATGCATACGCAACACAATAATCATGGCATATAACAAAACTACCTTCAAGAAAATTCTTTGACCAAAGATAGCTCGTAACAATATCAGAGGCATTCAGAAATCATAATGCGCCTAGCCTCACAGAACATAGCCAGATAAAAATTTCACATATAGTGGGTTCATTTAAAGAGATGAAAACATACTCTTAACAAAATAAGTCTTCCACAACAAATAGAGATCAGAGATACGTGCTCCCCCTCAACACATGCATTCACATCACATAACATAATCGCTCCCCCTCAAAATATGTATGCATATAAAATAACATACTTACTTCAATGAGACAAATGTAAGAGCATCTGTCCAAACATCTTCATGCATATAAATGATATACATCTTCAGATCATAAGAATTTTAATTCTAACATACATCTTCATGCATAAACATAGCATAGCAACTTCAAGCAACTTCAAGAGCATGCAATAGATCATCTTCAGGCATAAGAAAAATTAATTTCTAACATACACTACTACTCCCCCTTTTTAGCCATAAATTCTGACAAACATAATATCATGCATAAGGAAAAGTCATAGAGTACCACATCAGTCACAGAGGTCACAGAGGCACAGAGAGGCCCCAATAAGTGTTATTACAGACCATAGAGCACACACAGGTGCATAGTGAATGAATAAAAGAAAAAATTACACAAGGATTAAAAAGAGGGACTTTCATTCCCTTGACAGTTCTTCTAGATGCTCCACCAGATGGGGCAGCATCTGTCTCAGTCATCTCAAAGTCTGAATCACTTGAAGGGTGATCCTTTCTTTTAAGGCTCTTCTTCTTTTGATCAGGCTTTGGAGTAACTTTACTCCAAGACCTAGGGGGACCAACCGGTTTCTTCCCAGTATCAGCTTTCTTTTTGTCTTTCTTAGCATCTTTTCTAGTAGGAGATGCAACAGCAGTAGTGGATTTGCTCCTTGTCCTTCGAGCAATACCCATAGCAGCAAGAGTCTCTTCCAAAATTCTGTCTTCAAACTCCAAATCATCCACATTGACCACATCAGTTTGGTCAATGTTCACATTCTCAGCCTGATCATCATCCTGAGGCTTAGGGGAATCGTTCTCTTCAGCCACTTCAGTTTCAGGAGTGTTTGGAACCTCCAAAACCTCCTCATTGGATTGTGCCAAAGATGCTTGAGCATCTGGCACAGCATCTGGCTTCTCAGCAGAGGGTTGAGCAGTTTCCTCTGTCACAGCAATGTTCTCAGCAAAGTTTACATTATCAGTAACAACCTTGTCATCAGCATGTTTAACACTATCCACATGCACATCAATATCTAACATTTCATCTACCTTATGATTAGCAGTTCCTAGGGTTTCAACAAACGGTTCATCTCCCTCAATAGGCTTATCATCAGATCCAGTGCCAGAAGTATCAACATCTGGTTCTACAACAGTCGACTTGAACGAATTTTCCTTACAGTATAGATCATGCATGCTAAGACCTACACGGTGAACAGGAGAGGATTTCTTACTTTTTGATTTTGCAGTTTTCTTCGCAGCAGAAGAAGTAGATCCCTTTCTGGTTTTCCTCTTCCTTGACACCAGCGCTTTAGGACGCTGTTTGATTGCTGATGAATCGATCATTGTTGCGAGCGGTTGGACATTCAGGACCGTTGGAGAAGCGGTTTCAGAAGCTTTGGGGGAAGTTTGTGCGTTTGCGATAGGTGATTGAGATGAAGTAGACATGATCGTAGTAAGATTTTTGAGAGTTTGGAGGTTTGAGAATTTTTGAACAGCAATGGGAGCAGCAATAGAGCGGTTGAGTGTTTCAGAAAAGAGTTGTAAGGAATAATGATGATTGCGTGTGATTGTTTTGTAAAAGGGAAGTTTTGATTCACTTCCTTGATTGACGTGCAAGTAGCGGTTGGGGAGAGAGACAGTAACTGATGCACGCCTTACACACAATAACTGCTATAATTCCTCAATTAGGCAAATGCCTAACCGCCTTCTTAATTTTTCAAATTGGGCAATATCAAGAGCTTTTGTAAATATATCTGCTAATTGCTCTTCTGTTGAAACATGCTCAATTGCAATAATCTTTTCTTCCACCAAATCTCTGATGAAATGATGTCTGATATCAATGTGCTTGGTCCTACTATGTTGTATAGGATTTTTGGAAATATTGATAGCACTCAAGTTGTCACAATATAATGTCATAGCATCTGTCTTGACATTGTACTCACTCAGCATCTGTCTCATCCACACCAATTGTGTACAGCTACTACCTGCTGCTATATACTCAGCCTCAACAGTTGATAAGGAAACACAATTTTGTTTCTTACTAAACCAAGATATGAGGTTATCACCTAGGAAGAAACATCCACCAGAAGTGCTTTTTCTATCATCTGCACTTCCTGCCCAGTCAGCATCACAATATCCTACCAACTTGTTACTTTCACCATGAGAGTATAGTAACCCATAATCACTAGTACCATTCACATACTTCAAGATTCTTTTTACTTGAGTCAAATGAGTCACTTTTGGTTCAGCTTGGTACCTAGCACATACTCCAACAGCAAATGTGATATCTGGTCTACTTGCAGTTAGATAAAGTAGACTACCTATCATACTTCTGTACAAACTTTGATCTACATTTTCACCTTTGACATCTTTTGAAAGCTTGACATGTGTAGGAGCAGGAGTCCTTTTAGTGGCAGCATTCTCCATGCCAAATTTCTTGACCATATTCTTGGCATACTTACTCTGAGAGATAAATATAGTGTCTTTCATTTGTTTTACTTGAAGACCCAAAAAGAAATTAAGCTCTCCTACAAGACTCATCTCAAACTCAGATTGCATTTGCTGAACAAAATGCTCTACCATCTGGTCAGACATTCCTCCAAAGACAATATCATCCACATATATTTGTGCAATCATGAGCTTACCATTCACATCTTTCACAAAGAGTGTCTTGTCATTACCACCCTTTCTGTAACCATTATTCACCAAGAATTCAGTTAGCCTCTCAGACCAAGCTCTGGGAGCTTGCTTTAAACCATACAATGCTTTCTTTAATTTGTAAACATGATCTGGAAAGGCTGGATCAACAAATCCCTTGGGTTGTTCAACATAGACCACTTCATTCAAGTAACCATTCAGAAATGCACTCTTGACGTCCATTTGATACAGCTTGAATTTGAGTATGCATGCAATTCCAAGTAATAGCCTAATAGCTTCTAGTCTAGCTACTGGAGCAAATGTTTCACCAAAATCAACTCCTTCAATTTGAGCATAACCTTGAGCCACTAGTCTTGCTTTGTTTCTGGTGATAGTTCCATTCTCATCTGACTTATTCTTGTATACCCATTTAGTTCCTATGATGTTTGCACTATCTGGCCTAGGAACTAGATCCCATACATCACTTCTCTTGAACTGAGTTAGCTCTTCTTGCATAGCATTTATCCAGAACTCATCAGTTAGAGCTTCCTTGACATTCTTGGGTTCAAAGTTGGAAATGAAGCAGGAATTGGATATCTCATTATTTCTTCTTCTTGTTGTGATGCCTTGATTGGGATTACCAATGACTTGATCAATAGGATGATACTTCTGAACTCTGGTAGATGACCCTTTGTTATTGGCTAATTCTTCAGAATTGATCACTCCTGAGTCTTCTTCATTGACAATCTCATCTTCTGTTTCCTCTTGTAGACCACATGCTTGGTCAAATGTACTGTCATCTGGTGCAGCATCTGTACCTTTATCATCTATCACAACATTTATGGATTCCATCATGACATTGGTTCTAGAGTTAAATACTCTATAGGCTCTGCTGTTGGTTGAATAACCTAAGAATATTCCCTCATCACTTTTAGCATCCATCTTCCTCCTTGGTTCTCTGTCGGCTAGGATATAGCACTTACTTCCAAAGACATGAAAATGTTTCACAGATGGTTTTCTATCTTTCCATAGCTCATACAGAGTTGTAGATGTTCCCTTTCTCAGTGTAACTCTGTTATGGATGTAGCAGGTTGTATTCATAGCCTCAGCCCAGAAATGGAAAGGTAACTTCTTAGCATGTATCATAACTCTAGCTGATTCTTGTAATGTCCTATTCTTCCTTTCTACTATTCCATTCTGTTGAGGAGTAATAGGTGCAGAAAACTCATGAAATATTCCTTCTGCAGTGCAAAATTCAGAGAACTTACTATTTTCAAACTCCTTGCCATGATCACTTCTGATCCTAGTTATACCACACTCTTTCTCTCTTTGTAGTTTTAGGCAGAGATCCTTGAATTTCTCAAAAGTGTCAGACTTTTCTCTGATGAAGTCAATCCAAGTATATCTAGAATAATCATCTACCATGACAAAAGCATACTTCTTTCCTCCTAAGCTTTCAACTTGCATAGGTCCCATTAAGTCCATATGTAATAACTCAAGTACTCTGGATGTGGTCATATGCTGCAGCTTCTGGTGCGGCATCTTTGTTTGTTTACCTATCTGACATTCTCCACATATGCTTCCTTCTTTAATCTGAAGTCTTGGTAAACCTCTAATAGCTCCTTCAGCAATAGCTTTCTTCATGCTCTTAAGGTTTAGATGTCCAAGCTTTTGGTGCCACAGTTTCACATCATCTTCCTTAGCTGTTAGGCATGTGGATAACTCAGCTTTGTCTTGGGAGACCCATAGATAACAGTTATCCCTTGACCTTTCTCCCTTCATCAGTAGATCACCTTTACTATTAGTAACTAAGCATTCATCCTTTGTAAAGTTGACCTTCATACCTTTATCACATAGCTGACTAATGCTAATTAGATTAGCAGTCAGTCCTTTCACATGAAGCACTTTGTCAAGTTTAGGCAACCCTTCAGTTATCAAAGTTCCTATACCTTTAATCTCTCCTTTGGCTCCATCTCCAAAGGTCACAAAGCTGATAGCATATGGCAAGACATCTGTCAAGTAGTCTTTATTTCCAGTCATATGTCTTGAACATCCACTATCAAAGTACCAATCACTCCTAGATGATGCTCTTAGAGAAGTATGAGCAATTTGAGCAATTTCCACATCTTCAGGTTCAGCTTGGTCAGGATCCACAATATTGCTTTTCTGCTTCCATTCTTTCTTCATAGTAGATTCAGCTTTTGATAGAACAACTTTGTCAAGATACCCATATAGTTTGTAGCAGTAGGGCCTAATGTGTCCCTTCTTTCCACAATGATAGCACACCCAACCAGAATATCTTTTCTTTGACTTGGTCTTGTATCTGCTTGATGACACGAAATCATATCGTATTTTTAGCTAAATTTACATGAACTTTTAGTTGCATTTCATATGTTTTTATTTCATTTATCTCTTTTTATGCCGGTATTTGTTTCCTTTTCAGTTTTATTGAATAAAATAGGTCGGAGAAGGGAAGTGAGCAAAAAGCACTCAAAGTGGACCAAAAAGGAGGTGCAAAGAGCATAGAACACGTAGCCCATGCCAAACCAGCCCAAAGGGCCATTTGCCCCCAGATGTCTATGGTGACCGCCATGAATTCTGTGGCGCCCGCCACAGATTTTGGATTAACAGAATTGCCTATTTGTCGTTTCTATCTGTTTCCAGCGGAGATCACAACTATCCATTCCTACTTTGTCTCCTCATCGCACGGTTCTCATAAAGCAAAGCTAAACCTCATCACTTCCTATTTTGGAGGATGGTGGGATGCTTATCAGTACACTATTCTTTTCTATAAAAAGGACAGAAGGGAGTCGTGCCAAAGGAGTTCTGCTTTCTGGAGACCTGGATGAGAGTTTTGGCGGCTGAATATTTTCAACTGGCTTGGAACATCGTTTGATTACAACTTTATGTGTAATTCTCAATTCTCTTTTATTTCTACTTAGTATTATGAGTAGCTAATTTTCTTTTGATTAGAATTAGTAGATGAACTTCCTTGAATTGATTTGAACTATGTAAATTGTTGAGGATCCTTAGAGACCTTTTTAATATTATTGTTATTCAGTTATTTCTGCGTGTAATGCTTTTTATGAATTGACGAATTTATGAATTGAATTTAGGAATCGAATGATTACTAACCCTAACTTTTGAAACCTGAATCTGAATTAACTGTTTGGTCAATAATTGTTTTAGAGATATCGAATTGTTGAACCATGATAATTGGAATTAACGTGCATAAGTCTTTCTATGAATTTGAATTGACCTAAGACATTAGGAGGTTATTTTTATATAGAAAAGGGTTCTTAGTCATTAACACTGGTCTGAACCATTTAGTTAATTCATCGTGACAATATTAGAGAAAAGGTAGTCTAGGACCGCATTTACCAAATCATGAAAAGGAAGTGATTCGAACATTCTAATCATCTTTAATCTATATTTTCCAATCATCTCTTTTAGTTTATTATCGATTGAAACCTATATGCAAACAAATCCCCCCTGCTTTTACATTTACATTCTAAATTAAATATTATTGTTTTGTCGAGATTTAAACAATCCCTGTGGAGACGAATCTTTATAAATATTATTACTTGACGACAGTTTAGTACACTTGCTAAAATAATCCATCACTGCTTTTCTGTTGTCTCACCTGATGCTGGGGCATCTGTCTTGACATAGTTGGATCATAAGTAGTAGTAGCTGGAACAAACTTCATCACAGATGCAGGTTTCTGATGACGTAGTGAATGATAGTTGAAACCAATACCCTTGGAATCTTTTGAACTCTGTCCTATTTCTAGGATTTCTTCTAACTTCTCAGTTCCTGTATTCAGCATCCTCACTTGTTTGTTCATGTTATCCATCTTGGATTTGTATAGCTCCACTTCATCAGCTAATCTTGAATTTTCTTCCAGAAGTTTGGTTTTCTCAGCCTGTAGTGAAGCAATGGTCTTCCTCTGCTTTAACACAGTGTTGGCCACTTCCACACTTTTGTGCCATAAGCCCTTGTAGCAATCAACCAGTTCATCATAAGGCATTTCACCATCATGTGATTCTGTATCAGATTCACATACCCTAGTTAGAGCAGTTACATGATTGGCAGATTCAGATTCTTCTTCAGAATCATCTTCATCTGACCATGAAACATTCATCCCTTTCTTTTGCTTTCTAAGATAAGTGCCACACTAAGTTCTGATGTGACCATATCCTTCACACTCATGACATAGAACACCTTTGCCTTGACTTGACCTCTCATCTGTTTTTGGTTTCCTCTGACTGTTGGCATTCCTATTAATGCTGTGACTGTTGTCTGGAGCATGTGTCTTGGCTTGTCTGTCAAACCTTTTGAAGGCTTTAATTATTAAATTTCTTACCTAACATCACCATAGTCTCAGATAGACTTTCATCAGTCTCCACATCACTGTCCTCAGATTTAGATGCAAAAGCAATACTCTTTGTCTTCTTTTCTGATCTTTCATTTGCAGCCATTTCAAATGTTTGTAAGGATCCCACTAGTTCACCCATTTTCAATTCTGAGATGTCCTTAGCTTCTTCTATAGCAGTAACCTTCATGTCAAATTTCTTAGGTAGAGACCTAAGCATTTTCTTTACCAGGTTCTCTTCAGAAATATTTTCTCCCAAGACATCAAATTGATTATCAAACTCGAGTATTCTCATGTGGAATTCTTGAATGCTTTCATCATCCTTCATCTTCAAGTTCTCAAACTTGCTAGTCAAAAGTTGCAGCCTTGAGCTTTTTACTTTTGAGTTACCCTCATGAACAGTTTGGAGTTTCTTCCATGCTTCCTTAGCAATAGTACATTTTTTTATCAATCTGAAAATGTGCGCATCAACTCCATTGGTTAAGGCATTTAGAGCCCTTGAATTTGCATTGGCCCATGCTTCTTCATCCTTGCTCCATTCGTCCTCAGGTTTCAGCTTAGTAACAGTCTCTCCTTCCTTACCAGTAGTAACCACAGGGGGTTCCCATCCTACAACCACAGCTCTCCATGTTTTGTGATCCATGGATTTCAAAAACGTAGTCATTTTGGACTTCCAGTCATCATAGTTAGCATCACTAATCAACAATGGTGGTATGTTCATGAGTCCTCCTTCCTTGTCCATCTTAGCCAGAAATATCTTCCCTGGAGCTCACCCAATCAGGCAGGGTGCCCGCTCTGATACCAATTGAAATTCTGGCAACCAGATAGACAAATGTTGTGCACAATGTTAGCACTAGTGTCCGAGCATTTGTCACACAATAATAAAATAACTTAGCGTAGCAAAGTAAAATAAGCGTGACTGTAAAGTAAAGAACACAATGAGTTTGTTAACCCAGTTCGGCGCAACTTGCCCTAGTCTGGGGGATACCAATCCAGGAATGAACTCCACTATTATAGTTCTAGTGAAAAGCACAACGTAGCCTCACTACTTGTCTTTGCACCTAGACCCTACCAATGAATGCCCTACCTAGGAACTCCTAGATATGAGACCCCGTCTCAATTCCTACCAAACAGTACAACCAGCACTGTTATCAATTGTTCTTTTGAATGGTTGAAAAGTCACACTTTCAAGACACAACTAACTCCGTACTTCACAGCTTAGGAGTAGTACACAGTTACAACTCAATAACACACAGAGAACTTGACATGCATCAATAGATACAAGCAAGACTCACACTAACAAGAAAACCTAATACTCACGCTTTAGTACACACACGGTTTTCAACACACACCAAACCTAGGGTTTGTCTTCATACATATATAGTACTCAGCAACACGGGTTTTGGGCTTCAAAACATAGCTTGGACGTTGTAAGGTCCAGCTAACAATTCTTCATGAGCAAGAATATTATTTCCAAAAATACATAAAGATTAATTATGGAAATACAAAGGCCTGTAGCCTTATTACAGCTCAGCAAACCTGCGCGTCTTGATCAGCACGCTAGGTTAAATATAAAACTCCATAGAATCTCCAGAAGATCTTCAACATAAATATAGCGCGTGTTTGCGCGCAACAGTCAGGTCACACAATGCTGTGCCACTTGCTTTCAGCATGTGTCTCAGCATTTGGCTAGTAGTTGTTTTTGCAATAATGTAGCCAACATACAAAAACCCAACAAAAGATATTAATTAGGTTCAAACAATAAACTCAATACTTTTCAGATTTAAGATCTATTTTTATACTACTAAATCAAATTATATTAGAGTGTCAGTTCTTTGTATTTTTTTTAATTGGAGTGTCGTTCTTTGTATTTATTTAAAACTTTTAAATAAAGTTTTAAATAAATAAGAGACAAAATTTATTTTAAGTTATTTGAATTCCAATTTTTTATTTTATTTTAGTACTACAGTCCAAATTTATTCTATTTTGTGGTATATAGTATACATTGAATATTTGGGTTGGTGGTTTAATGCTAATTGATCACAATATATGCATTGAGTACCAAACCAACCAATTAGGGATGACAACAAGCTGATTCAAGTTAGGATGGGATGACTATAGAGTGGGGGGTATTGCACACTTTCAACAGTTCATCACACATTTTATATTTGGTAGTTCTAATTCTTACTATAGTAACTACTAACTACTACCTTATGATTTGATTAGAGGTTGATATATCACTTTGAGGTTTTTGGGTTGAAATTATTTGTTAAGAAAAAGAGTTTGAGAAATAAATAAAAAATTTAATTTAAGTTGTGAGTGAGTTTTAAGAACACTTTTGTCAATTATAATTAATTAAATAATTAAGTGAAGTGAAAAAAAATTAATATTTCGATGATATTTTATAAAAATATTAATTAGTTTTGATGATAATTTATAATATTAAATTTATCTTTTATTTTTTTTATATTAAATTTCTCTTTTATTTCTTTTTTTTGGGTATGCTTAACAAATGTCTGGAACACTGTTTAGCATGACTATTTTTTTAAATATCTCTAATTAAATGAAGAAAAAGTAAAAGATTATTATTTCTCTATCTTAATAATTAAAGTGTAATTTTTAAAATAAAAAGTATATTATTAATAAATTTAATGTAATAACTTCTTTTCTTAATTTTTTTGTTTTTGTCAAAGAAATTTACTATTTTATCAAAATATAAGTCGTTTTGACTATATTCATGAATTAATAAATGTAATTAATGTTGTATGAAAAAGAAAAATTATAAGTTATTTCGTTTACAAAATTGTCTTTCATTAATGATATGGAAAAAATAAATTGAAGAAGTAAAAGAAAAGAAAGTAATAAATAGTTAATGATATAATAAGAAAAATAATATTAAATATTTCATTTGTATCGTAAAATAACTTATATTTGAATACAACTTTTTTTTTTCTTCAAAGTGACATATATTTTGATACGGAAGAACGACCGTATAATATAACAGCAAATTGAGACATTGAGTGTCTGTAACGAGATTCCATTTGAAAAATAAAAGGTTGCAGATATTAATGTTCCAATAAATGCATTACTTATGAACCTAACCACAAACACTGTTGAAGTATGGCATAGTATAAAACAAGATTCCCAATTGCAACAGAGATACTGCTTTGCCATATTGAGCAAAGGCATTCAAACCTCCAAATGCTTTTTTCTTTAGCTGCAATGTCAACCCCATTCTAACTCCAAAAATATGTGCAGTTGTTTTCTCCATTAGTTCAGTGTTAGGAATTAATTTAAAATCAAACACAATATAATTATTATTATGTTTATTTTAATATTTTTTAACGAATCAAACGCACCAAAACTGAGTTTAACCAAACTATCGAATATTGTGATCTTGTTAAAAATTTTAGGTTGTATCTGATCTCATAAGTTAAGAATTGTAAATTCCCTATAACATATCAAAAGTTCATGAAGTCTTTTACCATCAGAATAATTTACGAGTAATATTTTTTGCATAAACCAGATATCTTATACATGCAAAGACTAATTTCTCGAATTTTGTGTGACTCAAATGGGTGAAAAATCTCCCTAATATTTTTGACGTTGCTGCATGTAGAAAGTTTATAAAAACCCGAAAAAATCTCAATTTAAGAAAAAATGTCTGTTTTGCATTGAAAAATATCAATTTTAAAAAGATGTTTGTCATAAACTAACCCCTAAAAATACTAACATTTTTTGCCAAACCTAGGTTGACTCGCCCTACTGCATGCCCAAGCGAGAAATCAAACTCACGAGTTAACCGTTAAGTTAGAAGAAATCTCTATCATTTCATATAAATGCTCTTAGGTCGAATATTTACTCGATGAAAATATGAATAGAGAATCCTTAGCCATAATAAAGAAGTAAGTAAAAGAGTAGCCAAATAACTTATGACAGTTGAAAAAGCAGAGGCTCACGAGTAGAGTAGAGTACGTTGAACAAGTATTAATGTTTTGGTCTGTCAATTCCAGAGAAAAGAGATTCCCTCATTTAATATTTTCCGCTCTTTCTGCATTCTCTGTTAATAACCACAACAAACAAAACAACCAGTTCAAACAATACCATCACCATCATCATCATCACCACCAAAACTACCCTTCATCATCACTCACTAATACCTTCAAACTAAGGGTTATATTTGACTTTTTAAACATGCATTTCTCTAATAGATGCAACATTTAACCTCTAAGTTTAAAAGGCATGGCGTTATGGGTTAAAATAAGGTAAAAAAAAACAGCATGGAACGAATACTATGGTTTTTAATGCTCTGTCCCTTCTTTATGCTTTGGTAGTCGAGTGTTTTAAATGCTATACACACCCCTTCTCTTTTTAAACCATTGTGAAAGTGAAGACATTCATTCTCATCACACTCACACACTAACTAATACAAATAGTACATTACTATTACTATTACCACCCCCTCTTTTTCTTTTCCCTTCTTGTAAAACTTGTTTTGATTTAAGGAGTTCTATTGTATGAATTAGCTTTTGTGATATTGGCTTGGTTCACTCAGACAAAACAAAATGCTATTAATTTTGTTTAGTAGTATAATGGTTTTGATTTTGATTGAGCCGTGCCAATATTTCAATGCTATTTCATCTTTTTATTCATAGTTTTGAAGAAAAATATCAAAGCAAAGGTAAGTTTTTATTTTATTTCTTCCATATATGAAACTCAAATCAAAGAAAGATAATTTTTTCATACGAGGTTACGTCAATATATTTTTTTCTAAACAATCTTATAAGGTTGAACACTTTGCTCCTTATTTTTCGAGTTCATAATTATTGACATGTTCTCACCCTATCAAAAACATTGGGAGACTGGTCCATTTTGTTACGGTTAGTCTCCATTAGCTTTGGTGATCCTTGTCTCTCTTTATGTGTGTATGTTTGCAATGACTTGAAAATTATTTACATAGCTTCTATGACTTGTAAACAAAAGTATAATTTTTTTTAAAAAGTGAAAATAAAGATAAGATGTAGGTGGAAGAGGAAGATTTTTTTTATAGTATTTCTTAAGATATGTTTTTCTTTTAGATTTTTTTAATTAATATATGTTTCAAGGACACTTGTTATTGTTAGTATTTCCCATTTTTTAAAATAGTCTAATTGAGTATATTTGTTGTTATTTTTTTTGGTTAATTTTCTAGTTCTTAAGGGAAAAGATCAAAATAATTCGGAGTTCAGTTGTAAAATAAGTAAAATTTAAATAAGAATTGTTTCACACATCTTTTTATAGATTGATCATTTAACTTATACCTCCATTTCAGTACATTTGTTATTTTATTGAAGTAATCTTATTATTTTATCAATGAAAAGTTATATAATTAAGTTACTACGAATTTATACGGTTGTTTAGTCAATTTTCCGCTAAAAGTTTTTTTGACAAACAAGGGTAACAAACATGTACTTTGCCTTACCATGTTGGAACCTTATTACGTAAGCTTGATATTATTTTAAAGTTACAAAATAAATATTTTAGATGGTTTAGTAAAAAAAGTATTTTAGGTGGTTTATTTTTGTTTGTTTAAGTATTTCTTTTCTTTGAGTATTTCTGATCGGGTACAATAGATTTTTAATTAAAAAATCATTTTTAATTTTAGTCTTTACAAAAAAAAAATTGTTGATTTTCAATCCCAATAAATAACGGGTATGTGATAAGCTTACTTATATAGGATGAATTTATAGCAAAAAATTTACAAACTAGTTTAGTTTATATCGAATAAATTAGTTGATTAAATTTGAATTGTTTAATAAAATGGTTGATTTAACTTATAAATCTGAAATGACACAAAAAAAATGTTTAATTAATTATTTTTAATTAAAATGATAAAAATAAAATTGAGAAAAAAAAGTAACAAATTATAAGTTCGTATGAAAAAAAATTACCAAATACGTCTTTTTTGTTATGCAAATTTATAAACTATCTAACTAAAGCCAATGAAACATTTCCAAGAAGACACCTTAGTACGATCTGATCTAAAGCCAATGAAACATCAAGGTGGGTTTGAGAAAATGTATCCATTATAAACAAGTAGAATAAAACCAACTAGTGTGTATACCCGTGCACGGCGTGCACGGATAAAATTTGTGAGGATAAAATTATAAATAAAATATTATCTACCTCTTATTTCAAATTGTTTTAATTATACAAACGCAAAATAAACACGGAAGTAACTTTTTTTTTAAACTTCATGCTATATTTAAACTAAACTTCAACAATAATCTTACACAATACGCTAATAAGTACAGTAAATCAATAAATCATTTTAACAGTTATCGCTCATTAAATGATAAGCTAGATATATTGTAACAATTTGAAATAACCTCTTTCATATCAAGTCTAACAATTTGAAGACAATTTCCAATCCCCATTCCTCACATTTTAAATCGAAAACTACCTTTAGTCAAAAAAAAAAAAAATCGAAAACTACCTAGATCATACAATTTCGAACATACATAGTAGTACTTTTATTTAGACTTCAAAATCAGTCAATCACTCCTGAGTCCTGGCAATAAACAAAAAGCAAAAGTGAATAATGCACAATATCTTGAATTTAGTCAAACTAATTAATGTTAGAAGCAGACAATTAATAAAATTAAAATAAGTTGGTTTGAATATATAGTATGCTTGATAAATAATTATTCATTTCACAAACACAAATGTTTCATATGCTGTTTGAATTAATTGTCTACTAAGGCCATAAAATGGTTGGTAATATGCTGGAATCCTACAAAAAATAAGTAATTAAATTTTATACTCGTTTTGATTTTTGATAGAGAAGAAATTTAAGAAGAGCATCACAACTCTTCTAAGATTAATTTAATAGAATACTACCTCTAAAACAAAACAGAATAATCTCTCAAACAATTAGAATAAACTCTCTTGTGTATCTATCTCTCACACAAAATTGAATGAACTATAAGAAAATGACTTTCTCGTGACTTTAAAAAGAGAGAGAGACCGTGGAAGTGAAGAGTTGATAAAGAAGAGAAAGAAATCAAAGAGAGAAGAGGAAAAGTTTGGAAATGTGTAGTAGTAGCAGTAGAGAGGTTTCCAAAGAATTGAAATACATGGAGCAATCAATAAAAATATTTGTTCAAAATTCATTTCAAATTTAAAAAGATGAATTTAGAATAAGATGTAATCTAAATTTATTTATCGAATCAAAGACAAAATAAAACAAAACAACGTAAAGACAGTAAAGACAAACATTGAATCTCTCTAAAGAGCATAAGTACATAACTGATCCACGATGTAAAAAATGTATATTAATTGCACAAATTCTAAGTCGTCATTCCATTGTTGGCTTCCTCTTATGCTTCTTATATTCTTCTTCCTATTCAAAATAACCAAAGCAAAATATTAGAATCTTAAACAACAAAACATTAAGAAAGAACATGTAAAATAGAAAAATATGTGAATAGATGTGAATATGAAAAGGATAAAATAATAGAACCCAAAATTGAGTAGATGAACATATATAATCAAAATTTTACAACTAAATCTAGAAAGTTGAACCGATTGAATAGAAACTATAAAATTGTAAATATGAATTTGTACATTGAAAATATGCATTTGATTATTTTGATTTTTTCCTTGTTGTTTCGGTGGTTTGACTGGCAATGAAAACATTCATACCCATAAAACCATTCATATCTCCATATCTACTTTAAAAGTCTGATTATAAAAAATTAAATTTATTTAATTAAATATAATTTAAAAAATAAATAAATAAATGCTTACAAATAGTTATAGATTAATAACATTGGAAACATGCCATTTACTTCTCCCAAAATCTTCATTTAAATTAATAATTCAAAAAATAGAGTATAAATTAATTAAGAAATAAAATAATTAAAACTAAGTATAAAAATACAATTAAGGAAAAGTTACCACTAATAGAAACTTTAAATGAAGAAACACTCTCATTTACTTGACAAATGTCAAACTTGCCAAACATCTACTTTTGCTTTATTATATTGAATGATCTTAAAAAGATCTCTTAGGAGCAAAAGAGACAAACAACTAAAACAAGAGAAACAAACTTGTTGACATAATAAGAGAAAAAGTCCAACCAGTACTTAAACACTTTCATACCAAACTTGTATAACCAAATCACACAAACTAAAATACTAAATAAATGTAGCTTTAATCCAAAAAAAATAAAGAATAAATGTACCTTTATTTCTTGGTGGCTAGAACAAAGAACACAAACAACAACAAAATTTCCAACAAGACATTCCTTTTAAAAAGATTACTTCGAGTCGGAAATTTATTATTAATTTAATAACTATTTCAAACAAAAAAAGAAAAAGAATGCCATTTTAGGTTCTAATTGAACACAATGCAGAAAACAAATAAGTCAATAAACTCATAACTCATATGTCAAATTAACTAAGGAGCTACGGGAAGTCCATGGTTCAATTTCTGGCAAAAGAGATTATAATATATTATTTATTAACAACTAACATTGCCTATAAAAAAAAAACTAAGAAACGTCAACTATAAACAAATTTCCGTCAATCGTCATGACAATGAAAGAGTAGTAGGATCCAACGGGTGCTGAAATTTGGCACAAGCAACCTTTTTCCACTCAATAAAAGGTTTTCCTCGAAATAATACTTATTAATAATTTTTTGTAGATATATATATATATATATCATAAGGTCTATTTGGTAATATATTTTCCATGAATTTAAAGCTTATTTTTACTAGCTTATAACTTAACATTTATTACTTACTGTTTTTCTTCCAATTTTATCTTGTCATTTTAAGGTAAATTAAATTTATATCTTTTATGTGTCATTTCATATTTATAAATTATAATTAGTTCAACTACTAATCATACACTACTATACCAAAAAAAGAGTATATATCATACACTACAAATTCAACTTACTATCCTATTACTATACAAACTAACATCATCAGTGCCGGTTCCGAGATTTTGGAGGTCCGAGGCAAATAATTAAAATAGACCCTTAATAAAAAAATAATTACCAAAAAATATATATACTATATTTTTAAAAGAACATCATATATTTAAATTATAAATAACATCAATAATTTTAAAATATTATAATTAAAAAAGATCAGATTCTAATCAATATCAACAAATTACATTTTAGCTACTTAAAAATAGTCTCCCTCGTCCTAATATATTTTGAAGCAAATTTATTATTCAACTAAATCTTCATATCATATATTCTCCAACAAATTATTTTATTACTATCATTACTAACCTATTAAACCTTAAAAAATATTTTTGGAGCCCTATTTTTTGGAGGCCTTAAGATATAGCCTAGAATGCCTTTGCTCATCTACGCCCTTGACTAACATCAACTGTAAACTAACTTATTCTTATTTGGCAATAAGAGCATAATATCACCAAGAGAAAACTTGTGAACTATATATAACATCAGAAAAATAAAGCAAACAAAAATATAATATCATGCACTAAGATGTGATATATATTTAAACAGTTCTCTACCACGTACCAAAAAAATAGTTCTTTACTTCTTTACCGAAATTTTTTAACAGTTCCTCGAAAGTGAAAAGTCCTTCAAGAAGAAGCATAAATTCTAAAAATTCTCTTGAAATGGTTAATTAGTCTGAATTTTTAAGTTAAAATTCCACTTGGTTAATTATAATATTTTGGTCTAAATACATCAATAGTCAAATATAAAAAAAATCAAATTTACTTATATTTGAGTCCATAAGTATATATTAGAAATTGCACTTCTAATTATACATAGTCTAAAACTTTTGCTACTTAAATCGTTGATTAGTAGGACCACGTTTTACATCTGAGAGGATAAGGATTACAGTCACAAATCCATATTCCCAAATAATAATTCTAATATAGTAATATACAAATCCCACCATGGCCCACGAATATATTAAAAAAATCGCTTTCATATAAGATTAGATACATCATCATAGATGTATTCCACAATAAAATATAAAAGGGCATCTTCTTTTATTCTAAGTTCCAACACCAAATGTTGAGGAATAACATTTAACAATCCCATCAACAAACTTTTTCTATGAACACGATTTTATTGTGTGTAGATGGTAATAGTTACACGCTACGACATGTTATAAATGGATTTATAAAAGATATGTTAAAATTTTCTTTTTTCCATGTGAAAATGACTTATTTGATAAGAAAATTAGATTATATATCTAACCGTTTATACAAAATCTCGTTAAAAAATTTGAATCGTACACATAGTTGATTAAAAAACAAGACCAAAAATCATGACCAGAAACATTTAAAGGGGGTTATTCAATTAGGATTTTGAGGGATTTTAATGGATTTTGAGGGATTTTAATGAATTTTAAAAGTCTTGTGTTATTCAATCAAGACTTTTTTTGTTTTTTTTTCAATCCCACAAAATCCGTTGTTATTCAATGAAGATTTTTAATCAAATTTTTTTTTTTATAATCCCACAAAATCTCACAAAATTCTGTGTTAAGAATCTTGATTGTTTTTGTCAAAAAAAAAAAAAAACTTGATTGTAAAATATCTTTTAAAAAAAGTCTCTCAAAATCTCACAAAATCAATATAATCCCACGAAGTCTTTTAAAATCTTCAAGACATTTTTGTCAAAATAATCCCTCGAAATCCCAATCCAATAAACACCCCTTAAAGTAGAAGACTCATATGTTATAAGGATTAAAAACGTATTTAACCCTAAAAAAAATACATACACATTATTATTTATTTTGTCAAAACAATTCGTTGAGGCCAAACTCTAAAGGCCCTCCTTGCTTGATATGGCTTTTGGACCGATTCAATAAACAACCATAGTTACCACAAGAGCATATTCCAATGGTGAAATTCAATAAAATATTGTCCATTAACTTTCAAATACCATTCAAGTTTAAACAAGTCATTTTGGAGTTGGTCTTAATAAACATGCGTATAATATCTCTTAAAATAATTCTTTCACATTTTTATAAGGAAGTTATTTCACACATATTGAATGCCCACTTTCTTCTATTCTAAAGAGTATTGTATGCAATCATCTCATTCAACATTTTGTATCAATCTAAACACTTTATCTATAATTTTTTTTTAAACAGCAAAATATTATTAATAAGACCAAATTTTTGTATAAAACAGGCGAAGACCAAATCTTTATCTTTTATTTTAATATATCGAAAATATAAATTGTTTTAGCCAAGGATCAAACCCTAGACCTCTCCATACCCCACCGATATATCCCCCAGCTCTTACTACTTGAACTATCCTAAAGAGACGACCGAATCTTTATCTACAATAATAACTACATTCTCTTTTATGTTTATTATCTTTATCAATCAAAGAGTAAATCATTCTTCAAAAGTTTTTTGTATTTTACTATTTTGAGGAAATGAAAACATCCACCCACTAATTAAGCTGCTATTATTGCCATGTGACATACACGTATTTATTTAATTATTTTATACTATGATCATTTTATTTATCTCATCTCATACTCACTAAGCTAATCCCTTATCAACAACAAAACTTATTTTAATTTGCCTTGTGTGTCCATTTTGAGCTCTAACTATGTCCCACTCTGACGTGGATAGCTGAGAACAGCGCCGAACCCAAAACACACTGAATCAAATCAAACCAATCCCAATCCAAAAACCACCAACAACACCAACCAAAAATTTACAAACTCTTTTTCGTCAACAACAATTTCTCAATTCTCTTCTTTTCTTTTCTCGTCTCTTCAATTTCTCGCGATCTCATTTCTCTCTCTTCTTCTTCTTCTTCTTATGATAACTACTACTACTATTTCTACTTCTACTGTTATTGTTGTTGATTCTCGTTAATCTCTCTCATGGTGATCGAAAACGACATTGAAAGTTGCGGAAGTAGAGCTGTTCAATCACACGCCAATCCTCGCCATCACCGTCAAAAGCTTGAAGTTTACAACGAAGTTCTTCGTCGAATTCTTGATTCCGATTACGAAGAAGCTCATATTCCTGGTTTCGATGATCACCTTTGGCTTCACTTCAATCGTCTTCCTGCTAGGTCTTTCACAAATTAACCTAATCTATCAAATATGAAACTGAAGATTAATTATTGTTACGAATTTGTTATTTCTAACTAACTAATTAACTAACTAACTAACTAGCTAGCGTTTTTTCTAATTCATGTTAATTCAATCAAGTTTACTACGATGAAATTAATTAAGTTGAAAATGAAATTAGAAAAGAAGAAAATAGCTGAGTAATATTTTTTGTTTTTTTTTTTTACTTTACTTTTGTAAGTGGATTTGCCAGAGTGGTTTTTGTACGAGTCTCGTGGTTGGTTGGTCACTGTGATTGCTACTACATAGGTATGCATTGGATGTGAATGTGGAGAGAGCGGAAGATGTTCTTGCTCATAAAAGATTGCTCGAGTTGGCCAAAGATCCTGCTAATCGTCCCGCATTTCAAGTTCGCTTGGTACAGGTATATCAAAAATCACTTATAATTTGTTTAAATTACTACTTACTACTCTATATACTGCGTTTGAGAGAGAACTGAAACCACTTTATACCAGAACTCTCCCTGAACCGGATTAAGTAGGCCCGAACGGGATTAGTAGGCCCAGTGGACCGGATACTGGTGGTGAAAAAAAAATTACTAGTCTATATGGATTCATTATAGATAAATGATTGTTGTTATTAATTGCATAAGATTTGGAACTTTGGAATCAGCATTTGTATGTATATAAGTTGTTTAAAATTTAAATAAAGTCTAGAGAAGTTATTCATATTTCATGCTGATTGTTTTATATCTGTATTGTCCTTAATGCAGGTATATCCTTTTGGTAGTGCACATTATAATGATTCTTCGGTGCATTCAGATCGTTCTGAAAAAGATGATGCACAAAGTTCTCTTAACTATTCTTTAAAGCAGGGGTATGGTTCATACATTGTTTAGTCCCTTTACATTTTCTATCAATCAATACTTTTGTTGGATAATCATATTTTTTGTTATCCTAACTATTGTTGATTGTTCTCATCAATATTTTATTTTCATTTGTACCACTAGTTTATTTTTTTAATGTCATCTCTCTTTTAATTGGGCGAAACAGAATTCATCCACCTCCTACGTTTGGTTCTTCCTCTAACCTTGAAGCTCTTGCACTTCAAACAAATAAAAATAACATTGAAGATGGAGACAATGCTATGGGTGTGACACCGAATTTTAACCGGTATGCTTCTTGACAAATTCAGTTTGGACTGTTATTCTTCTAGCAGGATATTGTGAATGTGTTTGTTTTCTTTCATTGACTTCAGTTACTAGTATTGTTAAAAATGGTCTTATATTGATCAAGCAGAAGTAGAAAAATGTGTTTTATGATGAAGTTGATACATAGATGAAGACTGGTATAAAAACTCACGTTCTTTGATGATAATATTTTTTGAAGTGCAAACCACTTGGTAGGAGAATATTTAGTTCTGTTGTTAGCAATTAACTTTTCATGAAGATGTGTTCTTCACTGTAGTATGATGTACTTTAGTATATGATTTTCTTATGTAAAATCAGTCAATGAGAAGATAGTATATATATGATTGACAAGGTTGTGGGCTCTTACCACTCTAGATCATGAAGGTTCTCTATTCTTATGTTCCTAGGAGGAAACACTATTGTTTGATTGTTTCCGTTAGCTTATAGCATTTAATAAATGTGTTAACTATTTTTGTTTAAAATTTTGACTGGTACTGATCTTTTCGCTGTTTACAATTTAGGCCCATGCACGAGATTACCTTTTCAACAGTTGACAAGCCTAAACTACTTAGTCAGGTGGTTGATTCTTTAAAATTTTCGTTATACTTCTGTATAAATATTCTTTTCAATCATTGGGTGATATTTCTCTTTAGTATATATTATCCTCATTTTATTTTATACTGTATTCTTTGGCATCCAACATGGTAATAGCAAATAGCTCTTGCTTTTCTAGCATTTTGATTTGGTTAGAGAACTTGCAAATTGCTATTCTGGAAGTATTTCTTGCTTGTCATTTCCTTTTGTATCAATCATGGACTTATTTCTTGCTAATTACTATGGCTGCAGTGTCAAACATAGGCATTCTGATACATAATTTTAAAACAACGAAAAGAGTAATGCTTCCTTGCTCATTTTACAAATTGTAGGCTTTCCTCAATTACTCATTGCAGAAGGATCAGATTGCTTGGAGCTTTTGAATGAATTTAATTTTGATGAATTATTGGTGTAAAAAAGTTTTACAGATTAAATGACATGTTGTGACACCTTTTAGTGAATTTGACAATTTACTTGGGTGTCAAGTCCATTGAATGATGTGGCAATGTTATTGGGTGACAATCTATATCTTTTTTACACACAATGGATTAAAATCAAGTTTTTTTAATTATATGATATGGAAAGTGTATTTTATATTATATATGCTATGCTATTTCTCACCCTTGACTATGTATACATTTCAGTTAACTTCAATACTTGGTGAGATTGGACTGAATATTCAAGAAGCTCATGCGTTTTCCACCTCTGATGGGTTTTCCCTGGATGTCTTCGTCGTTGAGGGATGGCCTAATGAGGTAGGATAAAAATAGCTAAGCATTAAACTCGTAAAATCACTATCTTCAAATTTCAATTGTATGTTTTATATCCAAATAGCATTTTGATTCTATTGTCTTTTCCTTTTGTCATTAGGAAACCGAGGAGCTTAAAGGTGTGTTGGAAAAGGAAATTTGGAAGGTTAAGGTATATTCTTCAGCTATTCATTTCAAAATACAAAGTTCTATGCTTTTTGGAAATATCTTAATTTTCTTGCTAGCAAGAAAAAGAAGTTATCTATGGTTGCTAGTCACTATGAGTTTTTGATACAATGGTACCTATTCAAGATTAAGAAGGGAAGACGAAATTTTGCTGTTTGACTTACAAAATAGGAACCGATAATAATTTGGACGACATGCAAGCAGTTGCAGCATCTGTTAAAATTAGATGTTCTTTACACTCTTGAAATCTGCTAAAATTCATTTGTGTTAAAGACTTGTTTATATGAAATATCCATTCTGTAGGACCAATATCTATCAAATCAGGGCATACTTTATTCCATAAATGATCAACCCCAGACAAGGCCGGAATCCTCCCCTGATTGCATACAAATACCATCTGATGGAGCTGATGTCTGGGAAATTGATACCAGCCAGCTAAAATATGAAAACAAAGTTGGCTCTGGATCATTTGGTGACTTGTAAGTTATTTCTGTGTGAAAGCATGTTAGAAATCTAATAACTTTTTAAAGTGATTCCTCTCTCTAACTCTTTCACTGGATTTCCATAGGTTTAGAGGCAGTTATTGCAGTCAAGATGTGGCTATCAAAGTTCTGAAACCTGAACGCATAAGTACAGATATGCTGAAGGAGTTTGCACAGGAAGTTTATATCATGAGGTTTGTCTGCACAATTCAACATAATTGGTGGAGCTTTTGTTCCTATTACTAAGTTTTCTGTTTCTTGTATGGTTTTTACTTTTCCTTCTCGTATTTGTCCCTTGTTATCTGAGAGTGGAATAGGAAACTTTTAGCAATGAAAGTTTGTGTTATTTATAACTTCCTCTTTCTTGTTTTACATTGTTGATTTTGTAATGTATCAAATGATAATCTAGTTGTACAAAAAATCAAACCTCTTGTACTTTATACCTTTGGTTAATTTATTTTTCTTCATCTTGTTCCTTCTTTCTGATCTATAAGTTGGAAAACCAACATGCACAGCAGCCTGCCACAAATCTTTGTGCTCTGATTACAAAAGAGAATTCCTTAGATTCTCGTGCACCTGTGCAAAGCTGTTCTAAGTCTCTGTAGCCCCGACACCTCTGATGAAAGGCTTGTCGAGAGTCCAACATGTGTCACTGTTTGACACCGACACATGTGATTACATTCATTTATGTAATTTTTTTCAAAATATTTCCGTTGTCGACATGTCAATTCAGTGTTGTATTTGTGTCAGGGCTTTCTAACTGCTCATTATTATGCAAAATGAAGCATACTTTGGTGTTAATCCTAAAAAAATTTAGTTTTTAAAAAGAATTCTGCATTTCAGATATATAATTCCAAATTGTATGGCAAATTGATTCCCTGAAATTGGCATTGTAGAATCTAGAGACTAGACTATTAAAATGCCTGGGGTCAAGGATTCATGAATTTGGCTTAATTTCAACCTTGGATGGGGTATGGACTTTATTCTTATAGAAGAATGTCCAACTTTTCTGCTACAACCATTCAGGAAAGAAATGTGTTTAGTGTTTACTCAAAATAATATCTCAAGTTTTTTGGTACTATCCTACATCAAATGCTTCTGAATAATTTCTGAAAATATCTGATAATATTTCCATTTTGACTATTTCACCAATTTGTGTATTAGTCCTTTTCATCCTAGCTACTTTTACTTCAATATCCTTGTAGATCTACATAATAATTCTTCCTTTGCCAATTATGACTTATCTTTGGCTGCAGGAAGATTCGACACAAGAACGTTGTTCAGTTCATTGGTGCATGTACTCGGCCACCAAATCTGTGTATTGTTACAGGTAAATAGGGTAGGACTCTGAGAATTTATGATTTATTTTTAGTTTCATTCTATGAGTTTAGAGGGTGAGCTGTGAGCCTTGATGCAAGGACAAGGTTACTGCACTGTGACTGTGTGTGCGTGGGTTCTGGTTGTGCAAAACCTCTGCCTATGGTGGCGACTGCATACATTTGACCCTCCCCTCACCCCATAACGGCATAACCGTCTATAGATATTTGGCAAAGTAGTCTTTACATGGCTTGGACTACCTTCACCCCATGAGCTAGCTTTTTGGGTTACACCCACTAAGAAGGTATCAATGCATTCTAGACTTATTAATAGACCACCGATATTTGTATACCTCTAGATGACAGTCGTGAGCATGAGTGTATATTTTTCTCTATAAGCAACAGGTATGTTAAATATTTTCACAATTAGACCACCCACATTTGGTCACGCTTGAGATGTCTAGTTCTTACTCCTTAGTGCGAACTTTGATGAAATCTCATATCGGCTAGAGATCCAAAGTTATCTTTATAAGGCTTGGGAAAATCCACCAATTGAACTAGCTTTTGGGGTTGAGTTAGGCCTAAGAATCTTCAATTTCCTATTTGTGTTGTATTATCAAGCACTTTAATTGCTAAGATGATTTGGGTGCCTAGTTCAGTAGCCTAATAATTCAATTGTGATGCTTACTTGATCATGTTTCATCAGAGTTTATGTCTAGAGGAAGCTTATATGACTTTCTGCACAGACAAAAGGGCGTGTTTAAGCTTCCTTCTTTACTTAAAGTAGCCATTGATGTTTCCAAGGGAATGAACTATCTGCACCAAAATAATATTATTCACAGGGACCTTAAGACTGCCAACCTTCTGATGGATGAAAATGAAGTAAGGGGACTCTAACAAATTGATACTTCCTGTTGCATTTTCAATGTTATTGGTCTATGTTTTTACTTCTTTTGGCAATATTTGGTTTTACAAATAAATCTCAACAATATTGATCTTATTTCATCAGATGCAATCCTGCATCACAAATGTCTTACTTATCACTACTATTGAGCCATTGCATTTTTTACTCTCCCATTTTCAATTCATAGTTGATTATAGAATTTTTAGATTGAGTGTGTGATAATTTACTACCAGAATTTTGGCTCTAATTAATTGATAAACCAAAGCTGCAAGTCATCTTGAATTAGAGCAACTACGTCTACAGTTTATAGTTTGTACAAGTAAGTTTCAGATGAGTAGTTTTGTAATGCTGGCTTGTTGTCAGCATACTGCATAAATTAAATTATGAACTTGCTATCTTGCATACACAAGTAGTGAGAGGAAAATAATTGCTTGCATTATATGACTCAAAGCATCTCAACATTATCATTTCATATATTCTCAAAGAGCATATCCTTCTACAGTTGGTCAAGGTTGCTGATTTTGGGGTCGCCAGAGTGCAAACTCAGTCTGGAGTGATGACAGCTGAAACTGGGACATACCGCTGGATGGCTCCTGAGGTATGATTTTTCTTGAACTCGGTGTTACTCTTATGGTTGATATTTTGGGTGATATCTTTGTGCAAAGCAAATTGGGTGATGGTTTGGATGATAAACTTTAGCTGTTTGACAGTAGTACTTTGCATCTCTTTCCATTGATTTGATATTTGCTTGTAGGTCATTGAACACAAACCATATGACCAGAAGGCAGATGTTTTCAGTTTTGGAATAGCACTTTGGGAGCTTTTAACTGGAGAGGTAAGCACTTTTATGTCAGGCACTGAGCTTTGCTGCGTCATCTTTTATTCGTTTCTTGTCTCAGACGTTGATCAGACTTCTACTACTGCTATCTCATTATTTATCTGTTTCTTGTAACCAGCTGCCTTACTCTTACTTGACCCCATTACAAGCAGCAGTTGGTGTGGTGCAGAAGGTATTTATTCTTTCCTCTTTACGGTCGATTTTTTCGTTAACATTTTTCATGTTTATGTACAATAATTCTTTATTGCTTAAATTGCTATTAGGGTCTACGGCCTACAATTCCCAAAAATACACATCCAAGAATTTCTGAACTACTACAGCGGTGCTGGCAACAAGATCCAAAGGAGAGACCAGCTTTCTCTGAAATAATTGAAATTCTTCAACACATAGCAAAAGAGGTAAACTATTTAAGTTTTAAAAAATAGCACAAAGTTGGACCTATATAACATTTTTGAGCTTCATGTTTTTACTAGGTTAATGATGACAAATTAGATCGACACAAAGATAAGTCATCCCACGGCTTTCTCTCATCACTTAGGCGCGGCCATCACTAATGATACTGATACCCATACACGGATCATTCAAGAGTGTAGCCTTTTTGTCCTGTATAGTAGTCTGACCAAAGATCAATTGAGTTTGGTTCTTTCTGCTCTTGAAGAATCCTGTTCTACTTCCACTGTGATAATTGATATTGCCTTAATTTTTTTGATACAATCTACGCCTCTCTTCTTTTGTCCTCTCAATTATTGTTATTCAGAAGTGAGTAGGATCGATGCAAGAGCAATTGGTGGTCAAAAATTCAAGGCCATGTAATGTTAAATCTTTGTTTTGTTTACCACGTTTTTTGATTGGAGTTTTTTCTTTGTACTCCCCTGTATATCCAAAACCGCTTTGATGTTTATTGGTAAAAACATTATATGACTACGAGATGTACAAGGCTTAAATAAATTTGGTATATGCGACCAAGTAATTCAATTTGAAAATTCAAGAAAACTTCAACTCAAAAGTTGGTATCATTTTTTTCGTGACAAATATAAATATATCAACATCACGATAGACTAAATTGTACTTGGTAGTTGGTATGCTTGCATTGGAAGTGTAAAACAAAAATCTTGTCAACTAGTATTGTCAACTAAGTACCAATTTTTATCGGGTTGTGACGCAAGATGTTTGTTGATGCGCAACCGAGCAAACATTCAGGAGTTTAATATAGTTTTTGATTGAGTCGTAGATGTTACTATGGGTGATATTGCTTCAGAGATGAAAATAATGAATCTCAATCAGTGGTGTGAAACCGTTGATTTTGCACATAATATGTATTGGATTTGACCAACTAAAATTACCCTTGATATTTTACCAAATCACTTCATCAATCTACAGTTCAAAATGGTGGTTGTTCAACTTCAATGCATTGGTAGTAGTAAATGTACGGTGGTGTAAGTTGCTTTTTGTAGCAAATTTGCTCCACATGTTGAGGTTCTCAAGGGTGTTCTCGTTTTATAAGACCAACTTCCCAATAATCAATTCAATTGCAATTTATACCATTAGTCCCCATTCACTATTGATTGGATTGAACAAAAAGCATGTATGATCGAGGTTGAGACTAAGATGTGCCAACGAAACTAGTACAAGATTTTAATATATCAGTAGAATAACACACAACATTTGCCCTGCATCAATGATGTAAATACTCCTCTGCTAAGAATATTTTCCCATATGACCTAACCTTATAATTTCCATCAAGTTAAGTCTCCTTGGACCTTGATCACCAATACCCTTAAGCATACTTCTTTGCACAATTCCAAAATCCACCTTCAAAGTCCCCTATTTGCCAAAGTAATATATGCTCAAATACATGATATAACATTCAAGTATTACCCTTGTCTTTTAACCACCTTGTAGAAAACTTCACATGTGGACTGCAAAATCTACAGATGCCAAATCAAAAACCTGACTACAAATAACCATGTAAGATTTGAAATAATAGCAATAGTAATAGTAATAATTTAACAGGTATTCAAAAGGCTTCTTAATTAAGAACCAAAAACTTTGAAAATTTAATTGAAAGGGGCCGCACGAACGCAGGCTCCCACCGCAACAAATTATGATGTAGGCTGTTCTACTTGAGAACACCTTAGGCTAGCACCCCTCCTAAGTGCAATGGAGGTCACTTGCCTAGGCCACGGACCTTCATGATCATCCATTGACCCCATCCAGGTAAGTATGTTATAATGTCTCATATATTTTTCTTTTATACAACATGTTCCATACTATTCACTCTAATAGTACCGACGTGGGACTCAAACAATATGGGACTAATTCATTCTATAAAGGAAAAACAAAACAAAAAAAACCAGCTACTACTACTAGTAATATAATAGTCTGATGCTGAACATCATCCAAGTATTACTGTGTTAACACAATTTTTGTGATAGACAATTATCATATAAATCATCAAGTTTTTGTGATAGACAATTTTTGTGTCAAGTTTTTACTGTGTGGATTAGTTTATTGAAATTGGCATCGGAGTAAATTGAATGTGAGATCTTGTGAAGAGCACACTCCAATGACCCAAGCCAACAACCATTAGACCAGCCAATAATTTTGTAAGTTTGTATGGGTATCGGCTAATTTTCTTGTATGTTTTATTTTGGTCGGTGGTGGCCTGATCTACTTTCTTAGAGATTCTTTCTAGCACATGTTGTGCTAGTCAGAATTTTCAGTTTATTATATATTCCATTTTGCCTTGTTCAAAAAAATATATTTGTAACTTAATTATTAGAAACATAAGTTTTTGTTTATTTAGAGCTTTAAATTTGAGGCTCAAGTCTCTTTTCTGCATATTGTATGTGTATGTTACATGAATGACTACTCTAAATGATTCGGTCGTAAATTATAATTATATACTCTTCCTATGTCCCAAAATATAAGAGAAAAGAAAACTCTTATTAAGAAAAAGTAAATATTTTGTCAAAAAAAAAGTAAACACATCATCATTTGAATGAAATTTTGTGGTTTTCTTGAAATAGATGTCTTGGGAGAGAGATAAAGTAAATTAAGTGTAATTTACATTTTTTTAAAGCAGCTAAAATAATTTTAAATTAAAGGGATAAACCAAAATCCTAAAAAAACAAAAAAAGAAAAAAAAAGGAAAAGGTGAAATAAATTAGAAAACACAAAGATCAACTCTTCAAAAAAAACCTTTAGAAGTATTTACTCTGAACCTGATAGAGTAATTCCTTGTGCTAGCATCGACCTGCTGTTTTTGTTTGTTCTTTTTTATCTGAGACCACCAATTGAAATTGGTTTGAATCAATTTCATTCATGTTAACCCAGGAGTCTCTCAGGAATTCTTGGACTACAATAAGACTAGATGACATTTCGGAATCTGTCACCCCTGTAGAGCTACCAAAAGCCTTTTGTACTAAAGTTTGTTTGACATCTTCTCCTAAATGAACTGTATTTATCTGCCACTACGTTCTCATGACGTTCCTCATTGAAAATAGTGTCAATTGAATCCGTATCAGATGCTTGATCATGATTAATATCAATTTTTTCTGGTCTAAGAAAAAAAATTCTTGAATAACTGTATTGCCTCCGATCACAACTTTGTTGCAATTTACTTAATTCTACCTTAAAAAAGATGAAAAAGTTGATTTTTTTTTTCACTAGATAAGAAAAATGCATCTTTTAATTTAGGTTGCAACATTTTTCCTTCTCTATTTTTGAGCAAATCCAGTGCTTAAGTTTTAGTTACAACTTTTACTCATGAATTCTATTTGCTTACAAAAAATAAAAGTTTTTATTTTTTAAATGAAAAATATATTATTAATAATAATTAGGTATTTGCATAAGACAAGTAGACACCGATAAAAGATGAACTACAAATAAATATGCCGTATATAATCAAAGCACCAATAAAAAATACAAAAAATAAAAATAATTGTAGTTTTTAGAAAAAGAGTATAACAATATAGTTTGTGGCTTTGTGATTTACAAAAAATAATTTTGTAGTTTAGTAATTGTCTTTTAATTGTTTTTTATAGGTCGTGGGTTAGTGGTGTACGATGCACTACTTGTCAAAATACAGATCATTCATATATATTTTTAAGGAAATTAAAAAGTATTGAGTATGTTATTCTTTATAGAGCTATTGACAAGCGGTGCACAACTCTTTCATTTTAGAAAAAATCATTCTTTAATCATACATTTTTTTGTCTTTTCTTCAACATAATTGATTTTATTTAGACAAAACTTATGAGCATATTTCTTTAAGTATTTTTTGTATGGTTGTTAACCTAAAATGCATGATTTTTTCGAATTCATGATTTTCTCAAAGTTTGTTATAAACATACGAAAAATTCTTTAAATAAGCACCTAAATTTTGTCATTACTATAAAATGAACCAAACGTTCCTGTTATTAAAAAAGTGAATCAAATATTCAACTTAACCAACAATAAATTATGTTTATTTAGTTAATATTTATAGTTTATAACTACAAATTGTTTTCCTATTTGCGTACTTCAATCTATTCTTCTTTATGTTTGTCATCTTATTTCAATATGTTGTCTCACTTTTTTTTTCTTCATCTTTCTTTTAAACTTATGTTGTCTCACCGATGCTTTTTTTTTAGTTATAATTTATAAATTAAATATACATATTATATTGTATACAAAATCAAATAATTTAAAACGTATTTTTTATTTCATTATTATTGAAAGAATGTTATAACTTACAAGCAAAGAATTAATGATAGTATCACAATAGTTGATGTAAAAAATTATAGCCACATCATATTAATATATCTGTATTGATCTACAACTTTGTTTTTTTTTTAATCAACATCGTGTTAATGACTATTGAATAGTTATTAAAAAAATATTGAATAGAGGTTTCGCATATATATGAATCAAAACATATTGAAAAAATAAATATCATTACATAGATTCGAAAATGGATACTAACCAAATTTAACTTTTCAAAAAATTCCGCTTCTTTAAAAAAAAAAATCACATGAATACAAGTTTTCCAACAAGGCCGCTAATTGGAAGCGCATCAGCACATATCACATTTGTTGCGACCTCCAAGTAATCGAGCAAGAACCTTATTTGTCTTCTTTGATAAAATGGGACCGACTATACACTTGAACCTTGATTCGGAGAAGCAAGATGGAGGATCTACAATGTGCAAGTGAAAGAAAAAATGTTAAATAGGTTTTTTTTTTTATTTTGATAAAAGGTTGTTTTGTACCACATGGTCCATATAATTTCAAGTATGTTGTAAAGTCTCATATACCATACTATTCCCTCTAATATTACCGATGTGGGACTCAACCATGAGATTGGACAGGGAAAATAATAGACAACTTATATAACATCATTTAAGTTGTGCAGCAAACTAACTCTAGATCTATATATAGATTCATTCAAGTTGTGTAGCAAACTGTAGATCTATAAATTTTGATTAGTAAGCGAAAAAATAAATATTGTATACGCGAAAAAATAATAACATTAATGTTGTTTAAAGTAGCAGCACAAATAGTGAACTTGGAGATATTGAAAAAGTTTTTTTTTTTTTGACGTTACATTGAAAAGGTCTTATCAGGAGATTGAAAGTTCAAACTCCATAAACTAACAACACTAATTTATAATGTAAAATGAAATGGAGAGCTGCTTGTTGTGATTTCTGTAATGAGGGTGTGGAAACAAGCCTTCATGCTTTGAGAGATTGTATCCATGCTTTTGCTTTGTGTATGCATTTAGTGCCTGCAAATTTTGTAATACTTTTTGCAATAGTAATTTGAAAGCATGGATTGATATGAATGTGAATTATGCGAGAGGTTAGCAGCATGATAAGAGGTGGAAGGAGTATTGGGTAGCAACATGTTATCATTTGTGATGAGACTTGGAATGTGATTAGCAATTTAGCATCATGATAAAGGAGTATAATTTGGCTAAAAAAATTCAGTTTATAGGCAAAGATAGTAAGTTATGATTAATTAGAAGACAGCACAATCTATATTTGACTACTTTTTTGTGGTACATAAGCTACCATAAACTAAATAGAATGACCAAAAATTAAATTTCGATCATAAATATCCGACCTAATAATTTTAATATTTTTTACTAGTTGAAAATTAAATAATGGAGAGGGAAGTTAGTTTAGAAAAATTTTAATGAATTTGTTTTTTAAAGTTTCCCAACATAAATATTTTAATGAATTTGTCAAATTAAAAATTCATGTAAATAATAAAAAATAATTGGTTTTTCAGTCTCAATTACAACATTAATATTAACAAAACAATAATACTTTAGTAAATAATAAAATTTGTTTTATAAATATCAGTTAAAAAAAATATTGAACTAAAATTGTAGGACTTTACCCCAAAGGGAGTCCTTCCAGAAATTCTCGAAGGCTTGAGGAGACCCCAAGCCTAAGAGGGGGTTTGGAAATAGTTTTCAACCAGCAATAGACGCGCCTCGGTTAGTACCTCATTAGCTGCGTCATTGCCCCAAGCGCAAAGATACTTTTCAACTGCAACTTCGCTTGTTTTTATATAGCATTCAACCTCATCTCGTTTCTCATATAGGCGATGTGGGACTAAATACACGATACATAGAAATTTTTGTCATCACTCACTACACTTTTTGCCTTCATAATTCAAATAACTGTCCATTATATCTCATTCAACAATCTTCTTTGAACTGAACAAAAACCCTTTAAAATCAAGTTATATATTCATGAATTTACATCTACGAAATGGTAAATATTAAAATTCTGATCATAATGAAAAGGAATATAGAATCAAAAAACCATGAGCTTCAGTGCTGCTAAGCTAACAAAAGCACTTCTATATCTTCTTATTCATCATATATACTTCCATTCTTTGTACTGTACAAAAACACTTCTAGAAATTATAAAAAAATTGAATGATAATGCTTTTGAAAATGCCATGATTTCATCTTCTTGGTATCAGAGTTATATATAGCTATAACATTTTTTCATTAAATATATCATGGTTTGAACTTTGAACTATAAATATGAGATAGCATCATCAACAATACATCAAGCCAATAAAGAGAGTTTCCTTGTCAAGTTTGATAAATATTAAATAACCTTTATTAATTGTTGATATTTAAATATATAAAATCATTCCATCCACCACCTTCATTTTATGCATTTACATGATCCAACCAGAATACTTATTATTCTATATACAGCTTCATGTCCAATTAGAATACTTCATTGTTCTGTAGGAAGTCCATTTTGGGTCCAAGCAGCATAACCACCAGCTATATCTGTGAGTCCAGTGAACCCCTATACAATGCAAAATATTTGTCACTACACAATTTTTCAGCTCTCAAGTTTTTCAAGATAATAGGAGGATAATTAAGCATCACTATGAAATTTGAATGAGAAGAAACCAAGACTAATAATTGAGGAAACCAGTGTTGTCAATGGTACCACAGATTGCAGAACATAGTTGTTTGTTCAAATTCCTCTGTGCTACAATGTTGTAGTGTTGATAGCTACTATTTCGTAAAACATTGGAGTAAATAGCTTATAATTTTTTCGCGGTACAGTAGCAATTTGGTCAAATATTGCTACAATATAGCGCTATGGTACTGCTACTATAGCCTCTATTTGACAACACTGATTTCAACCGAGATCAACAATAGCAATTGTGTAAATATTAAAGTTAAGGCATTAAAATGCTTACAGCAGCTAACAAATCAGTGGCAGCCATCATAGACCTCTTACCAAGCTGACATCCCTACAAAATCAAGAACATTAACGGATTAGTTAAGTTTGAGTACATGAAAAATCCATATATAACTAGTGACTATATTAGCAAACCCTATGCACTCACAACAATAATTTCATCTTCTTTTCGAAATTGTGAGGAGACTTCTTTAACAAAATTGCTGTTCTTTGTCATCCCTGAATACATAAACAAAAAACTTACATCAACATCATACAATATATGATTTATGAATACACTAAAATATATAAAAGACTCTGATAGGATACCGACTTATATCTTTTACGTACGGCCTTTTTTACCAAACATCAATTGTGTTGGATTGATCTAATGACTAAGAATATTATATCTCAGGGTTTAGATTAGTCCAACAATGATACATTATTAATTTTAAAATGAAGTAGTTAACCCTCCACATGAAAAACCATTTTGTTTAAATTTGAGCTTTCCAATGAAATGTTTGCATTACAAATATGAGTGTCACACATTGACAAATGAGCAAAGGGCTTATAGTAAAAATCCAAGTCCAATGATCAAACTAATGAGTAGATTATCAAGTACTACTAAATAATTTTCATTTGAAGGAAACTTAGACTTATGTCATAATCAACTAAAAAGCGCTACCTCAACACTGATTATATTACTATAATTACAATTAAACATAGTATTATATACTAGTATTTGAGGATTGAAATAGAACCTGATCCAACTCTATACATATAAGGTATGTTAATTGCCCCAGGTGCATGTCCACCATTAAACTCTTCAGTGGTCCTGCATAATCACAAAAAACACTAATTAGCTTCTTCCAAATATATACTAGTGTTTATTTATCTGTTATGTAACAAAACTCGAGAAAATTAGTGACTATAAACATATTTAACTCTTAATTAAAATGGTTAATTTACCTTACATCCAAATACTTATGACCAGCTAGAAGAAGTTCATGTGCTACACGTACAGGGACCGAAGTTGGAACTCCGGTAACAGTTTCCTCCAAATTCCCCTTTAAACTACACATAGTGCTTCAATATAAATAAAATCATCAACAATGTTACTGTAAAAAACAAAAGATCATGTTTCATTGATTTATGATCTAGTAACACTTTTTATACACTTACCGGAAATTTGAACACTTTGGTTGAATATCAATGCTTGTTTGTCCCATGTTAAAGCTGGAAGATTTTATAAACGAAAATCTGCATGTAAGAGTAATATTTATAAAGCTGAGAAAACAGAGATAACAATTAAATTAAAGTAAACAAAAACATAAATAGACACATTAATATGTATTAGTATATACTGTAGTGTGACCTTGTTATGGTTGTGTTCTTCCGTAGAGTTTGAGGCCGTGAATGGAAGAAACAAGCGGCGGAGACATCAAATGAAGTTGCTATCATTGCTTTCATCGTATAATGTTTGAAACAACAATAGATGGATACTATGAAATGCAAATGAGTGGTTATCTTTTCTATGGATACAAATGAAATTATGCTTTGAGTTTGCCGTTGTAATTGTAAAACGCAATATTTTAAACTCTGTCCCCATAGCATAGTACCTCTTTATACATAACAAAACACTATCGTAGGAATTGTCAGAAAATAAATAAAAATAAACATAAGTATGTAATTTTAATTTTAATATGTTTACACTAATTCAAAGTTTCTTTTTATTTTTATTTTTTGTGAGTAACTTAGCATTAGAATTCCACACTCTTAAATGTTTATTAGACTTTGAATTCGATCATGCATATTATGTATACTATTTCAATCAATTGAGTTAAACTGACAAGTATTATCGATAAATTTGCATCACCATATTGTTTTATTTTTTTGTTCAAAATCAATTTCTTTACTTGTGATCAATCTTATGTTAAACTGGATGTTAGATATAATATAAAATCATTGATGTGACATTTCCTAATAGCTTAAGCTTTTGGGATAATCGGTCATCTGATATAGTATCAGAGTCTCTATGATTAAATGGTCTAGAGTTCAATTCTCACTTCCCTCACTTTTTAATTAAAATGTGGGATTTCTAACACTGGATATTATTTTAAAAAGGGTCATGGAAATTTCTCAAAAGACATGGAAAATCCTATTGATCAAATTTGTACATTTTTTATTACAACATTTGACTTGTGGATAAAATGGTTAGTAAGAATAATCCTATTAGATGACACGTAATGACTAGTATAGTTAGTTTGCAGGGATAAAGACTAGGAGTAAACATGCATACAAGTCACAAGTGGGACCCACCACCACCGAAGACTCACGAACCAGAAGTTGTTGTAATCTCATCGTCATGAACGAATGAGTATTAGTATTGGATTGGATAAGTTTCCCATTTCCCAATGTGGGTGGAAATCTTCATATCCACGTGGCAACACAATCTCTCACCTCCACCACAACTTATAATGGACCTTCTCTATTGGGTCCAACATAGTTTCACTAAGAAATCTGCTCTTTAGACACTCAATTTACTTTTAGACCCCAAAAATCTTAAAATACCTTCAATTTTTATTAGTTTCTTCTCTTCCCGATCCAAACACTATTTCGGAGAAGCTAAGGTGTCATTATTGTGGATCTTGAACAAAATCTATTATTGAAATATATCGCAGCATGATGAGTATTCACATTACGCTGATCTTAAATTTGAGTAGTTTTTCTTTTAAGTAAAAGAAAAATTAAGATAGATAAAAAGAAATAAAGATAAATTTTGATAGTGATTTAGATCTGAATACTTATACATGTATTTATAGGACCTAATATGTCATAACAACCATAAAAAATGTCGGTAATATTACAACCACAAAAAGTGTCGGAAACACTACAACGACAAAAAAATGCCGGTTACACTACAACCACAAAAAAGTATCGGTAACACTACAGCCACAAAATAAAAAATATAAAAGAGGATTTCTCATTTTACAAAACGAAACTACGTGTATTCGCATCCTATGATACGAATAGTTAAGAGGTTCACATCCTATAATGTGAAATGTAGCTAAAAAAAATTAAAAAAAGTCAGCTTGTTTCATCACTTCGTATGCATTTTGTATGTTATGATGTGTACCATAGTCTATTTTATATTTTAAGATGTGAATGATATTTTCGTCAACTTAAAAAGTATGAGAGCATTTTAAAGTGGCTAAAGAACAATTTTTCACTACTCAAAGTCAAAACACATTACAATGGGCTTACAATTTGGGCTTTATTATCTGACCTTTCAATAAAGCCCACTCAAAAAAAAAAACCCAATCAAACTAACTAACAAACCATCAAAAGCTTTGTAAAAAAAAAACTAACCATCATCAAAAGTAACAACAACTCAACAACGAAACGGTGAAGAAAGTAGCCATAGAATTTTCCAATTCTCAATGGCTACCTTCACCGTCGCAACAACACTATCACCGTCGTCTTCTCCTCTCTTACCTCCGCTTCGTTACAACCGTTCTCCGAACCTACAAACTCCGAACCTACTCTACAAGAATTTGCACCTTCCGAAGCTGCCACCTCTCAAATGCTCCTCTTCATCTTCCGAACCAGAAACTTCCACAACTGATTGGACTTATAAGCTTATCTCAGGAATCGCCGGAATCGGATTTCTCGAAACCTCGTATCTTTCTTTCCTTAAGCTCACTGACTCCGATGTCTTTTGCCCCGTCGGCGGTGACACGTGTTCCAATATACTCAACAGTGATTACGCCGTCGTTTTTGGTATCGTTACTAACTGTGCTATGCATTTTGTTTACTGTGTTCGTCATTTTTCTATGAAGCAATGAGAAACAACTTAATTAAGTGCTTTTGTATGTAAAAGTTATTTCATTAATGAAAGATAAAATAAAGTGAAATTGTTTCTATATAAGCAAAAGCTCTTTTTAGTAACAGCTTATGAAAATAAGTTGAAAATAGTTTATGGATAGTATGTCATAAGCTCTCCCAAACTGTCTTGTGTTTATGCGAGTAGCTAAGCTTAGATAAGTCGATTCAAATAGGCGCTAACTCTGACACACAACACCTAGACACTTGTAATAAGTTGAGAAATGAAAATAAAAGTAAGGTTCTTGCTAGTGAGTACCCGCGGACACTCTTTAGGCATTCTATTTAAAGAAACTTTTTATTCAAATAGTTAAACGGTACAATTTTCAATGCGTTGACCTTACACATTCCAATAAAAAATCTATAAAAACTTACTGTTTAAGGTGCTCTCGTTAGCATTTTCATAAAAGATCATGCTGGCGTCTGACACGTGTCAAATACTCAAACATGTTTTCAATCAGAAGTTTCGGTGCTACATGGTCATTTATAATATGCCTTAAATTTAAAATAATTTTGCTTATACTATTGAATATACGGTTTATGTGTTGAATTGTGATTGAAAGCGGTATAAATTGGACTTGAACTGCGCCTAAGTTTGATGCTTTTGTTTTTGCTGTTATGAACAGCAGACATTGTATGAATGAGAGTGGTTTTGTGGATTTGGCAGGTGTACCTCTTCCTTTAATTGGGATGGTTGCATATAGTTTTGTAGCTGCTCTTAGTCTTCAGTTAGCTACTACGAAGAATTTGCCTTTTGGGATCAACAAATCCAATGCGCAATTAATATTGCTTGGAAGCACAACCTCAATGGCAACTGCTAGTGCATATTTTTTGTACATTCTAACTACATCGTTCTCTGGATCATCTTGCCCCTATTGCCTAGTTTCGGTTCTCTTGTCATTCTCCTTATTCTTTATCACGCTCAAGGTTGGCTATGTTAAAGCGTTTATTAACTGTTTATACTTCTCATTTTGTGCTGTTGCCTAATTGGTACTGTTTTTGTAAAAATTTATGCTATAGGACATTGGATTGCAAGAGAAGTTTAAACAACTGGGTTTGCAGTTGATTATTGCTAGCTTGGTGATTCTCACGCTGAACACCTCATATAGCAGCGCTAAATCTGCCTCCTCAAGGTGAATATTATTGTATAGCACTCCAATAATGTTGACTGACTTCAATTTATCGTTGGATTCATTTTATCGGAGATGAAGCACAGTTGTGTTGTCACTGGTCAATTGATGCTGTTTCACTAGGTTGAACAAATTTAGGTGAAAAACTAGTCTCTAATTGTCATTTAGAACCGTCTTTTATTCAGTATATATTTTCTCATGAAATTTTACATTCAGGCTTTTAGCTCATGGCCAATATTTCCTGATCAAATATTTAATTTTTCGCAAACGTTCAATTTTATTCATGTTGGCTTTGATATGACATCAGTACAATGTATTTAGTCTGGTGTGGAACACGTTGCACGACCTTCGTATATGTTTTGTGCTTTAGAACAAAGTTGGGTTTTGGCACAAATACAAAACAAATGGAATTAGCAACCTTCAAGTAATTTTGATAATGAAATTAATTAGTATTAGAGTTGTCAAATAGGCAGCAATGGCGGTGCCATGACTGACTGTAGTGGTGGATTTTTTGCCAAAGCTGTGAATAATGACAGCTTAAAATGGTGGATTTTTGGACTTCTTCCATGGTCCACAATCGGTATAACTTATTAGTATAATATCATTACATGGAAGTGTAGCGCATATGTTAGATATTGACGTGGTGGGGACCCTTAGAATTTCCATCCTTGCCATATGTTAGCTTTGGTCTCTCCTTTCTCTTTTGTGATGATACAATTTGAATTTCAAATTCACAAATTGTTTGTTGTCTACTTTTGCAGCATGGCTAAAGTTGAACTTCCATATTTTGCAACCGAGATTACAACCCCATCAAGCCCCTTTGCACTATCTCTAGCAAGGTATTTGCACTCCATTGGAGCTAAAATGTATGGAGCTTTCTGGTGTTCACACTGTCAAGAACAAAAAGAGGTACATGATTACTTATATTTCCTTTTAAAATTTCTAGCCTTACTAAATGAAACTAATATCAATTGTGATCTATGCCATTCATTTGTTTTTGATGAAATTGGCATGATTTTAGTCAAATGTGAATGACTTGTGTAAAGATCAAACTAGTTGTCAGAATCTAACATCGGAAATGTAACTTTCAATAAAGGCCTCACTATCTAACAGACACTCCTTGTGATGATCTCGTCTTGGTTTCAATTGGATTCATAAATTTACATCTACATGAAAACTTTTCTGTTCTTGCTAGTCATCTAATTCCTCTGCTCTAGGCATATCACATCATAGCAATTAGCAGCTTCATTTTATATTTTTCAAACCCATTTTATATTCTGATAATCTTGTCTAACATGCCTTCAAGCACAATTATTTACTTCAACCTCTTGATACAGATGTTTGGACTTGAGGCCGCCAAGCAATTGGATTATGTGGAATGTTTTCCTGACGGATATCGAACAGGAACTAAAATGATCGATTCATGCATAGACGCTAAAATAGAAGGTTTCCCTACATGGATTATTAATGGCCAGGTAAAGCACATCTTATGCGGCAATTACAATTTATAACCGTGAACCTCTCTGCTCTGCTCAAATTTGTTTTGATCTCATTACATCTTTCATCTTCTGCAGGTTCGGAGTGGTGAAGTAGAATTATCAGAGCTGGCACAAATCTCTGGTTATAGTGAATCTGATCAACCTAGTTAATGTATGTGACTGAAAGTAACAAAGATAGCTTTGTAGAAGCATATGTACATTGTACAGCTTGTAGACGAGTTGCTTGTCCTTTTTATACATACACATGCACATAGATATAAAATTCATTTTTCACTATATGCTTAAAGGTATAATATATTAATATGCCTCATGATCCAAATGTATGGAGTATGGACGTAACAAGCAGTGCCATCAAAAAATTTCATGAAATAAAAATGAAACCATTTCTTTCAATTCAAAATTCAATATACGACACATCTTCCATCTCCTATTAGAAATAATCTTCAAGTTATAGACAATGCTAGCTTAGCTGTAGAAACAATATAACACAGACTTCAGCTTTATACCCCATGCTCCATTTTTTTCATTCTTAATGTTCTGATGTGGGACTTATTTTTACATACCAACATACTTTTTGCAAGTCTATTATATTCTCACCAGCAGTTTATACACTAGCTCTCAATTTCCACCTCAATTAGGATTCAAATAGACAAAATACATATAACCAATCATATTGTAGTGGTGGAATCCATTAACTTTTGTTGAACCGATGATATGCGTTCCTAAGGCTATAAGGGAAATTTGTAATAATATGAATTTTTGTATGCTTGTGAAAAATTGATATGTATCAAGTTGTGTGAAGGTTATTAATACTATAGCACCAGATGTGCCAACGAAACTAGTACAAGATTAATATATAAGTAGAACAACACTACATTTGCACTCTGCTTAGAATATTTTGTTATATAACCTTAGAATTTTCATAAAGTAACCTCTCCTTGATCACCATTCACCAATATCATTCAACATACTCTTTGCACAATTCCAAAATCCACCTTCATAGTCTCCAATGTCTCTTAAGTTTTAACCACATTGTAGATAACTCCACTTGTAGACTGCAAAATTCTGCAGATGCCAAATCAAAAACCAGACTACAAATAAACATGTTAACAAGGATAATATATTATGCACAATTTTATTGAAAGTGGAAACAATAGCAATAGTAACAATTTAACACGTATTCAAAAGACATCTACAAACCAAAAACTTTGAAATTTTAATTGAAGGGGGCCTGCAGCGCGAACGCAGCCCCCACAGCAACAAATAATGATGTAGGGTGTGTTGGCGCAGTGGAATTTGGCCACAAGAATCAAGTGCACACACACACAGGGAACGTTCTCAGATTGATCTTTGAGAACAAACGCAAGAACAAATGAAAGAAAAGAAAGTTTCTTGTGAAGGAAGTAACAACTTTTACTAACTAAAAGGAAGAGAAGAAAGAGTAAAAAACTATAGGAATTGCAAGAAAGAAATTTTATTCACAAATTGGCTAATCATACAATGTGAACAACTCATTACAATGTGAAGTAGTGCTAGGTATTTATAACCAAAGCTCATAACTACTTTTTCACTAATCCTAGGTAGTTAGTAACATCTAACTACCTCTAACTAACTTCTCATATCTAAATGGTTGAAATTAAGCTATTCTTAACACACCTCCCTAATTTCTAAACCATTTAGAAGCTGACAATGCCAAATTTGGATCTTAAAATCTCAAACCTATCTATCTTCATTGGCTTGGTGAATCCATCTGCTAACTGCTCCAATGTGGGACAATACACCACCTCAATCTTCTCATTCATCACCTGCTCTCTGATGAAATGAAACCTTGTCTCAATGTGCTTTGACCTGCCATGAGACACTGGATTTTTGGCCAAGTTGATTGCAGATTTGTTGTCAATCATCAACTGCACTAGCTTGTGCAATTCACACCTTAGTTCCATGAACAAAGTCTCTAACCAAACCAATTGGCAAGCTGCATAACTGCTAGCTATGTATTCAGCTTCACATGATGATAATGCAGTCACTGGTTGTTTCTTTGATGACCAGCAAATGACTGCATCATTCAGCAAGCAAACATACCCTGATGTGCTTCTTCTATCAGTCCTATCTCCACACCAATCAGAATCTGAATAACCAATAAGCTTCAATTGTTCTTCAGCTTCATGTGTAGGAAACAGAATGCCATAGTTGAGTGTACCCTTCACATACCTCAAAATCCTCTTAGCAGCTATCAAATGTGATTTCCTTGGCTCATTCATAAACCTACTAATGACACCAACTGCATAGCATATATCAGGTCTGCTATTGCATAGGTATCTCAATGAACCTACCAACTGCTTGTACATTGTGGGATCAACTCTATCCTCATCACTGCATTCTTCTAGCTTTGAATTTGTTTCACAAGGGTTTTGAATTGACTTGCACTCAGTCATATCAAACCTTTCAAGGATCTCTGATGCATACTTCTGCTGATGCATCACCATACCCTTATCAGTCTTCACAAATTCCATTCCAAGGAAGTATGATAATTCCCCCAAATCAGTCATCTCAAACTCCTTATTCATAGTGAGTTTGAACTTATCTATCTCCTTTTGATCACTGCCAGTGATCAGTAAATCATCAACATATAGGCAGATTATAACAGTCTCAAAATGTTCTGAGCCTGACACATATACTCCATATTCAACTGTACATTTTTTGAATCCTAGTTGAATTAGGAACTGATCAATCCTTTTATTCCATGCTCTGGGAGCCTGCTTTAAGCCATATAGAGCTTTGTGCAATTTGAACACCATGCTCTCCTTTCCCACTTTCTCAAAACCTGGTGGTTGAGTAACATAAACATTTTCTTCCAATGGTCCATTTAGAAAGGCTGATTTCACATCTAAATGATACATTGGCCACCTTCTGATGTTAGCTAGAGCTACCACTAACCTTATGGTCTCATGTCTAGCCACAGGTGCAAATACCTCATTGTAGTCAATTCCTTGCTTCTGAAGAAATCCTCTAGCTACCAACCTTGCTTTGTGTTTTGAGACACTACCATCTGCATTCAACTTTGTTTTGAACACCCATTTGAGATCAATGGTCTTCTTTCCCTCTGGAAGCTTCACTAACTCCCAAGTCTGATTCTTCTCTATGGATCTCAGCTCTTCTTGCATTGCTTTCTTCCATACATCAGTCTGCAATGCATCTCTAAAGCTAACTGGTTCTGCATCAGCTAACAAGGCAGTGAATTACCTCACCATCATTGTTAACTGCACTGTCTGATAGCAATTCACAATCTGCAAGCCTATTTGGCAATTGTCTTGCTCTGTTGGAGGGTTGTCTAGTTGCTTGAGTCACTTGTGGAATCAACACTTCATTCTCAATGTTGTCAGTTGCTTCTGCTTCCACTTCTTCATCGGATTCATCATCATTGTCTTGCTCTTCATTTGGACAATGTTGATAAAGCTGTGACTGTGATCCATGCTGCATTCTCTTGCATTATCCCAGTCCCATGACTCTGATTCAACCACTTTCACATCTCTACTCAATGTGACTTTGTTGCTCCTTGGATTGTACAGCTTGTATGCACCAGTTGAGTGATAACCTATGAACACCATAGATTCACTTTTGTCATCTAGCTTGCTCCTTCTAGCATCAGGGATGTGTTTGTAGCACAATGATCCAAACACCTTCAAGTGCTTCACACTTGGTTTTCTTCCACTCCAAGCTTCTTCTGGAACATTTGCTTTCAGCTTCTTTGTTGGACATTTGTTCAAAATGTACACTGCAGTGTTAACTGCTTCTCCCTAGAATTTGTGTGGCATGTTCTTCTGTTTCAACATGCTTCTAGCCATGTCAAGTATTGTTCTGTTCCTTCTCTCAGCCAAGCCATTATGCTGAGGAGTATAAGGTGCAGTCACTTCATGTACAATACCTTGACTCACACAAAATGCTTCAAAATCTTTGGAAGTGTACTCACCACCTCCATCAGTTCTTAGTACCTTGATTGACTTCTCACTCTCCTTCTCAATCAGAACCTTGAACTTTTTGAATACATCTAAAGCTTCACTTTTCAACTTGATGGTATACAGCCAAGTCATTCTGGTGTACTCATCTACAAAAGTGATAAAATACTTGTTGCCTGACAGTGTTGGAACCTCAAATGGTCCACATATATCTGAATATACAACACCTAATGCATCATTTGCTCTCATAGGCAACTCATAAACAAATGGTAATCTGCTATGCTTCCCTTTCAAACAGATTTCACATGACTTTGCAGAAGACACTAATGCAGGTAAACCATTCACTAGTTGTTTAGAGCTTAATTGGCTTAAACTTCTAAAATTCAAGTGACCATACCTCATGTGCCATAACCAGTCAGCATCTTCATTGGCAATACTTGTCATACACATGACTTTCCCATAAGGAATGTTGCATTTGTACACTCTGTTCTTTAATAAGCTGGATTTCAAAATCAGCTTATTTTCACAATCAAACAGCTTAAGTGACTCTTTATCAATCTTTATTGAGAAACCCTTTTCAACTAGTTGCCCAATACTCAAGAGATTACACTTCATACCAGGTACATACAACACATTCTCAATTATGGTCTTCTTACCATCATCTCTTCTGATGATAACATTGCCAACACCTCCTGCTACAAGTTTTCTGCAATCTGCCAGCTTAACATTGGTTCTTGTGCCTGAATCAATGCTTGTAAGCCATTCCTTATTCCCAGTCATATGATTTGAACACCCTGAGTCCAAATACCACTCTTGATGCATGGAATCACTCTCACAAGTGGTTGCCATCATCAACAGAACACAATCTTGATCAGAATCACTTTTCTGTGCTATATTGGCTTCTTCATCACCTTTGGAGTTTTTCTTTCCTTTACCAGCCCTACAATCTCTGGCAAAGTGCCCCTGCTTCTCACAATTATAGCACTTAATCTTGCTTTTATCAAAGTTCTTCTTTCTGAGATTATTCTCAGACTGCTCACCTTTGGAAGACTCTGCTCTGTCATCAGCTTTGGCTTTTCCTTTCTGCCACTTGTCTTTGCCATTCTTCCATCTCCTTCCATCATTCTTGGTGTGAGCTTGCATAGCTTGGTGTACATTCCTATCAGAATTCCTCTCCAAGATCATGAGCTCATGTGATTCCAATGAACCTTGTAAAAACTCAATAGTCAAGGTTGTAATATCCTTTGCTTCTAGGATTGAAACCACCACAAAATCAAACTTGGTTTTCAAAGATCTCAAGATCTTCTCAACCACAGATTGATCTGTGACTTCTGCACCACAGCTCCTCATTTGATTTACCAGAATCATGATACTAGACATGTAATCACCAATCCTTTGATCTTCTTGCATCAACATCATTTCATACTTTCTTCTGATGGATTGAAGCTTTACTTGCTTCACTTTTGCGTAACCATCATGATACCTAACCAAGATATCCCAAGCTTCCTTTGACTTCACGCATTTGCTTATCTTCTCAAAGTGATAAGCATCTACATTCTGTTGCATGTAGAATAATGCTTTGCAATCCTTCTTCTTTGCTTCTCTGTGCGTTGCTCTTTGTGCTTCATTTGCGTATGCTGCAAGATCGTCATAACCGTTTTGAACAATCTCCAACACATCTTGAGCGCCAAACAGGGATTTCATCAATGCACTCCACCGATCCCAGTTGTCTTTGTCAAGTGTCAAGATGTTGCTAGCAAAACCTCCATTACCCGCCATATTCGTCAAGATTTGTCAAGATTCACTGACAAGATTCACCAATCTCTGAAACGAACCGGAGCTCTGGATACCACTTGTTGGCGCAGCGGAATTTGGCCACAAGAATCAAGTGCACACACACACAGGGAACGTTCTCAAATTGATCTCTGAGAACAAACGCAAGAACAAATGAAAGAAAAGAAAGTTTCTTGTGAAGGAAGTAACAACTTTTACTAACTAAAAGGAAGAGAAGAAAGAGTAAAAAACTATAGGAATTGTAAGAAAGAAATTTTATTCACAAATTGGCTAATCATACAATGTGAACAACTCGTTACAATGTGAAGTAGTGCTAGGTATTTATAACCAAAGCTCATAACTACTTTTTCACTAATCCTAGGTAGTTAGTAACATCTAACTACCTCTAACTAACTTCTCATATCTAAATGGTTGAAATTAAGCTATTCTTAACAAGGTGTTCTACTTGAGAAAACCTTAGGCTAGCACCCATCCTAAGTGCAATGGAGGTCACTTGCTTAGAAAGTAGTCATGGTACATAAACTTTTTTTTTATGCACCAATTTTTTCCTTATACACCGCGCATAAATATAAAAATTGTTTAGTGCATTCCCTAAATTTCTAACGCACTCCCAAGTACCCCCTCAAATTTGAAGAGTGCACTAAGCAATCTGGTTGGGAGTGCTTTAGAAATTCTGGAGGTGCACAAGCAATATAAGGTATTTATGCACTGTGCATCATAACTTGTGGCACTTGCCTAGGCCATTGACCTTCTAGATCCATAGACCCCATTCAAATAAGTAAGTTGCAATGTCTACATGTTTCATACTATTCACTCTAATATTACCTATGTGGGACTCAGGAAACATGGAACTGGTAAAAACAAAAGAAAAAAACCAGCTACTAGTAATATAATGGTCTGATATTGAACACCATTCAAGTGTTACTGTGTTAGCGCACTTTTTGTGATAGACAATCATCATATAAATCTAAACTAAGGAGTATTTGTTCCCAAGATTCAGTACTAAACGCGGTCCATATTCACTTAGTGCCGGTGGATCAACAGTTTTTACACCAACTCACATTAATTTGCCACCTCCATTACCATTATTAGTTAGGATCTAAATTACATATTATAACCATATTGAAGTTGTGGAATCTCATAATTTTTGTTGAATTCATGGATGAATGTATATGAAACCTTTTGCAAATGGGTGCAAAGGATAGGTAAGCACATACAAGAGGAACATTGGTTTTGGAGTTAATTGACTTCCCATAACAGATGGGCTAATTTTACTGTTGAACTGTTAAGTTGAAATACAAAACCAGTTTGAACTTTGAAGTTTAAAGTTTTATGCAAAAAAAAAATGCACAATTTGTAAATATTGAAGTTAAAGATTTTTATTTAATCTATGTTGTTATAATATTTTAAAAATTAAAAATATATTGATCAACAATATTTATTTATCACTCATTTTTTAGATAAAGCACAAGCATCTAGGCGGTATCAAGATCACTCCATACAAAAATATTCTCTCAAAAATTATGAAAGATTTTTCTCTATTTTTTCTCTCTACTTTCTTCCCCAAATTAAAGCGTTTGCTTCCCTTTCAATCTCAAGAACAATGTAAGTTTGACAAAAATAAATGCAACCCCAATGAGAGTAATTTCATCTTAGTCTGCCAATATATATTAAAAATATATGGATTCTATAAAGTTGTATCATTGTAGTAAATAGTATCTGAGTTATTTTAAGGGGATATGATTTCAATAGGACCTACAAAATACTTTTGAGTATAGTTCACCGGGATAATTTTATTGGGGTAAATAATAACATACTATTTCGTCCCATATTATAAGAGATACAATAAAAATCACACTTTTTTAAGAAAAAGTAAAATATAATGATTGGAAGTATGTTTTTTTGAAAAAAGTTGTATGGAAAGATGTAAAAACAATTTTTATTGATTATAGAAAAAAGTAAAAGATATAATAAATTTTTCTTTGAAAAGAGAAATATTTGTGTTTTTTCTCTTATATTTAGAGACAAAAATATTGAGTTTTTTTTTCTTATATTATGAGACGGAGGGAGTACATCAAAATAAGATACACCCTCCGTCCCAATTTATAAGGGAAAAAATCAACTTTTTTGCCTCAAATTATAAGAGAAAAAACTATTTTCAAATATGTTTTTTCCTTATTTTCATAGAATTAAATGAAAATTGCATTTATTTTTCTTTCTCGTTCCTTTTCTCCATGAACAACAACTAATAAAAATTAATTTTACATCTTTTATGCAACTTATTCTAAAGAATACTAAAAAATCATAGTACAAATTCACATGTTTTACATTTTTCTTACTAAGTGCAATTTTTCCCCTTATAATGTAGGACAAATTTAAGTCAGTGATCTCATATAATAGTTAAGTAGTCGTTGGCATCGAAAAAAATGCATCCAAATCGTTGTTGTTAAATTGAAGTTACATACAAACACTTCGACACTCAAATTAATTAAGTGTGAAGTGAGAAATAAGTATATAGATAGTCCTGTATAATACTATAGTCTTTCGAGTGAAGAAGTACATATAGGTCTGATATTGAGTCAATACCATTATTAATAAAAAGGGAGCATCTTAAAGAATTTGTACAATGGATGAGAGAAACAGGACGATTAAGATTTTGATTAACTACCTTATTGCGTTGTTTATGTGCAAAAGATGTTAGTGCCTAGATTGTTCATTTGTTTGCGGTGCGGTTTGAATCGATTTAGAAACAAATACTCGTTCAATCAAATTATTAAATTAGATGCAATTCAATTTAATTTAATTTTAAATGATTAAATAAAAAAATTGATCTGATCTAATATAATTGTCATTTATTTTAGTTTAGTCTGGACACATTTGATCAACGTGGACTCTGACCCAACCCAAAATGAATACTAATCCAATGATTATTTAGTCAAAAAAAATTCCAAAGAATTCTGTTCAAGAAACACAATCACACCAATCACATACAACTACAATTATTGCAACCAGACAAACACAAACCACGAGATTTCGACCATAGTTTCCTTAATCAAATTCAAACAAAAACAATTACTAACGGATAAATCATGTTCCTCCAAATCAAACTAACGTACGGCTACGATCTCTTCTGCATACTGATCCGGATCACAATCCAAGATAACATTCAGTGGACCCCACATAAAAAAAAAGGAAGATGCTTTCGAATATTCCCAATGACCGCGCAACCGCAAATTCGTTTCTTTTTCTTCAATCTTCTTTTTATTTTTTATTTATTTTTTTTCCTTAATTACTTTTTCTCTTCCTTCCTTTTTCTTCTCTTAAATCTTGACTAATTTTCTGTTTTATCTAAATTAATTAATTTTTACGTTAATTAATTTTATTATTTTCTTATATAAATTGTAATCCCAATCTCTATCTATTCCAATCCAATTCACCATCACAATCATCACGATCCACAATTATCTTCTTCTACTCTTCACAAAGCTTTTTTCTCTTCTTTACCAAAAAAAAAAAAAACATGAGTTCCACTATAACTGAACTTGAACAAGAAGAATTGCTTGAGAAATCAGAAGCTTTCAAAATCAAAGGCAGAGATAAACATGGCCGCAAGATCCTCCGCATTATCGGAAAATTCTTCCCTGGTAAAAATTTAATTAACTCTCTGTTTTATTTGTGAAAATTTATTTTGATTTTGCGATTTTTTTTGTATTGATGAAGACTCTGTTTTTTTGTGATTCAGCGCGATTGGTTAGCGTTGACGTTGTGAAGAAGTATTTGGAGGAGAGGATTTTCCCGAAACTAGGGATGAAGAAATTTGCGGTGTTGTACGTTCACACCGGTGTTCAGAGGAGCGAGAATTTCCCCGGAATATCTTTTCTCCGATTGATCTACGACGCGATTCCAGCGAACGTGAAAGAAAATTTAGAAGCGGTTTATTTTATTCATCCCGGTTTGCAGGCTCGGCTTTTTCTCGCTACGTTTGGGCGTTTTGTCTTCAACGCTGGGTAAGAAAATTATCACAGTAATTTATTCATTAAATTAAATTCTAACCACCCTACTATCCGTCAATGTAAAATTATTTTACACCAGCATCGAATCAAATAATATGTCTAATATGACATGTCATGTTCATTGATCTGATAATATATTATTGAATATATAATTTTACATTGACAGACAGATTGTATAGACATTAAGCTTAAATTTAACCCTAAATTATTCAGTGTTGAATTTCATAATCATTATGATTGGGTGTGGCAGGTTGTACGGGAAACTAAGGTATGTCAGCAGGATTGGTTATCTATGGGAGAATGTGAGGAGGAACAATGTTGAGATTCCGGAGTTTGTATATGATCACGATGAAGATTTGGAGTATCGTCCGATGATGGATTATGGATTGGAGAGTGATCATGCTAGGGTTTATGGTACTGCTCCTGCACTAGATTCACCTGTGACAACTTACTCCATGAGATGTATCTCATAGAATTGGGTTGATTGTAGCCGTTGGATGATGATATATTATGTATCTAAAATTTCAGTTATTTGAAATGAAGGCTGTTTGAACTGAAACAAGAGTTTCAATTAATTATGGAGGGCCATAGATATGTGAATATTATGATGTGTACAAAGAAAAAAGGACAAAAAGAATAGTTTGCCTTTTGTTTACTTTAGGTCTTGTCATGTTTATTTTCCCTTTTTCTTTTAAAGCTTTTCTCAACATCTTGTTATTAATGGTTATGGAAGGGCATCTAGATTTTTGGTTGATAATTCACTGAGAGGATTTCTTCTTTTTTTCTTCTTTCTTTTCTTTTCCATCCAATCTCATGTTTTTTGTCCGGCTGGAGCTATTTCTTTTGCTATAAAATTGTTAATTTCTCCGAGGTAAACACAACACATACGAAAACAATGACATGTACGAAAAAAAATAGATGAGGGACATATGAGTTAAATCAAGGAGGTTTAAAAATAGATGAGGGACATATGACATGTACAAGCCAATCAAGTCGCTCATAGTTTAGTAAAAGTGGCCACATCTGTAGCTACTTTTCACATCTTTATTGATATATCAATATGTATTAAAAACATTATTGATAATGAAATGCACTAATTGTGTTAAAAAAAAAATTAATTTATGAAGAGAGTAATTTATTTATCCAATGTACAAAACAAAATCAACGACATGTAATAAAAAAGTTGGTTGAATGAAACATTAGATTTGAACTTTTGTAAACACAACCCATACTAAAATTGTTAATAGAAAATTTAAAGGACTAAAATTTGTAGAAAAATTATAGAGGACAATTCTGTGTTTCTTTTTCAGGTTTATATAAGATTGGAATAGGCGAGTAGTGTCAATTGAAACTCACACACATAAATTGAAAATTCGGTTTAATAATTTTAATTTTTAACATTTGTCAATTAAACTAAAACTTACAAATAAATAGATTAAAATTATTTTTTTGTCGAGACTAGGGTATTCACTGTCGAACACATTGATTATTCCTCTTGTTAGATCGGAGACACTTCAAAAAGTTGGATAACTGACCCAGGAATTTAAAGCTGTCACGTAACCAAAGTGATGATTGAACCTTTACCCAAGGTTAAGAAAGGATGAACCTCAACCACTCATCCACACCCTCTTGGTTAAATTAAAATCATATTTAACATTGATAACTTTTTTGATAAATAACCTTTAATAGTATTATTTTTTGGATAAAAAAGTTAACCCTAATATCTTTTTTGGTTAAAAGTTAACCCTTAATTTTTTTTAAGAACTTAATAATACTCCCTCCGTCCCATTATATAAGCACCTTTTTACAAAAAGTCTAGTCCCAAAATAAAATTATATTCTTTTCTTGTAAAAAAATAATAATTATATTCTTTTACTGTTGGGCTTTATATTTTATTACTAGTAGGTTTTGAAGCTCTTGTCGTTATTATATTTTTGGCCCAAGTCCAATCTAATGCCACTTTTTTTGAATAAAAATGAATGTCACTTTAGCTAAAAAAATTGTTTCAAAATGAGTGTCGTATTTCAATTTTCAATGCAACATTTTTCAGTTCTACCCTCTGATTATTATTTTATACATTATTTCTAAGAAAACAAAGAATAAAGTATGATTACTTTATGATTCAAAAAAAAAATAGGATTACTTTAATAAAAATTTCATTATTTTTAATATCATAATTACATTCATTAATATATGTGAAAATATAAAAACGACACTTATTTTAAAATGAACAAAATTAAGTTTTAAAACCTCCTTTTAGCATAAGCGGCTAATATTTATCAAATTGGATCATCTCATGCTCTTTTGGTCTAGCCATCTTTATTTTGCTTAGGTCAATGATTGATTGATTGATATACCACAAAAAGAAAATAACTACTCCCTCCGTCTCGAAATATAAGAAGAAAAAAAATCATTTTTTTTTTGTCTCAAAATATAAGGGAAAAAAATTAATTTTAATAATGTTTTTCCTTATTCTCATGAAATTAAATGTAAATTGCATTTAATTTTCTCTCTCTCTCTCTCTCTCTCTCTCTACTTTTCTCTATAAACAACAACCAATCAAAATTGATATTCCATCTTTCCATGCACTTATTCTAAGAAAAATCGCATAAAACTATATTTCTAATTCTCATATTTATGATTTCTTAATAAATGTGTTTTTTTTTATTTTCCCTTATATTTTGGGACGGAGGGAGTAATCTATACGAAAGAAAAATGAATGATTAGTGCATCATGAACAACATTAGATAAAATTTTGGAGAGAATTCATATCCATTTTTTACCAAGTCACTTATAGAGCGGTGACAAAAACAATCCTTGTGCGAATAAGTAGAAAAATCTAAGTTTCTTAAGTAAGCATTCTTATTGGATCAGTTCAGGCCACATATGTTTTTAATGAATTTTATGTAAATGTTATAATAAAAATAAAAAAACGAGTAACTCAAGGGATGTGGTTGAGCGGTTGGGGTTCATTCTCCCTTAACCAAGGGTCGAGGGTTCGATCCTCACCTTGGATATGAAGCAGCTTTAAATCATTGGGCCAGTTATCCCACTCATCGAGGTGCCTCCAATCTAGCGAGGGAATAATCACTGCGTTCGGCGGTGGATACCCCAGTCTCAACCAAAAAAATAAAAAAATGAGTTAAATAGGCCGGCCCGCCCCCGCCTTGCTTAGTCTGTTTTTTTTTTTGCGAACCGAGCGGGGTGGGTTTCATGAAAAAGAGAGTTTAATACTTTGACTCAGTCCATTAAAATTAGCAAATTAAACAGATCGGCCTGGCGGTTCTGACCCGTTTTACCACCCTAGTCCCTAGGTATAACCGTATAAGTAAATAAACAAACTTTATGTAAAAAAGAAATTACTCCTAAAAAACAACAACTAACAGTCTTACCAGCTTCATCTCATCAAATCAAATCATCTGGAAACAAAGACCGATAGATTGCACTAAACCAAACACACGATGCGCACTACGCACCCTTCTCTCAATTTTTAGTCACAGTCTCAACACTTTCGTATCATTCAGAATCACCATCACTTTCGCTTTCTCCTACACCTGTTACTTATCAACAACTTAGACTCATTCATTTTCTCGACAAAATCATTTTCCCGGGAAACTAACCAGTAACAAACTCTCATCTCCGATGCAAATCCTTTCCTCCTTCCGTCTATGACGATCGCTGATTTATGCAATCCTTCAACAACTTCCTTTTGGGATCAACCTATGGATCTATGCTTCCGTATTTTTCCTTGCCTCTCTGATCCTGGTTCGTTTCGATTATTCTTTTTTAGTTGATTTAACACTCTATTTTGTTATCTATATTGTTGATTTAACACTCGATTTATTGTTTTCACTGTTTAATTTGATTTTGCATGTGCTGAATTTTGAATGTTGTGAATTAGTGATATAGTGATATGAATTTTGTTTAATTTTTTGGTGTATTTGTTTGCTGAAATTTGGAAATTGAATTGTAGCTCGAAGATCTTCGACGTGTTTGAAGCTGGTTTTGCTGTTGATTCATTTGATTTATGCTGGTGTTCTGTTCTTATTTGATGGAGATTTGGTTGAGAAGACTAAGAAGGAACCGTGGTAGGTTTTACTTTTCCACATTTTGTGTTATATGATATGATAGAAGTAGAACACACTCTATGTCAATTTTTTGACTAAATTGAAGCTGCATTTTTTGGATTTTGTTGATTAGTTAGTTTGTAGGTTAGTGGAAACAGTTGTGAAAAAGGAAAAATTTAGACAAATCTTGTAAAGGTTTTAAAAAAAGGGTCCGTTGCCGCGAAAATTACCACGATAAATCGGTAATAGGTAGTGTCTGTTACCGTTTCCCCCGTTTTTATTACGTGAATAAACTACTACATTGTGTGTTGTATGATAGAAGTAGAACACAGTATATGTCAATTTTTTGACAAAATTGAAGCTGCATTTTGTTGATTAGTTTGTAGTAGTTTAGTGGAAACAGTTGCGAAAAAGGAAAAATTTAGACAAATCTTGTAAAGGTTTTAAAAAACGGTCTGTTACCGCAAAAATAGACGCGACAACTCGGTAATAGGTAGTGTCCGTTACTGTTTCCCCCCGTTTTTATTGTGAATAAAAGTCGTGGAAACGACTGCGGCGAAACGCCGTTACACCGTGATGAACCCCTGAAAAACGAAATATTTAGAGAAATCTTGTAATATTTATGAGCTTTTTTTTACAATAATAACTTGGTAGTATAAGTTGAAGTTAGGCTTGTAATATTTGTGAGTTTTTTTTTATAATAATAACTTGGTAGTATAAGTTGAAGTTAGGCATCTAAATTTCCTTCAGAAGCTCATTTAATTTGTCTGTGAATATCCATACACAAGTCATAAATATATTACTATAGCTTACAAGTTAGGATGCCCCTAATATGGACCTTCCTAAAAGTGGTCCAGCCATGGACCCTTGATTTTTACCGGTCATACCCAGTTATTTTTCACACACAAAAAAAAACTGTAGTGTTTATCAAAATGAAACCATCTCTATTAGCTATTCAAGTCCCAATTTATCGCCATCAACTCGCCTATGGTCATCTCCATCACGGACAACCAAAGGTCCACAATGCCTCACCGCCAAATCACACTATGTACGAAAATAACCTCCATAAACGCCCCCTCACCATTCACTTACATACATTATTTGGCAATTAGCATTCCCTATTTTCTTTCTCAAATCAAATTTGATTTTCTCTTAGTTTGAATAAAAAATCAATTCCAACAATATTAGATTTTCCAAATATTATGTAAATTACATTTCTCAACCATCCTACTAATAGCAGAGAGAATTTCATATAATTTACAATTTAAGGAAATCTGTAATTTGCTTAGCTCTTCATGTTAGTGTTATTTTTTTCGTCTATAATTACAATATAAGGAAATTTGTAATTGCTTTTCTCAAAGAACTTCCGAAGCTTTATTGGCTTCCACCGATTCGTACATGGTATCTCTTGAATTGTAGCATAGAACTGGGAGAATAAAGGAAATAAAAAGGTCTTCATCGCTCGAGTTTTTTTTTTGTTGATGTTGGAAACAACCGCTTATGCCGGCAAATATCAAGGTTCCATGGGTGAACCACTTTTAAGAGGGACCATATCAGGGGTACCCTAAAAGTTATTGTAAACAAGAAATCAATCCACAACTCACCTTAGTTTAACTGACTAGTACTTGAGCTTGTTCAAAACACCCCTTAAACTGACATTCATTGAATTCTTAATACAATAAATTATGTTATATATATATCATTCTCACAACTATACAAGTGATGAAATGAAGATTATGTCTATAATGAAGATTATTGTGTCGCCTGAAGAAATTAATGATCCTTTTTAGAAGGACATTGCAACATATTCTTTCCTCGTATCCGTCAAGAGCAGTGTTCTGAAGTCTGAATAAAATCTATCAGTTGTAGATCAATCTGTAGAAACTAATTTAATTTTTTATGAATGTATGATTTAATGCTTCCAAGCAGTTTTAGATAATTACTTGATTTTCTTACTTGATTTGTTTCAGGTACACTGCTTTATATCTGCTGCTGTTTGTTGTTACTTTAGTACAATACTTTGCCACATCTGTTTCCAATCCAGGGTAGTTAAACAATTTATTTTGTCATGGTGAAATGAATACTGATAATGTTGAGGAATGGTGTTTTTTGAAATCCTTACGGTGAAATAAGTTTATATCTTCCTAACGTGATTTATTTTCCTTTGCTGCTTTTTAATGTGCAGTTATGTCATTGAAGCCATGAAGGATGTTAATAAGAGAAATGTAGTACACACAAAGACACCGGAAACATCAAAGTAAGAAACCCTCCTTTCCTCATTTAAAATTTATCAGTAAAAATAAGAATCTGTGAACATGTGAAGTAAATTTATGTTTTGGTTCTGATCTAACTATTTACATTCAATTTCCGAATGCTTAAGCAAAGTCAACCAGCTTCAAGCAAAAATGGGAGCTTCATAATTTCCATCGAGGGAAATCAGACTGGAAAAAATGTTGCAGGAAGTAATACAACATATTGGTCAAAGTTGGTGGCAGAGTTGTATCCTCCTGGATCAGCAATCAGGTAGATATCCATCTATTAGATCATTGATTCCGTACACTGTTGATTAATTTTTTATGAATTATTATTTCCTTGCAGAACATGGACGTGCACTTACTGCAGTGTGGAGCAGGTATTAAAAATAGCAATATGTAATTTAATTTGTATTATGTCATGATATTGATATGTCATTTATTTTTTATTGCTTCTTCAATGCATATTTTAGTGACAATGTTTGGTTGATGGTTTCGGTACTCATCAAAGTCAATTAAAAGTGTTAGATGACATATTTAACACATGCTGAATATGTAAGTAGCAGTTACTAGAAATTAGGGATTTGATTGATCGTTATGTAATTATGATTGATCCTTGTATGCCCTAATATGTGATTATAAATAAGAGCCATGTGTGCACTTATAATACACTACATTCAGACATATTATTCTACAATAAGAATACCTTGTCATGTCTTAAAGTATCTTTATTGAATAGAGTTAAGCATAATCATCAGATTGTAAATAATTTTGCCGAACTTTCTCAATTGCCATTTCCTATCTTGTATCTGTAAAACTGTTGTTGTGTATTAGTTTTTTTTTTTTAATGTAAATTTATCCTGCCTTGTAAGAGAAAGAAGGTAGCTTGATGTCAATGCTTAGTTTTGTGTTATTAGTTTCGACGTTTGACCAAAAGTGATTGTTTCATTTCATTAAAAATTCTAGAATGAACTTGTCATGCTGGATTGTGTGCTTGTAATTGTAACATAAGCACGAGAAAGCAATATTTCTATCAAAATCTAAATGATGTGTTGTGCTTCACTATACAAGCTTTTTACCTATATTCTATATATTACTTTCAGCGCATTAGGATTTTTTTTGGTATCAGGAATACTGGACAGATCTCCTTTTGCTACTATCTTTTGTGTTCTAATAATGTATCTTCTTGATTTTAATGCTCAATTATTTTGTTGATGACCATTATGCAGCCTCCTCGGGCAAAGCATTGTCACGATTGCGACAAATGTGTTCTTCAGTTTGATCATCATTGTGTTTGGCTTGGAAATTGCATTGGCCAGGGTAATCATTGTCAATTTTGGTGAGTAGATAACGTTGAGATGAAATTTCATTTTTACCAAAAATGTAATATTAGCTTGATGATATATTTTTTTAACTACTACTAGTGATATTTATCTGAAGTATAAGTGGCCTGGAAATGCAATTGTTCACCACAAATTATCAACAGACTGTCTTTGTCTCATGATTCATAATTTTCTAGTTGCAATATGCATTACTATTCATTTGCTTTACAAAAATAGAAATAAGTTTGATAAACTTAGAATCGTACTATGAGGTAAATTACTATTCAGTTCCTATGTATCTTCAAACAAATATATTTTTCTTACTACAAAATTTCCTTTCTTTCAAAATACCTTAGGTGGTACCTCTGTGAAGAGACAGCAGTGTGCATCTGGACTGGCTTCTTATATATTTCACACCTGAAGGCTCACATTACAAGTGTTTGGTATGATTTCTTTTGAATGATTAAAGATGAATGTTAAAACTCATAGTTTCACTAAAATTAAAATGATGGAAAATCTTTATTAGTCAAATCCCCCATTTAGAAAGTTGACATGTATATCAGAGCTTTGGGTGGGGGTGGGGGGATCCATAGTCATACTCATACCCTCATGATTTTAGAGGATGCTTCCTCGACATCAATCACCAATGTAATGTTAATGGCTTCAGCTGGTAGTCATCAGGGATAAAAATCAGATAAATTAATACTGGTAATGATTGTAGGTTTTTTTTTTTGTGTTGTTGATAAGATTGTAGACGAACATGCTATTTGTATTATCATTTTTATTTATCATATTTTTTGTTATTGGTTGAGTTTCGTGTTGGTCTACTAGATAACAGAGATTTTTATTTAGTGGGACTCACATGAAATTCACCTAATGATACTTTGATAGAGTATGTTGTTAGCATTCCTCTTGTACTTTATTATGAATTCTTTCTGCCATAATCCAAGGGAAGAAAGCCCAATCCTCCTTCTATCTGTACATTTTGTAATCTGAAATTCGATGCTCAATTTTTTTGGCTGTCAGGTGGCATGATGCAATCATGATACTACTCTTGATCACTCTTTCCGTTTGCCTTATCTTTCTGCTTCTTCTACTAATATTTCATAGGTAATGCTTGTAATTATTTATGTTATAAAATAAAATGCATCTTGCATCAAATTGCATTTATGTCTTTGCTTCTGTTCCTTACCTGTAAGATACTTATACAGTTTTTGTACAATTTTAATAGAAATTGAATCAGAAATTAAGAAAAAAAGAACAAATCTTTTATGGAATTAACCCTAATCCCAATCCACGCCAGTAGGGTGCAGAACCACCTTCAGTCAGAATTTTAATGAATGAATGAAAGAATGTCAGCATTTTCAGGAGACCTAGACTATTCCCAAACCAAAGTTAATAATCTGATTATCTGAGGGCCAGCTCTCTCACCTTAATTGCCTTATATTGTCCTTCTCCTTAACTATAACCACTTAACTGCAGTTAGTTACTCTGCTAGAAAGATTTCTGGGGTTTTGATTCCTTGTTTCTCTGCTTCCCTTTATTGGATAGACCTTCCTAATAGGAGGTCTCCTTTCAAACCTATCAAATTCTTCATATTCTTCACTGTTTAAAATTCCTTCTGCTTCTGTTATTTTTCTTTTTTTTTTATTCGAGGATGATTCTACGTCAGAATTACAAGTGCTTCCATTATTTGATTTTGATCCTTGTATGTAAAATATCAAATTTTATTACTCTAGTTGTTGACTTGTGGTCCTCATGGTCTTGCTTTTGTGTTCTATGCACTTTGGTGTTATATATTTGAATGTTTTCATTCCATCACCTATATGGTGCACGATCAAGAAACCATGCATTTTATCTAATGAAGACTAAATGGATCTATCTATGGACTATAAAATATTTGTTTCAAGGAGTTTACTTAAATTCAGTTATCTTGATTTTTAGAATCCAATTTATGGTATTTGGGTGGTTTTTTGAGAATGAATGTTTAGAAGAAATGACTATGAAAAATGTACCAAGTGTTTGAAAAAAAGGATGTGTAGCAGAATGATCTTTTGGTTTATAAGTTGTTGAATGAGTTTGCTACTATTTGCCTCTATTCTAAATATCAGGAGTTCATTTTGTCAATACAACCATATGTGAAATAAAAGATTATTGTCGTTCTTCCTCTTTTATACTCTGGCCCTTTATCTCCACAATGTTGACTTTATAGTTGAGCATCCTGGTTCATTACAGTAATAGTATCACTGTTGTTTATTTTTTACAGTTATCTAATTATGACAAATCAGACTACCTATGAACTTGTAAGGAGAAGACGGATTCCTTATCTAAGGTCAGTTAAGTAGTCCCCTGTTGTTTTTGTATTATTCCATATTATTAACTTAATCATCTAAAGATAACATTTTGACGGAATGCGATTTTGTTTGTGGTGATTGCATTTTTTTTGATGTTTTAGCCTATATGTGTATGTTGATGGTAAATGGCTAGATGTATGTGTTTTTGGGATATCTACGTTAAGCAAATTATATTAATCTGCAGGGCAATTCCTGAAAGAGTGCACCCTTTCAGTAAAGGAATTTGTAAAAATCTATACAACTTCTGCTGCTCATTCAATTTAGAACGAATACCTACCACACAAGAAATAGAGGAAAAGTCAAGGCCATACACATGCTCGGATGTTGCAACTTGTCGGTGTTGCTGATGGTTTGATTTTTGCATACGTCTTTTCCTCGAACAGTATATTTGTGAGTGCATAGAGTAGATTATGTCGATGCATCTGTTTGATTAGATGATTAGATGTTAATCTTAGGCTATTAACAATGTGATTTTTCTTCTATCATTTATTCTTTGCTAATTTTTGAAGGTCCGTGTTTTAAGTTTATTGTATAGTTGCGATGCTAGTGTGTCCTTTTGCTTTACACTTGTAATCTTTTAGACTAGCAAATATCAAAATCCGCTATTTATGTTTCCATAAGAGATTAGCAAATCAAATTTTAGAACTTGCAATATTTGATATTAGACTCCGGCTTAGTTCTTTCAAAGTCTTTGACTCTTTGTAGAACACAAAACAGTCATACTCATAATTTTGCCTTGAGCTAATCATACACAAAACAGTGAAATTAGTTAACTAGCTGGTCTTGCATCATTAAATTGTTTTTGTTAAAATGTCAATTATATATCCGTGGACGGTCTTTCGCATATTTTGAAACTTCTTCATCTCATTGTTTTACATTGATGTATAGTAGAAGCTGATAATTACAGTGAGTTTGGAGTCGTAAATGCAGGTGCGAGTGCGATTTCTCCATAACTGCAGTAAATGCTTACATCTTCCATTGTTTTTGGTCCGAAAGAACCTCTTCAACTACACAACTCAACCATAACGATAAATGATAATGACTCTAATTTAATTGTCACCAACAGACATAGGAAATGCTGAATGTGATGTCATGGTTGCTTAAACTAGAGAGATGGAAAGAGCTATAAATGGATCCCTTGCAAGTACTTTAAATTGAATTTAAGAATTTATTTGTCTTGCAATGAGATGAGACATCGATATACATAAAAAAACAGCATTAAGTGTCACCTGTTTCTCAACCAACCAAGAAAGTAATAGGTCATGTGTACTTAGGTGTACAAATCCGTGCATGCAAAAAGTTCATAGTAATAGTATGTGCTCGTTTTCATCCAAATAAATACTGTGTGCATTAGTTGCTATTCGAGTAATTTCTTCTTCCTATTCCCTGCCCTAGTGTTGTTAATAAGTCATCCAATTGAAAATGACTTGAAGCTACATTTTTCAACCAAAATGAATGAATGTAAATGTCACCTTATTTGTGACTTTTAAGGAATATCAAAGTCAACATTTTTAATAATAATAATAATAATAATAATAATAATAATAAAAAATTTACTCTAATGATTTGAAACAATTAGTAGTAAATCTTACTAGTCATAAGCTATACAAATTTCAACTTGTCAAATCTTGAAGCACTCAAAGTAAAAGGAAAAAGAAGGAGCAAAAGAAAACATTTGAAAACAAGAATGTGAATCAAAATTACGTAGCATCACTTGATTATGATCAATATTTTCATTTTTCAATAGCAAAGAAAATCAACACGACATTGTTGGAAGAATTTACTTTAACGTACTACATTCAATAGCTCATAGTCACACGCTTCACTATAATATTTTCTAATGATTTTTTTTTTGACTCAATAATATTTTCTAATGATGTACCGGTGATATCATCAATATCATGATTATTTTAACATTTAACATAACTACATAATGGGGGTATACATTTCTGAAATCTTGAGAAGAAAAAGAAAAAAAAGTCAACATGATCAATACTCTTCTTTATTTTCTCAACATACAATTTCCCTTGTAGTTTTTTCCTCTGAGTGATCAATTAATACTACTTAGGGTCGAAAAAACTCACTTCAACACCCGTTTCAACAATAACATATATACTAGAAGCAATTAACATGCCACTAAGACCAATCCCAAATGTTCCTAAAAACCAATTGAGACACCACATAACACTATACTTTTTTGGTTTCTTTACTTTGAGCCACATAAAACATGGGTACGCTAATGTCACTGGCAATGCTACTCCTCCAATTAAACCAGCCAAGCTTGCCAAAAATGGTGTTGCAACTCCTATGAAAAAAGACAAGAATCCGGAGAAGATTCGAATGCTTGAACGGAGCCACCACGGACATGGCTTATTCATTTTTTTGGTGTATTTTGATTCCATGTCATCGAAAATCGGCATGCCATAGATTTGGAATGAACATAAACAATTCACTACTACAAAAAAGCTTGTTAATGCAAGCACAAATCTTGATATGTCATGAGAATGGAATTGGTATAGAGCTGTGAGCATTCCTCCATTTGCTGGAATCTGTAAATTTGAAATCATGGAGTCATTAATTAGTTCATTTTACCCTAATTTAAGTTACGATCTGACTTCTCTAAAGTATACAATCAAAAAAAAAAAATCAACTATCGATGAATAAAACTAACTGTAACGTCTCTATCAACTGAGCTATGCTCTATACTAACTTTTTTTGGTTATACTCTATACTCAAACTTTTTTATATTCACTTTAAATGAGACAAATGAAATTATTAGTAATTTTTGTTTATTATTATAATAAGTAGTAAGATAAGATGCATTACGAGTTGGCCATAAGCCCAATAGCCAGCAATGGCTACAGGAAATAAGCAAGCGGCAATGAGTGTGTAAGCAATCTTGACTCCTTTCCACATGGGAACGTGTGATGGATGCTTCTCACTTGAAGGCATAGTAGCCTGCAACAAATTACATTAGATCTTAAGTTCATCAGAATCAAAAGATACTTCAACAATACATTATTACATAATCATTTAAACCAAATTCATTGTTTAGGTGGTCTAAAAGTCTGAGTTTGAATCCATGACCACTTGTTTAGGTGGTCTAAATCCTTTATCATTTGAACTGAATTTATTATATTTTTTTGTTCAAATTTTTGAGGTGTAAGTAATATTTTTATAGATAGGGAGTATTAGTAAATTTCAAGATTATGTTAGTTTTTAGGACCCGAATTGCATGCAGTCACACAGTAAAGAAAGACCAGATTGTTCGATTATGATCAGATGATTCAAATTTAAAATAATTTTACTATTATTACTATATGACTGCATACGTTATTGAGTCTATTCATTCGAGATCTTAATTTCTAAGATTTAAATCTTACATCATCTTCTTAATTTGTACATGTCTTTCATCTCACCAACCTATTTAGGACTTGTTAATCCAAAAAGGAAAAGTCATCCACTAACTTCAATTATGTATACTTCATTCAACCCCTTACAACTTTCAATTTTGAAAGCAATACTTCTAATCAATTGTCAACAAAAAAATGTACCTTTCTCATTGGTCTACAAAGTCAAGAGAAACAAAAAAGCATAGAAACTTCAAAATTGGTATTTTAGAAAATGAAACTCTAACCAATGACAAGTACTACCCTATAGACAAATATACCAAAATTTGTTATGTTCATTATCATAAATATTCCATTTGTCATTAACTTCCATAAAACTTAAATAGGTACTACTAATCAAGAGAAATATAAACTCATTTGAGTTTGTTTAATGGTGTTGGCGTGAGACTTTGGAGTGTGCTCCTCACAAAGGTTCAGGTTCGTTTCTCACTTGTGTCAATTTAGGTGAACTTAGTCCATATAAAGCAAAAAAAACTCTGACTTTAAATAAGTCCCCGCAAGTAGAATGTGGGATTAAACCACTTGAATTAATCGGTCTTTAGGCCGAATACCGAGTTTTCAAAAATTAAGAGAAATATAATCTTTAACATCACATACCTGTATTTCAAGGATGAGATTGTGACCCCTAAAGGCAAAAGCAATGATACCAAAAGCATTAAACACACCAAGAGTTTTTCCAACACTGTTTCCACTTCTCACAGGATTATAATTCACACCTTGTAGGGTACCCTGTGCCACAGAAGCCATCCAAATGGAGGTACAATACCCAACAGCAGTGACTGCTCCAATGAGAGAAATTCCAGCTATTGAATTCAAGTTTGGTAACTGAGATAGAACCACAGCTACACAGGTAAATACTAAGTACCATTCAACAGTGGTCATAGGTTTTGAAGTGCATGATTCTCCACATACAATCTCATAGAATGTCCTAGCTGTTGATCCTCCTATGATGATCAATGTAGTACATGTTCCTGCTGATAGGTACAATATTGGAAATATTGCTAGTAATTTTCCCAATTTTTCACCTGCAACACAACATTCCAATATTTCATCAATTAATTTTGACTATTTTCAAGTTCGGTTGAAAGATAAGTAAAATTTGACTAATATTTAATTCATGATTACAATCGGTTAGTATTTTAATGGTTCGACCTTAGATAACAGTCATATAATTTTATTTACAATCGGTTTAAAGTCAACCACTTGCATTGTAAATCACAATAAGGTCGAGAAATGAACAATCCAAAGACTGACCCGCATTGGGTCGCATATTTGTGAGTTTCTCATTCCATCCCGTTCTTAAAAATCACTCTAGTTCGAATTTACCCATCTGGGTGGAACCGTTTTGTCGGACTAAAAAATCTAGATAATGAATGACTCTTTGCACATTTTACCATATCGGACTAAAAAATCTAGATAAAATATGAGCTATCAAATAGGGTCCGGCATAAATTGATTTTGTAATATTTGTATTAGTATTGTTACTCCCTATGAACTTTAGATATAACAAAAAAGTCGGATCAACAAAACTGATATATTTGATTCAAAAATTTGGACCGAATACATCAACTTAACTTTCGTTGACGGTTGACACCCTTTTTTGTTATTTATAGGACTAGATTGATATTGTAGTATAAATTATCGCACAACAATTATTTAATACCACTTATTACTCTTATTGTTTGCACAACTAACTCAATTTAATGAACAATACTACAACATCTCCATCTTCAAAAGGATGTGTATACGTGAATAGTCTACCAATATTGTCATGTTACATGCCTTTCTTTTTATTAATTCACATTGCAAATCATGCATGATCGATGTATATAGATCAATAAATAGTTATTGTATGAAAATGACATCTATATAGTTATAGTTATTTACACATAACATTTTCAGCTCACTTAAGCTTATTTTAGAGTGTACTACTTGTTGCAAAAGTACAAAAAAAAAAAAGGATGGACACGTGGAGGCATCTTACCAAAAGTAGCAAAACAGAGTTGAAGGTATCGATTATAACGAACAGTAACACCTTCCTCTTTGGATTCATGAAGATGAACAAGCAACCATAAGGTGTAAAGCTGCCATATGAATGCTATTGTCAAACTTATTATTCCCCATGTCCTGCAACCAATTCAATCACACATTTCTTTTATTAATATTAACATCATGTGTATGTAACTAAAGTGTTTGAAATAAACTCTTTTTAGAAGAAAATAATTATCTTTTGAGTCTTGCTAACTAGTGCCTTTGGTCTAAACTCTTGAAATTTGTATATTTACTTTTAAAAAGTTGTATAGTCCATATTTTGAAAGTTTTAAAATTGTTTTCTAACGTCCAAAAGTCTTAATTAGCTCAATTAACCAAAAATACTGAAAATTTTAAGTTGAACGTCCATGAACGAGATTCGAACCCAATATCTTCATTTTGCCTGTGCGAGTTTCCATAATTTATAAACAAAATATATTCTTTTTAAATTAATTTAAAATATAAAATTTCTCTTATAATAAGAAAGAGATATATATTTTTATTAAATTAAAAGAGTAGATGTTATTATACATTAAAATTAATTTCATTCTTTTAAAATAATTTTGACCTATATAATTAAAATAAGTTTGACTAAAAAGTGATAATAAATTGTATTTTCTTCGTTGAGTCAAAATGTTATATTGGATTTACTACAAGCTTATTTTTTTTGGGTACAAACTACAAGCTTATTTTAATAGATAAAAAAACACATTCAAACATAGGCCAGCCACTCCCTCTGTAAGTTCAAACTTAATAAAATTTAAACTATTCAAAATTAATATTAGTGCTATAAATAAAATATCAAATATAAAAATAATTCTTTGACATTTTTTCATAAATAATTATTCATAAATATGTCAACATAATAGCTAGTATTAAAAAGAAAACTTCATTTAGATTCTGTTTCATTATCAATTAGTAGCATATGAAAGTGGGAAACAATGACAAAATGAAAAATTAAAATATTGAGAAGAGGAGGATGAAAAGGAACATAAAGAAAAAAAAAAGAAACAAGATGAGGATGTGTCATGTGAGGCACACACATATAAGTCAAATAAGTAAAAAGAGCGGTTCGATACACTAAAGCTTCCGCATACACATGAAATAGCCCAATTATTTTGGTATATTGTACCCTATTTTTGAGATAAGAGACTATTTTTAGGACTTGAACCGGAGACTTTTCAGTCAAATAATTTCATAAAATCAATGAAACATGAATTTAGATTTACTTACCAACCAAGAATAGTGAATGCAACTGGAAGAACAAGAGCTTGAATTCCAATTCCAGAACAAAGAGTATGAAAAGCAGCATAATATTTGTTACCATTTCTTGACTCAGTAATTGGTAACCAAGCATCTTGAGGATCAAGCTTAGTTAATCTCAAAGCATTCCTAACAGGTGTTCCTAAAGGAGTGAGATTAAACCTTGGTGGTGTAAAAGACATTCTTGGTGTTCTATGAGTTTTGTTCTTTGGATTTGGTTCATCTTCATGAAGAAGTGGTGATCTTGTGAGAGATGGTGAGTATTGTAGCTGAGAAGGTGGACATGACACTGCTGGTGATTTGATTTCCTTAGCTTCAGCCATGTTCACTCTGTTCTCTTGTTTTTCCACATAATGTGTTACACTTTGGATGTATATATAGATAGAGATGGGTGTGGAAGAATTAAATAATATATATTAAAGAGATTAGTTGTTATATTATGCATACTAATACTAATGTATAATTTTAATCATTTAATATCTTGAATTTTTTTTTATGAAAAATTAAAAAATTTAATATTGTAAAAATATTCATTGAAACAAATTAAATATCTTATATATTAATTTTTTTTTATACATTAGTAAAAAAAAAATATAGTAAAAATAAATGTCAGCAGTCAAACTATAACAATTATTTTAAGACAGATCATTTGAAAACTATAAATGAAAAGGGAGATCCAAAAAGTCAAATATTTTTTGTTTAAACCAAAAATTCTTTTTTTTTTTTAGTAAAATTTAATGCATTTGACCCTTTGAATTTTTTTACTTATATTTTCTTACAGAAATAGCATAAATTAATATTGGGGTGAAAAAAATTATTAGTAAATTGATGATGATTATATTTTAGTTCATTTTGATGAATAAATAAATAAATTTCACTATATATTTTGGCATTATTTTTGGACAAATTAACCTTTACCTTAGTATTATATTGGTCACATGATTTAACAATATAATGGTGTATGAGTGTAATCGGTTCGAATTGGCTTAATTTTTAGCATTTTTCAGATATAGAACCGAATCAAACTAATTGATTTGGTTCAGTTTGGTTGATCAATTGAAAATACTTATTCTTTCAAATAATACATCTATTTGTGTATTTTTGCTATATATTTTTTAAATTAACAACAATTTTTCATACGAACTATTTCATGTTCTTTATTTTTCAAATAAGTTCCAATTACCTATAAACAACTTCCTATGACACTATTTCATGATCATTTGTAATGACTGCGTATAATGCCATGTTACTTACTTAATGGCTGCATATGCATTTTTATTTTTGGTTCTTTAGTTTTTAAAAATGAATATTAAGAATCAAATTGAACCTGATTGATTTTCATCGGTTTAATCCAATTTTTGAACCAAACTAAAACATATTGATTTTTATTTTCCAGTTTAAATCTTCAATTTAATCGGTTTTAATTTGTCTGATCTTCTTACACTCTTAATAATAGGTGAGAAACAACATGAAAAATTTAATTATTTTCCTTTAACAAGTCAATAGAAATCTTTTGGTTTCAACTATATAGACTATAAAAGACAAAAATTATAGTTTTTTAATATTCAATAAACACTCTCTCTCCAATAAAATCCTCTCTCAATATAATATAATATATCATACAACTTGTGTTTATATTATATTCTTTAATATGTTTTATCTATAAAATAAAACATAAAAGCTATTTATATATTTGAAAGGGTATTCAGTATTCACATACATAAATGTCATTTTTCTTTGAGTTGGCATTGTTCATCAAACAATAATACACATGTTGATGTTGTGACCAAAATCTATATATATGTGTTCTAAAAATAATTTTTATGATATGTTTTTGTCCATATTCTCTATAAGATAATTTAATCCATATCAATTATTAATATCCAGCCGCGCGTCTTAGATCAGTTGATAGAGCGCGTGACTTTTAACCACATGGTCGTAGCTTCACCGTGAAAATCTAGTCCATTCTGTTTGATCCAACATTTTTAGTCTAAAACAATTTCATTTTATATTTGTGTACGGACGGATAACGCATGTACAACCAAGAAACTAATGTGTTCGATGATTTTAATATGAAATGATGGAGAAAAATCGTTTTCAAAAGATATTTTGGTAGATCCAATAAGCATGCAAATGCAAAATTATATGTCTTGAGCTAGGTGTGTAGAGACATAGGAGCAATCCATGCGAACATACTTTATGCATTTAAATATTTAGGAGACTTTGTGTGACCGGCCAAATAATAGTCCAGTATCTACCATGGTTGTTGGCTTGTTGCCTTGTTGGTACATAATTTACTTATTTATTGTTATATTTAAGTGTCCGTTTGATTTATAAAATTTAAATATTAGACAGAACAATATAGGATAGTACAAGACAGAACAAAACAAGACAAATATTTCTATTATTGAACAAATTTTGTCTTTGTATGATGTTTGGTGAAAAAAAAATGTTATTTTGATGTTTTAGACAACTTATCCTTAGGACAAAAAGTTGTCCCGTGGTTCAGGGAGGACAAGAAAATATATTTTTGTCCAGTCCCTTAACCCCTTATTTGTCCAGTTCCAGGAACGGTTTCAAAATCAAACAACATACAACTAAAATTGTCATGTCAAGTTCTTTATTTTTTAGCAGATCAAACACACCATAAGAGTTGAAGAAAAAAACACTAAGAGTGAGTTGATTTAAATGATTAAAGATTAATTAAGACATTGAGTTAAAGTGATTTACTTATTTATTGTTTTGTTGAGGAAAAAAACACTAAGAATGAGTTGATTTAAATGATTAAAGATTAATTAAGACATTGAATTGAAGTGATTAATGAACTTCCATCAAAGAATAAATTTTGTGAAAACACAAATTCGATTATTTATAAAATAATTCTTGATCAGATTTTACTTATTTTATGGTCGTCTGAACTTTATACAACTGTCTATTGGGTGCTCTCCCTCTCCCTTGAGAAATAGAGGGTTATAAATAAAAAATTGATAAAAAATTTAACTCCCATAAATAAATTATTATATTCAAGAGTAAACCACAGTGAAAACTTTGTTAACACAAAAAAAATCTGAATAAAAATTAACATACTGTGTCAACGCATCAATTTGTTTTAATTACTATTAGACAAGTATAAGTTTAAACTTTATACTATTTGCGGTATTATTTCTGTTATTCATACTTTATTTGTGAAAGGTTGATGTTTCAATTTTCATGTATATATTTCAAGACATGGACAGCGCTATTATCATACCAATTAATTTTGCATGATTCAAATTTTACACCCAGTATTTGCATATATTGCATATATTTTCTTATCATAGTCCACTCATCTATATCATATTATTTCTTCTCTTTGGATCCCTTTTCTCTTCTAGGGTTGTAACTTGTAAATACACTCCTCATTATTTTGAGAAATAAATATGTATCGTCTTTTATTCTATTTTAACATAACTAAATTGTTTGTAACGAATCTAGAAGTTTTAGTTCAACTGATAGAAAATGTCGAAATTGCTAGGCTAGATATTTATGACCGGGGTTCAATCCCAAGTTACTCTATTTTATGTGTGTGAATTTATGATGACTTTGCCATCTCATTTATGTAAAAAAAAATTGTTTGTAATGAAAAAGAGATTCAAGGAATAATGAGAAAGAGTTTTTAGAGGAACTTGTTTGTAGTGATACGCAATGTGGTTTAAGACATGCAAATATTTTGAAGTTCAAATTAATGTCAGATTAAAAGTCATTGCTTACAAAGACATGAGGAGCCGGCTTATATTCTATACATGTTGAAAATGGAATACATGGGAGTAAATTGACATTTTAGTCCTTGAAGGTTGATCAATTTAGTCATTAAATTGAAAAATGTCAATCATTTTTATTCTTTCAATTTTACTTTACAATTTTGAAGGCTTTAAGCATGTCTAAATGGGACAAGAGACTACTCAAGTAAATATTAATTAGGTATGTGGTTTTGATGGATGTTTGTTAAAGAATTTTTTTGATAGAAAGATTAAATCGGTTGATTTTACACGATTTAAAAGACTAATTTAGTTTAGTCAAAAAGAAAAGAAGACTAATTTAGTATTTCGTAAAATTGAATATCAAATTGCTTCACCTTATAATGACATATGTTAATTTGCTCAAATATATCGACTTATGGCAGTTTAGGCAAACCTTGTGTCATTTGATCTACTAATTTGTAAGTATGCTTTTGGATGGTAAATGCTATAAAATTTAATGTCTCTTAGCTTGTCAATGGGCCTAGATCACATCGTAGAAGTTTTAATTTTGATGGTTGCTCTTCGTCTCTCTCACATATTTTTTTTTGACGTACTCCCACATTGTATATATAAAAACACTATAAAAAGATATTTTTGTGATAGATGAAAAAAATAGAAATGAAGATTCTTATCAAATAAAAGAATCTTTAATTATTTTTTTTGACAAATCATCTTTAACTTTTCTTAGCAAGTAGTATAATGACAATTGACAACCAATTAGTAATAATTAAATTTTAAAATGTAGTATAGTTAGAATTTGTAGGTATGTGTGTCTTGTGTCATACGCTTAAACTATTTCAAGTGTTTTGTTTTCCCTCACGTTTTCGATAATCTCATTCATTGTGTACACATAACACATGTATCTTTCTTCCTACTATCGCTTTGTGCCTTTTTTAAGTTTAATTGAGAATGGTTTCTTCTTCCACAATTTTTTCTTCTATTTTCCTCAAAAGGTAAACAACTTAGCTGTGAAATTTTATTGGAGTCTCACATTACGATTCCTCTAGTTTTGCCATTGGTGTGAACTCTAAGTGGTGGCTCCAATTTGTTTACTAAGTAAAATATAATAGTTTGAGTCTGTACGTCATGTCTCAACTGTTAATGTTAAAATTGTTAGATTGAATGTCTTTATTCATGTTCGAACTTATAACTACATAATGTCTGTGAGTTTTGTTAGAATTTATCATTTCATTTACGGATAAAAAAAAGAAAAATATGTTGGGTGGGTTCACTTGGGCTGATCCTTTTGAGCTCTATTTGTACCTTGGTTGACCAAAAAAAAAGCTACAATGTTTTTCATTGTTTGACTTTCATAGATTGAATCTTATCTCTTTTAGAGGAGAAAAAAAGACAAGAAAAAAAAAGGCTAGCCAATGGGCTAGGCCCATTTGTGAGAGAATGAGGGATATTAAATTAAAAATCTCAAATAGCAGCAAATGAGTTGTTTTGTTGACTTATTGTGGTGTATTTGATTTTATTTGATTTATTGAAATGAAGCAAAGACTGATAAAAATTATATTGATTGAGATACATTTGACGTGAATAAAGTAATTTTGAAGTAATAAAATGAATAATTCAATAAAAAATATTTTAAAGTAATTTATAGATTCATTTACCAATTTCAGAATCAGAATGGTAATTCAATAATTTTTTTTGAAGTAATAACATTATTCAACTGTATTTGGCATTTGCCGAATAACGTTATCTTTAGAGGAGATGGAGTTAATGTGGCATCTTTGATGAACCAAATTATGTATATTTCTTGGTTCTGGTTCAAAGGCCGGTTTAGACAATTGATGTCAGTTTCTTTTTCTAAATGGTGTAATAATCCTTTAGATCGTTTCATTCATTTTTGAAGGGTTCTTCTACTTGAATTGTAAGGGTTGAATACTCTTTATACTCCTTATAATTCAATTGTTGCTTATTAAAAAAAAAACATGATTCAACTGTTACAAAATCAGAATGGTAACAAAACAAACAAAAATAATGTTATTTTATTTCCATTTATGTTTCAAAGTTTTTTTACTTGATGAGGGAACAATACTAATATAGGGGTCAAGTTGAATACAACATTTTAAAATCCATTTTTTAAGGTTAAGCCTCCCAAGCTTCAATCATCAGATTATTTATCGGTTTAATGCTCAAGTGTATCTAAAATAACAAAATTAAATACGTTCGAAATTTAGAGTTTTGTTCTAAAGTTATATGTTCATTACTTTCCGTTGTATCAAAAAAAAAGTTACCTAGTTCATGAGACAAAAAAGATACTTAGAGTGTATTTGGATGAGAAATTTTTTTGAAGCAAAGTAATGTTTTGAGAAATTTTAAAAATATGATCAGAATTGTTCTTTTTAATAAACGAAGATAGTGAAATAAAATGTGATCAGAACTATATAACATGAATTGCCTTGCCTCTATCAGACTTGGATAATATAAATGTGTTTGAGCCTAATCGTTTTCAATATAATTTTAATTTATGTACATAAAACCAAATTCATCTAAATTCCTCAGACTCATTCACTTGTTGCCTTAAATATATAATACTTGTTATAATCAAAATTTATAGAGATGACACATATCAATTGATTAGTTCCAAAAAGACAGACATTTTAAATAAAAAAAATGATAAATTATATAAATAGTCATGGTCTAACATTAAGAGTTAAGACAGTCTACTATTTATACTTTTATTTTATTTTTGGTGGAAAACGAATTATATTTTTTCTATTGTATAGGTAAAATTTAACAACATACACATCATAAATAAATAAAAAATCTATTATATATGCTTCAATTATTCAATTATGCTAGATATACATATTTTATAGTTTGCTTGGTGTACAAGTCACAACTACACACATGGGTAACAAATTTTAAATTTCTAAGACAAAATTTAGAAAAGATAACTTCAACTGTAATCTTTCTAATTTTCTTCATATATCAATTCCCTAGTGATTCTTTTCCTTTCCTTTTTGGTTGAGACTACTGAGGGTCGAAAAAGCTCACATGAATACCAGTGTCAACAATAACATATATACTAGCAGTAACTACTACCACACTTAAACAAATTCCAAATGTTCCCAAGAACCAATTGAGATACCACATAAAACTATACTTCTTTGGCTTCTTCATTTTAAGCCACATAAAACATGGATACGCCAATGTCACCGGCAATGCTACTCCTCCGATCAAACCAGCTAAACTCGACAAAAATGGAATTGCAACTGCTATGAAGAAGGACAAAAACCCAAAGAAGAAACGGAAAATTGATCGGAGCCACCACGGGCACGGCTTTTTCATTCTTGTTGTGTACACTGATTCCATGTCATCGAAAATTGGCATGCCATATATTTGAAACGAACACAAACCGTTCACAACTACGAAAAAACTGGTTAGCCCAAGAAGAAATGTTGATACGTCCTTAGAATGGAATTGGTATAGGGCCGTAAGCACCCCTCCACTTGTAGGAATCTGTACATTTTAAGTTAATGATTAATCGACAGTGTAAAATTATATCCAAACAACTCTTAATGATTAATTAGTTTGTTAATTAAATTCGTTTATATACAGCGTCTTTGTCTTGAAATTTTCTTTTAATCTGACTCGTCTCTGCTCTTCTTGTATAGAGATTTGACTTTATTAATAATATATTTACCGTTAAGAAAAAAATAGTTTGTTTAACTAGCTAGATACATACCAGTTGGCCATAAGCCCAATAGCCACCAATTGCTAAGGGGAATATGCAGGCAGCAATGAGTGTGTAAGAAGCCTTAACTCCTTTCCACATGGGCACATGTGATGGATGCTTTTCATCTGAAGGCATAGTAGCCTGCAACAAATTATAAAATCATAAGATAACGAAATACTTGAAGATTAAGTTAATCATATTCAGCATGAAATAAGTTACACAATCAAATATCTAAATTTAGTTCAATACATATGAAAGAAGAAAGTCTTCCACTAACTTCAATATTGTGTGCTTGACCCAGCACATTATCAATTGAAGTTTTTAAACAACTTTGAATGTAGTATTTCTAGTCAGTTTTCAACAAAACAATGTACCTATCTCATTACTACAAAGTCAAATAAAGAAACAGCAAAAAAAAATTCAAATTGGAATTTTCAACTAATGAAACAACACGACCCCTAGTGACAACTACCAAATAGACAAATCAACAAAAATAATTGCTCTTTTTATTTTAATCATTCCATTTCTCATTAAAGGGCGGCCTAGGAAAGGGTCCCACCATTTTGGTACTGTACACAGTCTTATCCTGTTTTTTTCACAAGAGACTGTTTCCAGAACTTGATTTTGATTTCATAATTCTGATTAATTTCAAAAAAATTAATTAAGAGGAATAAAAAAATTATGCTACACACCTGAATTTCAAGGATGAGATTGTGACCTCTAAAGGCAAAAGCAATGATACCAAGTGCATTAAGAACACTAAAAACATTTTCAACTTGATTTTCCGTTGTTACAGGATGATAGTTCACTCCTGGTAGAGCACCTTGTGCAACAGAAATAATCCAAATGGCGGTACAATAAACAACAGCAGTGACTGCTCCAATGAGAGAAACACCAGCTATTGAATTCAAGTTTGGTAACTGAGATAGAATCACAGCTCCACAGGTAAAAACTAGGTACCATTCTACAGTGGTCATAGGTTTTGCAACACATGAATGTCCACATACAACTTGATAGAATGTTCTAGCTGTTGATCCTCCTATGATGATCAATGTACTACATGTTCCTGCTGATAGGTACATTATTGGAAACAATGCTAGTAGTTTTCCCGTTTTCTCACCTGCAATATACCATTCCAACACTTCAATATAAATTGGGAAATTAAATGGACACGGGACATGGCACGTACAGACACTGACATGTCGACACGGCTAAAAAATTAAAAAAATGATATAATTCAATGTAATCGTAAGGACACGCCTAATCTAAAGCGTGTCCGTGCTTCATAGGGTGATGAAAACCTACTTAAAAAACTCAATTTTAGGTCTTACTCATCCGTTATAAGACTCTTAAGAGATCGTTTGGATACTAATCCGATTCAAATAATTTTTGGTCAAACTTTCTATCCTTTGAAAATAGGTGATATATTGTTATAGTCAACATAGTTTTCTAACAATACTGCAAATGATTCGAAATTGGAATTCCCGGTAGTTAGGAATTTTCCACATTCATGCAGTTGGAGTGCATCTTTTTCGGACCATATCCGCCAAAGATATTCCAACTGCATGAATGCGGAAAATTCCTAACTGTGGGGGATTCCAATTTCAAATCACTTACAATATTGTTTTGTTTTATGCATAAAAGTTAAAACTAACATTCTCTCATACTAGTTTAACATAAATTCGAGTTTAGGAATGAACTTGTTTAGATTATGCAAAAGTTTCTATAACAATTAATCAGTTGAGATTAGAATGAAGAAGAAAAGAGAAATGATGATGATACATACCGAAAGTGGCAAAGCAGAGTTGAAGGTAACGACTGTAGCGAATACCGTTCTCGAAGGATTCATGGAGATGAACAAGCAACCATAAAGTGTATAGTTGCCATATGAATCCTATTGTTAAGCTTATTATTCCCCATGTCCTGTAATTAGTTGCAAATTTTGTTGTTAATAATTAGTTAATCATAGTAATTAGTAATAGTAATATTTGGTTTTACAAACATAAAAACTATCACATATTCACATGCATGTATATTAACCTTTCTTCTTCACAAAAACAAAAGAGAAATTTACATATAGAATAGAACTAAGAATCTTGTAAAGGTACTAATGAACCTTGAATATCAAAATTCCAAATACTATTTGTTGTCTATAAAAACTTTTTAACTTATAAAAAAAAATAGTTTCTATTTTTTTCGATTTAAAAGGGAAAAACTAGAATTGAAGCGATAAGAAGTCAGCGACTTTAGTTCTTTATGGCAAAAAATAGCAGGAGACTTATAAACTAGCTTATAACATACGAGTTTATAACTTATAGTTTATAAGTTAGTTTATAACGGATAAGTTAACTGTTATTTTATTTGTACAAAGAAATTCGCGACTTTAAGTCTTCCAACTAACAAACACATAACAAGTAACAACTAATATTTGTCCATTAAAAACATCAAAAAATGTTAAAAAGAAGGATTGAAACATATGTAATGAAACTTACCAACCAAGAACAGTGAAAGCAACAGGAAGAACAAGAGCTTGAATTCCAATTCCAGAACAAAGAGTATGAAAAGCAGCATAATATTTGTTACCATTTCTTGACTCAGTAATTGGTAACCAAGCATCTTGAGGATCAAGCTTAGTTAATCTCATAGCTTTTCTTATAGGACTTCCCAAAGGTGTAAGAAACCTTGGTGTCAAAGACAACCTTGGTGTTCTAGGAGTCCTAGGTGTTCTAGGTGTCTTACTCTTAGGATGTCTTACATCTCCATTTTCTGATTGATGAAGAAGTGGTGATCTTGTTAAAGATGGTGAATGAAGCTGTGAAGGTGGACATGACACTGGTGGTGATGACACCATAGGTGTTCCTGTTCTTGGTGTTATTGGTGCTGACCATATTTCCTTAGCTTCACCCATGTTGATTAATTTTCACCAATTGTTTTTGTTGTTGTACCTGTGTTTTCTTTTATTTTTGTGTTGCACATTGTTTCAATACTTGGTGTGTGTATATATAGATAGGTGTGAATTAATTAATTAATACACAATTTTAAAATGAGATGGAATCATGGAATTTTCCTACATTACTTTATTGACAAATTGTTATAATGCGTCCAAAATAATAATTGTTGAATAATTTAAAACTCTTTTGTAAAAGCCATCCATCATGCATGTCAATAACACAAATATTTATGTACTATACATTGTAAATACAATTCATATGATTAAATGTTATAACAATATCGTTGAAATTACTAGGTTAGACATCTACATAGGTTTGATCATCGATTCTTCCATTTTATGTATTTGAGTGAATTTATAATAGTTTTGTCATTTTATTTTATGTATCAAAAAATATTACGAATATATTTAGGTAAATATTTAAATTTACAATTTTTTATTTCTACGTATTTAGTGTGTAAATTTCGCCATTAGACATTTGAACTGAAAATAAAATATTTTTGATTTTTTTTTGGCTTAATATTTTTGATTTTAATGAAAATTAATTTAATTTAATAATGAAATGATGCATGGTCTTAAAATAGTATGGTAGACCCGATAAGTATGCAAATTGCAAACATGGTGTGGATGTATTGTGGAGAGAGACGTATAGAAGACTTTATGTGACCAGGGAATTGTGAAAATAACTACATAGGTTGGTGGAGATTTTTTTGTATTAATTAATCAGACATAGTTGGCGTTAACTGTTAATTTACTCATTAAATTATTGAGAACGTTGAGTTTGACCGTTAGTATATCAAATGGCAGCCAATATGTGCTAATTGTGACAAATAAAATAATTAGGACCAGTATAGTACTATATATGATTAAGAATTCAATCTTATCAACAAAAAAAAGAAAAATAATTTTAGAATTACTGACTAATAATATTTTGTGTTAGGCCATCAAAATTTTTTTTACTAAGTTAAATTGTTGTATATATTGAATCTCGATCAGTCACATAAGTAATGTTGATACTACTATTTCATCTAAAACTTTCATATATTGAATTAATGGGTCATCTCATTCAACTATCTATTCGATATGAGACTTAGATGAATACTTATTTTTACACAATATTATGCAAGGTCTTGGTTTAAGAATTTTTGTACGGTATAAAGTCATCAACATTACCGCATGGTTGTTATTTTCTTTGGTCATAGAAATGGGTCCTCTTACTTTTATGAATTTTGAGTCAAAAAAAATACGTACATATAATTTTAATTTATATTTTATAGACTGAAGCACTAGCAGGAAATGTTGGTCAACAAAATGCACCTTCAAGTCTCAACTACCAATGAATTATGAATGTAACCATAGTCCACTCTATACCATGTGTGTTATGTGGTGGCTGGTTTGTTTGCATTTGCATATGAAATATACACAAGATAAGGGGCAAAACTGGAAATATAATTAACAGGGGGAAATAACAATCAAAATATGAATTATATACTTCCCCTAAATTCAAAATATCTCTATGTCTTTATGATAAAAAAAAACAAAAAAATATCTCTATGTCTTTATAAAAAAAAAATCTCTATGTCAATTCTGTCAAGTGTTTCCTTGCATCATTAATATTTTATATTATCTTAAACAAAATTATATTGTGTGTTTTTTACACATGCCTTACATCACTTTTTTTTTTGTTCATAATACTAAGCCGAAGAAACCACTCTCTCTGACTTGGAACTGGCGGACCTACATGGGATTACTTCGGATAAACACTCCCTATCTCGGCTAAACGCTAGTATTTCGTGGCAACAGTCACGGACTAAATGGCTAAAGGAGGGGGACGCCAATTCTAAGTATTTTCACTCGCTTCTGGCACATCGCCGGAGGGAAAACACTCTTAAGTCTATTTTGGTGGATGGGGTTCAGCTGGATACAGTGGAGCCTATCAAGCAAGCTGTGTTTAATCATTTCGCTTCCCACTTTAAAGCTGGAAATGTTGTGAGACCAGGGGTGGAGAACCTTCAGTTTAAGAGCCTGAGTTGGGGGGAGGGTAACAATCTTATAAGGCCTTTTTCGGTCGAGGAGGTTAAAACGGCGGTCTGGGACTGTGACAGTTTTAAGAGTCCAGGCCCTGATGGGGTCAATTTTGGTTTTATCAAAGATTTCTGGGGGGAGATGCAAGGTGATATCATGAGGTTTATGTCTGAGTTTCACCGCAATGGGCGGTTGACTAAGGGTTTGAATTCTACTTTTATTGCTCTGATCCCCAAAGTTGACAGTCCCCAGTGTCTTCACGATTTTAGGCCGATAGCTCTGGTGGGTAGTCTGTATAAAATCTTAGCTAAGGTTTTAGCGAATCGGCTGCGTTTAGTGGTTGGGAGTGTTGTCTCTGAGGCTCAGTCTGCGTTTGTAAGTGACAGACAAATTTTAGATGGAATTCTTATAGCAAATGAGATTGTGGATGAGGCTCGGAAATGTAGGAAAGAGTTGTTGTTATTCAAAGTGGATTTTGAGAAAGCCTATGACTCCGTAGATTGGGGCTACTTGGAAGCTGTCATGAGACAGATGGCGTTCCCGCCTTTGTGGCGGAAATGGATTAAGGAATGTGTCTCTACAGCCACAGCGTCTGTGTTGGTTAATGGTAGCCCAACGGAGGAGTTTCCATTGGAGAGAGGGTTACGCCAAAGGGATTCTTTGTCCCCGTTTCTCTTTTTACTAGCAGCATAGGGGTTAAATGTTCTCATGCGCTCTTTGACGGAGCAACAACTGTTCACCGGTTATCGGGTGGGTGTGCAGGGAAGTACCTCAGTGTCCCATTTACAGTTTGCTGATGACACCTTACTTTTAGGGGCCAAAAGTTGGGCCAATGTAAGAGCGCTTCGGGCAGTCCTTATGCTTTTTGAGATCATGTCGGGGTTGAAGGTGAATTTCCATAAAAGTATGCTGGTCGGGGTCAATATCCCAGATTACTGGTTAGTCGAGGCAGCGCGTGCTTTGAGATGTATAGTAGGGAAGATACCGTTTGTTTATCTAGGCCTTTCTATTGGGGGTGATCCACGACGGTTGGGTTTTTGGGAATCGGTGTTGTCTCGTGTTAAACAGCGATTGTCTAGTTGGAATAGTCGTTTCTTGTCTTATGGTGGTCGCTTGGTATTGCTCAAATCAGTTCTGACATCTCTTCCTGTCTATGCTCTTTCCTTCTTCAAAGCTCCCACAGGTATCATTTCTTCCCTTGACTCTATTTTGCGTACTTTTTTTGCGGGGAGGAGTGAGGATTCTATGAAGGTTTCTTGGATTAGTTGGGATTCTATTTGCAGGAGTAGGGAGTATGGAGGTTTGGGGGTCAGGCGGATACGGGAGTTCAACACTGCTCTCCTTGAGAAGTGGTGTTGGCGGTTGTTGGTGGATCGGGGGGGTTTATGGTATAGGGTGCTGGAGGCTAGATATGGTGTGGAGGGTGGACGTCTGTGTGAGGGGGGGAGGAGAGGGTCAGCATGGTGGCGGGAGATAGTGAAGATTAGGGATGGAGATGGTGGGGTTGAGGGAGGATGGTTTGCCGAGGGTGTGGTGAGGAGGGTTGGACATGGGAGGGATACATTTTTTTAGTTGGATCCTTGGATGGGGGGAGTCCCGTTGAGTGTGCGTTTTGGTCGATTGTTCGATTTGGTAGAGACCAAGCAGCATATTGTGGCTGAGATGTTCTCACAAGGGTGGGGGGCAGGTGGGGGGGCGTGGGAGTGGCGTCGTCAGTTATGGGTGTGGGAGGAGCAGATGTTGGGGGAGTGTCAGGCCTTATTACATGATATCCAGTTACAGGAGCAGGTGTCTGATGCTTGGCGGTGGCGCTTTGATCCGGAGAGTGGGTATACGGTGCGTGGAGCTTACCAGATTTTGACTTCTCAGGAGGCGGTTCCGCTAGACGATGCAGCAGATCTTATATGGCATCGACATGTACCTTCAAAGGTGTCTATTCTTGCTTGGCGACTTCTGAGGGACAGATTACCGACGAAGACAAACTTGGTTCGGCGAGGCATTATTCCTCCCACGAATCAGCTTTGTGCTTCTGGTTGTGGTGACATTAAGACGGCTCAACATCTTTTCTTCTCATGCGGTGTTTTTGGATCTTTGTGGATGTTACTCCGGTCCTGGATTGGTTTCGCGATGGCGGATCCTTTGACTCCCACAGCTCACTTCACACAGTTCACTTTTGCAGCAGGTGGCAGTCGGGGCAGGAGATCGTTTATGCAGCTCATTTTGTTGGTTTGTGTTTGGGTGATTTGGAAAGAGCGTAATCAGCGCCTATTCCAGAACTCAACGCAATCGATTTCACATTTGTTGGACCTGATTAAGCGGTATTCGTTGTGGTGGTTGCAGGCACAGTATCCAGGGATAGGGGTTAACCTTCATAGTTGGTGGGAAAATTCCTTGTTGTGTTTGGGTATTTGATTTTTGGTTGGTTTGTACTTGTTGTATTGATGATGTAGACTTTTTGACATGTGCTAGCACATCTTGTGCTAGTGCGTGACTTTTTCGTATATATATATATATATATATATATATATATATATATATATATATATATCATTTTGGCTTGTTCAAAAAAAAAAATACTTGTTATTGGCCAAAGTCTCTGTAAAATTGTCTCCTTTAAATTATTAAATGATATTTTCTCTCACAAGGATTATAAGTAGAATTTTAAGCTTCATTGAATAACTATATTTTATTTTGGTTACAATTGAATAACTAATTTATCTAATAACAGATTAGATATATTAATTATTTAAAAAAAATTAAAAATAAAATTTTGCTTATAATTGTAGTATATTGTGTTGGTCATATAATAAAACATTGTTGCATAGTGATGGCGTGGAGAAATTTTGTCAAAAAAATGAAGAATATGCTTCATTAATTTAGTCAAAAAATAAGCTATAAGGGATCTCGATAGCGTGCAGTAGCAAGAACACATATTTTGTTGCAGTAACATATCTCAGCCATTAATTTAACAATGAAAGGTTCAGATTGCATAAAATAAAATTAAATAAAAATAATCTTAACCGTCGATTTAAGATCAGATGGTTCCTATCTATAACAGACTAACAGTGTCCTATTGTAACAGCTGAGAATCTAAATCAAGCTATAAAGGATGAAGCATGTCTTAAAATATCATAGTAATTGCATGGATGATATAAATCCAATCTATAGATTCTAGAAATGCAGCGATTGGCCACTCCTAAATGCCTAAAACTTCATTTTCTTGTTAAATCTCAACAACAAAAGTTGCCTAGTAATATAAATCCAGATTCTCTACAGTTTTATACTAAAGTAAATTAAGGATATCTTGGCCATTGAAATTAAAAAATTTACATTAAAAATTTAAAATATCAATCTCTAAGTCTCGAATCTTAAACTGTACCGCAATTAAATTTGTAGTGTCCCACAGTGGCGACGTTTGGGCCCAGCATGGCTGGGCAATTGCCCAGACTTGGTCCAATTATTTTTTTTTTGTTCAGTAAAAGATAAAAAAGTTAGGGTAAAAAACATAATAGAAAGGGCAAACGGCAAGAAACGCGTACTCCTCCCTCCTTCTTTGTTTGTGGCAATATGCAGAAACTATGAATAGACTCTTCCTTACTTTCGTTCCGTCTTCCATTCTTCCTCTTATCTGCACCGTTGCTGCACACCCGCCGATATTCCTCTCTTACTCTCAAGTCTCGACGACGAGTCGGCGATGTTTCGACATACGATTTTGAAGTTGAACGAAACTACTGCTCCTACTCCTCTGCCTTCTCCTAATTTCAGAGTTTCAGGTTACTAATTTACCTGCTAATTTGCTATGGCTATTTTTCTATTGCTAATTTTGATAAGTGTTAATTTTGGTAGTGTTTTTTATGAACCCTTTGCTCTGTTTTCTGAACTCTCTTCACACTGCAAAACAATCTCTTACACCTCTCATTAACTGGTGAATATTTTAATTGTTATTGTTATTTTTTTTTTATTTCATGATTTGTTGCATCTTCTGTGATTACTATTATTTGTGAGGGAATTGAACTTTTTGGAATTTAATATTTGCAATTAATTTTCGTGATATGCATAACCTGTTTTGTAAGCTATATGAATTGAATAGTAACTTACAATCATTTAAATTTTAGAGATGAAGAGGTTTTTGGTTGATACAATAAGTATTGAGAATGTGAATGTTATGCAATCGGAATCAGAGGCCGACTAATGTGGTTAATGGGTTTATTTCAAATGAGATTGTGCGACCTTTGGAAGCAAATTCATGACTATTCTCCGGAAAGGCCATGAATTTATTCATGACCTTTGATATTATTCGATCATTCTCCGCAAAGAAGTCTTGGAAAGGGCATTTGTCTCACTATGTTTCATCTCTTTAATTTTAAGCGACTGTATGGGTGTGTTTGATCTGCTAAAAAATAAGGGACTGGACAGGACAACTTCTGTTGTACTGTGTTTGATTTTAAAACTGTTACTAGGACTGGACAAACTAGGGGTCAAGGGACTGGACAAAATCAGATATTCTTGTCCCCCACAGAACCATGGAACAACTTTTTGTCCTCGGCACAACTTATCTAAATCAGCAAAATAACATTTTCCCCATCAAGTATCATTCAAGATAAAATTTGTTCAATACCACAAATATTTGTCCTGTGCTGTTCTGTCTTGTACTGTCCTGTACTATTCTGTCCAGTACTTTCATTTTGCAGATCAAACACACCCTATATGTATATGTCACATGTGAATTTACGATTTAAAATTTGCCCAGGCTCTTTAAAAATTCAAACTACGCCACTGGTGTCCCAAATTTACAAATTAAATAAACTTCGAAACAAAATATCCAGCAACCATTTAAACTAGATAATGACTGGATTATGACTGGATAAACTAGATAAATTGGTGGAACATTTAAAATATATAGAGTATGTGATAAAATTGTGACACTTGTTAGGACTAATTAAAGAAATAAAGTTGTTCAAACGCATAAACATTCTTTTCTATTTATTTTTTATATTTAAACTACATGAACTTACAAATATTTCATTTTGCATCTACTTTGTTAACACAACAAACTTTGGCGCACAACCTTCTAATTTTTGCAGAAAAGTAATAGAATGTCATAATTTAAAATAATATTAGTAAAAGAAATAAATGAGATTAATAAAACATTTTTTTTTACATTGGGTGAGTTATACTGACTTTGCCAATTTTTTCTAAATAGATTTCAATTTAGTATTTGTTATTCTAATAATTACAGAATGAAATTTTTCAATGGATCAACTTATCCAAGCATAATCATTTGACACTCCTTAGAGCATCTTCAATGGTGATACTATTATGGGTATCATATATTACTAATAAGCGGGTCATACAATGTCATGGAATTTTTAAGCAATTTATTCATGTTTTGCTCCAATGATAAAAAATTATGCAACTTGTAATGTTTTTATATATATGGAAGAAATTTAATTATGCATACAACAAAATAACAACATTAAATTGATGGTACGGTACCTTAAATAAGATACTTAAATCATATTTTTGATACTCTACATGTCACTTCATCATTGCTCCAATAATAAGAAAAAATAAGATACTCATTATTAACTTATGAAACTCTCTTAAATACTTCTATTGGAGATGCTCTTAGAAAATAGATGCCATGCTTATTGTTGGATTTAAAATTGAAATCATATTAAAGATCACTCATTAATTATTAGATTGTAAGGAACAGTTACGGTCATAGATGGACAGATAATGGTTATATTAAGTTCAACGTGCCGAATGTTAGGGTCAATCCTTAATTTAAGATGGCAGTTGGTTAGTTACAAGCATCACAAACCATTATATAAATGACGCATTATATTACATTTGAGTCGTTAATGTCACGGTTTGTGATGTTTGTAACACATCATAAATTATATTGAATTTAGCATAACCTTTTATCACCCCACCTACCACCGTGATTGTTTCTTATAATCCAATAAATAATGAAATGAATTGCTCTCTGTCTATTTCGGTTTTAAATCAAAGCACAAACATTGCAAGCATTTCTTGAGGAGTGTCAAATGTTGATACTTCCATTAGTCGATCCATTAAAAGTTTCATACTATAATTATTAATAATTAAGAATAATAAAAAAAATGAATAAGAAAAAAAGTTTTTAGATTGATGTTCAATCATTCTCATATAATCTAGTAGTATTCAATATTTCAATAATCATAATCCCTAATCCGAAGTCGAACTTGAACAATAAAGAATTAAGAATTAAAAATACTATAAATCACAAATTTGAAAGAGGATAACAAAAGATATTGTACCATGTGTTTTCATCCAAATAAAGGTTCTCCAAATTTCCCGAGCAACCAGTCTTGTACTATTGTGCATCATTACAAACCAATTTGTTGTACATCTTGCGTTGAGTCTAAAAACTGAAGACAGTCTCTATGCAGCACATATTGCAAAAGCATAACAACCTATTCAACACAGTGGTGAAAAATGGTTCCTGTCAGCCAAGTTTATTAGAGAAAAAAAAAAGTCTCAATCAAACACTATCATGAAAACAAGATAAAGTTGCCATAAGAACATGGTAATTAAATTTCATTAAAGAACAATAAATTTTAAACAAAAGTCTTGCCAACAAGTATCTTAAAAACACTAATTAAAAAAAGTTTTAAAACAAATGTCATGCTAAATTGCTAATAAGTGTGTCTTAAAAGCCCCGGTTAAATAACACAAGAAACATATGAGATAAAAATCTCAAAATGCTCTAGTAAATACACTATCTACATAAACACCAACAACATTTAATTAACTATTTAACTACCTCTAGAAAAGTTTGTTCAAACTTTTGTTTCTTTCTCTCTACGTTTCTAACACAACCAAAACCTATTCATAGTAGGTAGGTGATAGTAGTTTGCAGGAGATGGTGATGAATGGATTTAGCTTAAGATCTATGGCTATACTCTCTACATTTTTGTCTCTATTACTTATTTTCTGTTCTGCCTCCTTTGTTCTCTCCCTCTCATCTAAATTTTTCATTCAATTTATAGTCAAAAATTAGGTTAAGAAATATGGTCAAAGTCTCAAAGGATCCAATGGTTTAGAGAGTAGGCTGAACGTGAAGGCTCAAGTTGCTTACATCACAGTTTCCCTTTTCATGTATTTGTTTCCTATCTTTCTTTACTAAAGTTCTTCTTTGCATATGCGTGTGTTCTATTGTTTGTCGTGAATGAAATGAATTACTATGCATATGATACTACTCTCTCTCTCTCTCTCTCTCTCTCTGTTTTTTTTATAAGAAAAATAAGAACAACAGACAAAACACCGTCTAATTCAGAAATAAAAAAAAGTTCGGACCGCTGAACTGCTCAGACCGGCTTGTTTAACGATTTTCACCGGTTTGCACTTTTTTTTTCCGATTTACTCGCGGGACAATTTTAAGCACTGATCGAATCAGATGCAGGTCCGGTTCCCGGTTTAATCAATTCGACTGGCCGGTCCGGTTTTGACAACCTTAATCTGAACTACCTCATCATCTCCCAAATAATTCATACTACTTGTCCACTTAGTTTCCAATTAAAAGATACTCAAACACTTCAAAACTGTTATTCTCCTAGACCATCCATGAATTTATCACTCAAAATAATCCAATATAAACGTATGTATCTGACCATCAGTCATCAACCTTCTTGCGAGGCGTACTGGAAGATGTAGCTGCATTGATCTCCTCAAAGCTAGATTTCTTCGTGACAACTGTTGATCGACTAACACTCTCACATTCATTTGATGTGCCAAGTTTAAATGGCGTCCTCACCATAAATGACCAAACCGGTCATCTAAAAAATAGAAGCTATGGAGGTGATAGATTGATGACATAGACACATATATTTATGATTATTCGTCGACCTCGAAAACTTCATCATCGAGACTTCCGAGGTCAACCAATAATCATAAAAGTATGTATTTGTGCCATCAATTACCACCTCAATAACTTCTTTTCTGAAGATAACATACATGGTCATTCATAGAGAGGATATCATTTCAATTTGACACATCAAATGAATGTGAGAGTATTAGCCGATCAACGATTGCTGCGAAGAAATATATCTTTGAAGAGAACGACGCAGATGCATCTCACACTACGCCACATAAGGAGGTCGACGATTGATGACACAAATATATATGTTTATGTGAATTATTTTAAGTAATAGATTCATGTACGCGAGGATAACAATTTTGAAGTGTTTGAGTATCTTCTAATTGGAGACTAAGTGGGCAAGCGGTTTGTATCATTTGAGAGAAGACGATTCAGATAATGTAAGTTAAATGTTGGTGTTTTTAAGCTTAGAAAAGGTAATTAAAACCAAACCGGTTGGTCGAACCGGTTGAACCGTGAATGAGACCTGCATTAGGTCCCGTTACCCCATGGAACCGCTGTGTTCATAAACCGGACATTAAACCGTAAAACCCGCACTGAACCAGTGCAAACTGGGAAAACCGGCGATCTAGACCGGTTCGCCAATCCAACAACTTTTATGTAAAATTAAAAATGAACAAAAATCGGTTTCAAAAGTCAGGATAAGAAGGAACGCTTTCACAAATGGAACAAAAAAGCTTAGTAGCTTTCATTTTCAACGAAAAAACGCAGAAATTGTAAAAAGAGAAGAACAAACACAGGAAGAAAATATCATAGATTCATGATAAGAAAATTAAAGTTGATTGTTAGAACAAGAAAGAAAAGTTGAAGTATGGCTGCAAAAAATTTCAATTATTTTTTGTGAAATGAACATGATTTCCTCCTACAAAAAGAATAAAGAATCAGGGTTAGAGTATAAACATTGAGAATATACAGCTGTGATTCATGAAGGTAAATCTATAAGTTAGTACTTAGTACATGTCACTGTAACTCTGTTCAACAGAGGATAGAGCATAAATCGGCTTATTCTTTTGCTTACAAGAGACCCAACTGAAGATAAAGGTGGATCGGGATTCACTTACTTTTGTGCGCCAACTGCAGAGAGTCAAAGAAGATGGTTTTAATCATTAGTAGAGGGAGCTTTGTTTGCGGGAGATGGTGATGAATGAATTTAGTTTAAGATCTATAGCTATGCTCTCTACATTTTTACCTCTATTTCTTATTTTCTGTTTTGCCTCCCTTTGTTATCTCCCTCTCCTCTGAATTTTTCATTCAATTTATAGTCCAAACTTAGGTTAAGAGATATTGTCAAAGTCTCAAAGGATTCTGGTTTCATTTCATCACAGTTTCCCTTTTCATGTATAATATTTGCTTCCTATCTTTCTTTCCTAAAGTCCTTCTGCTGTTTTCCATTTGCAATACTGGTAAGATTAAATTTAAAATTGGTGCCAAAAACTGAATCGGGTCGGATTTAAACTAAAGATGGGTTTATGTGGACAGATGGGTTCGGGTCCAGTTCATTAAAACTAATCCATGAATATCTGAACCGGTATGTTATAAGACGAATCATAAACTAAACTAGTGTCCAGACGAACATATAATGTATATGAATTGTAAACAATAGTTTCGATGTATGTTAATTTTCTATTAAATTGATTTTTGTGTACTTTTAGTTCAATTTAAATAAAAAATTGCATTTAATGGGCATTAGTCTACTTGTAAAAATGGATATTTTATCCTTATGTGCCATTAATTTTACCCATCATAATGAGATATTTTGTGAATGCATCTATAATTCATTTGTGGTTAGGTTGCATTTGGTCAATTTGAAGATTCTAAAATAGGTCGATTTTTTGGCATTGTAATAATAACGATAACGATATCAAGGAACAATTATTGATATGATAAAATCCTTATCTTAGAAGAAGAGTTTAATTTCAATCTCTATCTATAGAATTCTAAACCCCTTTGTGTGTTTGGGTTATAATATCTATGTGCTTGGATTATAATATCTATTAGAATTTAGAACTTGATGTAATTTGGTCTATTTATTTTGGAGATAGTTTTTGTCTTCTTAAGTTATACTCTCTTGTTTTCTTCTATTGTGATACATCTTATGATTTGATTATTTGGTCTTTAATATATCCCTTTGACTAAAAAAAGAGTAAGATGTATAATAATTTATAAATCAAGTATTAGAAAATATAAAAGTTCAAGTTGTCCCATGAACATAGTTCAGTTGGTAGGGACATAACATATTATATTTAGGAACTGAAGTTCAAATGTTGATATGCTTATTTATTTAAATATGAATACATTCATTTATTCACTTATTCAAATTCAAATGTGATCCAGATTTGGTCCCTATATGTACACCAGATTTTCGTTTTAGTCCCTGTATCGAAAATTTTGACAAAATAGTCCCTGTATCGCGCTTTTTTTTTGGCGTTAGTCCCTGGTCGTATTTTCCGTTCAAATTGGTCCAGGTAGCAAGTTTGCCACCTGGACCATGCCACGTGTGCAAAAAAGTTGAGTGACTGGATAACTAAATTATAGGGACCTAAATCAAAATTATAGTCTGATTGAAAGGTTTCTCCCTTTTGAACCCTAAATCCCCAAATTTTTCACAAATTCACAAATGGTATGATTTGTTCTTCTTCTCTGTTCAATTCTTCCCTAAATCCATCTTCAAGCCCATCTTCACCCCCACCACTCTCTCATGTACCTCCTTCTTACCATTCTTCAGCTCCTCACATGCTTTTAGCATTAGGAAATGCTTATTCAACAGTAACACCACCGCTCTCCGATCACGATCATCTTTAAAGAAATCTCAATTTTGCTTCATCTATTGTGAAGCTCGAAAGCAAAAACAACAACAACAACGGTATCCTCAACATCAACAACAACATCAACAGCAACAACAGTAGTGGAAAAAAGAGATACAGAACAAAATTCAGCAAAGAACAAAAAGAGAAGATGTATGGATTTTCTGAGAAACTGGGGTGGAGAATGCAAAAGGGTGATGATGGATTGGTTCAGAAATTCTGCAATGAGATTGGTGTTTCAAGAGGGGTTTTTAAGGTTTGGATGCATAAAAACAAGAACAGTAGTTTGAGAAAGAAATCAGATTCTTCTGATGTTGGAATTGGAAATGGAACAATTGGTAATCAAGGTGATAATAATAAGAACAATGATGGTAACGATGGATCTAACAACAATGTGATTCATATGAATGAAGATGCTTGTGTTAATGTTCGTGTTATTTCATCTGTTGATGGTTTAGGGAAGAATTGAAGTATTGAACAGAGAAGAAGAATAAATCATACCATTTGTGAATTTGTGAAAAATTTGGGGATTTAGGGTTCAAAAGGGGGAAACTTTGCAATCAGACTATAATTTTGATTTAGGTCCCTATAATTTATTTATCCAGTCACCAACTTTTTTGCACACGTGGCATGGTCCAGGTGGCAAACGGTTTGCCACCTGGACCAATTTGGACGGAAAACACGACCAGGGACTAACGCCAAAAAAAAAAGCGCGATACAGGGACTATTTTATCAAAAATTTTGATACAGGGACTAAAACAAAAATCTGGTATACATACAGGGACCAAATATATGTATAAACATTTTTTTTTTGACAGAATACACACACTAAATGAGAAAGCCAAAAATGAGTATAAGATGTAATATAGCATAGAAGGAATTGGGCTTGGCCCAAAATGATTTGTAGGCTTGGACCAAACACACACAAAAGCAGCCATAATAAAACAAAAAAGAAATAATAATTATTAATTACAAGTCATAAATAAACGTGTGCTTTTGTCTTGTCTGCCTAAATATATGGTCAGAAGTTCGATTCATGACTCATATGTATGCAAGAAATTCGATTGAGAGGATATAATCCACTTTTTGTGTTCTACAAATTTTTCGATGGAGATTAGTTATTGCTAACGGTGGTAGAAACTTCGTACTAATATATCGTGGTAACCTAAAAAAACTAAGATGTGTTTGTCCTTTTCTTTCCTAATGCCCACAAACATATACACAAAAAATCTCATACTATTTCATTAAATGCATAATTCTTGTTGTTTCCATGGCTTCCCAACTTCACTTTTTTATAATTTTGTAGTTACATTAGTTGGTAGTTGAAAAAATAGTTTGCAGTTAACTGATGAGATAGATACTTATTTATGGACACAAAATTCTACCAAGGTACTTCTTCTTTCTTACCAACTACTTGACACTTGCTACTATGAGAAAAGACGAATGAATCCCCCTGGATGTAAGATGCTTTAAAAATATATTTATATGGAAGTCCAAGTCTCACTTTACATGCTGATTTTGTAAAATTAAATTAGATTCAACTCAAAATTCTAAAAATAATATAATTAAATTTTTTATCATTATGATTGTACTGTTAACTTGTAAGTGTTGAACTTACCTTGTTCTAGACAAAAAGATTCAATGATGCACATATGCGGTTGGAAACAATAATTATATATGTAACTGGGGCCAAGGTTAAATGATGGATGGATGATACCCCATAAGTTGGATAGAGGACTAGAATTGTGAACACTTTGATAGTGACTTGAACTTGAACACTTTCCATATTTTTAGGAGAAAATGAAGAATTTCGATCTAATTTAGTGGTCGAAATTGTTTAAAAGTATTTTATTATTTGATAATTTGAGCTGTTTGATTTCAAATTTATCAAAATCACATTAAGTCATCGTAATTTCTGCAAGAGATCAATTACAACACCGAAACAGAAAATTTGGAGATGTCTTTTAAAAAGATTTGACACCATATATTTTTCAGTTGTAGTATGTTGATCATTTAATTTGATGTAAAAGTAGTGTACTATCAAAAAAAGACATGATTTAAAACTTAAAGATGATGAATATGCATAAGAATAGGAAAACTCTAATTAAGTCACACAAGAATAATATGCAATGTGCAGTACAAAATAAGAAGAATGAATATACAATTGCATCATTTACTAATAAGTTAATAATAACTCTCTTTACAAGATAAAAATGTCTATAAGGTTGACACATTTTCCTTAACATATGGTCTCATTGAAATTAAATTAATTATGAACCTTAGGGAGAAAGAATATTAAGAAAAGACACACGAGTATTAATAAGGTGCTTAAACAAACAATCCAATCCATTTTCAAGACCTTCAATTACAACTACAATAGCTTCAATCTCTTTATGTGCACATTGAATCTTCTTAACCTCATCAAAATCCTTGTTTGTGTCATCAATAACCATTAATCTATAAAGTGCTAAATCCACTTTTTCCAACTCATTAATATTTTCCATTTGATTGTTGCAATCAAACACACCTTTCTTCATAAGTACTCTTGACACAAATCTCCACTTATTATTAACCTTTGACTTGAATATTGGTGAAGCAAGAAATTCCACTAGTGATTGAAAAATAGAGCTTGTGATCAAACTTACTTCTCTAAAAACTCTCACAATTGAAGAAATATGATGATTAACATCTAAAGGAAATAACCCTCCAAATGATCCATCAATTTCCTTCAATAAAATCAAAGATTTTGTGCATGATTTTCTCATTCTTCTTCTTAGACACCAATATGAAGATACATAACTTTCAATAACAAATTCACCATATTTTCTTCTTCTAAGTGCTGATTGAAGCTCTTGAAAAATTCCTTTCATTAACATGATGGAATCTCTAGTTTCTCCCAATATGTCTAAGAATCTAACGGGGCAATCTAGTAATTCATCAACCCATTTTTCCTTTTGGTGAGAATATAGTGCTTGTTGAGTCATTGCTAATTTCAAAAAATCTTCCATGCACTTGTAAATATTTACAAGGACATAAAGACCAAAACAAATAGTTTCTACCTTTGATGAAGATGTTGATGATGACATTTCTTCATATGATTTAAACTTGTTTAGCTCTTCTTCAATTCTAATTGTGCTTGGATGTGATCTTGTTGGTAAGCTAATAGACCTAATACCATATCTTGAACAAGATTGCTTAGGTGAAAGGGTAGCCATAGTTGAAATTTTCATCATAGTAGAAGGGTGCTTATGCTCATATGTATATATAACAAGTGTTTGTTGATATTCTAGGCATGTGTGGAGAAGGGAAAGAATAAAGGATATTGTAAATATCCTTTTTCATTATGGTGCCAATTGGATTGTATATATAACATGTGATACACATATCAAATACATCCAACAACAATTTAAGAAAATAAAAATGATTGAATTGGTGGAATTTAATTCAAGATTACTTAAATTTTTAGGTTTAATAGTTTAATTTTTTCATTAAAAAGTTAAAATTTGTATTGTCCAATCTTAATCTGACAACTATCTATGTATTTGACTGTGTGGCTAACGCAATTAAGACTGCAGACGATCTAAGTCATGTGACTATACGTATGTGTCAATGTTTATACAAATATCACAAACGTCTTTGATATAAAGTATACGTGATAAAAAATATTTAATGGACACATTATTTTATATATTTGCGCCACATCTTATTAATGCGCGAGTGTACAAAAAATGTGTCCATGTATCATTAATGTGACTTTTCTATATTGTTGTCATTTGTCACATTCTCCACCAACAATACAATTAACCACATACTTTAAATGGAAAGTTGGAAATTAAACTCTCTTCGTGTTTTTGTCAAAAAAAAAAAAATCTCTTCGTGTTACATATGTTGCATAATGAATCTCACACAGCTTAATCGGCTGGCTAATAAAAATTCATTCCATGTCTATGTCTCTAAAATCTTGATGTCTTCATTGAACCTAATTCACTGTTTGTTCATAGTACTCTTGAATTGTTCCAATCATCATGAAGGTCGGTTGCATTGAGCTATAGGATTCAAGATATGGTAAATCTAGGATACAATATATTTTTTGAGATTTTGTTTTGTCATTTTGTTTGGAATTTATGGTTAGAAAATGAGAAAGAATAAAAAATACTTTTATACTGCAAGAATGATACGTCAATGCATTGTCCCTTTTGAGGATTGTAACGTGTTCTCGTGAGTATAAAGTGAATCAGAAAAATAACGTAGGGAAAAAAATATTTAAGTTGAATCGGTTCCAATAAAATAAGTTAAAAAACAATGAAAATGAAATCATAAAGGTGAAGTACTTACTTTGGAGTTTAACTAAGTCTATATTTCCGTCAAAAAAAAAACTAAGTCTATATTTGGTTTTGCGAACTATAAAATAAAATAAAAATTATAGAAAAAAATTGATTTTGATTTTGATTAAAATAAAATAATTTATGTTTGAATAATAAAAATGAATTGACAAAAAAGTTTGAATATAAAAATTAATTAGAGAATCAAAAATTACAATTTTTAACTTCAAATTAAATCAATTCTAGAAGCAAAATCAATTATATTTTAAATAAATCAAAATATCATAATCAATTCTACAACTCTATGGGTGTGTTTGTTTCAGCTTTTTTTTCAAAAAAATCTATTTTTTTGATAAAAAAATCATTTTTTTCATTTTACTTGTGTTTGTTTCAGATTTTATAAAAATCATTTTTCTCTTCAAAATGAAAAGCTATTTTGAATAGCTTTTTTTAAAATCTATTTTTTTAAGAACATGAACCATGTGTTTGTTCTCAAAAATGATTTTTCTAATTATAAACAAACACAAAACAACTTTAGATTTTTTTCAAAATCTCTACAAAATAAATCATTTTTTAAAAATAGATTTTTTTCAAAAAATCTATTTTATTTTAATCTCAAACAAACACACCCTATATCAATATAGTCTTTTAGACAAAATTCAGAAGTTCTTTTGTATTTTTATATTAACTTATATTAAAATAAATTTAAATTTTAAATAAATTTTGTCTAAAGAATATTAATATTCGAATGATGTACATTGGGTAAAATTTACCATCAGTAAAATAACATGTAAATTACTACATGATAAATTACGGAATAGATTACGAAATAAATTACTAGAATTCGAACCATAATATACCGAATTCTAATCACTACATGACAAAAAAGCATGTAAATTATGGCCGACTACTATTCATTACTCTCTAATTTTTAGGAAAGAGACCTTAGTTTAGAATTCAGAACGAGTTCTAACATCTAATAATTTTAGATTCTTCCCAAACATAATTGCGAAATATCAAATATTAATTCTTCCAACTAAATTCACCGTCGATCAAAATTAACTATTTATTTTTCTTCTCACAATTGCTAACTTCAAAAGTTTGACCTTGAATGCAACCCAAAGTTTGACCTTGGATTGGTACTTCTAATAGGCTACAAAATCTCCCAATGGTGCATATCTGCCGGCCCCCAAAACAATTCTTTTTTTTTTGGTCAGGCCCCCCAAAACAATAATATTCTGTCTTGGAATCTGGACAAGATGTGTTCTAAAATCATTAATTCAGGAATGTAATAAGTTGGAATCTTAGTTTTGGTGTACTGGTCGTCCGCGGAACATATTACGATTGTAGTTTTAGTTAGTTGGTGTTCCAATTCTCTATCTTGTTTACAAAGTATATAACGAATGTTGTTGTCTTGAATTACAAGGGTTGAGTATTTCTTCTATTTTTTATAATTCAAATTTTACTTATAAAAAAAATTAATTCAAGGAACATTAAATTCCATCAAATACTTCTAACTAATAATAAATATTACTAATGAAATAATTTTTTCAACTATAATGGTAATGACTTTTTCTTTTAATTTCAAGTAAAGGGCTATAGTATGACTTTTCCATTAGTGAGCTAATGATCATTGAAAGAGTTTCTATTTCAAGTAAAGGGTTTCTATTTCAACTATCCAAATCTATATGCTACCCCTTGAACATAGTTACTCTATCATAGGGTTCTATTGAGTTCGGCTATAGAGTGTTACACTGTCTTTTAAATACTCTATTTTTAACTCATTGATATTCTTGTGGATCATTCACTTTGAAAATAGATATTTGAAATTTGAAAATAGATCCATATAAAATAACGAGACCTAAATAATTATTAACAAATTAAAAAAAGAGTATTAAAAGAGAGTATTTTATACTAGCATTCCTCATAGTACAAAATATGATTCTAATTCATTAGAAAACATGCATGTGTTAATTTGATTGGAGTTTATCCACTTGTAGGATCAGAGACTGCGAGTTTCAGTGTTGGACAGGCGGCACTCAAGGCCGCTTCAAGCAAAGTGACAAAACATGAAAAAAACGTGTTCTGACAATCAATATGCTTTTATACCTTTTGCTTTTGACATTTTTGGCTTTTTAGCTCCAGATGCTGTTAATCTTTTAGATGGAGTTCAAAAAGTCAGGCATAACAAGCGAAGTGGTTTTGCAATTCAAAAAGGAATAGAGACGCAGCTTGTTGCCCATTTACCTTCGATACATATATATATATATATATATATATATATGGGGTTTGCTAACTTCCTCCCATGTGGGAGGAAGTTAGCAAACCTCCACCCAAAAATTACTGCGGCCCCCCCCAGAATTTGCTGCGCGCGCCCCCCCCACCCTTATTACTAGCGCGCGCCCCCCAGTTACTCGCGCGCCCCCCCAAACTTCAGTTGCTCCGCGCGCCCCCCACTTTGCTGTGCGCGCCCCCCACCCCCCATTACTGCGCGCGCCCCCCCACCCACACCCCCAACTTTTTTTTTTTTTGTGATGTTTTTTAAAAACTTTTTTTTGTTGTTTTTTGTTCATTTGAAGTAATTTTTTTTTAGGCAATTTGAAGTACATATTATAGGAAATTGTATACTTATTTTTTTGTTCATTTGAAGTACATATTTTTTTTGTTCATTTGAAGTGCAATTTTTTTTTTAGTTTTTCGTTGTTTATATATCTTTATTTTAATTTAAAATTGTATACTAAAACATGTACTTTAACATAAAAATTATTTAGTGGAGCAAAAATAGTTTTGACATACTAATAATAATTTAACAATAAAATGGTTTTTTCTATTTTAGGGTAACGAAACCATTAGACCATACTAATGGTTTCAGTTTATAACGTCTTAAAACCATTAAACAATGTTTATGGTTTCAAAGATTTATTTTATGATGTCAGTCATAATCATAATTTAAAACTATTTAACAATAATAAATTCATTGTCCTTTTATCTTTAGAAACCATATCATCTTGTTTTAATATTTGACTCAATTTTTTTTTTCTATTTTAGGGTAACGAAACCATTAGACCATACTAATGGTTTCAGTTTATAATGTCTTGAAACCATTTAACAACATTAATGGTTTCAAAGATCTATTTTATGATTTCAGTCATAATCATTATTTAAAACTATTTTACTATAATATTTTCATTGTTCTTTTACTTTATTATAAACCATATAATCTTGTTTTAAAATTTTACTCAAATTTTTTCTATTTTAAGATAACGAAACCATTAGACCATACTAATGATTTCACTTTATAACGTCTTGAAACCATTTAACAATGTTTATGGTTTCAAAGATTTATTTTATGATTTTAGTCATAATCATTATTTAAAAATATTTTATAATAATAATTTCATTGTTCTTTTACTTTATTATAAACCATATCATCTTGTTTTAAAATTTTACTCAAATTTTTTCTATTTTTGGATAACGAAACCATTAGACCATACTAATGGTTTCAGTTTATAACGTCTTGAAACCATTTAACAATGTTTATGGTTTCAAAGATTTATTTTATGATTTCAGTCATAATCATTATTTAAAACCATTTAACAATAATAATTTTATTGTCATTTTATCTTTATTAGAAACCATATCATCTTATTTTAATATTTGACTATAATTTTATTTATTTAGGGTATCGAAACCATTAGACCATACTAATGATTTCAGTTTATAACGTCTTAAAATCATTAAACAATGTTTATGGTTTCAAAGATCTATTTAATTAAAATTTAATTAAATAAAAAATTTTACAATTTTTTTTTAAAAAAAGATTATAAAAAAAAAATGAAGGTGGAGAGGAATGTATTTTAAATAACTAAAGGGGTTTTGTGGGGGGGGGGGGGGGGGGCGAAAAGTAAATATGGGGGCTCATATGAGTAATTATGAGGGTTTTATAGTCAATTTGTAATGGGAGGATGCTTGCTAACTTCCTCCCACATGATTTTAGGTGGGAGGATGTTAGCAGCCCCCTATATATATATATATATATATATATTTATTAACAAACTTTTTTTAGTTTCAAAAAAAAAATCATTGGTAACTGCATAACTAACAAACATTTTATACCATATGCTCCATTCTATTGACTCTAATGTTACCCATGTGGGACTCAAATAACATGGACTGATTCATTCAATCTAATCTTTAGAGGGAAAAACAAAAAAGACCAATGTTGGGTTTATAAATTTATACATTAACTCACATTTGCCGCATCCATGCATATTGCAGTTGTGTAATCCGGATATATATATATATATATAATTGAGGTAGTTTTAGGTAGATAATACTATTACACAAAATCTCTTACAGAAACCAATGAAACCTTTCTCTATTATGTTTTTGTAGAACAGGTCTTTTTAAAATTAACTTTGAGACCAAATCATTATTAAAAGAGCCGAAATATAAGACAAAAATTTGTTGTTTCTATTTCATTGTGTCACTATTGAATTGTATATACAATGTTCATATGCAAATTAACTGTGCAAAATTTTCTAATCCTCAGCTGATCTCTAAGATAGAGTAACTATGTTCAAAAGACAAACTCTAGTTTTAACTTAACGCCTAAATACATTCTCTAAACCATTTTCTATCATTTCAATCGCATTCTCCAAAGCCTCAAATTTTTCATGTGTAGCATGCATCTTGGAAACATTAGAACCTTCACTTAAAATGGTTCTCAGAGATGCTTCCACACACTGCAACTCATTGAAATTCTCTTCACATGATATTGTCCTCTTGTGCATCAAATTTGTAACTTTGAACCATTTGGTAGCCTTTGACTTTGATGAAGAACCAACCAAGAATGAAAAAATGGATTGAAAGATAGACATGCTCATTACTATGACCTCTCTAAGAACTCTTATAACAGAAACAACTTCTTGATCTTGATTCAAAAGTGGTGAAGCTCCAAATTTGCTTTCCATGTGTTTTAAAGATGTGATCAACTTTGTGATATTCTTTTTCATCTTCTTTGTGAAGAAGTTATATTCAGCTACGCTTGTTTCAATGCTTGAATCTCCATTTCTCCTTCTAAGAGAAGAGTGAAGAGATTGAACATTTTCCTTAATTTGTAACATGGTATCTCTTGTGATGCCACATACATCCAAAATTCTAACTGAACCATCCAACAACTCTTCGACGAATTTTTCACCTTGATTGTGAGAAATAGCCTTTTGTGTTGATGTCATGTTCAGAAGATCTTCCAATGAAATATATAAATCTTCAAGATAGGAAAGGCCATTGATAATTGAATTAGAAGTGGATGTTGATGTAGCTTCCCATGTCTTGATTTTGCATAGCTCTTGTTCTATTCTTGTTGAGCTTGGATGAGATACAGAAGGAAAACTGTTTGATCGAACATGGTATTTGCTTTCCATATTTCTCTTTAATTTGTTGTTTGTTTCTTTTTTCTTCTAAGATAATTGTAAACCTCAATGTTTGTGTGATGTTACCAAGTGCTTGAATCTCTATTTATATAAGAGCTAGCTATTCATGAAAGTGGTTGATAATTATTGATTTCATATATAATAAGGATATAAAATAGGTATCCCTTGTTAATGATGGTGTAGAGCATGTGGTGCCTACATGAATTTTCCTTTAAATATGGTAGGCTTGTTACATGATTGTCCAATATTGTGAATATGTAAATGAAATTGCATGTGATATTCTGCTAGATTTTATGAATATTGAAATGAATTTGAGCGAAAGATGAGTCACTGGCATGTCTTTCTAGTGTTGGCAATCACAAAACATCATTAGTCATCAATTAGTTTGCCTATTGCCTATTCTGCTGCCACATTTCATTCATCATTTGAATTATAAAATTGTTGTTGCATATTGCTCTGAGATGTGTGCTTTGGATTGTCTCAATATGAAAGACATGCAGGCTACAATGTGTTGTTTAATAAGGTTGAGATCCATAACTTATTATGATATAGAAAAATGTACAATAATTGACTTGACATTTAAGTTTAAGTTTATTACAAATCAGAAAACAAATTGATGAGAATATTAGTAGGTCATTAGGAACGTGTGTGGGCAAGCACAAGTGGATTTTTGCCTCAAAGTGAAGAGAATATTGTATTGGTTAGGGTCTGGTACAAATAAGCAAAGTATGAGCAAATTGTAAGTTAAAGATTTAAACATAGAATTGGCAGCATCTGAATTGGTAGGGTTAAACCTTTTTTTTATCATATCTTGAAAAACTCTAAGTAAAAACTTCAAAGGTGGAATGCATTGGATTTTCTGCTGTAGACATCAACTTAAACATACTTTTAATCGCATTCACACTTTCTTCGATCCAATTACATTCCGTTCAAAATTTCTTCTGGAGACATTCATCATTCTATAAGCCTATATTTACAAATAGGAAAACTCAAGGTAGAGATTGGAAAAGTAGCAACCCCTCCTGCACTTATTTAGCAGGATGCACACAGATGATAAACAGAGAAAATTACTTCTTAGTGAATAGTAATATGATAATAATGATAAAAAAAATACATAACACTTGTGGATGATATAGTAACACATGGAATTTTTAGTGTGTGATCTCTTCTATAACAATCCCTTTCTTAACAACTGATAACTTTGAAACTCGGCTTTTTACTAATTTCTAAAGAACTAAAAAATTGAAATTTTAATTGGAAGGGGCCGCGCGAACGCAGGCCCCCACAGCAACAAATAATGATGTAGGCTGTTCTACTTGAGAACACCTTAGGCTAGCACCCCTCCTAAGTGCAATGGAGGTCACTTGCCTAGGCCATGGACCTTAATGATCATCCATAGACCCCATCCAGGTAAGTATGTTGCAACGTCTCATATACTTTTCTTTTATACCACATTTTCCATACTATTCACTCTAATATTTCCAATGTGGGACTCAGACAACATTGGACTGATTCACTCTATAGAGGAAAAACAAAAACGTCTAACTTCCATAACACAAAATTGCAGCCAATGTCGAATTTATAAATCTACACACTAACGCACATTTTCCGTCTCCATTAGGATCCAAATTGTATATGTAAACACATTGTATAGATAATTTTGGGTAAAATCATCTTGGTCTTACCAATTAGTACTAACTTTGTGTAGAAGTAAAGCAGGCCTTCATGTCTTTCTCAAAAGCTCTTACAGAAACCAATGAAACCTTTTGCTCATTGATTTCGTCATTTTCCCTCAATAATTTTTGTAGAACAGATATTTATGTGTTTGAAATTTCAATTATTATCAAAATTAACTTTGAGATTGAATCTTATACATCTTTCATATCGATGTTTTATATCTGAGATAAAAGGACACATTTGATTATGTTAAGAGAATTTGTTTCAATTCCACCAACAGTGTGCATATCTAGTCTATGCTGCTACCAAGTGCTTTATCATTTTGGTTCTTAAGTTTGTTATTTTTAGGTAAAGAATATGATAATTCATAATATCAAACCATAGAGATATATTGTAACTTCAAATTGAAAACTAAAAGACGAGAAATATAGAACAAATATTTGTTGTTTCTATTCCATTGTATTACTATTGAACTGTATACATTGTATTGTATTTATGTACAAATTGTATGTGCAAAAATTTTCAATCCTCAAGAGATCTCTAAGATTGAGTCATGATGTTCAAAAGAGAGACTCTAGTTTTAACCAAACGCCTAAATACACTCTCCAACCCATTTTCTATCATTTCAATTGCATTCTCTAAAGCCTCAATTTTTTCATGTGCATCTTGCATCTTAGAAACATTAGAACCTTCTCTTAAAAGGGTTCTCAAAGATGCACCACACACTGCAATTCGTTGAAATTCTCCGTGTTCTCTTCACATACTACCTTCTTATGCGTCAACTTTGCCACTTTCAGCCATTTGGTTGCCTTTGACTTTGATGCAGGTCCAACCAAGAAAGACAAAATTGATTGAAAGATAGACATGTTCATTACTATGACCTCTCTAAGAATTCTTATAACGGAAACAATTTCTTGATCTTGATTCAAAAGTGATGAAGCTCCAAATTTACTTTCCATATGTTTTAAGGATGCGATCAACTTTATGACATTCTTCTTCATTTTCTTTGTGAAGAAGTTATATTCGGCTACGCTTGTTTCAATGCTTGAATCTCCCTTTCTCCTTCTAAGAGAAGAGTGAAGTGATTGAACATTTTCCTTAATTTGTAACATGGTGTCCCTTGTGATGCCACATATATCCAAAATTTTCACTGAACCATCCAACAACTCTTCCACAAATTTCTCACCTTGATGGTGAGAAACAACCTTTTGTGTTGATGCCATATTTAAAAGATCTTCCAATGAAATATACAAATCTTCAAGATAAGAAAGGCCATTGATAATTGAATCAGAAGTGGATGTTGATGTGGCTTTCCATGTCTTGATTTTGCATAGCTCTTGTTCTATTCTTGTTGAGTTAGGATGAGATTCAGAAGGAAAACTATTTGAGCGAACATGGTACTTTGTTGCCATTTTCTCTTTAATATGTTGTTTGTTCTTTTTTTTTCTAGGTTAAGAATGTAAAGCTCAATGTTTGTGTGATGTTACAAAGTGCTTGAACCTCTCTTTATATAAGAGCTACTGATGAAACTGGTTGATAATTATTGATTTCATATAATATAATAAGGATATAAAATAGGTATCATTTGTTAATAATGGTGGAGCATGTGGTTCCTACATGAATTTTCCTTTGAATATGGTAAGCTTGTTACATGTTTCTCCAACATTGTGAATATATTAATGAAATTGCATGTGATATTCTGCAAGATGCTATGAATATTGAAATGAATTTGAGATGAAAGATGAGTCACTGGCATGTCTTCTTAGTGTTGGCAATCAGAAAACATCATTAGTCATCAATTATTTTGCCAACTCTGCTGCCACATTACACTCATAATTGCAATATTAAAATAAAAATTATATATAATTGATATTGTTGTTTGTTTTTTGATCATGTTCAATAGCATTTGGATCTCAAATCCATTTCAATACCATTATGGCATGTATAATAATGCACAATGTTTTGCACAACTGTTACAAGCTTACCAAATTCTAAGAAAAGCATATGTAACTACCACATGCATGCTCAAATTTTTAATGAAGCATGAATTATTTGATAATTGCTAATATATATAGTGTGTCAAATTTTCAAGCACTTCACTATTCTATGTAAGTTTGATGCATATGGTAATGGTATTCAATGAGTTGCAGTGTGTGATACCATTTTTAAGAAATCTTATAAATGATAATATCAATATGTTGCGAAGATTAAGGATGAACTCAGTAACATACAACCAAAATCACAGTTCATATGATAAACAGAAACTTAATATGTTGCGAAGATTAAGGATGAACTCAGTAACAATGCAGTGCAGAAGCAGAAGCAGAAACAGAAACTCGCAGCAGTAAAAACAGAATGCAAATATTAAATAGTGCAGTCACCATATAGCAGAAACACAAGAACAAAATAAGGCATGCAGAAACAGAAAAATAATGCAGAATTGCGATTATGCAGAAATTGAACTGCAGAAACAGAAATGCAGAAACATTAAAACAACAATTATAACAAGAAAGAGATGAGAATAATTGTACACACAAGATTGATTACTTGATCCTTTACTCAACAATAAAAAATGGAGTTCCATATTTTTATTTCTCTCTAATTTCCCTTTTCACTCACGGTGACTTCTCTATTTTTGTTGAAACTACAACAAAATAATCGGCGCACTCACTACTATCGGTCCTTTTTTTTTGGCCAATTTTGACCCTCTCCGGATTAACTAGTCCTGGCATTACGAAATATATGCATGTTCATATATACTTCAAACTCATCATCTTGGTTAACCAATCCTTATTATACGAAATGTGTGTTTTATTACTCATTCCTGTCATTCATTGACTCTAAATCTCTTCTGATTTTTTTTAATGTTTTGATTGTTTACGTTTTAATGGTATCGTTCTAATTAGCCAATCCGGACATGCAAAAAAGTGTCTGGATGGTTGGATTTCGTACTTTTCTGTATCGAATATTGCTTATGTAACTTATTTTCTGGTTGAATATATATTTTCATTTAGTGATTGTGTCTTGGTGCTGGAATTCATTATTTGTTGGCTACATCATCTTGATTTTCTAAAGGAAACTAAAAGAAATTAATGGTACCAAAATATAGAGTATAAAGCTTTCATTGTATTTGATGAAATGTATACTATGTATATATACAAGTTGATGAAACAAAAATTATCCAATCCTCAATAAATCCTTAAAATTTGGATTCTTTAAAGGATTTGGATATAAAATTATGACACAATACACTATTGAGTCATGATGTTTAATAGACAGACTCTAGTTTTGACCAAACGCCTAAATACACTCTCTAAGCCATTTTCTATCATTTCAATTGCATTCTCTAAAGCTTCAAAATTTTCATGTGTAGTCTGCATCTTGGTAACGTCAGAACCTTCACTTAAAAGGGTTTTCAAAGATGCATCCACACACTGCAATTCATTAAAATTCTCTTCACATGATGCTATCCTTCTATGCATCAACTTTGTCACTTTCATCCATTTGGTTGCCTTTGACTTTGATGCAGATCTAACCAAGAAAGACAATATGGATTGAAAGATAGAAATGTTCATTACTATGACCTCTCTAAGAACTCTAATAACAGAAACAATTTCTTGATCTTGATTCAAAAGTGAAGAGGCTCCAAATTTACTTTCCATGTGTTTTAAAGATGTGATCAACTTTGTGACGCTCTTCTTCATTTTCTTTGTGAAGAAGTTATATTCAGCTACGCTTGTTTCAATGCTTGAATCTCCCTTTCTCCTTCTAAGAGAAGAGTGAAGAGATTGGACATTTTCCTTAATTTGTAACATGGTGTCTCTTGTGATGCCACAAATATCCAAAATTTTCACTGAACCATCCAACAACTCTTCGACGAATTTCTCACCTTGAATGTGAGAAATAGCCTTTTGTGTTGATGTCATGTTCAAAAAATCTTCCATTGAAATATATAAATCTTCAAGATAGGAAAGACCAATGATAATTGAATCAGAAGTGGATGTTGATGTGGCTTCCCATGTCTTGATTTTGCATAGCTCTTGTTCTATTCTTGTTGAGCTAGGGTGAGATACAGAAGGAAAACTGTTTGATCGAACATGGATCTTTGTTGCCATTTTTTTTTCTTTTTTTTCTTTCTCTAAGATAAATGTAAAGCTCAATGTTTGTTTCTGTGATGTTACTAAGTGCTTGAATCTCTCTTTATATAAGAGCTAGCTATTCATGAAATTGGTTGATAATTATTGATTTCATATAATATAATAAGGAAATAAAATAGGTATCATTTGTTAATAATGGTGAAGCATGTGGTTCCTACATGAATTTCCCTTTGAATATGGTAAGCTTGTTACATGTTTCTCCAACATTGTGAATTTGTTAATGAAATTGCATGTGATATTCTGCAAGATGCTATGAATATTGAAATGAATTTGTGGTGCAAGATGACTCATTGGCATGTCTTCCTAGTGTTGGCAATCAGAAAACATCATTAGTCATCAACTAGTTTGCCTATTCTACTGCCACATTACATTCATCATTTGAATTTTAAAATTGTTGGTGCATTTGCTCTGAGATGTGTGTTTTGAATTGTCTCAATATGAAGGACATGCATACTACAATGTATTGTTTTAATAAGCTTGATGAGATCCAGAACTTATTATGATATAGAAAAATGTACAATCATTGAAGTGACATTTAAGTTTATTACAAATCAGAAAACAAAATGATAAGAATATTATAGGTCTTTAGGAACGTGTGTGCGCACAAGTGGATTTTCGCTTCAAAGTGAGCAAAATATGAGAAAATTGTAAGTTAAAGATTTTTAGTTTTAGAATAAAAAATAAAATATTGAACGTAAGTTGTAGGACTTTACCCCAATGGGAGTCCTTCCAGAAATTCTCGAAGGCTTGAGGAGACCCCAAGCCTAAGAGGGGGTTTGGAAATAGTTTTCAACCAGCAATAGACGCGCCTCAGTTAGTACCTCATTAGCTGCGTCATTGCCCCAAGCGCAAAGATGGTTTGAAAACATGGACTAGGCTGCATTTTATATAACCTCATGCTCATCTAATTCCTCTTATTAGCAATGTGGGACAAATTTTGCTGCTAAGTCATCACTCTTTGCCTCTCATTTTAACCTTAGATTTTATCCTAAAAAAATCTTTAAACATAGAATTGACAGCATCTGAACTGAATTGGTAGGGTTAAACCTTTGTTTATCATATCTTGAACAATTGTAAATGAAAACTTCAAAGGTGGAATGCATTGGATTTTCTGCTGTAGACATCAACTTAAACATACATTTAATTGCATTCACATATTTCTTCCAATTACATTTTGTTTTCTTCAAATGTGGAATTTTTATTGTGTGTTCTCTTCTAACATAGTGATGAATATCACAATCCCTTTCTTAACAATTGATAACTTTGAAACTCTACTTTTCTAAAGAACTAAAAAAATTGAAACTTGAAATGGAAGGGGCCGCGCGAACGCAGGCCCCCACAGCAACAAATAATGATGTAGGCTGTTCTACTTGAGAACACCTTAGGCTAGCACCCCTCCGAAGTGCAATGGAGGTCACTTGCCTAGGCCATGGACCTTTATGATCATCCATAGACCCCATCCAGGTAAGTAAGTTGCAATGTCTCATATACTTTTATTTTATACCTCTTGCTCCATGCTATTCACTCTAATATTTCCGATGTGGGACTAAAGCAACATTAGTAACTATGCAATCTTTTTGAATATTAGATGTAGTGGAGTCCTATTACTATTAGTAACTATGCAATCTTTTTGAATATTTCACATATTGATTGTTTCTTATTACTGGAATTCAATCATTATCTTGATTTTCTGTATTATTTTGCTACTAAGTGCTTAAGTTTTAGATACACCTTTTATTGATGATTATGTTAAGAGAACTAGTATATGCTGCTACTAAGTGCTTGAACATATCTAGTGCTGAAGTTTGTTGTTTTTAGCCAAAGAATACAATAATTCATAATTTCAGACCATAGAGATATATTGTAACTTCAAATTGAAAAATAAAAGACCAGAAACAAAATCTTCGAACCATGGATAGAAAGATAGACATGTTCATTACTATGACCTCTCTAAGAACTCTTGTCACAGAAACAAAATCTTGATCTTGATTCAAAAGTGAAGAAGCTCCAAATTTACTTTCCATGTGTTTTAGAGATGTGATCAACTTTGTGACACTCTTCTTCATTTTCTTTGTGAAGAATTTATATTCGGCTACACTTGTTTCAATGCTTGAATCTCCTTTTCTCCTTCTAATAAAAGAGTGAAGTGATTGAACATTTTCTTTAATTTGTAACATGCGTCTCTTGTGATGCCGCATATCGCACACATCCAAAAATTTCACTGAACCATCCAACAACTCTTCCACAAACTTTTCACCTCGATGGTGAGAAATGGCCTTTTGTGTTGATGTCGTATTGAGAAGATCTTCAATATAAGAAATGCCAATGATAATTGAATCAGATGTCGATGTTGATTTGGCTTCCCATGTCTTGATATTGCATGGCTCTTGTTCTATTCTATTGGTACTTGCATGACATATTTCTCTTTAATTTGTTGTTTTTTTTCTAAGAAAATTGTGAAGCTCAATGTTTGTGTGATGTTAACAAGTTCTTGAATCTCTCTTTATATAAGAGCTAGGTGATAATTAACATAATGTAAAATAATAAGGAAATAAAACAGGTAGCGCTTGTTAATCATGTGGTGCCTAGTGGATTTCCCTTTGAATATGGTATGCTTGTCACATATCTACCCAACATTGTGAATTTGTTAATGAAACTGCATGTTAATTCTGCAAGATGCTATAAATACCGAGTATATCCAAGAGGACTCAAACTTCTAGGACCAAGAATCCGCAGACAAGAAAAAAGGCATTGAATCCAGTATCCAACAACGCTAGAAGTCCACCAAAGAGCTTAACAAGTGTTCGAACTCTAGTACGCATAGTTTTTAACAAAGTAATCATAATCGGATCGGTGATCAAATTGGCGTGCTTATTTATTTAAGGTTTGACGGGTTGAATCAGAGTTCAACCAAGATCAAACCTTTTTTAATTAATTATATAGTTTTTTATTTTCTATTTTTTATAATATGTAAAATAATATTAAACGAAAAATTACTTATATTCATAATTTTATACTAATAAAATCACATTAATATCAAATTATTAAATATTTTATACATTTTTACTATTGTTTGGTTTGCTATTTTTAATAATTATACAATATTATTAAAGTAACCAAATTACTAGTAGTAATCCAACCAATTTTTTTACTAGTAATAATCGTAAACAAAAATAAAGTAGTAATAGCAATTTTTATTTGGGTCAATGGAAAAGAAACTTATTGTTAACCCAAGTCCACTTATATCTCTTAACTCTAGATTTGTTAACCGACTAAAAAGAGGAATGATGATAGCCGTCTACATTTGTTCTCTTCCCAACTAATCAATCGTACCACAAAAACGATAATCATTTTGGTCACTAAAAGTGTTATTCGTTGTCAAAATAGTCTCTCAGTCAACATGAAATATTTTAAAGATTTTGGATGTTAAATTCATTAGTTAAATTAATTCAAAATTTTAAAATGACTACAATATTTCTTTCATTCAATGAGAATAGAGCAACACATTGATTTATTATGTTTTTTTCTTCAAGAAGATGAAGTGTTTATCTATCTTGTCTTTCATTTTGGTCCCTTGCGAATGTAAACATTACAAGCATATGATTTAGCAAAAGTAAGAGACATATCATCATAATTAACACCATTTTAGGTGTCAAGTTCAATCCTCTTAAGTGCCAATTTAGGAGGACTAATTTAGCTTCTTCAAAAAAAATTAACACCATTTTAAAATTTGACTAATTTGATTAACAAAATCAACATCTGAAGATTTATTTGGTTGGCTACGACGTGGAGTATCTGACACTTGAGGAACAACATCATTTTCAAAGGTGACAGTGTAAATGTCATTTCTTTGATGGATCAAATTATGTATATTTTTTGGTTTTGGTTCATTGGACGGGTAGGACAAAATGTTATTGTTTCTTATTCAGACGGGTGTAGTCACTTTTTAGATTGTCTTCATAGTATCTAAGGGCCCGTTTGGTGCGCCGGATAGATAGAGACAAGATATGATAAGAACTGAATAATAATACGACATGATAGTGACAAGATTAGCACATATCATGTCATGTGTTTGGTGCACACATGATAAGAGAAAAAAAAAAGAGTAATTGGATAACCCAGCCGAAAATAAGAATTAAAATAACAAAGAGTAATTGGATAAGCTTAATGGTAAATTAAATTTATCCTTTTCTATTGGTGCACCAAACAACGAATTAAAACAAGATTGGAAAACTTTAACATATCTTGTTTCCCTAACCTGCGCACCAAACGGACCCTAAAGGTTTTGTTATTTGAATTGTAAGAATTAAGTACATCTTATACTCGTTATAATTCAACTATTTTGCTTATCAAAAAAAAAATCCTCTAAAAGGTTTTATGGTGATTCAAAGGACTACTATGTTAGCGACTCAGCGAGTGATATTTTCAGAGATCAAAATGACTATTTACTCCTTACTATTATTCTCTTGTTCTTTCAAGTTACTATTTATTCTTTTAAATTTGGTGTTGTAGTATAGATAAATTTATGAATCTTTGTTAGTCTCTTCTTCTCATCTCTTCTTGTAGTCTACTTGTAAATCTGGTGTGTTTTAATGAGTTTCAGATTATTACTGGAAACACACATAGGGCAAAAGTGACAAAATAATTGTGTTATTTATTTATTTATTCAGTAAAAATAAATATTTGGACCGTCAAACCTTCTAGACCGGCTGGTTTATCAGTTCCGGCTGGTTTATCAGTTTTCCCAATTCTGCGCCGATTTATACATATTTTTTTCCAGTTCTCTTGTGCAGCGATTTCCCAGCTCAGACTTGATACATGTCCAATTCCCAGTTCGACCGGCCTGTCCAGTTTTCACAACCTTGATTTTTAACATTTTTCTCTTGAGATTATTTGTCTTCTTTGTGTCAACATTTTTTTTTGGGTAATGATTTAAAATGCAATTTTAACCCTCTAAGTTTTAAAATTATGCTATTTTATCTCCCAAGTTTCAATTGTGTAATTTTAACCCTCTAAGTTTTAGAATTGTGCGATTTTAACCCCTTAATTTTAATTGTGCGATTTTGATCCCTTAAGTTTATTCCCTTTTGCATTATTTGCATTTGTTAGCCCCATTGATTTTTTTTAACAAAAAATTAATTATGTGGCATTTTAAAATAAAAAATATATATTTTAAACAAATAAAAATATTCTTAAAATTTAAAATATGTTTAAAATTTTAAAAACATTTTAAAAATAAAAATATTTGTTTTAAAAAGGTATTACAAAATTTAGGTGCATATTTTAAGAATGTTTCGTATGTTTATAACAAACTTTAATAAAATTGTGAATTTAGGGAAATCATGCATTTTATGTTAAAAAACTATACAAAACATATCTAAAGAAATGCTCATAAAAATTGTCTAAAAAAATTAATTATGTCAAAGAAAAGACAAAAAATGTATGATTAAAGAATGATTTTTTTTCTAATAACAAATAATATATTAAATAATTTTTAATTTCTTTAAAAATTTATATGAATTATTTGTATATTGACAAGTGGAGCACCGTGCACCATTAACCCACGACCTAAAAGTAATTAAAAGACAATCACTAAACTACAAACTATTGTATGATATTTAGTGCAAAATTATTTTTTCTAAACCACTAAGCCACAAACTATTTTTTTGACAAAAAACTATTATTATCATTTTTTTTGCCTAAAAACTACAATTACCTTTATTTTTTATTTTTTATTGATGTTCCATTTATATACGGTATTTTTATTTGTAGCTCATCTTTTATTAGTCACTATTCGTCTTGTGCAAAAATCTAATCATTAATAATAATATATTTACCATTTAGAAAAATGAAACCTTTATTTTTTGTACACAAATAGAATTCATGAGTAAAAGTTGTAACTAAAACTTAGCACGATTTGCTCAAGCACTTAGTAGCAGAAATAGAAGAGAAGGAAAAATGTTGCAACCTAAACCAAAAGATGTACTTTTCTTCTTCCAAAATATAAGTAAAAAAATTTCAACTTTCAATTTTTTAAGGTAGAAATTTAAAAATAAATTGCATTTAAGTTATCTTTTTTGTCTTACTTTTTTTATATTCACAACCAATTAAAAAGGTTTTTACATCTTCCCAAAACATCTATTTCAAGATAAACACAAAATATAATTAAAGTGAAAAAATAGGGGTATATTTGGAAAAGAGACATTAAATGTAATGATTATAGATGATTTTTGTTTATATTTGAGATTTTCAATTTTTTTATTTTGTTGTTTATATATGAGATCGGAGGGGGTAAGTTACAATTATTTTTTGAATTACCATGATAAAAATTATTGGATGGTCTAGTGGGTGTTGTGTTGGCTTGGGTCATTGAAGTGTACTCTTCACAAAATCTTATGTTAAATTTTTTTGATGTCAATTTTAGTGAACTATTCCATACATGATAAAAACTTTAGCTTTAAATGAGGCCCTACAAGATGTGTAATAAGAGTTCTTAGAGAGGTCATAGCAATTAACATTTCTATCTTTCAATCCATATATTATCTTTTTTGGTTGGTTATGGATCAAAGTCAAACGTAACCAAATGGATGAAAGTGACAAAGTTGATGCATAAAAGGGTAGCATCATGTGAAGAGAATTTCAATGAACTGCAGCGTGTGGATGCATCTTCCTTTTAAGAGAAGTTTCTAACGTTTCTAAGATGCAAAATGCACATGAAAAAGTTGAGGCTTTGAAATGATAGAAAATGGTTTGGAGAGTGTATTTAGGCGTTTGGTTAAAACCAAAGTCCCTCTTTTGAACATCATGACTCAATCTTAGAGATCTCTCGAGGATTGAAAATTTTTGCACATACAATTTGTACATAAATACAATATATACAGTTCAATAGTAATACAATCGAATAGAAGCAACATATATTTGTTCTATATTTCGGCTCTTTTATTTTCAAATTGAAGCTACAATTTTTTCGTTAAGATACAAAATTATGAATGTTTTATTCTTTGCCTTAACACTGCAATTATTATAACAAATTGGTAAACAAACATAGTTCATCAATAAATGGTGTAACTAAAACTTAAGCACCAGATGTCCTCAAAGCACTTAATAGCAGAATAATGTACTGTATAAATACTTGTCTCCACCACTATTAAATCAAGATGATACAACAAGTGAACTAGTATCTGAAAATATATATTGAACCAGATAAGATAGTTACATAAGTAGTATTTAACACATGAAAATAAGAAAAAAAATTGGATTGAGCTTAATTGAACTTTACAAAATCGGCTTGCAAAGCTAGGATCGTCTCTATTTATAAACATATGATCAAACCATTTGTCATTCAATATGAAAGACTTGACAAGAAATCCAATCAAAACTACTAAAAAAATTGTACACCCTTTTTTTTTTGTACAAGTAAAAATGAACTATATATATACCAAAAAGTCTCAGCAGCACAAGGTGTGCCAGAAGAGACTACAAGAGTTTACAACAGAGTCTAACAAAAACAAAACATCAACCCATTAATCAAAAACTCAAACAAAGCAACATGCTCGACCACCAACTGTGAAAGTTTGCAACTAAACTCAAGTTTTTCGTCTTCAACCACCAATATAAATAACATTTAACTTTCTGCGTTTCCTATTCTCCTGTATAAAACATGGTTGTGTAAAGGCTGATTTTGCAGGGAAAATATAGATTTTAATATTTTACCAATATTTGAGTTTCTTATAACTAGTCGAGTTCCCGTGCGCATACGCACGGGAGTCGCGCTGCGCGCGACTTTTTTAGTAAATAAAATAAACCTGCATTCCTCATAACCTAATAAGAGATGATATGATCACATAATCAACGATAATAAGAAAGTAGGCGCATTCGCACATGAGTCACATTATGCCGGACTTGTCATTGATTGTTAGAAATAGATTAATTCGGCAATCACTTAACTTTGATAATATGAGTATTTTAATACCATTGTGGACATTAAAATGACCTATGATGTACACAATGACATTATAAGCAATTTGAAATGGCTACAATTAAGGATATTAAAAATATCATAAGCTTAATAATTGTTCATGCTTGAGTACTTAAATTGTTATAATTTAAGGGACTAAAAATACATCACTGACAAAAACAAAATAATAACATTGAAGTTTAAACATTATAAGGATAGTAAGTTAGTTCTAATAATAAGCGCACACATAGGGACATGTTTAAAACCCAAACTAAACCATATTCCCTATAATCAAAGAAGAACATTTGGTGCCTCATTTTTGGAATAATTCTGATATACAGTCTATGAGGAGGAGGAGTTAGTGTGAATGAGAGGACATCACCAGGTTTTGGCTTGTGGTACCAAATAAACTCATACCACCTCACACCAATGTATTTCTCTCTTCTGTTTATTTTAGCAGTCCGAATATTGCAAGGATAGTTGTATGAAGTGGTTTCAGATATGATTGTAATGTCTGTCCTGTTTTCCAGCGACCTAGTGATACATCCTTTAGGGAAGTGCTGGATATTAATTGAAACAACAGGATAATTATAGAATTTGAAATGAAGTTGGATAAATCAGTAAATACATAAAACAGAAACATGCATTTATTTACCAAAACTTGGCTTTTTTTCAGGCTTGCTACTGCTCTCTGGTAACTCTCATATCCCATACATATTGGGAGGTATAATCAGCATCAGAATCAAATTCACTATCAGAAAGGACTATGACTGGGTCAATAACTATGACAGGGTCAATACAGTTTCCTATAATTTGCTAATTATTTGTAATTTAATTTTTGCAGGTGGATTATTATACTTGAATGAATTTCTATATCCCTCAATACTGCAAGAGGGATTGTCGTGGTGATTTAGCCAATACTTGTTCAAGGTAAAGAGTGATGAGAAGTGATTTAACACCAAAATTTCATAGTCCCACATCCCCCATATGAGAAATAAGATGAGGCAAAAGTTTATATAAAAACAAGCATAGTTGTTTTATAAAATCATCTTTGCGCTTGGGGCAATGACGCAGCTAATGAGGTACTAACCGAGGCGCGTCTATTGCTGGTTGAAAACTATTTCCAAACCCCCTCTTAGGCTTGGGGTCTCCCTTTGGGGTAAAGTCCTACAATTTTAGTTCAATATTTTTTTTAACTGATATTTGTAAGACAAATTTTATTAATTACTAAAATATTATTGTTTTATTAATATTAATGTTGTAATTGAGACTGAAAAACCAAGTATTTTTTATTATTTACAAGCGAAGTTGCAGTGGAAAAGTATCTTTGCGCTTGGGGCAATGACGCAGCTAATGAGGTACTAACCGAGGCGCGTCTATTGCTGGTTGAAAACTATTTCCAAACCCCCTCTTAGGCTTGGGGTCTCCTCAAGCCTTCGAGAATTTCTGGAAGGACTCCCTTTGGGGTAAAGTCCTACATTTTTAGTTCAATATTTTGAAAATTAGAATCATCAACTTGTATTGATTCAACACTTTACAATTGGCTGCAAAATTTGTCGACATTGATTTTTCATTCGGACTAGTTCAACAAGCTCTTAAATTATGTAATGGCTATTGCAGCTTGATTACCAACATAGATCTTAATGTCTTCTTTGTGATTTAGATGAAGATCACTCAATATCTTTCTCAGCTATAGAGCTTGATTTACAGCAGCAGTTAGTTACAGCTACGAACTATGTTTCACTAGTAGATTTAGCCAATGTTTCTTCTTTATTACTTTCGATCGAGCTCCAAAAGAAAACACCAGAACCAAGCGAGAAAAAGTAGTGTGAAAAACCAGTCAACTTGAGTTATTTGCTCTTGGTAAATTTAATGGCAAAATCACATGTTGCTTGCTCTCACACATCTAAGCACACTGGCCTTGAGATGTGTCATTCACTAGCACAATGCATAATCCATCTTTTGGATTCCATCTTATTTGCAAAGCTTCTCCTTAGAGTTCATTGGAGTTTTCATTTCTCTGCATTCTTCAAGTTTAATCCTAGCTTTGAGTGGATATGATACTTATTAATTCTTCAACTCCGTGAAATTCTTCTTCTTCTTTGACACTCTCTTATATAATAGCAAAAAATTCATGCTTCATTCAAAAAAAAATAATGTAGCACATGCACTCAACCTCTCTTAATCAATGTAAGCATGTGGTTGGTTACTACATACATTTGTTTTCCTTAAAATTTTATAAACTTGTCACATTTATACCAAACATTGTGTATTATTATAGTACATGAAAATGCTATGATGATATGGATTTGAGGTGTATAACTGACATGTCCTCCTAGTGTTGGAAACAGAAAACCTCATTAGTCACATGGTTTCTAATATATAAAAAAATGTGCTATTTTAGGTTCAGAGGTATCTATTGGCTGGCATGTTCCATTGTTGAGGAACTAGAACTGTTAAATAGTTTAAACAAAGTCAATTATATAATTTTCATTTCATTATTTCAATTTTCATTTACTAGAACAAAATAATGCATTATGAGTCTAATGTGGCAGCACGGGAGACACAATTTGATGACTAATGAGTTTTCTGATTTCCATCTCTAAGAGAAGACATGCCAGCTATATTCATCATGCACCTAAAACACATTTCAATATTCATAGCATCTTGCAGAATATCACATGCAATATCATTCACAAATTCACAATGTTGGGTTGATATGTGACAAGCTTGCCATATTCAAAGGGAAATTCATGCAGATGAATGCACCACATGCTCTACACCCTTATTAAATGAAATTAATAATTAGCACCTAATATCATCAATAGCTCTTATATAAAGAGAGAGTCAAGGACTTGGTAACATAACACAAACATTGAGCAGCACAATTACATTAGAGCATAGAAGAAAGAAAAAGAAAAAAACAAACAACAAATTAAAGAGAAATATGGCAACAAATTACCATGTTCGATCAAATAGTTTTCCTTCTGAATCTCATCCTAGCTCAACAAGAGTAGAACAAGAGTTATGCAAAATCAAGACATGGGAAACCACATCAACATCCACATCTGATTCAATTACCATTGGCCTTTCCTATCTTGAAGATTTGTATATTTCATTGGAAGATCTTCTTAATACGACATCAACACAAAAGGCTATTTCTCACAATCAAAGTGAGAAATTCGTCGAAGAGTTGTTGGATGGTTCAGTGAAAATTTTGGATGTATGTGGCATTGCAAGGGACACCATGTTACAAATTAAAGAGAATGTTCAATCACTTCACTCTTCTCTTAGAAGGAGAAAGGGAGATTCAAGCATTGAAACAAGTGTAGCCGAATATAAATTTTACACAAAGAAGATGAAAAAGAATGTCACAAAGTTGATCACATCTTTGAAACACATGGAAAGTAAATTTGGAGCTTCTTCACTTTTGAATCAAGATCAAGAAGTAATTTCTGTTATATTAGTCCTTAGAGAGGTCATAGTAATGAACATGTCCGTCTTTCAATCCATTTTGTCGTTCTTGGTTGGTTCTGCATCAAAGTCAAAGGAAACCAAATGGATGAAAGTGACAAAGTTGATGCATAAAAGGGTAGCATCATGTGAAGAGAATTTCAATGAATTGCAGTGTGTGGATGCATCTTTAAAAACCATTATAAGTGAAGGTTCTGATGTTGCCAAGGTGCAGGCTACACATGAAAAATTTGAGGCTTTGGAGAATGCAATTGAAATGATAGAAAATGGTTTAGAGAGTGTATTTAGGCGTTTGGTTAAAACTAGAGTCTGTCTTTTAAATATAGTGACTCTATCTTAAGAATCTGTTGTGGATTGGAAATTTTTGCACAATCAATTTGTATATACATACAATTCAATAGTGATACAATAGAAACAACATAATTTTGTCCTATATTTTGACTCTTTTATTTTCATTTTGAAGTTACAAATTTTCATTAATGTCTGAAATTATGAATGATTGTATTCTTTGCCTAAAAACTACAATTACGAAAAAAAATTAGTAAACAAACAGAACCATCAATAAAAGGGTGTAACTAAAACTTTAGCACCTTGTAGCTGAATACCATTAGAAAATCAAGATGATGCAGGCAACAATTGAAGTAATAAAAGATAATCAATATCCGAAATATTCAACAAGATTGAGTCCACCACATCTCATAGTTACTTGTCTTTTTGTTTTTCCTCTATAGAGTGAATCAGTCCAATGTTGTCTGAGTCCCACATTGGAAATATTAGAGTGAATAGTATGGAAAATGTGGTATAAAAGAAAAGTATATGAGACGTTGCAACATACTTACCTGGATGGGTCTATGGATGATCATAAAGGTCCATGGCCTAGGCAAGTGACCTCCATTGCACTTAGGAGGGGTGCTAGCCTAAGGTGTTCTCAAGTAGAACAGCCTACATCATAATTTGTTGCTGTGGGGGCCTGCGTTCGCGCGGCCCCTTTCAATTTAGTTTCAAGTTTTATTACATTCTATATCTGTATAAAGATCTTAATTTGTTGCAGTCGTCATAATCTGTGTATGATACTCGTAATTATGTCACATTTGTTGTTGATATCACTAGTATATGATGATTATATCAACTTGTAAACAAAAACTATGCAGTAACAGTTTATCTTTATAAATTTGTGTTTGGATTGTGTAGGCTGACTTGTAAGGGAAAATATTCATCTTAGAAGATACAAAGTATTTCGTCTTTGAAGTTTTAACTTAGAATTGTTAATTCTGTCAACAACAAAAAATACATAGAATTGTTAAGGATTATGATTGAAGTACGAACCAATGTTCTAATACTACCAACTTAGCAAAATTTCCAAGCCCCCTCTTCGAGCATTTCTGGAAGGACAGGTCCTACAATTTTGGTTCAATATTTCTTTAGTTCAATTTTAATTCAATTAGTACTGTTAAGAATCATGATCCCTGAGCACTCTAATCAAAGAACTGAGTTCATGATCTTTCTAAGAAAGGGATACTCCAAATTCTGTATCCATCTTCTTCTTCAATGATGTGATCAACTTTCCTAGAATTCTTCTTCATCTTTCAGAAGAATGGATGAAGTGCTTGAAAGTTTGACACTCTCTATATATAATAGTAATTAGCAAATAATTCCTTCTTCATTCGAAAAAAATGTAAATACATCACATGTAGTTAACCTCTCTTAATCAAAATTGGAGCATGTGGTAGTGGCATATGCTTTCCTAAGAATTTGGTATGCTTGTCACATTTGTGCAGAACATTGTGCATTATTATACATTGGTATTGAAATGGATTTGAGATGTATAATTAAATGACATGTCACATGTCCTATGAGTGTTGGTGTAAACAGAAAACTTCATTAGTCACTTTGTTTCTAATATATAAAAAAACGTATTGCATGTTTTAGGTTGAGAGGTATCTATTGGCTGGCATGTTCCATTTTTGAGGAGCTTGAACTGTTAAATGGTTTAAAGAATAGATTTTAGAAAGATGAGATCCAAATGCTATTGAACATGATCAAAAAAATAGAGACAATAATATCAATTATATATTATGAGAGTAATGTGGCAACATAGTAGGCAAACTAATTGATGACTAATGATGTTTTCTGATTGCCAACACTAAGAAGACATGCCAGTGACTCATCTTTCATCTCAAATTCATTTCAATATTCATAGCATCTTGCAGAATATCACATGCAATCTCATTAACAAATTCACAATGTTGGAGAAACATGTAACAAACTTACCATATTGAAAGGGAAATTCATGTAGGCACCACATGCTCTACACCATCATTAACAGATGATACCTATTTTATATGCTTATTATATTATATGAAATCAATAATTATCAACCAATTTCATGAATAGCTAGCTCTTATATAAAGAGAGATTCAAGCACTTAGTAACATCACAGAAACAAACATTGAGCTTTACATTTATCTTAGAGAAACAAAAAAAGAACAAAATGGCAACAAAGATCCATGTTCGATCAAACAGTTTTCCTTCTGTATCTCATCCTAGCTCAACAAGAATAGAACAAGAGCTATGCAAAATCAAGACATGGGAAGCCACATCAACATCCACATCTGATTCAATTACCACTGGCCTATCCTATCTTGAAGATTTGTATATTTCATTGGAAGATCTTTTCAATATGACATCAACACAAAAGGCCATTTCTCACAACCAAGGTGAGAAATTCGTAGAAGAGTTGATAGATGGTTCAGTGAAAATTTTGGATATTTGTGGCATCACAAGGGACACCATGTTACAAATTAAAGAAAATGTTCAATCACTTCACTCTTCTCTTAGAAGGAGAAAGGGAGATTCAAGCATTGAAACAAGCGTAGCCGAATATAACTTCTTCACAAAGAAGATGAAAAAGAATATCACAAAGTTGATCAAATCTTTAAAACATATGGAAAATAAATTGGGAGCCTCACCACTTTTGAATCAAGATCAAGAAGTTGTTTCTGCTATATTAGTTCTTAGAGAGGTCATAGTAATGAACATGTCCGTCTTTCAATCCATTTTGTCTTTCTTGGTTGGTTCTGCATCAAAGTCAAAGGCAACCAAATGGATGAAAGTGACAAATTTGATGCATAAAAGGGTAGCATCATGTGAAGAGAATTTCAATGAACTGCAGTGTGTGGATGCATCTTTGAGAACCCTTTTGAGTGATGGCTCTAATGTTGCCAAGATGCAGGCTACACATGAAAGTTTTGAGGCTTTAGAGAATGCAATTGAAATGATAGAAAACGGTTTAGAGAGTGTATTTAGGCGTTTAGTTAAAACTAGAGTCTGTCTTTTGAACATGGTGACTCTATCTTAGAGATCTGTTGAGGATTGAAAATTTTTGCACAGTCAATTTGTATATAAATAGTGTGTATACAATTCAATAGTGATACAATCAAATAGAAACAACAAATTTTTGCTCTATATTTCTCCTCTTTTATTTTTAATTTAAGTTACAATTTTTCATTAAGGGCTGAAAATGAAATCATGATTTATTGTATTCTTTTACCTAAAATCTACAATTACTGACTTTTTTTAGTAAGCAAACAGAACCATGAATAAAAAGTTTAATTGCAATTAACTTAAGCACTAAGGACTTGTTGCAACCTAAAAATATACTCGTCTCGGCCATTAGAAAAGAAAGACGATAATCAATATCCGAAAATATATACTTTCAACAAGATTGCATATTACTAATAGGACTCCACCACATCTCATAGTTACTTGTCTTTTTTGTTTTTCTTATTTGAATGAAGCACTCCCATGTTGCTTTAGTCCCACCTCGGAAATATGAGAGTGAATAGCATGGAGCATGAGGTATAAAATAAAAGTATGTGTGACATTGCAACATACTTACCTGGATGGGGTCTATGGATGATCATGAAGGTCCATGGCCTAGGCAAGTGACCTCCATTGCACTTAGGAGGGGTGCTAGCCTAAGGTGTTCTCAAGTAGAACAACCTACATCATAATTTGTTGCTGTGGGGGCCTGCGTTCGCGCGGCCCCCTCCCTTTTAGTTTCAAGTTTTGTTGCATAGGTATAAAATTCAAAATTTGTTGCAGTCGGGCTTTGTTTTGTGTTGCCCAGTTTGTATTATAATCTCGTAATTATATATGGTACTCATAATTATATATGGTACTCGTAATTATCATGTCACATTAGTTGTTAATGTCATTAGTATATAGTAATTATTATATCGATTTATAAACCAAAATTATGCAGTGATAGTTTACATCTCCTTTATAAATTTGTGTTGGATATGTGCAGCTGACTTGTAAGGGAGAATATTCATCTTAGACTGACTTGTGTTTGATTGTGAATGTAATCAATATTTGTAGAAGATACAAAGTATTTCATCTATGAAGTTTTCACTTAGAATTGTTAAGGATATGATTGAAGTAGGAACCAATGTTCTAATACCACCAACTTAGCAAAATTTCTTAGTCCCACATTGTTAATGATTTCTTAGTCCTACATTGTTAATGAGGGGAATGAAATGAGTTTGAAGTTATATAAAAAGAAGCTTAGTCTATGATAACAACCATCTTTGCGCTTGGGGCATATACACCGAGGCGCGTCTAATGTCTATTGCTGGTTGAAAACTATTTCACACCCCCTATTCACAAGATAGTATTCTCACATCATATGCATCGATTATGCAAAGAAGGGTCAATAAAAGGGATTGATTCCAAGATTGACATGTTTGTCACAATTACTTCCCTCAGCACTCTAATCAAAGAACCGAGTTCATGATCTTTCTAAAATAGGGATACTCCAAATTCTGCATCCATCTTCTTCTTCATTGATGTGATCAACTTCCTAGCATTCTTCTTCATATGTGAGAAGAAAATGTATTCAACTACACATTTTTCAGTGCTTGAATCTCCTTAGAGAAGAATGAAGTGCTTGAAAATTTGACACACTATATATAATAGCAACTAGCAAATAATTCCAGCTTCATTCAAAATTTGAGCATGTGGTAGCTACATGTGCTTTTCTTAGAATTTGGTAAACTTGTCTCATTTGTGCAGAACATTGTGCATTATTATACATGCCATAATGGTATTGAAATGGATTTGTGATGTAAAATTAAATAGCATGTCCTATGAGTGTTGTTATTTGGTAAACAGAGAACTTCATTAGTCACTTTGTTTCTAAGGTATCTATTGGCTGGCATGTTCTATTGTTGAGGAACTAGAGCTGTTAAATGGTTTAAAGAATAGATTTTAGAAAGATGCGATCCAAATGATATTGAACATGATCAAAAGACAGACAACAATATCAATTCTATATAATTTTTATTTCATAATTGCAATTATGTGAAGAATGTGGCAGCAGAATAGGCAAACTAATTGATGACTAATGATGTTTTCTGATTGCCAACACTAAGAAGACATGCCAGTGACTCATCTTTCACCTCAAATTCATTTCAATATTCATAGCATCTTGCAGAATATCACATGCAATTTCATTAACAAATTCACAATGTTGGAGAAACATGTAACAAGCTTACCATATTCAAAGGGAAATTCATGTAGGCACCACATGCTATACACCATCATTAACAGCTATACACCATCATTATATTATATGAAATCAATAATTATCAACCAATTTCATGAATAGCTAGCTCTTATATAAAGAGAGATTCAAGCACTTGGTAACATCACACAAACAAACATTGAGCTTTACATTCTTAACTTAGAAAAAAAAGAACAAACAACATAAAGAGAAAAATGGCAACAAAGTACCATGTTCGCTCAAACAGTTTTCCTTCTGTATCTCATCCAAGCTCAAAAAGAATAGAACAAGAGCTATGCAAAATCAAGACATGGGAAGCCACATCCACAACTGATTCAATTACCAATGGTCTTTCCATGCTTGAAGATTTGTATATTTCATTGGAAGATCTTCTAAATATGGCATCAACACAAAAGGTTGTTTCTCACCATCATGGTGAGAAATTTGTGGAAGAGTTGTTGGATGGTTCAGTGAAAATTTTGGATATATGTGGCATCACAAGGGACACCATGTTACAAATTAAGGAAAATGTTCAATCACTTCACTCTTCTCTTAGAAGAAGAAAGGGAGATTCAAGCATTGAAACAAACGTAGCCGAATATAACTTCTTCACAAAGAAGATGAAGAAGAGCGTCACAAAGTTGATCGCATCTTTAAAACGCATGGAAAGTAAATTTGGAGCCTCTTCACTTTTGAATCAAGATCAAGAAATTGTTTCTGTTATAAGAGTTCTTAGAGAGGTCATAGTAATGAACATTTCAATCTTTCAATCCATATTGTCTTTCTTGGTTGGATTTGCATCAAAATCAAAGGCAACCAAATGGTTGAAAGTGGCAAAGTTGATGCATAAGAAGGTAGTATGTGAAGAGAACTCGGAGAATTTCAATGAATTGCAGTGTGTGGAAGCATCTTTGAGAACCCTTTTAAGAGAAGGTTCTAATGTTTCTAAGATGCAAGATGCACATGAAAAAATTGAGGCTTTGGAGAATGCAATTGAAATGATAGAAAATGGTTTGGAGAGTGTATTTAGGCGTTTGGTTAAAACTAGAGTCTGTCTTTTGAACATCGTGACTCAATCTTAGAGATCTCTTGAGGATTGATAAATTTTGCACATACAATTTGTACATAAATACAATATATACAGTTCAATAGTAATACAATGGAATAGAAACAACAAATATTTGTTCTATATTTCTCCTCTTTTATTTTTCAATTCGAAGTTGCAATATATCTCTATGGATTGAAATTATGAATTATTGTATTTTTTGCCTAAAAATAACAAAATTAAGCACTAGATATGTTCAAGCACTTAGTAGCAGAATATACTGAAAAAGAAGAAAAAAATAAATGTCGAAAAAAACAACAAAATCTTGTGCATCCTTTACTACAATGAACTACCTAAACAGAAGAACCAGCATTGTCCTAATGGCCCATACCCTAAGATCATAGTATCAGATATATGGAATTATGACATTCCATCTTAATTACTTTGATATGTTGATTGTGCATGAAGCTGGTATCCTCAATTCAGCATCCGAACTATTTGAATAGTATGTAGCATCTATTATCACAATAAACTGAAGGCTGACATATACACGGTGAACATGCAGCAGCAGCCGCAGAACAGTGTCTTAGGTTCAAAATATTGAGGCCTAAATCTCTAGCCTCACTTGCCTTGGCCAAGGTCCAGCCGATAGCGGCTGTAGGAGATTTGATCTCAAAGTTCATTTTAATAATGATTGAAAATTTAAACTCTTAGAATTGAGAGTTGTGTCTAACTCAACTCTAAAAAACCGTCGTGTAAAGTGATGGTTGTCTCTACTTAAACCCATGTATAGGTCATCTCACTTCCGATGTGAGACTCTTTAAAACAATAAAATAATAAATACCTGTTATACAAAAATATAATAGAGGAAAAATGAGGAAATCAAGGAGCAAGAGGTTTCATTGGTTTCTGAAAGAGCTTTTGAGAAAGACATGAAGATTTTGTTTCTACACAAAGTTAGTACTCATTGGTAAGACCAAGATGATTTAACCCAAAATTACCTGTACAATGAGTTTACATATACAATTTGGATCCTAATGGAAACGGCAAATGTGCGTTAGTGTGTAGATTTATAAATTCGACATTGGCTGCAATTTCGTGTTATGGAAGTTAGTCGTTTTTGTTTTTCCTCTAAAGAATGAATTAGTCCCATGTTGTCTGAGTCCCACATCGAAAAATATTAGAGTGAATAGCATGGAACATGTGCTATAAAAGAAAAGTATATGAGACATTGCAACTTACTTACCTGGATGGGGTTGATGGATGATCATAAAGGTCCATGGCCTAGGCAAGTGACCTCCATTGCACTTAGGAGGGGTGCTAGCCTAAGGTGTTCTCAAGTAGAACAGCCTACATCATTATTTGTTGCTGTGGGGGCCTGCGTTCGCGCGGCCCCTTCCAATTAAAATTTCAAAGTTTTTGGGTCTAAAGAATCCTTGTAAATAATACCTGTTCAATTATCAATATTTACATTACATCTGGTTTAGATTCGGCATTTGAAATCCACAAGTGGTTCTACAAAGTGGTTAAAAGACAAGGGTAACACTTGTATATTGTATCATGTATTTGCGCATATTACTTTTGCAAATATGGAACTTTGAAGGTGGATTTTGGAATTGTATTAAAATCCAAGTTTTGTTGAAGCTGTATAAAAATCATAATTCGTTGCCGTCGGGGTTTGTGTTCGCATAGCCCTGTCCAATTTGGATCATAGTCTGTGTATGATACCTGTAACATTTGTTGTTAATATCATTAGAGATATGTTAATAAACAACTTTTTTTGACAGAAATATGACAACTTATAGAACTGTTTCTCATACTGCTCACAGCGCGGAATTTGAGACATACAAATAATATTTTAAAAAAACAGTGTATAATTGTTAGAAAATGGTTGTTTGAATAACATTTTTTATATCATTAGTATATAATGATTATATCAGTTTATAAACCAAAATTATGCAGTAACAGTTTACATCTCCTTTATTTATATGTGTAGGATATGTGCAGGCTGACTTGTAAGGAAAAATACATCTTAGGCTGACTTGTAGAAGATACAAAGTATTTCATCGTCGAAGTACGAACCAATGTTCTAATACTATCAACTTAGCAAAATTTCTTAGCCCCACCTTGTTAGTGAGAGGAACGGAATGAGTTTGAAGTTATATAAAAAGAAGCTTAGTCTATGATAACAAACATTTTTGCGCTTGAAGTTGGGGCAATGACGCAGCTAGTGAGGTACTAACTGTGGTGCGCCTATTGCTAGTTGAGATTTCACAGCTGCAATTTGGTTATACATACTTTAAACGACATTAAATTCCAAAATAAACTCCATTGATCAAACTAACAATATTGATAAAAACACACTAGCCTAATTTGAGCGAGCTGAACCTCTATCACCCGTGTTGTCAAAGAATGGACCCATCTCCATACGCAAACAGACGGTTCCTATAAATACAATGGAAGATCAACGCCCACCAGACCCCGGACAGTCCGATGGTTGTAGAGTACATTGGCTAATATGGTAGTCGAAACTAATCACTTTGCTTTTTAACCACCAATCCGACATTATTCTAAAAAATGGTATGTTTCAATATTGCATAAATACTGGTTGGCGATAGACTTAATATTAGGATAGGATTGTATAGTTGTAAATACCTCTAGAATAAACATAGAAAATAATGTAACAGGAAGAGGATGGTTTGTGGAAAACCCAAGTTTGAAGAAACATAGAAAATAATGTAATTGAAAGAAAGAGATATTAATTTCAATGTATGCATTCCATCTATAACGTTTTCACTTAGAATTGCATATGATTGAACTTTGAAGTACCAAACAATGTCCTTAACACTACCAACTTAGATGCTGTTATTCAAAGTTTGAAGTCCCACTTTGCTTATAAGAGGAATAATATGAGTATGAAGTTGTATAAAAAGCAACCTAGTCTACAATAACTTTCATCTTTGCGCTTGGGGCAATGACTCAGCTAATGAGGTACTATCTGAGGCGCGTCTATTGCTGGTTGAAAACTATTTCCAAACCCCCTCTTAGGCTTGGGTTCAACTCAAGCCTTTGAGAATTTTTGGAAGGACTTCCTTTGGGATAAAGTCTTACAATTTTATTTCAATACTTATATTTAAAACTTTAATTAATCAAGAAAACAGATAATATTAACTTTTTAATATTAAATATCAAATCAAATTTTTAACTAGTGTGGATAAAGAAGGAACTTAAATTCAGAAATTATGAAAAGATGTAATGATATAACTCAAAAACATGCTCTCATTCAAACATAGATTAATTTTTACATCAAGCTCATTCCCTCATTTACAAACAACATTAATTTTTACTCCACCTATGTTAGCCTAATGAGCTAACATATTCAAAAACAACACTCTATTTTTTACCAAACATCTAAATATACAATCTAATCCACCTTCCAAACTATCAACATTAACATTTAATATCTCTAACAATCTTAATGCCCTTTGACCTTCATCATTAGAATAATCACTGTTTTTCTCTCTTCCAATTAGACAACACAAAGCATTATTAAGATCTGCACCCTCATTTTTGTTCTTCCCTTCTTTCACAGAAGAAAACGACATCAAAGGCTTCAACTTCAAAATCAATGATGACCCTTTTGCTCCAAGTGTTGGCATAGACAAAAAAAGTAGAACAGAATATAATATAGATATAGTGATTGTATTTACTTCTCTTAAAACTCTAACCAAAAATACTAACTGTTGATCTTGATCACAAAGAGAAAATGAGTTAACTTTGTTCTGCATTTTTTTCAGCTGCATAAGTTGGTATGAAATTTTCTTCTTTGCTTTCTTTCGAAAATTTTCATAAGAAGAAACACTTTTTTCAATGCTTGAATCGCCTTTTCTTCTTCTACGTATCGCTGATTGAAGTGTTTGAATATGTTCTCTAAGAACCAACAATAAATCTCTTGAACACTCACAAGCATCTAGTAATGTAACTGAGTCACACAATGAATCTGATATGATTTTTCCTTCTTTATAACGTCGAAGAGATTGTTGAGTTTGTTGAGAGTTTAAAAGTTCTTCCATGCAGTTGTAAATCTCTACAAGATTCACTAAGTCATTCTGAATTTTCTCTGCTTCTGAATAAATGTTACTTGAGAGAGAGTGTTGAATTTGATGATGTGGTTTTAGACTGTTTAGAAGTGATTCAATTCTTTGAGAAGAAGGGTTTACTCTTGTAGGGAAACTAATTGATCTTAATGGTTGATGTGTATAGGGAAATTTTGAAATGGTTTTCATTTTTTTCTTTCTTTGTTTTTTGTTAGAATGGTGTTTCTAGGACAATGATATGTTTGAGTGACAATTAGTCTTTGTTCAATCTTACTTTATTTATAGGAACATGGTTAGGACTAGGAGGAGGACCTAAATATATAATATCAAAGTTAGAATAATATCATAATTTATTGGATCAACCTAGTATCATTTTTACTAGCTAATCTTTTAAGGTATAAAGTATTCAAATTTATTTAAGGGGTAGGGTTGTGTGTGACATTTACTTGGGTCACACCCAAACGTTCGAAATATGGATAGTAGTATTTAAATATAAGTTGTACATTGTAAATCTTAATTTTTCGCAATTAAGAGAAATGAATTATAGTTGAAGATGTAGACACAATTAGTTGAACTTTGTTATCCAGCGATGAGTTTTTCTCTATTTGTGTTTTTATATTTTTATTCTTTTGACCGAGGTTGATATTCTAACATATTGTTCTTTAACTGATGTTTTTTCATGTATGTTTGGTTTCAATTTTAGAGAGGTTAGAATTGATTTTGAACGTGTAGAATTGATTCTGACATGTTTGGTTTCTGTAAAGTAAAATTGATTCTGTCTTAGAATTGATTTTGTCTAAAGCTAGCTAGAAATTGTAACTTCTGCCTTTAAAATTGATTTTTACATTGAAATTTATTGTTCAACTCACTTTTAGTTGAATGTATTCCAACATAAATCAATTCTAATAAACTCAATTATGATAAAATCAATTATATCTAAAGTCAAACCAAACATACCAAGGTTTTGGATCAAACGTAACTCTTATATCATGAATGAAAGCTATCTCGGGACCTAATTTTCTTATTATAAGTTTGGCAGATTGTCAACCATGTAAATGTGTGACCGCATAAAATCCATTTTCCCCATAGAATGATATTTTGTGCAAGTTAAACAATTTTGAATAATTAGTAAAAAAAAAAACAATTTTGAATACAATATGTGTACATATATTGTGGTGGCACATTGCATCACCTTATATTTCATATGGATTTCTGACAATTTAGGCTAACAATTCGGTAGCTCAAATAAATTAATTAATCCATGGCCATAACATGAGCAACGTAGAGTTTTCAGAAAAATTGTGGCAAACATAACGAGAACGTAAACATCGGATACAGAACATTGCTGGTACTTGTTCCCCTGCTATATATGCATCAATAATTTCTATCATCTTAAACCATATAGTATTATTATTCAATAATGTGTATTATTGGATTTGTAATTTAGTAAGAGCTTATCTTGTCAATTCATATCTTAAATAGTTATAGACTATGAAGCACAAACACTTCTCTAAATAGATGTGTCCCAGTGTTGGACACGCGTCGTGTGTCCGACTCCGACACGACACCAACACTTACGATTACATTGGAATATATTATTTCTTTCAAACAAATTATCTGTGTCGACGTATCGGTGTACGTGTCGTGTCCCGTGTCAGTGTTCGGGCTTCATAAGACTTCTAGATATATCAATTAAAGAAATTAGTGGTTTTAGCCTTTCAAATAAAAATATTATTTTTATTGATAATTGTATCGGATCCTAAGGGAATTCGAGAGATCATCGCATTAGGTCATGAGCTATCACACAAATTAATTGAACACATAATTTTAATTTAATTTTAATTCAAAATGTTAAGATATTTGATTTATATATTATGTAGGACTCTTATAAAATAAAAATAACAAACAAATTACAACTATAAGGTATGGTGATGGCAGTGCATTTACAGTTACAGTGAGACAAAGGGTGGCAATGAACCAAGATATTTCTGATTTCTCACACCTTGGAAATTGATGTGTTAGCTTAATTATAAAAACATCAAGACATTGTAATTTATGTTACTTTGGTTTGGTGGATTGGTTGTGTCTAGAGTAGAGTAACAAGACAGAATGGGGCACTTAGAGGAATCACATGTTGATTTGGACAAGTAATTAAGAAAAAAAATTATCATTTGTTGTGTTGTTTAGCATGCATTTGCAGAGTAAACAATATTATATGTTTCAAGATCAATGTATCCAAGCATGAGGCATCATATTCTGCGACAGCCTTGTGACTTGCGATGAGTTGTGACAGTTAAACTTACATACTTTCCATTTTATTAATTTATACAAAATTATTGAAAATTATTGTTATTGATAGATGTTTTTTTTTACAATAATATAGATACAAAGTTTTCACCATTGTTAACAACTTAACCGTCTATTTAAAAGACCCAAAGATCTTAACCAACTTGAATTAATTCATTGTTATTTATTAATAGTTTGAAATTCTCTATCGACCACTCCTAATACAATTGTTAGTGAACATTTTTTCTTACATTTTTTCTTTTTCTTTACAAAGCCTTTTTTTCTTGTTTGATAGAAAACTAAAGTGTTATAAATAATAATAATGATGGAAATAAGAGAGGCTTAAATGGGTATAGAGAAAATTACCATTTCAAAAGTAGTTTAATTATGTGAGCTTAGTTGAGTTTGTAGGCATATTGTATATAATATGTATGGATCGGAGTTTAAACTCTGGTATTACATTTTTTTTTTGACAAAAAAGAAAGATGAAATTATTTAACTATAAGAAAGAGGAAATTGTAAAAAAACTAAATTTAAAAAAGTTTATTTAACTATAAAAAAAAAATCAAACATAGTTCATACAAAAATGTTAAAATGTAATCAAAATGTGATATATCATATAAAGTCAAGATCTTACTTTTTTTTTAAAAAAACAAACGCAATCAACTTAATTCATTAATAGTAATAAGTTCAATACAATGAGGAATACAATTAAAAAAAATACGATAAGACTAAAAACTGGCCGCTCTAGCTAAGATGTGAGCCGCCACAGTCAAGATCTTATGTTAATTAAATACCAAGATAGAGTGTAATGTTATTGTTTTATTAGCATGTTAGACTATTTAATTAATGATATGTCCATTACACATGTAAAGACGTTTCATTTGAAATAGGTATTAAAAATCATAGTCAAGCTAAAAACAAATATCATCTGAATTCTGAAAGCCTTGACTCGTGGGAATGGTTCCATGTGATTTTATGTAAAGCATGTGTATCCTTGTAGCATCATGAAAAAGACAAAAACAATGTGTTTTGTCCAGTTATATTCTTACTAGTAATAAGCACCATTACTAAATAAATAAATTAATTAATAGTAGTAACAATTAATAATAAGCAAATTACGACAAGCATAATAATACATGGACTCACTTACTGTCAAAAAAAAAATAATACATGGACTCACTGTCATCTAACATGACGTCAAGCAACCAAGACAAGAAAATGGCATAGCTTTAGTTCATCATAGTAATTAGTTTTTGGCTAATGCACATCATGAGTGTATTTATTACTTTATAAAACAATAAAAAGTTTCTATCCAATAAATATTAGTCGTATTAGTCATTTTGGTTATTTTTATCTAATTCCAACACTTTTTGAAGGTAATTTTGGATTTATTGGAATTTAGAGTGAAAAGTGATCCAGTGGCTACATGGTGGCTAAGCAAGCACCAGGCGAATAAACACACTCATGATGTGCATTAGCATCATTCACCCTCTTTATAAAAAATAAAAAATTCACTATTGATGAGAGAGAAAAACTTTTAGTGTAAAATTAAACAAGGTAAATGATGTTAATGCACACCTTCATGAATGTATTATAGCAAAACCCTTCGAATATTGATTAATTGCAGTCATAAATGGTAAAAAAATGACACATACGATATATATGTACTATTTTTTTTTTGGTAAAATAGATAGTAGGTAGAATTTTATATATAAAGATTTATATTTTAGTACAAAGTAGTAACATTTTTGTTGTTTAAAATTGCAAAGTAAGAACTTTGAGAACCACATAAAATTGCCTTGATGTAAGAATTCTATGAAATAATGCAAGGTAAACATTGTTATAAATTTTTATAATATGTATTATCTGTTCTATTTAACCAAAATAAACCAACATAACAAGAGAAACCACATATCTCATTGTGGAAGATGATTTGTTGCTAAAAATGCAATAAAATTAAAAAAACTCATCTCATTATTCAATGTAGAAAGAGATGAAACTATCTTTTCATCAGCCAGATTAACTTCACATAAATTTGGTCCATCGCCAGCAACTTTGGCATCATAATTTGCAGTCATTGGATTTTCAACCAATTCTTGTAATGCACTCTTAAAACTACCAATTTCAGAGTTAGGTTTCTAAAAGTTTCAAACAACATTGTGGATTATCAGAAGTATCTTTACACACAATTTCATACAATTTGGGGCCGGATGCTTGTGAAGTTGCTTGAGAAATAAAAATCATTAAGATAGTGAGGAATGAGAGATTCATTCTTTTACTTTGAGTGAACTATGATTCTTTTATTTGAAATTGAGTATGAAAGTTACTTTTAGGATTCTTAGTTTATATATGTTATAACATCATTTCTAGCCCGGTTTGTTCACTTATTCACTTTTAAAGGGCGAATTTCTAGCTGTTAGATTATCTGTTAAAAAATACCTTTTTAGAAAATATGTAATTTTATTTTAGATAGAATTTTGGCAAAGATTGTGAGAATATGCGGAGAAAAAGATAGGAGAGTGAAAAAAACCTTTGTGAGGTGGAGAATGGAGATGGAGGAGGTAGGGAGTGTTTTAAGGTTTGGTTAATGTAATTTAATCGGATCAGATTGAATCAATTGATTTTTTGATTAGTAGAAAATAAATGAAATTAATCATTCAAAAAAGAAAAAATGAAATTAATCAATGGTTGTTTATTTTTTGAACATCGGAAAGGATAAATTGCTCCTACCAGGAATTTATCCATGAACCTCTCTATGCTCAATCCATAGGATAACTCAAGTGGAATGAGCTAAGGGACATAATAAATAATTGTTTAACACATAAAAGAATCATATATGTGATAAATTGTATAATCAAAAGTCTCTTACAATTATGAAGAAAAAAATTACTAACAAAAATAACTAATTATAAATAGTTTCACCCCTTCATTTTTCATTTAATAAATAAATACTGAATGAAATAAACATTATTTTCATAGTCAAAATAAACATATTACTAAACAAAATAATTTTAATTACTAAACAATATGTTTAGTAATTAGGATTTGTTGGTATTGGAAAAACATTATTAGCAAGAACAATTGCTACACCGTCTTTCCATATTCCTACACAGTCTTTTCAAACACCTAAGGTCTTCGAAATCCAACCGTCGCCAAATTTATGCAGTAAGTGTTTCTTCACATATTCTTCATCCAACTCAATAGAAAGTATACGCTCAGTAGTTCCCATTATCCAATTAACACTATTGTTAACGTGTTTTCCACTCCCAGCCAAATCAAAATCATGATCTACATCTAGAAGAAACTTCTTAATCAAGTTCTGAGAAGAATTGGAACTTACGGTTCCGATTTCGACCAAAGTTTTACTCCCATAATCCTTATAAATGCAAACAAACTTTAATGTATCAAGCACATTTCCAATTTCATAAACTACTCTTTGGTTGTTTTCACTCTTGTTCAATGATGGCATCACTTTAACTTGTCTGAGTTCGGTGTTCCAGAGAATGACATTGGATGAATCCGTGTCTACTAAGCAGACGAGTCCTCTGAGGCACCTGATTAACTAAAAATGGGAATAAGCAGTGCAAAATTCATGATTAAGCTTGATTTCCTTTATTTCATTGATACTTTCATGTCTGTCGAACGAGTTTGACGTATAAAATTCCATTGATTCATTTGACAACATGAGGAACAACAAACGTGCAGCAATGGAAGCGTGTTTGTTCATGAACTTGGTCTCTTTGGTCAATTTTTGCCACGATCCTTTAACGCATCTTGTTCTAAAGATGTCATTCACATGTAGATTAGAGAGAATCTCTGAAATCAAATCTTCTGGTAAATTATTGATAGTTGTTGGGGAAGTTATGGCGGTGGCGGTGGTTCATGACTCCGGTTAATGAATGTAAAATATGGAAACATGTTAGAATGTTGAAAATGGTGGAATGAGAGGGAGAGAGGCACATGTTATTTTTTTGGTTATAAAAGAGAGTGCGGGTTTGAGAATAATGTTTTTACTCTCCGACTTAATTTTTTCTCTCTCTACCCAACTCATAGGATAACTCAAGTGGTATGAACTAAATGACGTACTCAATGATTGTTTAACACATAAAAAAATCATATCCGTGATAAATTGTATAATCAAAAGTCTCTTACAATTATGAAGAAAAAAATTACTAAATCAATTATAAATAGTTTCACCCCTTCATTTTTCATTTAATAAATAAATACTTAATGAAATAAACATTCCGTAAAAAAAATGAAATAAACATTATTTTCATAGTCAAAATAAACATATTACTGAACAAAATAATATTAATTACTAAACATTATTGATGTTAAGTAATATGTTTATTTTAATTATCTATTAATATGTTTTGTAATATATTTAGTAATTAGGATTGGTTGGAACTAAACAAAATAATTAAAGTTATATTATATGGACAAACAATGTTTATTTCATTTGGAAAATATATTTTGTTTAGTAATATGTTAGTAATTAGGATTTGTTGGTATTGGAAAAACATTATTAGCAAGACCAATTGCTACTCAGTCTTTCCATATTCCTACACAGTCTTTCAAACACCTAAGGTCTTCGAAACCCAACCGTTGCCAACTTTAGGCAGTAAATGTTTCTTCACATATCCTTCATCCAACTCAATAGAAAGTATATGTTTAGTAGTTCCCATTATCCAATTAACACTGTTGTTAACGTGTTTTCCACTCCTAACCAAATCAAAGTCATGATCTACATCTAGAAGAAACTCCTTAATCGAGTTCCGAGAAGAATTAGAACTTACGGTTCTAATTTTGACCAAAGTTTTACTCCCATAATCCTTATAAATGCAAACAAACTTTAATGCATCGAGCACATTTCCAAGCGAGCACTAAACGAAGCAAGTCAGAAACTCCAACAAACAACTTTAAAACTCTATACTTGAAATTATATCAATTGTTGAACGGCATCGATATCGCATCAGTCTCTGTGGATACGATAAAAACAAACTTACTTTTGTACTTCAACACATATCAAGGAGGTGAGTAAAATGGAATGACGTAACTTAATACATTGTTATTAGTTGATAATGTAAAATGATTTTGAACTATTTTCTTTCCTTACTAAAATTCTGAAATTGGCAGAAAATGTTACAATTGATAGGCAGGACGTTCATAGTTGGGGTTCAATCTCTGACCAATCCACTTTGTGTATGTGTGTTTATAATGGTTTTGTCATTTCGTCTATATATCCAAAAAAAGTACTACTATTAATTAAAATGACCAAATTTTTGAGTTCTTTATTATGTTATATGAAAGTGTGAATTCAAATTAGCAAAGTGAATGTAAATTATATAATGAAAGTTAAAAAACTAACTCTCATTTTATTAGTTTTTTTTTTGGTACATCATTTTATTAGTTTTTAGTAAAAGTTAATGTTTTTTGTCGAAATAAATGAAACAATTGTGAAATTGAAAGAATGTCAAGATTTACTAGAAAATGAAAATAAACTTCATCTCTATCTCTATCTCAATAATTTTATCTCTATAATATTTCCTCCGTCCCAAAATATAAAGGAAAAAAATAAACTCATATATTAAGAAAACATAACTATGAGAATTAGAAATATGGTTTGTGATGAGGTTTTTCTTGAAATAATTTCATAGGAAGGAGTAAAACAATTTTTTATTAGTTATTGTTTATTGAGAAAAAGAGAGAGAAGAAAAATTAAATACAATTTATATTTAATTTTATGAGAATAAAAAAAATACATTTTTGAAAATGATTTTTTCCTTATATTTTAAGACAAAAAAAAATGTTTTTCTTCCCTTATATCTCAGAACGAAGTAAGTATATATTTTAGAATTATTATCTCTATTTCTATATATATACTTTTATCTCTATATATATATATATATATATATATATATATATATATATATATATATATATATATATATATAACGCTGAAATTGATTCTAATAATGAATGGATCTTATAACTTATAAGCATGCCACAGCTCCATGTGGAAGTAAACGGTTTTCATGTATTTTCTACAAAAGATCTATCTTTTAATTTGTTTCGATACAACTAATAACTATCTAACTAAAACTTATAAACTTAGTTAATTAATTTAGAAACTTAGTATGAGACGAAATCCACACCTCTGGTGGGCAAACATGTGATGTAACCGTCCCACATTGATCATCCCATAGGTGTGACCCTGTGACTTTCATGTGATCTGATTTAGATTAGTCATTGGATAATAAAAATGTATTTCAATAAACAAGTTAATTAAACTCAATTATGTCAATAATTTTATGAATTAAACATAAATAATAGACATAAATTAAGACATTTGATTCAAGCGATTAATAAAAGTTTGACCAAAAGACAGATTTCATAGTAACTTAGGTTCGAGTTTTAGGTGAAACAATTTTTTAATAAAATTTTACTTATTTCGCGGCCGAACTCTAGACTATATATCCAACTTAATCACACTAGTGTCACTTTTATAAGTTGTTTTTAAAATATCTCTATAATCTATGTGGTATGATTTGATTAGATGCATTTTTTTTTATTTGACAAAGATTTGATTAAATACATGTTTTAAAAATCATGAATGTATAAAAATTAACACTCCTATGTTTCTTATTTTCATATTTGACTTTATTGGGGTCAGCAAATCCACACATTCACATAGTCACTCCACAATAAGTCAATAACTGTCCAATTTAAATCGGACAATAAAGATTCAAGCTCGTTATTTTTTTGATTATGAGTAAAAATCATTCTCAGTTTTTCTTTTGGTATGAGAGAAACAATCTATACTTTGCTTAGATTAGTGCAAGAAAAATGTAGTTAGAAACTATATTAATAGTTATATATTTTGAAACTATATGTTGTGTATAATTTTAGAATTAAAAATGTAGATAAAATGGAATAAAATGTCACTAAATCATGAAGTTCATAAATCTTAGTGTATTACTAAGGTGCAAATAATATAGCATTTCATTACTAATGCATGTAATATTACTAGTGACTCTAAGCCCCGTGCGTTAGCACGGTTTCGTTAATTATTGAGCAAACATTAAATAAAATTAAATCAATCATATTAATACTAAAGTAGTTAGTTGGAAGTGGAGTATGGCGAGATTAAATGTGTTCCCTTGTTTATTTTACGAATGGTCTTGAGAACTTAGAATTTGCTTTTTACGTTAAGTACTTTTGGTTCTTCTAGTTTTTGTGTTAGTTATGAGTTGGTTTGTGATTAGGCCTTGAACTTTGGTGTTGTTTCGTTGGGGTGAAGGGGAGTTTTAGCAGGTCTGTTGGTTTGTCCCTTTGTGAGGACAGTTTTGGTTTGTTGTGGGGTGGGTTAGCTCCATATGTTATGGGAGAGTGTTATAGTGTACTATTTTTTTCTTTCTCTTTTGCTACTCTAATACTTCTTGTACAAAGTAAGCTTAATAAAATTTGCATTATTCAAAAAAAATCATATTAATACTAATATTTTTATCAAAAAATAAATGATGATTCAAATAATATAGTAGTAATAAATAAATATATAAAGACATATTCCTATTTTTACTACATATATAAAATTAAATTTAAAAATAAAAATGAATTTGTATATTAGATAAAAAAATTATAAGGACTAAAAATATATTTAACTCTAAAATTAAAAAGAGACAATATTCTAATATGATAGAACTTAGGCATTTTTTTAGTTAAAAAAGAACTTAGGCATTTAGTTTATATATAAAGACATAAATAATGTATTAGTAGTGTAAAGAGAGAAAGTAACTATTGACCGACTTTTAGACTCCCATTTAATTTATTTATTAATATTGGACTTAAACCTTTGTTTGATTGTGAAGAAAAATTAAGAAAAGAGAAAGACACGAGAGAGTATAAAAACAGATCGAGAAATAAAGTAGATATTATTTATTGATTGGTATAAAAAAATAAAAAAGAAAGAAATAATGAATATATTAAAAAGTACTAAAATGTCCTAAATTATAAAAGCTTCAATCAAAATTACTTTATGTGTTTGAATTCATTTTATTTATTTTTTAAAATTTTAATTTATTTTTAAACTACTGACTATAATTTTCTAATAATTTTTTTGATTAGATTAATTAAAAATATAAAGATTCTTTCAAAAATAATTAAAACATATAAAGATTATTATTGTTATGAATATAATAAGTGGATGTCCATTAGTGTTGGCCCAAGTCATAGGCCCATGTAACCACCTATATATAGTGTACTATTGTAATGTAACCCTAATCCTAATAGTGAATACATATCACTCTATTTCTCTTTCTCTCCTTTGCTACTCTTACTTCCATTAGTTTCACAACACGTTATTAGCACGAGTCTCTACCAAATTTATTTTCAAAGGTGTGTACATCAAAACCTATCATATTCATTTTCGTTTTCGTACATACTAATATAGATTATTCTGTTTCGTATATTATTATTATTATTAAGTTATGTTAATTTGATATTATTAACATATGAATATGATCTACTTTTGATCGGTGACACATATCACTAACATAGTAACATATGATCTATTATGATGTTTTGTTAGTTTAATTCCTCTTTTTGATTACGGTGACACATATTGCAGATCTATTTTCTTTCATTTTATATGCATCATAATATTACAATTTAGTAATTTATTAATCCCCGAAGGATTATATTCATGCATTCTCAAAGAATTGCAAAAGAAAATTATCATAATGAATTCCAGAAGAATTCTTATATATATGCTATTATAATGAATTCCTGAAGAATTCCTATGTTATATAATGAATTCCTGAAGAGATCAATAATCTTAGTTCCCGATGAACCTAGTATTTAATCTAATGAATTCTTGAAGAATTCAATAAACTCAGTTCTCGAAGAACTTATAAAACTCAAAATTTTCCATCGTGAATTCTGGAAGAGTTCACTAATCAAGTTCCTGAAGAACTTATGAAGTATCACCATTTATTAAAAATTCTAGAAGAATTTTAATAATTATTCATCCTTGAAGGATTGCACATAAAAATGATTTTATATTACTTAATCATAGAGTTCTTGAAGAACTTAAAATAAATTTATTTTCTCTTTTATAAATTTCGGAAGAATTAAAATGTTCATCATATTTTTTGAAGATTGAACATGATAGTAATTTATTACAAAATTCTGATTATGCTAAGTTTTTATACTGATTATGCTAAGATTGAACATGGCCGTGGTTATGATTTTTTTTCGTAAACTTTGCTATCCTTCCTAATTAAGGTGCTGTGCTAGTTCACAATAATGTGCTAGTACGTTTTTTTTAGGGTATGACTTTCAAAAGAATTAATGCAATAAAAGCATAATATGGAGTCAAGAAATCTCTTTAATTTTTTGTTTCAATAAGAGCATAATAAGGGTCATATGGTTTCTTCGCGGTCATCACATGTTACTTTATATTATTTTGTATAAGTCAAATCAATAATAATAAACTCATCGAGTTAAACTTATTTTATCAATTATATTTTATCTGACTTGTTCATTTTCTTACAATTTGATGATAGTATTAAAATGACAAATTTTTCAAAACTTAAGTTTGAAGCCCTTGACATCTCTGGAAAGAATTATTTATCTTGGGTTTTAGAAGCTGAAGTTTATTTAGATGCGGAAGGAAATGGAGACACGATCAAAGAAGGAAATGAAACATCTGCTCAACAAAAGGCAAAAGCCATGATATTTCTTTGTCACCATCTCCATGAGGATCTTAAAAATGAATATCTTACTGTGAAAGATCCACTGGTTTTATGGAATTGTTTAAAGAAAATATTTGATCACTAAAAATCATTTGTGATATAGTTCCTGAAGAACTATAGAAGAAAAAATCTTAATATTGAAGCATCTTTGAAGAATTTTTCAAAGAATAAAGTTTTCTTATATTGTTCAAAGAATTGTATCATTTCATATTCATGCATCAAAGCCATTTTTTTTTGCATCGATCACATAGTTTATACCTTCTCTTATAATTGATAATTGAACAATTATTAATTCAAAATATGCTAGACATGAGCTATCGTAGCCACTGTTTTTGTTAGTAATTTATTTATTTAACTATATATCCGACAGGAAATACATGCATCCCTGAAAGATTGCAAAATAGATCTTTATTATTATAAAGATGTATAAATGTTTATTATCCAATTTCTGAAGAACTGAGAAAAATCTCAAATTTTATCATGAATTCAAGAAGAATTCAATTGTTTAGTTCATGAAGAACTTAGAAAAATTAAATTTATATTCTATATGAATTCCAGAAGAATTCAATAGTCTAGTTCCTGAAGAACACAGAAAAACTCAATTTTTATTCTCTAGTTCCTGAAGAACTTAGAAAAATTCAATTTTTATTTTTCATAAATTCGAGAAGAATTCAATAATATGCAACCATAAAGGATTGCACAAGATTATTTTATAGAGATTTTTATAAATGACATTTGAGTCATTATTATTGTAACCAGAAGTTTACAAATTATATTAAGTTATAATGATATTCACCTAAATGAATATCATATTGAAACAAAGAATGAAGAGATGTCGAATATCTCTATATATTACGACACATGCTTTGAATAAAATAAGTGTAATGAATACGTTATAAACTAGAAGTTTATACTACACTTATAAATATGCTAGTGCAATCGAAGCACAAATTATTGTAAACCAGAAGTTTACTTTTATTGTTGGCAAGATTGGTTGGGTCATCTCTGATCTATTATGATGTAAATTTTTTTTCTATGGATATGTATTGAAGAGCCAAAAGATTCTTCAATCCGATAATTTTTATGTTACTAGTTCCCAAAAGAAAATGATAATTTGAGAATATGGACCATTTAGAGACTTTGTGACTTGAATTGATGCATCAACTAAATCGGTCACATGCATGTTTACTCACAACCAGAAGTTTGTGACATTGTCTTCTCAAATAGTTTCGATAAGATCTCATTTTTTAAATTCATAGAAAATATTTGATAAGTATCGTATGTCAATTGAAATCGATATCGAATAGAATATGATCATAAAAAAAAAAGGATTTGAAGTTCTATTCCTTAGACGTCTAAAGTAATCACATAACTGATACTTATGAGATCATAACTTCTAATTTATATTTTGGGAACATTCAAATATGATATTGGATTGCATCATGCCAACAAATTTTTATATAAACAAGTTCTCCCCTAATTTATTTAAATTTTGGTTTATAAACCTAATTTCCGACATTAGCATTTTTGGATGTGTTGTGTACGTCACAATTGCTCCAATATAATGCATTTAATTCGGTCGTAAAAGAATATTGGGAAAATAGATTTATAGCACAGAAGGCTACTTCTCAAGTGATGAATTAATATTCCCAATATTAGGGGGAGAGATGAGCAGCTGAAAATGTGAACCAGAAGTTCCAATGAATCACTTGAAATAAATTATTATTAGTATCTCATCTTGATCCTCGTATACAATAGTTTGAACTAAAAATTCAAAAGATAAATCATTTGCAATGTTTATGAAATCAAATATCAGCTGCTAATGCCCCAATCAAAATAGATGTTCCTGTTGAACAATTCTATATTGCAAATGAGTTTTAACCACCCTGAAGCGTGGTAGGTCAATCGGTTCCAAAGAATCCTCAAATAAGAAAAGGAGCTAAAAAGAAAGATGACCCAAGTGAGGATATAAAAATAGTATTCGACATAATTGATTTTTTTAGTTCCAGAAGAACTTCTCAGGTACCTGAAATTTATGAAATAAAGAGATCTCGAAAAATTATGTCATGAATGGAATACAATTTGAACCAAAAGAAAGTCAACGTTGACAATATTCTTTTTCTTATATATAATATAGCGCTATATATGATAAGAGATAATGAGGATCATGAAACAAAGTCTATTGAGGATTGTAGACCATGCAATGGTTAGCTATGATTGGCTTTATGAAAATACGCAATTGCTACGTAGTTAAAATCACTTTGCAAAGTGAAAGACTTTTGGACCAGCAGTCCGTACATCTGAAGATGTGAAAATGATGAGATATGAATCAATTTTTGTGCAAATACGAAAGTTTGCCATTGATTGTGAAGAGAAATATTCACCTGAAGTGAAATCAAATTATTTTCTTACTTGATTAAGTTTAGTAACACTTGAAAGTATCAATTTATTGAAAGTGTTACAATATATTTATATGACTCACTTGTTAGTGATGATTATATGAAACTCCCTAAAGGATTTAATTTCATGAGACATACTATTCAAACTATTGAATAGATGATTTAACAAAATGTATAAGTCTCATTGTTACTCAAACAATATATATGTATATTGTATACTAATTTTAGTGAATATTTCTAAATGAGAAATATGCTATAGACATCATTTGTCAACTTTTAAGAAATGATTTGGAAACAAGTTTGATGACATGAATGTAATCATAACTCCTGAAGAGTTTTGGAAAGTTGATTTCTTATAGAAATCAGGATGAAATATGAAAGAATGATACATATTTGTTTGAGAAGACAAATTGAATTATATTTTAGTGAATCATAAAGTTTATATCACAAATGTTTCTTATCAGTTGTGTACTCTAATTATTCTAAATCACTAATTATGTTGATTTAGAGTTCGAGAAAATGATGATTCATTAGATGGTTCTGAAGTACCACATCAAACACAATAATATTATCATAACTCTTGAAGAGCTTATGAAATATGTTGAGTACAGAAAAATTTGAAATGAAATACATTCGATGATCAAAGTTTGTTTGAAATTACAAACTTGTTCCTTCAATGAGGTTTTGTGCATGAAGAAAATTATATATATCAAAGTGGTATTTTATCTTTGTCAACATCAATAAACTTGAAGATATTGGAACTAAATCGAGCATATAATTTATATCTTAAAGATACGGCAATATCATCCAAAAGTGGAAGTTTCAGCACTACATCAAGAAAGTTGAGAATATGATTTTGTTGAGGTTTGTGATTCTACACATACAAGATACTTGAAGAAGATAATATTGCATCAACGGCTAAATCAGATCTTTCTACAAAGTCTTCATAAAGTAAATCGTCTTCATCAAGTAAAGATTTGGATCAACTAAATAGAAGATTAATTGGTCTTATTCATCTCAGATATAATTGTCTTCATGAGGGGGAGATATAATTGTGTTTTGCACTCTTTTTTCCTTAACTATGGTTTTATCCCATTGGGTTTTCCTGGTAAGGTTTTTAATGAGGCAGATTCAAGCACAAAGGATGTTGTACTCTTTTTCCTTCACTAGAATTTTTTTCCCACTGGGTTTTTTCTAGTAAAGGTTTTAACGAGGCATATCCTCAATGGACATCCAAGGGGGAGTGTTATGAATATAATAAGTGGATGTCCATTAGTGTTGGCCCAAGTCATAGGCCCATGTAACCACCTATATATAGTGTACTATTGTAATGTAACCCTAATCCTAATAGTGAATACATATCACTCTATTTCTCTTTCTCTCCTTTGCTACTCTTACTTCCATTAGTTTCACAACAATTATTGTAATATAATTATTTTAGTTGATTTCTTAATGTAATTATCCAACTCCATATTTTCTAAAATATAATTAGTTAATGTAAATGTAAAAAGTACATATTATTTAATTTAATGCTTGCAGTTTATATGATTCAAAAAAAATACTTGCAGTTAAATAAAATAAAAATAAAAAATGTCTATACCAAAAAAAAAAAAATGTAAACATTAATAATCTTGACAGGGAGGTTAGACCAACTCTAAGCCTCTAATGGAAATATTATTAACAATATCACTTTACATTTAATAAAAAAAAATTCTAGTTCTAGTACCCCACAAAACAACTCCAACCTCAATCACTTTCCCCTCCCTCTATGCTTACCAACACAGACGGTTCACCATCTCCACCATTTCAACTTCCAAGCTTCTTGCACACGTTCACCATTCCTTACACATAAAATAGGTAGAATTGGAAAAAATAAAAGAGTGAACTTTCATTTTCATTTCTTTGCTATTGAGGGGATCAGAAGAAGAAAAAGCATGAGACCTCCAAACAATAGAAAGGTGCTATTTCTTCTCTCTCTCTCTCTCTTCAGTATCTGTCTCCCATCAAAATTAGAAACACATTTGCAAAGAGCAGCCGCTGTTGGAAAAATATAGATCTGGTTGGAGAATATAGATCTGGCCGGAAATCTATATAATGGTGGCCGGAAATTATAGATCTCACTGAAAATCATATTTCCGATGATGCTGTGGATATGAATGTGCACAATGGACATGTATTTATAGTCACATGAGGAACCACAACTAATTTCGAAATTCAAACACACACCAATACGTGGGGGGAAAATTCCCACCGAAACAGAACCCTAAATCAACCTCCGAAGTTCCACACGTGCAATGAGCAACCCACAGGTGACACCTCATTTTCATTTACCAATTAATTTGCTTGCAGCTGATGTGGAATACACCCTTTTCATTGGTTATGATATAGCACAGTGCACAAAGTAGAGACTTTGTTGTCAAGATTTATAGATATAGCATAAAAACATAACTCCACAAAAATATTAAGGACTATATATCCTTGCAAGATTAAAAACAAAAGAAGACTGAGATAATAAAAATTTGGAACAATTAACTCAATTACAATCGACAAGGTTACATAGTGCACAATACATACACTTTCTTTGCAAATACAACTTGCAAAAGCATAACTGAAGTGCATGGTTAAATCAGCAAAATAATGTTACTAATTGTACAAACATTCATTCATACAACCCTTCATAAAATGACAATTCCTTTTCAAAGTGTACTCTCAAAAAATCCTTCATCTCAAAGTGTACTCTCAACTTAAAATGGAAATTCCAACTAAACGGAAGAGATTGGGATTGTAGAAAGTGGACCAGATCAACTTGAATCATCATCCTCATCTATAGCTAAAGGCGAACTGAAAGGGCAAGACAACTTGGGTACTTGAATGGTAGGGTAGTCAAAGGCTTGTCATCAAAAAGTTCTTGAATGGCTAAACCTAATGTGTATCCGAGCGCAAGAGCTACAGGAACTGCAACCGCGTTTCCAACTTGTATGTACCTACATTGAACCAGTTAGTGTCAAGTAACTCGTAATGGAAATGAAAAAGATACCTCTCTTTAATAGGGCCACAGAGCTTATAACAATATGTGAATCCTTGCAGCCTTGCATTCTCCCGAACCGTAAGCACTCTATCTTGGAGTGGGTGGAGAAGAGCCTATAAAGAGAAAAGGATAAAAACTTGAAATAAAAATTGTCACATACACAACAAGATTTTCAGATAAAACAATTGATATAATGTACAACTGTGGAACAAATTTGGGATAATACCTGATTGTAAGACTCTGGCCTTGTCACAACTGAAGAAGTCGTGTGTTTGATTTTCAACTCTGTTATAATAAAAAAAAATACATTTTAAATAAATATTCGTACTCAAACTTATATTTGTATGGTCTCACCAAAAAAAAAACTTATATTTATATGGATGTCAACTTTAGTACACACATTCTTAACCTTTAACTAGTATTTGTTACCTACATTAACATTTCTACTAAGAATAAGTCATTCAATTAGAAAAAAATCATATAAGACCAACAGAATTTAAAAGTTTTGAAAGATTAATTATAAACTTATATAGCTTAGCTACAACTTAGTTATCAAATATTTTACCATGTTCCAAATAAAGTAGGGGAGTTTGATCAAATTTTTATGTGTTCGTCATTGATTTTTAATCTAGACATACAAGCTAAAAAATCAATGTTGCGTTATTGTTTAGATAATTCTTTTTGGTGAGAAATATTGGTTATCATAGAGCCTAATATGATCCAACCCAAAAAAAAATAGAGCTCAATATCACAATGTTATGAAAAATTCTCTTCTCCCCCATATTTCTTTAATTCTCCCCCCTAAAATCTCAAATTACCTTTTACTTTAAGACGTAGAATTCGAAGTAAATTTTGGGATCTAGATTCCGAAAGTAAACTTCGGATTTTAGATCCCAAAATTTACCTGCATCCCAAAACTCCGCACAAACTTTGTAAAATTTCGGATTTAGATCCTGAATTTTTTAAAGACCCTTAATTCATATATAAGGACAAAAATGGTAGTTAGAAAGGAAAAAAAGAATGTAGGAGGGAGATGAAAATTTTTCCAATGTTATTCATCCAATCTCTGATCGTCAACGGTAGGCTCGTAGTTCACTCCCAAGAAGACTTGTACTTCCCCAAAATATTAGTATGAGTTTGCTTAAGGGGTCAATACGCTTTGGAATTTCACCACAACTGGATTTATTGTCAAATAGTATTCTATGATAATTGAATATTGCCTTTCAAAAAGTTTGCAACTTTGGGTCTATTTGGCAAAACTAAATTTTGAGCTTATACTTTACTAGTTTATTTTGAAAAAGTAAATATGTTTGATAATTTTTTTTCTCATGAGTTTATTGTCTATTTTTTTATTTTTTGTAGTAACGATTTTCTATTTTTTACAGTTAAAGAAAATAAAATTAATAATGTGTATACTAAATTTAGTTATTAAATCAAAAATAATTTTGTTTTGGTACATATCTAAAATAAGATTTTATTATAAAAAAACTCTAAAATCATATTTTTGTGTAATATATATATATATATATATATATATATATAGGGATTGTTAACATTGACCATGTGGGTCAAAGTTAGCAACTATGACCCATGGGAAAAGTGGGGGGCGCGCGCGGGGGGGAGTGGGGAGCAATGGGGCGGGCGGAGAAATTTATGGGGAGTGGGGGTCACGCGTGAGTATTAATGGGAGAAATTTGGAGAAATTCATGTGGATCATAGTTGTTATCTTTGACCTGTGTGAGTCAAGTTTCGCAATCCCCTATATATATTTATTGCGTCAGTCAATTTCGTTTTAAATAAATTCAGTCTAAAATAACTTACAAATTATAGAATTTTTTTTTTTACTAAAACAAGTTATTGAATTTGTTCCAACTTAAAGACATGCTGGAATCTTCAACATAATTCCATCAAAATTCAAAATAAAATTGATTATAACACCTCTGAACTCGTTGCTTGGTTGCTTTCTCCTACTTGAAATTAACAATTGTCTTGTAACTTTGAAAGAACAATTTTTATTATTTTGAGATTGCATCATTGCTGGTTAGCTTTTTTGTTTATCATCACAATAGCTAGTAGTATTATTTTGATAATGCAATATCATTCATCAGCAGCTGATGATTGTTCCATTGATCACTGCACTTGCGTCATTAATTTGTAAACGCCTTCCGCACGTTAGATTTATTTAATTAATTAATCTACATGTTTTGATTTTTGTCAAAAAGGAACAAACATTCATATAAAAAATTAAAAACACAATAATCTATTCTTGCTAAATGACTCTGACTTGGAATTCACCATTCACCATATATACTATTATAATATAAGAAATATACTAACAAATGTCTATAGCAAATTAAACTATCATATATATCCTTGACGCCCAAAAAAATCATATATGTTAGTAAATCATAGCTCAACTGAGAGAAAATATCGAAATTGTTAGATTATATATATATATATATAACTGAGGTTTGAATCTCAGTCAATTAACTGTGTGAAATTTTAACGATTTGTCATTTTGCTTATATACAAAAAAAATACAATATCATATAGGTTCGGGAAAATTTCTATCGAAAATAGTTCATCTGAGCAAAAATCAAGAGTGTAAAACTATGGGCTATGTGAGCATATGAGTTAGCCCAACCGTTTCATTTTTTATTTACTCATTTTATTTTTTTTATATCACTTTAATATATTAATTTTTCCTAACTATCCATTTAATGAGGTGTAATTGAATACATGTGTAATTTTTAATACATTATTATTTAGCATAATTGGCCTAGGCCAAAAAAATTATTATATTGTTTTTAGCTTGATTTTAAGGTTAAAATCACACTACAATATGGACCACGGACCTAATGGATCAAATTTTTTAGACTCGGCCCATTTTGACAGCTCTATAAAATATAAGTGCTCTGTAGATATCTTTACACAAATCAACTAAATAGTTATAGAGAACCATGAAACAAGACTTAGTTGAGTGCTCTAAGGGCTCAAACATGCCCTTGACACCGATTAGTTTCCTAGAACGAGCAGCTACCTTGTATGGTGACAAGGTTTCCATGATCTACAATGATGTTAGATTTACTTGGAGAGAAACCTATGAAAGATGTCTCAAGCTTGCTTCTTCTTTGGTCAACTTAGGAATTTCTAATGGTGATATTGTAAGTTCATCTATCTTTCAATCTCATATTCGTTTAATTTCCTTTACCTGCTTAAAATTTCATTGAGTTTTTCAAAGCTAATATAAATCTCTTCATAACAAAATATAATGCAGCACCCTATAGAGTTTCTTAAATAAAGAGTTTTATTTTGTATACACTTATCCCTAATTACATATTTATCGATTTACGATCTCAAATATAAGACACTAATATCAAAATTGACAAGGCATGCAAGTCAATTATATAGAGTTTTATTTATCATATACTTTAGGGTACATGTGTTACGATATGACAACTAATAGAGAATCATGTTCTTCCACAATGTAGAAATTAACTTATGTTTATATTACATCTGAGTAAAGTTTTAATAATATTGATGTATTTGGTTAAAATTTTGATTTAGATATTTCAATTTTTTTGATTAGTTAGTTTTCTCTCGTATTTTGGGATGGAGTATGTTTTTCTGTTCTTTGACCATTTTTTGACTATTTTTTTGACCAAATTTATTAATTACTATGTTTTTTTGACTAGAGTATTAATTGTGTTTGTTATTTTTGACTTATATTAATTATGCTTGTCCTTTATATATTATTGGGTAATGACAAATATACTATATATACAACTTTTTGCAGACACAAAAAATATAATAATAAAATTGTCCTCGTGAGATTAACTCAATTGATAAAGATATTCTGACATTGCACGTTATGTGCATAGATCGGGTTCGAACTCCAATATGCTGTAAAATTTTAGCTGATAGGCTATCTTACAACAAAAATAAAATTAAAGTCAAACATTTTAATAATCTAATAATTATAATTAATTGATAGGTAAGAAATACTTTACACTAAAACTTGCATGAACTTGTAATAAAAAAAAAATTGCATGAACTTTCAAGAGAACTTAAATTTGATTTTTGAGAACAATTTTTTTTCCAGATTTTATCTACTTTTGTAACCGATCGAACTTCGTACTACCGAGACCCTTTCCTTTAAGAATTATATTAAATTATATAATTATCGAATCATTTTTAATAGTTATATATATAGGTAAATTTTTCGGTGCTCTCTGGAATTTATTTGAATATAGATATCATATTATAATTTACATTTGTTTTAAAATAATTAAATATTATAAAAAGTATTATAAAAAGTGACATGATTTAAAATAATTGGATAATGGAGTATATGTATCCAATCAAACTCTATCATAGTGTTTTCACCAGGTGTTCATATATAACTTTTTTTGAATGTCCAACTTAAACTTACTGATATATATACTCCTATAAAATGAGTTTTTACTTTTTATACATTTTTCAATATTGTAAAATAGTTTTATTTACGTATTAAGGATGTATGGATAAGGATTGAAGTAGTTAGAGCATGACATGGAATGAAGTGTACACACCGATCATTTATACTTTTTTGATAATAACATATTTTTCTTAGTCAGGTAGTTTAATATGGTGACGTCTAAAATTTATTTTACCTCATGAAAGTAAATAAATGGAATACTGCGATTTCAATTCTGATTTATACACATTACATTACATACAATACAATGTCTTTATCAAATAAGTTAAACTTGCAGAGACAATATTATTTATTAAGGGAACAAAAATTTAAATAAATAAATTTCACAAAAATATACTTAATTATATACTCAATTTCCAAAGTTTTAAGGTGTAGTATTTGGTTCGATCTTTGATTTAGCAGCCAGGCAATAACGTTAAAAACTCTTAGAAGGGAATTTGTTCCACATTTTAGTCGCTACATATTTTAGATTCTGTAAATTAATCTCTACACTTGCACATATGGAATATTTGATTTATGCAAAGAATGTGTCATTTCTAAAAATAAGTTTTTAGAAAAGAATACATTGGCATGTTGGAAACAATTTTGATTTTTAATTTTTAAAATATATTTTATAAATGTATTTTAGAAAAAATTTAAAAGAAGAAAACAAAACTCCTTAAACTTATTTTATTTTTTTAGTTTTAAAAACTGATATATAAAAAACAATTTTATAAAATTGAACTATCAATGCATGTAATGTAAGCGCGTATGAGTGGAAAATGGGACAATGCATGTATTATATGTATACCGTGTTCAGCACTATTCATTCATATTTTAAAATGATTAATTGCTGTCCTTATTCTTCGACTGAATTGAGTCGTTGACATTGACATTTTGTTCCATACCAATATTTACGCCAATAAGAAAAAACACGTTATTAAATCTCTTCTAAAAGGAACGTTATTAAAATGGAAAGTCCATAGTCTTTGAATATCTGTATTTTAAGCCATTTGAATGTCTTCAATATGGGAAGTCCACATAGAAGATTTATATTATTTATATATGATTAGTTATTTAGTTAATTAAAAAGAGCTAAAATTCAATTTGGTGCTCGTATTACTCAAAGCTAAAATTTTATGTGGTGCTCTTATTATTCAAATGTTATATTATATCGATTTAATTTGATCCCGTGAATGGAGAGTCGTGTGAAATATAAACCATTAAAAAATAAAATGGCGAAAGATTTTAAATTATACTCTAAGATCGTTGTATAATGTGTATTCTATACTCATTGTAATATTGTATCAACTTTTTCGTATCATCTATCCTTTTAATTTTTCGGTTTGTTGGACTCTACCATACTTCTCGACACAACTCTTAGATAAGCTTTCTTAACCAACAAGTATAATAGCTCATTATACCCCAAAAAAGTTTCTTATGCATGTGAAGATCTTAATTTTCTTTCTTATATATAAACAGGTTGCAACTTTGGCACCAAATATTCCAGAACATTGTGAGCTACATTTTGGTGTACCTATGGCAGGTGCTGTTATTTCTGCATTCAACACAAAACTAGATGCAACAACATTAGCACTTATATTGGAACAGTTAGAGCATTGCAAAATCATATTTGTGGACTATGAGTTTATTGACACTGCCATGAAAGCAGCAGAAATAATCTCAGAGAGAAATTTTAAGCCTCCTGTTATTGTCCTAATACAAGATTATGGACAACTAGTGAAAGATGTACCCCAAGGTACCTTAACCTACAATGAAATTCTTGAAAAGGGACATTCAGATTTCAACATTTCAATGCCAAGCAATGAATGTGATCCTATATCAGTGAATTTTACTTCAGGCTCAACAGGAATTCCAAAAGGTGCAGTTTACAGTCATAGAGGTGTTTATCTTAATTCACTCGCGGGGATTACTCGTTTCAACGTGAATCCTATGCCGGTGTTTCTATGGACAGTTGACATGTTTAGATGCAATGGATGGTGTTTCATATGGTCAATGCCTGCTCTTGGTGGCACAAACATTTGCCTTAGGAACAATTTTTCAGCAAAAGATATCTTTGATGCAATTCATGTTCATAAGGTAACACATTTATGTGGTGCACCTACCCTTTTGGAAATTATTGCAAATTATGACAATGTTAAGCCTTTTTCTCATAAGGTTAGTGTCACAGTTGCTGGTATATTACCATCAATCAAAATTCTTAATAAGGTGGCAGAGCTTGGATTTGATGTGAATATTGGTTATGGTATGACTGAAACATTAGGTCCAGTTATAGTAAGAAAGTGGAAACAAAATTTTGATGATGATGTTACAAAGCTAAACTATGTTGAACAAAGAGGGGTTATAGAGTCTATGATGGTAGAAGTTGATGTGAAGGATCCGATTACAATGAAGAGTGTTCCTTATGATGGAAAAACCATAGGTGAAATTATGTTCAAAGGGAATACTTTAATGTTAGGGTATCTTAAAAATTCACAAGTGAGTGGTGAAGCTTTTAGGGATGGTTGGTATAGAACTAGGGACCTAGGTGTTAAGTTACCTAATGGTTCTTTTAATATGAAAGATAGAGCTAAAGATATTATTTATTCTAAGGGTGAGTTTGTGAGTTCATTAGAGGTTGAAGCTGTTTTGTTGAATCATCCAATGGTTTTGAATGTAGCTGTTGTGGGGAAATATGATGATGGATCACCTTGTGCAACTGTGAAATTGAAAGATGGATGTAGTGCTAATGCTAAAGATATTATCAAGTTTTGTGAAGATCATTTGGATGCTCATATGGTTCCTAAGAGTGTGGTTTTTGGGGATTTGCCTCTTAATTCAACTGGGAAGGTACAAAAGTTTGTTATCAGAGAAAAGATTAAAAGTAATGAATGGCGTGACTCAATTAATTAGGGTGTGGTATGTAGGATTTGGATTGCATGTAGTCACAAACTTCATGTATTCATACGGTCAGTATATCGGTGACTATTTGATCAAAATTAGATAGTTCAAATTTCAAACTCGAAATTACAGAGTTAAAATTTTGAACTCTTCTTATTTTCTGTACTGTCTAATCTTGATTCAATGACTACCGATACGTTGAATATGTGATTTTGTGAGGGCCTGCAAATCCAAATCAGTTGTTTGCATGTAATATAATAATAATGGAAGTTGGTAGAGGTGTTAAATAAGCATGTAATAATAATGCTAAATAAGATCATTTGTTGTTTTATTTCATTACATTTGTCATTTACAAACAATTCAAGCAATAAACCCTTAAGTCATTTGTCATCTCACACTCACTCTCGTCCTATTTCTCGCTTTCTATTCACAACCCAATCGCACCCCTACGAAATGAGACGTCAGCAATTGAAATTAGCAAATGATAGAAACTCACTTTTGTAATTGGTGAAACCATAACAAAATTTCTATGTGTTAGAAATCCCCATAAACTACATTATTGAGACAATAAACTCAGTGTTTAACAATTTTCGTATCTTAATAGATGATTCTCAGCAAATAGACAATGCTCTATGCAAAATTATTATAGCATCAATTTATGAGTTGAATAAACATTATTAAAGACAAAAAATTGGAGATTTCATCCTCAAAGGGTGCAAAACATTACCGATAATTAGCAAAGAATTTGTAACGCTAACTTCATTTGGTATTATGAGCCTAACTTCATTTGGTATATGAGCAAGTGAATATATAATTATTGTAATGCATCTATCACTGCATCAATAACTTCTTGGGTGGTGCTTGTTCCTCCAAGGTCCTTTGTTCGGTATTTGCCCTCTAAAATAACTCGTTTCACAGCACTTTCCAATCGTTCAGCAAATACAGGAAATTGAAGATGTCTAAGCATCATTGCGGACGAAAGGAGAAGTGCAACAGGATTTGCTTTCTTCTCTTTTACTACTTTGTCCTTACCAACATTTCCTGCTGAAGCACCTTGTTCAAATACAGCGTAGTCAGCTCCGACATTACCTGCAAAGACATTTCATCCATGATTCGAGATATTCAAGCTTAAAAATAACGTGGCTTTACTCAATAATCAATTCTTTCTAAACACCCTTCCAAATTCAATTCACATGTCCAACACAAAGGACCAACAGCCCTATTGATATTTTCATAAAGCCAACCCGAGCACTGTCGCCGCCAGAGCTCAAACCCATCTCCGATATTTGACTCCTATAAAACGAACTCTCATTCTAAAGAGTATAACAAGACCTCAATCATTGATGAAAAAATCAGTTATTGATCTTTCAATACATTTACGATTTACTATACAGTGCATATATATATGGAAGGTTGATTAATCATTAATGGTTGAGATATCTTACTTTATTATCTAAAGTGAAATGTTCACATTAGAAGAATAAAATGCCAATTTAATGACTTCACTGTTATTACTTATGTTGTCACTACCATTTGACAATTCCATTATCCCACAATGGCTGTTGTTGCCTCCATACTGCAACCTGTAGAGGAAGATAAATGAATTTCCAATTTGATTTCTATACCACCTCTATAATTTTCTTTTCAGTGAATATACAATCTCTAATTTAATCAAACCACTATATATTGGCCGAGTTTTCAACGAATAAAAAATTGTTCCTAGAATAATCTTTTGAAAGAACTAGACGAACACAATTGGTATACTCTAAATCTAGATTTAACAGTTCTGAGCAGTACTCGCCCTCACACGTCTGAAAACATCAACGACTATATAGAACCGAGATACTATTTGATAAGAAAAATGGCACAACATAATCAAATTCGAGTTCTAGAGGTTCAGCACATTAGTAATAGTTATACCTCCTGGCATGACACCGGTGCCACCAGCAATACCTGCCGCTGTATTTGCAACGAGATTTCCATAAAGATTAGGGGTTACCTGCAAGTGGAGATTTCCGTAATCAGATGTTTGTTTTCTTGCAAGTATACTAGTTTTTTACATAAGGCAAGACATTGATAATCCTTTTAGTATACAGTTAAATATTCATAGATTTCACTCCAAGAAGTATCAACTCGACTTTTCTAAATGACTATCATTGTATGATTTCTTTTAATTACGTGATATAAAAATATTAATTATAATGGATCTTTTGATTTTCGATTAAGTTTAATATATTTATTTGAGAAATAAGTTTCCTTCATGCCTATGAGGCTTTGACAATTAACATATCATCTTTTGTTTGAAGCCACAATGCTTGACTCGTAAACATATCAACCAGAAGTTGAAAATAATTGGGATTTATGGTCAAATTGTAAATATACATACCATGACATCAAACTGCTCAGGCTTTGAAACAAGCTGCATGCAACAGTTATCTACAATAATTTCATTATATTTGATTCCCGGATACTTTGTGGCAACCTCTCGACAAGATTCCAAGAATAAACCATCTGCAAGCTTCATAATGTTTGCTTTGTGTACAGCAGTCACCTTCTTTCTGTTATTTAGATAAGCATACTCGAAAGCATATTTAGCGATGCGCTCTGAACAGAACTTTGTTATTACCTAGCAAAATTTTAGTATGTGGCGCAAACAAAAAGCCACACATCAGAATGTGAAGGTGCTAACATCATGAGATATATAACATTTAGAGATTACAAAGGAACATAACATCAAAAGGATATCCATCTAGAAAACAGAGAAATATCTTAAGCATGATTACAATTAACAACCTTTAAAAGATATCAAAAGTGGGGCATTAAGTGCACAATTCATACAAAAGGAATGTGTATATAATTATATATATCAAAAATTTATTTAACTACTGCACATTATTGCTTTTATATTAGTTAGCATTTCCTTTTTTTTTGGCCAAGTATTGGTTAGCATTTCTATTAAGTGTTCTGAATATGGTTGGCAACTTCCATAAATATGAATGTATCATACTCAAATTCTAACACTGAATGCAATACAGGTTTATCATCTAAGAAGCTAAGGTCACCAGTTTCTAAGGACTTAGATTCAAAGGAAAATTAACCTGTCTAATTACCAAATACAGTAGCATTCTTTAACACGACCTTTGAGAGCCAAAAATGCTAAACTTGCATCCCAAATCCTTTCTAAGGACTTTAAAACAATTCAAATTTTAAACCTAGCCAATGAACAAGTACTCAAAAAGCAAAATTTTCACAAACTCTCACAGTTTCTACAATTTGATTACCAATAACATGTTTAAATTCACACAAATACAAAACATATTACTTAATTTAATTGTAACAATTCTAATTATTCAAATTATAATTTTATCATCTTGAGTAGTACAAATTAAGAGGCAAACAATCATTTAGTCCACAAATGTGTGAGGAGCCAGTCACTACATGACATGACTTCAAATGTGTCACTTGAGAAATTGTCTTTTACTAGTTAGTTAGTTTGGTCGTTGAACGTGTCCTTCATTAGTCAACTTAGTCTATGCTTGGTATCACAGTGATCCACCGTATTTTCCAGAAACTACAACTTGCAGCTTATGTAAAATCATTGTGAATCACCGTGATTCTAGCACCCCACCGTAATACCAAACATGCACTTAGTCCTCAAATGTGTCATTCGTTAGTTAATTTAATTTGGTCATACATACATCTTCTCTTCCATTAGTCAATTTGGTCAATAACAAGCATCTTCCATTAGTCAACTTGGTCAATAAAATTACTAGTAACAAAAAACACCAATGTGTTCGTAATAATTTCAATACATTCATAGACTATAATGACAACACCAGACACATTTTGAAAACCAAAATAGTAACTATCAAAATTCAAAAATACCTTGAGACTTTCGACGACACCGGGAACAACGTCATGTTCAAGTCCAGCATATTCCCCTTCAGTATTCTCCCTAATGACAACAATATCAACATTATCATGCCGCGTTGGTAAACCAGGAAGATTGAAACAATTAACAAGCGAAGCATAAAGATCAAGCTCCTTCCTCAACTTCACATTAAGTGAACTAACACCACCACCCATAGGTGTAGCAAGTCCACCTTTCAAACAAACCTTATTCCTCTTAATCGATTCCATTACTTCATCTGGTATCGTTTTCATGTCACCGTGCACTTCGAATTTCTCGAAGTGAATCGGTGCATGCATCGCTTCCATTACTTGTTCTACTGCGTTGGTTACTAGTGGTCCGATTCCGTCGCCGGGGATTAGTGTTACGTTTCGTGGTGTGCCGTCTCCGGGACGGGGCATGTAGGTTACGGAGCGGGTTGAGGTGAGGTTGTGGCGCGGGGTGAAGAGTTGTTTGAGGAGGTGCGGTGTTGATCGTCTCGTCGCCATTGACGGTTACGGTGGCGGTGGTGTGTTAGGGTTTTGAATATTTGAATGTGTGTTTAGTTTTATGAATATGATTCGAATGAGGTTCGTGAAGACATGAAAAGGTGCTAAGTACAGAAAAGAAAGAAAGAGTAAAGAGGAATAAAATTTGCTCTAATCAATTTCGGCTGTTGATTTTATATCAGATGGTTGAGATTATATATATACTAAAATAATCCTGATTGTGTATTTAAATCGGATGGTTGGTGTTGTAACTGTGTCGAAGTAGTTGCAATAGAAAATCTATTTTCGAGTAAAGATACGCAATGCAATAACTATTTTATTCTGTTTGATTTGACGTTTTGTGAAAATCACATGAATATGTAGAGAATGATTTTGTGGTTTTTTAGAAATTACACCTCCAAACATTATTAGGCATGTGTTTATAATCTAAAACGCGCAATTAAAAATTTAGTTAAGTATAGTTAGTTACAATGTTATTAGAGCCCCCGCTTTTGAAAAAATTTGTGCTTGTACTTTTGAATTTAGTTATTGTTATTGAGTTTTTTGGTTTGTGCTTGTTTTAAAATGAACAGATTAAAGGGCGCACAATATTTACATAAAGTTGCACAATGTATTTTAATAAAGTAAAATTTGATATGACTTTACACCTCTTGTTATTTATTAAGTAACGGCGGTGAAGGGGATATCTAGTACGGTGACTTATCAATTTAGAGATAGAGAATTGCACATTAAGTACATTTGGTTTAACTAACTATTACAAATTTACAATAGATGCAAAGCACTACTAAACACATGTATCTTTTTTATGATCCACAATCCACATAAGGTTGTAAAATTGCAAAAATAGTTGTTAACCCGTAGGATCATGCGTTCCTTGCATGTGAACCTTTTTGAAATTAGATTAGTTTTACATAAAACTCTTATTCGCTCGCAATTTCGTCGACTTTGATGTGACATCATCTGTTGGTTAGAGATTGCGACTAGAGCTCCTCTTTTCTTTCTCTTTTGTTGACAGTTAATTTTTTTTCTTTAATATCTCTTGTGATTTGTTTATTTTGTAAATTAGTTTATCTTAATGGTGAGATAATATGTTATTTTTCTTAACTATATTACATGAGGTGTATTGTATTGAGATTTTAAAAAACAATTTTGATAAAAAAAATTCATGATGACTTTAAAAGATTTTATTGGATATTGTATTGACTCTGGAATTTCGAAAGACTCTTTTTAAAAGACTTTTCACAATCAAAATTCTTAATACAAGATTTGAATATATTAATAATATAAAGTTTTAATATTTCAATGTATTTTATGGATTCTTTTAAGGTTTGAAAAAAAAACTCTATCAATTATTTGTGTAATAAAAAAGAGTGAATAAAAAAAAATTATAAGGGTTTGAATAAAGTAAACTAAAATAGTTCTTCTAAATAGCATTTCTCCACATAACTTTTTTAAAACACATCTCCACATAAATATATATATGAATAGTATGTTCTTATTTTTATGTTTGAATAAATATTATTTTTACAAATTGGTAACTCAAAAGACGAAGATTCAAAAAAAAAATGAAGATTAAATACAACGGTGAATGTGTCAGAATTGCGGTGATCCACTGTGATTTTGCAGAAGCTACAACTTGTGGCTTCTGGAAATCACGGTGAGTCACCGTGATTCTGGCTCTTCCACCGTAATACCAAACATACACTAAGGGTTATGCTAACTAGTGCACCCTATACACTAGTTAAGAATACAAAAAAAGTAAGTTTTACATTGAAAACAACATTTTTTAACTTTTTCAAACATTAATTACACAAATTTCAATACAATAATACTATATTGAGGTTCCTTAACTAGTGCATGGGGCGCACTAGTTAGCTTTTTCCTAAAACTAATGAATCAATAAAAATAACCGATGAATAAAAAAAAAACGTTAGAGTTTATGTAAAAAAATAAAATTTATTGGAACAATTGAAACTAAATGATTAGAATTCAAAAATTTATTGAAACAATTAGATTAACTATATTGGAACAATTTGAAAGAAAAAAATTCAATTAACATTAAAAGTGAATTACGCACTATACATGTGAACAATAATTATGCATAGCGTAAAAAAAAAAAAAAAATATTATGCATAGCCATTGACCATTGATATACTCATCATAGATATGAATAGTAGAAGTAATAATGTGGTGTTGGAAAGAAAAACTATTTCGAAATTCATTAGCACACAATCGTGATGGCTGAAAAAAAGTTTGTGGGATAGTGGGAGAGAAGAGAGAGGAGAGGGAGGGAGAGAGGAGAGAGTAGGTGTGAAATTTTTTAAGAAATAATAATCGATATAAATTTCATGTTTTTATGAAAAAAAATTCATGTTAAAAATACATTAACAAATTTCACGCAATCTATCAAAACTAATTTGTTAAATCATAAGATTTTTTTTAAGTTATAAAAATCTTGATTGAATAACACATGATATTGTTTAAGTTACAAAGACTCTTGATTAAATACCACAATTTTTTTAAATTATAAAAACTCTTGAATGAATAGTCCAAATATTTTTATCATAAAAAAAATCTTTCAAAATCTTTTGAAATTCCGATTGTATACAAGTACAACTTGTACACACACAATCTAACCCTTATCCTAAATATCCTCAACCACTTAACACAACAACAATCTCTTAAAACTCACATTTAAGATACCTTTTGTCCTTAACTTCAAGTTCAATAAAAAAATAAAAACTCAAAATCTATTTTTCGTTGTTGTCATGCACATTTTTGTAGCCCAACATTGTAAATTATTGTTTATATTAGTTTAAAGAAGCTTATGCTTGTTTGACAAAAAAAGTTTATGTTTAAAGCTCATGGTAATTTCTTCGGCAAATGTAACTTAGTTGAGAACGTTTTTTTTCATCTTCTAGTTTATAAGTGAATAAGTCATAGTAATTTGGAATTCGGAGTGAATTCTAGTATCAGGTAATTTCAGCGACCTTTCAAATGGAGTTGCGGAGATTGAAGTAGAATTATTGCATGCAATTAAAATATAATTATTGTCCAATTAAAATAATAGATTTAAATTTAAAATAGTAATATTTAGTATGTAAACAAAATGACAAATTATTATAATTTATAAAACCCACACGCACAAATGAGAAAGTCGAAATTCAAACTCCAATACATCTGACCATATAATTTGTATACTTTTTTGCCAATTAAACTACTAGTATAACTCTGGACCTTAATGGTCCGTTTGGTTAGAAGGAAAGAAAGTAGGAAGGAAGGAAAACACGCAATTCGAGGGATGTATTTGAATTATAAAGTTGTCTAAATACATGCATTGGTTTCCGTGTTTCACTTTCTTTCCTCCCTCTTTCCCTCCAACCAAACAAGCCTTAAAAGAGTATAATGAATTTTATCAACATGAATATTGTAATGTCATGTGACATGTGATTTTTTATGAAAGATAATAATCCATGTTCGCCGCGGAAGAACCTTGGGCTGTTTTGGAAAATGTCTTTGGTCGTGAATAAGACCACATACAACCTAACCTAGTCATTTTCATATTTCCTTCAATCATCAATAGGTCAAAAGAGACAAAGACATGAAAACAAAAGCAACCCACTTAACACTTTCGTAGTTCACTTCACACAGATTAGCATCAACAGATAGAGTATTCTATTATCAACATAAAAGTGTCACTGACACTTCTCGAATAAAAGACAAATTCCATGTTGTTTACAAATTGCAATTAGTAATAATAGATTAATAGTACTTCTTAAAATGAACATTTTGCCTTTTGTTGGTTACTTGCATTTCTTTAGTGTTCACACACAACAACAAAATCAATCAATAAGTTAGTGAAAATGATGTTAAACAACTAGTGAAATTTTTAACAAAAAATGATTAATCAAAGGATTCTGTCAATAGAAGTTTCTGAGTTCATTCAAAAAGTGACAACCTCCACCATCAGAGTTGGTCTGGTTGCACCAATGTTCATTATTTTTAACAAAGTAGAAATGCAAGACCTATAAATAATAAAATAATTTGTTTCTTATTATAAGAGATAATATATTTTTTAGATTTATTAAAAAAATTTAAAAATCGATATACACGGTCTATTTTTTGGTAAGTATATACATAGTCTATAATATAAATCAGATATATATTTTTTTAATAAATCTATAAAATGCATTGTTTTTTATAATAAAAAACATATGTAACAGTAAAATTTACTAAACCAAAATTTGAACCCATATCTTGAAAAATATGAGTCCTTCATCCAAATCAATTGAGCTAAATAAACTTCTATAAATAATTTATGATATTACATATTTATAATTAAATTGAACTTTTATGGAACTTTTTGCCACAAAATTTTAAGTCCTAGAATCATTGCTCGACCCATGAATCGATCCTGAGCAAAACACGATATAGGCGAATCCAACACAAAAAATAATATTTAAGAAAAGCGCACTTTCATATCCCAAACCTACACAACCTAACCAACCGGGATAGTTCATTTAGACACACATTAATATAATCCTAATTAAAAAAACCAAATTACTTCCAAAAGTTAACTCTATTCATAATACTCCATGTAAAAGGCAAAAAGGAACAAACTTAAAAACAAAAAGAGCATGAAACTTTTATCAAACGTTAATTTGTCCAATAATAATTGACGCTGAACTATATAAAAAGGACCATAATTTTATCTTCCACAACTGTATTTGGAAAAAAACTAAAATCAGTTAATGTTACAACTCATTCGAACTAGATTACTTACTCGACTAAGAAACCAAAAACAAAAAGAGCGTGAAGCTTTTGATTAATTTGTGAAGCTTTTGATTAATTTGAGTGGTGAGAATTGGAAAAAACCACCCCACCCATGAAGGGCATACATTCTAAACCATTCAACATGCCTCTTTTTCTGTACTAGTAGCATTACTTTTGTTTTCTTCTTAATAAACTCTAATTGCATTTATTTCATGCTGATGCACCACATTCATTCTCCCTCTCACACACAAATAAAATACTAATCACTTTTTTCCCTCTTTTTTTTCCCTTTTCTCCGTGCGTGCAACCAAAAATCATAAACCATTTCCCAACACAACAACACAAACAAACAAATAACCGTTAATATGATGTACTACGAAACACAACACCAACAAGAATCCTCATCATCATCATCATCATTCTCATCATCTTCTACTAAAACACCACCACTTGTCTTCTTTCTACACCCCCTCCTCATCTTCGGTTACTCTTTTTCTTCTTCTTAAACACTTCAACTCGCATGGAAATAATCACACTATCATCATTCAAACAACAATGGTCTCTGAAAATGTCTTACCTCTCTCTTCCTCCTACCGTCTCGAAAAAGTTTTCCCTGTTTATGCTATGGGTTTACCCGACCCGGATCCGAGTTTTGTCTTAGACGGGTCTGACCCGATTTGGGATGCTGTCAAGCAAGAAGCTAAGCTTGAGGTAAGCTAAGCTGAGCTTCATCACTGTTTTATTCAGAAATGAAGTCAATTATGAATTACCATTTAGTCCTTGTATCTGTTTATGCTAACAATGGTGCTCGCTCTGTCTTAAAATATAAGAGAAAATTAGTCGAAGAAGAAAGTTGATGTATTTAGTCTGAATTTTTAACCAGATACATCAACTTATTTTTTGATATGTTGAATTATTTAGTCCAAATTTTTAACCAGATACATCAACTTGTTGAAGTATATATTTTTTGATAATGAGAGTAGAAATAAATTTTGTTAAATTTTGAAGATTTTTTGATTTTGTGATGTTATTTATGAGTTGATTAATTGGGGGTGTTGTGTTGAATTTGGGGGGTGCAGGCGGAGAAGGAACCGATTTTGAGTAGTTTCTTGTATGCGAGTGTTTTGTCACATCAATGTTTGGAGCAAGTGTTGGCTTTTGTTGTTGCCAACAGGCTTCAAAGTCCTACTCTTTTGGCCACACAGTTGATGGACATAATCAGTAATGTTGTCATGCATGACAAAGCTATTCAGCGATCCATTCGCCTTGATGTTCAGGTAATCATGATTTAGCTTTTACGCTATATTGTCGTTTATATATGATTGGATTCGATTGCCTTGATGTTCAGGTAATCATAATTTAGCTGAAATTACGGTATATTGTCGTTTATATATGATTGGAATATTGGATTAGATTCGATGCATGCGTAATTTTTGTTTTTTACGCTAATTGTTAGATCCGTTATGTGTCGTGTAACGTACTTATGACGTAATAACTAAACTAATAAGTTAATAAAAAGACTAATTTATCAGCATGTTGTCGGAAGCGTTGACAATATACCTTCACGCGGGAAAAGGATCTGGTTCAGTTCATTGAGTGGTCTATTTGGATTTGGAAGGTAGTTAAGTCCCGAGGATTTGTCGCGTAATGAGTTCAAAGGGGCTAAGCCGTGGGGATACCTTTTGGCGCTTACTGGGTCAAAGATTCTAATTACAATTTTTTTTTTGCTCTAGTAGCCTAATGGCCAAAAATTTCACCCTTAAGGTGAATAAGTGGGGTGTCTGGGGTTCAAAACCCGCCTCTGCATATATAACGCGATGACCCTACCAACTGAGCTAAGCTCACAGGGACAAGATTCTAATTACAATGAAATTGAGACCTTATTAAGTAATTTTGCCTGTTAATTTTGTATTGATTTGTAAGTGTGTGTGGGTTGAGGTGATGTGATGTTTCTTGAATGAATTGAATGAATGGTGACATAGTAATTTGATTCTTGTTTGTGTTTATGAACAGGCATTTAAGGAACGGGACCCTGCATGTTTGTCATATTGCTCAGCAATTTTGTACATGAAGGTAATAAGTCTTTGTGCTTTTTTTGTCTACTTTCTGTTTCTGACTTCTTATTGCTTCTAATTTCTAATAATGCATTTTTTTCTTGATTCCATTATCATCATGGATAAAAAGCTTTTTTAAAAATAGTTCTGCAATACCATTTCTGTAAAAGCTTTTTTAGTATTTTAAGATTTTTTTCTAACTTTCTTAAAAAGTTCTTCTCAAATGCATCTTTTATTCAGAAAATAAAACAATATGCTAGCACCACATGTTTATAGGGACCCACCACATTCATATCATAGCATCATTTTCTCTATTGCATCTTTTTTTCTCAGAAAGTTTTTACTATTGTGTATAAGTAGAATTTATAGGGACCACCAAATAAGGAGCAGGACAAACAAATTGAGTGACATTGCTCCTAATCTCATAATGATTTTTTAAGGACAAAACTTAGCTACAGTACCATAAGTGTTAAAGTACATTACAGGTGCTATTTTACACTTAAACAGCATGAAATTTGAGATTTGAAAGATAGTTTTGCAAAGACAGTTATGGCAAGTCAACTAGTTATTGACATTTTTAGTAGAAAACAACATCTACAACACCTGTGGTACTGTGGAGAGCTATGACCTATGCAACACCGACACTTCATATTAAGGACGTGTCGGAGTGTCCGACATGTATCAGTGTTTGACACCGACGCAACACTAACACAGTAATACTTGTGATTACACATAATCATTTCTATTTTCTCAAATTATTACTGGTGTCTATGTGTCAGTGTTGTGTCTGGTGTTTGTATTAATGCTTCATAGGTTGTGACGTCAAGGGTGCTGCGAGCTTTTTCACAGTTTCAGCATCATAAGATGCTACTAACTTGTATACATTCACTGTATTTGCTTGGATATATCATGGTGTTCATCTGGTAGCATCCAGAATATTTTATCCTAGATTGTCTGTTCACTCCTTCAACACGCCCCTTCGTCATGCATATAATAACCTCATAGGACTAACATTCCATGTTGTGATCTTGCAACAGGGTTTCCATGCTCTGCAAGTTTATCGAGTAGCGCATGCATTGTGGCACCAGGGGCGCAAAATACTGGCCTGTGCTTTGCAAAGCCGTATTAGTGAGGTAGCTTACTATTCTGTTAAACTTGAAAAATCTAATAAACATGAAGGGATTTCATATTTCTGTCACTGATAATCCAAACCCTTATCTTTTCCTTCACAGGTTTTTGGAATTGACATTCATCCTGGTATGTTGTTTTAATCTTTGCTTGCAAATGTATAATAACTTAAGCATGAACAAGTTTACATTTTTTACATATAATTCTCGGAAGCAAGCTGATGATTGACATCTTACTTGCTTTGTAAGACAACTGACAGATTAAGTCTGTCTCAAAGGATGTTTGTCTAATTGTCTCTCCATTGAAAATATTGAAGGCTCTTTGGTCATTGGTTATTATACTTATTATTACTATTGTTGAATTTACGTTTTATGGTTTTTTATATAGCTGCAAAAATCGGGGAAGGAATTTTATTAGATCATGGGACAGGTGTGGTTATTGGTGAAACTGCTGTTATTGGAAACAGAGTTTCATTGATGCAAGTGAGTGTGTTTCTTCATTAATATTTATCTAGTTATTTGAAGTCTTTTATAATCGATTCTCAAGTAAATTAGTACTTTTATTGTATTTAACTCATACATTCATTGCGCTCTTTAGATGATATATATGTTTGATTTGACAGGGTGTAACTTTAGGAGGCTCTGGGAAGGAAACAGGTGATCGCCATCCCAAAGTAGGCGAAGGAGCACTGATTGGAGCTGGTTCAACTATACTCGGAAACATAAAAATTGGTGATGGTGTGATGATCGCTGCTGGCTCCCTTGTGTTAAAAGATGCTCCTGCTCGCAGGTATTAATGGATATCTTTATGTCAATCTACCTATGAATCTATCAAAAAATGCTTACTACTTGCAATCTGATTGGTTTCATATTAAAAGGTGATGATTCTCTTATTATTTTGTTTGCTTTGTCTTAAAGCATTGTGGCAGGAATACCTGCAAAGGTTATCGGAAGTCTACGTGACCATGACCCATCTTTAACCATGAACCATGGTAAGCAAACCTTCGAGCACGCAATATCATTGAGGACTAGTTGCTTGTCTCTCCTTTTCCCATTCACTAATTGGAACAGTGTACTAGGCTGATTCGTAGTTCTTGACATGAATTATGATTACGGTGTCCCATTTACTATATTGCAGCCATGCTGCTTTAATCTAGCACTGCAGTTCCGTTTATACAGCAGTAACTATAGGCTTCATTTTAACACATCGTTCGAGAAATAAGTATTTTGTTTTCAATACCTGTTACCTTTGAAATTAAATTTGAAACCTATCTGAATCATATAGAATTAAAAGTCTGTAGAATATATTGATTTTCCTGCTTATGTTTTTATGGCACTATCAAATTGTCTTCTATGCTTTAGGGAACTTCTGTAGCAGAAGAATTGTTATCACAGTATATTTCATTGTACATGTGAACCTTATCTCACAACTTTTATTCTCATGATTCTGCAGATGCTACAAAACCATTTTTCACTCAAGTTGCTGCTAACTTTAGAGATGAAAAGTCCAATGGTTAGTTTTCTTTTCTTCGAGTCTTATTTTCCTGTTTAAATTCGAGAAAACTTCCGCTGGGACTAAAATTTTTACGCGCATTTTTAGTCCGCAACTGGTATTCTTATCACATTGTACAAGCTGTTAACTACCATTTTTTTCTTTCTTGTTCTCTACGCCTAAAATATTTGAATATGTCACAGGAGCAGAGAATCCAGATGGAAAAAATGAAGCGGACATTTGAGAGGTTCGGTTGGCTAGATCTCATTTCGGATTGATTGTCTTCAAAGGAAATATGGTGTTGTGGTTAATGTTAGAATCATGATCGGTTCAAAATGATGAAGTGGATCTCAAATATCTATAATACATTTATTTTATTTGCATTTTTTGCCGCTGAGTGCCGTGGTTGTTGCACCAGTATGGCTAATTTCTGTTGAACAAAATTAAAAGCAGATGCTATATGTGTCTTGCTTCTTGGTTGTTTTTTTTTTCTTTATAATAATATCTGAGCTGAAGGATATCCCATTTAGTATTTATCTGTTTCAAAAAAAAAGTTTCTTTTCTCAATGAAAGGAAGTTTTATAGGCCATCAACCTAAGGATGTCAGATTCATGGTGAGTTTAACGATATTAAGGTGGCACCGTGATTTTGTTTAACCTCTAAAGTGTTGTTTTTACCAAAATCACGACGATACACTGTTACGGTACACTGTGATCCCATCGAACTCACTGTCAATCCGAACATCCATTTCTAATATTGCAAACAAAAATAACACCACAAGATTTGGGCTTCACCCCTTGTCATTAATAATGGGTGAAGACCCAAGTTAATTTTTGGTGAATGCATCACTATATTTGGATACTACATTTGAGGTTGCACATCCAACCATTCAATTGGTTGACATGTTCATTTTATCTACCTTTCTCTAAACCAAACAATATCTGGTCTAATTAATCTTACTTATATCAACATTTTCTCTATTAAATACACTAAGATCACCAAATATCTTTCAGTGGGGATTTTAAACCACCGCAAAATTATAATATAACCGCCACAAATTATACTAAAAAGTTATGGTTGACTGCATCAAAAGGGGTAAAACATAAAATTTTATATTACAAGGGAGTGTGAAGCAACAAAAAAATTTTACAGGGTAAAAGTTTCGTATATTATATAGGAATAAAAGAGTATTAACCCTTAGTCAAAAAAAAAAGAAAAAGAGTATTTACCCTAAAAAAATTTAAGGTGAAAATATGATGTCTGAGTTCAAAGTAGAAGAGTAGAAAATACTTTTTGAAGTAAACTTCTAAATGAAAATATTACAAAAAAAATGGGGCATTATAAAAATAAAAGTGCAAAAAATAGCATGGTTCATCTGGAATAAACTATCTTATCAATATCAACTCTCCATAATTTTTGCCAAACATATCATTTATTTCACTCATTTGAATCACTAAATTAACCTTATAATATTTTTTTTATTATAGATTAGCAGATGGATATTTTTTTTTTACATATACGAAATGATAAGCAAGAAATTTCTGATCATGAACGTCCGATTTAACGAGGTAAAAATAAAATTCTTAAAATAAAATTAAAGTAAACTTGGAATATACTCTACCATTACACAAGAAGAGATTGCAAATTTATAAAAACGAGTACGAGATTACCAGAATATCCCTGCAAAATCAAATTATTTACTACAATTTCGGTGCTGGATCCAAAACCTCTTTCTCTGTTCGGAATACAAACGTGCCGAGACGGTGACTGAACCATTCCTAAACGGCACCGTTTTCTCTTCACATTGACATCCACGGTGGCGTCAGATCCATTCACCACCGGCGATCTCACCTTCACCGGTGGTTCCCGCGTTTAACCTCTTCCACTCATACTTCTTCAATATAAGGTACACTTAATTCTCGAGAATCTATAATATTCAATACCGTTGCTAGATTCGTGTTAATTTCTAATAATTCAATCACGCATCACTACGTTTCGGTGAGAAGATTCAATCGGCGTAAAAACTGAGCTCTGTTTTCGATTACTCGTTGCTCAATGCTGATTATGTAATAAGATTGGTTCAATTTTATGGATTATTATGTATGAAGCATTTTGGAGTTGAATTTCAAGTAAAATAAAATTGTTAATGTTTGAATTCGTCGTTTAAGTAGTTAGTTAATTGTGATCGAAAGTTTTGAAATGTTTCAATCTTGATGATGAATGCATGCTTAATTTAAATTTGACATCTGTATTGCTTATAACATAATAGATTCATTGCTATTGGGTGTTAAATTGAAGCTTATGCGCTGGTAAAACGTGTGATACGAGAAGTTGATGGAATCTGGTGAAGGTGATACTGGTGGAACGATGGAGATTCACGCAGAAGATTCATCTATACATGAGGAGAATTTGTCTGATTCTGATGTTAATCGTCAAAGTAAGGATGGAAGTAATATAAATCTTGTATCGGAAAATGGCTTCTCTGATGGCAATGAAGATCCGGTTGATACTCACGATCAGCTTCTGCAAATGGTTGTTGATCTCAAATTTCAGAATGAGTTTTTGAAGTCCCAGTTTGAGGGGTTTAACAATGTTAACAGTGTAAGTAGTGACTCTAGTATACAGAAAGGAGTTGTTGGTACGGAAGACCGGGAATCTGACGTTGTGAAAGAACTCCAGGAAAGGATAGAATCATTGAATAAAGAATTTTTGATAGAAAAACAAACAAGAATTGCATCTGAAGAAGCTTTGAATCACCTTCAAATTTTGTACTCAGATGCAGAAGAAAAAGCCAAAGATCTAACTGAACAGCTTGTTGAAGGTGCGGTTATGTTTGTGTACACGTGTGTAACAATTACAGTCATATATTAATCATTGAATGAACAAATTTAACTCTTACAGATGTAGGTTTGAATTGGATTGGTTTTGCCTCAAAGTTTAAGCATGAGATTATACATATAAATTATGCATGTAGTCGTAGCTAATTTTACCTCCAAAATTAATTCTTACAGACGTAGGTTGGAATTGGATTGGTTTTGCTTTGCCTCAAAGTATAAGCATGGTATACATATAAACTAGGCATGTAGTGGTTGCTAAAGTGATACTGACATAAGGGAATTAATATTGCTCTAGAAAAATTTGTTTCTTTGAATGAATGCGTTGTGTTATTTTCTTGTGTAGCTCAAAATAAGATGGAACATGAAATAAAAGAACGTGATGAGAAGTACTCCGAACTTGATGCCAAATTAAATAGGCTTCACAAAAGGGCAAAACAACGCATTCAAGAGGTTCAAAAGGTGACATATTGCTATATTATTTTCTGGCTCATTAATTTCGTATGTTGATATTGTCTATATTTCCTTGAAGTTATGCTACTTGCACAATCTCTTATCATAAATTGTGCACAAACTTCTAATCAAGTGGGCCACTCCCTCACCCTCCTAAAACTTGGTAGTGTAGCCACATTATTAGTTTGTGCGAATAAGATACTCTTTGCCTTTGCTATCTTATATGATTGAGATTTTGGTTGCGACTGATCTATTTGCTTATAATGATAAACCTGACCCCCAAAATTCTTATATAAGCACAAAATAAGTGAGGATGTCCTTATTTAGTGTTTCAGCAACACCTCTTGAAGCAATTTACTGAGGCACTTTACTGGATTATTTTCTACATGTTTATATAGAAGTGACTTCATTTTTTGGTTTGGGAAAATTTCATTTGTAGGAAAAAGATGACCTTGAGGCACGTTTTACTGAGGTAAATGAATCTGCTGAGCGAGCATCATCCCAACAGTCAGCATTACAACAAGAGTTAGAGCGCACAAGGAAACAAGCAAATGAGGCATTGAAAGCCATGGATAACGATAGGCAACAATTAAGAAGTGCAAACAACAAGTAAATACACTAATTTACTCTTTATCGTGATGATTGATAAATAAACACATTCATTACGTAGAAATTTGTGCAGCTTCATGTGTTTGTCAGGAGAAGCTATGTTCTGTTTTATTTTACATCCCAAGATCTTTATGTGTATTAATAAGCCATGTTCATGATAGGAGGTTCCCTAAGCCTTACAGTTATTTGCACTGCAAGGATCAATTGATCAAATCACAACTAAAACTATCACCCTCCATTTTATTCCATGTCTTTGTTATTCATGTGTAACCAGTTGCACTTCTTTTTTCAAGGAGCATACCGTCGATTTTCTCCAAAGATTAGGGTGTCACCACATTAGTGCTCTAAAGGTTTTTGTCATCAGATCAGTCTCCTCAAAGATTAATGTGTCGCCGTTAGTATTTCTTAAAAGAATTTTTCAACAAATTATTACCTCAGAAACGTAATTGTCAACAGATTCATACATATGAAGGAATAAAGCTGACGCAAAAGGACAAATTCAGGAACAATTTTGTATCTTTTAAGGAATAATTTGGTGAAGAAAGTCTTTGGAAGACCAATATGGTGCCACTTTAATCTTTGAAGGGCTAATTTAATAATTGAAATATTTAGAAAACAAATATTATGGCACCCTAATGTTCAGAGAAACAAATTGAGGCTTTATTAGTTGGGTCCCTATGCATGTTTGATATAAAATATACTTTCAAAACAAATTCCAATTTCTCATGTTTGTGAAGAAAGCTAATGATTTTGCTCCAAGCTAGCATGTTAACCCCTGATCTCAACTGATTTGGCTATGTAGGAATCATTAGGAAGCAAAACTTGTGTTAAATTAATCTTAAGTTATTTCCTTGAATTTGCTTTAAAAATCTTCCTCTAGACTAACAAAACGTATTGTGTCTAAAACTAATCTAGATTTTATGGAAAAGGAGAATTCGAAGCAATCATCCTAATTATAATTACTCTTGTTTCCCAGACTTCGAGATACCATTGAGGAATTGCGGCGTTCATTGGAACCTAAAGAGAATGCTCTTGAGGCATTGCAATTGTCAGTAGCAGAAAAGGAACAGGTACTAATTATCCCTTTATTTTAATCTGGGAAGTGTTTATTTCATTTGGATCTCCTATATGATATTATGTTTATGTTTATGTTAGTACTTCAGTCTTACTGGTAACTGATTACTCCTTCTGATCTCATGTAACGATTCAATTTTTAGGTTTATTGAATAACTGATGTATTTGGTTTATATTATAGACTAGATACATAAGTTATTCAATGAACCTAAAATGTGAATTGTTGCATATACATATGAGATTGGCGGGAGTATAATTTATGTCCTTGTATCTTGTGGATATTTGCATCTTTAACTTTACTTAGTACACTTTATAATTGCAAACTAAATAATTGATGCTTCACATTCTATTAAATAATAATCGACAAACATGCTGTTTTCCCAACCTATTTTTAATGTCTCTTCTTAACCTCAAACTCAAGTTTGTATTTAGGGCGTAAGTAATAGCATCCCTAGAAGCCACGATAGAGGTGTAGTGTAGTGGCTGCATGGAGCCAGGCCAAACCCCATTGCGTTGTGGTTTTGTGTAGCAGTTGTAGCACCACCAACCTGTGAAACACTTGTATGTTACTCATACGGCACATGCCGGACAACTTGTACATGTGTCCCCAAAAAGTTTGTTCTTTTCTTTGTTTCGATACTACTTGCATCGGTGTCCGGCACCTGTATGACACTCATATGATACATGTCGGACAACTCAGACAAGTGTCTCAGTTTTTTTTTGTTTTTTTCCCTTTGACTCTGAGACTCCTTTTTTTATCCTCTTATGAGTCAAGACATTGTTTTAGGAATTAAATCTTTCCTGTCAAACTTGAAGTAATTGTTTTGTGTTTTTTCTCCCCTTGATTCAAACGTTCTATTTGAATTATATCAGACATTTTTTTGCTTTGTGGTATTTCAAATTCTTGTGTTCTATTCTTGTAACTTTTCTCCACACTTGTATCAGTATCATCAAACTTGTTATTTTGGTAGCACGTCACTTGTAAGTTGTAAGTAATAGTACTGTACTACTGTTCATTGGATATCCTAAAATAAAATTTGATAACTCAGATGCTGGAAAATATGAGAGGATCGCTTCAAGCTGCTGACGAAAAAAGGCAAGCTTCACTAGCTGAGCTCTCTGCTAAACATCAGAAGGTATGTGTGTATCTTTTAGCATCTTTGTCTGGCTGTATTCTTAGTTTCTTTCTTAGGATTATTGTGTAATCTTTCTTTGATTCATTGTTTGTTTCCTGCAGAATATAGAGAGTTTGGAGGCTCAACTAAATGATGCTTTGTCTGATAGAAGTAAGGCAGATGAATCCATTTCTTCGCTGCAGGTGAATTTTATGATCATGAGTTTGTCCATATTTAACATGGTTCAACAGGGTGTGGGGTTGTGGTGGGTGGGGGTGGTGGATGAAGAGCGTTGATAACCCTACGTTAACTTAATATCCACATGCGGCTTTATTTTTCATTTCATGTTTAGCTTCCTTAGTGAATAGCTCTACTTTACGTAGTGGTCTGCAAGGGCTAGACAGCCAATTTAAATTTTAATATAGAGGAGCTTGGGCCCGAAAAACCAACAGTCAATTTAAATTTGGTTAAGTTTAGGCTAAAATGCTATAGCGGATAGCAAAAATTCTTTCGGAATGTTAAATTTAAAGTCCTTGGACTCATTTCAGTGGCAAAAAAATACATTAATTGCAATTAGAGAATATATTTTTTCTTGATTGATTAGTGGTGCTAATGTTTTATCCAAAAAAATATATGGGACCAATCACTTGTTATATTTGAATGCATATGTCTTTGGACATGTCATAAGTTTCTAGCTTATGGGCTAACCATGTTCAATCGACTAATGCCTTCAGGTTCTAGTTGCAGAGAAAGAATCTAGAATTGCAGAGATGGAGGCAGCGTCGACGGGGGAAGCAGCACGGCTTAGAGCAGCCATGGAAAGTATGAAGGGGGAGATTTCTCACCTAAAACAGGAGCATGTATGGTTCTGAATTTCGATAAGCTAGTATTTCATTGTGTTTTGGAGCTCTATTTCCTCTTTCTCCTTAAGTAAGAGAGTTTGTTTTGTTGTGATACCATGTAATATGTATGTATACCCTACCCAGCATGCTTTTGAGTTTTGTGTCTTGGTTATAACACTTTCACCCGGAAATTTCAATTAATTTGTTGATTATAGGTAATCATATATATGCAAATTTAGATGATGAATTGACTTCTCCATTATGTTTGTTGAAATAGAAGAATGAGTTGCATAACTGATTATTTTATTGAGCTATCCCTTAAAGACATGTGTGGGAAATTAGGAATGAAATCATCTAATGCATTGATTTGTTTGAAGTTTGTTAACTGAAATGCATGTGTTAGATGGTTAAATCACAATTAAATTATTGTATCATTTATCTTACGGAAGATGTCTTGAAAATTTTCCATCTGTTAAGTTAATGTAAGGATTTTTATAAATTTTCTTTACCATAATTTGTTGAAGAAAATTATGTTTATATCCCGTCGGGATGCCTTTTGCTGTAATTATTTTTTGCATAGGTGATAAAGATGAGTATTTAAAGATATCTTGGAATGTTTAGAAATTTGGAGGTTGTATTGTTACACATTTATTGCTTGGTAAGTTGATACCCTTTTTACATGGTTGCTTTAATCAAAGCTTTGTTTTGTTCAGGAAAAAGAAAGGGAAAACTGGGAGACTGCATCTCATGCTCTTAAAGCAAAGCTCCAAATTGCTGAGAGCAACTGTATACGTGCAGAAGTTGAGATAGCAAAAATAAGAAGTACATATTAATCCTTCTATAAGATTTCTCATATTCATTTTGAAATGTATTTTAATGTTTTTGACAATGGACAGGTCAGCTTGAGTCGGAGGTATCTGCCCAAACCAAGATCCTCAGTATGAGAGATGCTGAATTGTTGGCTGCCAAAGAACAGGTTCTAATAAATCTGTCTTACAAGTTAGCTGGTAGAAAATTAAACATATTTAATTGTGTTGAATCTGTAGCTTGTCTATTAAGAATTCCGTTTGTTTTTGTCTTATCTCTGTAGTTGAATAAGAATTAGGGAAATGTTATTTGTCAGAGAAATCCACTCTGAGGAAAAAACTGTACTTATGGTATATTTATGAACTTTTATGTCAATGTAGTACTGCACTGAAGGTCAACTTGAGCCCCTTCTCTAACTAACCCTACACTCTATTTATGAAAAGATGCTCAAGGTTGCTGATATGAGAATGTTATGACCAACGAGTGGACTTACCAATCAAGATGTGAGCACCTATCATAGAAAAAATGGTAGAATCTCACCTTAAGTAGTTTAGGCATGTGTGGAGAAATGCTGTAGATGATATAGTATGGGAAGTACATCACATGAAGGGTAGTCTAATAGTAAGGTAGTGGGATATTAATAAAAACTACTGGAGTATAGGACAAACCATTAAGAAGGATCTAGATTTAAATGGTTTGCATCTAGACATGATTTATGATATGACATTATTGCATGGTATGGTCCAGGGAGGCTGGGAGCCAGTCCTACATATAAAGGTGATTTTGTTATTGTAGTCTTTGACTTTGTCGGTCATCAATGTATGCAAGTTACGTAATATCATATGGCATTGCAGTTGTGGGAGAACACCCTGTTTCTAAGCTGTATCTGGCATTCTTCTGTAATTGTAACTTGATATATATGGTCTGAAGTTTTTGTTGTTGTGATTTGGCAGACCTAGAAGAGGAACCAATCAATAGGTTAACTTATAGGTTACAATATGGTTAATACTTCACTGAACCTGATATTTTTATCACTTCATATACACTTCATAACAATACAGTCTTTCATTGATAACTGCACTCGGAAATATGGCTTGATATATGATGCATTTTGCACCTCTGCAGAAAAGCAATCTTGAGAGAGAATTTTCTTCATACAAGGCTCGTGCACATGCGCTTCTTCAAAAGAAGGATGCAGACCTGGTTGCAGCTAAAGACTCTGAACAACTCAAAGCTCTTGAGGAGGCTCTTAAAGTACGTGTTTATCATAGTCTTATGAAGAGGACATTGTTCGATTAAAATATATACATATGCCAATCACATTCTCTATTGTCTACAGGAGGCTGAAAATGAAGTATTATCAATAACAGAAGAAAGGGATAGAGTTCTTCAAGATCTTCAATCTGCCATGGCTAATAATGAAAAAGAACTTGCAGAAAGGTATCGTTATTATTTATACATCATTGAATCTAATGGGCTTGTATATCTGATATGTCGGCATTAAAGACTTCAGATGACAAACATACAATACAACTGGAAACAAAAGCCAGATTACAAGTAACTGATGTTGTGAAAAACTTGCTTTTTGCCATTTATTTGTGCTATGATCTGGGGATTAATAGTAGTTAACTTTGGCCGTTCAGTGTGTGGAGCACTCACAGCCTTTCATTTTATTAATTTCAGAGACACTGCTCTTGAAAATGTCAAGCAACAGATAAGGAGCTTAGAACTAAAGCTCGACTCAGTTAGTGCTCAACACCTGAGAGAGAAAGAGGAATGGGGACTAAGCCTTCAAAATGTAGAAGAAACTTGGAGAAGTAATACACACTACTAGTTGGCTAAAAGTTGTTTATACCTTATATTTTCTTTGATTTGCCTATGTAAATGAATTTGGAATGAAAAAGCTAACTTCAATTGAACTTTGCAGTCAGATGCGAGGCAATAAAGGCTGAAAATGAAGCAGCTGCTGCAGAAGATATGAAAAAGGAATTGGAAGAGCTCAAACTGAGATGTAAAAAATTGAAGGTAATGTGTGAATTGTTAAACTTGTGCTTGGACTTCATTTCCACCTCTATTAATGTTTTTTCCCATCTTTTTTCTTTAGGCACTAACTGAATCTATAACTTGTAGGAAGAACATGCTTCATTTCACGATCTTGCTGATAGAATGATTGAGGACAAAGACAATGAAATATCCAGACTTTTAGATGAAAATAAGAATCTTCGTCAGTCTCTTCAATCAAGACCACCCGTATGTTTTTTTATTCATCTATCTTCTCAATATCTTAAAAATCGAGGCATTTGTCATATACTAAACATTTCCATGGTCTTGCATTTGTATTCTACTGGGGCCGCAATGCTGTCAAATGATATCAGGCCGGTCAAAATCATAACAATACAGGTATTAGTTCAATTATAGTATGATAATATATTTTCCACTTGCAGAGTTTCCTTAAAGTTTTTCCTGTGGTGATGAATACTTGTTCATATTGTTGCTAGTGTAATCATAAAGTCTATCATTTAGCTATGATATCTGACACTCTTTCTTCAACTGTTATGCACAGCCTTGCATAAATTGGATCCAAATAATTTAAGTCCCTCAGATGCTGAACATCAAATTCTGGTATGGCATACTGCAATTGCAATTTCCTATTCAATTCCATTTATCTCTGTAATACATTTTTGTGATACTTTTTAAAGTATCCAGTTAGAAATTTGTGTATAAAAATTTGGTGAAATATGAGAAATGAGATGCCAATCTTTTAGTTGCCTCGGTTACAGGATTCTATTTCCTCCATTTTTAATTGTTTTGGCCTTTGGGAGTGGGGGTGATGAAACTGGAAGAGATATTTTTGATTCAAGATATCTAAGAATATTTCTTTCACACCCTCACATCTATTCAGTATATTTTCAAGAACCCATTGCTGAGTCTTTGTTTTGATGTTTGTCACAATTTCAGATTTTGGCTAGACAACAAGCCCAAAGAGAGGAAGAGCTAGCACAGTCCCAGCGTCATATTTTAGCTCTTCAAGTATGTCTAGATTTCTTTAGAATATTCATCTCTAATTGTCCCCCGTCCCCCTTTCTTCTGTAATACTATATAATATAACACTCTGCTAATACAGGAAGAAATTGAGGAGCTTGAACATGAAAATCGTCTCCACAGCCAACAGGTATATGTCAGTTCCAGAATTTATTAAGATTTATTTGTACTTCCATTTAAAGAAATGAAAGGAATAGCTCTACAAGGTCAATGCTTGTTTCTTTGATCGGAAGAATGATTTTCTAGGTTCATTTAAAACTGAACTTTCACACTTGTGTTTATTTTTTGAAATATTTAATTTACTTGCTGGAGGCAAGGATCTTCTGCCAATACTACTTGTTTGTACTGCAATTTTCAGATAGGAAAAATGTTATCAATTATCATGCTGCATCATTTTTAAATGTGACCTATTGAAAAATAAATAAATGAGCATTATTTGGATTAGCGATTATATTAATTTCAGTTACACGTGTAAGCATACTGCAACCCACACATGATTTTCCAAATATTATGATGACTGTAGGAGGCAATGTTAAAGTCTGAGCTTCGCAACATGGAAAGAGCAAAGAAAAGGGAAGGTGTAGATATGACATATTTAAAAAATATTATCTTAAAGCTTCTTGAGACAGGTATTAATTTATTTTTTAAAATAAGCAAAGATGTCCCCTTTTTGTCCTTATCTCCTTTGCATTTTCTAGCTAATATTAAGAAGCTAGTTTAATTGATAGAAATTTTCTTTGATTAGGTGAAGTGGAAGTATTGCTACCAGTTATTGGGATGCTGCTTCAGTTTAGTCCAGAGGAGGTAATTTTTTCATCAGCTACCTTTGCATCTAGGTTCTTGCTTGTTAGAGACATGTCAAAAGTTCGGTTATGTTGATGAGTGAAAAATGAAACAATTTTCTGCTATTTGATTGCAAATGCAGATGCAGAAATGTCAACAGACATATCAAAACTCAAAAGATGTTCCACCAAGTCCTACAAACGACACATCGGGATCTGGCCTCTCTCTTTTCTCAAGATTCTCATTTTCTTAATGGCATAAATGGGAGTGATGGAGAATTCTTTTCTTGAGACATCAGAATGTCTACTTCTGTTGAGGAAGCAGGTTTGTATCTGTAAATTACAAAATATAGTACGTACATTGGTTACAAAAGCAATTGTTCAATCCAAGAGTTTGGTAACTAAGTCTGTAAAGAAACATTGAGGATAATATACAACGAAGACGGAGAATGCACATGATGTTCTAATTGTAATCTGATTCTGGCCTAGTGAGCTGTGATATAATTCATTTTTTTATGATTGAATGTGTTGAGTCAAAGCTAATTGCTAGGAAATTGTATCATATTTCTTGATATATGATTTTTCAATATGATAATACCAAAGGAGTGAGAATTATCCTTGAGTTCATCATTACAAATCACAATTATATAAGCCATTTTTAGTATCATTGAATTTTCCTGTAGATATTTTTTTGTGAGCCGGAATTGTATTGTTATTAATAGTTAAGCTGGGGTTTCTCAGTGTCTCGTCTTCAACTGCTTATATCTGAGATTGTGCAAGGGGTTGACGCGGCAGGCTCTTGAAGTGCTGCTTGGCAACTTAATGGTGCTTATAAGCACTTTATTTCCATGTCGAAAGGATTAGATGTATGTAAAACTTCCGATATGATGGAAATGTGGTAATTATGTCTTGGAAATTGTCAAGTGTAAATCAAGTGATATAATAAAGCTTAGTAATAGATATAAGAGCATAGGATGCTGAGAAAACAAAATTGTTAATAGTAAGAGGAAAATTAATACAAATGAAATGACAACATAGATACAATGTTGGTCAATCAACTTTGTTTTTTGTCAACAAAAGAAAACTTTGCAATTACTTGTTCTTGCGTTAAAAAACCAATTTTCAAAAAATTGTTGCCTTCAAAAATCAAACTCAAATTCGTCTAAATGATTTGTCTAAAGAGAGTTCATTAACTACATGAACTCATTAAGCTTGTGTAGAGGTATATCATGAATGAATAGACCTAAACTATGGCTCTTAAAACTTAAAAGGAGCCAAGGTAGAAAGCAAAAGAAAACAGACCTTGTTTATAACTTATAAGTACTTAGATATAAGCTATTTTTATAACAAATGCTAAAATAAATTCAAACTATTTTCATGTAAACTATAATTTTTCATAAACTATCCTAAAAATAAACTGAAAATAACTTATGATCATGTCATAAGCTATTTCCACAAACTCGACCAAACATCCTCATAAGAGCATATGCTAATAGCTTCCTCATTAAGCATGCTTAGCTTGAAAATCCTTCATAAAAGCAACCAACTTCTCAACACCAGCTAAAGGCATAGCATTATAAATAGAAACTCTCATACCACCAACAGATCTATGACCCTTAAGTTGAACCATTTTTTCCTTAGCAGCTTCCTTAATAAACTCACCTAATTCTTGTTTCTCCAAAGTAAAAGGCACATTCATCAAAGACCTAACAGATTTCTCAACAGGACACTTATAAAATCCGCTACTTCCATCAATAGCATCAAATAAAATCTCAGCTTTCTTATTCTTCTCAACCTCTTTCAAACCACCTTGTGCCAAAAGATCCTCAAAAACCAAACCACACATATAAATACCATAACAAAGAGGACTTGGGTTGAAAGTTTATATATATATATATATATATATATATATATATATATATATATATATATATATATACAGAGAGAGAGAGAGAGAGAGAGAGAGAGAGAGAGAGATCATCCATGTCAAATTTTACAGAAATTGAAAATTATTTGATATGTTATTTAGACCCATCAAGATTAATTGTTTATGAATTTTATTTAATATCCGTTAAATTTGAATGAGTATCAATAACACATCAAATAATTTTCAATTAAAATAAAATTTTAGATTAATAATTTATATGATATAAACTTTCAATCCAACCATGAATTTTATAATTCATATTTGTTATTTGTTATAATGTTATTTGCAACTGATGTTATGTAAAAAATTTATACAAATCTTTCACCTTATTATGAGCCACAAATTAAAGGTTAACATATTAACATTGTCTTGTTCAAAAAAAAAAATATTAACATTGTCCCTTTAAAAAAATAAAGAACATAACTATCATCTCTTATACTTTGCAGTCCCCACCTGCTCTTGGATCCTACTATTCTGCTCATTCACTCTAGACTCCTCTTCGTAAAAATTTTAAGAATGAATTATCATTTTATTTAACATCTAAACTATACTAAACTTTCATCCGTGCATTCGAACGGGTAATACACGGGTATTATAGAACATGCTATTAAAATTTTATTTTAATTTCTTTTTAATAGTTAAATTTTCTTTTGTCATATGCCATCAAATGTTTATCTTTATAGTGGCTTTTAGCAAAAAAACACTTGGTCCTCCTTATGTTCATATGTGTGGGTTTCTAACAATTTAAATTGTTTGTTTAAATAATTTTGACTAACGTGGGCTTTTAGAATTGTGAGCACTACTTGTTACACTGAGAGAACAAATAATTCCAAAGTCACTTGCTATCATCAGAGATCAAATAAAAGAGATACTTAGAACACATTTATTTGAGCCTACATGACTCTATATTGATAACAAAATTCTGCAATTCATTTTCTTCTTCAGAATTTTAAGAGAATAAATTCCAATGACCTTAAAATGAGAATCAACAATTACAAACAACATTTCCACTAATGCCATATAAACCCTACATCAATACTCAATAGCTTGCATAAGATGGTAGCAATCAAGAAATTACAATGATTTAAAAAACTGTTACACTGTATGATGTGAGAAAATTGTATCATATTTTTATAAGAAAAGTGTATGAACCATTTTACTTATTATAATTACCAAATGACCACTATTGAATATTATCAAATTAGACTAAAAACACAAATAAAACTTAATTAGCTTAAACTAATTAATTGTACTAATAAAAATTATACTTGTTACAAAATAAGCAAATAAAATCTTAAAAAGCATACTCATATATATTCATTTTTCACCACCAAATAACGTATATAAATGAAACATGTTAAAAAGGTTTATACCCAAAAAATTAGTACCTCCGTACTAAAATATATGTCGTTTTGACCATATCACACAAATTAAGAAATGTAATCATTGTTGTATGGAAAAGATAAATTGTGGGTTAGTTTACAAAATTATCCTTCAATAAAGGCAGGGACGGACCTGGAACTAAATAATTGGTGGGGCAAAAAAATTTTACTAAAGAAAATTTATTTATCATAATAACAACAAACCAAATAATATATCTATCTATATGTATGTAAATAATATACGTATGATTTTACTAAATTGCCCATCCCTTAAATCGCGACACCTATTAGTTTTTGGTAAAAAACAGTCTTTTTACAATTTTGTTGTCCTTTTTAATCTTATAATAATCATCAATCTTCTACAACACATTTCTTACTATATCCCACTTATTCTCTCTCTTACTTTTCCTTCAATTCAAAATTCAAATCTCAATTTTTTTTTATCTTTCTATTTTCAAGTTTCTCTCTCTTGCTTCCAACCACACAAATTTCTTTTTCTCTCTCTTTCTCTCACTCTCACGGTCTCTTTCTCTCAAATTCACTCACCCATTCTTTCTCTCCAATTTTTCTCATCTTCTTCCTCTTTTACGTATCTTTTTTCTTCTATTTTTTTTCATTTTCTTCACAATACTAATTTGTTCTTCATGTTTATTGATTGTAGGTGTAATAAATAAAAAGATCTAACCTTCAAGAAAGAAAGAAATTATCAAAGGAAAAACAAGAGATCTAAAGTTGTGAGTTTTTTTCTTCTTCTATTTATTTTACTTTCATGCTTCTTTGATTTCTATTCGGATTCTTTCATGTTTGTTTGAATTTGGAGAGTTTTTTTTTTTCTATTTGGGTTATTTAAATTTTGATTTAGGGTTCTATTGATGCTTTATGTTATATTTCAATGATTTGGTGTTGAAAATTGATTTTATGGTTTGTGTTATGGTTGTTATAATACACAAAAAAATTATTTTTTTGTTTTTTGAGACATTAAAGTGTAAAATTTTGTATTTATTTTACAAAAAAAATGTAAAAATCAAAAAGATTGAAACTTGATGAAAGAAAAGTGATGAACATGGTATGGTAAGATTTAATTGAGAGTATTTTTTTTGTTGAGAATAATTGTGTTTTTCTTTGGTTTTGTTTTCAAATTGATGAAGTTGTTCTTATTGTTGAGAAAAATTTAGATTATATAAAAGTTTGTACTAACTTAATTTATGACACTTTAATGTCTCAAAAAACAAAATTTATGCAAGCCAAGTTTAGATTATATACAAGTTTGAGCCTAAAGTTTAGATCATATATGCAAGCCACATATTTGATAAAATGCTATAATGAGTTATCATAATCATTAACTTCTTTTATTGGTGATTTGTGTGTTTTTTATTGTGTAGGGTTGTTGAAGAGAATGATTTGATACACATGTTTATGCACACCAATAAGGAGGTAAAATTGCCTCTTTTTACATATTCTTCTCATATTGAATTTGTTAACTAAAAGAAATATATAATTTATGTCAAGTTTGTTGTCATTTTTGAAATTAAAAGGTATGAAAATTCTTTTTCCCCTCATATATGCATAACACATGTTTGATAAAATGCTACAATGGATTATCATCATCATTGTCTCACAAAGTTGTGAGTTTTGTTACTTATGGTGGTTGTTTCAATTTTACTTCTACAATTTTACTTCATAGAAAAAGCAACAAGATAGATTCATCAAAATGGTTCTTAATTACTATTTTTTCTTTGAATGTATTGTCGACTTTGAATGAATTGAAGAGAATAATTTTTTGTTTTCTGATAAAATCCAAGTGTCAAATTTTGTATTTATTTTACAAAAAAGATGTGAAAATCAAAAGAGAAATTTGGATTTTATTTGTATTTATTTTAAATATTCATCTCTATCTCACAATACAACTTACTATCTTTTTTTCTCTTCATCTCTTTTTACCTTTTAGTTTTTGTTCATCCTCACATCTTTTTTTTTTCTCTCTAACAGTGATTTACTGAGTTTTGTTGTCTTGATTTTTTTAGGGTTGTTGAAGTTGAAACAATGGATTTGTGACACTATTTTTGTTTTTTGGAACTCTCTCTGTTTTTGAAGGTTTTTTTTTATCTCTTATAGTTGTTTTATGATTTATGTTATTTTTATTGGTTAATGTTGTTGAAGTTTGGGACCATAGAAGAAAGTTTTTCTTTTACTCTCAACTTTAAAGCTTTCCCTTCATCTCTAATGATGATTTGTGTTGTTTTTATTGTTTAGGGTTGTTGAAGAGAATGATTTCGTACATTATTTATGCACATCAATAAGGAGGTAAAATTGCTTATTTTTCTTCTTCTCATATTGAATTAGTTAACTAAAAGAAAAATATAAGTTGTCTTTGTTGTCATTTTTGAAATTAAAAGGTATGAAAATTCTTTTTCCCCTCATATATGCATGCCACATGTTTGATAAAATGTTATAATGGATTATTATCATCACAAAGTTGTGATTTTTGTTACTTATGGTGGTTGTTTCAATTTTACTTCTACAATGAGGGTCATTTCTAAAGTTTTCTCTTTGGTGGTTGTTACTTTTAAGTTTTCTCTTCATTTCTAATGGTGATTTGATGATTTGTATTATTTTTATTGTTTAGATTTGTTGAAGAGAATCATTTGACACACTATCTATGCACACCAATAAAGAGGTAAAATTGCATCTTTTTCTCATTCTCATAATAGTTTGTAAAATTGAACACCAATATTATGTTTTTAATTATCATTGGTGGAGAGATGTTTCAAGAGACACTATTTGAAATGTGGCTTAAAGAAACCAAGAAAAATGGACTTGGAATTCAATTTTACATGTTCAAATTAAAAAAATATGTTCAATATTGCTATCTTAATCCTGAGTGTTTCACTTTTGTGTTTTCTTTATGATATTAAAAATGAGAAAAGTTAGTGTGGCTTACTATATTAATGGGGCTATAGGTTTCAATCTTTCATTCTAACAGTAGCTTCGTAGAAAAAGCAACAACATAGATTCTTGAAAATGTTACATTATTACTAATTTTTCTTTGAATGTATTATCGATTTTGAATGAATATTTATGTGACTAATTTATAGTATTTGTTAAATGTCTATTTTGTGTCTTTTTTTTTAGAAGAGGAGGCAAATAAGAAGGTTTTATTCATGTATCTTACTTAGTTTCATGTACTAAAAGCTACCACATAAGGTATGATACAATATTGACATTAATATGATGAGGATTTAGTAGCATACTTGATATACATTGTGTTTTGCTTTTATGAAGACATTGAATTTTCTTCCCTTTTAATTTTTTTTCACACAAACTTGATTAAAGAAATCAAATACACGGGAGGAAGAATAACAATAACTACACAATACAATTTCATATTAACAACCTTCAATTTAAGCTACCTTTAATACAATCAAATGTTTCATCTTATCTTCAATTTGATTGTGTTTGGTCTTCAATAACACATAGGCAACAATAAACTTTTAATACTTAATTATGCAAACACTCAAGGACATGGAGCAAAGTCTGTTGCACTTTGAAAATTGAGTTTGCAAATAAAGGTATATCTACTCTTTTGTATTTGATCTTCCTCTTATAATTTTACTGTAGTATAGTAGATGTAGTCTTGAAAAAAAAAGGATGAATGAGTAATTGTAGAAATAAGATGATGAAGTAGTCTTGCATTTCATATTCATCTCATCTAAAAGTTATTGTTCTGGGGTTTTTGTCTAACTTTCACATTTTGAATTCTATGTTGATTGTTTTATTGTTCCAAAAAGAGTAAATCTATTTGTTTCATTTTAGATTATGTTTCTTATTTTGGAGCTGAGATTCATGGGATATTCTACTATAAAAAGCTTTTGTTGTTAGCAAACCATGTACTGATTTTTAATGTTCTTATCATGACAGATTTGTAAATTGAAAGAGATCAACATTGATTTTCAGTTCCTTAGGCAAGTGTTTGAACGACATTGTTTATATTATTTAGTCTTTGATCCCTTTTCAAATGGTGTCTTTATTTGCAGGGGATTTATTTGACATGCTCATTGCAATGATGTTCAAGCACTAAGCTATAAACAATGTACTAGAGCTAATCTCAAGACCAACTTTGATGCAATAGTTGGTGATAATTTAAGTCTGTTTTTTTTTATGGTTTTTTTATTTTTAACTTTTTTTAATGTCATCTTTGTACATATATTGTTTATTGTTTACAACAAGGATATAGCAGAATAAAATGTCTCTAGAGTATTAAATAATAATAAATTTATTAGCAAGTTTTTTGATTAAATTTGAACAAGTCTATCAATGTAGCAATTTTTTCTGATTAAATTCATGCCGCAATTTTGTTAATTTCGTTGAAGGAATGGTGCTATATAGTAGTGATATCATTAAGTTTAAAGTTTTCTATTCCAAAAAACATGGGAGGCTATAACATTTTTATGTAATGTGTGTTATCTGATATGAATATTTGTTTACTAATTCTTAATGACTTTACCAATTTCAAAATAAATACACATTCTTCTTTCCTTCAAAAAAAAAACAAAAAACTAATTCTTAATGACAATTTGCATTATGTCCCCATAAAAAACGGAAGGTTATGTGCTTATATATAACTTATCTATCATTATATTTTATTATGATTTTTATATTATTATTTCTAAATCAACAAATGTGATGATAATCATGAACAAAAAAAAATACAAGAAAGAACACAAACTTGACTTTTACAACTTTCTTTTTCACTTAGGAGACTCTCAATTTTATTGTTTTAAAACTAGCTATCATATATGAGACGAATGCTAAATAATAAAAAATTAAAAATAGCTACCATATACTAGAGAGATTCTCAATTTTATGGCTGATTAAATTTTTAATAAATTTACCGAGATTTTCAAATTTATCGTTCATAAGATCTATGTTTTTACGAGTTTACTCATATATTAATAAGCCACACCTATTTTTTTACGCATATATTTATGAAATTGATTATTATTTTTAAAAAAATGTATGTGTATATTTATACTCCTATATTAACACTGGAAACTTAATTTTGTGATTGTTTCTTAGAAATCTATGTTTTTAATCATATACTACTAACTTTGTCTATTTTTTTATGGACATATTAATGAAATTGGTTATTTTTTTATAATTTTTACGTGTCTATATTTATATTGATATATTAATATGGGAAACTAAATTTTGTGATTGTTTCTTAAAAATCTATGTTTTTAATCATATTTTACTAACTTTGTCTATTTTTTTACGCATATATTATTGAAATTTGTTATTTTTTTAAAAAATTTACGTGTCTATATATATACACTTATATATTAACACGTGAAATTAAATTTTGTGATTGTTTCTTAAGGATCTATGTGTTTACTCATATATTAATAATGTTTTCTATTTTATTACGCATATATTAATGAAATTGATTATTTTTTAAAATAAAATGTATGCGTATATTTATTTACTCCTATATTAACACGGGAAACTAAATTTTGTGATTGTTTCTTAAAAATCTATGTTTTTAATCATATATTACTATATTTGTCTATTTTTTTACACATATATTAATGAAATTGATTATTTTTTTTTTAAAATTTTCGCGTATATTTATACTCATATATTAACACTGGAAATTAAATTTTGTGATTGTTTCTTAAGAATCTATATTTTTAATCTTATATTACTAACTTTGTCAATTTTTTTACGCTGATATTAATGAAATTGGTTATTTTTCTTTATAACTTTTACGTGTCTATATTTATATTCATATATTAACACGGGAAACTAAATTTTGTGATTGTTTCTTAAGAATTTATGTTTTTAATCATATTTTATTAACTTTGTCTATTTTTTTACGCAGATATTAATGAAATTGGTTATTTTTTTACAACTTTTACGTGTCTATATTTATACTCATATATTAGGACGGGAAACTAAATTTTGTGATTGTTCCTTAAAGATCTATGTTTTTAATCATATATTTCTAACTTTGTCTATTTTTTTTACGCATATATTAATGAAATTGGTTATTTTTTTAAAACATTTAAGTGTTTATATATATACTCATATATTAACAAGAGAAACTAAATTTTGTGATTGTTTCTTAAGGATCTATGTGTTTATTCATATATTAATAATGTTGTCTATTTTTTTACGCATATATTAATAAAATTGATTATCTGTTTTAAAAAAATATACGCGTATATTTATACTCCTATATTAACACAGGAAACTAAATTTTGTGATTGTTTCTTAGAAATCTATGTTTTTAATCATATACTACTAACTTTGTCTATTTTTTTATGGACATATTAATGAAATTGGTTATTTTTTTTTATAATTTTTACTTGTCTATATTTATATTGATATATTAATATGGGAAACTAAATTTTGTGATTGTTTCTTAAGAATCTATGTTTTTAATCATATTTTACTAACTTTGTCTATTTTTTTACGCATATATTAATGAAATTTGTTTTTTTTTTAAATTTACGTGTCTATATATATACACTTATATATTAACATAAATTTTGTGATTGTTTCTTAAGGATCTATGTGTTTACTCATATATTAATAATGTTTTCTATTTTTTTACGCATATATTAATGAAATTGATTATTTTTTTAAATAAAATGTATGCGTATATTTATTTACTCCTATATTAACACGGGAAACTAAATTTTGTGATTATTTCTTAAGAATTTATGTTTTTAATCATATATTACTAAATTTGTCTATTTTTTTACGCATATATTAATGAAATTGATTATTTTTTAAAAAAAATGTACGCGTATATTTATACTCATATATTAACACGGGAAACTAAATTTTGTGATTGTTTCTTAAGAATCTATGTTTTTAATCATATATTACTAACTTTGTCTATTTTTTTTTACAAAGATATTAATCAAATTGGTTATTTTTTTTTATAACTCTTACGTGTCTATATTTATATTCATATATTAACACGGGAAACTAAATTTTGTGATTGTTTCTTAAGAATCTATGTTTTTAATCATATTTTACTAACTTTGTCTATTTTTTTACGCATATATTAATGAAATTTGTCATTTTGTTAAAATATTTACGTGTCTATATATATACACATTTATATATTAACACGGGAAACTAAATTTTGTGATTGTTTGTTAAGGATCTATGTCTTTACTCATATATTAATACTGTTTTCTATTTTTTTACACATATATTAATGAAATTGATTATTTTTTTAAAAAATTTACGTGTCTATATTTATATTCATATATTAACACGGGAAACTAAATTTTGTGATTGTTCTCAAGGATCTATGTCTTTACTCATATCTCAATAATGTTTCCTATTTTTTACGCATACATTATTAAAATTGTCTATTTGTTTTGATGATTTTTACATGTCTATATTTTTTTGACAACTTTTACGTGTCTATATTTATACTCATATATCAATACATAAATCTATTTTTTTTATATTATTTCTTAAAGATCTATACTTTTACTCATATATATTTTTTTGTCATAGAGATTTTGATATAATCTTAAAGTATGTTTATGATCGATAAAAAGTCGCGCGCAGCGCGACTCCCGTGCGTATGCGCACGGGAACTCGACTAGTGTTCAATAAAAACAAACAAACAAACTATTATCTAATCTAAAAAATCACAATTTCTATTCCGAAAATAAAACGGACAATAACTTATTTAATATCTGATAAAACTCAAAATATATAGAATCCAAAATAGTTTTGACGGAATAACCCAAAATTATAGAAAGGACAGAAATATATAGAACTCAAATTATATTTGTTTATACGTTTATTTTGATAAGTTAATTCAATTAACAACATATTAATTTGTTTTCCAATTTTACCCGTATTATCTTACTTGAAAAATTTAAATATTAATTAAACATAGTATTTTATGTCATTTCTTATTTATATATTAGTTCAATTGCTAATTTAACCGGATAAAAAATTTGTTAATTTTACGCAATACTACAAATTTAATTATTTATCCACTATTTTATGACGAATAAAGTGAAAGTTGATCATTACAAAGTTAAACTATATAATTTAAAATAATACTCTACATTTATGATTAAAAATAATACATTAAAAGACTTAAAATCATCAATAATAGGCTACAAACTAATTTTTGCATTAATACTTAAACTAATATATTTACTGAGAGATCTACAGTCATCAATAATAAATATTAAATTAATAGTTTTATTAATATTTGTATAAATATGTATACAAAATGACTTAAAATTATTTATAATTTTTTGAAAAAAAAAATTGGATTAGGCTGGTGTGGCTATAGCCACACCTAGCCTCACACAGGTCCGTCCTTGATTAAAGGTATGTGAAAGATAAATTATAGAATTGAAAGAAGAAAGAAAAATAATTAATTAAGGGTATAAGAGAAAAAATAGCATTAAATACTTCATTGGTAACGTAAAACGACATATATTGTGGTACAATTTTTTTTTCTCAAAACGACATATAATTTGGTACGGAGGGAGTAACAAATAAAGATAGTAGTGACTATAATGCATTGGTCTTTGTTTTTGAAATTTGGAAACTACCATCCGCGTGAGATGTAATGAATATATGGGTAGGCACATTTTTTTTATTTTGTAGCTTGACTAATTGACTATGAATTAAATAATATGCATGAATATGTCTCTTCAAAAAAAATGCATGAATCTTGTAACAATAGTTAGTACAGTTAATAAGAAATGAGAAGGAAAATTTTGAGAGAAAAAATTTCAAATTTTAGGGTTAAATTGATACTTGAGTTTTAAGCATCGTAACAAATATATAGTATAAAAAATATGAGTTGGTTGTAAAAAAAAACTATTATCAGTCTCTCTTCAATTTATTCTCTATTCTTTTTTTGGTATGGTTCAATTTATTCTCTATATACACTAAATAAATATAATAATAACTAATCTCTAAAATGTATAAAACTGTAAATTTAGTGCGCCTAAAGTGTATAAAAATCCTCCAAATGCATCTTCTCATACACACAAAATAAATTAACATATAATGTTAGTATATGTATATCCTAAGAATTCCATGGAAGATACATAAATCCGTTCATATTACATCATGTAGATATTTTTAAAAATTAAGTTAGAACCTCTAAAAATAATATTATAGAGTGCATAAAAATTAATCTCTTATTCAAAGATTGTGTGTGAATGAAGTTCAAAGAACTCTTTGTTAAAAGTTGTGGGGCACATTAAAGATATAGTAAAATTATTCAAGATTTAGTCCTTTGTAAATGCCAATAATAGAATAAATTCAAAGTAAATAAAATATAATTGAAATCTATGAGTCTAGAAGTCTTAGTTTAACTGGTAAATGCCGAAATTAATAGGTCAAACGTCGTGACTCCAGTTCGAACCTGGGACCTCACCGTTGTACGTGTGAGTTTAATTTTAGTAAATTATTACTACATCTAAGACAAAAAAAAAATTGAGATCAATGATGATTCTTTATTGCTTCAATTAAACTTATGGATGTGAGCATTGTAATCCAGAATGTAACATGATCTCAAATAATTCACATATAATATTTCAAATTATTCAATCCATTAAGAAAAGAAAAAGAAGATTACATCAATGAAATTTGAAACTCAAAAGATTGAATCAATGAATTTCAAAAGATATGAAATTTTTCAAAAGAGAAAGGACAAAGTTCTCACATAATTGTTAATTTAATCCAGAAATCAGAAACAAGCACCTCAACATCCCATTACAGCACAATTGTAGACAAAACTCCCTGATTGAATTATGGCAAGCAAATTCCAATGTGGTGCGCCTTCATCTGCTACCCAAGCATTGACTTCGGTTACCGTTCCACCATGACGACTAAGACCTCCAATGACAACTAGCTTATCTCCACATGATCTAAATGCCATTCCCCATCCATTTAACGAAGCTACCCGATCAGGAAGGCTTCCAATGGTGATCCATGAGTTGTTGTGTTTAACATATTTTTTTACCACTTGTTGTACATAATCAGCAGCATATAGTACATCATTCACAACTGCAATTAAAGGAGGCGCCTCACCACTAGCCGAGTTCTCATTCACACCATATGATTCATTTCGAGGAGGGCACATGTTAGGTATTATGCGCCACTTTCTTGTTTTTAGATCAAACTCCTCACCACAAGATAGCTGTGTTGTTTTGTCAACTCCAACCCCACCAAGAACATAAAATTTTTCATCCATAAACACAGCAGAACACATTCTCCTTGCTATGTTCATGTGTGGAAGAATCTCCCATGTGCCAGTATCTGAATTATAAAGCTCAGAAGAGCTCAAAATGTTTCCATGTTGATCAGAACCACCAGCTAATATTGCAATTTCTCCAAGGCTCGCAGAACCAAACAAGCATCTAGGAGTATTCATTTTCATCCCTTTCAGCCATGAGTTTGTTATAATGCTATATTTATAGATGGTAGGGCCTGTTACTTCTCTTCCAAAAACAAGAAGCTCTGTACCAACAGCTACTGACTCCTTATCCGAAAGCATGAAACATATGTTGGAAGTAATTATTGGCAATTGCATTAACCGACCACGATTTAGATCATAGGTTAAATCCAATGTTCAACTATGTCCATTTTCCGCCTAAGTTGATACAATTCTCCAGTTTTAATGAGTGATCGAAAATCTTTGTTCAGTGCAGCAATTGAACCATAGTCAGACCTTGACGATCGAGCCAGACAATGAAGTGATGCATCACGACCAAGCTGAGGAATAAGTAAACTAAAGTTACCTCCACGATTTTCATCATTCTTCTGCATTTCCCTTTCCTTTTGATCGTCTAGCATGTCACTTGAGTTTTTCGACATAACTTTTTATTCTTCAATTTCCTGTAAATCATATTATTTTGGAAGTCAATTATAAAACTACGATCAACAAAAAATGTTGCAAAAAATTCATTAATGTATGGTTTTTAATACAATAGCACATTCTTCCAAGATATAACACAATCGCACATAGATCATGTAAATTGATGAACATCCAATATGTGATACGAACTAATCTAGAACAAGAATATATCAAATCAAAGTAATGATAAGAAACGAGATACATTGTCCTAAAAATGAATATTTTTCAAAATTAAATACTTGTATGCGACCCATAAAATAAGATTTCATATAAGAAATTTGGATTTTTTTTAAAATAATCAACCAAATGAACGAAATTCGACCAAATTACATATGGCGACATGCATACCCAAATTCAAAGACCGAAACATTACACCAAAAAAGAAAATAAAAGCGAGATCAGATAAACCCTAAACTTGTTATGAATCCCACATACCCTTTTCGATGTGATTTAATAAACCCTAAAATTGTCGAAAATTAAAATTAAAAAGAAAAGGGATATTAGATAAGAAAAAAAAACTTACAAATTCTGAACAAAGAGCGAAGAAGTTGTGTATGTCAATTTAGGCGTACTTTCGGTTCTATTTCACACTCTTTATATATAACTTCTCAATTATGTGCAAGTGAAGAATCTCCGCCGTTAGTCAAAAAGTCAAATATTTTGACTAAAAATTTGTCTTATTAATTAATACTCCCTTCGTTCACTACAAAAAAATCAAATTAAGAAAGTGTATTTTTGCACATTATCTTCCTATTATACCCAGTGTCAGTGTCGGTCCCGATATTTTGGAGGTCCCAAACAAATAATTAAAATGGACCCTTAATAAAAAAATTGTACAAAAAAAACTATTTTTTCTAAAATAACATCATCTAAAACTACTTGCATAATAAATTTATAGGGACCAAAAAGTGGGGGGAAAAATTAGAGATTAAAATTAGAAAGTTCAAATGTTTATAGGAACCAAAAACATATTTAACCCTAAATTATAAATAACATCAACAACTTCAAAATTAGTTATTTATCTGTCTAATTAACATAAACAAATTCTAATTAAAATTAAGTATTTTTACTTTGCTTGAACAAAATATGAGTTGGGCCCGGCCTAGTCATATAACTACCAAAATAATTTTTTTTAGACTTCTATTTTTTGGAGGTCCAAAGTTGAAGCACAGCTTACTTGGGTGCTAGGCCGGCACTGATTATACCTTTTTTTTGGAATACTATTGAGTATCAGAGGGAGTATCGGTCAAAATATTATAGAATGATTGAAGAGTAAATTACCCCAAATAATGAAGGGGGTAGAACAAACCTCACCAATACAAAAATATCATCATTACTATAAATTTAATTCAATACTAATTGATCATAATTGATTCTTAACAATAGCAATATGACAGTCATCAATAATGAGAACAAGATACGAGAGAATTCTCCATATGAAAGCATACCTATTTTCATAATGATTCACCAACTAAATATGCCAACAAATTATATGAAATTAGCATAATTGCAACTTACAAGAATATCTTCCAACTGAGACAAAACTGTTTTGACAGTGTGAGGATTACAGTAATGGGAACATGAGAATTACAGTAATGTGAACTATGTTCAATCAGAAAATAACTAGAGAACAAGTAAAGTAAGTAAATCACTAAGTTAGGATTTTAGAATCCTAGAAATATTAATTTCCCATTCCCATTGCAACCATAGTTGCTGCTTACACTCTTAATCTCAATTATGAAAGTTAAATGTTTGTAATTCAATCATCATTATTAGCTTAGCTATACATGGCCTGCTACAACTTGTTCTCCAGAAGAAAACTTGCCGGTTCACATTTTGCTGTAAAGCTAAATTTCGATGTGCAATACTTCCTATGCGCCCCTGTAAGTTTCCCTGACCCGGCCTTCTTGTGAAAATCAACCATTAAAATTGAGCACTCTCTGTAATAAGTCACAAACAAAGTAGTCACTATCTAGTAGTAGTATTTATTCATTTAGCATCAAGTTTAAAATAACTATCGATACATTATATATCTCACAATGACGACGCCACTTTGTTATGCGCTGATTGTGTAAAATTCTCTACACATACATCACCATATCTCATAATGATGCCATTTTGATATGTATATCTACGCATAATATATGATTTAATGTGCGATTTTTTTACTCCGACACATCTATGGTATACCCTCAAAAATATTAGATAATTGGAAATACTTACAATAGTTGATCTTCTGAGTAGTTGGTGTGCCATTCACATGTCTTACTCCACTGTTGGACACCATAAATTGCGCATTGAGCTGTATAGACAGCAGCTGCAGCTATCTGCGAAGGAGGGAACTTCAACATTGAGTATTCTACAAGAGCTAGCTCTACCAAGAAGAAAGCTAGAAGCTCAAGCTGTTTCATAACGAGGAATAATGCAAAATAAAATTAGTAACTATGACATTGCTAATGGCATGAAAAATTATATAAGGCAAAAATATGAGTACTTACTTTTCTGTCTGCTTGAGCTGCCTTCAAGAACCTTTTCATGAAAACATATGCTGTTGGCACAGATATGTTAAACTTCAATGTGTTCACCATCACCTTCTCCTGCAAAATTTTATACACGAATCTCAATTACTCGATTACTCTTCTTTACGATTTTTATCAAAAGGTCTGCAACCACAAAAGCTATAATTCTATAAATGTAAAGGTTGTGACAATAAGCAAAGCAAACAAGGTTTTACCATGTCGAGAAATTCTTTCCGGGTGTATGCTTTGTCTGATATAAGAATTAGATCTCCAACCATAGGCACAGAAACTTCCTCATACTTGCATGCCAAGAGCATTGCCACTAGACCAACCAACTGAAGCTTCTTTCTTACCACTGATTGTTTTTCCAAAAATCTGTCTATCAGATTAACAGTCAGAAACAATGTCTCATGCATGAGGTCGAATTTGTCGTGCACCTGTAAACGATTCAAACAAACCAAGTCAAAAATTGTCAATATTTGGAGGGAATTGAAATTTATTGAAGATTAATTATATTTAAGGACTTAATTATGTGTATTAGGAACATTGAATATACCTCAATAAGCCAGTCAATCAGTATGGCCCTCATCCTTTCATTAATGTCAAATTGTTGTGCCATATAATTTGGTGAGACACAGCCAGTATTCTGCATGTAATTAATGCTATTAGTTATTGACATTTGATTGAAATCAATTATAAAAGTGAAATATGCTCTAATTAGTGAGAGAATTCAGGACTATAAATTTTTTTAGGCTGATGATTCAATGCAGTGATTAATGTTTGGGCTATACTATAAGAGAAAATACAAGATATTCTTCTGCTGACAAAAATTAGGACTCAACCAGTACTATATCATATATCTTACATATCACATACACGACACTGGACACACATCGACACCAACACGTTGACATTGGTAATAATTTGATAAAATAAATTAATTGATGTTTCAGATATCCCATTTAATTATAAAACATTGATTCAAAATGTACCTCAACTTTTCTGTAGTAAGAATAAAGATCTTCAATATATTCAGAAACTGCAAGAGGGTTATTTGCATCGGAGATGTCAATGTCCAAAACAAGCTCATCCATTATTATATCCTCCATCTCAACTTCATCCTATAACACCAATTACTTGACAGTCAACAACTAAAATTTGAAATTAAATAATTAAATATATGAACAAAAAAACACTAAAGAAAAATACCATCTGATCTGATTTACTATGCATTGGCTCTATTTGCTCTAAAGCCATTGGCACTGGCTGGTCTTCCACTGGCTTGTGTTCATCAACGAATATACTGTCTCCGAAAAATCCATTTGAATTTGAATTTCCCAAGTTTGACCTTTTGGTAGTTCCCTATTCAAATTGATCCAAACACTCAAAATCTCAGTCAAAAGGTAAGAATTAGTACAATGTATAAAATTTCACCAAAGGATTTAAAGATTCTACCTCAGCATTCGATTTTTGTGTCCCGGCAACTTTTGCAGCAAACCTCCTAAAATTACAGTAAATCAAGATAAAAAAAATTCATCATCATCATAGTATTAAAACTTGCATTGCAATAACATACTACAAGTTCAATATTTCTGATCTATTAAGCACATACACGGACACACGACAATGACAAGTAGACACCGATAATTGAATTTAGTCAGTGTCATATCAGAGACACATCAATGATCTAAAGTGTCGATGCTACATTGTTCTGAATCGGATTTTAACAATACAAAATTCAAACATGTTTCTCAGTATCCTTAATTCTGGTCAACCAAAAACAACAAATTCAAATCACACAAAAGGGGTAAAATCATCAAATCCTTACCTAGTAATTGGTCGATGAACTGGATCCGCTTGTTTCTTCTCAAAAACTTCATTTCTTCTGCAATAAACCCACAAAAAAAATCAAAACCAAAAAAGAACACAAATTCACAAATAAAAAAGAAGGGTTTATATAATCTGACAGAAAAACTTACTCTGACAATGCCCTCTTGTTAACAACACATGGATACGGTCGACCTTCCGCAACCAGATTCTGATTAATCACTCCCAACGCTCTTCTGTTTTGCCCAATCTTTCTAGAATCTAATCCTCCTATTATCACAATTAATAAAAATTAATAATTTAATTAAAAAGAAATTAAAAACTCAACAACCCATGTTGAAATTTTCAATCTTTAAATCAAAATTGAAACACAAAAACCATGAATGTTATGATTATACCTTGAAAATTTGTGGGGTTGATTGAATTTGAGACAGAATTTTTCTCCTCAGAAACCTTCATTTTTTTCAACAGTGGTTGAAAAATCAATCAAACACCCACAAATAAAGAAGATGAAGATCTCAAAAATGAAGATCCTAGATGAAGAATAAGGGTGCAGAAACAATGACAGTAGTTGAGTGATGAAGAGAGTGAAACATTTGGGGCTATTTGTCTATGATGAACACAAAGGTATTTGTTTTGAAAAATTAACGGCTAGTCGTTTTTGACCGTTGGATCTTTGAGATTGACTAAACAATTATTTTTAGTAGGCTCTTAAACATACTTTTAGTCTGTGCATTTTTTTTTCTTTGAATGTTTTTCATATATTTATTATTTATATATAAAGATAATTACATATGTTTCGAATGTAAACGGATAAAAAGTTGCGCCGCTACTCCTTTTTAAATTGCAAAACAAATTCGCTTAAAGACTACATTTACAGATTTAGAAGAAACAATATTGTCTATGCATGTAAACCAAATTTTAGTTTTGGTCTCTGTATGTGATTTTATTTCAAAAAAATTCCCATATCGACCAAATTTTTTTGCCGTTCGTCCCTACCGTCTATTTTTGTCCAAGTGGCAAATATTTTGCTACCTGTCCATGATGACGTGGCATAGAAATAAAGGTTGACTAGATTAATTATAGAGAGGGACTAAAACCAAAATAAAAATTACATTACAGGGACTAAATCCAAAAACTTGAAACATTGATAGAAATATAAAAACTTAAATCTCCAAGTCAATTTTATTTTTTCATTTCACCCTTTTTTTTTTAAAAAAAAAGTATCAAATATAATATATTTTATAAAAGATAATTACATATGTGTCAAAGGTAAACGGGCAACAAGCTGCGCCGCTAACTGAAAATTTCTTTCTCTCTTCTCACCAATATGTTTTGTTCTTGGCTAAATTACTGTTTTGGTCCCTTAACTAAATTTTTTGTTTCATTTTAGTCCTTTAACTAATAAAAGTTCTATTTTTGTCCCTTAACTATATTTTTGTCGTCAAATTAGTCCCTTTAAATTTTGTTTAAATAAGAACCTTTAGATCGTGTAGGTGTACTATATGTTATCATAAATCATCAACACCAAATTTTGTTTTTTTTCTTCATCTTCTTCATTGCTTTATTCTTCATCTTTAACATTAACAACATTTCAATTAAAAAAAAAAAAACCAGAAACCAAAACCCCTTTCCCAAAATCAACATCTTCACTTCATCTCAAAAATCCTCTTTCCCAAAATCAACACCAAACACTCAAAGCCATTCAAAAAACGCACAGAAACAGTACCAACAACTCAAACCCGAAGTTAAATTTCAAAGAAAAATACGGTAATTAATTGAGGACTTTTTTTTACCACCATTTTCGTTGATTTTTGTTGCTATGAACTCACAATCCAACGTCTAAGCTTTCCCTTTAAACAATTTCACGAAAACTTGCTTTGAAACTATTTTGTGAAATTTTGTCCCTCAACTTGCTGTTTTCTTTAAATACAAGCACCAACTGAAAAAACTAATGGTAAATTTGGAATCTACACGAAAAATCCTATGATATGGAGTTTTCGCTTGTGTGTTTCGTTGTCTGTTTGGATGATTCGCGTTTTGAGTTAAAGCATACTTTCGAAAGAAAGAGGGATTTTTACGAAGTGGTTATGGTTTGTGTGGTTTTGGGTGTTTGTTTAAGAAGATTTTTCTTAGTCAAGAACAGTAATTTAACCAAGAACAAAATAGATTGGTGAGAAGAGAGAAATAAATTTTCGGTTAGATGGGTAAAATGAGAGAATAAAATTGAATTGGGGATTTAAATTTTTATATTTCTCTCATGTTTCAAGTTTTTGGATTTAGTCCTTGTAATGTAATTTTTTTTTTGTTTTGGTCCCTCTCCACAATTAATCTAGTCAGCCTTCATCATGGACAAGTGGCAAAATGTTTGCCACTTGGACATAAATGGACGGCAGGGACCAACGGCAAAAACTATTTTAGAATAAAATTACATACAGAGACTAAAACTAAAATTTAGTGTACAGACCAAAAATATGTTTAAGCCTTTTTAATAATACTGTTATGTTGTTTTTTTTTTTTTTTTTACTTTACTTAAACCAAATATGAATTGGGCATAGTCATATAACTACCTAAATAATTATTTTGAGACTTCCATATTTTGGTGGCTCAAAGTTGAAGCACAACTTGCTTGGTTGTTAGGCTGGCACTGATTATACCATTTTTTTTTAATATTATTGAGTATCGGAGGGAATATCGATTAAAATATTATTGAATGATTGAAGAGTAAATTACCCAAAATCATAAAGGGCGGTAAACCAAACTTCGACAATACAAAAATGTCATCGACAATACAAAAATGTCATCAATACTCTAAATACAATTCAATACTAATTGATCATAATGGATTTTTAACAATAGCAATATAATCATCAATAATGAGAACAAGATATGAGAGAATTCTCCATATGAAAGCATACATATCCATAAAAAAAAAATATATATCACCCATCACAAATTCCTTTGAGATAATGCTGAAACTAAAGATGGGCTCAACCTATTTTCATGATGATTTCTAACAAAAAGCTTATGTTTGTCTGTGTTTGCTAGTATTACATATTACATTATTCAACAACTAAATATGCCAACAAATTATATGAAATCAGCATAATTGCAACTTACAAGAATATCTTCCAACAGAGACAAACTGTTTTGACAGTGTGAGGATTCTATTCTATATATGATCATGATTGGCAGCAGACAAAAACAAATATATTCATCAAAATACTTTTGAGAATTATTATGTTCAATGGGAACATGAGAATTACAGTAATGTGAACTATGTTCAAGTTCAATCAGAAAATTACATAGAAAATAACTAGAGAACAAGTAAAGTAAGTAAATCACTAAGTTAGGATTTTAGAATCCTAGAAATATTAATTTCCCATTCCCATTGCAACCATAGTTGCTGCTTACACTCTTAATCTCAATTATGAAAGTTAAATGTTTGTAATTCAATCATCATTATTAGCTTAGCTATACATGGCCTGCTACAACTTGTTCTCCAGAAGAAAACTTGCCGGTTCACATTTTGCAGTAAAGCTAAATTTCGATGTGCAATACTTCCTATGCGCCCCTGTAAGTTTCCCTGACCCGGCCTTCTTGTGAAAATCAACCATTAAAGTTGAGCACTCTCTGTAATAAGTCACAAACAAAGTAGTCACTTTCTAGTAGTAGTATTTATTCATTTAGCATCAAGTTTAAAATAATAACTATAGATACATTATATATCTCACAATGACAACGCCACTTTGTTATGCGCTGATTGTGTAAAATTTTCTATGCATACATCACCACATCTCATAATGATGCCATTTTGATATGTATATCTACGCATAATATATGATTTAATGTACGATTTTTTTACTCTGAAACATCTATAGTATACCCTCAAAGCTATTAGATTATTGGAACATGAAAAATGCTGAACCAATACTTACAATAGTTGTTCTTCTGAGTATTTGGTGTGCCATTCACATGTCTTACTCCACTGTTGGACACCATAAATAGCGCATTGAGCTGTATAGACAGCAGCTGCAGCTATCTGAGAAGGAGGGAACTTCAACATTGCGTATTCTACAAGAGATAGCTCTACCAAGAAGAAAGCAAGAAGCTCAAGCTGTTTCATAACGAGGAATAACGCAAAAAAAAATTAGTAACTATGATATTGCTAATGGCATGAAAAATTATATAAGGCAAAAATATGAGTACTTACTTTCCTGTCTGCTTGAGCTGCCTTCAAGAACCTTTTCATGAAAACATATGCTGTTGGCACAGATATGTTAAACTTCAATGTGTTCACCATCACCTTCTCCTGCAAAATTTTACACACGAATCTCAATTACTCGATTACTCGTCTTTAGGATTTTTATCAAAAGGTCTGCAACCACAAATGCTATAAATGTAAAGGTTGTGACAATAAGCAAAGCAAACAAATTTTTACCATGTCGAGAACTTCTTTCCGGTTGTAGGCTCTGTCGGATATAAGAATTAGATCTCCAACCACAGGCACAGAAACTTCCTCATACTTGCATGCCAAGAGCATTGCCACTAGACCAACCAACTGAAGCTTCTTTCTTACCACTGATTGTTTTTCCAAAAATCTGTCTATCAGATTAACGGTCAGAAACAATGTCTCATGCATGAGGTCGAATTTGTCGTGCACCTGTAAACGATTCAAACAAACCAAGTCAAAAATTGTCAATATTTGGAGGGAATTGAAATTTATTGAAGATTAATTATATTTAAGGACTTAATTATGTGTATTAGGAACATTGAATATACCTCAATAAGCCAGTCAATCAATATGGCCCTCATCCTTTCATTAATGTCAAATTGTTGTGCCATATAATTTGGTGAGACACAGCCAGTATTCTGCATGTAGTTAATGCTATTAGTTATTGAAATTAGTTATAAAAGTGAAATATGCTCTAATTAGTGAGAGAATTCAGGACTATAAATTTTTTTAGGCTGATAATTCAATGCATTATTATATACTAAGAGAAAATACAATAAATGCTTCTGTTGAATCAAGTATTCAACTAGTACTACATTATCCTATATCTTTAAAGCACATACGACACCGGACACACATTGACGCTAACACATCGACCTTGATAATAATAATTTGATAAAGTAAATCAATTGAATGTAATTCCATGTGTCAGTGTTGGACATAGCCACAACTTTAATCAGAAATGTTGATGCTTCATATATCCCATTTGAATTACAAACAAAAAATATCAAATTATGAGGTATAAGTGTTCTAAATCATTGATGATTCAAAATGTACCTCAACTTTTCTGTAGTAAGAATAAAGATCTTCAATATATTCAGAAGCTGCAAGAGGGTTATTTGCATCAGAGATGTCAATGTCCAAAACAAGCTCATCCATTATTATATCCTCCATCTCAACTTCATCATCCTATAACACCAATTATTTGACAGTCAACAACTAAAATTTGAAATTAAATAATTAAATATATGAATAAAAAAGACATTAAAGATAAAAACCTTCTGATCTGATTCACTATGCATTGGCTCTATTTGCTCTAAAGCCATTGGCACTGGCTGGTCTTCCACTGGCTTGTGCTCATCATCAACAAATATACTATCTCCAAAAAATCCATTTGAATTTGAATTTCCCAAGTTTGACTTTTTGGTAGTTCCCTATTCAAACACTCAAAATCTCAGTCAAAAGGTAAGAATCTATACTACAATGTATCAAAATTTCACCAAAGGAATTAAAGGTTCTACCTCAGCATTCGATTTTTGTGTCCCGGCAACTTTTGCAGCAAACCTCCTAAAATTACATTAAATCAAGATCAAGATAAAAAAAATTCATAATCATCATCATCATAGTATTAAATAAAACTTGCAATGCAATAACATACTACAAATTCAATATTTCTGATCTATTAAGCACATACACGGACACAGGACACACGACACACACACGACAATGACAAGTAGACACGGATAATTGAATTTAGTCGGTGTCATATCAGAGACACATCAATGATCTAAAGTGTCGATACTACATTGTTCTGAATCGGATTTTAACAATACAAAATTCAAACATTTTTCTCAGTATCATTATTCTGGTCAACCAAAAGCAACAGATTCAAATCAAACAAAAGTAGTAAAATCATCAAATCATTACCTAGTAATGGGTCGATGAACCGGATCCGCTTGCTTCTTCTCACAAACCTCATTTCTTCTGCAATATACCCACAAAACAAAAATAAAAAAATCAAAATAAAAAAACCAAAAAAGAACACAAATTCACAAACAAAAAAGAAGGGTTTATATGAATCTGACAGAAAAAAAACTTACTCTGACAATGCCCTCTTGTTAACAACACATGGATACGGTCGACCTTCCGCAACCAGATTCTGATTAATCACTCCCAACGCTCTTCTGTTTTGCCCAATCTTTCTAGAATCTAATCCTCCTATAATCACAATTAATAAAAATTAATAATTTAATTAAAAGAAATTAAAAACTCAACAACCCATGTTGAAAATTTCAATCTTTAAATCAAAATTGAAACACAAAAACCATGAATGTTATAATTATACCTTGAAAATTTGTGGGGTTGATTGAATTTGAGATAGAATTTTTCTCCTCAGAAACCTTCATATTTTTCAACAATGGATGAAAAATCAATCAAACACCCACAAATAAAGAAGATGAAGATCTCAAAAATGAAGATCCTAGATGAAGAATAAGGGTGCAGAAACAGTGACAGTAGTTGAGTGATGAAGAGAATGAAACATTTGGGGCTATTTGTCTGTGATGAACACAAAGGTATTTGTTTTGAAAAATTAACGGCTAGTCGTTTTTGACCGTTGGATCTTTGAGATTGACTAAACAATTATTTTAATAATATTTTTATGTTTTTTCTTTTTTTATTTGTTGTACAATGTTCTGTCACATGTGTCAAGTGTCTGAGAGAGAGAATAACGGTAATAATTTGGCATGTGATGTAAAGAGGTGTCTTTCCACAAGAATCCTAATCCTACCATTATCTTTTTTCAAATCACAATTATCTTTTTCAAATATAATTATCTTTTACTAAATATAATTATTTTTTACTAATTATATCTTGATTTGAATTTTTAATTAAATTTTTGGTATATTATTTTATGTTGACGTTAATTAGATTTGATCGTTTGTATTTGAAAAATTATATAATAACGCATATAAATAATGAGAGATGTTTGAATGTTTGTGTAATATTATTTTATATTTCAACATATACAATTTTAAATTTATCTTTTTAATAATAAAGTCAAAAATTAAATTTTAATATTTTGTGTATGATATTTTTTTAAAAATAAGTACTTTTGACTTTGAAGTATTAAATGACAAGAATATAGAGGTGACAAAATAAATAATTGTATAAATAAACAATCAAATGTACCTTATTAAAATTAAAATTGCAAAATGGAAATAATGTGAATTGATGCATGACGACCGTATCCGTCTTTTCGTTAGAAAATTTCAATAATAAGCTATGTTATATGATACGAAGATAGCGAGGGTAAAATTTGACATAACTATCCATATACTACCAATTAAGTGGCAGGGACTAAATTCAAATCCTGCTACGTCCACTTATTCATTTTAGATTTGAAGTCATTTGTGAAAGTGATGTTGTACGATAAAAATGTTGTGTTTGGTTAATGATTTATTTGATTAGTGTAAGATGAAGATCTTGTGAAATTGGTTATATAACAAAAAAAGTGAAAACAATTATATTAAATAGAATTTGATTTATATACACAATGTAATTTTTTTTTTATACATGGATGTTCAGATTGATTAGTGTAGGCACCAGGCATTGTCCAAATTACATAATAAGTTTGAATTTCAAAATAAAGCCCTATTGAATTTAATCACCAATAAATCTATGACATGTTCATAAGCTATCTTTAGCTTATACATTTAAGTTCCCTAAAATAACTTATGAAAACTATTATTGGTTTATATAAAAAAAATAATTTAACTATATCATCTTTGATTATAAAAATTGTTTATCCAAAAGCACCATGTAGTATTATTTCTTTCTCTCAATGATATCAATAATCTCCAGGAATGTCTGTCTCAACAAAAACGTATGTCTCAACAAAATAACAGCATACAAAAAAGCTAGAAGAAAAAAATGCCTAGTTTTAGACCACACCAAGAATATCTTCTGCTTCCTCTTACAACAAAGGAAGACTATATATTCTATCTTTCTAAACTATACCTGATGAAATATATTATCTTCTGCGTTCCTTGAATAAACTGGAGAGTGGAGGCGAACTTTTCTTATTTATTTGTGGTTGTTGTCTTCCTTTATCGTTGACAACTTTGTCAGACGACTCATTTGTTGTTACATCCGCATTTATCTTGTGGCTATTGGTTATCACCTGAGTATTCTTAGACGCGGTAGATTGTGATGGCGTACAATGCTCATCCGTCTTCAGCTGCCTAGCATGGTTTATAGAACTTTTAATGGCACTGGCAATTTTCTTCTTATCATTCATCAACTGTTTTGTACGACTGCTTTTAGTAATCGGCATAGAGTTATTCGTAGATAGATCAACCTCCTGGCGCAACTTAACTGGCTTTTGGTGCTCTTCATTGGTTTCATTGTACTTAGAAAATTCGTCCAAGCCCGTTTTCTGCTCCGCAATACAAGTATTCTCAGCCAATTTCTGTTTTTTGAGTTTTCCTTGCCTATGCTCTAAATTTGGTGTTGATAAAACCTTTCTTCTATCTTTCCTTGCCGCCAAATGGCCAAAATCCTTGGTGCCCTCAGTCTTAAGGTGACACTTTTCAGCCTCAGAACCATCCTTGTCTCCAACGATTCCACTCCGCATAGTTTCAAGAACAATTTTGCCTAAAACAAATCTATTCTCTGAACTATGGCCACTCCCAAGCATTTTATAATCTATCTTTGCACTTTTTCTATCACTCTTGTAATATTTAATATCACCAACCAGTACTTCGAAAATTTCAGAGACAGCTTGCCCTGTTCTCTTTGATACAAATACCTGAAAGCCACAAAGTTTTCAGTTGAATTGGAGCCTTACGAAGTAACACAACATAAATGATTTACAAATGGGTAAAATATGACTTAACTGAACATAAACGGACAAATTTATAATCAGGTAGCATATGATTATGGGGAGGAAAGTACAGTATCCCAATACAAATAGGCAAAATCATCTACTCTCTCATTCCAATTCCCAATCAGCCCCCTGGTAGTCCTACTCCTAATGACCGTTAACCCAGAGGGTTCATTGCATACTTGCAACAATGACGTGTCTCAAGCTCTGAATTATGATAGAATCGTAATTCGTACAGTACTGTGTGCATTTATCAAGTTATATATGATTGAGAGCAAGGGCTATCTGACATTTATTTAGTAACATTGTATTCCTTTGAATAAGTGTACTCATCTTTTATGGTCGTCATTGAAGTATAATTTTCTCTATTGTTTCTATACATGACAGACAACACAGCAACATTATTTTCAAAGCTCAAACTCTTGATAGTTACTAACGCCTAACCAGAAACAAGTACCACACAACCCTAACTGTGCAAGAAAACTCAATCAATTAGAACATAACTTAATCATGTTGCAACTTTTATGTGATCAATCAAGTATCAACCACAAAATTTTCAAAGTTAGCTAAATAAATATATACCAAAATAAATTTACTTACTATGCCATGGCATGGAACAGACGGATATCTAGACTGAGATTGAGAAAGAGGGTTAATATTAGCCAGCGCATGAATGGAGTCAATCACCAAAGATGCCAATTTAGTGACTGCTTCTACAGTTTCTTCTTCTGATATGTCTATACTGGACCTCCTTATTTCAGGTGTAAAATTAACACACATTTTTGCATATTCTTTAGCAAACTTAAAGCCATTTTCCCACTCTCCATGATATAGAGCAGAAGCAAGTGCCCAGACCACAAGAGCATCTTGAGGGTTATTTACTAATGCCATGTGAAATGCTAGCAATCCAATCCTGCATCACAAATATAGAACAATGTCTCATACACTGAGAGAACACAAATTCAAAAACAACAAATCTGGACCTTTTATTTTACCAGGGAAAAGAGCATACAACCATAAACCACCCTAAACTCTTGAACATTCACTTTGTTCCAATTAACCCTTAAATTACAATTATTGTTACATTAGACCCTTTCGTTCGTTGTTAGTAAATAGTAATGTGACTCCAATTAAACATAATGGTTTATTATCACATTAGTAGGGGTTTACGAATTAATTGGGACCGAAGTGAATGTTAAGATGTTTACTTGCAAAAGACAGTGTTTAGAGTGATTGTCTACTCATTTCCAAAGAAATTACAATATACACTTATAACTAAGAATAAGCAATAATGAATATCTGTTTTGATCATCCTTGTTGGAAACCCTAGCCGCCTTTATTGCAAGCACCTTGAGCTTGCTTCTATCAACATCCAACCCCGGCATTGTGTTGGACATGAATTCAAATCCTATTGTCGATGTTAGGCTCTCTTGGTGGGTAATATGTAAGTATTTTTGTACAAGCTCTTTGAGCTTTGAGGCCAGACTTGGCCCTAATGAGCCTCTGGGACCTAACTCGGCTAAAATTTTATTATTAAAAAAAAACAAATCACTCACCATAGAGTGCAATCAGATGGTCTATCACATCCAACCAAATTATCCAGATGGAAGAATAATTTCTGCACAAAAGACAAAACCATAAGAGAAAAGTTTGATGCCAAATGTATAGTTGTTAATTGTTATGATTGTGACTAAAGCAACCCTTGTTTGAGAAGGTGGAAATGAGAAGGCACAAAAAAGATATTTTGACACATTGAAATCCTCATACATTGCCATTTTCATTTAAACTTTATATGTCCAACCACATGCCAATTTTCCCCCTACTCGTACAAGCATAGCCCAAAAATATTTTTGAACCTCGTCATCATGAACATTTATTATGTTAGATCGATGCAATGTAAGTAACATCATTTAACCGACTGTTCAATTTATCTTTAACTTTATCAGAAAAGTAGTAACAAATTAACATTCATTTATCATCTCCTTGTAGTGTGGAGTTTATAAGTGGAATTTCAATTACATATGCAGGCAAATAAGAATAGGATTACTCTGTCAAAAAATAAAGGGTTGCTGAATGAAGTTAACTGATCAAATGATTATATTTTGAATGACAACAGACAATTCATTATTTTTTGCAATATTTTCTTAAGGTAGTCAATAGCACGCTATAGACCTATAGTGAAGTGGTTTAATATAGTGGCTGTTGTGCCATTTTAGTGACGGCTAAATGCTTCAGAAAAATGTTATATTAGGGTTATTTTAGGTATTCCCTTCTTCTGATATACAGATATATACATTGAACTTCAATGTTTGTTATTTTAAGCCTTTATATCCTTAAACTAGTTTGATTTTATTTATTTTACTTTTTTGGTATTTACTTCTACATTTTTCTTAAGAGTTAAGACCTATGTCTTTTCATAGTAATTTAACATTTCATGAATTTCTACAATTATTTAAATTTTTCAGCAGCTATGTTTTATAATAGTGTTAATTATTTAATGTGCATTAAAAAATCGTAATAGCGATTATCCTGTTATGCTAAGCATTCAAATAGTGATCTAGTTAATAGTGAACTATCAGTTTATAGTAGCACATTCCTTCGGCTTTTAATGACTTTTTAGCATTTGTATTCATTGAATCATATATCATCATAAAAAATTTCACTGTACAATTATTTTGCAAATCTTACTAACCATCAACATATTGGAAGCCTGACCATCTTCTTTGGTAGCCTGTTCGTCAAGGTATGCTGCCTATAATCAACTAATGAGTAAAATTTGTATGTGGATGAGAAGCATATTATTATTAAACTAGAAGACTAAAATGTCAGCAACTTAAATCCACTTACATGCACCGGAAGCAAAAATTGTAGCAATTGGAATTTCCAGAGTAAGCGGAGAGACGGCTCAGCAGCTCCATAAGACAACATATAGTTCAATTCAATCATCATTCTATCCTGAAATATATAAAGAACAGCAGCAAGATGAGTAACTAATTTGATATCCAAAAGAAAATGTTATGAGCATGTTGTAAATAAACAGTTTTATCCTTTCTGATTGTCAATGACAAGTATACTAAACCACAAATAAAATAAATAAAATAAAGGCATTTCTACACATCCCTCGGACAACAAATACAAGGAGAAGCAATATCAGTAAAACTAAAAGATAATAGACATTTTCTTGTGCCAAATTCAAGCAGCATATCATCATAAAATTTCAAACGCTGTACCTTGTTCAAATCTTTAACTAGGGAAGAACATGCCCAGATTGCAGCCTCAGTCTCCCTGGATAATGACAAACCTAGACGAGCTGCAATTCTGAAGCCACGCAAAATTCTTCCTGTATAGAGATTTCAAAAGCAACTTCATATCTTCATATTCATAGTGGATGCTTATCAATATGGTCAGAGTTCCTAATTTTAAAATGCTGATAAGAATATGATACTACCTACCAGGATCATCTTTGAAGGACACCTGAGCAGGGGTCACAGTTTCTAGCTGAATCCATATGAACAAACATAATATATATCAGCATACTATCAATCTTGAAGGCAAAATACACATTAACAAATCAAATAAAAAATTACCTTTGAGGACTTCAAATCAGCAATTCCATTGGCATAATCATATATTTTATTGGCAAAGGGATCGTAAAATAAACTGTTTTCAGATTCAGAAATGGATTAACATGACAGTCAGGGGTAAAAGTAAATCTTGAAGATAAAAAGTGATACTTTGAAGGTGGGAGAGACAAAAACTTAATGATACCTATTAACTGTGAAGTCCCTGCGCAAGGTACTTTGGTAGAGAAATCGGTCTTTATTACTGCAATTGAGCAGCAGAGAGCGTAAAACTTTTCTCATCCCTTTGGAAGTTTTTGATTCTGTCTCAAAACTGGTTACCTGGTCCAATATTAATAATTAATTTATTGAAATTACATCAATCAAAGAAGAGCATAAATCACACATATAATTTGTAGTTTAAACACAAGGATAGAGATGATCTTGTATAACTCTTCATGAACAAACCTCTACAATCGAACCTTTTATATGAACAAGGCATACTGGAAAACGTTGTCCAACAACGTCAGCACGACAATCTGAACGACGAAACTGCTTCCTCGCCTGTCAGATATATTATAGAAGAAAAACGGCATTTTAAAACTCACTAAAAATGAAAAATGTACATATAATATATTTGATAAGTTGAATGGTTGTCACAAAAACCTCCATAAGCTTTGCTGTGGTGACCACATCAAAATCTTTTGGAGTTCTATTCAGTAGTAGATCTCTCACACACCCACCTACTAAGTAGGCCTTAAACCCTGCAACTCACAAAAGGTACAAGAATCTTGTTATCCAAAGATAAAACTAGAGTATTGACAAAATAGAGATCGGTGAACAATTTTTCATAACAATTTTTTTTGAAAAAAAATAAAAAAGAGGGGAGAAAACTCAGATGTAGTATGATGACATTTTAATATATAAATATAAAATGCAAGAAAATCAATGCTTGTCTTTTATCATAATTGGGGAACATAAGTAGTTAGAGGAGGGGGGTGATAATTTACAAGCATGCACATAAATTCCCTTAACTAAGAATGTCTTGAAGTATAAGAAGATTCTTTACCTTTGTCATGAAGAAGTTTCAGGACATATTGAGATGGTTGTGATATCATAGAACGAGTAATACCAAACTTCCTTGCATCGAAAGTCTTCCATTTTTTAATGTCATTTCGTTCTGTCAACCAACCCAAAAGTTCGATCAAATCTCTAATCGAGTTTTGTATGTAATCAAAATTCAAAACTTAAAATTTGGTTTTTGAGTAACCAATTCCTCTTAATATATCAAATCAATGATTAAGGTTACATGTGTGTTTATGACCATTATGCTTGATAACAGTCAAATTAGCTTGATAACAATCACGAGATAAATAAATAAACGCAAATAAAATGAAAGCAAAACTATTAAATAAAAGGGTTTTGCTAACGTCTGCCCTAAGGGCACATGTTAAGGAACTCACAGGTAGAATTTTGCATCGAAAAGAACATTTTTTTTATTTTTAAGAAATTGATTACTCCTTCCGTCGCTAAATATAAGACTCTTTTACAAACAAAAAAAAATTGTCCCTAGATTATTTATTACTGTTATTCCAAATACTTCTATATCGCTTATTAATACTATCAATTTGTATTGAAACACTATAAGAAAATTAAGATTACACCGTTATAAGAAAATCAATATTGCACTATTATCAATTCTTCTAAGTTCTAAGTTCCAATTATGAAATGCAAAAGCAAATGTACCTCGATGAAGAGAGTCATCAGAATCTGTATCCGAAGACGAATGATATTGCGCTGGTCCTTTGGGCGAGGAGGAGCAGAAGCACTGTAAGAGGAATAATAAAAAAAGTGAGTTTAGAAAGAGATATAAAAATGTTGACAAGGTGTTCGAGAAAATGTGTGAACGAAATAAATAGAATAGAGGGTAGTTTTAGTGTACCCGTGAGTTGTTGAGGAGGGTTTTGAAATGGTTAAGCACTCCGCGCTTGTTGTTGTTGTTGGTTCTCAGCATTGTTGTTAAGAAGCATAAAATGAAACGAAATGAAAACCACTTCAGTACTGGCCTGCTATCATTAGGTATTTAGGTTGAAGAAGAGTCTACTGTTACTTGGGCTATTCATTGTTTTACGGAAGAAGCAAAATAACAAAAAAAAAAAAAAAAAAAAAAAAAAAAAAAAAGTTGTCCTCAACGGAAAAAATTAAAATGTTGACCCTTTGTAAATGTAACTCCGTATCAAAATATAAATTGGTTGTTTTGATGTAAATTAAGAAATGTAATCAATGGTTCACCAAAATAAAATGTAATCAATGTTGTATTGAAGAGATAAGCTATACGTTTGTTTACAAAATTGTTTTTTATTAATGGTATAAAAAAATAAATTAAAGAAATAAAAGAAGAGAGAGTAATAAATAGTTAAGAGTATAATAAGAAAAATGAAATTAAATGATTCATTGGTAATGTAATATGACTTATATTTTAGTGCAATTTTTTTCTCAAAATGACTTATATTTTGATACGGATGGAGTAATATTTAGTGATAATTATTTATTAAATATAAATACAATTATGTTTACAATGTTTATCAATACAATTAAAAACTCATTTTAGTAATTGGACATTTAAGAACAATTTTGAGCCAAATTATCCAAACAACATTTTCTTTTTTTGAGGTAAGTCCAAACAACAAAAAACAGTGAGAATCACTTATAATACTAAATATATTAAAATATAAATCAATTTTAACAAATTTAATTCTACTATAATTAATTTTATCCCCGCATAACTAAAAAAGTATTTTATTCACTTCACTCACCATGCTTAACAACACTTGCGTGCGTGTTTTGTATCTGTGCCGAAATTACTTTGGTGTCTAAATATTTTCATTTTCATAGAATATAAAAATAACCTTTTTTTTGTAGGAAAAAATTAACCAATTTGTTTACTATCACGATTATGTTAACGTCCAACAATTTTTTTCTAAAAAGAAGTCCAACAATTATTTTTGATTGAAGTAAAACATTTTTAGGCCATAAATTTTAACTCAATTGAAAGAAAATGTCGAAATTGTTAGATTGAATGTAATGTAAATTTTGTCATGTCTGACACTATATTGAAATTGATAGATCATTTGTCACTTATCTCTCACTTATTTTAGAGAGTTTCACATTCACCACCCGTATCCGCCATACGGTCTTTTGGACTGGCTAATTCAGTTCAAAAATCAGTTCAAGTATCAAGTAGTTTCACTCTTCTCCCAAGCACAGCTACGAGATCGAACCGTGGTTCTTACTAAACCTATCATCAATCACTACTAGATCAACTAACATTTGGTCCTCCACTTTTTTTTTTGGCTTTTACCACTAGTTTAATCTAGTTTATGGGTGAGTTCTGACATCAAATGGTTTCAGTCTCATCCCAATCGCAGTTGCGGGAATCGAATTGTGGTCCTCCATATCAAATTCATTGTCAATCACCACTGAACCAATTAACGATTTATAATCCTCTACTTTTTATATATGAGTTTACAATTCTTTGCCATTTTATTTATGTTCCTGTGTATAACATTAAATTCATTTTATTTTGATTATTTATTATTTTGATAATCTTTTTTTATTATTATTTTAATAGTCATATTTAAAAGGCTTTTGTGTAAGATGCAGTTTACATTGGAGATAATATTGCCATATAATAAACGTGATTTTTGAGGCGACTCCCTAACTCAATATCTTAAAATTTTGAATGAAAAAATGATATCCAAGTCACTTAGATGATTACTCAAGACTTAATACAATGATCCAACTAAATAAGACTCTTCTTAATAACCCAACAAATAACCACTAATCCACCTATAAATACTAGCAGGTCGTGCTCGTTTATGTGATATGTAACTTTTATGATTTTATGTGTATGATAGTAATAATAATATAATAAAATTTAAATGGTTACTGTTTTTTAATTGGATTATAAGATAATTATAAAGAGTTTTTCTTCAAATTTGATTTTTTTTTTGTTAACAATTTCTTCATATTTGATTGTTATGAGAATAATTTAAAATTGAGGATAAAATAAAAATAAAAAAAAGTTCCACCAAATGAGTGTATCATCTTTGTATAAATATTGAAGATAAAACTTTAAATATATGATTCTCACCTAAAATGAAAAATAATATAAAGAGCACAGGTTCTTTCATAATTATGATACACGTTCTTTCAATTTTATCGCTTTCACTTTGTTTCATATAATCTAGTTCTCGATGACAACTAATTGAGAAATCTTATGGAAAAGAATGAACCTTGAGCATAGTTGTATATATAACTCTCATGAACTTACCAGATGACTTTCATTTTCTTTGACAAGAAGTTACCAAACAAATTATAGTTAAACTCTTTCATATTTGCATCTTATGAAATTACATGATTTCACATACGGTGTCTCGTAACAACACAATTAAGTTTCAATATTTTCTTCTTTCGAAAACTATTTTTTTAATTGAATAAAACTCATAAGTTTGATTACTTTTCTTTTTTTTTCTTTTCATAAGTTCATAGGGGACATGTCCTAGTAATTCAGAACTCAGGCCGAATTTTGTCATAAAGTGGTTTAAGTCCTCTTCTAAATACAGTTGCAAGAGATTGAACCGTGATTCTTTCTACTAAATATAGCATCAATCATCATTGAACCATCTAAAATTTGATAATTTTATTACTTTATATAAAACTAAATTCTAAAGTAAAATACTTACATAGCAGTTGATGCCTCAGTAGCAATTTTTCAGATTTTGTAACAATTACCAAAGGATGATGCAGCCTTGTTTGCTTGTACTCTCTAGAGTATTTGAAAACAGAGAAATAATCAGATATGAAACAATGTTACCGATGCTCAAACCTTTGTTTTCTCTCGAGCTAATACTTTTTTGCAGGATTGAAGTGCAGTCCGTACTGTTGTTGCAAGACCAAGCCCAGGACATCCAATTAATGCAAGGTGCACTTGGCAAAAACCGGCATCAGGACGTGTGAAATGTAATGTAGATGCTTCCTTTTTGGTTAATAACAACAAAGTTGGCATTGACATATGTATTCGTGATGATCAATGAGCTTTCATCTTAGTCAAAACAGAATGGCATTCCCCATAATGCGAAGTGCATATAGGTGAAGCTTTAGGCCTTCTTGCTGCGCTCAATTGGGTTCATGAACTTAATGTAGGACCGGTGGATTTCGAATTGGATTCAAAAAGAGTCGTTGATAGTTTCTACTCATCCAAATGCGATGTAACGGAGTTTGGTGTTATTATTGCACATTGTAAATTTCTCCTCTCTCATTATTATAGAAACTCTAGTGTAGAGTTTGTGCGGAGACAAGCAAATGAGGTTGCCATAAACTTGCTAAGGCGGCCACATTGTCGGCTAGTGTCCAGATCTTAATTGATGTACTACATTGTATTGAATACAACTTAATTAATGAAATGCTATAAACTTATTTCTGTAAAAAAAAAAAAAAAGTAAAATACTTAATGTAATTTTGATCAATAATTTAGAAAGAGCATTAAAGATAATATTCAAAATGGTAGCACGCTCCTCGTACAGAAATTATCTAAGCTAGGCTCTCATGCAAACAAACAATCTCCCATACATTTTTAGGTAACCGGCCCTCCCAATCCATCACACAATTGGCCATTGTTCATCACACTTCTTTCAGATTTATTTTCAATTTAATTAAATAGATATGTAGTATAATTTATTTATTTTGCTAAATTAAATGTATCATCTGTGCACAACTGTAAATACTAATTTATTCGATGTAACTAAAATTTATTTAAGAGATTAATTTCTTCTAATATACACCGTCAATGATCGAACTCAGGATTATAAAATTAAAAGGTCTAATAATACTGTAAATATCTACCACTTGTGTTCCCCGTTATTTTCAACTTTCAACCAATCAAATATTTATCACTTACCGATCCTGGTCCCAGAAGAATTAAAAATAGCAAGAACAAACCTAAACCTTAGTACCTCACGCGCTTTAGAAAGAACGTACCATGTTCTATCACCGTTGCGTGATCAAAGAGATAAAAGAGACACCTACCATGTTTAGTCACGCGGTAGTCGAGCACGTGGATCTAAATTTTCCTATTAAAAAACAAACATCAATTCTTTCCCTGCTTAGGTGGGTTTCTCTCTCTTTTTTTTTAGACTAAAGAATCAATTTTTTTTTACCAATGACTTAAATAATCAATTAACTAAATTAGTGTTTTTTATTTTAGTCTTTATTTGTTATTTTTGAAATTAGTTTCTAAATGTTAAAATTATTTTGATTTTAACTCTTGAAATTAAAATTTATAGAAAATTTTTAAAAAAATACCTAAAAAACATAAAAATTAAAGAAAAATTTGTAGAAAATTTGAGAATTTTTCAGCTGATTTTAAATTTAAAGAGTAAATTAAAATAATTTTAATATTTTAATATTAATTCAAAAAGAAAATATATAAAGGAACTAAAATTAAAATCACGCTAACTTACGAGAATCAACTAATTACTTAAATTTTTTATTATTGTTTTTTTATCGAGATCAAACATAATGATTATTTCTATCATTAGATTGAAGATATATAAAAGACGGATAATTGGTGGAGAAATTTAAAGTTGTTAGCCAGTGTTATTGTTTTATTATAAGACTCGCGCAATTTATTTCTTATTAGTATGTTTTTTCGTCAATATTTGACAGTTTATCTCAGAAATTCTCAGTTTCAATTTTTCTCTCCAAATTCACACGCTTCAAATTTCGTTCTCAATCGTTCTTAGGGTTAGGGTTTCGATCCATATTTTCTCCTTCAATTCACAACTGTTACTCCCTTTATCTCCCTCCCACCGACGACGCCATGGGAGGTGACGCTGCCGCCGATACCTCATCGGAGCATCAATCCACCGACGGAGTTAAGATCAACATTCGTTGTTCCAATGGTTCCAAATTTTCCGTTCAGATTAGCCTCGATTCCACCGTTGGTTCGTTTAAAGATGTTGTTGCTCAGAATTGCGATATCTCTGCTGATCAACAGCGTTTGATTTATAAGGGAAGGATCCTTAAGGATGATCAAACGCTTCAAAGCTATGGTATAAACCCGATCTTTCAATAATTTGTATATTTATTCGATAATAGTTAAATTTGATTTGTTCTTTGGGTGATTCAACGTTTTTATGATTCGTGTTGTTTGTGTTGTTTAATTTTTATGTAATAATAATTGGAAAATGAAGATATGTTAGTGTGTTTTTTTTTATCGGATTGTTTGTGCTGTTTCCATTTTTAGATGCTAGTATGAAGAAATGACGCGGACACTGACGTGTCGGATAATTTTTCTGAAAAATGATATAATTCAATGTAATTGTATGTGTCGGTCTGGTTGTGTCTGACATCGGGACACGCTTAATCCAAGGAGTGTTTGTGCTTCATAGGATGCTACTGTATGATGATTTTATTATTTATGTGCTCTTTGGTTTCCTATGAGTATTAATTTATCTCGCTTATTTAAGAGTGTAATAAGACCCATTTATTTACATTTGTATGGTTTAATAACATTAACAATAACGTTTTGTCAAACAAAAAAAAAACATTAACAATAACGTAAGATTAATTTGTTGACAATCCATGGAAGGTGGAGTTTTTTTAAGCACTGTATATTTAGAGCGAGAATATAAATGGGAATTAAGATCATTGTTTATGCTGTCTGGAATGGATTTCTTCATATGGAAAAAAATATTTGGTGTTTCAGAGAGTATTTGTTGAATGAGTGAATCGAAATTTCTTTTTGTATTTGGATTTATAGGTTTGGAGGCAGATCACACTGTCCATTTGGTTCGTGGATTTACGCCTGCCAATACCACCGGTGGGACTAATACCGGTGGTGCCAATACTACAACTAATAATGCTAGAGGTGCTGGTGCTAATGAAGGCGGGGGATTAGGAGGCCCTGGACTTGGAGCTTCACTGTTTCCAGGACTAGGTATCAATGGGATGGGAGGAGGAGGTGGGCTCAATAGTTTATTTGGAGCGGGACCTCCAGATCTTGATCAGCTGCAGCAACCGTTTATGTCAAATCCCAATTTAATGAGAGAAATTATGAACTCACCTGCCATGCAAAATTTATTAAATAATCCAGAGATAGTGCGCAATCTTCTAATGAGTAACCCACAGATGCAAGAGCTCATGGATAGAAACCCTGAGCTGGCACACATACTTAATGATCCGAGCACACTTCGCCAGACACTAGAGGCTACAAGGAACCCTGAGATCATGCGTGAAATGATGAGGAATACAGACAGAGCTATGAGCAATATTGAATCTTCTCCTGAGGGATTCAACATGCTGAGGCGCATGTATGAAAATGTTCAAGAACCATTTTTAAATGCCACCACAATGGCTGGTAACACAGGAAATGACAGTGCCGGAGTTTTGGGGACTCAAGGTGGCCAAACAAGGAATCAATCAACCAATCCCTCAACTACTAGTGCTGAAGCAACTTCCCCTGTACCCAATACTAATCCACTTCCTAATCCTTGGTCATCTGCTCCAAGTAAGCACTCATACCCTGATTTTATTCACATAATCAAGCAACATAATGCCCCCTTTTTTTAGCATTTTGAAGTTCTTTTTTATTTTAATTTATTTACTTTCTAAAGCTTTTAGCTATATTTTTGAGCGGCTTGTGACTAAAACTGGGCTAATGCATGCTGAGTATTTTAGCTGGAGGTGCCCAAACTAATGTTAGGAGGTCAGCAACTACTGGTGGGGTTGCTCGGCAGGAGACGCCCACTGGCTTAGGCGGGCTTGGTATGCCAGATCTCGAAGGAATGTTGGGTGGTATGCCAGATGCTGGTTCATTGACCCAATTAATGCAAAATCCAGCTATTTCACAAATGATGCAAAGTATCCTTTCCAATCCTCAAACAATGAATCAGGTATTTACTTGATGTGCTTATAAGTTGTACATGTTATTGAACTTATCTCTCTAACATCTTAGTTTATTTTAGATTCTCGGTATGAATACTGATCAGCGTGGGATGCCTGACTTGAACTCAATGAGAGAAGTGATGCAAAACCCAGATTTTGTTCGTACGTTTTCCTCACCCGAGACAATGCAGGTAGACAGATTTATATTCTTGTCTGTTGATGAATTTGAGCTAATATTGTTCACTCAATCAGTGTTGGTATATAACTAAACAGTAGCTATTGCAGTGCTATAACACTGTAGCGTAGCAGAATCTTAACAAAATGCTATTTTCTGCGATTTGCGGCAATGACATGATCTAAATATGAGAAAGAGTTAATGTTGTTTTATGCTTCAAACAAAGTGCTATTTTCTGCGATTTGCGATGACAACAATTAACTCGTGTTCTATCCACTATGGCAGCAACTCTTGTCTATGCAGCAAGCTCTTATGACTCAACTTGGTCAGCAGCAATCAACCCAGTAAGTAATGGAGCAATCCTGACATTCCTATTCTGACAATCATTAACTTTTGTTAGCTGGATGTATACTTATACTTTAAATACTTTAATGTTCAATTGTATTGATCATATATGATATATCTTAATCGTATACTATGAAACATGGATATATCTATTATTTACTGGGCACAGATATGCTTGGTTGGGTATGTACCAATTTTTTAGGTTCTCGGGCTTGGATATGACTGGATTTTTCTTGGGTATGGCTTGAGAAATAATGTCAGCATTTTGGGTCCATGTGTGAGGTTTTTTTTTTCTTTCTTATTTCACTTGACCTGTGCCACTACCCTCTTCTCTCGCCTGAGAGTCCGAGAGTGTTAAGGGCAAATCTTAGCCATTTGTTGATGCTCAGCTCTTAGGACTTGGTAAAATCTGAATGCCCATGTGTATTTGGACGAGCTTTTCATGCCTTTTCTTTCTGGTTATAGCTTTTCTTGAACTGTTCATCATTGTAGCTGTTTCTTTTTGCTGATCATGATTGTCAGATGCTATCCTTGGAAAGCGTGTTTTATTATCTGTCTAAGAAAAGATATACAATTAGGGTCTGGGTCTACATAAATTATCGCACTATAAGCACCTAATTAAAGTGTGCATACCCAGCCAATAGGTTTGGATGACATTTGCATGAGTTGGGCTTCAACCATGGTTTTGTCATTCAAATTCTGCTATAAATCCTTTTGAATATGGGATTTGTATTGGGGTAATCTTTCTGTCGACGTAAATGCTCCTTAACCCCACCCCCAATGCATAAAACGTCAATGTGATTTTATTTTGTTCATTATTTGCTATTGGCTGGATCATCTAATATGATTTGCTTTGTGCAGGGAACCAGGTCAAACAGGTGGAGGCACTGGTATGCAATACAATTCTGCATTCTCTTACACTTTCTGTTTATAAAACGATGCTCTGTTAGTCTGTTTGGAATTTTTCAGCACTGTTTTGAGTTGGCACGTCTAATTGCATGACAATCTCTTAAAGATAAACAATCCAAACTTGAACAATTGTGAATTATAATGTTTTAGATCACTGGAAGTGCGGAACAATTAATAATGTGTGTGTATTCTCTTCTATATGTTCTTTGCATCTATATGTTGGAAATATGTCTACTGTCTATGAGGTTTTTCCTTTGATCTTAGCCAAGTATTTATTAGGTGGATATAAATCATATAGGTTGATCTTTGTGTTTAAATTAGGTGGCCCTTGAGGTAGGCCAGCGCCTTATACACGTGAAATCATTTACATGGCTGACCGAATGGCCTGGCCAATAAAGCCAAAGCTCCATGCCTCCTTTTTTTGCAAGGCCTCATGTTAATATGTTATACACCTAGAGGCTGCCCAAGTGTAAAAGCAGATTCTTTTTTCTTCATAAAACTGACCCTTCATCTTTGCTTATAAGTCCCCAATTACATTTGAATGATGTATATGTAACTTGAAAGGTAGTCCAAGTATGAAAGCAAGGATTATTTTTTCTACAAGATACACTCCTTATATGAATTAATCTCAAAATAAGCCTGCCATCTTTTATAAGTGTTTACTTGGGTTATGGGTGCCAACACGGGAAGGGTCATGGACCAGTTCCAACTCTCTATTTCTTTTTTGCCCTTGCCTCCCATCTGCCATTTTGGCCGTTCCTGTAGGCAGTGCCACCGATGCCATTATAATGAATTAATGGCAACCACCATAGCCCGTCACACTACGGTGGCTTATCAAATGCTTTTGAAGGTCTCATGCACCTATTGAATAGCAATGATGAGGGTGATTCAAGGTGGAAGCTGGATGCAAATGCCATTTGATTGAGCATTCAAAAATTAAAAAATTATAAACACTTTTGGTAATTGCTATAATTTGTTTCTGTTACTAGGACCAGTGAACAATTTGGGGCTGGAGATGTTATCGAGCATGTTTGGTGGACTTGGAGCTGGTAGCCTAGCTGTTCCAAACAGATCAAATGGTTAGGATTGCTATTGTTTTGTAATTTTCTATCTTCATTTTATACTGCATTACTGATGTCTTTTACTATTCTAAATATTTTATACTGCTTCTTCTTGATGTCTTTTCAGAGCCACCAGAGCAGTTGTATGCTACCCAACTTTCCCAGCTTCAAGAGATGGGATTCTTTGACACACAAGAGAACATAAGGGCTCTTATTGCTACATCAGGGAATGTTCATGCAGCGGTAGAGCGGCTTTTGGGAAACACTGGACAGTAGCAGGTAAATTGGCTGATTTCCCTTCGTGAAGATTCTTCTATGGATTGAGTTTGATCCCTTCAAACGCAGCTGCGTTCAAGCGCCATGTTTGGCATTTAAATATGGTTTCCAAATTATAATGGTTGGGACTCAACTGACTGGTGGTATAGGTTATACAATGGGCTGAATCTGTGATTACCATTTATCCTGTTTCAAGTTCTGATGACATGTTTTCTTCATGTACATATGTTAATAATAGTTTTAGACACCTGCGCGGGAGAGATTAAATGTTTTCTACTTAATAATTTTTAATACCGTTCATGTATCAATATATTTTTTGGTTATTCATTTATTAATACTTCAATAACTTCACAGTTACTGATTTGGCAGGTGGGAAGGGACACAAGACTAGCAATTTAAAACCCCAAATGTTAAAATCTGGTGTGAGATATTTACCAGTTTAGTTTCAATCTGTCATCGGAATTATATGTTCAAACAAATCTGTTGATTTTTTTACATCTAGAATTTATTACTTCCAATTAACAATCATACATTGGACTACATGAAATTACAAGGGCATTTTGTACCATATACATGTATTTTTAACATTGCCCGTTCGCAAGGATTGGCCTCAACATACACTCAAAAGAAGGAAAGGGCTTCATGTTGGAAAGTGAACTTAATTATAGTTGTTATATTATAAGGCCAATTTTGTTCTCTCTTTTTTGTGCTGTCATTCGAGTCATTAACCCCGTCCCAAATTTCCTTATGACAAGATTAACAACTCAAGTGAGGGATGGATCTTTTTTTAATGTATGAAATTCTTTCAAATTATTCTATCTAAAGAGACAATACAATGTTTTGGTAACTAAATATTTGACAACTTTGTTGGTACAATATTTCATGTGAACAAACACTTGCAATTTGCAATTAAAGGAAATGACGCTTATTAGCCATTAGCCTTCAACTTCAAAGAATGTTTTCTCTGTTGATTTGAGGAAGTTGCTATATACTTTTCCGCAATGCAACTTTTGAATGTAATTGTAATGCCTTTCCTTCATGTTATCCTCTGAAAAAAGACTTGGGATGTTGGGTAGTCTTGTGTAGACACTCGATGGGGTTTTGAATGAAATTCGATGGGTTATTTTGATTAAATGACATCATTAAATTAGTTCACATGTAAAAAGATGGATTGGTAATTAAAACAAGATGGATTGTTCGTTCCCTTGGAACCTTGACAATTAATTTAATGTACAAGTGTTTTAGTGTTATTACTGTTTGAAGATTAAATAAGTTGGATTTTTTTTTCTTTGGCTTTCAACCTCTGGTTCTTAGGGGAAGGGGGTGAGTTATGGCTGGTTCCAGTCCCCCCCACCTAAATGCAATTGCGGAAGATTGAACTGCGATTTTCTTTATAAAATTCAGCGCTAATCACTACTTAACCAACTAACATTTGGTTAATAAGTTGGACTATTTGATCCGTAGAAACCTTGCAACACTAATCAATCAACACTATACATACAGATGTTTTTCACATGCTAAATTCATCATAATCCTCCCATATTCCTCCATTTACCATTAGATATCTTTTGGTGTAAATTTAGTGAGCAATATCTTCTGATAATATTATAAAGATGGCCATTTACATAGAAGTGAGTTTTGGGATAGTTGAATGGTTAAAGATGACATTGATGATCCCCACGTATTTCCATAATTGAACTACTCCTCTATTTACTTGGTCCTTAGTAGTGTGTTAGTTTTGATTTTTCCTATTCACTCATGTCCAATATAATGTTTAGTGGTGCAACATTAAGATTAATGAGCGTCGTCACAATTCACAAATTTATCACAATTCACAAGTGGGAAATTCATATGCATTAGAAGGGTACATGAATCTTGCATCAGCTTTAATATATTATATTAGGTCAATATTTTACCGATATTTATAGAAGTGTTGCATGATATCATTATATGATATGATTGAATCGAATGTATACATTTTATTTTAAAGCACAGGCAAATTGAAGGAATAATTTTGCATGTGTAATTTTCATATGATAGAGTAAATTGTTGATCTCTCGCCATTTAAAAAGAGAGAAATAGACGAAAAAAAACTTGGATGAGGTGAACTTGATTATATAAACAGTGAGATATTACACTTAACTCGCTTCGCTCACATGAACATTTAAAATTTGTTCATATTTTAACCACACTGAAAATTAAACACTGGTCTTTTTCTTAAAACATCATAGACAAATACTATCAAACAACACACATTTGCATTTATAAAAGGAATACAAACAAAAGCCCAAAGGAATACTATACCACATATATATACTCATCCAAGCATTTCATCAAATCAAAGCAGTGATGTGCAAATACAAAATGTTAATGTTTCTTTCTTCAAATAGGCAACACATTAACACAGAGGTCATTAATTCGTTACAATACTAGATTTCATTGCAATATAATAAATAGATAAGTATTAAATTAAAATTTTACTAATCATAGTCATTATTAATTATTCATTCCTTCCATAGGAAGAAAGCTCCTCTTGTACTTTCCTACACAAAAAAACACATAATTCTCTGCTTTAACATCAAGCTCCTCCATCAGCTTAGTATTTAAATCAACCCAAGCTAGTTTATTATCATTCTTTTTGAACAAGACTCTATTGTTCAAATTCCCAACTCCGATGGGGTACTCAATGGAAGGTAAGTGCATAGTAAGAAGTTTGGTCCAAGATTCTCTTACGCCAAGTTCCCCCAAAATTGATATGTCAACTGTAGCCATCTCTAAGTCAGTTGAGATCAATGCAATTGACTCATTTAAAAACGCCAAACATCGATCCTCAACTGGAATAACTTTAAGATCTAAGTATGAGGGACCCTGTGTTGTAATCATACGCTCATTGATAAAGTTAAACGACCACAAATATTCTTCAATATCTTCAAGATTGGGTGTGTCATCAGTTATAGCCCACCAATGACAAACTCCATTCGAGTACGCTCCTATACTTCGTCTTGGCATAATGTAATAACGATTTGGTATATTGATGTCAAGCCTCCTCCAAGAGTTACTTCTTAGAGAATATATCTCCCAGTATGTTTCGTATGATGATTTATCTTCATATACATACTCTTCATTTTCTGGATCATCACCTCCGATATATGAATCCACAAATTGCATCACTTTATAATCATTTGTTACATGATCATAACCAAATGCACTAAGATCATACATAGGTTGCCTGTTAGGTGGTAACCGCTCACAACGGGTGTAAGGAATGACCTTGGATTCACCGGTAGCTGGGTTCCACATAATAAATTGTCTTTTATATATTTGATTGAAACAAAAGATGCCATTAATACTAGCAGTACCCAAAATATGAATACCAATACCATCTTGACAAGGAGATGGCCAATCAATTTTATTCTTATCTTCAAACCTCTGGTCAGGGAGCAGATAAAACTGTCTGAGTCCGGTATATCCGAAACGATCTTGTAGGAGGAGATATGTATGATCATAATGGTTATGATTATTAGATATGAAATTGTTGGTGTATAATTTATTGAAATAAGAGTCTTGAAATAGAGTGGCCCATGATTTGCATACACATTCAAATCTTTTCAATGATTTTAGAGGCAGTTTTGAGAGAATAAAATTTATGATATCATCATTTAGATAGTTCATAACCTTGTTGCTTGTCCTCAAAGCAATTGACTTTGCTTCTTCCTTAAACATCTTCTTTCTTTTTGAAGGTACCACCTTGTTGCTTGAATCTTCTGCCTCTGCTTCTTCTATATTCATCATCATCTTCTTCTTCTTTCTCTTCTTAGTTTGCAGCAAACTGGTGAGATTGAGGTTTTTTGGAGATCTTCTGGCAAACAAGCAAGGGAGAGATGCATTCATCTTCTTCTTCTTCTTTCTTTTTGACAGAAGTTCCATATTCATCTTAATTTGCAGTAGCAAAGCCAAGTATGTATGTAGAGATCTAACTCGAAGGGGAGAGTGGCGGCGGGGGCGGCGATAAGCAGGGTGATTATATGGAACAAGGAAGAGATTAGAAAATAACACCAACTTGGTCGGTGGTGTCGGCTTTTGTAATAAGGCTAAGAAAGAAAAGAAAAACAAAAAAAAGTAAAAAGTTAACTAATACACAGCTACTGGAGAGAGGTGTGGTATGGGTCAATAATTCGGCATGTGAGAAAGTTTTAAGTTTGACGAAAAGATCTGCATATGGATTACTTTTTTAAGTGTGTGATAAAGAGAAATATTGATTTGATAGAGGAGATCTTATATATAATTAATCATCACAATATGAATATGATATTTCACTTGTGAACCTTTGATGAGACTCCTATAGATAGCAGTCAGTTCTGCAAACAAAATGTGAGATGACCCTTGAATAAAGCCTGAGAAACCTGCAATATAGTGATCGTAGGTGTTTCTGATAATGCCGTCGAATCTAGCTCGAACAAGAGAACCGAGACAACTTACATCTACGTTCAGGATGATACAAGAATAGTTATTATTATTCCACCTGATATGCTTATCTACTAACTCGTTGTTAGAATAGGGGGAGAAACAATTTCTAAGTGTTTTCATCTAACTCGAATATTGAAGGAGAGTTAACTCAAGGACCAAGTCTCATTATTCAGACACATTAAATTGCATTGTCTCCAAAATCACCAAACTACGACAAAGAAAGTGAAAATATGTGCACCTGTGATACCAAACTTGAGTCAATCATATCATAATTTTTTTATAAGTTAATGTTTTTATTAATGTAATAATTGCAACATTTTTTGCATCAAAAAAGAAATAGTTGCAACATTTGTTTACACAAAGTTAGTTCTTTTCGATCTTGATACTGGTTTGAACTTTGAAGAGTAAATAAGTTGGATTCTTTGATGCCTAGAAACCTTGCAACATTGGGCAATCAACATAGATACATGTACATAGGAGAAGGTTGTTTTCCACTCTATTAAATTGATCAGAATTTCCTCGTGTCTATTAGAAGATATCTTGTGTCTATTAGAAGATATCTTTCGATACTTTCAATCTTGCCGGAAAATATTTTTTTATAGTGTAAACATGTGCAACTGTAGTAATTTACAGGCCAGTGTGTTGACAATTTAAAACATGACCAAATTTTAAATGTGTTGAAGTATATAAGTCAAAGAGCACATTGCTATCATTCCTCAAATATCAAATGCTAAAAAAGAGCAATAGCAAGCCGATCATATCAAAATATAACATCAAATAATTAATCATCCCTTCAAGGTGGTTCGCCAAAAGGAAATTAAGACAACTCAGTATAAGATAATGTGCAGACATTATAAATTTCAAATTCAATCTTTCATAACAAAACCGATCGACACTAACTTTCTTCGTAAAGACAAGCCTAAGCATTGACACTTGCATCCAAAAAAGCTTGTCCAGGTTGACGGTTAGCCAATGGTCCATGGCACCCAAGAAGCTGCAAAACCACAAAAACAAACTTGTTAATTGAAAGTGCAATTACATAATACATGCACAAAAGTGAAGTACTGATTAAACATACAAAATACAGTTTATTCACAAAACAGAAACATGCATCCATTCATCCCTAGCTATTATCGCAATCCATGCAAACAAACAATAAATGTCCCCACTCCCCAGCATGGTAGAACATATATGCAACAAAATTTCAATAACCGTAAATTGCATTCATATGTAGCTTCATATTACCTTTGCATTCACACCATCAGGCACAATCCTGTTCTCTGTCTTGTACCTCAGATAATCAGTCCTGTTAAACTTGGTGAATCCCCTGAACAAACATTTAAAACAAGGATAACAAGGGTTAAACCATGCAATGAAGAAAAAGCCCAAGTAGATCGACATCTATAATGGATAATGGATTGTACTTGTACAGCAATATTCATAAATCAAATGCAGGTATTGTGGATAAACAATTGTCAACTAGTCATATCCAGGTGTATAGATAGCTGCAAATAGAACAGATACATACCACTTCCTACTGACGATGATCTTTTGACGACCAGGAAACTTAAACTTGGCACGACGAAGAGCCTCCTGAGCATGATGACTATTGCCGTCTTTACAGCGGACTGAAAGAAGGACCTGTCCAATAGCTACTCTAGCACAAGTTCCTAGTGGCTTTCCAAATGCACCTCGCATACCGGTCTGAAGCCTATCAGCTCCAGCACACGAAAGCATCTTGTTAATCCTAAGAACATGGAATGGATGTACCCTGACTCTCAAATGAAACGCATCCTTTCCGGCAAACTTCGACATATACTTGTTGCAAGCAATCCTAGCAGCTTCAAGTGCCTCACTTGAAACATTTTCTTTCTCCCAACTAACCAAATGAACACAGAATGGGAACTCATCAACACCCTTCTTCTTCATACCAACATCATAAATTCTGATCTTGGGATCAGGAACACCACGGCAAAACCGTGACTTAGGGTAAGGCTTGTTCTTAATTTGTCGATAACACCTTGCGGGTCCTAAATCAAACACAATTCATATTAACATCCCACCAATTGTACAACAGGCAGAAACCAAAACAGTTCATTCAAAACCACAATTACAAGAAAACACACAAAACAAAACATTATATTACAATTCCGGATCGAATAATAATCATTTAAAGGGTCTACACATCATAAGACATTGCACTTTTTTTCGGTACATAGACAAAATGACAAAGCAATCATAAACTCACACACACAAAGTGGAGAGACCGAGGATCAAACCCCATTCATGCACGTCCGGCCTAGCAATTTCGGCATTTTTGCCGGTTGAGCTAGGACTTCTGGACATCATAAAAACATTGAACTTAACCTAGCATACAATGGCACAAACATAATAATAATTAAAAGAGCATATAACAGCATAAAAATGGTCAACAAGTTTCAACATAATCCATTATCCAATAATTCATAAAATAAAAAAAAATAAAAAAAAATTGTTTTTTTTCTTTCATAATTAGGACAGAAATAGCTTCAACTAAAAACTAAATAGAATAATAATCAACAAAGGATAGAAATTTTAGAACTTACTCCTTCCCATGGCTGCAGCGTCGCGATATCTCTTCCTCTGCTCTGCTAGCGTTGAAACAGCTGCTAACCCTATAATTTTCCGGCTTAGGCCTTTCTTACATGTTTAATTTATGGGCTTCTATATTTTTCCCTAAGCCCAAAATCAATGGAACCCGGTCCACCGTTTTTTTTTCTTTAATGCAATCAAACTTGTGAATATATTGTAGAGACGTGTTCAATTTTCAGTCATTTCACTTATTTATTTTAAAGGTGGAATTTCTAGTCACTGTGTTACTTGATAAAAAAAATAATAATAAAAAGTTACATTAAAAATATTGCAAGAAACATGAGTTAAAGTTTCTCGTACAAGTGGATGAGCACTAATATTTACTTGACTTCTAGCAAAAAAAACAACTATGAAATTGTTATAGTGATGTTGTAAGGTTTGACAAGTTTGTATAACTAAACTAAACTTAAGAATATTAAGGTTTGATTGAAACAATTTTGATTTTTAATTTTTAAAATATATTTTATAAATCTATTTTAGAAAACTATTTTTAAAATGAGAAAAACAAAACTCCTTGACCAATTTTACTTTTTTAGTTTTAAAAATTGATAAATAAAAAATAGTTTTTAAAAACACTTTTGTAAAATTGAACTACCAAACAAATTTTTTAAATTTTAATTTTTAATTTTTAAAAAGTAAAAAATTATTTTTGAAAAGAAATTGAAACAGGCCTTAAATTTCTGAACAAATTTCCAACAATGCTGTACTCTAAAACTGCCCTTTGTTAATATTCATTCTGACTCATATCATCAACAACTATGGGTGTGTTTGTTTGAAATTAAAATAAAATAGATTTTTTTAAAAAAAATATCTATTTTTAAAAAATAGATTTATTTTGTAGAGATTTTGAAAAAAATCTAAAGTTGTTTTGTGTTTGTTTATAATTAAAAAAATTTAAAAATCTCAATAACGTATCAAATGATTTTCAATTTTTTAAAAATTTAATTATTTTTGCATCAATAATCTATATGATACAAACTTTCAATCCAACAATAGATTTTGAAAACACTGGCCATATTATGCACCCTATCATTTTTTTTATGACGTGATAAAAAAATATTTACTTTTTTTGTTTTGCCTTAAGTTTTGTTTTCGTCTTCACTATTGCAACTTATGAGGGTATTTAATATGTGTGTTTATTTAAGTAGGGATGCCAATGGTTAGGATCGGTCGCATGTTTAACACTACTCAAATTTGAATTCGAAATGACCACTCGTACCTAAACCTGTTGGATTCGGGTTTTTTTCTCATGAACCCGAATTCACATTAACAAAAGTAAAAAAATACGGTAAATTTAACGAAATTACGGTCTACAGCACGTAAATATTGTTTTCAATATTAAAATAGGGATAATAAAATAGCCTACAATATTAAAATCTATGAAATACTAATATAAGAGGGATAATTATATAATTTAATATATAACGGGTGTGGTTTCGGGTTTCGGGTGTGGGTTTGACACTACCCAAACCCGAACCTGAAATATCGGGTGTCACCCGAACCTAAACCCAGTCGACTCGGGTTTTACCCGTTGACTCGAGTTCGGATTCGGGTGGGGGCCGTGGGTATGGGTATATTTGCCATTCCTATATTTAAGGACTATTTCTAATTTTGGTCTCTGATGTTATAACAATTTTTTTTATAAGCAAAAATTGAATTATAATAAGGAGTACAGTGGATATTCAACTCTTACAATTTAAAAAGGGTGAGAAGTTTGGTTGCCCCGAAGGCAAGCCAAATGATTATTACACCAATCATCGAAATTTACAGTAATCTAACAACTACTTCTTATAAACCAAAACCAAGACAAACTTGTTTTAGACATATAAATTTCTTCTCGTTGCATCCACTCCAGCCCCATCCATCGTCAACATACCTTCAAAATCATTAATGTTTTACACCGTATTCGCAATATTAAGATCTAAAAATACTGAACACCTCTTTGTTCCATTTGCGAAGACAATTTTTCAAAAGTTTTAATTTTCTGTAATAATAAAAGCCTTGTTACCATGAATTACAAAGCTCTTCCACGAAGAATCAACAAACGAGAAAAAATTAGGATAATTCAACCACCCATTGATCACCCTAGCACCGGTACATCAATAAGTTCCATCTCTTCTACAAAGCGGGCAAATAGACCAATTTCACCGTTTCTACTATCTCTACTTCTGCCTTTTCTCTTAGAATTGTATACAGCAGAATTGAAATCTTCTCCAATACACCATTCTCCACCACTACTGCTTAGTTTGTAATTCAATAAATCGAACGAACTTTGATTTTGGCCTCTAAAAACAACTTTAGATTATGTCATCAATATTTTAGATTCGTTCCATCTACTTTGAGTCTTTGACCCTCAAGTGACCCGATCAATCAAAGTCTACTCATTTGGACATAATTTTGATCCTTGCCACATGTGTTAAGTAAGAAAGTTACTCCCTCCGTCCTTAATTATAAAAGCATTTTAAAAAAAAAATGTCTATTTTTATAAGACTTATTTTTCATTCTCAATAATATTAATTGGCAAGTTCTATAGTACATTACACAAAATCTATTGTACTGATACATGAGGTATCAAATTAAAAATTAAAATAAATATTTTTATTAAAGAAATTATTTTCTATCATTAAAAAATTTATAATAAGAAAATACTATTAATCAAAATTATCAAAAATATAAATTTTGATATTTTTTACGTCGTAATAGTCAATATTCAATTTTTTTATTAAAAATGTTAAAAAATTAGTGTAATCATTATAAACAATAAAATTGTATTTTTTCTTATGCTATTATTATCTCTAAAATATAATAATCAATTAATGGTTATTTTAATTCATAAAAGTAATCTTTAATTTATATCAATTTTACGACTTCATATACCGGTACATTTGAATTATTCAAATATACAATACAAACTCCCATATTAATTATTTTTCCCCCAAAATTACTCTCATTTACTTTTCCATTACTCCACCATCCCACTTATTCTCTTTCCACTTGCTATCTCCTCGTTACTGAGGATAAATATGAAAAATTAATATAATTCCTAAACCAATTTAAAACTAAAATCAAATTTTTTAATGGGGGCTGCTAACAACCTCCCACCTAAAATCATGTGGGAGGAAGTTAGCAACCCTCCTCCCACTAAAAAACATGAACAAAAAAAAAGGTAAATTAGGTGGGGGACGCGCGCAGCAATCGAGGGGCGCGCACAGCAATGGGGGGTTGGGGGGGCGCGCATGAGTAATTAGGGTGGGGGGCGCGCACAGCAATTAATGGGGGGGCGTGGAGTAATTCATGTGGGAGGAGGTTTGCTAATTTCCTCCCACATGGGAAGAAGTTAGCAAACCCCTTTTTTAATATCCGTATTTCGTTAAAATATATAATTAAGAACGAAAGGATTATTTTTTTATTCATTTGAACTGCAAGCAAGGACGAAAATAGAAACAAATTTACACATTTTGTGTTTAAGCTTTAAAATCAAAATGATGGAGGAATTGAATTTTTTTTTTGTTACAGGAGATAAAATAGAGGGATTGAAATAATTTCTTTGTTCACTATTTTTATTTTATAAAAAAACCTATATTTTGTAATTTCATTAAAAATAATTTTTTTTTATTAAAAACAATATTAATTTTTAATGATTTTTGTTGAAGGTGTATTTTGTTATTATGGACTAAAATATAACGAACTATTTTTTTTATGATATGATTTCATTTATATATATATATATATATATATAAAATAAAAAATAATCTTTTTTTAAAATTGTATTTTTTGAATAAATTGTGTGAGTTTATTACTTTATTCAATGACTTGTTGCTCATTGAATAAATTATTTTACTAAATTTATTTTACTTTTAAAGGGTCTTTTTCTACAATTTTTTCGGGGCTTTAGAATGTATTGAACTCGAACCGGTTGATAAGTCGGACGTCATGATAGAGGTGTTGGCACAGAGACAATGCACACACACAAACACGCATTGTTATCAGTGTTGCAGTGGCTAGGATAGTGCGCGCGCAGAAGGGCTTATGGGATGTCAATGGTGAAAGCAAAGAATGAATGTATGAATGTGAGATATATAGAGAGAAAGGGATTGAGAGAAGAATATGGTTTTGCAATGTGAATTTTTATTCAATGAGAAGTGAGTAATAAATCGCATTACAAGAGTTGTTTATATACATTCTCTAGTTTATTTCTAAAACTAGTAAACTATACAACTAACTACTTCAACTACCTGTTCTAGTTGTAACCAACTTATAACTAATCAGGTAACTAACTTTTATTCAATTAAAACTAATTTGATGAATGTGAATTAACAACCTAATATGAGGTTAGAACTCCGATCCTCCATTTTATATATGTGAGTTTTTAATGACTTGTTATTTCATTGCTTTTTTAAAAATTAATTTTCATTAATTGTTGGATAAAATATTCACAATGTTTTTTGATCAAAAATCATAGCTCAAACAATAGAAAATGTCAAAATTGTTAGATCGAACGTACATGATTGAGATTCGAACTCCGGTTTCTCTACTTTATGTGTGTGAATTTTTAATGACTTACAATTTCGTCTACGTATCCAACAGAAATACAATGTTTTAAGGGTAATTTAGAATACTCTCTAGTTATCACAATTATAGTCCATTTATTTGGAATGAATTGTCTAGAGATTAATTTTTATGCACTAACAATTTTTTTTATTACATCAAATCATATCACACCATAGTGCATTTTTTATAAATTAGTTCCTAAAATATCTTGACAACTGTGTCTCACACCGATAATTAGCTAAATTAATTAATTTTTTTAAAAAATATCTACTTATCTAATATTTAGAAAATCTTTATTTTGTCAAAATAGTCTTGTAACTAAAAATTCACCTCTTAAAGTGAATAAATGAGAAATATCGAGTTTGAATCCTGCTATATATATATATATATATATATATATATATGTTTCTATCAACTAAAATATATTCATATGCATCTGCGATTGAGAGGGGCTGAAACCACTTCATGCCATAATGTACTGATCTCCGAACTAAATTAAACTAGTGGTGAAATAAAAAAGATATATTCACGTGAACATTTTAAAATTGTTAAAAAAATGTGAACATTTTAAGAAATCTTTATTCGGTTGGTAATAAATATCGCGGTATTTACTATTTTTCCCTACAAATATATTGCTTAACAAATACTGTACATTGAATCTGGTTCATTGAAAAAATATTCCATATTTTCTTTTTGCGTCAAAAAAAAAATACATTGAATGCAATTTTTGTTTTGATAATTCATTGAATACCATTTTGTTTTATGATAAACATTGAATACCATTTGAACTTAACAAAATAATACCTCGTCAAAATATTGAAAAACCATAACATTTTACCAAAATACTACGTAGGAGTACACGGTATCTCGACATTGCCACCTTTTTTATACCTAAAATAATAGACACAAAATCGGATTGCATTGATCATTGCATCTTTTGGAAAATGTTTACATTAGGCACCATGGAATTAAAAAATATTATTTACTATGCAACATAGCATTATCAACCATCATAAATACATCACTCACTCTTCGAATTTAAAACACAAATCCAATCTTCCACTGTCTTTTTCATTATTGTTTTCATTTTCAACATGCAAAGCCCTAACCCTAACCCTACCAACAAATCAACTTCCACCACCAACAAGTCCCCATCTCCCCCTCCCTCCAATCATGGTTCCCCCAATGAAACCAGCCCACTCTCTAAGAGTTCTGAAGAATCCATGGAAAAGAAGACCCTGGAAACTGTTCTTGAAGTGTTGGAAGAGCTGAAAATGAGCAAGAACAAGATGGGTTGTGGAGATTCAAAGGCTATGGTGTCGGATGATTCGACAGTGGTGATGGGAGAAGGAGTGAATGGTGGTCAAGCTAGGAATTCCTCTCCAATTCTAATTTGTCCTAAATGCAGAAAAGAGTTTTTCACTCGAAATTCTACAATTGACCACATAAAAAAATATCCTGATTGTGATCCTATCGGTGCTTCCAATCCAAGTCAATCTGATTATCCAATCGGTCCTCCTGATAGTGATCTTATCGGTCCTTCCAATCCAACTCAACCTGATCATCCTATCGGTCCTCCTGATTGTGATCCTATCGGTCCTTCCAATCCAACTCAACCTGATCATCCTATCGGTCCTTCCAATCCAACTCAACCTGATCTTAACAAGGGTAAAACTAAAACCCAATTTTCTAACACAATTTTTTTTATTATTATGTCAGTTTTGTTTTTTTTTCTTCTCATACTTTATAATTATGTTCAATTTAGTTGTTGCATTTTTCTCTTACGTAACAAAAATTAATTCATGCAGGCATCGAGACAAGTCGGTACCTAATTTTGTTAATTAATTGGTTTTTAGTTTGACATTTTTTTTACAAATAATTTGACAATTTATATTTCCCTCAAGTTAAACGAATTTTTTTAAATGAAAAAATAATTTTATTATTTTTCTTCTAAGCATACACAATGGATATTTCATATTAGAGGCAAAATTAATATACTAAAGATATGAAAAGTTATACTCAAGCACAATTAAGTTGTCATTTTATATTGTCAAAATTAAATAAAATTGTCGCTCAAAAATATATAAATTATGCAAACCATTAGTAATTAAACAAAGAATAACTCATTTTAATAATAATTTTGGTGATTAATTAATTTGAATATTTATGTTTAATTTGTTACTAGGTGTTGGATTGGACTTGAATGAGGCCCAACCAATGGAGATAGAGGGGTCCTCTATTGCTGCACCCGAGCATGTTGAACGTAAAGGTTATGGATTCGACTTGAATGAGTTGCCTCCTCCTGATGAAGAAGATGACGATTCTATGATCATGTGACAAATTAATATGCTGGTTATAGTTCAATTTTGTATGTCTCTCTCGTCGATATTATTTATAAGTAAACATAAATTTTTTAAGTTCACTAAAAAATTGATGTATTTGACTTATAAATAAGGTCGGAGAGAGTATTTCTTTTATTTGGAATTTTGTTTTTGTTTTATGAATTTTGGATGTGCTACACTAAATTAAGTTGAATTGTTTTTGTTTTATGAATTTTGGATGTGCTACAACTAAATTAAGTTGAATGAATAATAAAGTTGAAAATGGCTTCATTTGTCACAAAATGAGTTTTTGTAAGTTGACGCGCAAAAAGCTATTTCTTTAATGGAAAGGCGAGACATACAATTTTGCATAGCATTAAAATATTTTATATTACTAGCAATGTTTTAAGCATCGGAACGGGCGGTTTGGCCGCGAATCGGACCCAACACCGGTCCGGGTTGCTCAGTACTCTCCAAAACCGTCAATTCCAAGAACCATCTAGGAAACAAACAGAATCGGTCGGAACTCTTCTGAACCACCCTTCTGAACGGGTAAACCGGCCGGGTCCTTTAAAAAAGAGAGCAAACAACCATTTTGATTTGCTTAAATGCGTTATTAGATTAGAGATGAGAAACATTTCAATATTGAACATTGAACGGGATCTGTTGACTCCAAGAGTAACTCTGCAATGAATTAATTGTTCTATTTAATAACTCATTATTCACGATGAATTTTATTAATTTAAACGTCCAATTAAAAATTCTCATTGAATAGATCAACTCTAGAAGTTTCATGTGAATTGAAATTTTAATACTATTTAATATATTATTGAATAATTTCAAATGAACGTAACCCACTTAGGTTGGTCTAGTGGTGTTGGCTTGGGTCATTGGAGTGTGTTTCTCACAAGGTCTCAGGTTCAATTCCCACTGGTGCCAATTTCGATGGGCTAGTCCATACAGAGCAAAAACTCTGGTTTTAAATGGGGTCCTCAGAAGTGGGCGGTGGGATTGGTCCCCTCGGATTAGTTGGCCTTTAGATCGAATACCGGGCTTTCAAAAAAAATAATCAAATGAACGTAAAATAATAAGCTTTTAAAAAACACAAGTAAATATCAATGGTTAAACTACATAACTACCAATTTCGAATTTATATAAAAATATGTGCAATTGATCTTTGATATATGAAATACATTGTGAATAATGAGATATTAAATGAAATATCTCATATTAGAGTTTCTCCTAGAATCAACAGATTCCCGCCCATATTAATAAAATTTATGGAATTGATTCTGTAAAATTGATTTTGATAAAAAGTTGATTTTAAGATAAAGTGATTTGTATTTGGATATATTCATGCAAAAACTGAGTGTAGAAGCTATGAAGACAAAACTGAGCACGTGGAATGCACGACATCTTTCCATTGGTGGTAGGGTAACTCTTATCAATTCCGTTTTATCGAGTTTACCGCTATATTTCTTTTCTTTTTTTAAGGCACCAATTTGTGTTTAAAAAGTTTTGATGGGTATTCAGAGAAGATTTTTGGTGGGTTAGTTGGGATCGGATTTGCCAACCGAAAGAGAAGGGTGGTTTAGGTGTTAAAAATTTAGCGCAGTTTAACGCTTCCCTTTTGAGTAAATGGAAGTGGAGATGTTTGCATGATCGTGAGGCCACTTGGTTTGACCTTTTAGATTTTCATTATGGGTCTAGTGTAGCAAAAAGCCTCAATTTGGTGGAGGGATATTTGGAGATTAGGGGGAATGGATGATGGTGGTTGGTTTGACAATAATGTTGGCTGTGTGCTAGGTGATGGTAAGGAGGTTGTGTTTTGGAAGGAAAAATGGTTAGGGATGGTACTGTTATGTATTGCATTTCCGGAATTATTTTGCAAATCTGGCCAGCAAAACCATAGGATAGCGGACATGGGATCGTGGGTGAATATTTGTTGGCGTTGGAATCTTGTTTGGTGCGAAGATCTTTCTGTTGTTGAGCAGACTTCGGCCTTTGAGCTGATGGCTCTTTTGGACCAGGTCCAGCCAAGATTGGAGGTTAGTGACAAGAGGAGATGGATTCCGAATGCAGTTGGGGAATTCACAGTAAGTTCAGCTTATGTGGAGTTGAATGCTAGATCATTATCCTTGCAGCCAATTGATACTAATATTCTAAAAGCTTTGAAGAAATTGTGGCGTAACAATGTACCGTCAAAAGTTGGCATATTTGGTTGGAGATTGCTTCTTGACAAGTTACCAACTAGAGAGGCTTTGTTTCATAAAGGTATTGTCACCAATTTTTTTGGTCGGTGTTGTGTGTTTTGCTTTAAGGAGTTGGAAGATATTGAACATGTCTTTTTCAAATGTGAGGTGGTTGGTAATGTTTGGCATAATATTTTCAAATGGATGGGCACTGCTGTTATGGAGTTCACTTCGATCTCCTCTCATTTTTTATCCTTTGGGGCGCTCACATCGGGGAAGGGCGCAAAGAGATTCCGGCAAGTTATTTGGTTGGCAACAACTTGGTGTTTTTGGCGAACACGTAACAATATTATTTTTAGAGGTGATCGCATTATGGTTCAGACTTTGATGCAACAAATTAAATATTTTGCTTGAATGTGGTTTGTAGGTCGAATAAATTCTTCCAGTAATTTTTCCTATGATGAGTGTATTAATCCTTTAGAGTGCTTAGATCGCACTTAATTTTTGTATAGACTTGAATTGTAAGGGTTGAGTACTCCTTATACTCCTTATAATTCAATTTTTGTTTATAAAAAAAAAAACATAATTTATCGCGTCATAAGAGTTTAACCCCTTCAATTAAATTCAATCTTTTATGATTTTATATTACTTTTTATAAGCCGGTAAACATATTGAGTAATGACAATGTTGATAAATAAATTCGTTACTTCAAAGCTCAAGTGAGTAAACTTGAATTCACAAGTTAAAAGAAAATCAATGCGATTAAACTTTCAATTCGCAAGAAGTAAACAAATGAATAAAAAGAAATTAATAAATCAAATGTTAATTAGTAATGATATATTGATGTTGAACTTAATAAATAATATCATAATTCGATCCTTTTACAACTGTGTTTGAGAAAATGATGAAATCATTTAGCCTCATAATTCGCCTAATACTTAATTAATCAGTCCAATAGATCGGATATTAGTAGTAAAAAAATTTATAAAATTGTTTCTATATAAACATAGCCCGGTCAATAGAATAATATCACATATTATATGCATAAGCCAAGTTTGAATCCAAGAAACTCCACTTGTTCATTTTATTTGGAATTATTTAGTCACTAGCTATTTAACCAAAAATAAAAAAATTGGACTCTTAATAGTTAATACAACTAACAATTTACACCAAACTCAAGTAAACAAATAAAATAAAAAATAAAAAGATACATAAAAAGGGACATTTTAATTTTTTTTATAGAGTAATTTCACATTAGTAAATGACATTGCATATTTGTGTAGGGATCGTAATTCGAATTCAATATGCTCATTTATTCATTTTAAGGGTGACTTTTTAGTTGCTAGACTACCTAACCAATAAAAAAAAAACTTAATAATCATTTCAACCTTTAAAATTAAATAAGAGTCTTGTTAATATATGCATTTTTGTTGTGCTTAAAATGTTTATATACCTTCTGTGTATGTGGTTCGACTAAGTGTGATTTATGTCACTCCGGTGTATTGTATTCTCTTTATATTTCTTTTTTTTTTGAAACATCTTTATATTTCTTTATATTTCTTTTTATATGTTTAGGATATTGCAGCTGTTCGTTCTGCACCCCTTTTGTTGTAAAAAATATATGCGCTCATAACTTTTTTTTCAATTTTATTTTGGTATAATTTTTTCAATTTCTAATATGTACACTTATAATTCATGTTAAGAAATTCAAAAATAACAATTTTACATTGAAAAAAAATAATATTGAATTTAAAAAATAATTAATGTTTAATATTTAAAATAAATATTTCAATTTTGAGATCCTAACATGTACTCCCTCCGTACTAAAATATAAGTCGTTTTGACCATATCACACAAATTAAGAAACGTAATTATTGTTGTATGAAAAAGAGAAATTATGAGTTAGTTTACAAAATTGTCCTTTATTAATAATATGGAAAAGATAAATTGTAGAAGTAAAAGAAGAGAGAGTAATAAATAGTTAAGGGCATAATAAGAATATTAGCATTTAATGTTGCATTGGTATTGTAAAGTAGTGATGCACGAGTACTCCGTTTTAGGGAGAATACCAGTACTGGGTACGTACCGGGTACTGGTAAGCACCCGGTACTCTGTGAGTACGCACCGACGCCTTATCGTTTTCTTATTTTTATTTTTTGGTCTAGGTACTTGCCGGGTACTCGAACGGCTCCTAAAACAAAAAAAAATATCATTTTTTTTTGTTTTTATATTTTTCTTAAGAATATTTTGTCAAAAAAAATATTTTATTCATCTTCTGCTGAGATAAATTGAAGCACATATGAATTTATTCACTCTTGAAAATAAATAGGATCAATCCAAAGAGAGCTGAAGATTTAGTTTTTATTCATACAAATCTTCATCTTCTGTCAAGAAAGAGTAAGAATTATAATGAAGGAGCAACAAGAATGTGAGATATTGGTGGAGATGAATTGAATCTATTTGATTGAGCTAATATTCTTGAAGTTGCTAATCTTTCTCTCGATGAACCTGAACTAGAGGTTATTCTTTTAAATGATGATGAAAGGGGAAATATTGAGATTCAATTTTAACTCGACGAATAATCGACATTTTTATAAAATGTTTTTTTTGTTATTGCTTATAATTTGACTCTTTTTGAGCAAATTGTTTTTTTTATTTATTTTGTTATAATTGTTTTGATGTTTTTGAACACTATTTTTTAAGTTTAATTGTGTGTTTTAATAGAATATTTTTATTATTTATTTATATAATTATATTAAAAAAATTATACTAATGTACCCGTACCTTAATTTTTTATGAAATGACGTACCCCGTACTTATAATATAGGTACCGAATACCGGTACCGTACCATAGTAATGCTATTGTAAAGTGATTTATATCTTGATACAATTTTTTTTCTCAAAACAACTTATATTGTGGTACGAAGATTATAATACATGTTAGTATTCTCTAACAAATAATTAGGGAATTCAAATTTGAACACTACACAAGTCTCGATATACTCATTCATAGGAACAAGATGGTCATATATTTATTAAATAACTTTCAGTTTTTTTAAGTAAAAATAACTTTCAGTTAAACATATGAGATGATGATTGTGTGTGTGTATGACCAATCTTTGCCTCATCTCATTATCACATGAAAAATTCCTCTAAAGTCTCACACACGCAAGCACTTAAAAAGAGATGGACCCATGACCCACACTATGCCTGCACATATAATGCATAGTGGTATTCATGAAAATTTTAAGGTTTTTCAAAAAGGGATCAATCTGGTATTAAGCTTAAAATTGGTCCAAACATAAACGTGAATCCTCATCATTTTTAATAAAATATATTATAATTTTAAAAATTAATTCCTAAAATATTTTATCAAAATTTACTAAATACAAAATTATTAAGACTGAATTCATACTTCATTCTAAATTTATAATTCTATTTTTTTTATACAAAAAATTCAGGAATGTGTAAAAAAAATTTAAAAGGATAGAGTATAAGGAGTACTTGAATCTTTATATACAATGATTAGATATATTTTTAATCCCAATAACTATATTAATTTTTATTTTTAATTCCTCAATTTTTTTTGAAGTTTAGCCCATATAACTTTTTTTTTGTTTTCAATTTTAATCCTTTTAATTTACAAAAATTCACGTTGCATATATACTCCAAGCGATAAAAATTGATATGTTATTGATATGAACTTAAAATATAAATTTTTTTTATGTTACGTTCAATAAACGGGGCGTATGCCAATATTTTTATGAGTTCTCATCGAATGTTAGTGTAAAATTATTTTTCATATATACATTGCATCTCTATTAAACTATTATTAATTTTGTATATCAATAACTAATTATTAAAATTTTGATATTATCCATTCAAATCTGATATGCATAAATTTTATCAAAATAAAATTAATGCATAAATTAATAGAAAAAATATCTACATTATATAGTCAAAGCTAAAAAATAAACCTTCCAAGATTCAAAAAAAGAAAACCATTCAAAAGGTAAAAAGAAAAATTCAACCTTTCCTATTTTATAAAATCGTAAAATATTAATGAATTAATTATTTATTTAGAAAATATTATAATTATAATTATAATAATTATTCTGTCAAAATATTTTGTTTTGACTGTAGTCAAAATAATTAATTACAATTTAAAATAATTATAACAATTAGTCAAAAATAATTATAATAATAATTTTTCTTTGACTCAATAATAATTATAAAATAAATATAATACATATAGAAAATTATTTCACTTTAAATTTTACCATACATGGAATACCGCCACCTTTTCCCTCCAATAGACACCGTCAACTATTGCATGTAGGCATCGTTTCATATAAGTTTATAATAATGTAACGCTAATTAATTTTCCTTATGTGCTTCCGTCGGTTTTTATATAAACCCTTCACATTTTCCACAACACAATATACTCACAACACAATTCACACTTCATCATGGAGAAAAATGCTGCCAACAATTCAGCTTCAACCAAGAACTCACCACCACCCAATTCCCCTCCTCACACCCCCACTACTGATGAACTTGACACCACCATTGAAACAAACCCTACCAACGAGCCTTCCGAAAAAATCACGAATGAAACAAACCCTACAGACGAAGCTTCCGAAAAAATCATGAAAACCGTCGAGGAAGTTATGGCCGACTTAAGTAGTGATGATGATGATGATGATGATGATGAGATCGGCGAACATTGGAGAGACGGTAGGGAGGATGATTGGGATACGGACGAGGAAGATGAAGGCGAGGATGGTCATGTTTCGAAAAAACGAAAGCTTACTCATGTGAGAGATGCTCCTGCTGGAAAACCAACTTGTCCTGAATGCAAAAAAGAGTTTGCAACATGGAAGGCTGTGTTCGGACACATGCGCCAACATCCTGGTCGTGCTCACCGTGGATTCTTTCCTCCTCCTAGTTTTACCCCCACTGCACCTGTGGCTGGGATCCATGATGCTGAGGGTATTTATGATCTAAAACCTAACTATATAGTCTTTTAATAGAGATCTCTAATTGAAAGTTTGTTTAATAATTTTTTTGTGTGTATTTCTCTTAAAAATAATCTTAATGAAGATCGATTTTCATTTTCATCAGCATAAAATCATGTTTTTAACAAAATGATTTTTCATGTTTTTCATGTTCATGTGTTAGACACTTCATCGAAAAAAAATGCTCATGTTATACACAATTATTTTTTAGTTATATTAATTTGGTGTAGGCTTTGTTTTAGATTTTGTTATGTTTCCCTGTTAACTTAAGTACTTCTTGTGCTTAAGGTTGAATCTAATAATTATTTGCTGATCTGATTTTAAAAAAAAAATTATGCATAATCTTGATATTGATTTATGTTTTAGTTATATATAAAAAAATCATTTTGATATCGATTAAGGATCATCTTGTAGAAATTTTTAATAGTATATATAAGGGATTTTCCAAAGAGATTTTGTATTTTTGGTCAAAAAACGAGACTTTGCATTTCTCTTTTATTAAAAGTGGTTATTTTCAAAAGCCAAATGAAAATAGCTTATCATTTTCAACATAATCACTTTTTTAACAAAATGTTTTTAATTTTTTTTTTTTACATATAGATATAGCAAAAAATCAAAAAAGTTCTCTAAATAATCTTAAACAAACGGATCATAAGTAAACTATAAAAAGACTAAACGATTAATTTAACTTATGAATGTGTGTTTTTTATTCTGTTGTTAATTGTTTTTCAGATGATGAGGATAACAATGTTGGTGAAGGCGTGGACGCAGTGGTCCGCGAGATTGTCACCGATCTGAATAGGTCCATTGGGGCACCAGCTGAGTCCTCTGCCGATGGTAGTGGTGGAAGTGGAGGAAATCTTGCATTGGTTGGCGAGATTGTCATCGATCTGAATAGGCCCATTGGGGCACCAGCTTGGTCCTCTGCCGATCGTAGTGGTGGAAGTGGTGGAAACCAGGCGGCACCTCCTCCGGCTGACAATGAAGAGGGTGGCAGGTTTAGGGAATTTGACTTGAATGAAATGCCACCTGCAGATGATGAAGCTGAAGAGAAATGAAGCTTATAACAATATCCAAGGGCACTGAAGATTGTTCTATCAATTCATGTTTTTGCATTTCCTTTGTTTGTGTTTGTTTTCATGTTGAATTTCGTACTTTCGTTTGTTGGTTGCTTTAATTTTCAATGGTTGTTTCGTGGATTTTAATTTCGTTTCGTAATAAATCATAATAAAGTTGAACATCTATATGCATTAACCTATTTTTTTTTATATCTCCATTATATTGGAGCATCAAAACAAATTAGCTAGCCCTTTTTTTTTTATATATATAATTGAATGGACAATGATGAATGTCTATGTCCCTATGTGAGAGCTTAGTTCAGTTGATAGGGATATGATATTTTATATATGCAAGAGACGGAATTCGAACTTCGAATACTTCACTTTTTTTTATAGGTAAAAAGATTGAATTATAAGGAGTACAAGAGGTTACAATCGATGAAAGCAATCTAAAGGATTATTACACTACTCAACAAATGAAAAAGAGGCATTAGACCTTTTCCTACTAAAAAACCATAACCAAGCAATATAGATGATTTGCTTCACAAGAGAGGAGACGATAACATGATCACCTCGAAACATAATGTTATTGCGCATTCTCCAAACACTCCATGTTGTTGCCAACCAAATAACATGACGAACTCTCTTAGTATTCTTCCCTTTAAGTCGAGCCCCAAAAGAAAGAAAGTGAGTGGAGACCGTAGAAAAAGGTATAGGTGTGAGTCCCAATCATTTATAGATTTTCCGCCACACATTTGCTGTAATCTCACAATGAAAAAAAATATGGGAAGTGTCTTCTGCCTGCTGAAAACAAAACACACAACAATGTCCGAAAAATTTGTAACAATACCTTTTTTGTATAAGGCGTCTCTATTGGGAGCTTGTCAAGAATTAATTACCATCCGAAAATACTAATTTTCGATGAAACATTGTTACGCCAAAGACTTTTCAAGACTTTGGATATTGAGAGATCAAGTGAGGCCATGGTCGTGCTATTTTGCAACACCTCATAAGCTGATTTTACCGTGAAAACACCTACCTCTTCCGGAATCCATCGACACCTAAATTCAACCCCCCGCCACAGCCACACCGGTTCCACAAAGAACTCCGTGACTGAACTTGAATCGGAATCTTGAAACTCATCGGCCATTCAAAATTCCATCACCATACATTGTTCTCCCAAGAGCCCATATTCGATATACTTCACTTGATGAAGTGTGCGAATGTGATGAAGTGTGTAGGTTAAGGGCAATTGATGAAGTGTTTTAAATGCATAAATAAAATCTTTGAAATGCATAAAGTTCGTATATATTGTTCATAGATACAGTTTTATAGTTTGAATCAAATCGAAACCAATTCGGGTTAGTGATTCAAACCACCAACAGTATATTCTCACATATTTTGTTTTTATGGATATGTTTAGTAGATTATTTTCAATTCTTTATTTAATGTTGAATCTCTTGAAATGATCTAAATTGATCAGATTTTGAACAAACTAACTTGCTCAATCTCATGATTTGGAACCGGATTGTTTGGATTTGATAGAAAGTGTATGAGTTTTTTTTTTACCCAATCCAATCTAAGAAAATTTGATTGTTTTAGAATAAAAATTTTAGTTAGTTTTAAAGGGTTCATGCTAACATGTGTTTTGCTTTTGAGGATTTAAGACATTTATTAAGAAGTTAGATAAAAAATAAAATTACGAGTAAGTTTTTATTTAAAAATGTGCTGAGAGAACCTTCACTGGTGAAATTCACTCAAATGTAGGCCCAATTTTCACTCAAATTCACTCAAAAAAGAATACAAATTTAGATTTTAATGCAAGACAAGAAGAGATTTTACATTTTACAGTTTTGCTTATGAATTTTAAGTTTTATTCTCAATTTTATGTGGGGAATGAAATTTTAGGGTATAAAAATGAAAGGGTTGAGCTTAGGGTGTAAAAATAATTAAGGTGAGTTAGTAAATAGAATATGAATGACTATTGGGCCCTTTAAAAATAAATATTATTATATACACTCTTATATAAAAAAAATTGGGCCCTTTAAAAATATGGGCACTTAGGTCGTCGCACCCCGAGCCTATGCTCAGAGCTTACTCTGATTTAAAGTTGTTCTATACTCAAGATGATGATCAAATCCTCGACTTTTGATTAATAGAAGATGAGCCCCAACCGCTTAACCACACCCACCCTCTGAGTTGCAAAATAATTTTTTTATGATTATAAACAAATAAAAAGTAGTTTTAATTTTTTTATCAAAATTTCTACAAAAATAAAAAAAAAATTAAGCAATTTTTTCTTTTAAAGCTTAAATAAACAAACCCAATAGACCCATGTGGGTGGGTTAGAGTACTCCATAAACTCCCATTTCTAATTGAAATGCTACTCTCAAGAATAAAAAACTTTCTAAAATTTTTTTAAAGATAAAACTCTTGAAAAATATGTAACTTTTCAAAAATAGTTTGTTGGATTGTGACTCTGAATTTTGGTGGTTTTGGTCAGTGAAGATACCTCTGAAATTTTGTCTTTTTATTGTAGTAGTTTTTCTCTTTTCTTCTTGAGGAATTGTGTATTTTCGTGATTGTGTGGTTTTAAGATGTTCTTATTTTTCGATGTTGGGGTGCTTGTTTTTATATTTCTGGTATTGTTTGTTTTTTCTGTGAGAGTTGCAAATTTTATTTATCTTTGGGTGATTGATGTTTATTTGTGAGTATTTTTCATTCTCATTTATACCGTAAGAATGTACTCTTGTCCTTTTTTTGTCTTCTATTTATATAATTATATTTACCATTCAAAATAATGAAATCGTATCACTGTTAATAAAAATAAAAAAGTGGACCTTTGAAACCAAATTTGTTGGATTTTTCTTACTTGACAAACCTCAGTTACCTAAATTCTAATAAATTTGTAGAAAGTAATGGCACCTAGATCCGTGAACATCCCTGCCACAATTACCATTAAAAAGTATATCTGATGAACTAATTAATTAGTCAGTACCCAGTCAGTGGACAAATTAATTACCCAGGAATATTGTGACGTTGACAATATTCCTTTTCGATTTCTCGGTTTATCGGTGGGGGCTAATCTGCGACGCAAATCTACTTGGGGTCCGATTATTGATACAATGAATAAACGACTTGGTGCATGGTCGGGTTGTTTTTTATCCATAGGTGGCAGGGTGACACTCATTAATTCCGTTCTCTTCAATTTACCATTGTATTATTTTTCGTTTTTTAAGGCTCCGGTGAGGGTGTTGAAGGAATTGGTGTCACTTCAAAGAAATTTTTTGTGGGGTGGTTGTGGGGAGGGGAGGAAGATAAGTTGGGTGAGTTGGGATAGGGTGTGTCAACCGAATAAGAAGGGAGGTTTAGGAATCAAAAACCTAGCGCTCTTTAATTATTCGTTATTTTGCGCAAATAGAAGTGGCGGTGTTTAGGTGATATGGAGGCTCCTTGGCGCGAGTTGTTGAGTTTTCGTTATGGATCACTTGCGGGAAATGTGTTGATTGAGAATGGGCAGGAGAGTTTAAAACAAGCCTCAATGTGGTGGAGGGATCTTATGAGTTTAGGAGGGCTGGAAGGAGGCAAATGGTTTAGTTCCAGAATTACTAATGTACTTGGAGATGGGAAGGAAATTAGCTTCTGGAAAGAAAAGTGGATAGGATTGGAGCCTTTAAATGTAGCGTATCCAATGTTGTATCAAAAATCTGCACAGCAAAACAATATGGTTGCTGACTTGGGTTATGTGGGGGATAATGGTTGGACTTGAGGTTTGAGTGGACTCATGAGCTATCGGATTCTGAAGCTGCTGCAGCGGAGGAGCTGCAGATTTTGTTGCAACCTGTTCAACCGTGTTTTGAGTGGGGAGATAAATGCAAATGGTCACCTAATCCGGATGGTTTTTTCGGTAAAATCTGTGTATAAGGAGTTACGAAAAAAATCTGATTTGAGCTGTTTAGACGACACGGTTACGACATCTTTACGGAAGCTTTGGAAGACTAATGTACCGTCTAAGATTAATATTTTTGGTTGGCGTTTGTTGCTTGAAAAATTACCAACTAGGGAGGCTCTTTCTAAATAATTCCATGGAGACCAACTGTGTTTTCTGCAACCAATATGCAGAAACCACTCACCATGTGTTTTTTCTTTGCACTGTATCTTCAAGTATATGGCAGCAGGTTTGTAATTGGATGGGGTTGCAATACCAAGTTAATGCAACGGTGCAACAATCATTCCTTCTGTTTGATGCTGAGCTGCGTGGAATTGGCAAGATCAATAAGCGTCATAGAAATATTTTGTGGTTGGCAACGACGTAGTGTCTTTGGAGATGGCGGAATAATATTTTATGGCGAGGCTAACAGGTCAATATTACTTCTATTATTGAGCAAATTAAATACATGTCTTGGTTTTGGTGTGTTGGTTGTTTGAGTCTTTGAGACATAATTCTATAGTCACTTTTGATAGTTGGTGTGCAAATCCTATAGTTTGTTTGCAAAGTTTATAGAGGATGTTGATGTATTGAATTGTAAGGGTTGAGTACTCCTTATAATTCCAATTTTGATTATAAAAAAAAAAAAAAAAACCTATTTTGAACTAGGTAAAGTAAAAACTACTAGTAAGATACTGTACTACACAAACAAAAAAGAACTTTTTTTTTTAACATAAACAAAAAAAAAAAGAACTTGTACCGTATACGTACATACATAAGGGCCTTAATCACATTTTTTTGAAGAAGGGTCTTAATCACATACATATCTTAAGAGAATAAGAGACAAATTTCATTAAATTAAGGTTTGTATTATATGAATCCTATTATAAACTTCATTTTTTTTACTACCTCCTCTTCACCACTAAAATATATTAAACTTAAGAAGAGATTATAATGTCCATTATTACTGGCGCATTTGGCGGCGGCGCAACAATATTATTTGAAGAGGTGCTCAAGCTAATATTTCTCTTATAGTGGAGCAAATTATTTATATGTCGCGGTTTTGGTTTGTTGGTCGGACGTGACATTTTACCGATATAACTTTTGATAATTGGTGTAACAACCCTCTAGATTGCTTACAATGTTCATAAAGCTGAGGGTGGTTTTTCTGAATTATAAGGGTTAAGTACCTCTTGTACTTCTTATAATTTAAATTTTACTTATAAAATAAAAAATCCGGAGAGAATACACTCCCGTATAAAGCAGACAATCCTATATCTCATCTCGTCGTCCCATGCATTAAATTAACAAAATTCAAAACAATGTTTATTTATCCCACAAAATTTTTTTTGGATGATCTCACAAAGATCTTAATCAATAGTGACTATATAATATATATGCATACAAGATTTAACCTATCTTAAAAAAGTAATCATACTGTTCATTTAATTCTTCGTTATTTGATTTTTATTTATTTTTACTGTTGTTTCATTTATTATGCTCTCAAGTCTCAAGTACGAGTTAGATTTATTCAATTACACCCATAACTTTAGATCTCTGCATTCTATCCACTACAAGAAATAAGAGATTTGACAGCGACTTTTTTGCAACGACAACAAATTTGCTGCCAATAGCATGCATATAGCAGCGACTTATTTATGTTGTTGCAATAAAATTATTTTTTCTCAACAATTTATTTATCGCTGGAAAAAATGACTTATCCCAATAATAATTTTTGTCGTGGGCAATAATATTACTTTTTGACAGCAACATAACTAGTTGATGCTAATAATATACCTCTTTAGCAGCAACATAATATATTGCCGGTAATTGTACATCTTTGGTGGCGATATAGTATCGTTGGGAATAATTTAATATTTTGGCAACATCATATAACTTGTGATAGAGATAATAATTTTTTTTGCAGCAACATTATAAAGTTATTGAGAAATCAAATGTTCTTGCAGCAACACTTTTTAGTAACCGTCACCCACTAAGTGATTTTGTTGCCCACTATTTTTTTCATAAAACACTTAGCAGTTAGCACATCTAATAGCAAGTTATAAATAAATAAATGAAAAAAGAAAAACACAACAAAGCATATTTGATTTAATGGATAAATTTATCCATATTGACGTGTTCCTCTTGCACTTTCAATTTCAAATGCTTCAAAATTCACATTCTTCTTGCACTTTCACAAATCACACTACAATTTAAATTTATGCATTCTAAATGCTATATTGACGTGCTCCTCCTTTCTTTTTTTTCTTTTTTCTTTAGTTCTAAAACCTTGAATTTTGATTTATTTGAGTTTCAACTTTTTATGATCCACTTCAAATTTTGTGTGTTTTGTACAAATTGGTAGTGCATTTTCTTCTTTCTTTTTTTCTTTGTCATTTATTCATTCATTCATTCATTAACTATATAGAAAAAAAACAAATCAAACTAATAACTCTTGATTGGGTTAAAATTGCAGATTAAATAATGAAGTGTTTCAACTATCTCACAAGGAAACAATAATATTTTTGCTAGCATTTAAATTGAAGGAGCAAATGGAATGTCTAAGTGAGAGTGCAGGCAAATAAGAGGTCTAAACTATGCATCGGTGCAATGCAAAGAACCATCTGTCATAGTTTTCCATACTTAGCAACTTGTCTTAGAGATTTCAATTGAATGGAAGAATTCTTGCCTACTTAAATTCTACTATATATTGCTAGCAGGCCATCAGAATTTTAATTGTAAATTACATAATAAAACAGAAATTTGTATTGTCAGAAAAAAAATTGTAGAAAAAAAAAACTTATTACAACAATTTTAATTGTTGACAAAATTACTTTTGTCCTTGTGATATGTCAAATAAGGCAACGACAATTGTAGTTGTAAAAACATTAGGTAGTATTGTGATATGTCAAATAAGGCAGCGACAATTGTCATTGTAAAAACATTAGTTTTGACAGCGACATCAAATGTCATTACAAAACTTTTTGCAACAGCACTTATGCCAACAACATGCAACGACATTTTTTTGGCTGCAAAAAGTACATTTTGCAGCAACTTTACATTTTTCCCAACGACATATGTCGCTGCCAAAATTCATTTTTTTTGTAGTGATCTTATATATACTAGTATCTAACTATTATTTATTTCTCTGTATATTTCAAATGCTTATTTTGAAGTTATTAAGCAGAGTGAAGGCTTAATTAAGTAACACTGAATTCCAATATTTCTCAAACATTATCTAGCTACTCGCAAAGTCAAAATTAGAGGTACCAACAATGAATTAGTATAAGTGTAAGGATTTTGTGCTCTTTATATATATGATAATTCAAATTTACTCTGTTTAAATTTTATTTGAATATGTTTAAATTCGAGTCTAATTTTAACCAATTCACTCAAATTCAAAGTGATTTGATTCAAATGATAAATATGTGATTCTAAACCCATGAATGTGCAAACACATCTAAGTATTAACCACAAAACAAATATAATTATAAAAGAGAAACAAGAAAATAAGAGATAGTCCAACTCGTATATATACAGACTATATATGACGAAAAACAACGAATGTTAATGGTTGAAATCGGATTGTCTTCAATAAAATGAGGATACAATTAAATCTTGATCATAGAAAGTGTTGAACTTAAATTTTAAATATTAACATTAGAGATTTTTATCTAGAGACGACAATTTCATTAAAAAAATTAAAATAATTTAGTTGTTAAAATTTTACGTTTAAATTTTATTTTTGAATCGGCAAAGACAATATATTAACACACTAGAATCATACAAGAGGTTAGGAGATACAAACAAAACGAGGTCAAACGAAACAAAAACAATGGAAGCAAGATGACCACAAGAATCACAACAAAAATTAATCCCCCTGCCATCCTAAACAAGTCATAGCGTTGGTATACCACAAGCAAAACTCACAAAAAAAATCATTACACTTAATTTTTAGCCACCACCACATATGGATTTTAATATGCTCCACTACCAACTTGGGGATAAAAGGTTTGTTCTGAATCAGACAAATCTTTCCAAACCGATCACATAGTTGCAAGCCAAAGAATTTGAAAGATATTTTTTAGCTGCCCCCATGAACCTGAAGACAAATGAACTGATAAGCATGAGTAACAGCCTTAGAGTGTCCCTGAATACCTAACTACTTAAGAAGACCACACCACACTTTATGGGTTTTCTCTAAAAAAAAAAACATACTTACTATGTCCCTAATTATAAAATCATTTTGAAATTTTCTTGATCTCTTTATATAAGTCTCTTTTCAAATTTTTAAGAGCATTAAATATTTCTTTACCACAACATACCCCTAATTAAAGTGCATCCTTTTCTACAACCTTAATAAATACACTAAAAAATTTAACTAATTCTCTTTCTTAAAAGACAAAATTGTAAAAGAAATACCAATTATCAACTAATTTAATACTAAAATTAACTTTATTAATACTTGTGTTTTATCAAACTAATCTTATAATTAGGGACATATGTAGTATGAGATAAGGATTCCAACGAAGCACAACCAAGACGACAAAAATGGGCGCCTTCAAAAATAATTTCCCTAGCTAAAAGATTATCTCTGGTCGGAAGTCTATCTATATATCTATATATAATAATCTATATATAACTATCTTTTCTTCTAATTTATTTCAATGAAAAAAATAAAGATAAAAACTACATTTTTCTAAAAAAAAACTACCAATGATAGAAAAAAACTACTTTTTCTTTTGATTTATTTCAATGGAAAAAATAAAGATAAAAAACTAATTTTTTCTAAAAATTATTTGAATAGAAAACGGAAAAAATAAAAAATTACCAATGATAAAAAAAAAACTACTTTTTTCTCTAAATTATATGGATGAAAAAAGAATAGAAAAAGAACTACCAATGGTAGAAAAAAACCTACTTTTTATTCTAATTTATTTGAATGAAAAAAATGAAGAAAAAAACTACATTATGTTATGTATAGGGTTAAATATGTTTTTAGTCTCTACAAAATCACGATATTTCAAATTAGTCCTGCAAAAAATTTAATCACTTTTAGTCTTTATTTGTATTTTATAGAGAATATTTTGAGGGACTTTATCAATTTATTGTAAAAAGTTTTCAAAATAAGGACTTCTTTACAAATTTCATTATTATGGAGGACTAAAACTACCATTAAAATTTAATAGGGACTAAACTTAAAAAAAAAAATTGTAGGGATTAATAACATATTTAACCCTTATTTGAGAAATGCTAGGAACACACCTTTTAACACATTTTTTTTAACACACTCCAATTAAAATTTGCCACATCATCACTTTTCCCTATTCATTTATTTATTAAGAAAAAAAAATTAAAATAAAAAGAGAAGTGGGGTGATGTGGCAAATTTTAATTGGAGTGTGTTGAAAATGTGTGTTAGAAAGTGTGTTCTTAGCATTCCTCACCCTTATTTATATACGTAATCAACTATACTTTATTTTTTCTTAAACAAAGAAATAAACTACCAATGATAGAAATTTTTTAAAAATAATAATTTTATACGGGATAAATTGTTCGTAATAAATTTTTTAAAATAATAATTTTATACTGGACAAGAATAATTATTATGCACAAAACAAAAATGATAATTTTTTTTAAAATAATTATTGTACACCAAACAAGTTATAACGGAAAAGATTTTACAATAAATATTACATACATGACAAATTGCGATTGATAACATTTTTTAAATTTTGTCAGAAAAAAAAAACATTTTTAAAATAATTATTATACATAGGACAAATTGTCCCTCATAAAAATTTAATAACAACTATTATAGATGTGACAACAAAAACACACTTTTGAGTCATATTTTATATAAATTGATATTAGTATATTTTTTTTTGGAATGCATGGACTAAAGCCCGATATAAGAATTTTGACTACAAAAATATTATTTATGGGATAAATTGTCTTTTTTTTTGCTTATGAGATAAATTGTCCTTGATAAAAAAAATTAAATAACTATCAAATAAACACTAAAAATTTGTTGATAATATTTGAAAATTATTATGTATAAAATCAAATTTTACCAAATAAAATACAAACTAAAATAAATTATCCAATCAACCGAGTACACGTGTGTGTGCCCGTGCGCACGCACGAGTATTTTGTTAGTTTTAATTATATTCCTTAGTTTTAGCATTTTCAAGGAGAGAAGAAGATTCATAAATTTTTTATGTTGGAAGACAATTGAAGACAACTTTTTTCTGTTCTTCTTGTTTTGTTGAGTAATGTTTGAATTTCCATGATAATTGGAATTAGATGAGTGAGAATAAATAAAGATGGAAATAAAACAAAATAAAAGATGATGTTTTATCTAATAAAGACAATACACCACAAGATAACATCTACTTAATTCAATAGTTCTTATCAAATAATTTTCATTGGTCCACAATGAACCAACACATCAATTGGTCCAGCTTAAACTGATACTTTAATTATATATTTATATGTAGTATTTTTCCTTCTTTCAAAAAAAAAATTAGTATTTTTCCTATATGGGCCATGTACATTGATCAACATAATCTGTTTTCAATATCCCATTTCCAGTTATACTACAATAATGTGTTCCACCATCATTTTATTTAACAAACTTAAATTGGAGTAAATACTACATAATTAATTTTGAGGAACACTTTTATTTTTGGTAAGGTGAGGAACGCATTATTCTCAACTACATAAAATAAAACAAAAAATTAATTATGACTAGCATATATAAATAATAATAATAACAAAATAATAAACTATACGTAGAATTCCAATACAAATAAATGGATCATCCTTTCACTAGTCTACTTCCTCCACTATATTATTGTGAATTTGCACCTTTTGATCTGATGTTGGCACTGCCTCCACTATTGACGTTGGTGTTAGTGTTGCTTCCACCAATGGTGCTGGTGCTACCACCACCTCTGGATCTAGTGGTCGAGATGGAAGCAACCTTGGGAGCCATTTTTTGAAAATAATATTGGGTTGGACCATTATGACCAATATGGTCGTGATGGTGATCAAGATTAAGGGTGTGTACTAACCATATTCAATGGCCAAGATGTTGAACTTTAGAACTCTCATTATTAACATTGTAATTTAAACTGTTGTTTAGAGATATTTCTACATAAAGAATTGTTTTGGCGGCCTAAGAAAAATTAGTTTTCGAAATTGTCATTCTGCATAAAAAATTACATATAAAAAATTAGTTCCATTGACCATTGAAAATAAAAATAATGTAATATGGTGGAAAATAATAGAAAATAAAAATAATTAATTTCTTTTTACTTTAGTTTTTTGACAAAATATTTCTTTTTATTTCTTCTCATAAAATTAAATGTCAATTGCATTTAATTTTGCCTCTCTTATTTTCTCAATAAACGACGACCAATAAAAATTGTTTTTTCATCTTTTCATACATCTTATTTATAAAAAAAAACTCACAAAAATAAATGTGATTCTTTTCTTAATAAATGTGTTCATAACAGAATCACTTTTCTTATCACTAGTCTGCACACACGCATGCGCGCCCGCACACACGTGTGTAATTTATACTACAAAATATTTTTAATAATTATTTTTCAAAAAGCATGGATAATTTGTCAAAAAAAATTATTTTCATATACCATATATACAAATTCAACAAAAAGATAATTTTACAAATTTATTAAAAATGTACATTTTTTTTTAAAAAAAATGTCCTAATTAATAATAATAGTATGGATATATTTTTTGACAAAATAGCATAGATAGGTATCAATTGGCCATTGTAAAATAAAATTTAAAATTCAAACAATTTATTTTATTCAATTTCTAAAAGACATACTACTATTACAATAGATATTCAAGATTACCTCTTAATCATCGTCTATAATAAAACTATAAAAAATAATATTAATACCAAAATAAACTATTTATGGAATAATGATTAAAACCGGAATAATGGTAACAATGACAAGATTCCTACTATATGACATTGTTTCTAGTTTGATTTTTAGCATGTCATTTAAGGCATAGAATATATTGGTGAAGCCCAATATAGTAGACATGCAAGCGACAAAGATGGATACATGAAGGTGACGACTGCGAAAAATAACAGTCGTACAATATCTCAAAATTGCTTTGATAGTCAAAGCAATGACGCCGGAGACGATAAAACAAACAAATGCGTCCCATGTAAAGATGAGAATACGCACGTTTGTTGGGTTTGTTTAGGTCCACACGACACCAATAAACGTGGCCAATGAAAATAGAGCATTTATTCTGATCAAACCGTCTAGAACTATAGTTCGTCTAGATTGACGAGTATCAGAATTGTGATTAAGAAAGGGATTAATGGCGAGATGTACTATTGTGAGGGAGTAGAAGAGTGAGAGAAGGGCGACAAAGGAGAAGGGCTTGTTGTATGTTACTCTGCCATCCACGAGAGAGACAAAGGAGAAGGAAATGAATATATTCGTTACTCCCGCTTGGTGTAAATATATAGGGTCTAAATATCTCATTTACTAGTTGTTCAAAAAGCACCAAGCAAACAATGAAATTTTCAACAGAACAATTTTGTGCCAAGGCAAATGAACTAGAGAATCTTGCAAATTAGCGCCTTTTCCTTGTTTAGTCAAGGCCAAATAAACTTCTTTGACTATCTAAGATCCTGAAGTAATGTCTAAATTTTAAATTTCATCTTATCCGTATAATTAAAATATGATTTTACTACCAACTAAATTAAACTCAAAAATGTTTTTTTATGAATAGACGAAATGACCAAACCATTGGAACTCAGTAATTTTTTTTTTGTAAATAGACGAAAGTCGATAGACCGAGTTCGAAATCTGATTGTAGACATCTAACGTATAACAATTTTGATATTTTCTATAAATTGAATTAAGACTTATACACATTGAACTAAAATATTTCTATCGAACTAAAATATTTCTAATCACCAACAAAAAATTAAGAATACCTCAAAAAAAAAAAATTAAGAAGTACCACAAAATTTTAATATTAGTTTCAAAATGATTATATCAAAAAAATTGAAGATGCAACCATATTTGTGACCATAAGAGCTTTAGTAATCAGATCCAACGGCTGAGATACGATCCCATAGGTACTCATCCATTGACCACGTCTGAAGGCTCTCCATAATAGTAGGCCACGGTCATTTAAACCTCTAATCCAACCTCCACGTGTATCGACAACACACTCACTCCGCCACCGTTTTAGCTTAACCAATCCATCATTTCGCCCTAAAGCCGCATTTGGAACACCACCAATTACAACAACGGATTTTCTCCCAATTACTCATCATTTTTCATTTACCAATTATACCATCCAAACACGCCCTTACTTTAAGTTAATAAAAAAAATGAATATATGCTTTATTATTATTATTCCCTTGTAGTTGCAGTCCCCATTATTAAACGCGATTATAAGAGCTTAAACTTAATTCGAATTTGGATCTTATTTTTCATTCTCATCTTCGATCTTGCGATTAAGGTAAATCTTCTTCTTCTTCTCATTCTCTTGTTCGTTTTCTTCGCTGAGAAAGTGTGAGAAAATTGTTGTAACTAACTTCAGTTAATGGTTTTAGCGGGAAACTAGTTTTTCTGTTCCGAATTTTCGATTAGATCTATTTCGGCTGGTTTTGAATAATTTGAATGATTTGAATGATTTGAAGTTAGAAATCTTGCTTTGGTTGATCCGTGGAATCGTAGATAGGTCGAAAATTAAATGGAGATTTGAATTGTTGATGATTGATCGTGAATGTAGTTTAGTTCGAATTGTTAATTTGAATGAATAGTGTTTGTTGCTTCTGTTGATCCGTGAAATTGTGGATAGTTTTAGAAGGTAAATTGAGATTTGAATCGTTGATGATTGATCGTGATTCATGAATGTAGTTTATTCGTATTGTTAATTTGAATGAATAATGTTAGTTGTTTTGGTTGATAAGTACGCGGAATTGTGGAAACGGTATATAGCTCAAACGTTTAAATTGAGATTTGAATATTTGATGATGATTAATCGAGAATGTAGTTTGGTTTGAATTGTTAATTTTGAATTAATAGTGTTGGTTGATTTGGTTGATCTGTGAAATTGTAGATTGCTCGAACGGTAAATTGAAATTTGAATAGTTGATGATTGATCGTGATTCGTGAATGATGTAGTTTAGTTGGAATTGGAATTGTTAATTTGAATGGACAGTGTTTGTTGTTTTCAGTGAGTTGGAGTTTCAATAATGATGGAGAGAGCAGATTCTGTGCAGAAGCTGTACACGCGTATGCGACTATGGGAGTTTCCTGATCAGTATGTGATTGAGCCAACGGATGGCTCTTCTGGTTCTTCTTTGGCTGTTAGTCGAGTTGATGGCTCCATGAAACTAATTGGTGAGTTTATTTAACTGATTTGATTTCGTGTTGTGCTTTTTCTGTAATTTATGTATGAATGATCCATCCATCTTTTTCCTTTTGAATTTTTTTCTATTTATGTATTTTGCTCTGTTGTTTTGGTTTGACAGATGAGGTTCCAGAATGCAGCAATCTCCGAGTTCCTAAGATTTATACAATCTTCGGTGTTGTTGGGATATTGAGGCTTTTGGCTGGTGAGCAATCTTAATAGACACGTGGTCATGTTTTGCTCGAATAAATTGACTAGTGAGTAGTGAGTAGTGACTACCGAATGTTTATATTTATATATATATTTACATAAAGTTTTAATTTCATGTGTATTGGCAAGGACGCAAGGTTGTTGTTCATCGTGATCTATATAATTGTGTAACAATGTGAGAAGATAAGATTAGGGATTTGTTTTTTTTGGTTGAGTGGGTGGGCTGATTGAAGTTGGGAATTGGGATATTCAACTAAGGCAAATGCTAAAAAGTGCACCCGGTGCACTCTTTAAGCCCTTTAAATAGAAAGTTTTTATAGAACTTTTAAAAAAATGTATAAAGTCAACGCATTGGAAATTGTGCTGTTTAACTTTTTGAATAAATAATTTCTTTAAATAGTATGCTTAAAGAGTGCACCTGGTGCACTCGTTAGCAAGACCCTTCAACTAATGATAGACAGAAATTGATTTTGGCACATGAATGGAAGCAAAAAATGAATAAGGAAAATGGTGGGAGAGTCCCACTGGGACCCTGCATATGCGGGAGCTTTAGTTCACCGGGCTGCCTTTTATTTTTGTCAGAATCAGCATAGGTCCTTACTACCTTGTGTTTTACTTGCTTGTAAAGTTGTAATAGTGATTTTGATATTGGCATCTAATATTGAGCTTGTCAGAATCAGATAATGTTTCATGTTTCAAAAGCACAGTTCAGTTTTAGCGATTATTTTGATGTTGCTAAATTTTACAATGCCCTTAGGATCATACTTGATGGTCATAACTGAGCGTGAATGTTCCGGATCATATTTGGGGCATCCAATTTTCAAAATTTCATCCATGAAGGTTTTTCCGTGTGATCATTCACTTAAAAGCACCCCTGCCGAACAGGTATTTGCTACATCTCTATTTGTTTCCTATTTAGTTCAATGTACAATTCCAATTTTGAACTCATATTGATTGCACCATATTTGGCAGAAAAAGGCCGAGATGGAATTTTCTGCGCTGCTAAATGTTGCTGAGAAAACTTCTGGTCTGTTCTTCTCATACGAAACTAATTTAACTCTGAGGTGAACTTCTTTTGATATGCCTAGAAATCTTTCATTTTTATTTGTTACTGGAATATGATACGGTTCTATTTGAGCTCTAAAATTCACTGCCATATTCACATGTGTAAGGATCCACAGAGAAGAAACTACCCCTAATTCCCAGTTTGATTGGTAGGCGCAATCATGCAACCTATAAACCTAGAGAAAATGCAGTCCCCACCTCCCTGTTTATATCTTGTAGTGTGTAGAACTGTTAGCATGACATTTAGGACGACATTTCATCACTTTATGACATTGTATGTCCAAAGTATCAATCATTTATGTTTGAGAGCTTCAGCTTGCAAAAGAAGATTTCATACTTCATGTTGAAAGATATCACATATCATTGCTTAGGAAGGGTGAATCAGTGAATATATACTTTAAGTACATTTAGCAATTGTTGCAAACCTGTAGATTGCTGATATCTGAGAAGTACTTTTGCAATAACTTTTTTAGAGCTGCAGGTTATTGTAATCTTGATTAAAAGGAATTGATTTAGTGGTAATAACGACATTAATATTGTGTTAGAAAAGTTAGCTTGTTTTTTTATCCTGAATGAAAATTGAGTGCAGTTCTAGTAGGAAAATGAAACATAAATGTGTAAATTTGCTTCTAGCAAAAAATAGTTAGCACATATAAATTAAATCCTATAAGGCTATAAATAATGCTGTGTTGCCGTACCATTCCAAATCAAATTATTCTGGTAACTTTTTTAAATCATACAATATTAGATCATTGTCTATACCATTCTGTGTGTGTGCGCGCGCGTCTGCGCGTGCATAAAATATTAGCACTATACTTTCACTTGTTTTTCGGGAGCATGATATTTACAGTCCCCCCCCCCCCCCCCCCCCCCCCACTCCCCATAAAACATATAAAATGTCAATTTGTGTCTGTTAATAACAATGTAAGTATTATGTTTTGCAGTGCCCAGCGGTTGAACGACCTGGGTGATGAATCTAGATTGCTTCCTCTTTGGAGACAGGTATCTATTGCCAATTGTTTTAGCATTGAATTCCTAATTTATAGTTTTTCTTTTATTCTGCTTAACCATGTTGGATTGAGAGAAAGTAAAGAGAAGCATATAGTAAAGAGTGAGGAAATGATAAACCAAAGAGAGAGAGGAAGCCAAGATTTTCTGTTGTGAGATTGATAAAATGATTCACTTCAACTTTCAGTTACATTTTACATATATGGAAGTTGAGCCTTGAGAAGTTCAAGGCAACTAAATCATAACTAACATAACAGAATATGTTACTATAAGTATTAACCACATATTACTTTAACATAAACAATATTTTTATACTGATATTTATAGAATGTCGTCGTCACACTAGTATACCACAGAGGGTGCTGATGCCCTGGCAGAGAAAAAAATTCATTGTTTCTTCTCGATACTATTCCTGAGTGTCACTCCTCATGTCTAGGCACTCAATGTCCACTCTTAATTGATTCCTTCTGTAGTTTTTAGTTCCCCTTCCCTGTTTTATTCTGCTCATTCTACCAAATTCTTGATCGCAGGCAGAGCCTCGATTTCTATGGAACAATTATATGTTAGAAGTGCTCATAGATAACAAGGTAGGTTTATGGTAGCTTTTTTTTACTTGTTCAATTTCTTCATGTCTTGCACATTTTTATAGTACTAACAAATAAGTTTGTGATCCTGTGTTCGCCAGCTTGACCCATACCTACTCCCTATAGTCCAAGGCAGTATCCTTATTTGATTATCTCAATGTTACATCATCATTTTATGGTTTTTTATTTTATTTCATAACAAATGCATATTTTTGGGGTTCGTTTAAGTTTGTGTTGTGTGAGCACAAAACCATTTTTTCCCCCTGTTATCCTTAGCAAGTTATCAGGTTTTCATTACTTTCAAGCAGCCATTGGGAAAGATATTATTGACGTCACTTTGATTGCTAGGAGATGCACAAGAAGAAATGGTATTTAAAGCTTTTGGATGAACTTATATTTCTTTCCGTCCACCAAAGAATTCTTTTTTTTTTCTAGCTTGATTGTGCACTTACAGCCACAGATATCATGTGTTCCTTACTACCATTCAAAGAATCAATATCTTGTAGGCCATGAAATTAATATGGTGGTGGTGATATTGAAAGTGATCATGCAAGGTTTCGAGAATGTTATACACCACCTTGCAGTTGTATGTTGGAGCATATACTGATTTAAGTTACACATTAAGAAAAATATATCAAAAGATGTATTGTTTCCTCTGTTTTCACGTTAGAGTTTAAATTTGTGATTTTTGAGGTTTAAAATTATCGATAGAATCCTATTATTTGAAGTTTTTTGTATGAGAGAACACAGGGTTGTAATTTGTGACTGCTTAAAGATAGTACTCATAAGTCATAATCATTTATTGATTGGTTGGCTGATAGTACGAATGCAATTTTATTTCTTGAAAGGAACTCGGATGTGGAGAAGAGGAGCTGATCCGGATGGATACGTTGCCAATTTTGTGGAAACAGAACAACTGATGCAGTTCAATGGGTATACAGCTTCATTTGTTCAGGTATTACTTTCTACGTCTACGAATCAATTATTACAATTATTATTAGAATTAAAATGATGGGCTTTCCATGCAAGATATGAATGTTCTATCGACTTAATTCAGCGCAGTAGTCCTAATTATCCTTGTCATTGTTTTCAAATATGATAATCATTATCTTGTGCACTTATAAGCGACTGCATAATTAATGAACAATTGATATCCAACTAGATTATTTTTCTTAGAAGATGTAAAAACTATTTCAGTTTTTTTATGTCCAATATATTTAAAATATTCTTAATTATCTATCCTAATTTGCATTCGGAATTTGTCGACCGTCCAATTAACGATGTTGAACTTTCAACAAGCCAGATTGTTGGCTGTTGACAAATGAATGAAAAAGTGTTTAAAAATTTGGAAATGATGCTTTGGTAACCTTTCAATTGTATAAATGTATCTTTAGGCTGTTTTTGGTGATAGTGTAACTAGGTGCTAGAAGAAAAGGAATATTGTAAAACAAGTATACTCTTACGGTAATAGGCATGGAAGTAATATGAAAATTAGTTACCACTTTCATCTTACTATTAATAAATTATCATCAAAAAATAAAGTGCATGTTCAATAATACTGGTGCAAAAGCAGTATCACAGACAGAAAGTAACATATTTGTTTCATTGCCAATAATACCCCAAGCAGCATTCCCTATGATGATACAAAAAGCAGTTGGTTTTTCTTTTCAACTTTGTTTGTCACTTGAATTTTTCATTGGGGGTAGTTGTTTTGATTCTACCTTCTCTAGATCTCTTATGTGTAACTTACTAGGCAACTTCCCGATAGTTATCCTATCTTTTTATCTGCTATTCCATGTTTGCTTTAGCACAAACTCTACCAAACATGGCTGTTATTCCTTCCCTGATAGATTTTGACAAAATACTGGCATCATTAACTGTTCAAATGTATATGGCTTTCTGGTTGGGAAAATCTTTTTGCATTTAATGAAAAATCCGTATTTTGTTAGGAATCGCCATATTTTTTCATTCTACCTTTTTTGTTATAAGTTACTTTTTTCTATTGTAAATTTGAATTCCAGTTTCAAGGTGGGTTGATGTTGAACTGAAAAGGTTACTGTTATACTGCTAGGCCAAAGTATTCTCAGATGTTGGTAGGTGTAAGGCTAATAAAAAAATAGCATTACCTTCAACTATTTTGGGTATTTTTTAATTTTTAAATATAGACCCTCTGATAAGATTTGTACCTATTAGGATTTAGGACATCTTTATTAAAAAAGATGAGCTGGGCACTTATTTGAATGTAGCAATATTAATAGTGATAGTTGAATGTAAACTAGTATTTGCAAGTTTTTTTGTGGAGATCACTCTCTTATGTTATAGCGAAAATGGGTGTTTCTTACTATTATACGATTCAAAAATAAAGCCAAACAAGAGGGGCTAGGATGCTTAGTGTGTTGGGATGAATGTTAACTCTATTGTACCAAAATGTAGTGTCAATTAAACATTTATTTCATATCATTTCGGAGTCATCATGGTTGAGCTTTTGCAGATTCGTGGTTCGATTCCTCTGCTCTGGCAGCAAATTGTGGATTTGACATATAAACCGAAGTTTGAGTTATTGAAACTCGAGGAAGCTGTAAGTGTTTGTTGATTGTTGTATATCTGTGGCTTTTACATGTTTTGTGTGTATTTCACTTCCATTTCATTGCTTGAGATGCAGCCACGAGTCCTCGAGAGGCATATATTAGATTTAAGAAAAAAATATGGAGCAGTGTTGGCTATTGATCTTGTTAACAAGGTGAATGCTCTTCCTTTGTGTAACAAACTGAGTTTGCTTGTATCTTGGTTGGCAATTTTATGTAATGATACTAGTCTTTGTAGTTGCATAGTAAATTTTGTAGACAACTGTAAAGAATGCATCCAACCTAAAATGTGCATGGAATTGTCATGTATCAGCATGCATCTATTTGAGTGGTCTTCTTTCTCCTTTGTATTTTATCAGCATGGAGGAGAAGGGCGGCTATGTGAAAAATTTGGCAGTACAATGCAGCATGTGGCTAGTGATGATGTAAGGTAGAAGTCTCTTTCAATTAACTTTTCGATTGGTATGCATGAATTCTTTTCACTTTTTTTAGGGTTACTCACTTTTACTTAATTATTCGGTGCAGATATATTCACTTTGATTTCCATCATGTCTGTGGACACGTTCATTTTGAACGTCTATCAATACTTTATGATCAAATATCAGATTTTCTCGAGAGAAACGGGTATGAAATTTTTTATTGGTTAAGCTGTTCAATATCTACTATCTCGAGAATTGATTAATGATTTGATTCACACTTACGTTGATTGGTTTCATCGAAGCAGGGATTTATATATGAACCACTGATTTGTCAACAAATTCTAATAATTCATTATACTATGTTTGTTATGGAATTGTAGATATCTTCTGTTGAATGAAAAGGGAGAGAAAATGAAGGAACAACTTGGAGTTGTTAGGACCAACTGTATCGATTGTCTAGACCGTACAAATGTAACTCAGGTAGGTTGGTTTCTGTTATGGAACGTGTTTTGTGCCTTACCTAATTATTAGTGGTACCGTGGTGAGACCTTTTTTTTGTGTGCGTAGTTTGAATCTTGTCTCCAGCATTTTTTATGTTTTATGCATAAAAACTACGTTGGAAATGCAAACATGTTGTATACAAGACCCAATCTCAAATCTTCTTAGTCACAAATCAATATTGTAGCGCTACACCACTGTAAATATTCAACAATGGTAAAAAAAATTGGGTGCCCATGGCCATCCCTTGTCCCTTCTAAGATCCTCCCCTGTGATGTGTGTGTGTCACTATTTGTTTGTTGCATCATTTTCCAGCTTACTAACGTTAATGTATATGTGTAGAGCATGATAGGCCGAAATATGTTAGAATACCAGCTTAGAAGGCTTGGTGTCTTTGGCGCTGAAGAAACCATTAGTTCACATCCAAATCTTGATGATCGCTTTAAGATCTGTAAGCTGATTATTACTTCTCAGATTGTGATTTGACATATGGATATATATGCTGTAGTCTGTAGTTATTTTAAAATTTTCATTGTTTTGCCGCTTTTGAAACCTTTGATTCATTTTGTAACTGATTCTGTGGTCAGTGTGGGCTAATCATGGGGATGATATAAGTATTCAATATTCAGGAACTCCTGCTCTGAAAGGAGACTTTGTCAGGTATTTTCCCGTTAGTCTTTACAAAAAATGTCATGTTCCTCGCATATTAAGAAGATCATGAAATTATATGTCCATAAAGAGTTTTCTATGTTAAATTTACATCAGCATAGAATAATTTTAAACCATCATTGCATCTCTCATGACAGATATGCTGACTCTGATTGTATATGTTTTCCGGTACGGGAATTGTGATTTTTTTCCTTATTAGTCTGTTGTTGCTTTTCTCTATTGCATGCTTTAATTAGCATTAACTATGATATTTGATTCATCATCACAAATATTAACTATGATATTCAATTAGAATTGCAAAACCTGTCATTCTTTTATATTTTAAGGTTGAATAAATTCCGTGTTACAATTTGATAAGATCCCCGTTTCTAAAGTTTCAACTGTGTTTGATTTGAAATTTAACCTTCTGTGACTTTCTTCATTTTTTTTGGCGGGATTCAGGTTTGGGCACCGCACCGTTCAAGGGATAGTGAATGATGGTTGCAATGCTCTCCAAAGATATTATTTGAATAATTTTTGTGATGGAACAAAGCAGGTTTGTAGAACTTATTTAACATAATATGTATTGGGGAAAATTCAAGTCCCGCATAGAATAAAGATAAGGCCTGAAATGAGTTTATAAAGAGTGGCACCCCTCACCTTACAAGCCGGTTTTGTAAGGATGAGTTGGACCCTATATAAAAACCTATCAATCCGGGCCACACACCATTTATATTCCCACACCAAGCCTAATATTTACTTTAAAGCTTTTCTGGATCAATTACATTTTTTTTTTTTTAATTAAGAACTTATTAGTTTATATGTAATTGATTTATGTTGTTCATATTTTTCTTTTATTATGTGAAGGATGCAATTGATCTTCTGCAAGGACATTATATAGTTTCTGTCGGCCGAGATACAGCTGCCTCTTCTCAGAAAGGAGGCATTGAAGCTATAGCTGTAAGTACAATATAAACAAAAAAAATTATTGATGTTTATGGCATCAATTTTGTGTTTAAGATCAGTTCTTAGAATGTTCACAATTTAATAACACCTTTTAAATTTTATGATGTACGGCTAAATTGACAGTTGCATACTGATTATGAAATTATTGAATTGAAATCTAATTTTTGGGAAACTGTCTAAATTTTGTGGAAACTGTCTAAATTTTGTGGAAACTGCCTAAATCTAGTTAAATGAAAAAAAATTCTTTTCTTTCTCTTATTGTGTTTTGAGATACATGTCTTCCTTTCAAGGTATACAGAAAGTTGGTCCTAACCCTTACCGAAAAGTGGTAGGATGCAATGGGCCACATGGACGACCGCATGAAGCCAAGTGGTTTCAGCATTATTTAATAAGAAATTAAAAATGGCATTGATATTTAAAGGAGCAACCAGATTATTCATTGGTGAATATTGCATTACAGCATTGCCCCGTATATGATATGCAATGCATGTTTGAAGACCTAATATGATTTTTATTTTGCATTCTGTATTTTTCTGATATGCAGTTCATTAATAGAATGCTTCAAGAAAGTCATATGCATTAATGGAAAGAAATATTGATATTAATTATATTGTTTATCTTTGCAGTCATTTCCTCTGGCTTTGGGTCTGGTTTTGATTGGATTTCTTTTTGCAACCATGTCATTGAGACAAGGTGAGTTTACTTTATTCAGTTTTAAGGTTTAAACTAAGAATTTGGTAAAAAAAAAGAGGCTCAAACTAAGAATTTATTTGTCACTCGTGTGCACACATTTGTGCATGGATGTGTCTCGGGTGTTGGTTCAATTAAAAAATGGAATCGACCTACTGCTTTAAAGGCCTGTGGTCTCAAATCCAGTCTGACCTTTTCAGAATCAGATAGGGTAATAACATTAGACTGAGACAATAGAGAGGTGAGAGAAGAATGTCGGGAAATGGGAGGAACCAGGGAAGTTTATGGCATGTTATCTTTGAGAAATTGTTTTCCGTTTATATTTCTTGTTTTTACTAGCAGTGAAAACAAATTGCTTTTACTGATTCCCATACAAACTTTTGAAAATAGAAAAAAACTGCAAACAAGATGATTTTTTGCCATTAAAACAGTTTGTAAAGTCCAGCAAGAGGTGACATCTTGATCTAAAAATTCTATCAATTAAACGAGTCATTTATTTTACTCGGTACTCCAAGCCGACATATATGACATAAAACTGAGGCTGTAGAATTTATTACTCTTACAAAATATCCTTTCATTTTATTACAAAAGGTTAAATATGTCTCAGCTTAGGTACTAGCTGACTTAATCAGAAATGGTTTGAAGGGGTCATATATCTTGTAGCCTACTTCTGCCAAATTTGCATGCCCAGGGTTTCTAGATATTTAAATTATATAGCAAATGTGTGATGTGAAAGTTTATGAAATTATAAAGCATTCAAACTCACAGTAAAAAATATTGCCGAACTTGTTACGTTATAAATTGTTACGGAGTGATAGTTGTCTGTAGTCTTGGTTAACTGGATAATTATATAGACTTTGCTAGCCTAAGGTTAGAACAATGACTCTGTACAAGTGATAGATTAGTTAACTACACATTACATATGGTGTGAAATCTATGACTTAAAGTGTTATTTTGTTCATTGTTGCTGCAGTTCGATATGATTTCCGGCACTTCTTCTTTTCGCTAATGTGGGCAGGCATTAGTGTCGGCATAGCAGCATTTGTGAGGGCCAACGGGCGAGTTTTCTGCAATAGACCCCGCCTACACAATCCCCAGCGTTAACTTCTACACAAATCAATTTGAGCAATTAAAACTTTGTGAAGTATTCAGCTTCTGCAATAGGAGTCACCATCAGGGGATTTAGTTTTACATTTATGAACCGCTTCAAAGAATTCAGTCTTCAAGGCCCCTTGCTGGCTATCATCGTATTATTATTTCTTACTAATTTGTAGTCACTGTAATTTACATAAATCATTTAAACCATAGTCCATTGACATCATAGTCCAATGATGTTCTATTCAAGTGATTGATGCTTGATTGGTGCTTTTTCAACCATGTTTCATCCCCTCCATGTATATTTGAGTTTTTATACGTGCCTTGTTTAAGATGGAAACATTTGAATGTTCCTCTGATTATATTGTATGCTTATAAGCAAATTCATATCGTGTAATAATGTTACATATTTATTTTAGAAATCAAGGTTACTACGTAATATTTGCTTAGTCAATAATGCAGTAGATTTTATGCCATTCTATGTTGCTCTTAGTTATAAATAGTTTAGTGCCTTTGTATGGATTAAGAGATGAATGATGGATATTTATGATAAAAAGAAGAGAAAGCTGTGATCTTACAAAAGTATTATTATGAGAAAAGAAGATTCCATGGCTATATATGTATATAGTGGATCTACAAATATCATTCTAAAATCTGACTATATTTTCATAATAATTTTTTCTGTAACCAGAAAGAAAGAAACGTGACAAAAAATCTGAGACCAAAACGAGTGATTGATTGGAAAAGAGTCCTAGAAAGCCACATCCATTTCTTTCCAAGAAAGTGATATTGTTAATTTGTTACAAACTTTATGGTCAAATATACACACTTGGTCCTACTCTAGTATCCTTCCAAGAAGTAACTATTTTTCACTAAGTACTTTTTCACTTTAGAAAATGTGACTAACTCAAACAAGGAAGAAAAATCAAAAGAATTTCTACTCCAACTAACAAAATAACTATAAAATACTACTGTAAAACATATAAAATGACTGAAAACTTATTCACTGAATCAAATGTTCAACTTCTGTTTCTAAATGGACAAATTGGCTTTTGTAAATTGTACTAAATAGTTGCAGACTTGGTACAATGATTATTGGATATTTTCCTTTTCCCTTTATTCTTGGACAAATTGGCTTTTGGAAATTGTAAATTGTACTACATAGTGGCAGACATAGTGAATATTTATGTGTTTGAACTTTGAATATATGTGTGTATGTGTGTGAACAGGGACACTTTAGACTCCGGTTCACACTTGTGCACGTATATAGTACCCAATTAGTGTCCCGTTCCTTTGAGAATTAAGATTCGTGGGTTGGCATGAGCCTACTTCATCCTTATCACCTATTAAAAGTAATTTTTACATTTCAAAATGAGTGTCGTTTTAACTAATTTTCAATGTAATATTTTTCAATTTTTTTTTTGGTTAGGTAGCCTAACGGCTAGAAATTCACCATTTAAAGGTGATATTTTTCAATTTTATCTTTTAATTTATTCACTATTTCCGATAAAAACAAATCAATATTATATGATTAATTTGGTAAAAGTGTTAGTATTACATTTGACATCATGATTACATTCCTTAACATGTGCGCACAAATTTTAAACGACATTTATTTTAAAACAAATAGAGTATACTCCCTCCGGCCTTATTTATAAGCAAAAAACATCAAAAAAAAATTGGCCTTAAATATAAGCAAAAGTCAATAAATTCAACTCTATTCATTAATGTTTTTCCAAAAATATCCCTATATAACTATGGCTAGTCATAGACATGAAAAATTTCATAACAAAAAGTTTTGTTTGTGATTGGTGTAATACTTACATTTCATCTTCCCAACACTAGAAAAGTAAAAAAGCTTCATAAATGCCAAAATGGTGACAAAATTGGTGTTGATTGCAAGTAATAAATAATGGACTCCTAATATGTGCAAAATGGAATTTTTGCTTAAATAAAAGGCCAGAGGGAGTAAAAATTTCAAACTATTTCTTTTATGGGTTAACCTTCTAGTTTCTAGAAATATATATATGGTTTAGTGGTGTAGAGTTCGAATGCGAAATAGGTGATCAAAAAATTGAGCCAGCCTAATGTATTGTTTCGAATCATTTCTAGAGGTGAATCTTGATACATCAACATACAATTGGCCTTGTGTGAACAATGAATGTGGAATGTAGGACCTGGATTAGGTGCATTCGACACCTTGACTGCACGTGCAATTAGTTAGTGAAATCCAGATTGTCCGATAAAAGATCAGACGATTTATATTTAAAGATCAAGATATTTATATTTTAAAATATTAAAACTATATTTAAATTTTAACCGTTTAATTTTAATCGAACAATTGTGATGCACTCAATATATAGATCATAATGAATGCACCAAATCCATTCATGAGGAATGTATATTCCAACATTTTTGAATGATTGACTTGAATCTTATTGATAGTTATTGCAATGGATATCACTAATAGAAATTGTATGTTGAAACTTGAAAGGAATTCTTGCATGTGCCCTACTCTAGCTATCCTTCCTACATGGTCGATAATTAGATGAGTTATGATAACTTTTCCAAGAATCAACTTTTTTACAAAGTATATTTTCACTTACAAAAATGTGACTAACTCAAACAACAAAGAAAAATCAAGAGTTTCTAAAATAACTATAAAATACTACTGTAAAACATATAAAATGACTGATCAAAATTTATTCACTGAATCAAATGTTCAACTTCTGTTTCTAAATGGACAAGTTGGCTTTTGTAAATTGTACATAGTTGCAGACTTAGTACAATGATTCTTGGATATTTTCCTTTTACTTTTAACCTTGATATCGTTTATGCCTTCCAATGTCTTCAAAACATCTTTCATAGAAGGACGTTTTTTAGGGTCAGATTCAAGGCATTTAAGAATAAGCTGAGCTGTTTCCAATGCTGCTTTTGGTGAATATTGACCCTCTAACCTATAATCCACAATATTATTATTACCTTTCAACTTTCTTTTATCAGAAAGAGAAGGCTTAGTCCATTCAACTAGATTCTGTTGATCTGTGGGTCTCTTTGGATCAAATGCTATCAACCCTGTCAACATTTCAAGCAGCACTACACCAAATCCATAAACATCACTCTTCACATACAAATGACCTGTTCATAACATGACACGGTCTATTAGACTATTTCTCATAAACTTCAAGTACATATTTATCTTACAAAACATTATTTAATGTGTATAATTATAAATACAAATATATAGATATAGATATAGATATAAATATGATATTACCTGTTGCAATGTATTCTGGAGCAGCATAACCAAATGTGCCCATAATTCTAGTAGTCACGTGTGTATCGCCTCCAGATGGCCCAAATTTCGCCAACCCAAAATCTGAAATCTTTGCGTTGTAATTCTGTAGAACACAAATAATTGACTATCAATGATGAATTTTGATTATTTTCATATAATTTTTCATTTTTCAGCTAAGACGCTAGCATAAAGAATTTGGTTACCAAAATAAATACTAGTGTACAAATTCATATACTAGCCAAATATTTTAACATTGAAATATTACAAGATATAAGACCAATATATAAGTAGTCAAAATTAACTTACCCCATCAAGAAGTATATTGGAAGCCTTGAAATCCCTGTATATGACTTTTTCTGAGGAGTGCAAAAATGCCAAGCCTCGAGCTGCATCAATGGCGATTTTGAGCCGTGTTTTCCATGAAAGTGGTTCTATGTTAGGATTTCCTAACCAAAACAAAAACAAAAGTGAGATTAAGCACATGAAATCCATGGCAAGTAATTCTTCACTTATTAACATTTTTTGTTTCAAAGTTTATACTTTTAAAGAGATGGCTTTCCAAGCTTCCCCTTGGCATAAACTCGTACACAAGGAGAAGTTCATCATCGTCCCTACAATAACCCAATAGCTTGACCAAGTTGGGGTGAGAAATCCTTCCTAAAAAGTTGATTTCTGACTGCATTATCATATGAACAAAAGAAAGATATTATAAAGTCAGATAATTGAAATAGAATTTCTATAGCATGATTTAAAAATAAAAATATGCGACCGCAATCTAAGTTGCAATGTCGAGGATTATAACTGAGGTGTCATCATATGCATTTAATTGTAATTTTTTGTGGGGGGTTGGATAGCTCAACTGATTTGAGCTAATCGTTTAGGAGTTAAAGGGCCATAATTCAAATTCTAGTGGGGGAGAAAAAATATTGCCATATTAATAAGCTTTGGCCATTTCAAAAAATATATTTTTCTATGTAATATCAAGGATCACAATACAACCGAAGCTTAAAGCTTTACTTGTGAGTCAAAAAAATGGTTTTAAATTGCTGCTCGCAACCGCAATTGCAATTGTAATATAATGACCTTTGAGATTTTGCAAAGCATCACAAAGAAAATTTCGACCACAAATGCCACATTTTGTGACAATATATAAAGGTTGTAACTTGTAACCGCAATTGTGACTGCAAGCACAATTTAAAACCATGATTATACATATTAATCATAAATAATCATACACTACATTTGACTCTATATATAAAGATTGTGAATAGTGCAAAGTATCCTCAAAATCTCAAATGAATGAAAATTAACTAACCTGCCATTCTTGAACACCTTGCACACTATCCGATTTCAATTTCTTAATAGCCACCATCATTCCAGAACCAGCTTTGGTAGGGGTAAGTGTCACAGCATTCAACCAACCTTTATACACTTTACCAAAACCACCTTCACCAAGCAATGCATCTGACTTGAAATTCTTTGTAGCAACTTTCAAATCTCCATAACTAAACACCTTCAAATTACACATTTCTGAAAATATCCCATTTCTCACCATGCTTCCTTCTCCTTTACTATCACTATTTCCCATCTCCCAAACTTTACTCTTATTAGATGATGATGATGATAATGATAATGACTCTTTTTTAATATTGAGGGAAGAACATAGACCCATGTTGGATCGAAGATAAAGAAACAGAAAGAACAAGTGTGAGAGTGTGGTTTGTTTGTTGTTTGAAAAAGTTGAGTGGTATTTATGTTTTAAGGTTGCCGTGTTGGGTTCGCGTTTGGCATAGTGTGTGAGTGAGAGTGTGTCCTACATAAGGACAGCGAAAACATAAAGCAGGATTAATTTGGATTTTTGTAGCCATCATTCAAAGACACTTTAGGACTCTTGGTCCACACGTGCATGTAGAATACAACTAGAGAAGATTTTGATTTAGATACACATCGTGTTTTTCTCCATAGCTCAATGTACTTTACGAACACGGTGTCTTATTGAAACATATTCAAGTGTCATGCATGTCACGTTCCTTAAGATTCGTGGGTTCTCATGAGCCTACTTCCTCGTTATCACCAAATAAAAATTTCAAATTAACCATTTCTTTTTTGTAGTGTCTCCTATTGACTTTCTAGTTTTTAGAGAAAGATGGTCTACTGATAAGAGTTCGGCTAAGATAAGTAAAATTTGATCAAAAAATTGAGTTTAATGTCTTTGTTTTAAATCATTTCTGGAGGTGACTTTCGATACAATAACATATAATTGACCATGTGAGAACATTGAATGTGGAATGTAAATTCCAACATTTTTGAGTGATTGACTTGTTGATGGTCATCGCAAATGTCACTAATGGAAATTGTCTATGATAAAACTTGAGAGGAATTCTTGCATCATATCAATGACAATCGAGGCGGTGAATAACAAGTTAAGATATGTTGAATAACTAATGTATCTAAAAAATTAAAATTTATTTATAATTAAGACCAGAGAGAAAGTATATATCCCAGGGTCACAACAAGTTTTGAGATAGTGTTTTTATTCTTCTACTTTTGAAACAAACACAAAAACTTTAGATATTCTTGCATGTTCATGAAATGAAATAAATCACATTTGGTCACACACTCAAAACACAACAAATCATATAATCATTTAAATAATTATTATTTTTTCTAAATTTACTTTTTTGTGTGTCCAAGAATGAGGTCGTCCAAACTTAATTTTGGATCGATATAATAAGAAACAACTACTTTGTCACAAAAACAACTATTACTTTGTCACGCGCATCCCTTTAGATTACTACTATAATAATGTAGCAGATGAGAGTAGAAGAATATTTGCGGTGTGGAAGCTAAGTAACAAAAATATGGAAGAAGTTTCGGTGTTCATATTTTCATATTCATATTGGAAATGGAATCATATCAAAGTCTTGACTTTACTTACCTGCCTGCTGGATGCTGCTTCCCACGAAGGGGAGGACAATTTGTACCATTTCATTTGCTCTCTCTTCTTTTTCTTTTTTCATTCATTGTATCAATGTTTTTATTCCTTTTTTTTTTGATGTTTTTGACTGTAAAAAACCAGCTTCTTTGTTTCTAGCATATAATTTTCAATTTTGACATTTGAACTTTTCCATTTCCATTTGCCTCTTAGTTGTTGTGCACTCTGGTCTTGGTTTAATATCTGGATTGGATGCACTTAACTCAAATCATTTCACTTTTCTAGTCTCTTTTTTTTTTTTTGGTATATATTCAAACAATTTTTTTGAGGGGAAAGAATATAGTGCCCGTTTGTTATAGTTTTTTTTAAAAAATAATCATTTATTTTTAAAAAATAATCGCTTTTAAGAAAATAACATCCGTTTGTTATAGCTTTTAAAAATAATCAGAATCTGAAAATAATCTAAAAACTACTAAAAACTGAATCTGAAAATATATCTATTCTTACTTCAAATTAGGAATACTACCGTTGTCATTTTATGACAAAAAAAGCCCCTTATCGGATTTGAACCGATGACTTACGCCTTACCATGGCGTTACTCTACCACTGAGTTAAAGGGGCGCTATTTGAGTCAATCCCCGAATAAGGAACTAGTCGATAGGAATATGAGTTTAGTACATTTATTTGTTACTGCATATACTTAATTATATTATATTATATATACTAGTAGCTTATTTTTATAGATTTTTTTAGAGGAGAGAGAAAAGAAGAGTAAAAAATTTCGAGACAAAAATATCCTTAATATTATTCTAATATTCCAATAATATCCTGTTTAGAATTTATAGGATTAGTTTGTTATTTTTAGAAGATAAGATTTAGAAATTTGTTTTATTTACAGCTATATATATATATATATATATATATATATATATATATATATATATATATATAAAGTCATATGACCATAATGTAAAACAAAAACTTGAGTATTTTTCACATATTTATTTTATATGATATATTATATTTGGATAATTCTACTTTATGGTAATTTTGTGATGCAAAATCACTTTTATATAGTTGCATCCAAACAAGTTAAATATTATTTTTTTATAAAAAGTAATTTTTTTAATTGGTAAACAAACACAAAATAGCTTCTGATTTTTTGTAAAATCTCTAAAATATAATCTCTAAATTATTTAATGTAAAAATCACTTATTTTTTAATCCATAACAAACGGGCCCATAATTTACTTTTTTAATATTATTACAAATTTTATTTATATAACTTGCCCCACAGTTTAAATTTTTTGGATTTGTCACTCGCGCATATTTAGAGTTGTCAAAAATAGGTCGGGTCAATGGGACGATCTATTAACCTATGGGTTAGGTTTTAAAAAAGCTCGTCCAAATGTAATCAGATTTTTTTGGCTCAAGTCCATGTTGTTTTTTTGAGAAAATTTTCTCTTCCACCCCTACATTTAACCTTTTACCCCTACAAACAATTCAATATTTCTATTTTATCCTTTTAATTATTTCATTTCACCCCTACTTTTAGTCAAAATTACAAGCCGAAAAACTAAACAATCAGTTCCAAAAATTGCAAATTCATCAAATTCCTACAATATGAAGTGAGTTAAGAACAAAATCTGATAAAATATTTCGATTTTACTTTTTATGTCTTAAGAATTATAAAAAAACATTCATTTGATTATCCTAATATGGCATATTAGAGGCAAGGATAACAGCATCACAAGAACAAAGTAAGATGATGACTAATTCTGTTTTGGACAAATTCACTATGTCACTTCTTGTGTGCGTATAAATTATAATTATTTTTTTTAGTAGAAAGTGTACAAATTATTATTATCATGATAAACTTTAAAACTTATGTAGAGCCACATATAAATCAACCTATCAGATACTTCTATGTTGTACAAAAATACATTTAAATACTAGATACATTTTTAATGAATTGCTATTCAATTTAATTACTGTGATTAAAGGTTTATTGATATATAATATGGAATTCACATATGAGAAATATAAACAAGAGAAGTTCAATGGTGTGGCAATCCTGTCTCCAACATTTGACTTAATTCATAACAATAAATTTGAAATGCAAGCTTAAAAAAAAACAAAAAGATACATGCGGTAGCCGGCGGTCTATGTGGGTAAGCTCATATTTTAAACGGATGTGCGTCGATCGGACTAAAAAGTCTGGATGACAATTCGGGTAAAATTTTTAAGGCCAAAGCCCTACAATTTTTTCAGGATTGGCGGGCCGGCTCATGCGGACAGACTCATTTTGACAGCTCTACTTTTGAGGATTGGACTGGACCGGGCTAACTCATTGGGCTTCGATCCGGCCCATTATCAAGTTTTTTTTATATCTTTTTGGTAAAAATAATATCAACAAATATATAAAAAATTATCATCTAATTAAAAATTTATTATAAAAAATATAGTTTGATGTGTAAGTTTAATAAAATGATTACATACCAAGAAAAAAAATGGTTAAATTTACCTAAAAATTTAATAAAAAATAATTTTATAATTTATTAATGCATATTTAGTGATGATGTAAAAATTATTTACACTTGCATACAATTATATCTCAATAAAATTAATAATTATGAAGAACTAATATATTAAAGTCATGCAGGACTAGGCCAGATTTCTTAATCATGGTCCAAAAAGAATTGGATCGGACTAATCTGACCCAAAAATAGTACCAAATTTATTGGATTAAGTTGAGCTAAGCTGGACCGACCTATTTGACAGTTCTACACATATGATAAGATTTTTCACTCTTACATAACAAGAGTAATATTTTTTGTTTCTTGATAGTATGTGGATGTAAAAATGTATTGCCTTGTTGAAAAAAATTAATATAAGATATGAGATGTTGATTTTCCACTCTAAATTTTGTGTTTAATAAAGATATAAGGACAAATGAGTAATTATACATATGATTATTATGATGAGTTCTGATTATTATGTTTTCTTCTAAGGATAACCTTGCTCAAAACGAAACTCTTCACGTTGATTCTTAGTTATGTGTGGGAGGGTGTAAAATTGTGGAAAATGTTGATCTTTTTTTTTTTTTGATAAGCAAAATGTTGATCATTTAATTTTTAGTTATTTTTTGGGAGTTTTGTTTTGCTCCGTTTAGCACTCTCCATATTTTTTTTTCTCCATTTATATGAGAGATAACACAATCATGGGCCTGTCAAAAAAAAACACAATCATGGGCCCGTTCGGACACTCGTCCGGGTTCGGTCTAAGTTTGTATTTTAAAGTTACTATAGAGTAAAATTTAAAATTTTTAGGGATTAATTTAGAGTAAAATTAGTATTTTTTTTATTCAAAATTGAAATTTTTCGTTGTAAAACAATTTATTTGATATTTTAAGGGTTAATTTAGGGTAAAATTAATTTTTTTTGCTCAAAATTAAAATTTTAATTTGAATTTAAGATTTTATCCGAACTTTAAAAAAATTCTGATTCCGCCACTAAATAAAATGATAAATTAATGAGATTTATTTAAGAAATGTGTGTATCTTTAAGCATAAAGAGCTACCTCTTTAGCATTGTTGGAGAGAGTGAACATGATCTTTTAATTTTTTTTGTAATTGAAAGCAAATAATTTATATTAATCTATAGAGTTTGTACTCATGGTGGCATAAATAACATGTTGGTTTTTATCTTTGATGATCACTTTGTAATGTGTTTCTGGCTAGTAGTGTAGATTCGTTTGTTATGAATTAATGTCATTTGACAGGTTGTTAACACATTCCTCAGCATTCCTTGTGTTGGAATTTATGTTGTTTGGTTCTCTATTATTTTATACATATATTATGTTGGCTTCTAAAATAAAGCGAATTTTGTCAAAAAAAAAAAAGTGAATGATCTCAAAAACAATATATACTTTCCAAAATATCTGCTTCTTTAAATTTTTTAATTTTGTCATAAAATTTTGATTCTTTTAAGAATTAAAAATTAAGGTGTAATTGATGATGATGGTGGAAAAATCTAACTTATCAATTTTAATCATTTTTCTTAATCCACATATATAATTTTAAAAGAATCAAAATTTTAAGACAGAGAGAATAATATTTCAGATTGTTTTTACTTATAAAATTTCGGGTTTGCTTACATTTTGATAAAATTATTAGCAAAAGTTTTCATAAACAATCATATTTTCAACACACTTAAAATAATTGGATCTAGCTAGCATCGTCAGAGATGTGTCGTTATTGATGGCTTCTTGACATTTTCCACCAATCTTTATCTTCAAATTTTGATCTTTGAATAAATAATAGTTTTTTTTTTCCCATCTTTTTGTAAAGAAATGAAAACCTTATCCACGTTTATAATTTCCAGTCAATTAATTCTTCTTTCTCATATGAAAGAAAAATGGTTTTCAACTATTTGTTACCTTTTTTTTTGACAATATATAAGTAATTCTTACAAAGATATGTTGTTTTTTTTTTATTTAATTTATTTGATTTTGTCATTTGAGCGCACTGTTGTTTTATTTCATTCTTTAGTATTAGGGTTGTTTGATTTTTATGTTTTTTATGTTGTTTAAATATTCATTTGATTTAGATTGACAAATCAATTTTAATTCTTTAAACATTAAATCAATAAATTAGGCGTGAATATTATATATTCAGAGGTATGATGTATATTGATCTCTTTCATTAGTAACATGTTATAAACATTTTACAAGTTTATGTTATTAATTTGGGTGATAGAATCTGTTTGCATTAATTTTAACGACCTTAATTTCTACATTCTACAAATTTGATTGATATATGTATCTTTTTATTGAAAACTTTAGTCAAAAAATCTTTTTATTGAAAAGAAAATCTTTTATGTAAGAAATGTAACAAATACTTGGTCAAACATGTACTCTTCCACCTTTAATTTAAGCATAATGTAATGATTGTAATGTACTGGAATAATTTGAATATGTCGTGTTATTATAGCTGGATAGCGTACGCCTCCACCTTTAAGCATTATATATTTAATGTATTTCATTAGAGTTTTGAGGAAAGTGTAAACCAAACAAATTTTATAAAAAAAATAAGAAACTAAATAAAGCTACGCACGACCTTCAAATTATAAGTATAGTTAAAACATATTATTTTGATAAAATTAAATTTAGTACGAAGGGAGGATATTATATTGGAGGAAAGAGTATTATTTACATGACATTTTTCCAAGACACTATTAGAATTCGAACTCGAGACCTATCAAAATTAATCAAATATAAGTATCTAACTTTGGTTATTCAATTTATCCATTTTAAAAGTGGAATTTCTAGCCACTAGACAACTTGATAAAAAAAAAATTAATATCATATAATCTTTTATATTAATTTACTCCGTATTTTATTAATATTTTAAATAAACTTTATCTACATCCAACTAAATTTTAAAGATAGTTTTTTTTTTTTTGACGGGAATTTTAAAGATAGTTAATTACTATGTATCTACAAAATACTAATATCCGACTAAAAGAAACATAATCATGTTCAGATGCGTCTTTGAACATGAATATTTTTAGTGGAGGAACATGCTAGGTAAAACAAATACAAATTAATTAAAGTGTAATAGTACACTTCGGCCCTGTTTGGTTCAACTGAGGGGGAGGGAAGGGATTTTCAAGGAGGTGAAGCGAGAGAAAATATAATTTATTATGTTGACAAAATTACCCACATTTTTTTATTAAAATCCTAAATTATCCTTGTTGGAATATTAAAACTTTAGGTTTTATTTTTTTGACAATAAAAAAATTTAAGTTTTGTACTCATTAGATTTTTTTTTGTTATATATCCTTTAGATTTTTTTTTGGCCTAACATATCCATTATAATTTAATTCTTATTTTAAGTTTATATAATTAAGGATAAAAAAGTAAATTCATTATTTGCTCCCCTCCCCTCGTTAAAAAATTGAACCTAACACAAAAATTTAAATATTATCTCCCCTCCCCTTCAAAAACCCCGAACTAAACAGGGCTTTCAGTTCAAAGAAAAATGTAATAGTGCATTTTTATTCTAAAAAGATGTGAACAAAATTTAAAAATAAATTTAAATTATCCGACTTCTCAAAGCATTTTTTTTGCGGAATGACTTCTCAAAGCTTGCGGATAAGAAATAAGAAAATAATTATAATACTTTAATTTATATGTGTTTCTTGAGCTCTAAAATCTTTTCTATTTAAGACTAAGGGTGCGTTTGATCTGTTAAAAAATAAGGTACTGGACAGAACAACTTCTGTTGTACTGTGTTTGATTTTAAAACTGCTGCTGGGACTGGACAAACTGGAGGTCAAGGGACTGGACAAAATCAGATATTCTTGTCCCCCACAGAACCATGGGACAACTTTTTGTCCTCAGCACAACTTGTCTAAATCAGCAAAATAACATTTTCTCCATCAAGTATCATACAAAACAAAATGTGTTCAATACTATAAATATTTGTCCTGTGCTGTTCTTCCTTGTGCTGTCCTGTACTGTTCTGTCCAGTACTTTCATTTTGCAGATCAAACGGACCCTAAGAGCAAAATCCTCGATCGTCTTAATTTATATTTATATGATAAAAATAAAATAGACACGTATAATATGTCAATAGATATTCCAAAGTAGTATAAAATAACAATACCATTACAATACAACTAACAATATTTAATATATTTTTCGTACACACCTTCAAATTTAATAGTAGTACACAATAGTGGATCGATGACAACAATGAATTACATATTAAACAATCCATTTCATCATTATAATGCATGTTTGAATATTTTTCACGTTTGGCATGTGATGCTACTAAAATATTATTTTCCATTTGAGCATACACTTGCAGCATGATTATAATTCCATCTTCAAGAAGAATCACCATCTATAAGTACCTTGCTCTTCTTGAGAGTCTAACACAACCAACCTTAAGCTTATAATAATTTTCTTCTATTACATCAAATATTACTTTTGATTTAGAAAGTGTTAGCAAAGATGTTTGGAATCTTTGATAAGAATCAAAGCCAAAAAATCAAGGGCACTTTGGTGTTGATGCCCAAAAATGTTTTGGACTTCAACGACGTAACATCTGTAAAACATGCCGGTCTTCTTGATGTTGCTGGGGGCATTTTAGATGCGGCCGCTGATGTGGTGGGCGGAATAGTTGACGGTGCTACTGCCTTCTTAGGCCGAAACGTCTCCATGCGTTTGATCAGTGCTACCAAAGCTGATGGTTTGTGACTTTGTTCTCTCTACCAAGTTATTTACAATTATTCAATTGATTCTCCAATTTTTTCCATATTACTCCATAAGAGACGTACATATTTTTTATCTCACACAATTAATTATTCCATATGCTAGCTAGGTAACTCACCCCATATATTCATATTAAAAATTAAATGTGACTATAATTAAAACAAAATAATAGTTTTGGTACTATATATAATAATTTTTAGGAGTTTCTATTAAGGTTGAAGTGTTTAAACAAATCTGAATTCAAATTCAAACGAAAATAATTATATATCGATCAAATTTGATTTACCGTTCGGAAACAAATTTTAAATTATTGTAGTCACTTTTCTTGAAAATTGGAGATCTAAAAGGCCAAAAGATATAGTATAATTTTTGGATAAATAAAATAAGTATGGTGAAGCTATGTGTAAAAAGAAACAATTAGCAAATTATAATTAAATAGGATAGCATAGGAGTCTTGTGTTTAATAAAAGTTGCATAGAAACTATATAGTGGCAGGATACATGTAACCTACTTGTATTAGTCAAAAAAAATGTAACCTATTTGCAATTTGATTTATTTAATTATTAATACAAGTGGCACTCTTTTATTTAAATACAAGTAACCTTTTTTAAGGTTATCTATACAAGTACAACCCCAATTTTTTAATGCTTGAGACTTTGAATTATTATTTATTATTTATACAAGTGACCCTTTTTAATGATTATTATATTACTTATCATCATTTAAATTTGTTTATTTATTTTTGTAGCAAGTGGAAAGGGATTAATTGGAAAGGAAGTATTTTTGGAGAAATATCTCCCAACTCTACCAACCTTAGGAGCAAGACAAGATGCATTTAGAATTCGTTTTGATTGGGATGCTGATTTTGGAATTCCTAAAGCATTTACCTTTAGAAATTACACTCAAGATGAATTCTTTCTTGTTAGTGTCACATTTGATGACATTCCTAATCATGATTCTATTCAATTTGTTTGCAACTCTTGGGTTTACAACTTCAAAAATTACAAAACAGATCGTATCTTCTTTTCAAATGATGTAAGCTACAAATTTTTAATTAAGGGTTAAATATATGTTTAGTAATTTTTATATGAAAAAAAAAATAAAAGTTAATTTATTTTTTTACAGACATATCTTCTAAGTCAAACACCAGCTCCATTAGTCTACTATAGACAAGAAGAATTGAAAACCCTAAGAGGTGATGGTACTGGACAACGAAAAGAAACGGATAGAGTTTATGATTATGATGTCTATAATGATTTGGGCAATCCAGATAAAGATGCTAAGCTTGCTCGTCCAATTCTTGGAGGGTCCAGCACTTATCCGTACCCTCGAAGGGTCAGAAGCGGTAGAAAACCAACCACAAAAGGTTAGTTTTTATAAGTAAATTTGACTTTTTAGATATATTAAAAAACGAATGTTAGTCATTATTATATTAATGATATTTTAATGTTAACAGATCCTAAGAGTGAGAAACCGGGCGTGATATATGTTCCAAGAGATGAAAATTTCGGACATTTGAAATCATCTGACTTCCTTACATATGGAATAAAATCATTGTCTCAAGATGTCTTGCCTTTGTTTAAATCCGTAATCTTTGACTTGAATTTCACGCCAAATGAGTTTGATAGCTTCGATGAAGTGCGTGATCTATATGAAGGTGGAATTGAGCTTCCGACACATATACTTAGCCAAATTAGTCCCTTACCTGTCCTCAAGGAAATTTTCCGCACCGATGGTGAACAAGTCCTCAAGTTTCCACCACCTCATGTAATCAAAGGTATCTCGTTCATCTTAGTTGGTAGAGTCATTGCAATGCAGATATTGAAATTTAAATTCAAGATTTTTCACTTATTCATCTACGGATTGAAATTGTCGTCATTAGACCACTCGATAAAAAAATTAAGAAAAATATAATTACATTACATAAAACTATATATTAAGCATAATTTTAAGTGGAAATAAGAAAATTAGTGCAATGTATTATAACTCTTTCTTCATTATTTTTATAGTTAGTAAATCTGCATGGATGACTGATGAAGAATTTGGAAGAGAGATGGTTGCTGGTGTAAACCCAAATGTGATTCGACTTCTAAAAGTAAGTTCCAAATGTATTATTGATCTACTAAAACATAGTTTCATTGTCAACTAAATAATTAATTAAATTAGCAACAAAAATTAGAAAATAAAAAATCCCTCTCAAATTTTTATTTTTTTTATCTCATTGTATTTAATTATTATTTGACAGGAGTTTCCACCAAAAAGCACATTGGATACTGCACTCTATGGTGATCAAACAAGTATAATTAAAAAAGAACACTTGGAGATTAACCTAGGTGGGCTTACAGTAGAACAGGTAATAATAATAATAATATAAATTTCCCAAAGTCATTGGTTTAATTATAAATTAATCCAAATTTATGAAAAACAAGCTAAGTGGTTGAAATTATGTACTTATGGAACAGGCACTTAATGGTCAAAGATTATTCATCTTAGATTACCATGATGCATTCATGCCATATTTGGAGAAGATAAACAAAACTAACAAAGCTTATGCCACAAGGACAATTCTTTTCTTAAAAGATGATGGAACTTTGAAGCCATTATCCATTGAATTGAGTTTACCACACCCAAATGGAGTTCAATTTGGTGCTGAAAGCAAAGTTATTTTGCCTGCAGATCAAGGTGTTGATAGTACAATTTGGCTATTGTCCAAAGCTCATGTCATTGTAAATGATTCATGCTACCATCAACTTGTGAGCCATTGGTAAGCCCTACCCTAGCTAAATCCGCCGGTCTTTTGTCTCATAATAATTGTCACATTTACACGCGCAAAATATGTTTAAAATGTGTCACTTTATCTAATTTTATATTCTCTAATTATTATTTTCCAATTCACATTTATGATAATGAGGATCAATCAAGGTTAATAAGATTACCTGCTTATTCCGCGCTGAAATTTCGTCTCGATTAATACTATTTTTTTTACATTGTGTTTACTAGGTTGAACACTCATGCAGTGGTTGAGCCATTCATCATAGCAACAAATAGACAACTTAGTGTGCTTCACCCAATTAATAAGTTGCTAGATCCTCACTTTCGTGACACAATAAATATCAATGGACTTGCTAGACAAGCTTTGATTAATGCTGGTGGAATTATTGAGCAATCATTTTTGCCTGGACCAAATTCTGTTGAAATATCTTCAGCAGTATACAAGAATTGGGTTTTCATTGATCAAGCATTACCAGCTGATCTTATCAAGAGGTAATTTTCCACCATGATTATATAATCCAAGATCATCTAATTTTGATGCATATTGATAAAATATTGTGATGAGTATATGCTAGTGTTAAAAAATTAGTCACTAAACTAGTTTCTGAATTTGAGACCGATTTAGAGATTAAATTTTGAGAAGGCTAAACAACTATAGTTATAAATGTTAGCGGCTTATTTGACATTTTTTACTTTTTAAATTGGTCGTTAAATCAGTTACTATATAACAATTTTAGTACTTTCTGTTTATATTGATAACAAATTGTTTACTTGATATAGAGGATTGGCAGTTGAGGATCCATCTTCTCCACACGGCCTTCGTCTTGTGATAGAGGACTACCCTTACGCAGTTGATGGACTCGAGATATGGGATGCTATTACGACATGGGTCCAAGACTATGTCTCCTTGTTTTATCCAACCGATGAGGTTGTACAAAAAGACACTGAACTACAAACTTGGTGGAAGGAAGTTGTCGAAAAGGGTCATGGTGACTTGAAAGACAAGTCATGGTGGCCTAAGATGCAAAATATTCAAGATCTTATTCAATCATGTTCCATCATCATATGGACTGCTTCCGCTCTTCACGCGGCTGTTAATTTTGGACAATATCCATACGGAGGTTATATTCTGAACCGTCCGACAATTAGTAGAAGATTGATCCCAGAAAAAGGAACTCCGAATTACGATGAAATGGTGAAAAATCCTCAAAAAGCATATTTGAGAACAATTACACCAAAATATGAAACTCTTATTGATCTTTCTGTGATTGAAATATTATCAAGACATGCTTCTGATGAGATATATCTTGGTGAGAGAGATTCTAAGTTTTGGACTTCTGATTCAAAGGCATTACAAGCATTTCAAAAATTTGGAAATAAGTTGACAAAAATTGAAGAAAAAATTACTGAAAGAAACAAGGATCCAAATTTGAAAAATAGAACTGGACCAGTGCAATTGCCATACACTTTGCTTCATCGTTCAAGTGATGATGGGTTAACTTTCAGAGGAATTCCTAATAGTATCTCTATTTGATTTTTAATTATGTGTTTGTAATTTTAATTATGATTATGATGTGTATTTGTGTTTTATAATAACATCTCTAGGATGCTTGTGTGGTTAATTATTATGTAGTGTTGTATTTGTGAGCTTTCATTGATTCTCAAATAAATTAATAGTGTTTTCTCATTTCATATTTGTCTATATTGTATTTAATTAGAGTTATAAAGTTATGTTAATGATAGATTATTATTTGGTTGCGAACCGAATATTCTGCATGTAAATATAGAGACTAATACTTGACAAACATTATTAAAACTTATACATATAATTGTGAGATCTTGAATTAAAGTTCAAATACGAATAAAAACGTCCGATCTAATAATATCAACATCGGTTGAACAATGATTATGGAAAACAACTTTTACTGTGTGATATACAAGACATGTTTAAAAAAAGTTGTTGAACATTTCTTTTGTCCACCTTATAAAATCTTCCAAGATATGGATATTCATTCTAATGCATTTTTTAATTGACCATGTGAAGCTGAGGATAGGAACAATCCTCGTTGAATTTATTTTTGTGTGAAACATTCACGTTTATTTATTGAATAATGGAATATTATATTGAAAGATTAAAATATTTATTAAGTAATGCATTGACATTTTTTTCACCTAACTCTCACTATGAAGCCCCGATACTTCAAAATTGATCAAGTATCGTGTCAGATACCGTATCCGATACCGATACGCGTCAGATACTTCCCGATACTTCCTTTTGCGTATCGGGGAAGTATCCAATTATTAAATTAAATAAAAAATAGCCGACACTTATGTGATACTTATCAGATACTTCCCAATGCGTATCAGAAAAGTATCCAGTGTTTATATTTTATCCATTCTTTGAAAAGAAATAAAATGGATCTAAAAGAGCTAATGATTTGGTTAATATGCATACAAATTTTCAATGTTTGTCAAAGAAAAATGAAGAATATATGAAAAGAGAGCGACAAAATTATAGGTTATTAGTGGGGATGCGCATGACTCGCTTTTTGGATAGTATTTAAGATACATAATTTACTTGTTTTAATAATTTTAATAATGTGAATGTTTCTTTATTATCAATTTTAATTATGTTTTATATATTTTGCATTTATATATTTAATTTTTTATTGAAGTATCCTAGCCGTATCGTATCTTAAATTTTAAAATTTTCTCGTATCGCCGTATCCGTATCATATCGTGTTCGTATCGTATCAAGTATCTGAACTTCATAGAACTCTCATATCTAAATATGATGAGAACATGTAGATTCCCATATATAATATGATTAAATTAAATTCAATATTCCTTATTGTCTCCAAAGATAAATAAATTCAATACACCTTATCATGAAAAGGATCCCATGAGTAAAAACAATAGAGTATGAACAACTTGTAATATATATATATATATATATATATATATATATATACCTAAAGTATGAATAAGCATAAAAAAAAAAAAATAATAATGTTGGAAAGTGGTGAGAAACAACATACTAATGCATTAGGATTACGAAAGAGAAACATTTTACATCTTCATCCAAAACTTTAAAATATTAAGAATTTTTTGTTTACATATTTAATATTTTACTCATTCATATAGACAGTGTGTGACTCGAAAATTCATACCTTGAAATCCAAAAAAAAAAATTGTTTCAAGTTTGTGTTTCCACTTCTTATACTTGATTCAATCACCAGGATTCACTCTCGCTTTTCCACCAAGTCTAACCAGACACACTTAGGGATGGCAAAATGATCCGTACCCGCGGACTCCGCCCGAACCCGAACCCGAGTCAACGGATAAAAACCGAGTTGACTGGATTTCGGGTTCGGGTTCGGGCGCCACCCGATATTTCGGGTTCGGGTTTGGATAGAGTAATATCCACACCCGAAACCCGAACCCCCGCCTGTTTATATATGTAATTACAAAATTACCTCTAAATATATATAATTACCTCTAAATATATATAAAGTTTAACACCGTATTTTGGGTGAAATATATGTTACAAAGTTGTAGACGTTAATTTTAATATTTAACACCGTAATTTCTTAGTTTCGTTGAATTTATTACATTTTTCTCTTTTCTAGCTCGGGTTTCGGGTTCGGGTGAAAAAACCCGAATCCACCGGGCACGGGCACGGGTGGGAGTTTAACACCCGGATAGGCTTTTGGGTTCGGGTTCGGGTTCGGGTGCCCATTTCGGGTACGGATTTGGATAGTGTCAAACCCGTGCCCGACCCTACCCGTTGCCATCCCTAGACACACTTGTTGGAGAGTCCGGGGAAACGTTGAGAGAAATAATTAACCAATGCTCAAGGAAAAAGTACATACACTTAACCGAAAATTGAACAAAGTAGTTGGTGGACAATGACATATCAAATGTGTCACACACACATTACATAGTCCTCAACTTTGAATGAATTCAATGAAAAAGGCCAAAAGAGATATAAGCAAAACCTGAGTTTCTAATCAGAAATAAACAAAAAATTGTATGAACTCTTTATAAGTTGTTTCTATAAACTACTCTAGAGAGTTTAAGAAAATAAATCAAAAATAACTTATGATATATCATAAGTTCTTCCAAACACTTAGAAAAGTGTTTATGTCATAACTCATCACTTAAACCAAAATAAACTCTAAAGATACTATAGGTTGACTATAGACATTGCAAACCACATACAAGTCAAAGCAAAATTATAAAAGGTCAATGAATGACCAATTAGAAGAGTTGTACATGTTTTTGGTGTTGATCTAACACTTGCAAAATGTGGTTTTGTTTCTCTTTGTTTGATGCTAATTGCTTGCTACTGTAGAATTCTGTTTTTCCATAACTCTAGCTTTGTGCCTTCTCTTGAACATATCTTGTCTGAATCTCTTGGTCTCACTTTGTATGTCCATGAATGGCTTCTTCTCTATGTTTTCCTTTTCATTTTCCAACATCTTTTGCCTCCTTATCACTGCCATTGCTGCAGCTTTATCCTCCATTTCCTGATGTTTTGCCTCTTCCTGCAGGTATGTTTTCATGTGTGGAATGAGTTTACTTTAAGATTGAAGCATAAAAGTAAACAACCGGAAAAGCAAAGATTTCATTGACCAAATACTATAGGCTTTAGTGCATGTTTGGATTGGCATTGAGACGGGCCGAATAACGGCGAGTCACTCTGATTTTGGCAGAAGTTACTCTTTGTAGCTTCAACAAAATCACAGTGTCGCCGTGATTTTATCAAACTCGCCACACATCCAAACACACTTACAAAATAGACAACAAAAGTACAGAAAAGACACGAAGCCTCGGATGATATATTTTTCATGTTTATATTTCAACCAAATACTATAATGCAGGATGCAATTACATTAAACAATCATGTTCGAATATATAAATATTAGTTCAATAGTTGGCTATAAATGGATAGAAGTTTTTTGAAATCGGTAATGTATATACTGCTCGACAGAGATTGGTAAAGTCATCATAATAAACAAAAGAAAAAGTGCAGTATGAAGAACCTGAAGATCATGGATGAGACTGTCAAGTGATTTGATCTTCCTATGAGGCCAGCGGGGAATACCGAATTCTCTGCACTTTCTTTTGAGAACAGTAAGGCCGACGTTTAGATTCTTTGACGCTTCTACAATTGGCATATCAAAGTACTTGACCAAATCCGATAAAGTAATTTTTGCAACATGGTCACTGGCTGCCCTCTTTTTCTTTCCTACCGAACCTGCAAACATTCACTTTATCAACTAGACATAAAATGTTTAAACATATCATTTGGCAACATATTTATCGCACTACAACTTGTTTATATCCATAATTCCTTTTTTATAGCATTGAAAATTGTGAACATGATATACAGGGTTTGAGTAAATAATATCATTTCTATAAAACTCAACCATGTATATTGTTTTTTTCAATTTTGAATGCCATTATACATTTCTGTTTTCCTGCTGCAACTCGTTCTTATCTGAATATATTTCATCTATTATAAATGAATTTATGTGCTAAAGAGGATTTTCGGTTAGATAACTGAGAGCATTTGATTCTAAACCTGATGAACTTTCAAGATCTGTCTCATCATCCCGTAACTCAGACGCGTCATCCGGTAAATCAGACTCGTCATCTTCATAAGGAAGACAATTGAGATCCTGATTAAGCACAGGAAAGACTCTTCTTGATTGCTGCAAATTGTTGTTTCCTCTCGGTTCTTCCCCTGTAGAGTTCTCTGGTGTATCTTTGGGTTCCTCCTTTGGGACCAACTTGTATATCATGTGGAGATCATTGAGCAAGTTTGGAATAGCCCGAAGCTTTGGATTTCTGAAAATTAAAGAATAATAAGACAGATGGGATTAGATACATGACAATGCTATCACTCACTAAGCTTTTCCAATATCCGAGGACAAACAATAAATCGAAAAACATAATCAAGTCCGAAGCATTACTTTTCTTCCATTAGTTATGATGAAAATATGGACTAAAAATAGTTAAAAAGGGATATATACTTTATAAATTTAATATCATCCATTATCAATTCATTTCCTCCTATTTTAACTTTCCCCTAAAAATAACTTAACCAAAAGTATGTTGTGGAACAATTAGGGGAATGGATTCCCTGCAGCCAACATTTGCAGCAGCCGCAATCGTAACTGCAGTGTGTAGGACGAAAGTCGTAACTGCAATGACAGTATCATTTTGCAACAGTAGAAAATCCAGTTTCACAAATCAGTTACTAATGGCCACATGCATAAATAAATCAATACTTGAACACATGTACAGTTATCTACTGTAATAAGCAGGACTGTTACTTATAACCGAATTCGAATATTCAATGTTTATGAAAAGAAACTGTTCATTGTAGAGTGATTCGCCGTTACTTGTGCAAGGACTTTATTTTTAATTCTCTCAAGAATGTAAACTGTCTTATTATGCCTCAAGGAATAACAGAAAATCTACTTCAGTTACAAATCATAACCCAAAATTAGCTTTTGGATAAAATGTATATATCATTCACAAAATCCAATTTGCACACAGTACAATATTTGGCTGCTCTTCATGTGCTATTTTACAAAAGAATTGATTAAAGCAGAGAACCCTTACAAGGGCCTAAAAAGTAAGACCATGTTTGGATAAACAGCTTAACTAAACACTTATAACATGTAACTATTTATCATGTAACTTATAAGTACAGTACTTATATATAAGTTATATGTTGTTTTCATAAGCTATCCCGGAAAGCTAACGAAAACAAGACATTTCCACAAGCTCTCACATACAATGTCACAAATATCATTGTCAGATAAGTTCAAATAAGTCAATCCAAACAGACGGACCCTAAATACATAACAATATAATCAAATAAACAAAATTCCAATTCAATAAAAAGGGACTAAAATCTAAATACATAAACATACCTTGTAACCAACAAAAGAGTTGGAATGTGAGAAAATGGAGGAGTATTATAAGCATGAAAAGCAAAAATACAAAGCCAAACTCCATTTCTATACCCTTCAAAAATTTCTCCAGAAACAAAAGATTTCAACAACCTAAGAATTGGAGTAGCTTGCATTTCAACATAAGAACCATTCTCAGAAAACAAAAACTCTCTTTCAACTTCTCTTCCTTCACCACGGTACACATGCACGCTTCTCATCAACTCTATAAAATTTTCAATTACACCCCAAAATCCAAAAACAACACAAACAACAAAAAAAACATAAATTATCAATAACCCACTTTAAAAAATCAAATTTTTCACCAATTCAAGTGAAAAAAAAAATCAAAAAAAAAAAAAAAAAAAAAAACTTATGAATTAAATTAAACGGTTTAAATAAATAAATAAAAAATGATTTGAGAAAGTGAAAAATGGGTTGGTTGGTTGGTTGGTTAGTTACCTGGTTGAATAGTGTTGTTGAAGAGAAGAAGGGTAATGAGCGAGGAATCCATGAAGATGATGAAGAAAGCATGAATGAATGAATGAATGTGAATATTTATTTATGAGAGAAGAGAAAAGGGAAAAAAAGAAGGTTTTAATTTAAGTGTAAGTTTGCATGATCTTCCGCTTTTTTCGTTTCTTATGGATCAGTTACTCTTTTACACTGTACTTTAGTTTGGTCCTTTTCCTTCTTACACTTGCTTACTTCATTTACACTGCGTCGGGAAATTCGACTTAACAATTTTGATATTTTATTGGTTCAGATAGGATTTATGGACGCGATTTTATTTTATTTTTTGAAGAAAGTATTTATGTGTATTGATTTTATTTTGTTTTGACTAAAATTAATGTGTATGATGTATTCATGTTTTATTGTGACATTGGTAAGAAAATTGAAAAATATTAAATTGAGACTGATGAAAAAATGTAATGTGGTATTTTTTTTGTTTATGGATGTTTATTGAAGATTGAAAGGGTTGATCCTTTTGTTAATTTTGTTAATCTTTTTGAAATATTGTACTTTATATTTAATTTTATGAGAATAAAAAAAATAGTTTTGAAAAATAGTGTTTTTTTTTTATAATTTGGACTAGAAGGAGTATTAGTTAAGAATATTAATTTAATTCAGAGATTTGGACAAAACAATTTTAGCAATGTTTAATTTTAAAATTGTTCATGTGATTCGACAAACTTAGGGGTGTAAAGATCGGACAAAAATTGAATTTTTTATCCTCTACTAAACTACGATATAATTTTTCATTCTTACGCGACTTCTTTAAAATAACAAAATACTCCCTCCGTTCCATTATATAAGCACCCTTTTAAAAAAAGTCTGGTCCCAAAATATAAGCTCCTTTGCAAATTACTATGTGCAATTATTACTTTTTTCCCTACACATACCCCTAATTATTACACTAACTTGCATTGAAATGTGAAAAGTCAAATTAAATACACATAAAAACAAAGGACAATTTAGTAAAATTACACACAAATTAAACACAATAATTACATTAACTAATATTTCTTAATAAGCGTGATAATGGTCGAAGGGACTTATATAATGGGACGGAAGGAATAATATATTATCTATTAAACATTATACAAAATAAAATTTATTTAATACTTTAAATTTTACTGTATTGTTGTGTCTAGTACAAAAACAACAAGATAAAACGATATGTTAATATACCTTACTTTAACTTATATTTTAGGTTTGATTTCTACTAATACTAATTCAGTATGTTAGTCTATATAAAACAAAAAAATTGACGAGGTCACCACAAATAAGTGGTGGAATTAATATTCTCGAATTAATTAGTTCTTGGACTAAATACTAGCTTAAAAAAAATAGAGCTTTAACCGTTTACATTAAAATTACTACGGGTGCGTTTGATTCGCAAAGTATTAAGTACTGGACAGAACAGTACAAGACAGAACAAGATAGTACAGGACAAAATAAGATGGTACAGAACAGGACAAAATTATATCGAAGCAGATATAGGAAGATAATTTTTTCATATTTGAAATTAAAAAGGATATTTTTCGTATTTTTTATAGTTGTACTGTGGACAAAAAGTTGTCCTGTGGTTTAGTGAAGAACAATAATTCCTGATTTTGTCTTGTCCCTTGCTACTTATTTTGTCCAGTCCCATAACCAGTTTTTACATCAAACAAGGTACAAAAAGTTGTTCTGTCCAGTACTCTGTTTTTTAGCAGATCAAACGCACCCTACGAGTACTAATTACATTACATTTAATAAGTTGGTTTGCGTTGAACTATAAAATATTGACCGTCAGTTTAAAGACAGTAGTTCCTGACATGGAAACCGGTAAAATACACACGATTTTTCAAAAGCAATAAATTAGTTTTTAAAAAACCAAAATTGACACCACGTCTCACAAGTAACATATTCATTTGACCATTTTATATATTTTTTTTTGAATCAAACCATTTTATATATTTTTGTTAAATTCTAATGAGCCTTTTACCATTAGCCTATATAAAAAAGATACACTCTTTTGGTACAGCCTTTTTTTATTTCTATTTTATCCTCTTAAATTATTCTCATAACAACTAAATTTAAAGAAATTGTCAAAAAAAAAATTAAATTTGAAAAAAAACTCCCTATAACTACCTTATATTCCAATTCTTACAAAAAAAACCCTTTTATTCCAATTAAAAAAATGGTAATCATTTAAATTCTATTATATTATTATTACTATCATACACATAAAATCATAAAAAATATGTATCACACAAACAGGCAAGAAACGTGCTCGTTTGGCCCGCTAGTTATAATAATGTAAAGTGATTTATCAAAAAAAAATGTAAAGTGAATTTTATTTTTTTTGAAAGCTCGGTATCTGGCCTAAGGACCGACTAATTCGAGCAGACCAATTTCACCACCTACTTGCAAAGGATCTCATTTAAAGCCAAAGGACTATTAGAAAAGTGAAATATTAGTACTTACTTAAGATATAATTAGAAAAATAATTATATTTAAATAACATAATGTAAAGTGATATGTCGTTTTTTTAGGACTTAACACTAACGAGTTCAGAGATCTTTTTGAAAATAAAATGAAAGTAAAATATCAATTTGAGTTTTTTTAAAGTACAGAGATTAAAACTCAAGTGATATGTCATCAAAAAATGAGTTCAGAGACATTTTTTAAAGTAAAATGAAAGTACATGATCATTTTTATAAAAAAAATTAAAATATAAGGACTAAAACTCAAATGACTCCAAAATACAAAGACATTTTACAAATTTAAGCCAAGATTTAATCCACCAAAATTAGTTGTTTCATCTTTCTCATACTCTTCATAAAGGCAACAATTATGCTTCTTTTTTTTGTGGCTAAATTAGGCGCTTCTTCTATAGTGATGATCTTCTAATTCACATCAACATTTCTTTGCGGACTCTTCCGGGATTTGATTCCGTATGATGTACTCCATCTGTCTTAAAATATAAGGGGAAAAAAATATTTTTTTAAGGGAAAAAACGAAATATTTATCTTTCCTGAGCATTAATTTTATTTATTCTAATAAAATTAAATATAAATTGCATTTAATTTTTCTTATCTCTCCGTTTATCAATAAACAACAAACAATAAAAAAATTTCTGTCAAAAAAAAAACAAACAATAAAAAATGTTTTTACATCTTCCTAAACAGCTTATTTCAAAAACAATCTCACAAAATCATGTTTTAATTTCCTTAATAAATGTGATTTTTTTTTTATTTTCTCTTATAATTTAGAACGGAAAGAGTAGTCTTATAAAATCGAAATTAATTTGGTGATTTACTTTTTAAATAATTGATGTGTTTAATTTATAGCACCCATTATAGTTTGGACCAAGAATGTTTTTGTCACAACTTGTATCTATTTTTCACTCAATTATGTGTATTATTTACATATTTAATAAAGTTTTGTATTCATATTTATAATATTTTTTTTATAAACATATTTATAATATTATTGTCAGGTTAAAAAAACCACTAGCATAATATGAATTTTTAAGTGTTAAAAATTTCAAAAATTCATACTTTAAACCTTAAAAACAATGTGGAAAATCTAATAGAAGAGATGAGCAGTGTCTTATTGGAATGATGCACACTGTGATTGAACTTGAACCATTTTTACTGTCACTGGCAAAGAAATCAAAACCCATAACACTAACACAATGCAATCAAATCCATGCAAAACTCATAATCACCCAATGCATTTCACAAACCCATTTAGCCAACACCCTTTTGAGTTTCTACTCAAAATCTTCAAACTTTCACCATGCCCACCAACTGTTCGACAAAATGCCTCACAGAAATATTGTCACTTGGACAACGTTAATTTCGTCGCATATCAAATATGGGTCTGTCCGAAAAGCCTTCGAGATGTTCAATCATATGTGTGCATTGGATGAGAGACCCAACGAGCACACTTTCTCTGTTATGCTTCGAGCCTGTTCCAACCGTGAATTTTGGAATGTGGGTTTGCAGATTCATGGCTTGCTTGTTCGGTATGGCCTTGAGAGAGATAAATTTGCTGGGAGTAATCTTGTGTATATGTACTTCAAAGGTGGCAATAACATAAGGGATGCGTGGCATGTTTTTGATGAATTGTTGGAGAGAGATGTTGTTGCTTGGAATGTTATGATTTCTGGGTTTGCTCAAGTTGGTGACTTTTGCATGGTGCAAAAGTTGTTTTCTGAAATGTCGGAAGTACAAGGATTGAAACCTGATAATAGTACATTTGTTAGTTTAATCAAGTGTTGTTCTTTGCTGCAAGAGTTAAAGCAAATTCATGGGCTTTTGTATAAGTTTGGTGCTGAAGTTGATGTTGTGGTTGAGAGTGCTATGATTGACTTGTATGCTAAATGTGGGGATGTGAGTTCTTGCAGGAAGATTTTTGATTCCATGGAGGAGAAGGATAATTTTGTTTGGAGTTCAATGATTTCGGGCTATACCATGAATAATAGAGGAGAGGAAGCAGTGCAATTTTTCAAGGATATGTGTAGACAAAGAGTGAAACTTGATCAGCATGTGTTATCTAGTACTTTGAAAGCTTGTGTTGAAATAGAGGACATGAACACTGGCGTTCAAGTACATGGCCTAATGATAAAAAACGGGTATAGGAACAATTGTTTTGTAGCAAGTGTGTTGTTGACTCTCTATGCCAGTTTTGGTGAGCTAGGGGATGCGGAAAAGTTGTTTAGGAGGATCGACGATAAGGATATTGTAGCATGGAACTCTATGATCTTGGCTCGAGCTCAGCAAGCTCAGGGATCTGGTCGTTCTATGGAACTATTGCAAGAGCTTCGTCGAACAACCAGTTTGCAAATTAAAGGTGCCACTCTAGTTGCTGTTTTGAAGTCTTGTGTGAATGAATCAGATTTACATGCAGGTAGACAAACTCATTCACTTATAGTGAAATCAAGTGCGTGTCATCATACTTTGGTTGGCAATGCATTAGTCCACATGTACTCTGAGTGTAGGCAAATTGATGATGCATTTAAAGCTTTTGTTGACATTGTCTATAAAGATGATAGTTCTTGGAGTTCTATTATTGGAACTTACAAACAAAACGGAATGGAATCCAAAGCTTTAGAGTTATGCAAAGAGATGTTAGCTGCAGGAATCAATTTTACAAGTTATAGCCTTCCATTGTGTATTTCAGCTTGCTCACAACTTTCAGCTATATCTGAGGGTAAACAACTACATGTTTTTGCTGTCAAGTCCGGTTACAACCGCGATGTCTACGTTGGGAGTTCCATTATAGATATGTATGCAAAATGTGGGAACATGAAGGAGTCGGAGAAAGTTTTCGACGAACAATTAGAGCCAAATGAAGTAATTGTTAATGCCATGATCTGTGGATATGCACATCATGGAAAAGCACAAGAAGCCATAGAAGTATTCAGTAAGTTAGAGAAGAATAGTGTGGCTCCCAATCATGTAACTTTCTTAGCTTTGATGTCAGCTTGTAGCCATGCAGGGTATGTAGAAGAAACATTGCATTTCTTTACATTGATGATTGACAAATACAAGATTAAGCCGAAATCGGAGCATTATTCGTGCTTGGTTGATGCCTACGGTCGAGCAGGAAGGTTGGAGGAAGCTTACCAAATAGTGCAAAAGGATGGAAGTGAATCAGCATGGAGAACATTACTTAGTGCTTGTAGGAACCATAATAACACAAAAATTGGAGAAAAATCTGCAATGAAAATGATAGAATTGAATCCTAGTGATCATGCTCCATATATTCTTCTTTCAAACATTTACACTGGAGAGGGAAAATGGGAAGAAGCTGTTAAATGTAGGGAGAAAATGGCTAAGATTAGAGTGAAGAAAGATCCAGGAAGTAGTTGGTTGATTTGAAGTGAAGATCACTGACTCAATAAGGAGGATGTGTTTCTGATTTTTATCATTTGTTTATACATTTTTGCAGTTATGGTTCTGATCAGAAGTTCACAACATTCTTGTCCTACAATGTTGCTGAGTGACTCAAAAGATGCAATACAATAATTATTAACTGAACTATAGATGTAACATTAAATAAATCCGATCGTAAAAATTTGAGGAGTGTAACTTGTTACTGAACTATAGAATGGTGGTTTACTTGCAAAGATGGTGATGAAATTATTTCCCTATGAGTGCCATCATCTGTTTTCTGAGGAACATCTTAATTTATTTGCTGTATGAAAAGATCTCATAGTAGTAACAGTTTGTTCCATTGTATTAAATTTAGTATACCATATACAGTGGTCTCTAACTTTAAGCAATATGTAATTGTCAACCAAAAAAATTTGTAAGCAATACTTAAGTGTCACCCTTTGCAGATTAAGCTCCACATCAATTTAAAGGCACCATTTCATATTTTCATTCCAAGTGTTTCAACCAGTAAAGGTTCCACTTCTATTGCCTCCGGCTTACATGTTGACGGCAATATAGCCTAGCCTCGGACCTGTCATAAATGACCAAACTCCAGCCTGTTGATCCATTTGCAAAACAACCGGCATCCGCAAACATTTTGTTATCCTGTGGTATCCTGCATATGAGTGAGTTGTAGGGCTATGAGTTGAACTCAAGCTAACCGTGGCTCGGGCCTCCCCATCAGATCATCCACTATTGCAGTGGGCTCTAGTCCTTAATTGTGAGAGGCTTCTGATCATGAAGTCTGGTTGGTTTCGGAGCATGGCTCCGTGTTCGATCACAGTTCTTTATCTTTTTTTTTTGGTACGTCCACAGTTCTTTATCTGAATCATTGTTAACTTTAAATTTTCTCTGAAATGAAAACAAAAAAAAGTACTATCATCTATTATCAGTAAAAGGATGTCCATATCAATGTTACACAAATGATGAACACTTGAGCTATGAAACACTTAATTAGGGGATGTGCTGTGCCAGACCCACACTGCATACCAGAAAAACAATATCTACAAACTTAAGTTGATGGTTTACATCTCCTTCTATTTCTCCGTCTATGGACCCAAAATATTTAAACAGTGTAACTTGTGGTATGATATGATCTTCAACAAACAAACAAAATATGAATGAGAGTTAATATATTTCTATTAACTGTTACTAATATGCAAAAAATGATAGGATCTTTTACACCAAGTTTGAACTCCAAAACAAACTTACACAACTATTAGAACATATTATAAGTTAATTAACCTGGCGTAAACAGTACATCAATCCAAAGCAGAACTCTTCTAAGGTGAAAGTGTTCTTTAAAAACTAAAAAGCATGCAACTTGAAAATGGTTGAAGAAATTCATTAGCTTCTGTTAACTACCACTAAATATAAAATCAATTTACAAAACTATTTATGATATGGGAACATCACTACTCACTACATCTGCTTTTATTTTGTTACAAAATCTGGAAAGATTACTGACTAAAGAAGCATATATATTGGACACAAAGAAATCCAAAAGCGAGAGTTACAAAACAAGTTACAGCAGAAACATGATTTTAGTCCCACATCGATAACGCACAGGGAAACTTAAACGTTTATATACCGATAGTAGTCACGAAAGGACACGACCTTACTTGAACAGGATCTGTTCTATAGGATCGTACTACTGTATCCTTGAATTCTAAGGAGACAGGAACGAAAGTCTGGTGGATGAATCATGACCGTGTGATCAGAGCGTGATTAACGGTGATGTTTATCTGTATTGATTACGCCTCACTGTAGAGGATCGTTCTCAGCCAGTAACACTGACTGGGATGGTCACACGGTTGTGTCTGACAGACTCAAAAACCTTTTTTTTAAATCATTTTTGCAACAATTTTTCAAAAGTTTTTCCTCATACACAATACTTTGAAACTGTTTTATGACAAAAACACCCAGAAATAGAAGGAAAACAAGTTGATTTTTACCTTGTTGCTTCATAAAGATGACATGGAATGTTGTGTTCAATGTGGTTTGTTCAGTTTCCTTCTTCAGAATCTTAATAAGGAGATTCATCTCCACATCACAATGCAGTACAAATTTCCAGTGGAAAAATGAAACGTTTTGCTTCTTCTGTTTCTACTATATTTTTTTGGATTTGGTAAAGTGCTTTATTTGTGTTGGTGGAGTTGCCACATAACTAAGTTCAACAGTGATAATGGACTTCAACGTTGTGACACGTTTTGGACCATTATGCTGAAGCAAATGACTGATTTATTTACTTGGAAAAAAACAGGTCCTTAATTTGCTCTTATCTTCTTCCTAAATTGCTCAAAATTTATCTATAAGATGATTTTTGAGAGTGTACATCTTATAGAAAATATTTTTTGATAACATATAATTTATAAATATTATTTACTTTCGTCAAAAAAAAAAAAAAAATTATTTACTATGCGCTCTAAATTAAATACTAATGTTCATGTACATTTGTACTTTACAGTTAAAGTATAGTATTATTTAATCTAGAGTGCAAAGTAAATAACATTTGTACGGTAAAGTACAAATTTACAATGGATATTATTTGCTTTGACCGTTGATATTGATACAATACAACTAAAAGCTGTAGTCAAAAAGATCAAAACATTGAGGTGTTTGAGGCACAACAGAAAGTACATAACTAAGCTATAGTCAAAAAGATCAAAACATAACATTATTTAAGTGTTTGTGGCACAACAGAAAGTACATTTGATTCAGTCTAATAAGACAAATTCAAATTTTCCCAAAGTGTGTTTGTTTGTACTTTGTAGTTTGTACAACCTACAATGTTTCATGTCTTTATTTTGGATACTGTTGCAAAGAATTCAAACAAGTCATGACCTCATACAAAATATTGTACAAATAAATCATTTTCAAATATAAATTACAGATCAAGATATGGAAACTTTGAGCGCTATACTTCAGCCCCTCCTACCAACAGCTTTGAAACTTCCACAATTTCACATCTTCATGGAGTATCAATTAGTTCTACAAACGCTCTAAAGTGAATATAATATACAACTGCTCTGTACCCGCCTTGAGGGCCACTATTTTTCAGTTCACCCGAAAAGTAGGAACCGTAACCATTCACCTCCATAACTTATATCTTCAATTTGTCTGGGCATGTGCATATAATATACAACTTCCTTTTTCCAATATCTTAGGGTAGCATTCTCACTAGAAACACGCAAAGCAATTTAATTATGATTAGCTCTCCATAATTATCCCATTTTCATCATCATCTGCGGTATCTTCAGGGGATGTCGTCTTTGGAAAGAATTCTTCATTGGGGTACATTAGAGCAAATAACTGCAAGAATAACACCAACTAGCAGCATTAGCAACATTACTAACTATTGGTAATTAGCGCGATCACAACTTGTTTTTGGTCTTTACACGGTCATTATGTCGTAAATGCTTGAGTGCACAAATATTCTCAGACTTTTCATGGCAAACATTGCAAGCAACTTAACCAGCTACTTGATTTCTTGTTTCTCAATGCACTTCGAATGGCATGTTTTCATATACATGAGTATCGCAATACTCAAGACCAAACTCAAGACAACAAGCTTAAAAGACAGCATGTCTAGCTATTGATTAACAGTAACAGTTACTCATACATACATACAGTTAAGAGTTGACAGATGAATGATAAAGATATATACCATCTCAGTTGCGTCTAAAAGGTCATTGTAGTTTAGATTTCCGTCCGGTGTAGGAGTAGAACTGATAGCTTCAAATTTACTCTGAAATGGAAAAGGATGTCCAAGTCAATGTTACACATATCTGAATCGCATCTTTCCAGACAAAATTCTTAAAACACTGCCTAATAAAAATAAACATCATAAAATAAAGAAATATGAGAACAAGTCAGGACTAGAAGCACACCATAGTTAATTTTTGAATATAAAATGCACTCCAAAGCACAATAGGTTTTTTATCTTCACCGTCGCTTTGAACAATGGCCATACTTTCTGAGCTTCCAGATACAGGCAGTGTAAGAAGAGCATTCATTGATGCTTTTAGTAACTTCTTTCCTTCATCAGCATCATTGCACAAAGTGGAAAAATACAAAACAAAGCTGAGAAAAGAAAGAAAAAGAAAAAAGAAAAATGGTCAGTTTAAGCTGAAAAGTTCACTCAGCAAGGGAAATATAAGTGTATTACTAGGAATCGAATATGATTATATGAATATAGTAAGGGAAACAGGTAGATTTCTAAATGCCAATCATGGAGGAAACTGTTACTATCTCAAAGTCTATATACCTTTAATAAAAAACATAATAGGAATTCACAATTAAAGCAGAACAAAAACAAACAAACAAACAAAAATCTGAATGAGAGCTAAATATTTTTAAATGTTAGTTCTTGAGTTTACATTGACCATATCAATTTGGTTCACTCTCGTTGGCCAATTGGGTTTGTTGCAAACTTGCAATGATGAGATTGTTCATATTTTCTAGTTCATTTATTCATTTATGCTATAAGCTATAGGTTTGAGACTTAATACCACAACATTCATCTCCTTTTCAAATGGGTTGACATTGGGGTGTTAGATAATGTGGAGTTGAGTGCTAGGCTGCTCTGTTAGGTTCATTCGCTTCATTGGCCTGTTGGGTTCACTGCAATCTTGCAACAGAGTTTGGTTGTGTTTTTCAATCTGTGACTTCATACATGCTGTGAGCTATGGGGTTGAGACTAAATAGATGACATCATTTTGACATGGTGCTAACTTTTTGTAACATGAAGGACCAACTTGGTGGGAAAAGATAAAGGAAGGACTAATTGGACTAACTGGACGGAAACTTGAAATGAAGTTAAGGGACCACGGGAGTAATTTTACCTACTATATATTATGCAAAATAATATGTTTGAGACACTGCAATACTACAGGATTACAAGACTCTAACCTATACAAAATGATGAAACAAATTCTGACATATAAATACCAGATTTAAATGAGGGGAGAAAAGAAAATGGTAAAAAGACTAAAAAAAATAGGAGCATTTAAATTTTTAATCTAGTAAAATATCTTACGTGCCCGCAGGACAAACAGCGAGATTTGATCCTATCTGAAGAGCTCTGACTGATGTAACCTGATCAGGATATAGAGCTGGAAGGAAAGGAGAAAAAAGTTATTCTCTCTCATGTTTAATATGCCCCTGCTTAACAAAATAGGGAGATCAATCTATCTTACATCTAGGAGGATAGACCACAGAGCAATTTGAAACATCTGGCTTTATGGAACTCCTTGTGATGCATATTCCCCTAGCCACTGTTCCTTTAAGATCTTTCTGACTCAATATATGGAGAGTTTCACTTGAAAAATCATTAGGAGACAAAGACAGTGTTGACGGAATCGTGAAGGATGGGTCCAGGATTAGCTGCTGACTGTATAAATCCTGACCTGAAGCTAATCTAACACCTTTATACGACCCAGTCACCTGCAACATTAGTTTAAAAATGACTAAGATGAAATTGCTTTGCGCTAGGGGATATTCAACCTCATCACTTCTCAAAGAATACTATTATAATAACCACATCAAATAATTATCTATGTACCTTATCTATAAGCAGAGAAATAACCGGCATTCGGAGAACCTGATTGACAAACGTTTACGATGTAAATAAGCATACATGTTCAACAAACAACAACCAAAACTATGCAAGCAAGGAATTAGTTAATGTTATTTAGTTGGCCAACAAAATATCAGACAAAGATCAACATTGATATGAAAAGAACAGTAACAAATTAGTTCTTGCTAACACATGTCCGGATGTCCGTGGGGCACTTGTCACTTGTAAATGGATCCAAAATAGAAGTTAAGTTGAAAAGAACAATTTTTTAAATTTCAAGGAATTGGAAACACCATTTTAACCAAAAATCGTGACTTAGCTAAATTTAATAACTAATGAAGTATCCCCATCTAGCAACAATTGAATTTTATCCCTTTGATCATAACTAGATTCCTGACTTTCAGAAAGAAAAATCTAGGATATGCGAAGCATGGAAAAGTCCGTGAAAAACAGGATTGCTAAACCTTGTTTCCTTCCCTTAATAGAAATGAATAGAATATAAATATGCTAGATTTCAAATGAATGAAATTAAGCTATTTAGAAACTTGAAGAAACAGACTCATAAATCCTTTAAAACTTACATAAATGCAACCTTTGACAGCAGCACGACGACAAAAGGCTTGCGGTAGTTCTCCCTCACCATAAATAGGATACAGCAAAGCACCCGGTGCATTGGGATACCTAAAAGAACAGCATCAATAAATATCAATCGGGATCCCTACAATAAAAATTCAAGACAAAAGTAACACATGAATATGAACTCACCTTCCAACAGAAGAGCTGTATTGAGCTAAACGATCTATTCCATCTTTTGTTTTAAGTAAGTCTTTACAAACCTCGCCATTTTCTTGATCAAAATCTATCATAGCTATAGCGTACAAAAGAATCCTGTTCAAAAGAAAGAGGCCTTACCTTAGTGTATTGACTTAGGTCAGCAGGTTATGCATGCACTATAAACAGTTAAGCTTAACATACTTTATTCAAAAATACCAATGAAAGATGGCGTGATCAATTTAAATTTTTCATAGAAAAATACAATTCCCCGCTAGAATGTTTAAGCAAACAGAGTATAGAAACTGACCCACTACCAAACATCTCAAGATTCCAAATGTTTTATCCAATCATCATTTCACTTAGCGATGATCAATTCACTGGGGGGAATCAAAGGTGTCCAAAAGAGCCTCTCTTATTCCATTATACTTGGTGATTTGATTGTTATTTTCAAAACATAGCACAACAAATTATCACTCTTCTTTTCTCATTTCTAAAATGACAAAGAAACAGAAAACTTAAACCACAAATTTCAACATCTCCCTCTGTTTTTGTCCTGGCAATTGCTAAAATTTCAAAATGACTACTGCTAAGAGTAACACGGAATCGCAGAAACTACTATCTCCATAACATTACTAATAATCAAATAAAAAATCATTATCATCCATAAATCAAGGCATCAACAACTGTATATGAAGTTATGCATTCATCTCAAAACTAATACACATTACCATAAACATAAACACAATATGTTATATGCATACACCTTATTCTATAGTAATAATCAGATAGAACACATCAAAATTAAATATAAAGTAAATCAATTCTCACTAGGAAATGGAAACGGTAAATACGCTTTAATCTTCGGCGGCAAACCAATTTTAGCCAAAAAACTAACAAAAGAACTCTCCATATCTTCCTCCGAAATCTTCTCACCATCACCATCACTCAAATGCTGCTGAACAAGCTTGAAAAACTTCATCAACTGATTTTTCTCCTTAAGAGAAAGATTCTTATCTCTAAATATCGCTCCGCGAGAATCTGGAACATTCACTAAACCCTCACTCGCATTGTAAACTAGACTCGCATCGATTCCTTTGAACTCCAAATACTGAGACGCACCTGATTTCAATAACAGATCGATTGTTTTGTCCGCACTGAATAACGCTCTAGGTCCGCATAAATCGATAATGAACTTTCTCGAATTTTCGTGAAGAAACGTAGCTTCATCGACGGAATCGGAGGTAATGAACTCCACGTCGGAGAATATAGGTTGCTTGATGAGGTTTACGACTGCGTAATCGGAATCGGAATCGTTTGATGATGATGATTGTTCGGTGGTGATTGATTTGGGAAGTGAATTGAGGTGTGAGGTGAGATCATCGAGGGAGAGAGAAGCGAAGTGGCTGCCGTAGAAGGAGTTGGGATCGAGGTGGAGGATGGTTTTTCCGACGGCGGATGCGGCGGCGGCGATGACGGATTGGGAAAGGCCGGTTCCGACGATGATGAGATCGAAGTTGACTGGATCAATTGGTGGATACGATGAGGATTCTTCGGTTTCGGTCATGGCGGCGCGACGGCTGGTGGTGGTTATAATTATATTTACTGATAATAAAAAATATTTTGAGTTTAACAAGTTAACATAGTATATACTTTGGATATTGGAATTTGAATTTGAATTTGTTAAACTCAAAAATCTATATCTATATCTATACTATTATTATTAGCGGACTGGTACGTTTGTGTGATACGTATTTTTTATAATTTAATGTGTATGATAGTAATAATAATATAATGAAATTTAAATGGTTATCATTTTTAATTGAAATATAAGGTAGTTAGTTACATTGCTTTGTCATTTGGGATTGAGAAGTTTAGTTTTGGTCTTCTATTAGATTCATTTTATAGTTTTAAGTTTCTTGGTAATGAGCTAGAATATTTAAATAAAAATATTTAGTTTCTTTTGTTGTGGTTTATTGACAGGGGAATAAAAGATGCACTTGTGTTGAGAGTGAAGTTAATCACAAAAGTTAATTTCAAGTTGTCAGTCGGCTTTTCTACCTAATCGGGATACTAGATGGGGTGGTGGTACTAAATGAGATAATTGATTTGGCTATCCGTAGAAAGGATGAGTGTATGCTTTTCAAAGTTGATTTTGAACGTGCTTACGATACGGTTAGTTGGAATTTTTTAGATTGCATGATGATTAAAATGGGCTTCTCGGAAGGTTGGATAAAGTGGATGCGGACATGTGTATTTGATAGCTCGATGTCGATCTTGAATAATGGGAGTCCCACAATGGATTTCAAGGTAGGTAGAGGGCTTCGACAAGGAGACCCTTTATCCCCTTTCTTATTTTTAATTATTGTTGAAGGACTGGCGGGGATGATAAAGAGAGCGGTTTCTATTGGTAAATTTCATGGTTACCGAATCAATGATGCTATTCAATTTCAAATGCTTCAGTTTGCCGATGACACTATTTTGGTGGGGGAAGGTACGTGGGATAATCTTTGGACCATTAAGACTTTACTTCGAAGTTTTGAATTAGTGTCTGGATTGAAGATTAATTTTGTGAAGAGTAAGCTATATGGTTTGAATGTGGCGGATACTTTTTTGGCAGCAGGCTCTTCTTTCTTATCATGTCATTCTGATGTTGTGCCTTTTAAATTTTTGGGGATTCCAGTTGGGGCTAATCCATGCAGGAAAGCCACTTGAAAGCCGGTGGTGGAGGCTATGAATAAGAGATTAAGCACATGGAGCAGCAGGTTCTTGTCTTATGGTGGCCGACTTACGTTGATTAATTCGGTATTAACAAGCTTACCCCTATATTTTTTTTCATTTTTTAAAGCTCCTCGATGTATTTTACTAGAGTTAGAGAGGATTCAGCGGAACTTTATGTGGGGTGGTGGTAGCACAGGGAGAAAGTTGAGTTGGATTAAATGGAGTCTTATTTGCTCACCGAAAAATAAGGGTGGTTTAGAGGTCAAGAATTTGGAGCTTTTCAATTATTCTTTGTTAAGTAAATGGAAGTGGCGGTTTTTAACCGAGTCGGATTCCTTGTGGGCTGCTTTGTTACGTTTTCGATATGGTCATTTACCGACTCAACTGTTGCATGGTTATAGTTCGACTTCTTGTGCTAAGGGTTCGTTGTGGTGGAGGGATATTGTTGGGGCGGGTGGAGGAGTGTTGCCGGAATGGTTTATGCGTAATGTTAGATGTTGCATCGGGAAAGGTAACTCTATTGGGTTTTGGAAATTTAAATGGTTTGGTAATCAACCGTTTAAAGATCTTTTTCCCAATCTTTTTGTTAAAGAAGCTCTACCGGATGTGTTCATTGATCAGAGATTAGTTGTTGATGGTTCACGTTCATTTTGGAGTTGGCAATGGGATTCTCCTTTGAATGAGACCGAAGAACATCAATTATCTTGTCTCAAGGTTCTTTTAACTGAATTTTCTTTACAATCAGAGACTTCTGATACTTGGCCCTGGATACCTGATTCCAATGGTATGTTCACAGTCAAGTCATGTTATAATTCGGTATTAGATACTCGGCAGCATATGGAGTTGGAAACCGCTTTGTTGGATGCCATCAAGAATTTGTGAAAAAATGATGTTCCTTCTAAAGTTCTTTTTTTCGGTTGGTGGTTGTTATTAGACAGATTACCTACTATGAGAGATCTTAATCATCGCGGCATTTTGCTTAATTCCCATGACTTATCTTGTGTTCTTTGCTCGGATGGTATAGAAGACAGTAATCATCTTTTTTTCCTTTGTCCGTTTAGTAAAGAAGTGTGGCGCCGAGTTCTGGATTGGATTGGTAGAAGTATTTCCATTGAGGTTGTTGGGCGACATCATTGGACTCTGTTTGGCAATTTGTTTCAACGGAAAAAAAGGGGTAAAGTCACTCATTTATTTTGGCTAGCAACAACATGGAATGTGTGGAAGCTTCGAAATGATATCATTTTTTTTTGAACAAGCCAAAATGATATCATTTGTAAAGGAGGGTGTCCGAATGTGTCTGCTTTGTTGGAGGAAATTAATTTTTTTTCATGGTTATGGTTTAGTGGACGGTTTGCTAGACATTCTTGTATTCCGTTCTCGGATTGGTGTGTTGATCCTATGTATTTTTTGACCAATTCTTAGTTCCTCCATTGTAAGGGATTGAGTACCCCTTGTACTCCCTTATAATAAAATCTTTTGCTTATCAAAACATAAAACAAAAGTTAAAAAAAATTACACATTTTAAAAGTTGTAGTTTTTTATGGAGATTTTCGATAAATTCTACCTGTAATACCAAAAGGTACCATAAAGACAAGGGCTATTAGGGCACTAGCTCGGGCTTGGCCGAAATTTTTTGATATTTTTAGAGTTAATTTTAGGTAAAATTGATATTTTTAGAGATTAATTTATGACAAAATTGATTTTTTTGTTTAAAAGTGAAATTTTTCATTGTAAAACAAATAATTTGGTGTTTTAGGGGGTTAGTTTAGAGTAAAAATGAGATTTCTAAAGATTAATTTAAGGCAAAACTGAGATTATTTTTTTCAAAATTGAAATTTTTGTTTAAGTTTGAATTTTTGCCCGAGCTTTATAATTTTTCTGGCTCCGGCACTGCATAAAAGGAAGTCGTGAATCAAACCATTAATTCATCTTATCTTTGAAGTTTTTGCAAGTACTTAAATTAATTAAAAATATGAGACTTTTAAATGGTGAAAGCCTTCAGAATTAGAAGAAAGAGAGAAATTTTCTCATTGGGTGTTGGCAATTGGTGATGGACGTTGACATATATGAAATCTATAATCACTTGAAATTTTTAATGACTTACTTATTCGAAGTGGCGGTTAGACCCTATATTTTCATTATTAATATTATTATTATATTTGTTATCATATCTTTTTTTAATTATTATACATCATATATATAAAATAATTCTTTAATATTTATACCAGCTTATAAGACTTGTGCAACGCACAGTGAAAGTCTAGTTAATTACAAATTTTAATAAGTACTAGTTGGTTCACCTTAGATTTTTGGTGTTAAAAGTCAACGGAAGAGACTAACTTAACTAACGGAAACATAGTTAAAGGACAAAAAGAATAATTAAACCAAGATAAAGCTAAAGTAGAATTAATATTTTATAGAGTCATAAGTTGTTTGTTGGGGCAGAACTAAAACTGTGTTTGGACTCGATATGGCCGCATCTCACCCGATATTTTTTTTTCTTGAATGATAACTGTATAACATGCAGTAGTTTGAGGCTTAGTGTTTGTCCTTTGATTTTAATTTTATAGACGTGAATTTGACTCCTCATTCATACATTTTTTTTTCTCTTTTCCTCAACATATTGGTTTTTTTTGACAAAATTTAGGTGCATTTCTTTAGATATTGTTTACATGGTTTTGAACGTAAAATTCAATTTTTATGGTTATAACAAACTTGGAAAAAATCATAAATTTGAGAAAATAATAATTTGTTATGTTAAGAAACATATGAAAAGAAACTAACAAAACGCAACTAAATTTTGACATTTTTTATGATAAAACATATTCGCTCCGTCTCAGTTTATAAGCCAAAAAAAACAAATTTTGTTATCCAAAATTATAAGCAAAAAAAGAGGAAAAAATTGAAACAAAAAATAAACCAACTTCTATCATTTGTAAGATTTACTTTTACTTATTCATTTAAAATTAAATTTATTTTACTTTCGCTCCTTTTTCTCACAATCAATAATTAGTAAAAATAATTTTTACATCAGCCTATAAGGGCCTGTTTTGTTCAACTGAAGGGGAGGGGAGGTGAGGGGAGGTATTTTTAAAGAGGTGAAGTGACAGAAAATATAATTTATTATGTTAACAAAAGTACCCTCACTTTTTTATTCATAAATTATCCTTTGTTGAAATATAAAAAATTTAGGTTTTTATTTTTTTGACAACAAAAAAATTTAAGTTTTCTACTCATTAGATTTTTTTTTGGGTTATATATCCAATATAATTTAATTCTTATTTTGAGTTTATAAAGTTAAGGATAAAAAAGTAAATTAATTATTACCTCACCTCCCTCCTCTCGTTAAAAAGTTAAACCAAACATAAAAATTTAAAATATTCCCTCCCCTCCAAAAACCCCGAACAAAAAATGGCCTAAAACTTATTTAAAAAAAAAACACAAAAAAAAACATTTCAAATTATTATTTTGTTTTTAAAATATGTTTTACAGGCTAATGTAAAACCCTCGCATATACCAAAAAAAATAATGTAAAACTCTCGTTAAAATAATATTTTGCGACGGTTTGATTTTGAGGAGGTTATATTATGTTTGACTGGGTCTATGGGGTATTGCAAAATATCAACCATTACAGGGGGAGTTCTCAAAAAAATAAATACAAGGGCGTATTGCAAAATTTGAATATTTTATCGGGAGTATTGGCCTATTTACCCTTTCTTTTAGCATAAGAAAATAACAAAATTAATAAAAAAAAATTCATATTGTTAAAAATTAGCAAAAGAAACCATAGTCTTTAGCAATCCCCGGAAGGTCTAAAAGAAGAGGAGAATGATCTACAAGATCGACAGCTAATAACACAAGTAAACGACAGTTGCAGGCTGCAGACTCAACCCCCTTTTTTACTACTTTATAGCATGAACATAATTGAACCACATTTAGAACTTTGGTAGTTAAAGCCTGCATAATGATAAAAAAGAATTGTAAATAACATATTTCAAATTATTATGTTTTACTTCTTATCCAACAATAAATGCATTTATTAATTTTGCATTAACATATTCTTAATTAATACTACCTCCGTTCCTTTTAGTTGTCGTTTTAGAAAAAAATATTTGTTCCTTTTTACTTGTCGTTTTGACAATTTAAGTTATATTTTGCCTATTATACCCTCCTTCCTATTTTATTTTATTGACTAAATTGGGATAATATTTTTTGTTGAAACAATATAATCTTTTTATTGTATATAAATTTTGTTTGTTTTTAAATAAAATTTGTTACAATTTTTTTGTAAATAGATAATGTTTGTGAAAAAGTATGAATTTATTGGTGGATTAAAAATATGATATATATTTAAAAAAGGGCATGATTGGAAATTTAGGTGCAAAAATACACTCTCCTATTTTGGTCTTTTTTTTTCTAAAACGACAAGTAAAAAAGAACGGAGGTAGTACTACTAACCTGCATTGAAACATACAAAGTTAAATTTAATACACATACAAACAAAAAATAATTTAATAAAATTCATATACAGACTAGACAAATTAATTACACTACAAACTTTTTTTAATACAAAAGAAAGAAACATTCAAATGAACTTATAATAAGGGCCGGAGGGAGTAATATATACTCCCTCCGCCCCAAAATATAAGGAAAAAAAATAATCTCACTTATTAAGAAAATATTATCATGAGAATTTGAAATATGATTTCGTGGAGTTTTTCTTGAAATAAGTTGTATAGGAAAGTGTAAAACCATTTTGTATTTGATATTGTTTATTGATAAAAGCAAAGAGAAGGAAAATTAAATGCAATTTGCATTTAATTTTTTTTGGTACGTAATTAGCATTTAATTTTATGAAAATAAAGAAAAACACATTCTTAAAAATAATTTTTCCCTTATATTTTGGGAAAAAAAAAGTGATTTTGGGACGAAAAGAGTACATTATTAGCATGTTCTATGGTTAACAATTTTTTCTCCTTCAATCTCGCAAAACTTCATGGCTAATAAACGACATTTATCTTTCTTGCAAAACTTCTCGAAAAACTTCCAACTAATCTGATATGCTTCTTTATGATCTCGTCATCTTTGACGGTTGGTTTGTGCAGAGGAATTAATTTTGCTACTTTGCGCCGTCTCTCTTGCTGTTAGTAATCAGCAAGTTAAAACTAATCACTCAGCTTAGAATTTCTGAATTTTTTATTGGCTTAAATAATCTTTTGGTCCCTGTAAGTTCGCGTGTTTTTGGTTTTAATCCCTGTATGTTTATTTTTTTTTGAAATTAGTCTCTAAATGTTAAAATAATTTTGATTTTAGTCCCTAAAGCTGAAATCGGCAAGTTTCTTGCGGATTTGCCTTTGAATTTTACTGCAAATTATATTTCCTGCGAATTTTTCTTCAAATTTTTTTACGGATTTTACCTTAAGGGACTAAAACCAAAATTATTATAACTTTCAAAGATTAATTTCAAAAAAATAAAAATACTAAGACTAAAATCGAAAACATGCCAACTTACTGGGACTAAAACATCATTTAAGCCTTCTTTATTTGATCCTAAACTGTAGAATTTCTCTCTTCCTTTTCAATTAGGTGGCGGTTGCTCTCTCTTTCTCAACTTGTCAATTTCTGGAATTTCTTTCTTTTTACGTGCAAGAGATAACAAGTTTCTTTTTCTTATGACTAACTAAGCCAATAAAAATTCTAATTTTTTTCTTTTCTCATAGGTCTTATCTACATCCCACTATCCAAGCCCACTTCTATTTCTTTTTCTTAGAATATTTTATTTTCTTTACTAAATTATTTTACTTTAATCGTTTCACTAACTTTCACACCCCACATAACCAAAAATAATTTAAAACACACAACATAGAAATAGTTATAATAGTCCTCATGAACTTAACTCAATTGGTAAAAGAACATTGCACATTTGTGTAGGGACCGGGGTTCAAACCGGGTATGCCCACTTATTCACTTTTAATGGATGAATTTCTAGCCGCTAGACTACTTGACCAAAAAAAAAAATAGTTATAATAAAATAGAGTGAAATACCAAATCCCCCCTTGAATTTTCAAAATTTGTCAAAAACCCCCTTAAAATTTGAAAAATGGCAAATACACCCCTGAAATTATAAAATGTCAATCAAATTGCCCCCTGCTCTGTTTACTCCATCTATTTCTATGACATGGGTGTTAACTGCATACGTGGTACCTGCCAGCGTGGCACCACGTCACATGAGGGATGAATAATTGATCACGATACACGTTACAGGAGGGTAATTGACTAAAATTTGTAAAATCAACGGGTTAAATTTAGTGGTATTCTGGTCAATTAACCCATTACTTTTGCAAATTTTAGTCAATTATCCTCCTCTCATGTGACATGGTGCCACGTTGGTAGGTGCCACATATGGAGTTAACACCCATGTCATCAAAATAAATGAAGTAAAGGGAACAGGGGGCAATTTGATTGACATTTTACAATTTCAGGGTTGTATTTGTCATTTTTCAAATTTCAAAGGGGTATTTGCCAACTTTTGAAATTTCAAGGGTGAATTTGATATTTCACTCAATAAAATAAATCAAAAATCCTAAATTTTTTTTGACGCAATCAAAAATCCTAAATTAAAAACTAAAGGAAATGTAAAAGAAAATTCGGGGCGTTATAGTAACCAATAAAACCGATAGATAGAAACTATCAATTCAAGTGGTATGTTCGACAAGGTGGTGTCGTGACGGTTCTGGTACCGATGCAAATCACAATGACAAATGTTTTGAATTTGTTGCTTAATTCTCCACCATCATGATGGAACATCAAAGCCATCAATTTTTTTTAACACCTACTGTTCTTCCTCATGTTCACTAACAATAGTTTCCCCATTTGATCACAAATATAACCCATAAGTTCATTTAGTTTTAGTGTAGTACACTAGAACTCACTAAAAAAAGGTACTACTTTCAACCCTAGTACACTAGAACTCATTAAGTCCAATTTTTTTTTTTGCAAATTGGAAAAAATGAGGGCAAATTCATTTACTTTTCAGTAGTAACACTTCCTCATGTAAAAAATGAATTTGGAATAATTTCACCATACCCACATGTGCAAAGTGTTACTACTGAAAAGTACATAGCATCTAAGTGTTTGTATGTTCTTTGTTTGACCTCTGACAAGATATTAGAAGATCTACATTTAAATATTGTGTTTATCTTGAGGATAATTTTGTGTTTTGGTCTGCAAAACGACAACCAACTTTATCCCGCTCAAGTGTTGAAGCAGAGTATCGTGGCGGCGTTGTTAATGTTGTTGTTGAATCATGTTGGCTTCGAAACTTACTATTAGAACTCCAATGTCCGATCATGAAAGCCATTGTTGTTTACTGTGATGGTGTGAGTGTTTTTTACTTGTCTGGTAATCATATCCAACATTAACGCACAAAGCACGTTGAACTGGATATCCACTTTGTGCGTGAAATGGTTGCTAAAGGTGAAAATGTGAATGCGGAGCGTAATTGATACCTTTTTATCTGTCTAAGAAGTTTGACATGTAAAATTGAAACGAGAAGTTTGACAACATGATTAATAATGAACCAGCAGCCATGAAAGCGTTGGAAGCGTGTTTGTTGATAAATTTGGTCTCTTTTGTTAAACTTTCTCATGATCATTTAACACACCTTGCTCTCAGGATGTCTTTGACCGATATGTGAGCAAGTATCTCAGCTATCAAATCTATAGATACGTTGTTCGTTATTGTTGGCGAAGTTTTGGCGGAGGTGACAATGGTTCACATATAGTGTTAACTTTAATATATAAGAGTTTCAACCATTACTCGTAACAAAAATTAGCTAAATGATAACAATGACGTTGATTTTTTTTTTTTTTTTATAAATGATAAAGTTGTCTACATAAGTTAATAAAATCAAATTATATATCACAAATATCTCAAACATTTAATTTAACTTATCTGTGGATATTTATAAGCTAAATTGTATGTTTGATCCATTACATTTATTTTAGGTTTCAATATGATCTTTTATGTTTATAAGGTCTCGAATTAGTCTCTTACTTTTCTAATGTTACAATAAGTTAGTTTATTTAGTCAATTTTTCTTTTAAATTATCCATGTGGCTAAAGTTGCATGTGAGGACAAATTAGGGGGCGCCACGTGAAATTTTTAGACAAAATTAATTTAAAATTTCACGGAAATGACAAACTCATGCTCACATATGTAATGTAGAACAAATCCAAACATTTCATTCATACAAAAGTTGGCCCATCACAAAAACGAGCCCAAGTCAATATGCGTGACTACACATGTCAGTATTGCAGCTATTAACCATATCTACTATAAAACAAATCTAGAGATAGATCCTAAACTGAAAAACACATGAAACCCTAGATCTCCAACACAAAGCCTAATTTTGAATCGGCGGCAACATGTTCTCATCACAAACACCACAATCGTTAGGTTATCCTGTTGCAAAACCTTACGGCAGACAAGACATGACAACCACATATCTGCTAAGTTCAACACATTCAACGCTCATATCGATGACTCATCGAGAGGTAAAATATCACATGTCCCACCTTTCTTTGCTCTCGATAACCAACTTGTAATGCGATGTAATGTTTCTCTAGTGTTTGTTTGCATCTAAGCGTCATTTGTAATGTTTTTGCTCCATACAATGTTTCAAATTATCCTTAGAAATGAATAGTTTAGATCATAATTTTTTTAGAGAAATGAATAGTTCCATTTAGATGAATTAAAGATAATAATTAGCAAAAAGATACTAACGTATATATTTTTTTTTAATAACTTTTATGATTAACATTTTACAGGTACAAAATTTTCACGGCCATTTCCCAACGACTAGTCTCTATCAAGAATTCAATATGATACACAAAGTAGATTATTTTTTCTCAAGTGAATCTATTTCATACCCAACAGTCAGAAATCGAATATACCTACCAATCGATCAATGGTAAAATCATTTATGTTTATCTTTGTTTAATTTTAATTTACTTTTTACAAATAGAGAGGATCTGAAAAGTTTAGCACAACAACACATAATTTTGTGCAATAAATAAATTCTTCAAAAATCAAAAATATCATAAAACCGATTTTACCAGCGTAACCTTGAAGCAATCACTCCAATTTCGCGTGGGAGCGTGTATCAAAAGACCAAACAAATTCGTAAATTCCCAAATATTCAAAACCCAAAACAGTAATTTCCAACAAATATCACACGCACGAACCTCCCACGTGCACACTTCACAACTCTTTCAATCCTCAAACACTTCCACTTCTTCACAAAACCACACACAGAGAAAACACAAGTAGCGAATACCGCGAGATCACACGGATCGATGACGTGTCAAAAAATTTCACTATCCCGCTTAAACCCGTGCTTCAATTTTTATTTTCCCTCCTTATCCCTCTTTTCTTCACTATCAAAAACCACACCCACGCTCTCTCATTCTTCACATTTCAACTTTACTCTCCAAAACCCTTTCTCTTCTCCGTAACCGTTTTTCTCTCTTTTTCTCTCGTCGAACTTCAATCACCATGCCGAAAGCTATCTCCGATAACAAACCCGTCGATGACCGGTGAATCTCTTCTTCCGATTACTAGATTCAGTATCGTTTATCGTTTTTTCATTCGTTAGATCTAAGTTTTCTGATTATGCGTTTGATTTTGTTTGTTAGGTTGAAGCGCAAGGGTGCTGGAGTCGGAACTAAGCAGGCGAAGAAAGCTGCTAAGGATCCTAACAAGCCGAAGAGGCCTCCGAGTGCTTTCTTTGTTTTCATGTAAGAACTACGAATCGGTGCTGAAAATTTTTCGAATCTGATTTTGTTTTATATGTTTATAGTTTAATTGAATGAGTTTATTCCGGTGAAGTTCGATTCTGATTTTTGCTTTATTTTGTAATTTTTTAGGGCTGACTTTAGAGAGACGTTCAAGAAGGAGAATCCAAATAACAAATCTGTTGCTGTGGTGAGTTTTGTGATTAAGTGTTACTGTTTGATTTAATTTGAATTTTGAGGAATTTTGTGGAATTTTGAGCAATTGTGATTTTGATTTACGTTTGAGTTTTCTTATGTGATTTATTGTTGAATTTGAATTAGGTTGGGAAAGCTGGTGGAAAGGAATGGAAGGCGTTGTCTGCTGAAGTGAGTTATTTGATTCTGTTTCAATGAAGATAATTGATTCAAACGATATTTGATTTTTTGATTCTGATTCTGATATTGTTTTTGTGATTTGTGTAATTTAGGAGAAGGCTCCTTTCATTGCTAAGGCTGAGAAGAAGAAGGAAGAGTATGAGAAGGCTATGCGTGCTTACAATCTCGGCTTGGTATTGTTCTGCAACTTGGATTTTTTTTACTGTTCTGATATTATTAGTTATGTTGTTGATTGTTAATTTAATTGAAGAATTATTGATGTGTTAGGCTGGGGGGAAAAATCCTGAGGAAGAAGGATCTGACAAGTCCAAGTCCGAAGTGAATGATGAGGACGACGATGAAGATGATGTAAGACTCATCTAATTGATTGTTCTTTGTTAACTTTTGCAATATTGATTATTGTGTTGATTATTGATTTGATTGCTTTGTATATGTTCTTTCAGGATGAGGATGATGAGTAGAGATGCTGGTCTTGGAAGAAGATTAGGAGTAACTGTAATAGGATAATAATATTTTAATAGGCTATCACAGCTATTTGTTTACAAATAGGTCTTAATGTTTAGGTTTATATTAGTATTTGATCTTAATTTTAGGCTCAGCCTCATGATCTGTACTTAATCCATCTCTATTATTAATACAGCGAGTCTGTAACACAGTCTCAGTTTGCTATGATACATTTGTTTTCTTCTTTGGAATGCTACTGTGATGATCACTCTATTTTATAAGTTCGAAATGCCAATCCCTTCTCCCTATTGAATGTTGTATTTCACTGATGGTTAATTTAAAAATGATCTTTAATATGAAGCATTATTTGGGTCTGTTGGAGTGAACAAAGGGTCATGTAAATCAGAGTGTTATTTGGCATTAGTTACAAATTTGTAACAACTGATCATGTAGGTAACTATTAAGTCACTATCATGTAGGTAACTATTGAGTTACTGTGATGTAGGTAACTTTGTAACACACAACTATGCTGCATTAGAAATTTAGCAACTCAAATGATTTAACTATCTTAAATTTGCGGATTAGCAATTTAGTCGCTTAAATTGAACTCAATCAATTTTGTAATTTTTCCGAATGTAGCACTACAATTTTGGAGATTTTATGTTTGTTTGATGCCGCAAGAGACTATTTAAGTTGTTATGGAAGTCTTTCATTGGTTTTGGTAGACATTTAATTTCGTATTTGGTTTGAGGGACTAAATTGATTGATGTTTTTCAAATTAAGGGACTGTTTTGCTATTTTGTAAATTTGAGTAACTAAATTGTCTGACTTTACAATTTTGAGGATTGAAATGCTGATTTACTCCTTTAAGCACGAACAGAAAGAACTTGAAATATTTCTATACATGCTTGTAATTTATGCTGTGACATAAAATAATTTGGGTTAGATGCAGTCAAAATACCTTGTAGCCAGCCACTGCGATAGAGACCCAAGTGTGAGAGATATAGGAAGAGGGCTATTATTGTTATAAAGAATATAGTTAGGTTTTATGAGTTATGAGTTTTATGAGTAATTAGTGAGTGAGATACGGTGCTATGGATGTGAGGATTATGGAAGATTTTAGTTGGAACCTTTATGGTTAGGCAAAGAATGAGTGTTCTCTTTCTTTGAGGAGCTTAGCTCCAAGGATAGATATGAATTCATTTCCTTCTACATTTTATCTTTCATTTTACTATATTTTCCAATGTAAGAGCTTTTGCTCCATTTTCAGTACACATTATTTCATATACTTGCATTTCTGGGTTCCTAACACACTGCAGTTACTGCATCTAGACTGTTGAATTAAGATTGCACGGTTTCAATTTCAAATTTATATTTTTTGGTAACTTGCTTCGGTGAAGTTGAAATATGAACAATCTTGATCCAAGGACTGATATATATGTGCTGACTACTGCCACTTCATGTTATTTGGCAGCAGAGCAGACAATCTGGATCCTACTTGACATTGGTTTCCTGGCTATATTGTTTAGTTTTGTTAGAGCTTTGCTTATTTGATTAAATGGTGTTACTTAATGGTATTGGCAGCCAAGAGTCCCACAGATGCCCTAATGTTGGGAAGTATAAGTTGATGTCGCATCATTCGATTCACTGGCGTTGCCTGAATTGCATGTAAGGTTGCTTTTGCGTACTGATTTTCACCAATGTTTTGCTTACACAGTTTCTCAATTTTATATAAGATTGTTGTCGTAATTGTTGGATATTAGATTAATATTTTGTCTAATATAGGATCATCCTCGCGTACATTTAATTGCACATAAAAAATGTGGTACCGACATACTGCTCTTAAGTTGCTCCCTTGCATTTCTGAGTGTAAAGTTGTCATTCAGGATATACAGATATCGACACACTCAATGACTAGGATAGAGAAGACACTGATCTTTCATCATTGACGAAGTTCGTTAGATGGAGTTATACAGTTCATCATTCTTCCCTGCAGTTCTAAAAGTTTTGGAGTCAAATATCCCAATTTTGGCTTAAATTCCAGTTCCAAAGTCTGGAAGAGATATATACCTGCAGGAATTTCGCATACTTTCAAAGTCAACATTTTTCAAACATCTTGTTTCTTTCTTGACGTGAGCAACGATTTTTCTTTTCTTGATGATTTAAATAATCGAGATGAGACAAAATGTCAGGAGACCTGATATCCATAAATTTCATAGATCTATTGATGTTTTGACTTTTGAGGATATTGAAGCCACTATCTAGCTAATGGTTTTGCTTAACCTGTATATTACTAAGTTACTAACCTTGTCCAATTTGGCAGTTGGAAGGTTGAGGAATCATGCAGGGGCAACTTTGTTTACTTTGAGTGTTAGCAACAGAGATGCTGTTAGTGAACAAATACATTCAGTTTTGGAAGATCTTTTGATAAAGCATTAATGGTTGCAAAGTTTGTCTTCTGAACTCATGCTATGTGGAATTTTCTCTAAGTTCTAAATGCATTGCGATAGGGATCATCACCGTCTGTCACAAGTCATGACCATAGGCTAATACTTCAATTAGTGAATTAAAAGGAGAAAATCTCAATGCAATTTGTTTCTCATCTTTTGACTTTGTTATGCTTAAGAGTTGACATTTTCGTTTGCTATTGTATGTGTAAATATTCTTAGGTGGAAATAACTCTACCAGATAGTAATTATTTTTTCCAAAGAGTGAAAGTGAAGAGAAAATATGAACATAAGCTTATGATATTTTAATTTACAAATTCCAGAGCAAATGGCTTGTGTATGTCCTTGAATCAGTTGCTGGTCTTTATCAACTTCGTCGTTTATCTTTGTTCAGCATTTCTCAGCACCTGTTTTTCCCTTGATAAAAATGATTTTGCTGTATTTTGAATATCTGTAGTATGTAGCTCAAATACCCTGCCAAGTTATAAGAAAATATGTAAACAAAGTACATATTGGAATTTTCATCAGCCTTATTCTTGCATACATCGGCATGTGCCAAAGACACACCGCATCGTTTTTATGACTTTGTTAACATATAAGATACCTGTAATTTCCTGCAGCTTGCTTTCTGCCAATTTAGCAAAACTTGTTTCCTATAGTGCCAGATTTGTGATCAGTATTCATATTTTAGAAACAAACAAATACTAGTCTATTAAATCCATAGTTACTAAGTTGAAATATATCATTTTCATTCTGATTGAAAATCTCAAAATTGCAGTTATGGGTTGTATGTTGAAGCTTATTGATAATAGTCCTTAGGCAACACATTTAACGTGTAATGAGGCGCCATACTTGCGAATTGTTACATGGCAGAATGCAAGATAAGATTTATAAAGTTATACTGAATGGTGGATATGATAAATATATCCTTACATTGGACGAAGAAGAAAATCCATATTTCTTCTTAATTTGAAATATGGATCCGACAAGTCGAAGTCTGAAGTGAATGATGAGGATGACAGTGATGATGTAAGATTCATCTAATTGATTGTTCTTTGTTAATTTTTGCAATATTGATTATTGTGTTGATTATTGATTTTATTGCTTTGTTTATGTTCTTCAGGATGAGGATGATGAGTAGAGATGCTGGTGTCGGAAGAAGATTAGGAGTAACTGCTATAGGATAACAATTTTCTTAATAGGCTATTTCACAGCTATTTGTTTACAAATAGGTCTTAATGTTTAGGTTTATATCAGTATTTGATCTTAATTTTAGGCTCAGCCTCATGATCTGTACTTTTCGGGTAAAACTGAAAAATAGGGGCCCTCAAGGCAGGAACAAAGCAGTTGTTAATGATGAAATATTTTGTTAAGCATACAAATACTAATTAAGGTCTGTATATGCACTTGAGCGCGTTTGTAGAACGAACTGGAGCAGTCCATGAAGATGTGAAATTGCGGGAAGTTTCTATATCTTGACCTGTAATTTGTATTTGAAAATGATTTATTTGTACAATATTTTGCATGAGGTCATGACTTGTTTGAATCCGTTGCAACAATATCCAAAATTAAGACATGAAACATTGTAGGTTGTACTAAGTACAAACAAACAAACGCATTTGGGGGAAATTTGACTTTGTACTTTCTGTTGTGCCACAAACACCTCAATGTTTTGATCTTTTTGACTCTTTTTTTGGCTACAATGATCTTTTTGACTGTAGCACTCTTATTCACATAATCTTATTGAACTAGCTCCATCCTTCAACACACACTCCTTACTAGTTTTGAAGCATATTCACGACACGCATAGAGTCAACACACTACTCCACTCTTCGAAAACCCATCCTCCAAGCACCCCACATTGCAGCTACCATGATGCTACTAACTCCCAAACCTTTAGCAAAACCACCAAACCGCTCACTACCCCTTCCTATAATAATACCATCACATCTACCGTCACTCTCTTTCACCTCATCAGTATCGACCACAACTCACTCACCACTCGAAGGTATCCACCTAACTTTGATGCAAGACTCTAGATGAAACTTGCACTACCTGGCTTTTTACTCTTGTATTGTAGCCATTCCATAAACTTTGACATTTAACCAGGCTAGTATTTGGATTGCAAGGTCTTGTAAAATTGTCATCATGCTCTTCCTTGTTGTGCCAAGTCCATAAAGAATGACATGCTACGGCTCAATAACTTGGCCAATTATAACTGCCAATACAAAAAATCCCAATTTATAATGCAAAGAAAGTAACAGAAAACATGAATTGTAAGAAGATAAGGTGGTTTTGATGCAGAGAAAATAATTTCTCACAAACCCCAGAACGTTCATTCTCCTGTATCATGATTTATACGAATGTCACAACTAGACTTTGCAATTGCAAATAAAACATTCACTTGATAATAAGTTTATTTGATTAAGAAAATTCACTTTAAAATACCAAAGGACACTAAAGGCCCACATCGGCTAATGTCATAAAAGAAAATAAGCTGCTCACATATAAAATCACAGGGTCTCCACATTTAACATTCACGGAGCCGTGTAATGATCACATAGCGAACTATTCTTTCGCCTTTTACTAAAGAATACCGTGTGAGCGTTACAATTAACGGCATACGCTAGTTTTTGGAAGAGTCCTCAAAGAGGGCTCTGCAATTTTAGTTTAATATTTTTCATTAATTAATTCTTGTTTTTTCTTTTTGTGTGTTTTTATATTGTATCACATAAGTCTTTTAAATTTTTTTGTACTACATAAGTTCTAAGTTTTAAATTAAACATATAATACATATGTTTTTTTAAGTTATATTCATACTAAAAATTTAAAGGACTTATTTATTACAAAAATAACTTAAAAAAATTTATACAGTACAAATCAAAAACTTAAAAGATTCTTAGATGCATTTGTTCTAATTAAAAGTAATTAATTTCCAACATAAGAAAGTACTTATTTAACACTTGGGCAAGATTGAGAAACATAAACAATGGCAGGTGGTGGAAAATGCTTCCTAGTGACAGGTCCTCCTGTGAGTAATTAATTCCTCCTCCAATTTTTGCTATTCATTTCTGTTATTCCATCATCACATTTGATTGATTTTAGGGTGTGGGAAAAAGCACTCTTATCATGAGAGTATTTGAAACCCTCAAAACCTCCAAACCCAACCTCAAAGTTCAAGGTTTCTACACTCGTAAGCATCTCTTTCTTCTCTTCCTTCATCACTTCTCACCAATTCCATAACCATTCAATGGCTTGATTTGTTTGCAGGTGAAGTTAGAGTTGCTGGTGAGAGGGTTGGTTTTGAAGTTGTTACTCTTGATGGACGTACATGCCCACTTGCATCTTCCAATTTTTCAAGGTTCTGTTCTTCATTTTCTTGTTAAAGATACAAACTTTTTACGTTCTGCATTAGGAGCAGCAATATTGTGTGTTTTGTGGTGATAATGGTGCTTGTGGGTATGTTTTTTAGTTAATGTTTTAAAAACTGAACCAGACATTGAACCGATGAGACATTGTGGTTCAACCAATTTAAGCTGCTTGAACCGGGATGAAACAGTAATCAAACCGCTCAAATAACTAAACCGTAGATAGTGTCTGTTCACGGTTTAGTGGGTTTAGTAACTCAAATGATTTAAGTATCTTAAATTTGCGAATTAGCAATTTAGTCGCTTAAATTGAACTCGATCAATTTAGTAACAATCTTGATCCAATGATTGAGTTGTGCTGACTGTTGCCACTTCATGTTAATTGGCAGCAGAGCAGACAACCCGGATCCTACATGACATTGATTTCCTGGCTAGATTGTTTATTTTTTTAGAGCTTTGCTTATTTGATTAAATGGTGTTACTTAATGGTATTGACAGCCAAGAGTCACACAGATGGCCTAATGTTGGGAAGTATAAAGTTGATGTCGCATCATTCGAGTCACTGGCATTGCCTGAGTTGCAGGTAAGGTTGCTTTTGCGTACTGCTTGTCACCGATGTTTTGCTTACACATTTTTCTTAACTTTATATAAGGATATTTCCATAGTAGGTGGATACTAGATTAATATTTTGTGTAATATAGGACCATCCTCGCATACATTTAATTGCATATAAAAAATGTTGTACCAGCGTGCTGCTCTTAAGTTGCTCCCTTGCATTTCTGAGTCTAAATTTGTCATTCAGGATATACAAAGATATTGACACACTGGCACACTCAATAAATAGGTTAGAGATGACACTGATCTTTTCATCATTGACGAAGTTGGTAAGATGGAGTTATACAGTTCATCATTCTTCCCTGCTGTTCTAAAAGTTTTGGAGTCAAATATTTCAATTTTGGCTTCCATTCCAGTTCCAAAGTCTGGAAGAGATATACCTGCAGGTAAATTTCGCATACTTTCAAAGTCACCATTTTTCAAACATCTTGTTTCTTTCTTGACGTGAGCTATTTTTTTTTTCTTGATGATTTAAACAATGGTTTTGCACTTTTGCTGAACCTGTAAATTATTAACCTCTTCCATTTTGGCAGTTGCGAGGTTGAGGAATCATGCAGGAGCAACTTTGTTTACAATGAGTGTTAGCAACAGAGATGCTGTTAGAGAACAGATACATTCACTTCTGGAAGATTGTTTGATAAAGCATTAGTGATTGCAAAGTTTGTCTTCTGAACTCATGCTACGTGGAATTTTTTTAAAGTTTAAAATGCATTGCGATAGGGATCACACGAGTCATGAGTCACGACCATAGGCTAATAGCCTAATACTCCAATTAGTGAAATAAAAGGAGATAATCTCAATGCAATTTCCTTCTTACCTTTTAACTTTGTTATGCGTAAGAGTTGACATTTTAATTTACTACTGTGTATACACGTGTACATATATGCCTAGGTGGAAATAATTCTACCAAAATAATTATTCTCTCCAAAGAGTGAAAGTGAAGAGAAAATATGAGCATAAGCTTATTTATGATACTTTAATTTACAAATTCCAGAGAAAATGACTTGTGTATGTCCTTGAATCAGTTGCTGGTCTATATCAACTTCGTTTATCTTGTTCAGCATTTCTCAGCACCTGTTTTGCCCTTGATAAAAATGATTTTGCTGTATTTTGAATCTCTGTAGTATGTAGCTCAATACCCTGCCAAGTTATAAGAAAATATGTAAACAAATACATATTGGAATTTTATCATCCTTATTCTTCTTGCATACATTTGCATGTGCCAAAGACAACCACATAGTTTTGTGACTTTGTCAATGTATAAGATACCTGTAATTTCCTTATGTTTTCCTGCAGCTTGCTTTCTGCCAATTTAGCAATGCTTGTTTCCTATAGTTCCAGATTTGTGATTAGTATTCATATTTCAGAAACAAACAAATACTAGTCTATTAAATCCATAGTTACTATCGTTTTCATTCTGATTGAAAATCTCAAAATGGCAGTTACGGGTTGTAGGTTGAAGCTTATTGATAATAGTCCTTAGGCAACACATTTAACATGTATAGATGCGCTATACTTGCGAATTGTTACATGGCAGAATGCAAGACAGGCCTTATAAAGTTATGTGGAATGGAGGATATGATAAATATATACTTACATTGGACGAAGAAGAAAATCCATATTTCTTCTTAATTTGATTGACCGCACCGGCTTTCTCATCTTGTTGCTCTTCCATATCTGATGCTTTCTGGTTGTTGCCCTTCATCTCTTTCACTTTTCCTGTATATTGGATTCAATGAACTTCTTGTTTCTTAGGTCAAATATGAACATAAGAAACAATAATCAATCTGCATAAAATCGGATTCATTGTGACAAACCTTTTAGAGCCTGAAATTTGCCAGTCAATTTCTTCTTATTAAGAACTCCAAATATGCTTTCTTCTTTGCGTATTTCTCTGTGATTCTCCTGATCCTTGTCATCTATACAGGAGGAAAAGAGAACACTTCACATTAGTTGCCTTAAACTCAAGTATCTCTATGCATAAAATGAACTATAGTCTATATGGAGAGTCCAACTGAACTGCCTCAGGAAGCATATTGACACGTGACTGTAATTTAGTCATTCATTGACACAGCACAAATTTCTCCTTTTTGTTATACATATCTGAGGCAATGTTATACCTAAGTTTAATCCTTGCTGATTTTCATCCATTGTATTGTTGGCATCCGGTGGAAAATTTACATGCGAAAATATTGCCGAGAGTTCTTGTACACTTTCTTTAGGCTGTTCTTTTTCCACGAGAGGCGTATGCTTTTCTTTACTGCCAGTAAAATCTTTGATAACAGAGTTGAATATCCCCTACACACAGAAAGATTAAACACATTCTGTTACAAAAGTAATAGATATAGTTCGACGAGTTATTAACATGTTACTGTCAAGTGTCAACCTTCTTCTTTTCCGTAGGTATGATCGAGTTGGAAACAAGCTCTTCCTGTGATAGCATTCTTTCCTTCCTGTAGATGCAGCCAACAGAGTCCAAAAGCCTGCAGTGAAGTCAAACAATATGTAATGGGACTACTAATCTACCATATCAGTATGTGTAGGAGATTGATAACAAGATTCACAGTTCCATTCTTTAACCATATATACCTGAAAATATTCCTCTGGGCCAACAATGAGAAAATAAAAATTTCCTGGTCACCATTTACCTGTAAAGTGGCATCGAGTTAATTTGGTATCATAAATATCAGAAGCTTGTTATCCCAATGAAAGATACAATCGTACCAAAACAAGGTCTCCTGTGGATGAACAACATATCTGGCTGTCGGAAAATGATTTCGGTTTCGGAGGTAAATAAGTAAAACCTCTAATTGAAGTCTTCACTATCGAAGATAGTTCTGGTAAAGACCTAGATCATTAAAGAAAAAAACCACTGTCATGAAATTAATAGAATGTGAGACTATTAAGAAGGATTTAGGAAACATGAGGCTTTATGAATATGCGAGAGAAGACTTCTCTCTAGATATAACGGTGTCCACAGCCGCTGCACCGTTCAGCAGCTGTAGAGGATTCGTTTCCGTGCAGACATGAGAAAGAAGCAGCACCTTAATTCTACTTTTCCGGTGGTGAAAAGTAGTACGAGACCAATATCAGAAGCGCTGTGAAATGTCGATGCCCAACAACAGGAAGAAGGATGGAACTTCTTTTTGTAAACCACCTTTTTGATTCCCTAAAAGAAGAGACAATAACTGCAAGCATTAGTTAATCTTCTGGTTATTTATATCTCAAATAAGGATAGAAATAAAGAACACCATACCTGTAGAGCATGCTCAAATGAATAGATATATAAAGCCTTCTCAGAACACAACAAAATGTACACTTTCTTTGTTGCATCTTCAATATGACTCACTTCTTTCAAATCTAATCTATCTTTTGTAAATGATCTTGTAATTGGTTCACATTGTCCATCTGTATAATATAATAACATAATACAAATAAACTATAGTCCTTCACTGCTATTAAATATAGTTTTCACATTTGAATCCTAAACAGAATAAGCATTCACAGATCATTGTAACTTATATCAACGTGTTTAAACCATTGAATCATTGATCACTGTGTCAACTGTCAACTATGCAAACACTTACCCAACACCTTCATAAATAGAGCTTTAGATGGCTTCTTAGGATGAACAGTTTCAGTGCTCAGTGTATTTCCAGTTTCACTATCCAGTGCCAAAACCGACGAGTCTTTGGTTCCCACTGCTAAGATGTTTTTCAAAAAACCATATAAACTGTATGTTATGAACTGCAGAGAGATGATACCGGTAGAAATATCACTTGCAATATGTTTCTGATATAGCAGAGATGGACCATCTATGTTGATAACTGAAACCTGTGACAAATATGTAGATAACTTCACACATTAGTATTGTACATCAAATTTTGTTTCCTTGGAACAATGAGCTAAATACTCATGTGGAAATTTTTTGTTTAAAAATGCTAGAAAAGTATCTCACATTTCCTTGATCAGAACCAACAGCAAGATTCCCTGAGCTATGATCTACATTTAGACATGTTACAGCACCAATAGTCTTCACAAGTTTCACACTCTGGATAACATGATCAACCCCTTTCTTTGTACCTCCTACAAAATAGAAATGGAAATTTACGTCACTATAATCTGAAGTGTGAACTCAGCTAGTTGTCCGATAACTGATTAAACATGTAAACTAAGTAACATGCTATACAGTATACATAATAACATAAAATACCTGTAAGAGACATGAAGCTGTTGTAGGCGTATGGTTCGGGTTTGAATCTGAATATACGAACCTGTACATCATGTTCATGTCATGCATACTATAAAATAATAATCAAGGGCGACGATAATTCACAAATAAAAGGAAAAATATCAATTTCATTCATTCATAGTTTAATTAACCTCACCATTCCACTCTGATCACCAGAAACAAGGAGAGGAATGTTGATGTCAAAATATAATTCTGTCAAGGGTACACCACTTAAAGAATGATCATTTTCACTCTGCATTAAGATGAATGAAAGAATAATCATGAGTGAATAAAAAGTTCATGTTCTTGGACTTAAATACATAGGAAATATAATAGCTACTATTGATAATAGTACTGATATATTACCTGTTGCTTTAATTGCAAAACTGGGATGAAAAAGGGACATGATGCATCCCAAAATGTAATAGCTCCATTATGGTGTCCAGTTATATACAAGTTTTTAATGTTTGAAAATCCAGAGAAGTTAGCAGAACTCAGGTTAATCCCATCTTTGTGATTTGTTTCAATGGGAATAAGCTGTGGATAATTTTTTAGTATTTGACTGTAATACTGTGATCAAAAAGAAAAAATGAAAGTCAAATGACTAATATATTGAAGAATCGTATTTTCAATAATAATAATAAAAATAAAAGAAGAATTTAATTTATATGCACGGTGAGTACGTAAAACATCTTTGATACTATCAATCAATCATAATCGTCAAACCATTAAAATCGTTTGACTTATCATAACTACTTCTAAAGTCACACATATAACTAAAGTATAAACTTTGTACACTACCATGTATTAAAATTGAACTTATGAAAGAATATAGTTCATTAAGAGAATAGTTTCACAACCCTATTACCTCATCTTGAGAATAAAATCCATTGTTTGTGTTGGAGATGAATTTTGCTATGGTGATGCTTGAATCAACAAGTGGTAACCTCACAATAACTTCCTTTGGCAGTGAGGGAGTTGATTTAGATTGATATTGCAATAGATATCTTTCAATCACACTATCATCATACATATATACATGGCCTGATTTTCCAAGCAAAATCAAAGAATTTTGTTTATGCTTGCTTTGCTCATTTGTGGTTGATGTGATCTCCATGTCAACACATAATTCAGACAAATTAAGTCCTAACTTAATTGTGCGAGTTTCGGTATGTTCATTCAACAACACTACCTGATTCATACAATCATATCAGAAAACATTAAGGAGATGTTTCAGTTGGCTTATTTGAGTTTATCTACTGACATAAACACCTATGAGACTGTTTGAGAGCTATGAAGCACGGATACTCCTCAAATTACGCGTGTTTGACACCGACACTTACAATTACATTATTTTATCAAATTTTTATCCGTGTCGACGTGTCAGTGTCGTGTCCGGTGTCCGTGCTTCATAGTTTGAGAGTTATTTTCAGCTTATTTCTATAAACTCAGGATTGCTTATGAAAACGGCTTATAGCTTACTTGCATTGAGTGAGAAGCTCCCATGACATATAGTCTACTAGCCTTTCCTTCAGCATATATCCATTTTACTGATACTATACAAGTTTTATCTAATTTATATCCTAAGTTAAATTTAAACATAGGGATGTTTTTGCTGCTATAATCAGATGTTATGCCGTTTCCTGTGATTAGAGAAGGGATGCTCCAAATGAAGAGTTCCCCATTGTTGTACCCTACAACCACCTTGCTTCCAAAAGGACACACCCAACATGCACATGACACTTTCTTTGTGTCATTATTATGAAGTTGATTTGACACATTTCCACTAGTTCTGAAAATGCATATGCTTTCTTGAATATCCCATAGTATTATTTGACCATTTCTAAAGATTATGAGAACTCTGCATTGAACACATTAGAAAAAATAAGTTTGACACTTTTTTCTAGTAAATCTAACTTTGTTTCGGAGTATAGTCAACCAAGTTTGACCATTAAAGTACTTCCTCTGGTCACTATTATAAGCAAATTTGATATTTTTTGTACGTTAAATAACTGATGTATCTGATCTATAAATATAATCTATATCTATATTATAGAACAAATACATAATTTTTTAAATGGACCTAAAAAGCCTAATTTTCTTATGATAGTGACCGGACGAAGTATAGCAATGTCTTAAAGGAAAGCGGGGTTTGTAAAAATTAGTAGTATCACCTCTTAGTTTCGGCTGCTGGTTGAGGCAAGATGTGTGTCACAGCAGTATCATCAAATACTTCTGTTGAATTCCCTAGAAGATTATCAAGGAACTTAGATGACAATAATCTATATTCAAGAGAACCAATGGTGTATATGCTAAAAAAAAATTGATTTGTAACTAGTGAATGGAAAAGGACCAAAACATGTAGCTCATCATCTCACCAAAAGAAGCTAAGAAGGGTATAGTGTAATTCATCTGTACCACATGCCAATCTCGATCAAGCTTGAAAACTGAAATATTACCACTGGAAACTCCAATGTACCTGCCAATGTTGATACATGTTCATAAGCTTTAGTACTCCTTCAAAATGTGATTTCTCAATAGACGAAAATCATTCTGGTCTTTAAATGTGTGAGACACTGTCACAATGTCTCTGAATGTATCAAAATTACAAAGTCATACCTAAACGTATAACTTTGTCCGTCAATTTGGTTCTCAAATGTGTTCAGGACTAGAGTAACAACATCTAACACATTTATAGACCAAAATAACTGTTTACTCTTTCTAAATATCTTATTTCGAAAAAGGTGTATTACTTACATATAGAGGCTGTGTTGAATGACTGCAAAGGAAGTGATTTCTTCTTTAACAACATACATATCACACAACACTTTCTTGTCTATGTTCCAAACCTAAAATGTTAAATGTAATACTTTAAATAAATATTAACAAGGAGATTATTAAAAATGAAATGCAATAGAAACTTTGGAGTGTATACTTGCCTCAATATGATTATTTGAAGTGACATTTATAAGAATTCCTTGATTTTGGATGAACTGTGCATGAACATTAATCACCATAGTATATTGTTAGTAGACAAACATATATAATTTATATCATAAGAAACACATTTTTCACAACATGAAAAAAATGAGACATTTGAAAAGGACAAAAATATATAACCTGTAAAAACTTGCTAGGCACTGGCTTATTAGATTCAAGTATGGCTTGAGCATTATCTTTACCAAATAATTTAATCCTCCCATCACTTCAAAATAAATCAAAAAAATCTCATAAAAAATCAATTTCAAGAAAATACTATAAGTTCAAGAAAATTGGTTAGTGTGTACATATAACAAAATTGACAAGTGTTATAGAAATGGATATATATACTTGGTAGATAGAGCCAAGATGTTGTGAATATTGTCATAGGTAAATTTTGTACCACATGATGGTACTCCATGATGAAATATCAGCCGTGGATCTACATCACTTGCTTTTAATCCATCTGATGATGAATTTCCACCAAGCTGCAAAGTAAAAATAAAGTGGGAATATTTTAGTTGAAGTCAAAACACTCACAAGTCAAATAACTTATTTTTTTTTTAGCTAATTACTCAATTTTTTCTAAAGTCTACTATTTTTTACAAATTATAACTTCAAATATTTAGATATGTTATCCTACAAGATATTACTGACCACCCCAGTCATCATATCCATGCAAGGGGTTGGGAATGAATGACCCATAAAACGTACCCATTGCTATATTAATATTATGGTGTATTTTATTTTTACCTCAAAATAATACTGTAGGTACTTCGTCATAACAAGTTATGATTGATCTTATCAAAATAATAACTATTGATTTTATCACTTAAAACATCCAAATCTTAAAATGTAATGTTGGAAATCATGTTCGGTTGCTCTAAGAAAATTAATCTTGAATAATGAATTGGATATATTTTTTTGGGTACAAAATTGGATATAATTTATATCTAACATAACAATTATTATCTTTTTGATATAATATATCTTTCATATTTTGTTTTGACATTGATCTTTCATATAGTTATTGACTTGTATGTTTATATTGTTATATATATATACACAAAATAAATCATTCATAGCATAAGATATGTGCCATAAAAGAGAATTACAAAAAAAAATACAAGTCGGAAAAATATACTATTGTCTCTAAAGTAACACCGATATGATCAAGATACAAATAAATCCTAAAAAACATTATATAACTCAAACAAAGGTTTGAGAATTCCAATGATAATTGAAAAGGTCAATATTAATCTATAAGAAAATGAAATTATTAATATTAAACTAATAAGATGAACATGCAAGCAATTAAGTAGAAATATATATGTACTGTTTGATATATCAAAATTAAAAAGGTGAAAGCAAAAATCGACATTGACTTAATTACCTTCTTTATAGAAGCTTTCTCCACGAGTTTCTTGACGAACATGATGAAGAAAATAGAGAGAAAGTGCACAAACTCAAATGTGCTTTGTGATGATCGAAAACATACAAATTATTTTTTTAGTGTTTAATTCTCTTTCTCCCAAGAATTTTTAGACAAAGACAAATGAAACAATAGTTTTTTTTTTGGTACAAAAGTTTCAATTTGTTTTAACTTTTTTGTTGTTCTATTTTAATTAGTATAATAGTGCCGTACGTTCAAAAAAAAAATTAGTATTATTTGGTAATACTATAATTGATTTCTAAAATATTTTTATACAACATTTCTAGAATATGTTGACCGTGTATATTTCTAGAAAATTACTCCCTCCGTCCCATTATATAAGCACCTTTACAATTTTTGTATTTCAATGCAACTTAGTAGTAATAATTAGGGGTATGTGTAAGCAAAAAAGTAATAAATGTACCTAGTAAATTGTAAAGGAGCTTATATTTTGGGACTAAACTTTTGTAGTAAAAGTGCTTATATAATGGGATAGATGGAGTAATTCTTTAAAACATACATAGACTACGTTAAGGCTAAAATCAAAATAATAAAATATTACAAACTATTATATCAAAATTAAATATTATAAACTAACTTTTTTTCGACTTCATATAATAAACTAACTTAAAAAAAGAAAATAATAATAAAATTCATATGAGTTGGTAGTGGTGAAGACTTGAGATTTTCAAGTATATATTTTCTCTTATATCATACATGAATCCTCCCGACGCCACTTCATGTTTAGTTTGAACAAAATTCAGGTAAAACCTACTTAAAATTTTACTTAATATCTAAATACTTATAATTTAAACTTGGAAGAGAGAGATGGGGAGAAAAAGGATTTAGTATCTACTGTTGTTTTCTCTACCGTCCTCTCTACAATATTTTATGTATCTATCTCTTTTATCACATCATTCTCTCTCATCTTTATTTTTTATTTTAAATTTCTCTCTTCTCACTCACATAAACACAAGGCATCACTGCCGGACAAGAGGTGATCCATTTCAAGAGAAAAATAAGAGTGGAGATAAATGATTTGAAAATTATATAGTACTAACTTTAGGAATAGTTAATTTTTTTATAACTAAATGGTGCTAAGGGTATGTAACACATCAATTTTCTAATATATAGGGATCAAATTCTTTCACTCTTTGCGACTCAAGTGCTTATTATTTTGCCTTTTTATTGTTTTGTGGCTGCAAACAGGTTTGGTAGCAGCATCCTTGCTTTGTCAGTGACAAGTTTTTGGTACATAGATATAGGCATGGTAAGAAAACTCAAACATGTGGGTACCCGAATGCTCCGTCCCAATTTTGATGGGGAAAATTCGAGTTGACTGGGTTTAGGTTTTCCCCGATTTTTTAACATGGGTATGGGGCAGGTAACGAGAATATTGATACCCACCCCGAACTCGTCCCCGAACCTGCCCCGTTGATATTAAAATTATATTTTATATTTTCTAAATTAGAAATTTTTATACAAATTCTTAAATTTCATTCGTATATTTATTTTTATATATAACTTTAGTATTAAACGAGTCATTTTATCTATTTTATATTTTGATTAAAAACTTAGTTTTGCGTTGTTGACTTTTTTTAAATTAAAAAAACAAAAATGCAACACGATTTTATGTAGAGGTGAGATGAAACGGGGATACCCGAAGCCCGTTGGGGTTACCCGAACCCCGTTAGGTAAGGGTTTGGGGTTTCAATTTTTATCCCCGATAGAAATGGGGACGGGTTTGGAGATACCCGAACTTTATGGGTTTGAGTTTGGAGAAAGCAAAATCTGTCCCCGCCCCGCCCCATTGCCATGCCTACATAGATAAGATGGTAAGTCCACCATAAACTCACATACGCAAAGTGGAGTGATTATGGATCGAACCTTAGGCATGAACGTCCGGACTAGTAATTTGGCATCTATTTAACTATGTTAGATTAACATTTTTGTTTTTTTTATTGAAAAATCATGTAATATGTTTAAATTATCTCTGCTGCATTGTCTTTTAAAGCAAACAATTGTTTTGTTAGCTTTTTGGTGTTTGGATATGTTTTTAATACAAGTTCATTTGACCTTTGCAAAAGAGAGAAAACTCAACTTTTTCAGTCTTTGTATCGCAGTCTCTTTAAGTGAAATAAAGCTTCAATGAATGCTTACTATTCTAGCTTTGAGATCTTGAAGTAAACTAAAATGATTTTAAACATATGAAATTGAAGAAGAAAGATTAAACATTTCATTTTCAAAGAGGTATATGTGGATGAGTGATTAGGGGAAGATTGTGACAAGCAGTGCTTTTCATGAGTTAAGTGAGTGGGTGTGTAACTAAAGTCCCACATCGATCAAATGCATAAACAAAACTAAGCTGCTAACATATATAATGAAAGAACCTCTACTTCATATAGTCACGGAGCCGTGTGATGATCACATAGCGAACTATTCTTTCGCCTTTTACTAAAGAATACCGTGTGAGCGTCACAATTAGCGGCATACGCTAGTTTTTGGAAGAGTCCTCAAAGAGGGCTCTGCAATTGTAGTTCAATATTTTCCTCAGCGTGCTTTTAATTTAGTTAGTTATACACTAATGGATAACGATAGTCTTGATTAATTTGGAACCCAAACCACACACTATATGCATTAAAGCAACTGCACATCGATAGTTCTGAAGCTTAATTATGGCATCCATAGAGTCAACACGCAACTCCACTCGTCGAAAACTCATCCTCGACACACTTTATAGGCCCTTCAAAGCACCCCACATTGCAGCTCCCATGACGCTACATACTCCCAAACGTTTAGCAAAACCACCACGCCACTCACTACACCTATCTCTAATAATACCACCACATCTACTGCGATTCTCCTTTGTCCCATTAGTATCGACCACAACCCACTCACCATTCGGCGGTATCCACCTAACTAGATGCAGGACTCTAGTTGAAAGTTGCACTACCTGGTTTACTCATTCAGCCATTCCAGAATCTGACATTTTTAATCAACCTAGTATTTGAATCAGCAAGGAGTGAAACCCAAAAAAGAAGAAAAAAATTTATGCTCTCTAATCAAAGACAATTTGTGTTTTCACATTAGATATCTATAGGTATCAATTACTGAACTTAGACTGTGACCAACACCAAATAAATCCCAGTTTATAATGCAAAGAAAGTAACAAAAAATATGAATTGTGAGAAGATGAAGGCAATTTTAGTTAATTAAAAGATGAAGGTGGTTTTGATGCAGAGAAAATAATTTCTCACAAACGAACCAACCAGATTTTAAGAGAGTTCATTTTAAATTACCAAAGGACACTAAAGGCCCACATCGGCTAATGCATAAAAGAAAATAAGCTGCTCACATATAAAATGAAAGGGCCTCTACCTTTTACATTCACGGAGCCGTGTAATGATCACATAGCGAACTATTCTTTCGCCTTTTACTAAAGAATACCGTGTGAGCGTTACAATTAGCGGCATACGCTAGTTTTTGGAAGAGCCCTCAAAAAGAGGGCTCTGCAATTTTAGTTCAAAACTTTTCATTAATGCTTGACGATGTTATCCATGTGCTTCATGTTGAGAAACTTGAGTTGGGCAGTTGTAACAGAAGTTCACAAATTGAAACCACTATGAGGATGCTTGGTATTTTGACCAAGGTGAGATTGAAGTTCTTCAAACAAATGATTAATGTTCGATTTCCAATTATTGTATTTAGAAAAAATTTGGCCGAAAAAGAATAATCTACCTAAAATGTTTAATAGGGTTCTCCAACATAAATTAATCACTATTAAACTGCGGAATCTTTGTACTTACAACATTAATAATAAAGCATGTTTGTTTTTGTGTGAAATACACGTAGCATTATTTTGTCGAAACAATGGGAGATTTCATTCCAATAAAAAATTAAAAAAATTCAAAGAGTTAAAAGGGAAGAAAAAACATGTCCACAAACTATAACTCAATTGACATAAAATGCTGAAATTTCTAGAAGAACACCTATGACTGCCGTTCAAATCTTAATCACTCTACTTTGTGTGTATGAGTTTTCAACGATTTAATATTTCGTCTAAGCAAAAAATAAAAAAAGAAGAAAAAACCCACAAGAATGAAATGGGCCACAAGCCCAATTGTATGGGCCTAATTTAGCAACCAGCATAAGGAATCTTATTAGACCTACAAATGGGCCAGGGTAAGGACCTAACAACAATGTAACACTGTCCCTAAAATGGCACTAACTAGTAACAAGACTCACCAACCAACTCCTACGAAAGACCCCAAAAACATAAGAAAAAGGCATGTCCCTCTTAACATCAAAAAGGAGGCTATAGTTGTTATGGAGCCACGTGACTTTGGTTAAAGTTATCCAAAAATTAGAATAAACTCTCAATGAATACACTATGGTCCCCAATTGAAAAATCAAAATCATTTCTAGTGATGGAATCATTACTTTCATCGATGTCATGTTATTATCTATCTAGATTTTTATTTATTTCATTAGGTTCTCATTCTCATGCACATGATGAACAAACAAAGCAATGTTATCAACATAATTAAGATGATAAAGGGACCCTTTACAACTTATGTTCTATCGGCACCATTATATCCTATGAGTTGTAAGAGATTTAACTTCCTTTTATTTTGCCTTTTTTCATATGGGAGCCACCACCATGCCCTTCCTTTAGGAATCTACACTATTTTATTGGATTTTTAGCATATATACTCAACTACATTGATATCAATGTTAAAAGAAGTCTCACGAGTCGTAAGATGACATGAATATATCTTTATAGTGAAGATAATTTTTATCTTACAAATAAATTTTATAAAGAGATGATTGATGATTGTCTCTGTTAATAAACCTATTTTTTTTACTACATTATATATACGACGAAGTTCTAATTTTTATGTGTGACATATAAGATGAGTCTCTTTCTCTCACAATTGAATTTTTTTATACACAAGTATTAGAGGTCAAACTCCTAACTACCTACTTAAGAGGTCCTTAAATTCTTTATCATTTAAACTTATTCATGTTTATTTTTATTTATATCATCTAAAACTTTTATTAATACATGCAAGTATTTTATTTATTTCTTAGCTTTTTTGTTGTTGTTATCCTCCTGTTCTTAAGTAAAAACGTTTCGATAATTCAAAATTCGACTATGAGATAAGTATAATCTTAAATAAAACTCATTAAAAACATACTAAAGTTCGAACTTCATTTTTTATACATTATATATAATGTCCCTGCCAATTAAACTAATTTTACGGGACTGTTATTTTCTTATGACAAATTAAACAAGATAAGAAAAAGTAGATAAATAGATACATGCATATGAATGTTTGTCTTTCCGCTAGTTTAGAAAGTATACACTAGTGTAACAATAATTGAGGTAAGCTCTATTAAATTCAAATACGAATATTTATTTGATTTTTGTGGTAACATGATATAATTATTTGGATATATTCAGTGATATATATAAGCATTTTTTCTAAAGTGATATAATCATTTTGACTACTACCTTACAAATAAAATAAAGATACATATTTTAGTTTAAATTTTGCCTAACATGTTTAACTTATATACTCTTCAAAAAATGTAAAAGAAGTCTATTCCAAGACTTTTTGTATATTGGCCCTCCCCATGTGAGAGCAACGAGTTGCTGTAGCCAACTTTTTAATCTTGGACTTCGTCATCAAATATCTCCTTAATTAGAACGCTAAAATTAAATATCTAACTGCGATTCAAGTTATTTTAGATTACTAAAATCTTAGAAATTAAAAAGTGAAAAAAAAAACTACAGTTTCAAGTTATCTATTTTATTTTAACGAAAAGTACTTATAGCATGCATGTTATTGATTTAAATATGTTTTATATACTATATATGGAATGTACAGTAGTAAACAAGATTACAAATAACATGATTAACTTCAACACAATTTTTGGATGATTTTAGAATTTTCAATGATCTAGTTTTCATCATCAAGTTAATCTGATTCGAAGTGAATTTTGACAACAATTGATTTCAATCTCTTCCTAAATCCAATTGCAGTAATCAAACTGCGATCCTCTACCAAGTCCAATATTAATATCAATGATCACCAAACCTCAGTAAATTTCAATGATCGATCTATTTAAGTGGCATAACTCCCCTAATCTTATAGTTATCTTTATATTGATTGAACAATTACTAAATGACATAATTTCTCCTAAATAGAATTATTATCAAATCAAATAAAAGAAAGTCACGCTTATCAAAAAAAAAATAAAAAAAAAATAAAAGAAAGTCATAGGTATACACTATACATAGATAGTACTAGTACATACTCCTATATAGTATAAAAAATAAATATAGACCGACAGGTACAGTTAGTTAGAATTGTAAAGAGTATGCTAAAGTCAAAGAAACAATTAATTATTCATTTATTATGTATGTATTGAATGAATGAATGTGTAGAATAGAAGAATGCATAGTAAACGTGTGTTGTGAATGAAAAGAGAAAAGAAGAGGACAAAGAGAAGAAGGCAAAGGGAATGTGATGTATTGCCAAATGCACTGCAAAAATCCACTGCCACCAACTCTTAGCTGTTAATTGCTTGCATTAACTAATCAATATTCAAATTAATTCTATCATCACAGCATCTTATGTCAGTTATAAACTGTCTTTTAACAACTGCACGGCATCATTCCTCCTAATAAAATAAAATTTTATCAATGTAAGTCTAGTTCAATTTATAAGAACATCATATGATAATATAGAGATTGATGTTTGAATCATCATTTATCTTAAATAAAATTTAAGTCTCAATCAAGATAAAATAAATATCATGGTGATGCTTCAGTGTGTATAACTCAGTTAGTAAAGACGTTCTAACATATACGTACATAAGTTAAATTTAAATATGAGATTGTTTACATATTTATTTTAAAAGACAAAATTTTGATCATTAGACTATTCGCAAAAAATAAATAATTTAAGTCATGCTAACGAGTGTGTTAAGAGTATTAGTTAATATATTATAAAGTGGATTATTCGAGAAGTTTTAATTAGATGTCAATGAATTAATTAATAATTTTGATCATTAGATGTCGTATTGTGTGGAGACTTGTTTTATTAATAATAATATATTTGCTGTTCAAAAAAAAATGTCGATGTATCTCTTTAAACTTCAAAAATAAGTATTTCTTTCACGAGCCAAAAATAAATATTTATACGCAACCTTACTTATTTTCTCAAATAGCTAAAAATTATTATAAGCTAAGTAATTAATCCATAAATCTTAGTTCAACCGAAAATTACTGTTATTGTAAAAAATCAATATTAATTCATCATGTGAATATGTGATAAATGATGTTCTCAACATATTTTTCGACGAAGATTAATCGTATTATCGTAATGAAAAATGAAAGGACAAATTTAAGAGACTAGGTAGTGCATGTCATGTGGGCAACTATGATTTTTTTAGCCAATTCAACACCATAGACACCACTGGCTGCAAATTTTTCACACACACACAAAAAAAAAAAAAATTACAATTCACAAACAGAATGATTAACTAATAAAGAAAACAACACAGTCAGAGAAAAACAGAACATAAATGTCTTGTTTTCCTTAACCTCGTAGCTTGTTTTTCCTCTGTCATAATCCATTAATTATTATTACTATAATTATTATTCATAAAGTCTTCATTTTTTTGGTTTTCTTCCTCATTATTACACACAATTTCAGTTTCATAATTTTCCTACTTTTTTCTTCGACCCATATCCATATTTTCACCAAGTTTGAAACTTTTCTACTTTTCAACAACACCCACATAACTATTATCTCAATCACAATGCTTCATTGATTTGCAGCTCAAGCTTCCAAAATTCTCAATTTTCTCACCAGTTACTTAATTACTGTGGTATATGCTGATTTTTTCTCTGTTTGAATCATTCTGTGTTTTTGTTATCTTCATAAAGAAGCTATAAATTTGTTGCAGTTAATGTAATTGTAATCAAATTGTTGTTAAAGTTCAAGTGTTCAATTTTATGCATTTCTTCAGAAATTTGATGTTTGGTTTCTACAATTGCCTTTTCATGATGGAATTCTGAGGATGAAACTGATTTAAGTTGTTGGAATGAATGATTATTGAATTAACATGAAAACTGATTTTGCATGAATACTTAATTGTTAATTTTTTGCTAATTTTTTTATACATAGATAAAATTGTTATGCAATTAGCCTATAAGGTAACAAATTAGTCCATCTATAAAGGAATCTTAGATGCATAAATGAATTTTTATTATCTTGTAATTTTTTGATGAAAATTCTCAATTCAGATAAATATTTTGATATTTTTATCAAACTTCAAGAAAGGTGTTAATGTTATGGTTTTAAAATTTTGTTATAGACTAGTGAATTTTGTTTAACTGATACATGAATAACTTGTGGCATTGTAGAGTGTAAATTACAAAGGGATATTATTTTACAAAAGTTAGAATCGGCGAAATTCTAACGGCGTGATACATGGGAGGTGAAATTGATGATATGAGAGTCTTTTGGTAGACTGTATGGGAGGCTTATTACACTTTTTTGAATTCAATCAAGGGAGGATGGCCAAGAAAGTCCATGCTCACAAGAGACATCATGTTGGTAAGTTATGTTTTATGTATTGAAGAAAAAAAATGAAAACTTTACTCAAGCTAAGATGAAATAGTCTAATTGAAAAAAGTGATTAGTTTGTTACAACTTTATGAATATCTTGCTGAAATTCAGGTTTTTTTTTTCCGTATTTTCATCGGTAGTCACGAGTTTTTGACAGTTTCTTTTTCTCTCTTCCCATCCTTATATACTTTGCTTGATTGGTTTTACTTTTAGTATGTTTTTTATGATTTTGTAATTATGTTGTTCTGCGCAGATTTTGAAACTCCTCGAAATAGTCTAGATCTGCAAGCAGAAACATCTCAGAAGTATGGTCCCCAAGGAGAATTACCGGTAAGATTCTCGTTATATATTTTGTTAAGAGTCCGAAAACATCATCATGTTGTGGTATTATGTTTCTCTACTCTCATTGTTGAATTGAATTGTATTCTGATGTGAATTTTCAGCACTATTATCAAGTAGACGAAGACTGGCCTGAAAATAATCGATATTCAAACGGAGGTTCAATGAAAAAGCTGATTAATGAAGAGCTGTCAACACGATCAAGCACCAGGCAAAATGCACCGAGCCTTGTGGCAAGGTTGATGGGGATAGATGTGATGCCGGTAGACACTAAATATGTTGCTCCATCGGATAAAAAAATTAGTGAAAATATTGGGAAGAAGTTTTCAAACAAGGGAACAAATGGAAGGAGTTCAGTTAGTTTGGAATGTTCAAACTTGAATTCTTCTAGGCATGTTGAATTCAATTCATTTCACGAAGTCGTAGATGAGGACAAAGATGATGGATGGGGACGGAGTTTTGGAGAACCAAGGCGACGAGAACATCCACAGGAAGAAGAACTTCAGAAATTCAAGAAAGAGTTTGAAGCATATCAAGCAACAAGGTTTCAAGAATGTTCAAAGTTCGCTGAAATCGGTAGTATTTCTAACCGATTGATTTTCCAAGAGAACCTGAACAACAAGGAAAAGGTTGCAGTTGCACATAATACAAGTATGCAAAGGAAAGTTTTTCCTTCAAAGAGCAGAACTCTAAGTAGAGACTTTGAAGATTCCTTAATGATGAAATCTTATAACAGATTAGACACATCTTCTCCGACCCGAATAGTTATCTTGAAGCCTGGTCCTGATAGCATATTTAATCATGAAGATAATTGGACTAATTCATCAGAAACTTTAGCAGGGAGACATAGCATAGAAGATTTTCTCGAGGAGGTGAAAGAGCGTTTGAAATGTGAACTCCAAGGAAAAACTGTCGGAAAAGGTTTTGCGGTTCGAGGAAATGAAATTGAGACACTACACAATAAAAAACCATCGGATCCTAAACTTATCGCTCGTCAAATAGTAAAGCAAGTCAAAGAAAATGTGACTAGAGATTCCGACTCGAATTCAGTCTGCTCAGAATCAACAAGATCATACAAAGATGAAGTGCAGTTCAACGAACCGAGTATCCCCGAATTTATCAGTAGAGATTCAAGGAGTTACTTGTCAGAGAAGCTAACAAACGTTGTAAAAAGTGAAAGACATGATGATTCCGGGGGGAATTCAAGATCAAATGCATTTGAGAATCATAGAGTTAGACTCAAGAAGACAGAAGATGTTTTGAAAAGTGCAAATGATTGGGAAATATCGAAAGAAGAAACAGATATACAAACAGGATCTTTCAGGCATGAACAATACAAGAAAATATTCTTCCACAAGGAGCTGTTGTCCCCGAGGAACCTTGTAAGATCATTTTCTGCTCCTGTATCAAGATCAGGAACATCATTTGGAAAGCTTCTTCTAGAGGACCGGCACATTTTAACCGGTGCTCATATTCGGAGGAAGCTTGAAGCTGTTGAAACTATTTCTGTTGATGTTAAAAAACAGAAAAAAGAGAGGTTTAATAATATTAAAGAAAAAGTCTCGAATTTTAGATACAGTTTTGCTCTAAGAGGGAGGATTTTTGGCAAGAGGGTTCAATCAATGGTAGAATCACCTGGCAATGAATACCGTCCGACAATGAGAGATATAACAAGTGGTCCAACAGTGCTTATGAACTGTAGCGGCGAGAGACATGTAAGTTCATCATATATGTATACCATTATTCACCATGATGATGACTTATATTTCATACATAATTGTTGTATAAGAAAATCGTTTTATTTTCTGCTATATGCTGTTTAGGATAATTACACCGAGGTACCTCCTAGTCCTGCATCTGTGTGCAGCAGTGTTCATGAAGACTTTTGGAGGCGAACCGAATATATAAGTCCAATATCAACTCCCGACTTGTCCTCAAGAGATGATACTGTTATGCCACAAGTTTTCAGAGACATTAGCTCTGGTTTAAATGGTATGATACGATACAATTCTTCAAGTTTAATGCATTAAGCAACGATAACATAGTTTTGATTCAGAAAAAGGCAGTTAATGTTATTTTCATCGTGTTTTTACTTCAGTGCAGTGTGAATATCTTTTCAACAAATAATCTTTTTTCAAACTCTTTCTAATAGATATCTTTGCTTGTTGATTTGACAGAGCTAAGAAGACAACTCAATCAACTTGATTCTGATGATGTTGAGGACTTCACTATGAAACAAGAACCTTCCGAGTCTGAATTGGTGCAATTAAATGATCCAGCAGAATCTTACATAAGAGATTTACTTGTTGCTTCTGGTCTATACTTTGGTTCTTGGGATAAACCTTTAAGAGGGGGCACATATGCGAAATCTATCGGAAATTCAGTTTTTGAAGAAGTGGAAGAGTCTCATAAGATATTAATCAAGGAGAATGATGAAAGTTTTGTCAAGGATCATAAGCTAGACCACAAGATTTTGCTCGATTTGTTAAACGAGTCACTTTCGGTTATTCTTGGACCACCTTTGACAGTGTCTAGATTCAAAAGGAAATTATGCAACTCTTCCATGGTTTCACCGCCGCAAGGAAAGGAACTTTTGAAGCTAGTATGGGACAATGTCCGCATTTCGTTGTATCCTTCATCTGATATATCGCATTGTTCAGTTGATACTTTGGTCGCTCAACACTTGAGTTCAATTCCTTGGTCAGGAATAATCAACGATGAAATCAATATATTGGAAAGGGAGATAGAATGTCGTATAACTAATGATCTTGTTGAAGAACTCACAAAGGATTTGCTCTGAGATGTAGTGATGAGAAGTAACATTTTACATAATAAAAAGTTCAACACATTGGATTATATAGCAGCCTAATTGATATAGTTTTGTTGATGGAGTGTTTGCATGAATATGTGTATATATAAAGGATTGTGTGTGAGTGTTTTAGATAGTGTACATGAGTGAAGTGAATAATTAGGTTATTTTTTTCAAACCAGCAAATTTATTGATGTTTATATTTGTTAAGTTAATTTTTTCTAACTTATGCAAATGAGTTTTAACTGTTATACTCTTATGAATGTTCTCTTTTATAAAACTTGCACAATTTGGAGAGTGGATTTAGTGCATTCTTAGAAGCTAAGCCATTCACTTCTCCAGAGTGTACTGTCATTATGTAGATTATGAAGCACAAACACTTCTCGAATTAGGCGTGTTCCGGAGACATACATGGTGTTCGACACCAACACGATACAGACACTTATAATTATATTGAATTGTCATTTTTTCAAACTATTATCGGTGTCGACGTGTCAGTGTCGTGTTTGCTCTGTTTCTATGCTTCATAGCTTAACAGTAAACAAACATTTTATTTGTTAAAAACTAATAGCAGACAGAAGTAAACTGTATCATTCCATTCCTATTATCTCAATGTATATTTATGGCAAGCACAGTCCATAAAGCCCAGTGCTATGTAGTTTAAGATAGTAAATAGAAAATAGAAACAAATAAGTAAAATTAAAAATAGTAAATAGAAACAAATAAGTAAAATTAAAAAAAATCTGCCCCCATGCAGGATCGAACTACAGACCTTCAGTTTACAAGACTGACGCTCTACCACTGAGCTATAGGGGCAGATATGTTTATATGATTTTTTGTATATATTAAATAATTTACTTCATGATTAATATGTCTCATAAATTTCTATACATGTTTACTTCTATTTTTGACAGTTCACGTTTACATCTTTAACAATTTAAAATTAGTAAAAACAAAAGTACAAACTTTTCCACATTTGAGGTCGTATGTTCAATCCTTAACTACGTTGTAAACCAAAAAATTAATATATATGTTGGAAAATTTTCTTTAAATAGAATGCTTAAATAGTGTCCCAGGGCACTAGTTAACAAGACCTTTATTCCTAATGTTTTTTTTTGGTTACAATATTCCTAATGTTTACACTTATTTTTTATTTTAGTTTTGATAATTATACTTATTTTTTTCCTCAACCAAATGTTTATACTAAATGTGTAATATATTGTATCTTTTTTTATAAGCATATAGTATAATATATCTTAATCATGTCCGTAATAAAAAATAAATAGATCTTAATCATGTCCATAATAAAATTAAGTGTGTCTACCAAGTACCAACTAGGAATAACACAAATAGATGGACCTTCTGCAGCTTCATAATCACCTCTGAAATCAATTGTGCTATATAGTGATGTTTACATATTTGTGTTTGTGTTATATTAGCACCAAACAAAATTGTATATTGATTATTGATTAATTGTGTATATGCATTCTAAATCAATCCATTAATATCATGTAAGTATTTCATTATTTCTAACTCTGGCATTGATGCTGTACACTCAGAAAAGAATGATTTGGCAGTGGAGCATCATTTTTCAACAACTGGTTTCTTCTGATCTGAATTCTCAACTCCTTGTAGCAGAACTTAAACGCTGTGCTGCACGTTCAATAGACACTTTATGTCTTTGTAATCCATGCCACTTGTTACTTGAGCTCTCATTCATCAGTCCAAGCTTGGGTAATTGATTATGCAGTGCCTCCAAGTTGACTAGAGGAACAGTGGTTGGTCGCCCATGAGCACACTGCACAGTGAATCGCTCTATTCGTCATCAAAACTGCCTTCCGAAATGCACAAACATGAAAAACATATTAAATTTACCTGGAAACAGAGTGATGTATGCTTTAGCTCTTCAACTAGAAGGGAACATTCTGATGGTAGCAATGAATCCCCAAACATAATTGCACCTTCAGAAAAAAAAAATTATAAAATTAAAGGAAACTGCAATATGTGGATGAACACATTTCCGAAAATGGGAATTTTCGCATTTGTTATTCATAAAATAAAAGAATGATTCCTTGCAAGTTCTGAAATTAGGGAGACATTTGCCATGAGTAATGCAAGTTTGTTTGATTGCTATAATCAACATGGCTCTGTAGATCATTATGTCCATGCTAACATCATTGAAAAAATGATCCTTACAAGTAAATCAAGGCTTTCCAAATTCCTGAGTGTAAGTGGTTGGGGCACATACCTCTGCATGCTTTTGAATTTAGGAGTCGTACAACAGAGGGTGGCATTGTTGATGATCCATCAGTATCAGCTAGCTGAAGGTAAAAATAATGTTAGTTAAGAATACAGAAGATGCGCCCGATCATTAAACAATGATAACTTGGAGGTAAGAAGAAGGGTTTAGTCAAGATTTTTGTAACCTGCTGAAGAAACTCTAAAAGATCAACATCGTTTAAATTGACGCCTAAAATATATGGTACCTACAAGTAAATAATTAACATCAGTAATATGAAAAGCGAAAGCATTTCACAGCACGTATATATTTAAAAGAAAGTTGTCAATAATGAACACAATTGTTTTTTAGGATAGTATATTTATTCAAGCAAACAAAAACTGAAGGCAGTTAAAAAGATAGAGTGCTGACCGCAACAAGAGTGATGGTCATTTGTTGTCTGTTGAGCATATCCAAATTCCTGCCAAGTTTAAAACAATCAAAGAAGTCAACAAATTGAACGATTTTGGCATCAGATTTTCTATTATTTAATTTGAGCCTGAGTAATAGTTTCCTAAGTAAAATCTTATGAGATTTTGAACTGCATCCCATGAATGCCTAAGTTATGGAAATCACAGAATCTTGATTCATTACAGAGAATCAGAGATAATCAAAGACTCTGCTATCTTAAGACTATTTCAAACTCCATGAGACAACCAGTGAGGTGTACCTTCTAAAGGTTTCAGAATTTTGAGTGTGAATGTTACAGATCCATCCCCAATCTTTAATCTGTTCACTGTAACTATGAAGTAGTTGATAACCAATCTCTGGTAGTACCTGTATGAAGCATATTTCTAACAGTTAAAGAAATTCAAGACTCAAAAAACATGTCACACTTGATATTTACATTCAATCCTGCAAAGCATAATTGCATATGATATGATGCGTACCAGCTCCTGTTCAGCATCTAGATAGGTTATTGCTTTTGCTTCTCCAGATAATACCTAAATATTCAACTAGTTTGGTGAGTCACACAGGAGAAATATGTATGTCATATTAAATGCCAACAGTTTACCTTTTGACGCAAGTCTTCCAGTCTGATTCTTTCGTCTCCAGCATGCTGTGAAAAAATAAAAATTACTACTACAATGTTAACACATCCAACTTTCCTAAAGGGGGATTCTCCGTTCACACTAGTCGGGAGAAAATACATGATGTATGTCTGTGTAAGCACTTAGCATGCATTTCTTAAGGTTCTTAAAGTAATGATCTAAGCCATACTGGGAAGTCCAGGAGGAGAGGAAGAAGATACAACCCAACGGGTCTATATGGTAGAGGCAAGGGGTATTTGAGGAAAGATGATGCGGATGTGTGCCAGGGGTAGATAAAACAAATTGCGGGTTGTGCTTTGAGTCACAGTGCAAGTTGAATTGTATTAGACAGATGCAACAAAAAGACTAACCAGGAGAGCTTAGCTGCATGGGTCATTCAGATAATTAACTTGTAAATATCCGTTATGTTATGTCCTTGTAACATATCCTTAAACCCTACGCATGTCAACTAGGAGAGAAATTCAACCATAATGTAATGATGTTCAACAACCGACCTGATCAATAACAGCAAGGGTTCTGCCAGCCACGATTGGAATGAATTTCTTATCCACCTGATGGAGAACTTTGGCATCCTCGAGGCATTTCTTACTGATAGTTTCAGGTATTAGTGAATTTCCAGAAAGATGCAAGAATCCAGAAGAGATGTCAAGTATGTTGTTTTGACTTTGAATATCAACTAGTTTATCATGCTTCTGCACAAAGATTGTAACCCTAGTCAGATCACGAATCTCCATACTAATGAATGTCTCCTATGTAATGTAATATGTCTCTAAAAGATTGACAGCATTACTGGAGTTTGAGGTGAGCAGCTCCTCCATTTGGTCCCATAATCTATGGAATCTTGCACTTCCCTAGATATCAATTCTGAAATACAAGATAATATGGGTTTGACAGCAAATCTTAGGTGAATGATATGACAAATCTTTATGTATTCATTTATTAAGCATATAAACGTGAAAAAAAAAAATTACAAGTACAATCCAATTAGATTGACTGTAAACTTCTTCAGCACATAAGATAACAAGACTTGCACAATTTTTGGTCTTTGGCTATGGCAAATTTTGTAACAAAGAGAAATACCCAGTTTTGCAAAGCATAAAGAAATTAGTTGTAAAGAAACTTCTAATTTTAGTAGTAAGTAATTGCTCAAGATAATATATCTAGAGATAAGACATCAGTCCCTTTCAGCTCACTCCTAATTCAAGGCCGGGCAATATTTGACATGGTTCTATGCCAAAACTATTTCAAATGAGCAGATATTGTTGGACAAGCCTTGTTGCTAAAATTTTGCTAACACATTAAAGTCTAAACTCACCCTTGAATGGCTCATTCTGTTGAACATTGAAACTTTCAAAACCATCAGACTTGGCGATGTGATTAACCTGTGTAGCCCCCAGATCCTCTGAACTCCGTTTGACATCAGTTCTATGATCAGGGAAAAACCACAAGGGGTCAGTGAGATATTATTTCCAACAGTTTAGAAGCTTAATTAAGGGTCAATAAGATAATAATACTGTACCTAGATTCTTTCCATAGATCTTCATTACTGGGGTGAAGAGCACCGGGAGGATGTTGAGAATATTTAAAATCACTAGCTTCTGCAGATTTAAAAGCATCAGTCCAATTAGATCTATTGAATATGTTGTTACATTAGAAAAAGGGAGAAAAGGGTGTAGAAGTAAAGTAAGAAAAGGAAAAACCTAAAAGATTGGAAGCAGGGTGGGATGCTTGACCGGTAGGTATTTTAGCTACCGTTTCTGGAGGCTGATTTAAAGAAGAAAACCTCGTTTTCCTTCTATGAAATGGAGGAGCTGAGAAGCTTCTTTTAGATCTTACACGAGTCTTCTCCAAAGTTGGGTTCCTAATACAATCCCTTTTGCCTTTGTTAATGCCGGGACTCTTACAGTTTCTAGCACATGACTCAGGTAATAGCCAGTCTGGTTCCTCATTTAATATATCCGACCTTTTTGGGAAATATGTATCACCGAAATCAGGCCAGTCAACCAATCTGTTGAATATTTCATTACAGTCAACAGCGCCATCAAAACTGAATTCACTATTTGCAAAACTTGAGGTGCAGGGATTCCGGTTAACAGGCCTTAACATATCATAACTGAAGTTGTGCCCATTTTCTTCATCATCAAAAATATGTGTACGATGGATCATTTTAGAGCATCTAAATGCTCCTTCAAGATCATAACTGAAATTGGTCCCATTTTCTTCATGAAAAAATTGTGTATGATGAATCCTTTCATAGCATCTAGATGCTCCTCGAGAATCATTAATATCATCGGTAAGATCGTAACTGAGGTTGTTCCCATTTTCTTCGTCATGAAAAACTTGTGTATGATGAATCATTTCATAGCATATAGATTCTCCACGAAGATCATTAGTATCATTGGTAAGATGAACAAGATGCCTTTCAGAGTTTGATAACTGGTCATCAGAACCAGAATTTCCTATTTGAGTTGCTGAATACCATGAATCTGGAGGGATAAATTTTTCTTCAGACCATGCTCTTAAGAGAAAATCAGAGTCTTCAGACATCTTTAATTTTTTTGCAACTTCTACACAGGGACGGGCATATAAATCCTTATCACTGCAAAAATCCTCCCCAAGATTTTGCTTGCTCCAAAAGCTATCAGTTTTGAACTCAAGCTCATTATTTACGAGCAAATCCTTCTCATGCAGGATACTTCCTTTTTTTTGTGTAGAACAGTTCTTTAGAAAAGGCTTTTGAAAATCCCCACCAATCTCTACATCGTAACCGAACCCATGGGAGTCATAAATGGAATCCCCTTCAAATGATTCACAGATCATGCCAGCATCTACTTTATTTAATTTTCTTTCATGTAAAGAACTTGTTGCATAAAAAGGTATATTATCATAGAAATTTTCTGCAGCAGGGTGCATGCCATCCAAAAAATAAACTCCTTGCAATGAATTGTTGCTATCATACATCGAAATATTGTTATTCTTTTTCATAGTGGTGGGCATGTTTTTGGCGCATGAGACATCCAGTGAACTGCCAGAATAACCGGTCCGACAATGAAACCCTCCCTTATTTTGTTTCTCTTTGAACATCTCTGTCCTTCGATGTATGTAATCAAAAGAGGGTCTAACATCCTCCTTGTTGCATTGATTATTGTCATCTTCAATTAGCTTGTCTGAAGAAAAGAGGCCTATACAATCCTTACGCTTTTGGTTTCCAAATTTTGATATATCTGCATTGAAGATATTTGACAACAATCTTCAAATGCTAAAAGAGAAACAAAACCAACATGATCTGTAACCTATGCAGCATTTGTGCATTTATTGTTCTAGTTCTAGTAATATTATCCTACAATAAGTATGTTACTTAACTTTTCCAACTTAATTATTGTAAAAGAAGGAAATTACTTGATCAAAAATTAGAAATTTTACCTGCTTCTGCTGAAATGGTGTTGGCATCTGCACCTACTTTCTCCCGTTTATCTTCTTGAACCATATAAGTGGCTTTATTGGAGAAATCTGCTGCACGCATTTCAGAGATTAATAAAAGCATAAAAACCAGAAATTCAATATATATATTGCCAATAAAAATATAAGATGCAGTTAGATGGTATACCATGAGCTATGATTCCCTCCCAGAATTGTTTGATGACCTTTTCAATGAAGTTTAGTATTGGAGCCCAATCCTTAGAAGGTGAGGGAAAAGCAAATAATCAAATTTGTGTAGGATGGAGGGTTGTGATAAGATAAATCACACTGAAACTATAGCATAGGGAAGAAGCTTCAAATCTCTGCTAACTCATGTTGGAGTTTAATTACACCACCCAGATTACATGAAGTATTATATAAGCTAGAAACCAAACTAGAACACCTAGATCCAAACATTTTCCCACTAAATGAGTTCGTCTACATGGATCAATTGACGCCATAAAATATTGTATTTGGTCCAACGATGGACCATTTATCTCTACACTTTTAATAGTTTGACCTATAGTCTTCTTTGATCTCCCGCTACTTCTATATCTTCTATCTTTTCAACCTTGTTTGTCAACAGTTCTCTTTAGACATGCTTAAACTGCCTAAGACGAGATTTTATCATCTTTTCTACAATGTGAGCTACCCATGTTTTCTCTCTAATGATTGCATTTCTTCTCTCGATTTACCAACTATGGCAATATTATCCGCAAAAATATGTACCACAACACTTTCTCATGCACAATTGGAATCAAGCTAAGGACTCATAATTGACTATTGGCACTTATTGTTATGAGGAAATATGTTCTCATAACTAGTCATGTACCATAAAAAAAAATTATGGACATTATTAGTAAGAAAACAATTATACAGCAAAAACTCAAAATTACTAATTACTAATAAGATAATACAGGATTCTTTAAGTGAAAAACTAGGAGACTACCTTGAATTCAACATAAGTTTTTGATGGCTCAAAGCTCAAAACATATAAAGAGCGAGGGCATCTTAAATTCAAGATATATGCCGGACATGGTTGAGATCTGCCTCTCTTTTTGTTTTTGCATTCATTATCAGAACTCCACGAGTTACAATGCTCAAACCTAATAGCCAATTGACTTAAAAGCTTATGAATAGGGCCCTTGGAAACGAACTTTGAATTGATATCTAACCACGTTAAAGACAACAAATAAATATTCATGACTTTTGATTCTTTTTCAAACCTCAACACGTCCACTTTGTACTATTACTACAATTACAATATCTAAACTTGTATTGTCACATGGATACAGAGATACTGTAAGGCCTGCAAAGCAAATATAGAAACACACCACAAGTTAGGTGATGAGACAGAGAGGAATCAACCCAGAAGTTACAATAAGATGAGATACATGATTGAATTTTTGCATTTAAAATATGAATCACCTTCATATCCAGGGTATTGAGAGGACCTGATATGTATCCAGTAAGCTTTAAGATATCGTTTTCAACTTCTAATTCATGAAGAGAGTTTGTGAACTCCACCCCAAAGCCAGTGGTTACAAGTGACAGTGGAGAAGCAGCAGAATGTGAGCAGAAAACCTCACCCTCTCTACATGTAGGTATAAAAAGTGTTACAAAACAACAACAAAAAGATACAACTTGAAGTTTTGTGGAGAAGATACCTTTCAATATCAACAACTTTGAAGGAAATACTTGGGCACACAAGTGCAAGCTGCATTACACATTTCTTGATCGATTGAAGTACCTTATTGGGGCTTCCAATTCAGAGATGGAATTCATCAGTCAATCCCAAATTTTGAAAAAGAGACACAATTTCCATACAAAATAACTACGACTTCATAAAACATATCACTTGAATGGTGGACAGCAGAAAAGCAACCTGGACTGAATCTGTTTCCTCCGAACTGGTTGGCTGTAAAATATTTCACAGACAATGACTGAAAGACAAAAGACCTTAGTTAGCAATTAATTGTATCAATAAAGGATTTTCTAGTCACATAAATGCAATGAATATGGAACATGTAATGCAGATTGTGTGGTGTGGAAAAGAGATTATGAAGAAAATAATATAACTGAAAGCCAATGTATAGATTGATTACCAAGTGCGGGAGGAAGAAAAGTTAAAATTGATCTATTATAGCAATCAATAAAGCCAGATCCTAAATGAATGATTTACAAAACACAGAATAACAATCTTGATATCCTAATTAGCTCCAACTGAAAGTCGAAAGACTTAAAGGGGAAATTTGCCATGACTCTAAAGTAGTGTTTGGCATGCAAACAAAACAGAACTCTTTCATTCCACCCTTTCAGTGGAACCAAAATGCACCATTTTTCTTACATTAATACTCAATTCTATTCCCCTTTTAATATGCACCAAATATATTAACAGACGGCAGATATTATAATATGCCCTATTTTAATCTATCTTCCAAACACTTCCTAAATCTCATGCAACAACATGTAAATTTAGAAAGAAAAAAATGAATCTCATTTATGCATTAATTGGTGCCATCCTTTGTCATACAAAGAATCAAAAACAACGCAGCGGTCAGACCAATCAAATTTATCACCTGTTGTGCCTACTTCCTTTCTATCATCATCAATACCAAGATATAAACACTTGCACCCCTGCATTCAATAAAATAAAATATCAAACCTTGCAATAATAGTAGCTATATTATGATTAGTTTACTAGAATAAAACATTGGAAGTTATCTCTACCTTCAATACTTTCCTATATCCATTTGGCCTTCCGTAAGCTCTTGTCACTATTTCCAACAAAGAGATCTCAGAAATGGAAGCTAAAGCTTCGCCACGAAAACCAAAGTTTTCACTTGTGGTATTTAGGTCGGCCAAATTAAGAAACTTTGATGTTGCTGCTTGACAAATATGCATACACAGTGTTATCAACGGCAGCAAGGAAAATTAATTGATGAAAGATAAACACCTAACAGAAACCCAATCGTTGTTGTATTTTACATTTCAGGTTTACACATAGCAACAGACAGTAATAGTATCCACTCAGTTAGCTATACTGAAGAGTAATATTTAGAGTCCAGGGACAGAAAATTATGTTGATACACATGCACTTATATAACAGCGATCATGAAGGGCAGCAGCATATATGACAATTTGAAAAAGCAGTTAAAGCAATTAAATATTAAATCATATCACGTATAACCACAAAATAAAGTTGATCACAAGATAGAGGATAGGCAATGTCACTTAGCTTATGTTTGGAAACACAGTAGCAAGCCATCCCCCATCTGCCACCACTAGCTGGTAGGCATAGCTTCAAGACCGACACATGACTTTGCCATGGAAAATAAAGTTTCCAAAGACACACTTAGTCATCTAGCTAACTACATAAAGACAATTTTATCTAGTAACTATGACCCATGAGTAAGTAGAATTTTTTTAAAACCAATATAAATGTCTTTTGATGGCTTTTTAATCACCACATATCTACCACCAGACATTTTTTTAAGTCAAAAAATAAAATAATAGCGCCGGAGACTGCTGCATTCAGAAAACAACCAACAAGAAAAGGAACATGCAGACACATCAAAATGATCACATGATATTCACATGAGCCAACCAGCAACAAGTCCACAATATCAAATATAAAGAACCAAAAACAAAGAATTACACACACCATATCTTTCTCCAACCAATTCCAGTCCATCTCGCGTAATTCCACCTCCTACAAAACCATTCATCAAAACCATATAAATATACAAAAACCGAAACTTACCTACAAATTAAGCATGCAAATAAATTCTCTAACACACACTTCAATTTATTCAAATTCAAATAGTTTTATTTCTAAGTTTAAAAAGTCTACTTGTTTTGTTTTTTGTAAAGAATTAATTGCATGATTATACGATATCAAGACTACAATGGATCTATAGGGTAAGATTATACGGCGGAATGGTAGACAAAGTCAAGAGATCTCAAAAATAAAAAATTAGGAGACTACACTACTAAATCATATAAACACACTCTTTCCAACACACACTTCAATTTATTCAAATTCAAATAGACTACACCTAAATCATATAAACCCTATATAAATTTCGCGAGACTTGTATGAATTTCAACCTAATAACACAATGTGTTGAAAAAAGTGTGTTGCTAACTATGAAGCACATACACTACTCTGATTAGGCGTGTCTCGGTGTCGGACACGTGTTGTATCCGACACTGACACGACACCGACACTCACAACAATTACATTGAATGCTATCTTTTTTTAAAAAAGATTATCCGTGTTGACTCCACGTGTCAGTGTTTTTGTCGTGTCCGGTGTCCGTGTCAGTGCTTCATAGTAGCATAATTAATTCGGTATAAAATGAAAATATACTACATTTCGAAAATTACCGTCATCAACTACTTTTAAGTAGCAACTTCCAATATCAACAAACACTGATACCTAAAACAAAAGCAACAAACACATAGTTAATAATCGCATAACCAAAGCAATTTTTCACTTCTCAATTCTCACTCTATAACGGTCGATTATGAGATAGATACCTTTGTAGCGCGAGCGTCGACGCTATTGAAAACAAGTTCCTCGACGATTCTTGTGAAGTCGAACAAGGAAATGCCGGAACGAATTGAACTCCGAACAGATTCCGGTAATGGTCTTATGGTTGCCATTAAGGTTTGATGTGAAGATTGTGAGAATGAGGGGTTTTAGGGTTTGTGATTGAAACGTCGACGTTTAATCGGAGAATAGGTTTATTTCGCTGCGAAGTGAGTGTTTCTTTGTGTTTGCAGGAATTGGAATAATGGCGGTTATCAGTTTATGATACAAATTAAAAATATGCGCCAAATTAACTAGTACATGCACAAATATTGTTTTTTATATTTTATACCAAGTATTAAACTATCAACACACAATTGACAGTGACCGGTTGAGTTAAGGTTTAAGGAGTTACTGGAGGTTTAGGGTTCGAATCCTGACAAGGAGAAAAAATGTATAATATACTAACAATTAATATTAATTATCTCAAAGGAATTAGTCTCTACAATTGTACGCGGAAGATACATTCAATGCCGATTCCGACATTTTGGAGGTCTGAGACAAATAATTAAAATGGACCCTTAATAAAAAAAATATATACTGTATTTTTTTAAAAGAACATCATCTATATAAATTATAAATAACATCAACAACTTTAAAACTAATCATTTATCTATGTAACTAACATAATAAAAAAAAGTCATTTTCTAATCAATATCATCAAAATATATTTTAGCTACTTAAACATGAAACGTGAAACAACACTTTTTTTTGTTAGATATTTCTACACGTTTGGATCAAATATGATTGAACTTAATAATATCTACTTTTTTATTTGAGACCCCTGAAATTTAGAGGTCTATATTACCTTGCTTCATCAATGGCCCTCGATACATTTAATTTACCAAAAAAAAAAAAACTATTTGTTGTGTCAAAAAATGTATTTACTATACGATTTCTAATATATTTCTATTTTTAATTTTTTTAACTAATCCATGAGGTGCGTTAGTTAGCATTTCTAAATAATATAGCTTAATAAGCATAAATAATTTGATCTAAATATGCAATTTGAATTTTCTTTTGGTTGAAATTGGAAACGCAACGACTAATCTCTTACTAAATTGAAGACACTGGGTGGGATAGCTAAGAATGCAATGTGAACTTTCAATTCTATTATATTTAGGCAAAAATACATTAGTATTATTTATCTTATATATTTATTATTTATAATATTTTATTCTTTATTATCTTTGTTCTTTTCAAATTCTTATATTTAATTTATTTGTAACACTTTTATCCTTTTATTTTTAATTTTTCCTATATATATAGATTCTTTATTTTTATAACATGCACACATAAATTCATTTTCCTATATATTTTTTATTAAAAAAACAATAGTTTTATTTCTTACGATAATTTTTATTAAAATTAAATAAACCCAAGTTTTTTATGAATATGTTCATCATCTTGATCAATTATTCATCTTCTTCCTTGTACATCTTTTTTAGGTTACCATAATATTGGTATAAGTGTTATTTGAGTCATTTATTTATTTATATATTTAATTTGAATATATTATTTAAGTAAAAAAAACAATTATAAATGCATCAATTGCGTACATAATTTTTTTTTTTTTTTGCTCAGATAGCCTAGCGGCTTAAAAATCACCTTTTTAAAGGTGAATAAGTGGGCATACCGGATTCGAACCCCGTCCCTGCACAAATGTGCATAATGTCCAACCAATTGAGCTAAACTTATGAGACGCGGACATAAATTTCTTAACAAATAAAATAGGATGTTTTGGATTTCACTAAAATAAATATGAGAAAAAGTGTTTCTTTTTGTAATAAATCAATTGATCAATATATATATTTTTAAACTTTAATTTTATGAGATACACTGAAACGTTTAACTTAATTGATTAATTAATTATGTCACGGTTTACTTTAAAAATAATCATTATTAACATTGAAAATAAATAATTTATTAATTTATGATAAATCATTTTTTAAATTAGAATCAACTATTAAATGAAAATTTCATATGATGAAAAATGAATTATTTTGTGGGTTATTTATGTAAAAATATCGATTTCAAAATTACACGAATGTTACAAAAGATTCTTTCATAAATGATAGTTTACGAATGATTACACGAATGTTTACGAATGTTGATTCCACGAATTTTTACGAATGTTGATTACACGAATGTTTACGATTGTTGATTGCACGAATTTTTTTGATTTCATAAATGAATGTTTATGAATCATCAATTCTTCCAATCATCAAAACACAATCATCTTCACCCATTTGTTCATTTTTTTTCCGGATCCAAACAAATCATACACAAAATTTCTATTCTATTTTCTTCCCATCCATTATAAATTCATCTCAGATGAAGTAACGTACCTTCTGGCCAAATGCTCCCAATGAGGACCATGTACATGATGCATCCCCATATCTAATGATCTAAAATAAAATAAAAAATAGTATAGATTAGATTTAGATGGTAACGAGTTCTTAGATAAAAGAAGTTAAAATTGAATGAATCTTATGCTTCTTCAGTGGGAAGCCATGGCACTAGGATCCGATCCGAGAGCGGCGGGAGTAGTCCTCCGGGGGAATTAGGAGCATTGGGAGGTGGAGGAGGAGGAGGGGATGGTGAAGCAGGGGAAGGAGGAGGAGAATTTGCGCCCGGCAATAAGGACGGCGGTGGAACGCGGCGAAGTAATCCTCTGATCACCATGAAATGAAATCGAACCAAACGAATAACCACAAATCGACGAACTCCATTCCTATTAGAGAAAAAATATTATGCACAAATGCGTGTCATTGGTTGTGGAGTGAAAATTGATGAGAGAAAAGTGTATTTAATTTAAAAAAAAAACAAAAATATACTCATAATTAAAAAATTAATTTATTTGATTGATACAGGACATTTTTTAAAGAATGTTAGTATGCAATTATAGTAACTAGTATGGTCCTCACGTCATGCGTGGTATAAGTGTTATTTGAGTCATGTATTTATTTATATATTTAATTTATATATATTATTTAAATAAAAAACAATTATACATGCATCAATTGTGTACATAAATTTTTTAACAAATAAAATAGGATGTTTTGGATTTCTCTAAAATAAACATGAGAAAAAGTGTTTCTTTTGTAATAAATCAATTGATCAATATATATATTTTTGAACTTTAATTTTATGAGATTCACCGAAACGTTTAACTTATTTTATGGTTTCATTTTAATTGAATAATTAATTATGTAACGGTTTACTTTAAAAATAATCATTATTAACATTGGTAATAAATAATTTATTAATTTATGATAAATCAATTTTTAAATTAGAATCAACTATTAAATAAAAATTTCATATGATGAAAAATGAATTCTTTTGTGGGTTATTTATGTAAAAATATCGATTTCAAAATTACACGAATGTTACAAAAGATTCTTTCATAAATGAATGTTTACGAATGATTACACGGATGTTTACGAATGTTGATTCCACGAATTTTTACGAATGTTGATTAGACGAATGTTGATTACACGGATTTTTTTTGGTTTCATAAATGAATGTTTACGAATTGAAAAATGAATGTTGATTATACGAATGATTACACGAATGATTACACAAATTGTTTTCATCAATTCTTCCAATCATCAAAACACAATCATCTTCATCCATTTGTTCATTTTTTTTTTTGGATCCAAACAAATCATACACAAAATTTCTCTTCGATTTCCTTCCCATCCATTCTAAATTCATCTCAGATGAAGTAACTTACCTTCTGGCCAAATGCTCCCAATGATGATCATGAACATGATGCATCCCCATCTCTAATGATCTAAAATAAAATAAAAAATAGTATGGATTAGATTTAGATGGCAACGAGTTCTTAGATAAAAGAAGTTAAAATTAAAATTGAATGAATCTTACGCTTCTTCGATGGGAAGCCATGGCCCTAGGATCCAATTCGATCCGATCCGAGAGCGGCGGGAGCAGTCCTCCGGGGGAATTGGGAGCATCAGGAGGTGGAGGAGGAGGAGAGGATGGTGAAGCAGGGGAAGGAGGAGGAGAATTTGCGCCCGGCGATGGAGATGACAGTGGAACGCGGCGATGTAATCCTCTGATCACCATGAAATGGAATCGAACAAAACGAATAACCACAAATCAACGAACTCCATTCCTATTAGAGTTCACATTGTAATTAACTTTCAATCAATGAAACAAACAGTTCACAAATGGGTTAATTCCGATCCCGAACCCTAAAACCCGCCATCTTCGTTATTATGCACAAATGCTCTAAGCATCAATGAAATATTTATAGTAAAAAAAAAATTACAAAAGTGAAGCATAAGAATGTTATATTATTCACAGTAGAGCTTATCTTCAACATTTATTTATTAAAACTAGTAAAAAAAAAATTAAAATTTATCCATCACCATAAAAAAGAATGTAATTGAATATTGCTTTAAAACTGAACTCCAGTCTTGAAACCAAAATTGAAAATTGATTTTGCTGACAAAATATGAATAAAACAAATTGATTGGTCATGATAATTTTTTTTTAGCATTGAATAATTGTCTTGTTTCAATGTTGCAATGTCTTCCACACCATATGCTTCTTCAAGCTTCCAAATTGCAATCCCTATGTTTCCTCTAATTCCTCCTGAAGCAAATCTACAAATAATGTTAATTGAACCAAGAAGGGTAAAAATGGAAAATGAAAGCATGAGTCCATTTCTTCCCTCTTTCTTCGCAACCGAGAAGAGAAAAGAAAAAGGTGTAGGGCCCACATCTTTTGTGTCTCTCTTTGTAATTTCTCTTCATATCAAGCAAGAGCAATACAACATTTCTCTCCAATTTCTTTCTTCTCAAATTCACCCATACCAAACAGAGACTAAGTGATCTATCATGCTTCATGCACAAGTAACAATGACTTTATGATTTATATATGTTATCATACATTATTTATTTTTTTGCTCCAATACACCGACAGTGTAATATTTTCTTACACGTTTATCCAATTAAATCATGTCATGTAGATATTTGTAAGATATTTTAGAAACTTACTTATACATATGACATGATAGTGTGATTCGATTGAATGCATGTATAAAAAATTAAATATGTTTACACTATCGTTGCATAACATACAATTAAACTCTCTATAATAAAAGTATAATATTTATGTGCTTAAAGTCAGGGTCGTATTTATTCATATTTTTCTTCTTCTTATTATGACTTAAAATGAGATATTCATTCATTCCAATAATTGATACAATACATTAGATATAAATACAAATTCAACATCACTAAAACTAAAAAAATGAATTCACAAATAAATTCAACATCCGATGCAAATGCAAATATACCATTCTTGACACATTGAATCACTTTCACAAATGGTAGCACTCATAACAACACACAATTTTTATCTGCGTCACTTTTCTTTGCTACATTTGCTTCTTCATCACCTTTGAAATCCTTTTTTCCTTTGCCAACTTTGCACTCACTAGCAAAGTGACTATTACTTCTCACAATTATAACACTTGATTTTGCTTTATCAAAATCTTCTTATTTGGATTGCTCTCAGAACTTTCTTATCTAGAGAATTCAGATTTGTCATCGTTCTTGACTTTTCCTTTAAGCCATTTTTCTTTACCACTCTTCCACTTCTTCTTACCATCATTCTTGGTATGAGCTTGCATATTGCAGTCATAGTCTTTATATCTTTGACTTCCGATATAGCTATTATTGAAGTATCTAATGTTTAAATTTTATTGTTTAAATAGAAAAATACCGATACTTCTGCGATACTTGTCTGATACTTCCTGATACGTAATTGAGAAGTATCATGTGTTATATTTTATTCATTCTTTGAAAAGAAATAAAATAGATTCAAAAAGGGCTAAAAATTTGATTTATGTGTATATAAATATTCGTCTCATGAGCTTAGCTCAATTGGTTGAACATTGTGCACATTTGTGCAGGGACCGGGGTTCGAACCCGGTATGCCTACTTATTCACCTTTAAAAGGTGATTTTCAAGCCGCTAGGCTACCTGACCAAAAAAAAATATTCAACTCTTTTTTTTTTTTTGGTCAAAGCAAGATGAAGAATATAAGAAAAGAGTGACAAAGTTATCGGACATTGGTTATATTTATATATTTTATATTTAATTTTTTATTAAAGTATCTTGACTGTATGGTATTTTAAATTTTTAAAATTTTTTGTATCGCCATATCTATCTAACACAATTAGTTAGTTGACACTCGCATATAATTTATCCATTCCATCATAAGGTGCATTTTCAAAAATGCAAAGTTTTAACTTGGAATAAATGAATGTATGTTCCCTAATTTTTTCCCCATACCAATCAAATTTGTCAAATCTTGTGGAAGCTTATATCTTTAAGACGATACAATCGTACTCACATATATATATGTTCATTTCTTTTAGTTTCTTATGGTTCTCTCTAACATAAAGATAATTATATTTAAAACGTATGAAACATTAAATATTGCCCCACACACTAAAATTTCTAGATTTGTTCCTGCCTCGAAGATCTTTGTTAGTTTATAGACCTTGATTTCATGCTTGTTTTTTTGTATAGAATAATGAAAGAAAATAATAGTGATTAATAATTAAACATTCTATACACATATATACATAGGAGGATTTTAGGAACTAGATAAAACTTACATTATAGCTTAGTTTAACTAATGTTAGTAGATGTTTTGTTGAATAAGTCAAAGAAAAAAGAATGAAAACAAGATTTGTTTCATGCTTAGATTTAGATTACTCATTGTTCAGTACTCAAAATAAGACTTAACAGTTTACCATGTAAAATTTTCTATTTTAAATGTAGTGTTTGAGATGGGGTGTTGGAATTGGGATAAATAACACAAAACAAAACATGTGGATTTTTTTGTTTTTGTCTATTTTTAAAATAAAAGAGATAAAATAAAAAAGATAAAGAACTAAAATATTACAAATAAAAGATGAAGGATCTCCCATGTAATTTTGCCTACTTTATATTATTTGCAAGTAGTGACCGAAGGAAAAAGAAAACATAAGACTAACTTGGATTAATGTAACAAGTAACAACTTACAACATGTGAATAATATACACACAAAATTCTATTGGCATATAGATATATCTGCATGAACAAAATTCTTTGCTAATTTACATCTCTGTAGTTAATAATGAGATAGAAAGAATCACATTAAAATACAATAAAGCAAAAATTAATTAATCACAACCAATGGTCATTCATGTTAAAGACGTGAGTATGACTTTGACTATGTCACAACACCGATTTGAATTCCTTGCATTCAGACCCGCATTTGTCACAGTCAAACAATTCAAACGACTGGATTAAGATCAAACGGCTCATATCTGACTTTGTATCGATCCAACAGTCTAGATTATCTAATTGTTGTAAATGCGGTCAAAACAAAACAAATATTCCACATTCACTCTCCTACCTTATTCTAATCCTTTTTAGATCACCATGCCTATCAAAGTAATCCTTGAACATAGCTCCAATAGTAGCAATATGCAATCCACTATAGATTAGTAGGGTTTTTTCAAAATCAAGTTATAGTTTATTTTAGTAACGTTAACTTATTTTCCAGACGCTATTTCATATAACATTTTAACTTATAACTTATCAACTTTTTTTTCTTCCATTTTTACACTTATTACTTTTAATTAAAACTCACTTTCACCCTTATTTTATTTTAAATGCCAACAATACCAAAAATCATTCCTTTTTCTCTTTATTTTGTTTTCTTTATATATTATCCTCTTTATATTTTATGAATTCTTCTTTTGATTTTTTTTTTTGTTATAAGATTTTCTTTTGATTTATGTATTTGATATGAAAATTGTTATGTTTAATTTTTTTTTCATAAAATATAAAAACTGAGATGAAAAATATTAAAATAAAATTTCGAAGAATAAAATTATATTTAAAAATATATAAAAGTTATATTAAATTATTAAATTCTAAATATTTTAAATATTAGTCTGATATAGATTTTATTATGATTAAAATTGTCCTTTTATGTCATTTTACATTTATAAAATGGTTCAACCGTTAATTTTACCAAACACTTCAATTAATTTATCAACTATCAGCCATAAGCCATCAATTATCAGCTATAAGCTATTTTTCTCAAACAGACCCTAGATATGACACATCACTAATACAAGTTCTTATTTTTTTTGGTCAAGGTTGTTTTTTCTGAGAGTCTTCGGATGGCTGTCCAGGGAACAGCTTCGCGAGACAATTTCGATCCACACTGATTAAAGGGAACTGACGATCTATGCCTCACCCAGGTTGTTCAAAAATCCTATCCCAGGCTTAGAAGCTAAATTGCACGAGCATTATAGTCGTTAGGATTTGATACGAGTGAATTAGTGAATCTAACTTCCATCGACTAAGATTCTAGCACTCAGCTGTGCCATTTTCTTATTTCGTATTTGAGTCTTGCCCTCATCAAGACGACTAGAAACTTCCTATTATGAATGGCTTCCTTTCAAGTTGTGTTGTTATTGCAATCACTATACGAGTTCTATCTCCAATGGAGAACTCAACTTTTAAGTAGTTAACGGGTCTCACCATGGACACAACACTTATTTATAATTTTTAATAATAGTAATTAATAAACACTCAATCTCTCCAGCACATCACCTCTCTAAATTTTTTTTAATGAGTCTCGCCAATAACTTTATATCATTTAATTTAATAATAAATTATTATTTACTATGTCATAAACATACGTGGTACAAAAAAAAAACTCCTATAAGAGTATGTGGGACCCATTAAAAATAGGAAAGATAAAACTCTTAAATAAAAATAGTTACTTAATACCATTTTTACATTTGTTCCAATGGGGTATTTAATAAGTACCAATTCTTAAATATTAAGAATTCTATTGGAGATGGTCTAATGTATTTTTAAATAATACTATATTAATTTTTTTTGGAGATGGTAGATTCTTAAATATTAAGAATCCCATTGGAGATGGTCCAATGGGGTACGTAATAGGTACCGATTCTTAACTTATGGAGCACAACAAGTGGATTCTCCGCATGACACAAAAATTAAACTTCTAACTACATGTATTAGTTTTTATTTTATGGTGTAATTTACATGTATTCATGATACACACACATATATGAAAAGTAATTCTTTTCAAAAACATGTATATGTTTTAGTAGTAAAAAAATTGGAAAGAATTTATGTGCAAGTGTTTTTTGTATGATTCTTAACATAACAAACTTTGATTTCTTCAAATTCATGATTTTCTCAAAGTTTGTTATAACCACAAAAATGAATTTTATGTTAAGAACCATATAAAAAGTAACTAAAAAATGCACTAAGTTTGGAAAAAAAAGCTAAAATTACAATGAGTAAGGGCTCGTTTTGCCCTTTTTTTTAAGAGTAAAAGCTGCTTTAAGATTAAAAGTAATAAAAAGAGCTTTACAAAAAAAGTAAAAGTTGTTTGGTAAAAAAAATTGTATTTCAAAGTACAATATATTTTAAACTAAAATATTTTGATATAGTTTGTGCTTATCTTATTTTTACATAGTGTATTTTATATCGTCAAAAAAATAAATTGATTTGTAACAAACTCTACAAAAATAAATAAAAGAAAAAAGAAAAAAAATTCATATAAACTTACCAAATGTTCATTCTTATGGTTCCACTTTTTCTATTTTTCTTCATTAATATTAAGCCACTTTTTTTATAAGAGCTTCATAAAATACATATTTGGCCCTACTTATGAGTTATGACTTATAAGAGAAGTAAAGCTAAAATAAAATCGGGTCAAACGGGCCCTAAAAGTAGAACGAGTTAAGAAGTTAAAATAGAGGGTATGTTTGTTTAGAGATTAAAATTAAAATCCCGAAAATATTATTCTCCATAATATTATCACTAGGAATATTGTTCCTATTCCTATCAATGTGTTTGGTATATAAATAAATTTCCCAGAAACATTTTTAAAAGAATCTCAACTAAAAAAATAAAAGAGGTAAAACTAATACAGGAGTGGGAAATTATGGGTGGTTACCCTTTATTCCCATGGGAATTTAAGTTTTCGGCTCTGTTTGGCCCGACTTATTTCCTACTTATTTTCTTCTCCTTAAAAATAGTAAAGAAGAAAAAAATTGTGTTTGACTCCACTTCACTTCTCTTTATTTTTTACTTCTTTACTTTATTTATCTAATATTTTTAAAGAGAAATATGACTAAATTTAATTTTATAATTATGTATTTCATTTTAAAAAAATAGAAAAATAGAAAATAAGCCGAGTCAAACGGAACCCCACCCTTTAACATGGAAATATAAAGTGGGAGCGTGTAAATTGTATCCCCAGAAATAAATAATTTCTAACCATAATTTATGAAAACTTGAAATAAACATGGGAATGAAAGATTCCCGAAGTCATATTCTTTAGAATAAATTTGCAATCCTTGAAACAAACACCTATGAACCGAGATTATGCTACGACAGTGGAGGCAACAGTTCGTCGAAAAAATCCTCGTCGGGAGCCGATTCACCGTGGTCATCGTCAAGAGGTGGAGAAGGTAAAGGATGTGGAGGAGGAGGAGAAGGAGAATGTTCCAGATTTTATGAAATTGTTGATATCAAAAGAACACAAACTTGTGTGACAAGACAAAACCTATACCGCTAAATACCAAAACATAAGCTAAATTCAAAACATATTAGTTCATTAATCTATAAAAATTTAACAAAAAGCCATACCTATACTAGATCATGTGTATTTGCGTAATACCGAATCTACGAGGCTGATCTAGTAGTAACGTAAGTCTGAGCCAACCTCTCCACCATGCACATGGTGCATCCCTAGTATCAATGATCTAGAAAGATAATATGATTATTAATTCTATTTTGTGAAAATTGTAAAGAAGATAACAGTTAAAATAGAGTGAAACTTACTCTTCTTCAATCGGAATCCACGGACCCAAATTGCATGGAGCAAGAGGCAACAGTCTCAAGCACAACTTTATATTTTTATTTTATGGTACAATGTCTTAAAGCCTGAACAATTTACCATGTAAATTTACTATTTTTAATGTACTACCTGTCTCAAAATAATAGTCTTTTAAAGTTTATACATAAGTTTTAAGATAATGTGATTGATTGTGTTGATTTCAATGATAAATTAATACAATTTACTAAAATATCCTTATTAATTGTAGTGAGTGGAGTAATTAAGTTAGATGAAGTTTAATAAATAAGGTTATAATAATAGAAAAAGGTAATAAATGTTGCATTGGTATTCTAAAGTGACAATTATTTTGAGACAAAAAAAACTCTAAAAAGACAATTATTTTGAGACGGAGGGAGTAGTATTTGAGAAAAGTGTTGGGATTGGAATAAATAACACAAAACAAAACATGTGGATTTTTTGTTTGTCTAGTTTTAAAATAAAAGAGATAAAAAAATAGATAAAGAACTAAAATATTATAAATAAATAAGATGAAGGACCTCCTGTGTAGTTTCGCCTACTATATATTATGTGCAAGTTGTGACTGAAGGAAAAAGAAAACATAAGACTAAACTTGGATTAATGTAACAAGTTAACAATATACACACAAAATTCTGTTGGCAGATAGATATCTCTGCATGAACAAAATTCTTTGCTAATTTACATCTTTGTAGTTAATAATCAATAATCATATAGAAAGAATCACATTAAAATACAATAAAACAAAAATTAATTAATCACAATCAATGGTCATTCATGTTAAAGATGTGCGTATGACTTTGACTATGTTACAACACTGATCTGGATCCCTTGCAATCAGATCCGCATTTGTCACGGTCAAACAATTCAAACGACTGGATTAAGATCAAACGGCTCATATCCGACTTTGTATTGATCCAACGGTCTAGATTGTCTAATTGTTGTAAATGCGGTCAAAACAAAACAAGTATTCCACCTTCACTTTCCTACCTTGATTTTAAGGTTGCTCATACCAACATTAACCTTTTCCACAGTAGGTTCATTTCTCATTTCAATTGGTACTGACTCCTTGCAGTTCAGCCAGGAGTGTTGCATGCACTGTCGTGCAGTTGGTCGTTTTTCTGGCGCAAAATCAAAAAGTGGCGCAAGAAATTCTGAAAACTCATGAGCATCATTGGCTGAAAATTTATATCTATCAATTAGCAATTTGTCAAGTGGCAAAAATTTTAGCCTTCTAATCCTTTTTAGATCACCATGCCTATCAAAGTAATCCTTGGACATAGCTCCAGAAGTAGCAATCTACAATCCACTACTATAGATTAGATATGACATAATATTTATACAATATATAAACCAGATTTATGATTTGATGTGGATACTGCATCACCCAGTTTTTAATCTCAACCGTTTGATCTCAAATTAACAATTGAGATTGTTCAAAACAGTTTTGTTATTGCATAACCTGAACCATCCGATCATAGATTAACGGTGGAGATCATTTAATGCGTGAAACTGCATGGAATTACTAATGCAAGTGATCCGGGATCCAAATAAAATATGCAAACAATGAGAGAGTGCTCACCTTCTTGGGCATCTTTCCGAGGAGTTCCATCATCAGGGCAAGATGATCCTGCAATCAGAACAATGATCTATTTAATTATTCAAGTAACAATTCTAAGTTTAGAGACTGGCTTTAACAAATTAAGGCAATCACAACTGATGAGCACTTAACCCATTACATTAATGATCATGGAAACCCTTTTCCTTTGTTTCAAAGATTAGTTCCAACTCCAGCAATTGTTGTTCAAACAATTATGGGTCTGTTTGGTAAAAATAGCGGTTAACTGATAAGCTAGCTTATAGCTGATGGCTGATAGCTTATAGCTTATAGTTGATAGCTGATGGCTGATAGCTGATAAGCTAATTGAAGTGTTTGGTAAAATTAGCGGTTCAACGACTGATAAAGGTAAAATGACATAAAAGGGTATTATTAATTATAAAATTTCTTGTAAAAAAACTTAATAAAATCTATAATTAAATTAATATTTAAGGTACTTAAAATTAATAATTTAAATTTATTAATTTAATATATCTTTATATATTAAATTATTTATAATTTTTTTATTTCATTTTTATACTTTGTAAAATAAATTATAAAAAAAAAAATTTAGTGAACAAATAACATTTTTTATAACATATATGATAAATTAAAAGAGTAAAAAGAATGTTTGTTTAGTTATAAAAGAGGAAAAAGAAAAAGGGTTTATATATATAATACAGTATATGTAGTAATAAACAACATATATAAATACACTATGTGAAAAAAAAAAAGCATATATAAATACACGTGAAAAACAAAAACCAAAACATAGTCAACAAAAAAAATTAATGTCATCAAGTTAGACGGAAGGCTAGGAGACGCATACATACTACATAGTGTTCACAGTACATATGCAGTGCATAGCATTTGCCTAATAAATTATAAGGGATAAAAAAGGATTTTATATTAAATATTAAGGGTAAAAATAGAAGAAAAGATGATAAGCTATAAGCTAAAACGCTACTTGAAATAGCGTCCGGAAAATAAGCTATAAGCTCACAGTTGCCAAACAAAGCTTTTTTTTCTCACATGAGCTTATAAGCTATAAGCTAACTTTTTGGTCTTACCAAACAGACCCTATATCTTGACCATTTTCTCTTAAACATGATCAGGTAAGAGAAAATGTAAGTTTCTTTTGAAGATGGCAACTACAAAATGTAGCCTTTTGCTTATAGCTATTTCAAGAGTTATCAATTCTTAAAATGTAAGTTGGACCTAACTCAATCCTAATAAACCGACTTGTCAGGTAAGAGATGTCTCCCACTTATATAAATACATTTTTTTCAGAGCATATCTCATCAAGTGTAAGACTCTCAACACACCCCTCTCACGCCTAGGATTGAACATCTAGAGCATGACCTGATAGTGGGAGGCCCAACGGATCTTAGATAAACCTTGATACTGTCTTAGAATTTGGATTGAGCTTAACTCAAACCTGCAAAACCGGCTTATAAGGTGATGGATGTCTCTGACTTATAAACACACTTACAGGTCATATCTCATTCAATGTTAGATTAAACATCAATTACTGATCACTAGCTTGAAACTTTGAATTGCATTCTCTGCGGTCATAAAACCAGCTTATAAGGAGAGGGATATCTCCCACTTATAAACACATTTTTCAGTCATATCTAATCCAATGTTAGACTCTTTAGATCAATCACTGATCACTACCTTGAAACTTTGAATTTCATTCTCCGCGGTCATAATGGCATCTTTTAGGGGGAAAATGACGAGAAATTGTCAAAAACCAGAACATAGATAATTTAGTTTCTCCTCACCAGGGCTATAAAACAATCATGAATGGATAGAACAATGAATTGAAGGAAAATATAATAGCACTGACACTTCCACAATTACAATCAAAACTATTTTCTCGTGTCAAAATGAAAACATGCATATCAGAGTGTGTAGGAAATTTGTCAACATGACATCTAAGCTAATGCATTGGTATTACAAGCTGATTCAATGAATTATGTCCCCGTGTCTCTTTTTACCAATGTTTTCCGTTATTTGATTTACTATACTAGAATTTTTCCAAACTATAATGATATAATTGAGATTATTAAACCAATTTCTTCACATTATTAAACCTTTGAAAACTCATTAACCAAATTATTAAATCAAATTTATAATTATATAATCCGGTTTTGTTTATCAGTAATGCAAGGAAACCTAAGCTAAACAGTTCATGATAAAACATTTAAACCATAATAGTTGATTAGCAAAATCATCATACCTCATCCTCACTAAAACCTTGTCCAACTTTGGGTGTAAATAACATATCTCCAGTGGCAAGCTCAAAAACAATGCAAGCAAAAGACCACATGTCAACGGAGAACGAATAACTGGACTTCAGTATAACTTCAGGGGCTCTATACTGCCTCGTCTGTATTTCTTCTGCAAACTTCTTATCAGCCCAACATGCATTTCCGAAATCAACAATCTTGCATCTCATGTTAACACCGTCGATATTTCTACTAGACTTTGCAGCTTCTCCTCTTCCTTCAATTGAAGCTGTTCTTCCTGATATTTTAGCAACTGCATTCCTTGCTCTCCTCTTCAACCTTTTCTCAATAAGACTTGTAAGTCCACCGTTTGTGTTTCCCTCGGGCCGTTCTAAAATTGGGGAGACTCCAGATCTAAAAGGGTCTTTGGAATGATCAATAGTTGAAAGTAGAAGAATGTTTTCAGGTTTTAAGTCAGTGTGGATTATACCAAGTTCACTGTGCAAGTAATCCAAACCAATCAAAATGTATTTGCAAATCTCTCTAACTTTATTCAATGGAAGACCTTTGTAATGGTTATATTTGATCAAACGGAGCAAGCTATCACCAAGGAATTCGAGGACCATGCATTGGTGCTGCCCATTTGGACCTGTATGCTTAAAGTGGTCTATCAACTGGACAACAAACTTTGAATTTGATGGGTCGCCATCCGCAATAGATGAAAGAACGTCAATCTCATGAAGGGCAGCCTGAACAAACTCAGCTGCACTTTTCTGGATTTTGAGAGCAACATATGACTGAAAACCACAATCTTAACGTTAGACAAAGATACGAGTGGTAGGCAAAAAGAATTTCAAAACTTATAATTGGACAGACAAACACATACAATTCATGCACAACCAAAAATGTTTATGAAGCACGGACATGCCATGGATTAGGTGTAGCGTGTCCGACACTGACACTTACAATTTCATTCAATTATATAATTTTCTCAAATTTTTATCCGTGTCAACATGTCAGTGTCCATGCTTCACAGATGTTTATATAAATACATGAACAAATGATCCTACAATAACTCATTCCATTTATGGTATCAGAAAAACTCTTGGATATCCATGAAAAATTAATTGTAGTTGTAAACCAAAAAAGGCTCCAAAGACTTATTAACAATGCTGAATCAGAAATGACAATTATTTCCATTCCATATACTTCCAACAAACATAAAAGTACTAGTACATGTACATATGTTAGATTAGATATAGATATAAACGACAAGGAGGATAAGAGTATCACGGTTATCAAGAAAGATCATAACACAAACACAAAAATAAAAACAAAACCAATTCCTTCAAATAAACAAACACATTTATTGCCCCTTTACATAAAGACAAAACAATGTAACATATGGTCACATTTTGTGAGGACCATTCATCCATTTTCACCTAATCCAATACCAAACACAAAAGGAATTTTCTGCATCTGTAATCAAAATAATCATAATTAGATCCATTAATTCAGCAACAGAAAACAACATCACATAAACATGCATAAAAACATATATAAAAAAAAAACTTTCAAATCTGAAACATGAATCACATGAACAAAAAGAAGAACATACAGAGGTGGTAGTATCATAAGCAAGCCAAACGGTTGAAAATTGACCCCAACCAAGTTTCCTCTGAGCTATATACCGGCCACCGGAGAATTGATCGGCGACTCTAACAGCATGGTAACCACCTTTTCTATAGGATTCAAATCCCTCATCATCTTCCTCTGATCCTGATGAAGAAGAACAAGACATGACACTAAAAAGACAAGACCCAGATGGAAAAATTGAAACTTTATGATTTGTTATTAAGATTAAGAATTAGAAATGAAAATGGGTATTTAGGAAAATGGTTGAAATTGAAGTTTGTGGTGTGGGTGTGTGTTTGGAAATGGATCACGTATGAAACACTCTCTCTTCCACTTTTTTCTCAAAATCTTGTTTTGTTCATGTGATGTTTGTTTGTTTAGCTGTTAATAATAATGTTTTGTGGATGGTCTTTCATTTTTCTTCTAATAATCTTTGTTCCTTTGGCTGCTTATTATTACAACACGTCCAAATTGACCATTTTTTTTTCCTTTTTAATTTGATAAAGTCTAATGTTTTTCTTTCTCTCTTTGACAGAATCTCTCTAGTTATTATATTATTACTCTTATTATATAAATAAATTGATATTTCTCATTTCTCATCTCATCACAAATAAAATATATATAGACCAACAATGAATTAATGAATTGGTTCAATGGTCAGCTTTTCAATTTCTTGTTTATGTGTATAAAAAAGTTTAGTTGGGAAGGGAGAATTTATAAAGAGTGTGCTCCACAAATTTTTCGGCGGAAATTAGTAATTGTTAACGGCGGTGGAAATTTCATATTAATATTATGGTAATTCAAAAAATATTTATAAATTTTTTTTGGCGAAGGTAAATTTAAAGATTTAATAATTATGTTTTACGAATATAGTGTGTCATAAGTGATAAATATTTAAACCCCTTAATTATTTAACGTTGATGGATATCTGCAAGGACTGTAGGGATTTACGAAGATGAGGATGGAGAGAGAAATCTCCTTGAAGAGAGAAATGGGGAATATTTTAGATGGTTGAGCAAAGAGTGGTAAAGTATTTTGCGTTTAAGCACCGTCTTGTTGATATTCCTAATATTTAATCAATGTATATGAAAAACTATTTATTAAAAAAAGTCAATTCTTTATATGGATCTCATTATCTCAATATCTCGAAGAGACTAGTCTCTGCAATTATGCTAGGAGAATTTGATTTACAAATAAATACCGAACTAATTTCACATTTAACATCAACCACTTTCAAGCTACTCAATTGTGAATCAAAACATATCAACATGTAACCAAGACATGGAACACAAATAGTTAATAAACTCCACCAAAAAATGGATTGTTAGGAGAACTTACTCGATTTTTAAATGGAATAATTTTTGACAAAGTCTTATTTATTTTAGGGCCAAATTCTAATTATTAGAGGATCATTTATCTATAATTCAACATCTTTGAAGCTACTCATCTATATCTAGCTAATGCACTTAATAAGCATACTACAATTACTCCATAAAAATGTTTCATACACACTATTGCGGTTGCACGTTATTTACAGCTGCCAAACCAAATCCTTCGATACAAAGCATGGAAAAAAAAGAATTATGGCAATCTAAAATATATTATTTGTTACTAAAACTCTTTCGTTAGCTCACCCATTATAATCCTTGTCTCTATTATTAAAAGTTAGAATTGAAATTCCAACTGCTCTTAAACTTCATTTTCTTTAAAAGAAGATTTAATGCCATGAGGTAATGCAATTGATACGAATCTAAGAAATTTTTTATTTAAAGATTAAATATATTATTTCCTACCCTACAAAATTCATAATTTTTGTTTTTAGTTATGAATTGGTATGAATGAGATGATCATACCATGAGTCCTACTATTTCAGTTTGATTAGTTAGATCACACTTAGCCTCCGCTTAATCGGTCAAGTTTATTCAACATTAACCGAATCATTCTAGTTATGCTCGCCTTTAGCTTGACCGTCAAGTCAAGCTTAAGACCAACTAGACATTATCTTTTTTTTCGTGGAGCAAGTATTTTTTAAGGAATACGATTTCTTGATTTGAGGAATATTATTTGGATTATAAATTAATGTAATTTTCCCCCCTTGGCAAAGAAATATAAGAATGCTTAGGCTGAAGGCTTGATTATTGAATGATATTCAATTCTTTCACACCAAACCTTTTCATTATTAATTGACCATGTATAATTAAGCTTATTTCACCTACTAGGTTGGAATTGTACTTTGATGAAATTGTTTTATGCCAATTGACAACGGTTGGGGCTGGTGGACACTAAATACCAAATAGAGAGGCTCATATGGAGGCTATTAAAAACAATAGTAGTATATGGTTTAAGGACTTGGTGCATGTTATGGTGATGGTGGATATAAACAATGTTAATTTATGATGTCATTCCTAGTTTTTGGTCTTTGCTATTTTATTACTAGCTGATAGAGATGTTACCTCTTATAGGCTATATTAGCTTTTGTTCTTGTTTGAGTTTTGCCCATTTTGTTCATTAAATGAGGCATAAGTTACTCTTTGCCTCCACTTATCATTATAAGTGCATAAGTTTGATAATTTTGGAAATAGATTTGAAAATAAGTGCATAATATCATGAATGCATTTGATAGCAAATCCAAATAGAGTGACAAACTAAAATTTTGAAATTTTGAAAAATGTGGGAACTAGTTCATACAACTCTATAATTTCAAGATCCAACTTAAGTATTTACTTTAATAAATAAAACAATTTTGTTAAGTAAACCCAGAATTTCCGATATCGTATCTCAACATATATTATTGAGTGTGGACATTAGATCTAATCTGAGATGAGAAAATAAGTACTCGAAGAAGAGAGAGAAAAACATACAACTCAAAAGTCGTATAAATACACCATGTATGTGTTTTGTGTATGAAAAAGATTACTCTAAATAAATTGCAATAGGGAAAGGGTCAATAGCCTATGCGTCTACAATTATGTCAAACATGAAAGATAGCATAATAGCACAATATGAACTGGTTTATAGCTTATATTATATAGCTCACATAAGCTACTACCAAGCACCTTTTTGTTATAAATCAAACTTATAAATTATAAATCATGCAATCCGGATCGAGATCTGCAATGTTGTTGATTGTGGTTGGCATTTAGATTATAGTTTAATTGAATAGTTTTTAAAGATTTGATCTCAATTAAACTATAATCTAAATGCCAACCACAATCAACAACATTGCAGATCTCAACCCGGATTGCATGATATCAAGAGAAACGTGACTGGACAATTTAAACTCTAAACTTTAAATCTGAACCGTCCAACCAGATTTCTCCTTACTGCACCCACATGTCTCTCTTTGATCCATATTAGCAACATTTTCTCTACTTCCCCTATGAATCTACAAAAGGATATTCATATGTGATATGTCTATGAATCAAGAAGAAAATTTCAAACAACAAACCAATGTAATATACAAAACTGTAAAGGTACACTTGCAAATGTTACCTTTTTCTTTATTTCTTCAATATCCAACAAACTAGAGCTACAACTTTTTACAGACGAATACAACAACAAAGAATTCATAGCTTAATCACATAAGAAGAAAAAAACTTCAGAACAGCATCAAATCCAATTGATGACACAAGTACAAGAAATTCCTGCACAGTTACAATAAGGAGCAAGAATCTTCATCGAGGAACAACCAAGTATCCTTCAACATGCAACATTGAACACTTAAACAATGATTCCCTCATAAAAAACACCTGGAAATTTGCACATTTTCATCTTTCAAACTTCTCATCTTCCAAATCAAATCAAGCCTTAGGAGAAAGAATCTCTGACACAGAAGTATATGTTCCAGTAACAGCAACAACAAATCCAAAAACCATAATAGCTCCATCTGAAACCAAACATCTCCAACCCAACTCTTCCTTAAAAACCATACAATGAAACAATGCAGGCAACACAAAACCAAGAACAACACAAACACTACTTCCAACAAGTGAAAGAAAATCAGCAAAATTCGGCACCAAAAGTGCAACCAAACTCACAACCAAAACCAACAACCACCTTATCCACAAACAATACCTAGAATCACACAACCTTCTCTCAAAAACTTCATAAACCGGGTTCATCATAATCGGAAAAGTAATAAACAAATTAATACAAAGTCCTAATTGAACCACAATACTAATCAAACCTTGACCTAAATTATTCGTTATAATATCCTTCGTTTCATCACCAAAAGCAAAATAACCCAACGCACCGAAACAACCAAACAATACAGAAATCAAACCCATCCCAATACCTAAAACCCTACCAAATTTCTCCTTATCTTTAGTCTCACTTTCCAAAGGCAAAACCATACCTATCCCTTCAAAAGCATAAACAGCAACACCAATACCATAGAAAAAAACTGAAAAACCCTTAAAAGCTTCCAAATTAGGCCTATTCTCCATAAAAACAAAAACATCTTCAACCATAACAACACTCTTAGCAGCAATATCAACAGCATCAGCAAAAATACTCAAAGGGGCTAAATGAGTCAAAGTCTTAATAGAATTCAACCCTAATTGAAAAGGAAAACAACCCCAAAGGAACAAAACCTTTGATGTCAAACCTAAAAACACCGGTACCGTCTCTCCGGTACCGGCGACAAGGAAAGATAAAGTTGAAGAAATGAAAATAAGATAGCTAACACAAAACCCAGCTTGTGAAAGCACAATCATGGCATCAACAGAAAACCGACCTAATGGGCCACAAATTGTGAAACCTAAATCACCAAAAGATTTGATTTTTGAGAAACCCATTATTGATTCAAGCTTTTTACGAGTGTTTACAAGGAGGAGCATACAGTGGTAGGTTAAAGAAGCGACGATGAATAGCATGATTAAACCGGTGGCGTAACCGGTTCTTTTGAAGGAGTATGGGAGACCGAGAACTCCGGCGCCGACGATGGAGATGAAGATGTTGGCACAGGTTTTGAATTGGGAAGAGAGTGGTGGTGGGTTTGTGAGAAGGGGTGTGTCTTCTCGTGGATATGGTGGGAGTGAATAGGAAGATGAACCTGTTTCTTTGAACACCATTTTTGTTGTTGGATTGAGGTTTAAGGAAGAGGGTTTGGTTGGAATTTGGAATTGTTGAGGTTGTTTTTATGGTTGTCGGTTTTGAATGGAAATGGAAATGAAAATTGGGTTTTTAGGGATTTGTGAAGTTTGTTGGTTGCAGAGAAGAGAATTTTGAGTTGACTTCTCTCTCTGTGCTTATGAGAAATTGATTGATTAATTAAGCTGAGTAATTAGCATAAGTAGTTTTATTTTGACAAAAATTAAGCTAAGTAGTTGGATTAAATATCTCTGTTGTATTTTGGTGTCTGTCTCTCTTACAAGATACAGTGAATAGAGAGATTACAGTTTTAGAAAGTTAAAACTGAGAAGGTTCTTTTTTGGTTAATTTTTTATTGGGTCTTGGTAACGAGTGTACCAGGTGCACTCTTTAAGCATACTATTTAAAGAAATTATTTATTCAAAAAGTTAAACAACACAATTTCCAATGCGTTGACTTTATACATTTTTTTAAAAGTTCTATAAAAACTTTCTATTTAAAGGGCTTAAAGAGTACACTAGGTGTACTTTTTAGCATTTGCCTTTTTTATTTTGGTGAACCTTTTTTAGTTAATTTAATGTTGTTTTGACACGGTGTTTATTTGAATCAAATAAAAATATTATTATTGATCTAATGCAGATTTAATCACTAACTTTGATGTCCTTATTGTTACATCTAAAAACATACTCCATCCGTCCCATTATATAAGCACTTTTATATAAGCACTTTTACTACAAAAGTCTAGTCTCAAAATATAAGTCTATTTACAATTTTTGTATTCTAATGCAACTTAGTAGTAATAATTAAGGGTATGTGTAAGCAAAAAAGTAATAAATATACTTAATAAATTGTAAAGGGGCTTATATTTTGGAACTAGACTTTTGTAGTAAAAGTGCTTATATAATGGGACGGAGGGAGTAGATGTTTTAGTCTTTCGAACACTTGAATATAGTTTTATTTGTAGTAATTTATCATTTTAATTTGAATAAGATTACACTTGAATTTCCACCGTCAATACGCATTTAGAACTTGACCACATGTTTAAGAGATCCACGACTCTTACTACTTTCATCAATTCAAATAAGTTTAAATAAAAATATGTCATTTATCTTTATAAATCATAATAAAGTTGGATCTTTAGTTTTTTTCGCCCAAAATCGTGAAAAATTTGTTGTACAAATCAAATTATTTTATGGAGCAAACCAAAAAAAAAGAAAAATTGTTCACTTAATCAAAAGATGTTCATAAGAAATTTACTATACCTAAATTTATACTTGACAAAATCTAATTAACTCATTTTGATCTTCTACATCCACATATTCAATACTAATTAACATCAATGGGGGACCATATTTTCTGTGGTAGGTAGGTAACCTCATTTCTACAAAATTTAGCTATAGCCTATAATATCCACGTATCATGCCAAATTGATAAGTATGTTCTTAATAAATATAATAGTTAGTGTATTAGTATAGTAGCTTACTGCTTACATAAGACACATAACTTATCAGGGAACTCAATGATTTGTTTAAATCATGATATTTGCTTATTGCAACCTGAATCTTATTCACACACAACAAGACTAAAAGAAAAGGACAGCTATTCATGTCGCTTTCTGAACATATTTGGACATGTTTTGTACAACAAAGATATAATCATGATCACTATGACCAAAAATTGAAGAACATTTATTAAAAAAAGATGAAGAGCCAAACAAAAATCCAAATATGCTTATGGTATAAAATTGACAGGTTAGCTACTCTTGCCTTGGCACAGTTTACTATTGGAAATGGTGAATTCTGCATAAGATAACTCAATATTTCATCAAACAGGTTCTGTTATGGAGACCCATAACCATAAAGATAAGGTCTTCAGAAACTACTAAAATATGTAAAATCACTGATAAAAATCTACATCAATTTCCACCCAATATATCATACCATACTGATAACTAAGGAATTTAAAGGGTGGTGATAAGCTAAGAAATTGAGTGTGGGGTCTAATTAGTATAAATCTTCCAACTACAAATAGCTATTGGTGTCAATCATTAATATGTGGCAACAGATATGTATACATATCTAACTTGAGTTTTTCAAAAACAATATATAAAATTATAGCCACAATCTAATGCTGCCAAATTCCGCCAACAATGTGGCTGTGAATCAGAAATTTAATCATTGAAATTGTTGGACTGGGATCATATGCAGTAGTGATTTCGCGTAGTTTCCCGCTGTAAACGATCTCAGTCATTAACTTCGAATTGGATGGCTCATATTACACAACAACAAAATACGCTGTAAACAATCTCGGATGGTTGAAAAGCAAAACCATGTGATGTAGTAAATACACCAAATCCAATTCTAAAATTGTTGGGTCAAAGAATTTAATTCATAAGAAAATTTCAAAATGATATCTAAAATTGTTTATCACAATAGTCTCCTAGAGACAATTTCAAAGACTAAACTCACCGACCAAAAAGGACTAATGTGAACGAGGAATCTCTATTTCAGGATCAATTAAAATTTCTTTTATTTAGGGACCAGATAATACAAAGCCTACAGTTTCATAAACTAAATTGGTGCTTCAATTATCAATAACTTATATGGTATCTATTTGACAACTTGATCACAATTTCTCTTGTGAAATCACCCATTGGAAAATTTTTGAAGTGTCTCTAATCCACTAGACTACTAGAGTAAATAATCTATGTTGGACAAATTCTTACTGAAACTTTTTTGTAGACTCAAACTGAGTAGCAGTGTTTTCCAAATAAATTGGTCAGGAAGAATACCCTTCTCCACCATTTCTAAAAAGACCTGCAGGGCTTTCTGAAGCTCACCTTTCGTACATAACATGTCAATCAAAGCGCCGTAAGTTTCTGTATTTGGTACACAACCTCTTGCAGTGATATCTTCCATGAACTTCAATGCACTTTCAATTTTTCCTTGGCCACAAAACCCAATGATGATAGCATTGAATGTGTATGCAACAGGAAAACAGTTGTTAGCTATCATTTCATTGATAAGCTCTACTGCCTCTCGGATACTACCGTGTTGCGAAAAGCCATGAACAAGTGAGTTATAAACTAGAATACTTGGAATTCCACCTTCATCAATCATCTTATCATATACATTCTTTGCATCTTGAACAGTACCTTCCTTGCAGTGTTGTAAAATCGTCTTGCTTCTGTCAACAGCTCTAGGGAACAATTTTCCCATTTTTGTTAGAAACTCGGCTGCCTCATCGAAACGATTTTGCTTAAATAGACCATATATTATGCTATTGTAAGGACTAATGTGCCCTTTAGAGCCTTCTTTGGTTTCCTCCATTAACTCTAAAATTGAAAAACCATCTTCAATTCTTCCTTCTGAACACAAACCTCGAATCATTGTGTCGAACGTAACAAAGTTCCGTTTGATCCCGTCTGTCTTCATATCATTGAAAAGATCAAGAGCCAAATCCAACATTCTAGATTCACAAAACCCATATATGAGTATATTATAAGTATCCACATTTGGAAGATAGCCTTTATTCTCCATCTGCTTTAGGAAATGAAGTCCAACTTTAACTTTCCCCGCTCCACAAAACCCTTTTATCAATGTATTGTAAGCCACAACATCAAGTGAACCCCCCAAGCTCTCAACTCTCTCGAGAACCTCAGCAGCCTCTGTTACACGACCAGCATTGCATAGAATCTCAACCACCTTAGTTATTGTAACAACATCAGGTACAAGACCCAAGGCAAAACACTTCTCAAGTAACACAAGAGCTTGAACCAAATTCTCTTCCTTACAATACGCAGATATCAAAATATTAAACGTGACATCGTTCGGGCTCACAATCTCATTCATCAAGCTCCTAGCCCTACCAACCTTTCCATTCCTACAAAGCGCATGAAGCAAAGTATTGTAAATAACAGCATTTGGAGTAACCCCATTAGACTTAATAACCTGCAAAAGCTTAAAACCTTCACCAATCCTATTCGTCAAACAAAGACCTTTCATCAAAATCCCAAAAGTATAATCATCCCCATTAACACCACTCCCCATCATACTCTTTCTATAAAACTCTCTAGCCATATCAATATCCTCTTTCACAAGTACATCCAAAATTGAGTTAAAAATCTTCAAAGAAGGTGTACCATGAAACTTATAAGCCAAGTCAACAACTTTGACAACACTTCGTGTCATTCGAACCCGGGAGAGTCCCCGAACAATAGTTATAAAAATATCATCCCCCGGGGAAGCTCCGATTGAGCTAGGCATTTCATCGAGCAGTTGCTTGACGGTATCAAAACGGCGAAAAATGCAGAGTTTGTGGATTAAAGTGCGGTATGTGGATTGTGAATGGGTGAATTTGGAGAAAGTTGATGCCCATCTGAATGTTTCAAGTGCTTCAGAAGCGGTTTTTTGGTCAAGAATCAGCTGGCAAAGGTGCTCTTGTGTTGGTGGTAAAGAAGAAGATGATGAAGAAAAGGAACAATGTGGTTGGAAATGGAAACAGAATTTGAGAAAACATGTGTAAGGGTGTGACCGGTTTGTAAATTGTTGCAATTGTGTCATCTCTCATGAAATGAAATGTTGTAGGAGAGAGAAAGACAAGACATGAAGATACTCTGAACCAAATCAAACCTTATTGTTATTGAAGTACATGTTTGTTCATTTAACCTTTTTTTTTTACTCAAACCTTGTTGTTACTCTGAAAATCGTATTTTAATTTAACTTGAAACTTTTGACTTTTGAGTATATGTCGGTTTAAGTGGAATGGTTCATTATTTATTTTTGGTTATCATGATATATAGACAACGAGTTTAAGTGAAATCATAATATAATTAGTAATGATTAATTTCGGTTTGAGAATCTATAGGACACACAAGATAGAGGCCCAATATCAAATGTTTAAGTACCCAAATACTCTTACTATTGATATATATATCATCTCTTAATCTCTCTCTCGTGCTCTTAAAAAAAAAAAGTATTTAGATGTTTTGTCTTTTCTCTTGTGTTGCCAACTAATGTCAATCATTTATATATTTTTTTTTTCATTCTTTTGGATTTTTTTTCTTCCTATTTTGTGGGTTGAACAAAAAAAAAAGGCATGAGAGGATTCAAATATGTATTAGAAAGTGTTTTGTTGCATCCCAAAACTCTAATTCAACTCATAAGCCAACATTGCTAAGTCAGACACTTTTGTTTGAATTTGAATTAAAACCTTGGTTATGACTTATGAGTTTTAGTGGTGGTGTTTGTAATACATTTTTTTTATACATAGACGAGATGATAAAGCTACCAATAAACTCACACACATATGTAGAGTGACTGAAGTTCAAACCCAGGTCATGGACGTCTGACCTAGCAATTTCGACATTTTCTGCCAGTTGAGCTAGGACTTCTGAACTTCATTTTTGAAAGAGATAGGTGTAAGTGCTATTTAAGTATAGCTCACAACAATATTAAGTGTACAAAGTGACATTTATTCTTTGATTCTAATAATAAATGTAAAGGGCATGTTAATTAAGACAACAATCACAAAACAAAATTGAATGTTCCTTACAAATATACAATAAACTTAACAAAAATTATAAAAAACAAGCTAATTAGAAGTGTGAAAAACATACAAAAAAATTAACTAATTTACTTCATAGTTCATCTGAATCAACAGTGAAATTAAAGAGACTTATTGATGAGACCATTTCTCAAAAATTGAATTGGATGTCTATAATATCTTTGTAGTATGATGATCATCCAACAACTTAATCTGTACAACAAAATCACTAATCAAATCTTATTCATTAATTAATTCATTCATCTACCATTCAACACACCTTTGAGTAGATCAAGTCCTTCAGCTGAAATACTCCTTCTCCTATGTGATCTAGGAATTTCAATCTTAGGTGGTGGATCTTTAGAGAAACAAATCACAACAACTGTTAGATTATCACAAGTGTTTCTTTGAAGTGCTTCACTTACAAGTACCTTGGCACACAAGTTAGGATCATTATGTTGCATAAGTTCTCTTCTAACCAATGTAACAGCACATTGACTACTCATAACATCCCATAATCCATCACATCCCATTATCAAAAACTCATCTTCTTCTGTTACAACTATTTCTTCTAACTCTGGCTCACAGCTTAAAGGACTTTTTGAACCTTTTGTACCTTTTATATGCCAATCTCCGAGTGCGCGTGCCACTGATAATTGTCCGTTTAGGTATCCATCATAGATAACACCACCTAGTTTTTCAATTCTTAATCTTTCTGATGTGCAATTTGGTTTATGGTCTTTGGATAGTTCTATTGCTCTGCCTCGCTTTCCTAGTACCGCACGCGAATCTCCTGCGTTCGCAATCAACATGGCCCTGTATGTAACATACGAAGTTAGGTCATGTCTGGATAAACAGCTTAGTTAAGCGTTTAAAGCATCAGGTGTATTTGACCTTTATTTTTTTTTTACAATATTTGATCAACGATCGCGACATATTGACTTAAAAACTTGTTGCTAACATACATGAAAAATAAGCGAATCTCAGCCAAAATAGTACCCGAGTTTTCAAAGTAATGTGTCACGTCTTAGCCTCTGACATAATTTAACATAATAACTATTTTGAATGATATTTTACGATTTTAGAGAGGAATTTACCATTTCGCAAAAACGAGGGACTATTTTACAATCTAGATGGTGCTTAGGTCATTGGTCCTTACCTTCCCAAAACAAGGGCTATTAGAGCTGTGGTTCCTGAAGAGCTATCAAGAGAACTAGCATCTCTAAATGCATGATCAGCTTTCACAAATGCACTCTTAACTGCTTTCTTAATATTAGATGGAAATTGAGAATCTTCAATTATAAAGTTAAGGATAGTCTTTTTGATAAATGATGCTGCATCAACACCACCATGTCCATCAAATACCTGCATATCATGCAAACAATAACCGGATTGAAATATTAACGCTAAATTATATTTTTAGTCCTTCACTTTTTTTCGTTTTCCATTTTGGTCTCGTAACTTACAAACATCAGACAATATGGTCCCTTAAGTTTTTTTTCTTTTTCATTTGAATCTGGCAAATATGTGTCATTATGTTTTCGATGATTAGGCGTCTTACTAAACAAGAAAAAGAATGAAACATAGAAACCATACCCCATAAAATGCTGATGGAGATGGAAGGTCTACTTGTTGAGGAACAGAATTATGAAGAATATCAACACATATAAATTCATCCTCCATGAATTGCTTTGGTCCTTTCTCAGAACAGCTTCCAGATCTTACTACAAGTGGAAACTCTGATTTATCTTCTGTGTTTGATTTAAGGCCAATAACATTAATATTTGATTCCTATAATCAACAATACAAAATAAGACATAATTGTTAATCGAAAAAACCATCAACCAAATATAAATACAATCAATATTGTAAAATGCTGTCACGATCCACTGAGATTCAGAACAAAAAAACATCGACTAACCGAATCAGCCAACCATGAAGAGCTGCTACAATGACGCATAGCCACGGAATGATCCCTTGGAGGTTTGCCAACAAGATTCTGATTCAAATTCCCCAAAGTATCATCATTTTGATCCTCCATGGAACACTCACAACTTAATCTAGTTACTACCTTCGAGCTGCGACAATTCCCGGCGCCATATTTCTCTCATTACACAATTCATCCAATCCAATCCAATCCAACAAAAAAAGATTTGATTTTTATATAACCCAATTTAACAAAAATCAGAAAAAAAATTGTTCAAATAAGTACTTCAACAGTCACATGTGAAAAAAAAGTCATTATGAAAAAATCCCACTTAAAGATTACACAGCAAGAAACAGCTATACCAAACATGGTTTGCACTTGATCCAAGAAAAAAGGTAGATATTAGGCCAACTCAAGAACGTGAGTGACATCATGGCATATAGACATAACTATATAATAAATATAAATATCAGAAGATGTTTTTTTTGCATGTGACAAATATTTTGATGAAAATGTCTGTGATTGTGTTGGTTTGAAGATGAAGAAGAAAACACATGGTGATGGTGATGGCAAAAGGGGTGAAGAGAAGCAAATAGGTAGAGAGATAAAAGAGGGGAACGTTAAGAAGTGGAAGGTATATGAGTGATTGGCCATTGCAAGTTTTTCGGTAGCCATTGGAGAAGATTGAAAGAGAGATTGAGGGAAAGACAAGTGGCTTCTTTTGTTTCCATTGGTTTGTGTTTGTGTTATGTTATTTATTAGTACTACTGCACTTGTTCATCGTTTGGCCTTGTGATGCTATTTGGAACATTTTTTTCATCTTGGAATCTATGATCTAGATTCCATTTTTTATTCATAGGAGCTGACTCATTTCTTAGTCATAAAAAAAAAAATAGCTAACTCATTTCATTTTACTTTATACAATAAGAAGATAGCCGACAGAAAATATCAAAATTATTAGGTTGCACGTCTATGATCGGAGTTTGAATTCAAGTCACTCTACTTATGTGTGAGTTTTTAATGGCTTACAATTTCATCTACATATATAAAAATATATCAACTTTATAAGACTTTCAAATATTGTTCCGTCAATATCGCATTTCAGTTCACCTTAGACCGGTTTACTCCATTTGATACTTTGTGTTGAAGGTCATCTAACATGTTCTAACACATGTGTGTTAAGTGTAGTTCAATCTAATTAATTTCATTTAATGTTGTTTTATTCATTTATTCCACTTTTGAGTAAATTTCTCTACACTAAATTTTCATTTTGTAATAGATATTTGTACACAATTTCTTTTAACAGAAATAAACTTAACTTAATTCGTTCTATAAAATAGTTTTAATAAGACGAAATATAATTTCGTCAAAAAAATTAAAAGATAAGATATAATAAAAAATATGGTGACTAACGAAGGACAATAATGTTCATCTTAACTTGTGAGCAACATTGTTACTTTGTCGTATGATAAAATTTATCCTTAAGTGTGATAGAAATTGTAGAATTTTTTTTAAATATAAATAAATAATAACTCTAAAGTATAATTGAGAATTTGCTTCTCGGACGATTCCATTAACTACTATGAAAAAATGTTAAGAAAGAATGCATGAGTTTGAATTAAGGTGCAAATCAGGACAATAATTTGATAGGACTCATACATAGGAGTAGACAAAAATAAAATTGATACATAAATTAAAGGATAATTTAACATAAACATAAAGTGTGCATAACCAAAAAAGTATAGCAAAATATGTTTTTTCTTGTGTGCTGCTGGTGCACAAAGTGAAGGCCTCCCACAAGAGTAGGTACACCCCTTAGGAGTCTAGTTTTGTGACTTTTGTCCATAGAAAAGTGTAATTAATGTCTAATGTCTAATGACATCTACAATAACTATGCATAGAATGCAAATTTTGTCTATATACTATATCCAATCATACTGAATTAGAAGTTCTTATAAGATAAATTAAATCTATAATTTTTGAAAGTTGTTCAAAAATAGAGTTTAATTTTAATATACACCATGAATAAATACAAATACTAACAACTACAATCTACACGATTTCAATATATACATATGATAAAATTCAAACAAAATAATGTTTAAAATTTTCCGTTATAATTTATTGACAGTATAAATTTGCTTTTAGAGACTCATGTAGTAATAGTTTTTAATGTTTAACATCAATAAGTTTTTGCGGAAATTTACGGGATACATATAAAATGTGTTCTCTATCCCAATCAAATATGACAAAAATAGAGAGAATATACACGTATAAATTAAGTTCAGAAGTCCTAACTCAACTGATACAAAATACCAAAATTATTAAGTTAGATGTTTATGATCGAAATTCGATCTTTAACCACTCCATTTTATGTTGAGTTTATTACGTTGACTTTATCATCTCATATTTGCATCCATTTTTTTTCTTGGTAATAAAGGTGCAGTGATATAGCAAAATGAATAAATAATGCTGTAGTGTCAAATAAACCATGTGTTTTTTTTTTATAGTATATGTTGTTTCCTATCATGTCAATGTCATCACGAAAAATCATGATGATGAGGTCCCGTCCCACTAGCTATATTTTTAAATAATTATATATATATATATATATATATATATATTTCTTTTTGTTTATTCTTCTTTATAAGAAATAAAAGTAAATATTAAAAATAATTAAAAAAGATCGAATATTTATAGAATAAATTTAAATTTATAGAAATATCAAAAAAAATTATAATATATTTCTCTGATCTTAATAATTTATGAATTTTGTTTTCATAAAATTAACTGAAAAATATTAAAATTCATTTCTTTTTAAATGCGAGATGAATATTGAAAATTTATAAAATAAAATAAAATATATATACACACACTAAAACCAACCACAAATCATTGCTTTCAATCCACGGCACTGTCCCAAGAACAATACTATGACTAATAACAGTTGACAATGAATTTTATAAGCATTGATTTACCTCAAGGAAATAAAAGAGTTAATAAAAAATAGAATTATATTTACACCATATAAACATGATATGTTGGATATCAAAATTATTATTTAAATATCATTTCCCTTTAAAATAATTTAAAATAAATTTGACTTAATTGGTTTTTTAATATCATGTTTTACAAAAAATAATATTTTAATGCTCTTATTTTTAAATTAGATATTTGATCCCCTATTTAATACAATTTTCAAGATTTTCCAATCCCACCTAATTCTGGGGAGCTTTTTTATGCTGATGTCACATCATAATTAATGAAGATGAAAAAAAGTGATGAACATAGATGAAAATCGAGAAAACACTTGAATATATTGAAGATGATGAGGAAACAATTGAAGTGAAATTGTAAATGGGATGAAGAATAAAAATTGAAAGGAAATAATAAGTAAGAACGTATGTGAAAATTGAGAAATCTAAATTTTAAAGTTTTAAATATGATTTTTATAAAAATTAATAATACCATAATTGGATGGATAACTTTTTTTGAAAGAGGAACCAAAATAAGTTTTAGAAATGGAGGGTCTTTGGTAAAAATTAAAGAAAAAATAAATGGAGGGACTAAACTTTAATTTTTGCAAAATAAAATAACCAAAAATATACTACTAACTAAGATATCTACATAGAGTTAAAGATCTAAATATGTTGACATGTAAAAATCCTATTGGTTTATACGTACAAAAAAATTTGATGTCATAATTTCACTAAAATTTGATGTCATAATTTTACTAAAATTTGATGTCATAATCCTATTGTGTTATCTTTAGCAGCAGACCCACTTCCACAACAGTCCATTTCACAAATAGACAGAAAAAGTAACCAAACACACAAAATTCCAGAAATTCACACCATCATCATATATAAGGTGGTTGTGTTTCTTCTTTTTCTTTTTATGAGCTCACAAGATATAAGTATTATGTACACTTTATAGTGACAATTATCTTCATCTTATTGAACCAAAAATTCACATGTTTTTTCAGTGGCTAAACCTTTTCTAATGGTCACTATTGTCCTTACAAACAATAATTGAAAAAAAAAGACAAAACAAGTTGGCAAAAAATATCCACCACTTGTAAATGGTTAATGTGTTAGCTATTTTTCAACATGAAATAACTTATGATTAAGTATTTTGTCAAAAAAAAAAAAGCTTATCATTAAGTATTAATTATTAATTATTAACTATTAATCTTACTTTTTGAAATTTATTTGTATCTTCCCTTTGGTTTCCTCTTAATTAATTTTCACCACTTTTTTTAGTGCTTTGTCCATGTTCTCCAAAATGCTTAAGCTCTTTCTCTTTTCATACTTTTGGTTCCTTCTTCATCTACAACTACAATTCTTAGCCACTGGTTAAGCTTCATCTTTTTTATGCACCCTTTTGCTGCTTTATATATAAGCCACATCATATATCATTTCTGAATCTATAATAAGGTATGTCTTTGTTTAACTTCATGAAGTTACTTACACTATATATGCTTTTTTTTCGTTCATATGTTGAAAGGTTTTGATGTTGCAATAAGCTACTTTTTTGCTTTATTAGAAGATACTTTGGTTCTTTTCTATTTCCTAAATTTGCTTGTTTATGTTGTACTTTATGTCTGCTGTTATGTTTTTTTTATTATAATATTTAGACACTTAGGTACTTTTATATTTCCAAGATCTTTGTTCATGCAAAATTTTGTTTTTCTTTGGTGCTTTATGTCTTTATGGTTTTTGTTTTGTTATGCTATTGTTACTATCTTTATTTATGGCTATTGTTTTATAGGAAACTCATCTAACCATGGTTAAAGTTTGGTTATTGGCTCTAATGGTTCTCTACAATGGCTTCTCTTTAACCGTGGATGGCACTCATAATTCAGCAAGACCTGAATTTGTAAATATTGGAGCTCTCTTCTCTTTCAATACTAGTGTTGGTAGGATTATTAAAATCGCTATAGAATCTGCAGTGGAAGATGTAAATTCGGATCCAAATATTCTCGGTGAGACCAAGTTAAGGCTCTCTCTTCAAGAAGATTCTAAATATAGAGGTTTTCTTAGCATTGCTGAGGGTATGTATGTCCTTCACGCACGAATGGTTGTGATTTGTGGACAGTGTAAAACATTTTATATACCGAGAGTATATCGAAATGAAACTAATAATTCTATGTAATTACAGTTTTGCAGGTCATGGCTAGACATACTGTGGCAATAATTGGCCCTCATAGTTCTGTAACTGCTCATGTCATAACTCATATTGCAAATGAGCTTCAAGTTCCTCTTATCTCATTTTCGGCTTTGGATCCTACCCTTTCTTCACTTCAATTCCCATTCTTTATCAGAACTTGTCACAGTGATCTTTTTCAAATGGCTGCAATAGCAGACCTGGTTGACTACTATGGATGGAAAGAAGTCATTGCTGTATACATTGATGATGATAATGGAAGGAACGGAATCAGTGCATTAGGAGATAAGCTTGCTGAGAAGCGTTGCAGGATCTCGTATAAAGCACCTGTTAGCCCTGAAGCAACTCCGGAGGAGATAACAAATGCGCTAGTTCAGGTGGCTCTTGCTGAATCAAGAGTTATAGTTGTTCATGCCAACACTCTTTGGGGACCGAAAGTGTTTACTGTCGCGAAGAATCTTGGAATGATGGGAACTGGTTATGTATGGATAGCCACTGCTTTTCTTTCTGCTATTATTGACATAAGTGGTCCTCTATCTTCTGATAAAATGGATGAAATCCAAGGAGTGTTGACACCTCGCGTGTACACGCCGGATTCAGAGCTTAAAAGAAAGTTTGTTTTGAAATGGAAAAATTTGACTCAGGGAAAAACTAGCCCTGATGTCCCTCTTGGACTTAGTTTTTTGTCTCTCTACGCCTATGATACTATTTATGCTCTTGCTCATGCACTTGATGCATTCTTCAAGCAAGGAAACAAAATCACATTCTCAAATGATTCAAAGCTTTCTTCACTAAAAGGAGACAACTTGCATCTTGATTCATTGAACATCTTCGATGAAGGAAACTTGTTACGTAGATACATTTACGAAGTTAACATGACAGGCGTGACAGGTTTGTTCAAGTATGCACCTGATAAAAACCTTGTCAATCCTGCATATGAAATCATGAATGTGGTTGGAACTGGGTCTCGAAGGATCGGTTATTGGTCTAATCATTCAGGATTATCCGTCGTTCCTCCAGAAACACTTGATTCCAAACCAGGCAATGATTTTAGGGAAAGTAAAAAGCTATTGCCTGTGCTTTGGCCTGGAGACACAGCTCAGAAGCCTCGCGGTTGGGTTTTTCCGAACAATGGAAGGCTATTAAGAATTGGAGTACCGATAGGCGTTAGTTACCACGAATTTGTGTCACATGTACCAGGTACCGATGCATTTCAAGGATTCTGCATTGATGTGTTTCTTTCTGCAGTTAACCTTTTGCCATATGCTGTTCCCTATAAGTTTATTCCATATGGGGATGGTAAGAACAATCCTAGTAACACCGAGCTTGTCCGTCGGATAACAACCGGTGTGAGTATCACTATCATGTCAATAATCTTTTGTGGAGTCTGGATGTTTTATTATGGTAACCTTCTAAAACCGGTGTTTGAATTTTCGTACAGGAATTTGATGGTGCAGTAGGTGACATTGCAATTACTACAAAAAGAACAAAAATGGTGGATTTTACTCAGCCATTTGTTGAGTCTGGTTTAGTGGTAGTAGCACCTGTTAGGGAGACAGAAACAAGTGCTTTGGCCTTTTTGGCTCCATTTACACCAAGAATGTGGTTTGTCACAGCTTTGTTTTTCATAATAGTTGGAACTGTTGTTTGGGTTTTGGAGCATAGGGTGAATGATGAATTTAGAGGACCACCCAGAAAACAAGTGATTACAATTTTTTGGTAAGTAAATTTACTATATTGAACTTTTTCTAAAGGAAAACCAATTTTAATGATGCATGAAATGTTTATGGTTACTTCGTGCATACTTAGATTCGATTTAGTGAGAGGAAAACGTGATTTTAGAAACATAAAATTGATTTTAACATGTGTAGGTGTTCTTAACTAGTATTGCATAGATTCTTAAATCTTACTTGAAGCAGAGATTTGGAACTTTTACTTCCAAAAAGGTTTTTAGCCTCAAATATCCAAATTTATTACTTAACGCACTTTTACATGAATGTATCCAAATATAAATCAACGCACGTTCAACTCACTTTTAACCAAAACTAGTTTATTAAAAACCAATTTTTGCTGCCGGAGAACCAAATACACCACTAATATGTTTGTGACATTTGTTTGTGTTGTATTTGACAGGTTTAGCTTTTCAACAATGTTCTTCTCACATAGTAAGTGCCAATTCTGTCTTCTGTGACATATATGGTCAAAGTTCTAACTTCCCTTTGATTAATCAAGTTGCATTTTGTATATACTATGTAGGGGAAAATACAGTGAGCACACCCGGTCGTTGTGTGCTACTTATATGGTTGTTTGTAGTTCTTATAATCACTTCAAGTTACACAGCAAGTCTAACATCAATCCTCACAGTACAGCAACTTTCTTCACCCATTAAAGGCATCGAAAGTTTAGTACTCGGCAAAGAACCAATTGGTTACACTCAAGGTTCATTTTCTAGAGGTTATTTAATCCAAGAAATTGGTATTGATGAGTCTAGGCTTATTCCTTTAGTAACACCAGAAGATGTTGCTAGAGCACTGGAAAAGGGTCCTCAAGATGGTGGCGTTGCTGCTTATATCGAAGAACGTGCCTATATCGACATTTTCCTTTCAAGCCGCTGTCAATTTACTGTTGTAGGTCAAGAGTTCACCAGAAATGGTTGGGGATTTGTAAGTATCTTTCAAGTTTTCTATACAATTTCTCGCGTAAAAATTGAGAAATGCAATCACAGTCTAATTTTATTTTTAGGCCTTTCCAAGAGACTCGCCATTAGCAGTTGATCTATCAACTGCAATTTTGCAAATGGTAGACAATGGAGACTTACAAAGGATTCATGACAAATGGCTTTTGAGTAGAGCTTGTTTATCACAAGGTGCAAAGCTTGAAGTTCAAAGACTCAAACTAAAAAGCTTTTGGGGCCTCTATGTGATATGTGGATCAGCATGTTTGTTTGCTCTACTCATATATTTCATACAGATAATAAGACAGTACATCAAGCACAGCTCAGAGGAACTTGATTCACCTGACCGAAACCTCAGCTCGGGATCTTCGCGTTTGAGGAGTTTCCTCTCCTTTGCAGATGAAAAGGAAGAGACTGTTAAGAGTCGTTCGAAGAGAAAGAAAATGGAGAGAATCTCTTATAGAAGTAGTGAGGGAGGATCATCTTCCATCGTCTCTAATAAAGATTATGTTGCTCAGCCATCTCCAAGCATAGCTGATTCTGTTTCTAATGGTGGAAGTGAAAAAGTATTTATCAAAGTGGTGTAAGTAAAAAAAAAATTAAAAAATGTACGTTTTATTTAGGAAATACCTGTTGCATGCCAAGAAAAAAATTAGAATGCACAAACCATGCAAATAGTATATATAATATACAAATTGTATCTTTTTTAAAATGCGGTAACGAACAAATTGCCGGCATCCATCTCCAATTGTAACATAGCAACTAATATTGAATAACCCTGGTAATTAGGTTTCTGATATATGAGAAATTTTAGTGCATTGAACTTTACATTTCCTTTATCACCAAGGGTTACAGTCCTTAGCCGTGTATAATGTACTAATAATACACAGGTAGTTGAATCCTCTAAATGTATGTTGGTGTCGCCGTGTTGGACACCAACATGTGTCAAATATCGGACACACCTTTAATTTGAAGTGTTACTGCTGTATAAGTTGCCTTAGAACATATGATAAGGGGACATGTGTCATTTTATCTTAAGTGGATTCTGCACAAGTTGCCTTAAAGATAATCCTCCAAAAATGGATCCTAGCTTGAGAGCTTTTTTATGGTTTTGGAATTAAGTTTGGAAAATTATATATAAATGATATGAGAAACAAAAATATTGATAATATAATAAGTCCACTATTGCATTCATTAAATATATGCTTCATGTTACATGAATGATGGATTGATGCATTCAAATGGTAAAACAAGAGGAAAATGTAGCAAACAATTTTACATTTTTGTGATTTGATTCTAGTTGCACTTGCAGTGCATCGTATTGCATATACTTCTGTTTCTCAAATTACCGCAGAAACTTATTTCAGATTGGATTACTCACAAGGACGAAGACCTGAAATTCAAAACAAAACTCATTACATATGTTTGTAGATTACTTGAAATGCATAGCAACATGAATGGAAATTAAATATTACTTTGTAAGCAATTAATTAGTTAAGAACCAAATAAGCACCTAGAAGTCTCAGTCATCTTATCATTGAGAAAAGTTTTTCTGATTATGTTTAGCTCTCTAGTGACATCCACTATATTCATTCTTGCTTTCGGTGACTCCACCGAACATGCAAGACCAATATTAAAAAGTGAAACCAAGCATTTCGATATTCTTGAAATATGATTTGAATTGCTTCCATATTCTATTGCTGCATCTTCATCTCTTGGTACAATATGCGGGTCCAAAATCTGCATAACATTATCAGGAAATGAAATTTCAACATATGTGTGCAGATTTTGACCATCTATAAACATTTCATCGGTGGGTCTTTCTTCCGTAAGCATTTCCAATATAAGAATCCCGAAGCTATACATGTCACCATGAGTGGAAACTTCAGAATCCATTCCATACTCTAAAAATATATAGCGAAAAATTATTAATATTCTGTAACAAGTAACGTATAAAGTCTAGAACAAAAGATAGGAGAACTCAAAGAAACATCGAAAATATTTAACAACATACCTGGAGGAGCATACCCAATGGTCCCTTTTATTCCAATGGTGCTAGTTTCCTTAGAAGAGATATCATCCAAAGATGATACGAGTCTTGCTATGCCAAAATCACTCACATGAGCAACAATGTCTTCATCAATAAGGACATTGCTTGGCTTTAGATCACAATGAAGGACCAATTGCTCGCATTCATGATGAAGATAATGTAATGCAGAAGCGACATCAATAATGATATTCAATCTTTGATCCAGATCCAATGTTCTTGGATGCTCTACCGTCTCTATCCTTGGATGCAACCATTGTTCTAAGCTTCCATTTTTCATGTACTCAAAAACTAGAGCTTTGAATTCTTTCCCTTTGTAATCAATACTAGAACAACAAGTTAAAATCTTAACCAAATTTCGATGTCTAATATTTTTTAGTGCATTACATTCTGTAATAAAACTTTTGTGAGCTCCCTTCTTTTCAAGGTTCAAGACCTTTATGGCAATAACTTTATCTTCTTTGATAAGATTTCCTTTATACACGGAACCAAAGCCTCCTAATCCAATCAAGTTTTTAGCTGAGAACCCATCGGTTGCCTGATATAAGTCTTGGTAAGAAATCATGGCTAGATGATCAATTGTTGGTGAATCAGAAGATGGTTTCTTGTTTCTTTTCCTCATCAAGCAGATAGCTAGAGTAAGCAGCATTATCATGAGAAAAACAACCACACTAACTATCACTACTATCAAATGGAAGTTATGGTGTTTAGCATGATTCATATGTTTTACAAGGCATGGCGGTAGGTGCAGGTGTGAAATACCTCCACAAAGCTTATTGTTTCCAGCCACCAAAAATGCACTAGCGTTTCCGAAAACACCTTCTTTTGGAACCTCTCCGTCCAACATATTAAAAGAAACATTGAAGTATTCTAAAAGAGAAATATTTTGTAGAACACTAGGAATTGATCCAGACAACTGATTTCTTGACAGATCTAAATATCTAAGACCTCTAAGAGAAGCCAAAGAAGACGGTATAGTTCCACTAAAGGAGTTTCCTTGCAAATTAAGGAATTCTATACTTATGCATTCACCAATGGTTTCAGGAATGTTACCAGAAATTTGATTCTTAGAGACATCTAAGATATCTATCTTTTTTAGCATGCCCACTTCTTTCAATAAGCTACCGTTGAATGAGTTTTCAGACAAGTCCAATTCGACCGATAAAGAGGAAATAGTGAAAATCTCTAAGGGTATGGTTCCTCTAAGATTGTTTTTCGAAAAGGATACGGATTGTAGCTTTTGACAGTTTCCTATACTTTGAGGAATATTTCCTTCTAACTTATTTTCTCCTAAATTTAGGTAAAACATTTGACTGAGGTTGCCTATGGTGGTTGGTATAACTCCTGACAATTTGTTTTGACTCAAATCCATCATTTGCATATTTTGCAACATCCCTAAAGTAGATGGAATAACTCCAACGTGTTGGTTAAGCTCCATGTCCAAGAGAGTCAAGCCAACTAGATTTCCTATCTCCATAGGAATTTTTCCTGATATCATATTACCTCCAAGATGTAGTTGACTAAGTTGGGTGGATAAATTCCCAATGGAATTTGGCAAACTACCTCCAAACTTGTTATAGCCTATATTAACAGTTAGCAACTTACTACAGTTTTTCAACGATACTAAAAAGTCTAAATCCTTAGTTGAATTTTCGCCCAACTTATTGTCAGCCATATTTATCCGCCAAAGATCTTGTAGCTTTCCTAGACTTGGAACATGTCCGACAAAATAGTTTGGACTAATAGTAAATGATGTTAATGAAGTAGCATTTGCAATAGAAATAGGTATTGGACCTGATATTTGATTCTCACCGATGGATAAGTCCTGGAGATTGAAGAGTGTATCGAACATATCGGGTGGAAGAGAGCCATTAAACTGATTCACTGGAGCTGCGATTATAGTCAACGATGACATATTGTAAAGACAAGAAGGAATTTCACCGGATAGTTTGTTGACCCCGACTAATATCGTTGTCAAGCTTTTTAGGTGACATATTTCTTGCGGAAGATTTCCCACCAAGTTGTTGACACCAACTACAAATGATGTTAAGGATGAAAGATTCCCTATGAACGATGGAACTCGTCCGTTTAACTTGTTATTCCGAAGAACTAGTACTTGAAGTTTTTGAAGAGAGGTGATTTCAACTGGAATTTTTCCAACTAAATTGTTCCCTCCCAAGTGTAAACTATCAAGATCAGAACAACGTGTCAAGTTTATAGGAAACTCACCTGAGAGTGAGTTATTGGTAAGAAAGAGTTGTTGCAATTGTAATAACCTTCCAAGTTCATTTGGGATGTTTCCAAAGAAATTATTTTTTGCAAGATTGAGGTTTCTTAGAAAAGAGAGATTACCAATATGAGGGGATATTGATCCATGTAACTCATATCCTTCTAGGCTCAACTCTATAACTCTTTGATGCATGGAACTGCATGTAATTCCATACCATTTGCAAAAGTGGGTTGAACTATTCCAAGAATCTAAGACTCCATTAGGGTCATTGGATATTGAATCTTTGAATTGCAGCAATGTTAAATAATCAGTCTGGTTTTCTGATAAGACCAAAGCTGCAGTTCTAGTGTTTGGGCCAAACCACATTAAGGTTAATGCAAAGATAAGAATATTAAGGTATGCATGACAAAATATAGCTGACAAAAACGAAAAATGGTTCATTTGGTTTAGGAGCTATTGGATTCTTCTGTTTTCTGAAAGATAAGGTTTGTTAATTTGGTGTGAATAATGAAACATTGAAGATGAGGTTTTATTGTCATCATGCTGCACAGAGAAGACTAGTGGACACTACTAACATAACCACTAATTTTACTAATATTTTTCTATAAAGTTTGTGCGGCAATTATTAAAATTTTGATTCTAATTGTATCAGAAGAAAATTAAGTAACTAACCAAATTTTCTTCCTCCCTTCAGTTATTTGTTCAAAGTGGGCGGCTGCACGCCTATTATGATCATTATCCTTTGCAAGTTGATGCAAGTTTTCAATGATGAATAACAAACACAATGACCCATGATCTGTGTCCTTTTTATATTTTAGAGCACAATGATTGTCTTTCAAATGAAAAATAAGTAAGAGAGAGGCTGTAGTTCATATTAAAGAAGTGTAACTTAGTTCATAAAATAAATAAAATATTTTGTTGTAAGGACCAACTTATCCCATTTTAGTTACTGCCATGATCTTGTCTCTTTTCAAGATGTAAATGTTCATTTTTATTTATTGTTAAGGGGTTAATTTATGTAGGACTAAATTATGCCAATTTATTTTTCTTAGGAATCAAAACTGGTGTGCATGTATATATGTACCAAAAAAAAAAAAAAACTGGTGTGTATGTTTAAGTTTCAAGAGTGATCGTTTCGTTTACTAATAAATGGAATTTCAAAATTTATTTGTTTTAAATGTATCTTTGATCTTCACTCAATAAACTAAGTGACAATTTGATGTACTAGTTGGATGGATTTTTATGTTTTCACATTAACTTCAATTCAATGTAAATAAACAGCAAATAAAGTAAACATATAATTGAAAAAGAAATAAGATCCTCAGCTTCCAGAAGGATTAAGGAACTCAACTAAGAAAAGATCTATTTGATTTTTTACAATATTGACATCACACTCAAGACAAAAGAGGACACTACCTAAACTAAACAAATCTACAGAGCAAGCTACTCTGGCGCTTGCTGACCCGAACTGCCACAGGATGCAATTAAGTCGGTAAACCTTATTGTAAGAGTGAGTGAGAGTAGCCAGCAACTACTAACAGGGAAAAACAACTAAACCAACCTTTAGATGGCCAAGCTTGTTCAATGCATTTATGCTCTCCCTTGAAATAGCTCCTACAGGCCATCTTAGTTGTGAATTGTGATCCCCGTTTAAAATATTTTTCCGATCCCCTGTTACATATTGTCAAACCAAGTATATTTAATAGATATTACTGCATAACTTAAGTGTACTCAATGAAATGAATCGGCTATCAAATGCAGTACTACCAAAATCAATCAGAAAAATAGCACTAGACAAGTGAAAGTTAAAGCACATGAATCGTATTTCATTAGCTCAATCAGTTAATTTTTACTTAAATATATTATAGTGAATCTACAAAAGCCATTATTTTTGTGTACGAAAATGCCAAGTAACTTACATTTAAGAAGCTTCACATATTCAGAAGAAACAAACAGTATATTCTGGCTTCAGGTCAGGTGTGGATTAGGCGTAGTTTGTGCATATCTAAAGATAATAAAGAACAAGAAACAAGTTAAAGTATGCAGGCACAGCTGAGATACATTGCATCCAAATGAGATTTTAAATCAAGTAATTTTAATTCTCCCAAAAAGTTACATTACCTTTGTTAGATAATAAGTTTCCCAACTAACCTTCTGTATCTGCCTGGGTCAGAATATGGCTCCCCCTGATTTTGTATCAAGGCAGGTGAAAGGAGATGAATAAATGATCCAGATTGGTTTTGATTTTCATTTCAAAACACCAATTTGTTGAATCTACTCCAGCAGACAATGCTTTATAATTTGAGACAGCAAATGAATCTTGAGATAATCATACGGTTAACAGCTTCATTTCAACTGAACTGTGACCAATATTCTTTGCAATCCTGTTATGCTTCATCAGTTTTCTAGTCTTATTTACTTCTTCCCATTTTCCAGCGTTAGCATATATATTAGATAAAAGAACATAAATTCCACTTTGAACAGGTTCCAGCTCTGTTAACCGCACTTTCACTTGACTAGCAACAGAGATATTTTCATGAATCTGGCAGCCATTTAAAAGAGCACCCCATATGGCAATATTTGGTTGTATTGGCATTGTTTCCATTAGTTTTTCTGCCTCTCTGAAATGACCTGCTCGACTCAAAAGATCTACCATGCAACTATAGTGCTCTCTTTCTGGCGCTATATCATACCTCTTTGTCATAAGGTTAAATTGTCTTCGAGCCTCTTCGACCAATCCAACATGACTACATGCAAATAAAACTCCAATGTAAGTGATATGGTCAGGAACTAGAGAACTATCCTCTTGCATTATTTGAAACAAACTCAATGCTTCATTTCCATGACCATTTATGGCTAAACCATTAATCATACTAGTCCACATCACTACATCTTTTTTTCCCAAACTATTGTTAAAAATCTTTTGTGCACTTCCTAATTCACCATTCTTGGCATACATGTCCAAAAGAGCAGTTGCAAGAGCAATATCCGTTGCAATGTTGCTTTTCAACAGATAAGCATGAATAGTTTCGCCCAACGCCAAAGCACACTGATGAGCACAAACACTCAAGACACTCAAAAAAGTAGCCTTATCAGGACAAAACCCACCCGCCAACATATCAAAAAAGAGACCAAGCGCCTCATTATACCTCTCATATTGATTATAAGCATTAATCATACAGTTCCAAGCAACAACATTTCTCTTCGGCATTTTGTTAAACAAATCTCTTGCAATATTCAAGCTACCACACTTTGCATACATTTCAACAATAGCAGTTGCAAGAATGACGTTACTATCAGACACACTCACAAACGGATCATAACCAGCCTTACAGACACACTCATGAACCCATCTCCCAGTATCAATATCTCTACTACGAGCACACGCAATCAAAGCATTCACCATAGTAACCTCATTAGCCTCAACACCCCAATTACCCATCTCTTTAAAAACCTTCAACGCTTCACCCGGTTGATTATTATTCACATACCCAGCAATCAAACAAGTCCAAGCAACAACATTCCACTTAGGAATTTTATCAAACACCTTCAACCCACTTTCCATATCTTCACACAAAACATACATATTAAGCAACCCAGTTGAACAATAAACATTTGCTTCAAACCCAGTTTTCATAATACAACTATGAATACATTTTCCAATAATTTGATCAAAAAGAACAGAACTTGATTTAAGTACAAATGGGAAAGTAAAATGATTAGGTGAATACCCATTTTGAACCATTTGTTTATACAAAATCAAAGACATTGTTGGATTGTTAGAATTTGCATAACCTCTTATCATGGAATTCCATATATAAACAGTAGGTGAAAGAATTTGGTGAAATAATAAATTTGCATAATTGATGTATTCATCAAATTGGGATGAATCAACACAGAAATCAATAAGCTTGCTTAAAGGGACTATTTTGGAATTAATAGTTGTTGGGGTTGTGAGTATTTGAGCATGCAATGTTTTGAATTGAATCATAGTTTTGCATTTTGCTAACAAAGAAAGAATGGTGTTTTGGTGTATCATGATTCTGTGACATTTGATTTTTGAGGTTTTGTTTGGTCATAATTTATGTTAATTTTTTCTGTTGTTGTTACAATTGTTGGTGATGTTAAATTTTTTTACAGTTGTGGTAGTTGATTTTATTTTGCTTGTGATTAGTAAGTTTTAGGTAGTTCAAACCTGTCACCCCATCACTATCATTTGATATTTCTATTAATTAAACTAAATTTACTGAACTATTTGGCGGTTTATAATTTGAAAAATGCTAAATAGTGCCTCCAGGCACTCTTTAAATCCTTAAATAATAAATATTTATAGAATATTTATGGAAATCTGTAAAGTCAACGCATTAGAAATTGTATTGGATAACTTTTTAAATAAAATATTTGCTTAAATAGTATGCTTAAAGAGTGCTCCAGGGGCACTCGTTAGCATGACCCTTATAATTTTATATGAGTTTTTACGAAAGAAAAAAAAAGTTGTAAGAAGACTATCGATTAATCATCAATAGTCTTCTTACAGTTTTTTTTTTTTTTTGATAAGCCTTCTTACAGCTTATTAATGTGGTAAAAAAAAGGATGTGTGTAAAAAGACGAGTCATAAATTTTTTGATGTAAGACATTGTCTTAATAGAACTAGTACAAAAATACCTTTATAAATAAAGGTTTAAGTCAGTTGGACTTGCCACCTGACTTAACAAGTCACGCGGTGGCAAATTCGTAAATAAATTCAAGTTTATTAGGTCAGGTGCACTTAAAACTGACTTAAGAAAGATTAAATAAAAAATATATAATTCGTATTAAATTGCTTAAGTCACGTATATTGAGCAACTAACTTAAGAAACTTATTTGTTAAGTCAGGTATCTGTCGCCTGACCTAAGATGTATTAATTATATTTACCAAAAAAAATTTCAATATGTCCTTAGTAGGATTCGAACCCGATACCTTTTTTTGAAAATTTAATTAAATTGCTTAAGTCATGTATATTGAGTAACTGACTTAAGAAATTTATTTGTTAAGTCAGGTATCGCTCACCTGACCTAAGAAGTTTCAATTATATTTAACAAATTAAATTTCAATGTGTTCTTAGTACGATTCGAACCCGATACCTTTTTTTGAAAATTTAATTAAATTGCTTAAGTCGCGTATATTGAGTAACTAACTTAAGAAGTTTATTTGTTAAGTCAGGTATCGCTTACCTAACCTAAGAAATTTTTTAATTATATTTAACTAATTAAATAAATTTCAATGTGTCTTTAGTAGGATTCGAACCCGATGCCTTTTTCTGCTTCAAAAACAAATCCCATACCTTTTAAATTTTATTTGGTACGTACCTTTTAAAAAAAAAATTGGTATGGACCTTTTTAAAAAATTTAACAATATATTAATAAAAAATATAATCACTTAGAAAAAAAAAAAAGGCTCTTTGTTACAAAAAATAAAATTTGTGTTCTTATCTTCTTAACTCTTAAAATCTTTGTTAAAAAAAAAAAAAAAACTCTTAAAACCTTCAATCTGGTACACGCAAAACCCAAAGTTCAATCGACGGAAAATCTTCTCTTCTCTCGTAATCTGAAACGCAACACAATTCACATCTGAAAACGCAAAACATAACTCTTCTCGATATAGTTCTCACAGAAAACGCAAAACGCTTCTTGTCGACAAACTTCGATTTGAAAACGAAGTACCCAAGGAACATTCTATTGCTGCGACAAATTAGTTCAAATCGTTCGATTAAGGAAGCGCAGAACCAATCGTTCAACCGCTTTAATTAGGAAAAACAGAAGCACAAAGTTCAATCGCTGCAACATTAGCATAAAACCGTTCCAATCACTGTAAATCGATCTATCTATCGTTGCAAGCTGTTCTACTGCCGATAAATAAAACCCCTTTCTGGAAGGGCTACTCATTCATATGTATGTAATTTTTTAACACTTACTATTAATTTTTTTGTTGTTGTGATATTTCTATTTCTATTTCTTGTTGCTCTTTATGTTGTTGTAGTCGTTGATATTATTATTTTGCTATTCTAGTTGTTCTCTAGTGATGAAAGTTGTTGATTTGTGAAATAGGTAATAATAGTAACCAACTATAATAAAGTTAGAATGTGTATTTGATTTCCTTGAATAGACTGGAACATTAGATTACATAAGTGCAGAGTACGAGAAAGAAATTAAAGATTTATTTTTCTAAGTAGTAGTTATGGATCGTAATTGGATGAAAGCTAATCGTTTAAGTGTAGAGTACGAGAGAGGAATTGAAGATTTATTTCAATATGCTTGTGAAAGAATATAATTCCTAATAATAATGGAAAGTTGTATTGTCCTTCCTAATAATCATGGGTCGCAAATATGTTAGATGATGATGAAGAGGATATTCTTGAAGAATGTGAATTGTATATCGATGGAAACACTCATGCAGTGGCATTTGCTAATGTGTACATATTGGGGCCCAATATACATAATCAAGTTCTGAATAATGATATGGTGAGAGTGGCTATAACCAAGGTGATAGTGGCAAATGATAAAGTACCTACACCCACGGAGGAGGTTACAAAAATTAGTGAGGCCCTCAACACTTTCATTCAATGGCCGAAAAGACTTTTGAAACTTGTTCCCAATAAGGTATTCATTACTTTTATTATTCTCTTTTTACAATTCAGATTTTTCAAATATGTTATTTAATATTTTATCATAATGTTTCAAAATGTTTGACCCAAGAAATATGATGTTCCTCCGAAAAAGTCTGAACCGATCCGTTAAAAAATGGGAGTAAAAGCTATGTATATGGATGAAACCTTGAAGTTTAATGATGAGCTCGGTGGGAAAAGTTGTGTTATTGAACTTCCAAGAGAAGATATTGTTGACTTGTGTGTGGGTAAAAAACAATTACACTTCACTATTTTACAAGTGTGGCTAATGTAAGTATATTGTATCATTTACTTAATTTATAATTTGCTTAATTTCATTTATAATGTAAATAACTTTCAATTTTTTGGATATTTGCACCGTCTATGTCATGAGTTGGGCAACAATGATATTTATGGATTTATTGATCCGCAATTCACTCATAGTCAAAATGAGTGTGGTAGTGTTCACTCTTACATACAAAAGAAGATGTGTGATGATAAAAAAGATTGTTACCTTGCTCTTTATTTTAACAAGTAAGAAGTTTTTAATACTTGTTATAGTCAATCACTTATAGTAGGTAGAAATAATTAATTTAACACATTCAATTTATGTTTTCTTTTGTAGTCATCATTGGAAATTGCTCATCATTAGTCCTAAGAAGCTTGAAGTAACTTTTTTATGTTCATTGGAAAAAAAGCCGGATAAAAAAAATTTATGAAATTGTTGAAATGTAAGTATTCAACATGAACTTTATGATATGTTTTATGATAGATATTTATAATGAATCTTTCTTTATTGTAGAGCTTTGTGAGCTTATAATAAGTTACAAGGTGTGAGAAAGCAGAAGAAAGTAGAATGGTTATATCCGATCGTAAGTTGTTAACTTAATATTTAAATGAATGATTAATTGATATATATTCTATAACAATTTTTGAATAATATTTACTGACGTTCATATATGATCATATTCAATTTTAGAGTCAAAAGCAACAAGTTAGTTATGAGTGCGGCTATTATGTAATGATTCACATGTTAAACATTGTTTTCGCTAGTATTGTTCATGGACCCAAGTAAGTAATAGAAATTTTGTATCAAAGTTGTATCAATTAATTAATACTATTGTTTATTTAACTTATGTAAACATTTATTTATTCAGATATTTCGTGACTCAAATTCATTTGATAAGGAAGAAGTTAAAAATGTTCAAGAACGATGTGCAAAGATGATTTTTGAATGTGTTGAAGCAAGTGCGGATATATGATCTTTTGCGGTCTTTAAGGTTTCTTGTTTTGATTGTATCTTGAAAAGTACTTAGTTATTGTTTCATATAAGTATTTTTTTTTTGACAAAGTTTCATATAAGTAGTTACTTACTCTTATTTATGCTATTTTTGATAAGACAAACATTTATCTAAGTGTAACAAATCTTACCCAACATGGTTGTTTATCTACTTTGATCACAATGTTATGTTTTAATTTGGTATGACATTATTTTTACTTCTATGGTTTTATTATGAATTGTTGTTGGTTGCAGTAAATTCAGCACATAAACGTGATATTATAAATAGAGGAAAAAAACTGCACAAGAATAAAATAAAAAAAGAAACAACAACGTCTTAGGTCGGTTAAACATATCCGACATAAAAACAATCTTCTTAAGTCAGTTGCACGTGCCACAGGTTGTTCTAAAAACTATAGCTTCTTAAGTCACATAGAATTTACCTGACCTAACAACTATTTCTTAAGTCAGGTCAAAATCCGACTTAACATGTCAAAACTTGTTATGTCAGGAAATGTTAAGTCACGCGCGAAACTGGCTTAAGAAGTCAATTTTAAATGACTTAACAAACGTTTTCTTAAGTCACGTCAAAATCCAACTTAACATGTCAAAACTTGTTATGTCCAACTTAACATGTCAAAACTTGTTATGTCAAAATCCAACTTAACTGACTTAAAAAGTTATTTTTAACCGACTTAACAAGCGTTTTTTGTACAGTATTTCACTTAACAACATCCTTGTAACCTTAACTCAGTTGAAATAATACATGCAATATCCTTGTGTTCCAGCTATGTTTAGGGAGACAACAACTCATTTTGATGTCATTAACTCATTTGCTTTATAAACATCTCACTTGGCCATATCATAAAAAATACTAAGTTTTAAGTGCTTTGGTGGAAAAAATGTAAGATATTTTAAAAACTAAGGGTATAAAATTTACTTTTTTTTTTATCCTTAACTAGTGCACCGCACTAGTGCACCCTTTCATAATTTCAATTGATTGGAGCCCAATTTCTTGTAGCAAATATATCATAAATTGTCAACTAGGTAAAAAACTTGATAATTCAAACTTGGCAAGCAATTTAAAAAAATTAATAATGATGGAAAACCAAATCCTTTAGCAAGAAATTAGAAACCTAACACCAACTTCGCAAATAATTGATATCATATATACTAATTTGGATCCTCTAAATACTTGAGAGTAGGGGAGGGGAAATTATGAGATATTTCAATACTGTACATTGAACATTAGTACATTAGAGTTCCATCATCACTATGAGGGATATAGTCCTTAACCATGTATAAGTATAATGTACCAATGATACAAATGTAGTTGAATCCTCTGAACACTGGATTAAAAAGATGGCCTTCTATCATAATCTTATGTTACATTAAACAGTGGCAAGATATAAATATAACATTACATGTCTTGAAAAACGTCCGGTTGAGGTTGTGACTGAAAGCATAATTTGCTCGTGGTGGTTGCATGCAGACAACCGTTCTATGCCAGTTGATAAATTATCAAGCCATCTATCTGATCAAGGATAATGCATTAATCAATGTCTCTAAAATATCTTTGAAAACATTCATCATTCTTGCAATGTTTGCAGATAACTTTGTATACTTCAATCAAGAGCCTTGGAAATCGACTTGCAAAGTAGTCATTGAAGCCTTCCGGAATAGGTCCTATCAGTTCCTGATAAGCCAGCAAGAAAGAATTTATGAGCCACACTAGTCTATAGTATGTTCTTGGATGATTATAACATATGTTAATAAAGATGCATTTTGACTTCTCATACGGAAAACTATCACCAGAAAATCAAATAACTGAAATAAGGAACAATATTCCAGAAATTCATATGATTGTTGTTTAGAAAAATTGAATGTTTGTTCGAGAAGAAACCTGAATTTCTTGAGGCAATTCCCTGAAATGATTTAGCTTGTTTCTTATGACCCTTAACAAGTCTCGGACGCTGTCAAATTTATATCGCCTGTAACGACCAATGTTAGCAAGGAAAGTTGGCTCCAACTTTTCGTCCCATTTTCCACCTAAAGCCACTGGAGCAGTGCTCTCTAATACATTCAAAAGAACAGAATTAGTCTCTCTATCTTCAAGTTCCACCCTGTCACTAGCGTCACGAAGAAATGAAAGTCTCATCTCAGAACTCCAAAATAGAGGATGGTGCAATACGTCAATCGCCTTTGGCCTGACAGTTAATGAAATAATTTATTGAGTGAAAGTACTACAGATCAATTAAGTCATGTCAAAATGTAAACTGTTAATGAAGGTATGAGAGAATATAACTCCAATCTCCTAAAATCACATTAAATGAGAATGGCATACCTTAGATCGGGGTCAGGGTTTAATAAACAAGAAATAAGATCCTCGGCTTCAGGAAGGAACTCCACTAAGAAAAGATCTTTGTTATTTTTAACAATGTTAACATCACGTTCAAGACGTTCTCCAAATGGATGTCTTCCTGCTGTCATACAGAAAAAGAGGACACAACCTAAACTAAACAAATCTACAGCCCGTGTTTGACGTCCCTGCAGAACAAGCTGCTCTGGCGCTTGCCAGCCTGAACTACCACAGCCTGCAATTAAGTCATTAAACCTTATTGTAAGAGTGAGAATAATGTACTAACTAGTTAAGCTACATAGACTAACATGTAAGATTATATTAAGACAATAAGTGCACGTTTAGATTAGCATACTTAGTGTTCACAAAAGCATTCACAATTTATGGCTGGAGCCTGGAGAGCTTTTAACCATAGACACGCAAAATAAATAATATATTTCTTATATAAATCATATATTTAAATATATATAGTAATTCATGTTGTTCAACTAGAGATCCATTAGCTTGACCAGTTACCTACAAACCTAGTACCTCTACCAAGTCAATGACTGCTCCGAGTTTAATAACATTGCTAATTAGTGATTTTGAATGCTAAAAAACACAAACTTTTGTACTCACCAGTAGAGCTATGGCCTAAAGAAGACATATCTTGAAGAAGTTGTTTACTAATCCCCATATCAGAAAGCTTGGCACATAATGATCTTTCCTTGATTATCAAAACATTTTGCGGTTTCAAATCCCGATGTATTATTCCTAGTTCATGCAAATGAGCAAGCCCAGAAACCACGTCCCTGTGTTGAAATATAAAAGTAAAAGTCAACATAACGCCAATAAAAAAAGAAATAAATGCGTATGAATTAAACAAGGAGAAGGTGAACATTCATGTTTTATCACTATATGAAGACAACTATCAACCTCCGATACTTGGCTTATATATAGGAGTCCTAAATGCAAACAAACAACACAGGACCCAAGTACATTCCTCCTAAAACCTTTGCTTTTACTGCTATTGTCAATACATTAAGGGCATGCTAAACTTAGTAATTGTTACACTGTGTATTGATGGAGCTGTAAAACTCTTTCATACATGATGTATGTCTGCGAAATTAGTGTCCCCTAAAACATACAATACCAACTATACACGAAATATTCCAGATCTCTTATAGCTTTCACTCAACATTTCTTCAGTCTTGGCTGAGAAAGAAATGTTTCAATTAAATCAAGTTATAAAAAAGAGGAGATGGATAACCACCGTTGGATTGAAGAAATTTCCTCACCTAAATTTGTATTCGTTATAAAAAAAGAAAAAAAAATAGACGGCGACAATTGTAATCCCATACATTGGGTCCTGTAATAGTACATCAAATCAAGTTGTTTTACTAACCTCATAAGCTTTATCAAAAGAGGAGATGGATAACCATTTGTTTTCCAAAGACACTGCATATCATCTCTCTGTGTCTCTGTTGGGGCCTTCGTGTAAAATTCAAAAGCTTGATTAGTAATCAAATCATCCAAGTTGAATGCACAACGCTCCAGAGCAAGGTAAACAAAATCCTGATCAGATTCCACGCCATACCATCGGACAATATTTGGATGAAAGTCAGAAGCAATGAGATTTTGGATTTCTTTATGGGCTTTATCATGATGAGCCTTAACAAGACGTTTGATAGCAACTGTCCGACCTTCATATATACCCTCGAAGACAATGGTGCCATTACTTCCCTTCGCAATTTCTTTATTTGATACACACAGTTTACCAATCATGCGTCCATTTTCTGATTCCTTATGTATTTGTATATTCTCTTGTTTGTCAACAATGACATTGTTTTTTGCTGACTTACGTGTTCTTTTTTTCTTAGAAGGCGAACTTTTCAAATCTGAGTCACTGATTTGGACCTTCGATGTAACTCTACTTGTAGATCGATTTTGGTACAACATCAAGAGAAATACCACAGATACTACAACCAATAGTGACATTGACAATTCAATCACCCTGCTCAGATCAACTTCCCTTGGTGCAGGGATCTCCATAAGAGGCTGAGGGAGCATAGCTGCATTACCATTACTACCATAGAAGCTGTTTTTTGGCCGCAAAGAATTTGGCCCAGGCCCAGGCCCAGGCAGCATCATATTAACATCATGACCGGGGAGGAATCTATCACTATTAGATTGTGATGGAAGCATCAGTTTTGAAGTCAGCATCGGGAGCATATTGTTCTCTTGATAAGCACCAATATCAGATAATCTTTCAATTTTAGCAGGTTCAAACAGAAAATTCTTTCGCTGGCGATAGACTTCTCTGAGTCTTCTGTCTGTACACGGATACGGCATAGCAAAATCCAAACCGCTGTCAACATCAGAAGCATACTCACCTTCTGGATCATGTGATGCCTCCAAAATAGGACTTTCATTATGCTGGCAAAATAATACAGCCTCGAATTCAGCTACTGACATAGTCCACAACACTAATCCTGAACCAGGACCCACAGATTGTAAAAAATAATCCGTTCTAACTATCTGAAGCAAGAACTCTGGTGAATTGAGCTTTGCTGGCTCAGCAAGCTCCTTATTATTTGCAACGAAGTCGTTAACAACACCCTTACCGTCTTTATCACCACTCCACACTGCAGTAGTAGAAGCATTATGAAAATCAGAAGCACCATAGCTTCTAATGAGCTTTCCAGTTTTAGCATCGACTTCAAATACAGTGCTCCTTTTGGATCCAAGTATAACAGCTCCATCTTTTGCCACAATAGGTGTAACAGCAACATAATCAGCAACAGATTCCTTGAGTCTCTGCACGTTTCAACACAACTTATCGATCATGCATCGAAGAAAAGTCAACACAACAGACATCACAAGTATCTCACAGCAGACACCCTCAACTCAGTAAGTGCAATTGGTGATTTACAAACACAAAATAATCCCCTTTTATACATATAGTAGCTTAATTAAGTGCTTAAATCATAAGCGCTTATCATATAAGTGCTTATCTACAAGTTATTCCTATAATAAAAGATAAAACTAAGTCAAATTATTTCCATAAGCTAACAACAGCTTATGGACATGTCATAATCTATTTCCAATTTCCATAAATTAACTCAAAGTTCAAACAAACTCTCACAAGTCACATGTTCTTATACCAATAGATAAGCTCAAGTAAGTCAATCATAACAGATCCTAAGTCAAATAACATACAGATTACAGAACATAACACCATGATTATGAATTTGAATTAGAGCTTAAATTTAAATATATAACTTTTTTTTTGTTTTCACCACCCGTATCTGGCCCACTAGACCAACTAATCCGAATCGGGGCTAGTTCTGGAATCAAGTGGTTTCAGTACCCTCCCAAATGCAGTGGGAATCAAACCTTGATCCTCCCTACCAAGAAGTCCAGTGTTAATCACCACTAGACCAACTAACGTTTTCGATAGCTAAAAAATATAACTTAAGCAAAATCTACATGTTTGATTATTCAAATTAGAAATAAACGTTTTCCTCTAAATGATTAATTAGCTTAAATAAAACAGAAAATGAAGTAACAAACAAGAAAGAAAAGAAAAAACATACACTTTTAAAATGAGAATACCGTTTTGCCAAAATGGGTATCATGAAAAATCAATTCCCAATCATCACCACATTCAATGAGACCATGAGAAGGAGTATTTGAAGAAGAATGATAAATTTGCGATCCAGTTGAAAAAGACCAAATTACCCTCCCAGAAACACTTTCAACCAAATAAACAGTTCCATCTAAGGCAGCAACGAGTGCCGTGGCAGGCTTTCTGTTGGGAAGCGGCGGCGGTGACGGCGGAAGAAGAAGAGGTGAAGGGTCATCGTTGTGGAGAAGAGAGAGTTGTTGGGATAAATCAGCGATGCATGTGAAGATGATGAAGATGAAGAATATCGCGAAGAACAAAATTGAAACGTAAAGATTCATTGTTTTTGTTTGTTTTGAGAATCGAATTATGACATAGTTTGATTTGATGGGTTTTTGTGTTTTGTTTTTTTAAGGGTTTGGATTTGGTTTGATTCTGAAACGGAAATGAGTTTGTTTTGTTTAATGCTTAAGGAATCATCGACAACTATTTCTCGTCAAAGGCATGTTCATGGAAATAAATTGACTCCTAATTTTTTACTACTATTTTGATTTTCATTCATGAAATAAATTGACTCATAATAAATTAAATTAATGAATAATAATAAAATATATTTTTGATTGTATAAAACAATATTTCTTCTTTTGTCAAAAATATAATAATATTTCTTCTATAAAATAGTGTATTTCTATAATAAAATTAATGTTTTTTTTTCCAACAATTCGAGTTCAACTGGCAAAAAATATCAAAATTGTTAGATTGAATATATATGATCAGAGTACGAATCTTAGTCCTTCTATTGTGTGTGAAGTTTTATATGACTCAAACATATTTATCTTTCGAATTTGGAACAAAATATCTATTTTGTTTTTTTATAAAACAATATATTAAAGATGATTGAAATCTACCATAAATAAATTGATTTAAGTGGTCAAAGGTCAAATATTTGATTATTGAATAATACATATATATAAAAAATTTAGTTAGGATAATAACAGAAAAAAAAAAATATTGAGATCCCTTCAGGCTTCAATATAATATAGCTTGAATGTATCCTTTGAATGCTATTATTCTTTCTTAGTAAGGATAGAATACAACTTCACCTAATTTAAAAGGGAGAATTGCTTAATCCTTGATAAACTTTAAATTAGTTTCGTGGCTTCAAACATAAAACTTCAAATTAGATTCATGAAGTCTTTTTTACATATAAAAATTGGTAACATTTCTATTTCTATGTCATTAAGAGCAACATTATCGCTGGATCATTCGCTACATTTTAAGTGCTAAGAATTAATTCTTAAAAATTGGTAGGGATGGAGCATGCTTAGTTAGCAAAGCTTAATTTTTATTTCTAAGCACAAATCCTTGCAGAAGAATCTTTCATATCTTGATACTTAGATTAAAATAACTATTTTTTCTCTTTCATTCATCACCAAAAACAACGAGAAATATGTGGATAATATAAATATATGTAGTATGATGAGACTTAATGAATAGTGTTAAATACCTCAAAATAAGAATATTTGGATAAAGTAAAATCAGTCTAAGTTGCTTAAGAGTTGTTTAATCTTATGTGGCACAGTATGACCCATGTAAATTGTGTTAAAAACCCCAATTTAAGCATATAAGGATAAAGTTGCTCTAACACACTTAGTTTTTTTCCAAAGAAAGAGGAAGGAAAAGAGAGAAGGTAAGAAAGTTTTGGATTGGACCCACGCTCAAAATTGGAGAGAAAGGAGGAAGAAGTCAAATTTTTTTGTTGAAATGACTAAACAACTCTCAACATTTTGAGTCAAAAAAAAAAACTCTCAACATTTTATTTAGTATTTTTAATGAACATTCTTATATAGATCCACTTAAGTCATTCACAAAATATATTTCTTTCTTTTTTTTCACTTTTACTTCTACTAAACAACTAAAATAATCATCTTACTATTCACTCATTTTCATTCCTTCAATAATTTTCTCTTATTTTTTTTCTTTCAACTTTCTTTTCTCATCTAACCAAAGCCTAAAAGATTCAAATTAAATACCTCCATTATAAAATTCCAAATGATCAGTATGAAAAATTTATAAAAAGACTTTTATTATAAGAAAACTATTTCTTCTTTATAATATATTATAAGAAATCTATTAAATTTTAGAATAGAATTCAAAACTTTCATCTTATCCTATATATTTTTTTTTATTCCATATAAAATAACAGAATAAATATAATAAATAGATGGGTTAATAGGTTTTTACCCTGTAGGTAAGTTTTATTTTTCTTCCTGTATAATTATTTTTTTTAAATCACCTCTTGTTCAATTATTTTTTCTGGATTACCCTTCTCTGTTGAATTTTTGCTGACGTGGCAAACAAAAGTCAACTGTCACGTCAGCAAAAGTGCATTATCACATCAGCTAAAATTATTTTTTTTTTATCTACCATGTCAGCAAAAAGTCAATACAAAGGGGTAATTCAAAAAAAAATTATAAGGGGTAATCTAAAAAAATAATTTTATAGGAAGAAAAACAAAATTCGCCTATTTTACATAATATAAAATAAAAGCTCATTAACCCTAAAAAGATTGACATAGATATAATAAAAGACTTACATAAAAAGTAGTATTAAAAAATATCTAACCAAGATAAAAATTACAAACAATCAAAATGAAAAAATAAATATAAATATGATACAACTTTTTCCAGAACAGGTATAAGGAACTACATAAAAAACACAATAAACTCTTTTCAAAAAATAATTAATATACTTTTTCCTATAGAAGGTGACAAAATTATAGGAATAGGATATTGTCTAGCTAGATGCTTATTCTGAATGGCACCATTTTCCGGAGAGACATGAAAGCTACTCATCTCAAACTCCAAACTTCTTTGTTTTCTGGCATTAGTTGATTTATATGAGACCAACATTGCCAAGATTTTCACTCAAAAATCTTAAACAGACATTCTTCTTCTTATCTTGTTAGTAGTCACACAACCATTATCCGCGGCACCGGCGGTGTAGAAAATATTCTGTTTTCATTTTTAAAAACAAAAAATATCATCTTGCTTTCACTTTCTTTTTCTCCGGAACTTTTGCTTAGAAACAATGAAAACGAGTTTTTTTTTGTAATTTTTTAATAAATAAATGTTAGTATATTAGTTGTTTTGTAGTATTTTCTTTTTTATCATAATTTAAACTCTAGTCGTTTAACTCCTTCCACTCCTTTAAACCTTAGGGCCACACCAATTCAACATATGAACACCAAACAAGCCTCAAATCTCTTGAAGAGTGATCTTTTGTACAATGTACTGAATCTTTTTGACTCTGTAGCCATCAGTATGTATTACTGATGGCCACAGAGTAAAAAAGTCGGTAGCTGGGTGCACCTTAATAAGATAATAACCACAAGAGGAATGTTGACCAAGCAGTGAGCGCTATGGCTGCAGCACTATAAGTCCACAACAGAATGACTGAACACTCTTCATTTCCTACTTCAAACAGTTGAGCCATAGTACCTGCATAACATATTAATTTTTTAGGTTAGTAATAATGTAGTTTAATTAAAACAAAATATAAGCATGGAATAATCTAAGCACTTACTAATATTCATTGCTGGTGGCATTGCATACTGCATCACCAGAGTGTACTGAAACAAAGGATCCACCGGGAGAAAGCCGAAATTCGCTGCGGCTTTAACAATAAACAATCCAATAACAGGTAGTACGAAAAGCCGAGTTACGATGATGCATATGAGTGTCGATGGTTTTACACTTGATGATTTCAAGCCTGCAATTTCAATACTAAGTTAACAACAAAACATTTTTTGGACACTGAATTTGTAAAAATTCTGCTAGCAGCTAGTTTTGTTTTTCTAATACCTTGAGTGAGGTTACTACCAAGCAAGAGTGTGATGCAAGGAATTGTTCCATTTCTGAAATTAAGTTCAAGCAAATAATGAATTAAGTGTGTGGTTAGAAAGAAATTAGACACTTTAAGGTAAGGACTAAGATTTTTATGAACAAATTATTGAAATTAAGGCACATACCCAAGTAATTGAAGACTGTCTTGAATTACTCTAAATGGAGCATTGTCTCCAATTATTAAATTCCTTAACCATGCGACCGCGCCGAAGAGGAAACCGAAAAACTGATCATGGAATATGTAAGATGAGAATGTGAAATTTGAAACAAATATAAGAAAGCATAAGAAAAGGAAGTAAAAAAGGAACTCACTGTAGCAACTGCTGGTGGTGCCATTAGTTCTTCTACAAGATCCTTTAGAATTTCTATCATTCTATGAAAAAATGATTGTTTATCCTTCTTCAATACAATAGGATGATCTTGTTCGTCAATCTGAAAATTGAGATTATCTAATATTAGTTTAGGACATTTCGAAATCATCACGGTCTGAAATAAGAGTTAAAGAAGTTGTAGACCTGAGTTCAAACCCCGGTGAAAGAGAAAAATACGAACATAACAATAATATACTGACATTTTTCTATAAAAATAAGTATAATCGGAATTTAGTTCTCGAGGTCTTACAATTTGGCTTTCGGAGTCTTGGATATAACTCAATGGTGGCACTTCTATCGCGGTGTTTTCATTGTCTTTTCCATTTAGAAGAGGAGTATCTACATTTCCATCAAGATCTTTGTTGGGTGCCTTTATGATCTCAGCAGCCTCGAGTGCCTTAAATCTCATTGAACTGCTTCTTATAGTTCGATAAGTATATGTCCATATGAAGATACCACCGAGCTACAATCGAAGCAAAAAATGTTAAACTTGAGGATTTAATTCACATCGTAAAACAATTTTACACGGTCAACCAATTATGACATTCAGATTGTTAAAAACGTTTGACTTTGATCATAACCATTAACTACTTCTAAAGTAACACATGATTGACTTGACTGTGATTTGTCGACAGTATAAAACGATTTTATCAAAATTAAACTCGAATTGCGAATAGGATGATGATGATGATGATAACGACGACTTACTGCCATAGAGAAAGATGCATATGAGAGAGCATTACTACGACAAACATCACGTGCACCAAATGGTCCTCCTTTCTCATCACAGATTGCAGGAATGATTACAATAGGTAAGTTACCCATGTTTCCTGATTAATTAAAGAATAATTCATATGAAATCAGATAATTTTAGATAAAGTTTTCATCATATAGTAAATAATTTTGATGGTATGATTATGATACCTGATGAAACTGCAGCAATAATAAGACCTTCAACTTTCAAATTAGGCCTTAGTAATTTTACTAATATCCATCCTAAAATTCCTCCAATTAAGAAGGTAAGTCCAACATTAACAGGCATAAACCACCTGCATATATTGTTGATAAAAATGTTTATGAATCAACCTAATAGACTGTTCAAGAACAAAAACAGTTCAAAAAATACTACTATTGAAAAAAAGGTACATAATCAGAAAAAGTTGCTGAGAATAGTGGAAAATTTAAATTGCACATGTACCATGATATCATATCTTGAAGTGAAACACTTTTGGCAAAACTTGAAAACACAAGTGAAGGAGTCAATACCATGAACACAACCTGCCAAACAGGTAAACCAAAAAACAAAACATTAAGTCACTACTTTTTAATAAGAATCGGATTTAGACTCCACGCAGTAAATATGCGACGTATATATTGATTTTGATCTACTAATCTCAAATCAATAACTGAAATCCATTAATGAATGTAAATGCGTGATTTTCTAATCAGAATGAATCCGGCCCATTAGAAAATCATGCTGCTGAGCTTGTCCTGTTAAATATTTGTTCTTCACATCACATTGAACATGTGTTATGTTATGTACTAATATAAATGTTACTACCTTATGTTTAATTCAATAATCCATTGTTCATTAAGCTTAAAAAATCTACTAATTACCTTGTTTAAGGATTTTCTAAACTCTGGTGAAAGAAGATTATTGAAATAGTGAGTAGCCATGAAAGCTCCCAATGCACTAATAAGTAGAACTTGAATAACTGGCATAGAAGCCACTTCCAAAAGTTGTAAAAAACCCATTTTAGCTTTTGCTTTTTTCTCTTGTGCTGCAGCTGAACAATAGTATACACACTTTGTTGTGTATAATTTGCTGATGAATCTGAACTCAAAAATTTCAATTTATTTCTGTAGGAAAAGAGAAAAATGAATTATTAGCTACCAGTGATTTTTTTGTAATGAAGTAGGGTCAATGACCAATGAGTGAGTATAATATCCCCACACACGTTTTCATAGATTTGGTGACAGTATTAATGTAGCATCATATATGTATTAAATATGTGTCACTTTTTTTAGACCAAAGTCTAAACCAAATGCATTAAAAAAAATTCATTAATGATATGATATGATAGTGTATACTATTGTCATTTTCATATTACTTCTTTTATACAGTAGAGTAGAGGGTGGTAGAATCAATGAGGTATGAGGGTGTCATAGAATCAAAGAGGGTGGTGCATGACACCATGGAAATTAATTGGTTCAGAGATGGTAGATAGATCCACTGTTATATGAAAAATAATTGGTTTACATGATATAGGACTGAGATTCACTGCTGTAGTAAAACCGCGCCCGAACTTAATATGTTGAATCTTAATGATCCTTTTATCCGACTCAATCCACTTATTACTGAATTGAGTCGGTTCGGTTTAAAAAGTATTGGTTTTCTTACAAAATCCAACTTAATTAATTTTAAATGGATCAGATAACAGCGGTCTAACTCAACCCCTAATCCACTCATTACTAGAAACAATTGTACAAGCAAAATTGATTGAACTAAAAAACATCCAAACATATCCATCAAAAACAAATTTTGACCCACAAAATTACTACAATCAAACATACAATACATGTTGCTACATTGTCCACGTGAACTTTTTTGAAACATCTTCCAAATGTATCAATCATGGATTCATGGTATGGTATTGGTCACACCCAAACCAAATGTAACCTCCCCCCAAATTGAAAGGTTTATTATTCCATCACCTAATTAGTCGTTTTGTGACACTTCTCAACAAATATAATTATTATCATTGGCATTCATTGGAAAAGGGATTCTCTACATATGTACCAAAACACGTACTCACACATTTCTCACAATAAAAATCGTTTGGATATTTTTTTCATTTTATTCATTTTATTATTTTTAAAATGAATATACACCATCCTGGTCAAATTAAATACTACTACTAGTGAAAAGTGGAAAAGGTTGTCTGGATACTCTCTCCGGCCTTAAATATAAGTAAATTTCACTTTTTTAGTATCTAGGCTACAATATAAACTTAATACATTAATTATTTAATATATCTAAAAAGGTGAAAGTTGTTTATATTTAAGGCCGGAGGGAATATTTTTTTACAACCTAGCTTGATTGATGCTAGCTACCAAGAAAAAGGTAAAAGAGATCGTTATCATTATGAAACGTGGTTAATTGATGCTAGCTATCATGCAAAAACAAAAGACATGTTAATGCATGTGGTAAGTGAGTGTTGTTAAAGTTTTTTTTATACATATTAAAAAATATATAATTTTTTTTGGAGCAAAAAATATATAATATTTTAAAACAATTTTTTTTATGTGAAAAAAATGATATCAACACTCTAGCTAAAATGTTTTTTTTTTCAAGACTCTAGCTAGAATGATATTTATTTAAAAATAGAGGGAGTAATCAACACTCTTGCTAGAGTTGTATAACAGAAAAAGAAAAAAAAACACTCTTGCTAGAGTAACCATAAATTTGATTAATCAGCGATGTTTAATGTTTTGGTACCTTACCTATTATTTGTATCCCTTCTGGATTATAATGATATCATAATGAGATTTCCTATAGTTTGTATTACGTGCAAATATTGGTTAATTTTAATTTAGAAGAGAAAAAAAAAGATAGAACCATTTTTATTTTATTTTATTTTTTGGTTACAAAATAGAGCCATTCAATCTCAATTTATAAAAAAAAAATATATATGTTTAGATGGAGTCGATTCTTTAAAACAAAAATACAACTACTCCTTAGAAAATTGAACATGAATGACAAAAAAAATACTACGATATATGAAAATGAAACAAAAGCAAATAACATTATTTAGGACCACACTAAAAAGAAGACAACAACAATAATAAATGAAAGAACATGATGCATACATGGAATTAAGAACCAACCTGGTGGAAGTTTCGATGGAGACTCTAAGCTACAGAAATATTAATAATCCTTCAAGGGAATTAGCTGCCTAATTGTGCCTTTGTCTTCTCTATCTCTCTCTATATAGTATATTTTTGAGGTATATAAAACTATATAGTTTTTTTTTTTTTTTTGATAAACAAAACTATATAGTATAGTATATAGATATAGATGAGAAAGTTGTATATATATATGGGCAATGATATTGGAGTAAAAAATTACTAAAATTTGGTTGGTTGAATCCTCTTCCAACTTTGACCAAACCCAACGTAGTTAATGACGCAACTGGCATGGGATGGGATCAACACGTACGAAACTAATACACAGCTTGTAATACTTTCCGTTTTCGCTTCATCTATGTCTCATGTATCCATGTACTATTCATGTACGTACTCTCTATTACGAGAGAGTAATGTCTCTCACAATTGAATTAAGTTTAATTTTTGTTTTTAGTCGAGATCAGAGTATTTACCGTCGAATGTAATGATTATTCTTTTTGTTAGATTGAAGACACTTTAAAAGATGAGATAGCTGATTTAAAAGTTTAAAGTTGTTCCGTGTCCAAAACGATGATCAAATCTTTGACTTTTAATTAAAAAAATATGAACTCCAACCGTTCAACCGCACTCTCCGAATTCACTTTAACTTTTTCTTTTTCGTTAGTACTACTACTATATGCCAATATAACTTTATTCGGTTATAAAATACTAAAATCGTGAAACATGTTCAACCGGGCCATCAAAATTTACTACTATATGAATATGATTAGGTCACTTGTTTTGTCAAATTTTGATTGAAAGAGATCTATGGAGACAGATGCAACGTCTCTGCATTAAAAAAAAGCATGTGGAAGATTTTTGTGGCTAATTGATTGGCTGTTTTGTTGCAGCCAGCAATGCTGACCTGGACTGTAAATTGCATCTAAAATATCTCTGAAATATTGGTAGCAAACTTTTATTTTTCATCCACTTTTTCCTTCAAAATGCTAACTAAAAATATCGAATAAGTTATTGAAAATTCGTACATGCAAAATAGAGGATTCGGCAATTTCGATCATCACGTTCGATTTAACAATTTCGAATTGAGTTGAGTCATGTCACATTGTCCTGTCCTTGTTGTGCCACTGCTATCATGTTTGATCTTGTGTGTGGTTCCACACAAAAAGTTACTATGTTACTTTATACCAACAAATTTTCAAACGTTGCTTTCTCAAGTAATGATCAGTTTTATTACATCATTGAATTGAATTATTTCAAGGAAAAAACAACAATGAATGCTACAAACAAACCATCCCCACTAGACACTCGTGTCGAAATTCTTTTAAAATGAAGTATAAGATGATTGCTCTTCTGCCTCTGCTAATCTCAAAACAGACAAAATACACTATCTCACAAGCTATTTTATTCAATAACACTGCCTGAAAATTCAGGTCAATTGAGAAAATCGCGGTGAGCCAAGATCTACGAGTTAAAATCTGGTTTTAAGAGCAAGTTATGTTAGTTTTTAGGCTTTAAACTCGGTCTTCGTGGTTAGTACACCTTCCGTGTCTCTCTGATCTCAACAAACCTATCGAATTCACCTGCCGAGATGCAAAATCTAAACATGTAAAATGAGTTTCAATTTGGCTTATACACCTTGTGACAATTCTTATGTTTGTGGATAGATTCAATGATTTAAAATCAGCTTGTGGACATAAACTTCAAATGGAAACTATGTTAGTAATTATGGACCTAACCCAATGGATACCAAGGACACTGACCCAGGCCCATCTAAGAGGCCTCACAAGAAGCCAAGTTATCTTGATAACTATGACACAACATAGAGAAGGGAATAAAAGCTTTTGTCTCCACCTGCATAAGATTCCATAAGTTTGTTATTGTTACTGTCATGTGCTAGTCAGTACCCATTTTCCTTAATTTACAGATCACATTATGATTGTATCAAGCCGTTACTAAGTGGCTATATATATATATATATATATATATATATATATATATATATATATATATATATATATATCTGTAAGAATGATTTGGGATAATAAGAAAAAGTTGCATTTTCATTTTCATAGATAGCTTTAGTTTTCTCTGTTGAATAGAATAGAAATCAAATCCCTAACATTTGGTGCTTTCATTGCACAAACTCACCTCTTCTATGGCAGCTCGACCCACAAACGCCGAACGTCTCGACGACCTCACCGTCAAAGTCGATATTATCCTTGAACAACTAGCTACTCTCACTGTCCAACCCCAACCCTAACCCCAACCCCAACCCCAACCATTCGACATCAATACCCAAACACCACCACTAAACACCACCCTCAATCACCCACGCATGAAACTCGATGTCCCAAAATTCGACGGAACCGACCCAACCGGTTGGATCTTCAAGATCTCACAGTTCTTCGACTACCATCAAACCCCAGAACCTGACAGACTCACAGTCGCCTCCTTCTATATGGACGGACCAGCCCTCAGTTGGTACCAATGGATGTACCGCAACGGTCAAATCACCACCTGGTATGGCCTCCTTCAAGCTCTGGAAAACCGTTTTGCTCCAACACTTTATGATGAACCATCTAGCGCTTTGTTCAAACTTACACAACGTGGCTCTGTCAATTCATATTTAACAGAGTTTGAGAGATTAGCAAATAGAATCGTTGGTCTTCAACCCGCCTTTTTGCTAAGCTGCTTTATTTCCGGCTTGTCACCGGAGATCCGCCGCGAGGTACAAGCTCTCCGGCCGTTGAATCTCTCCCACGCCACTGCTCTAGCCAAGCTTCAAGAGGATAAAATCGACGACCGTCGCCGCCACTACAAGGTAAAACCATCACTTCCTTCTCCTTCCGTACCACAAATCACCACAAATTCCACCACCCTTACCCTCCCCCCACCACCGACCAACACTCGCTCCAACTACCGTAAACTAACCCAAGAAGAGATGGCAGCTCGCCGTGAAAAAAACCTCTGTTACAATTGTGATGAAACATTCTCTGCACAACATCGATGCAAAGCCCGTTTTCATCTCCTTATTTCGGATGATACAATTGACCCTAAACCTGAACCCGACCCAATCCCTGAAACACCATCAATCATTGATTCATCTGAGGCTTTAATAAGCCTTCATGCTCTCTCAGGTTGTTCAGCAGCAGCTACTATTCGCCTCACCGGCCACATCAATAACCACCCTGTAACTGTTCTTATTGACGGTGGCAGCACCCATAATTTTCTCCAAGTCCGCCTCGCCAAATTTTTAGAACTCCCTTCAATTCCAACACCGCCACTGAAAGTTATGGTGGGTAACGGTAGTTTACTGGAATGCCTAAACCTTTGTGAAGTTGTCAACCTAACAATCCAAAATACACCTTTCACTCTTGACTTACATCTCTTACCCTTGTGTGGTGCAGACATTGTTTTGGGTGCTCCATGGCTCAAATCAATTGGCCCAGTCCTTATGGATTATACCAAGCTATCCATATCATTTACTCTCAAAGACCAGCCCATAACTTTTATCGCTGACTCAACCCTCAATCCCAATCCTATATCAGCCCACCAACTTAAACGATGCATCACTACTCACTCTGCATCTGAACTGTTTCATATACAAGCCTTTCCCAAACCCACAATTTCACCAACCAATCCTACACATTCCAACACTCAAGTTGAACCACTACTCCTCAAATTCCCCACTCTCTTTAATCCACCACCTTCCCTCCCACCTCAACGACCTATTGATCACCATATTCATCTTCTTCCTAACTCATCACCGGTTAACATACGCCCATATCGTTACCCTTATTCTCAGAAAAATGAAATTGAAAGACAAATTCAAACCATGCTCCAGTCAAATATGATCCAACCCAGTTATAGCCCCTTTTCCTCCCCAGTTCTCCTCGTAAAAAAGAAGGATGGTAGCTGGCGTTTCTGTGTAGATTACCGCGGATTGAATGCCATCACAGTTCGGGATCGTTTTCCTATGCCCACCATTGATGAATTACTTGATGAACTTGGTGGTGCTACTTGGTTCACTAAACTAGATCTCATTCAAGGCTTCCATCAAATTCGAATGCACCCCGATGATATTCACAAAACCGCTTTCCGTACCCATCAAGGCCATTACGAATTCCGAGTCATGCCATTTGGCCTTTGCAACGCTCCCTCAACCTTCCAAGCTGCCATGAATAACCTCCTTCAACCATTCCTTCGCAAATTTGTTGCCGTCTTCTTTGATGATATCCTCATTTACAGTACTTCCTTCCAAGAACACCTTACCCACCTTGAAATCGTCTTCACCACTCTCCTTGATGGCTCATTTTATCTTAAGAGATCCAAGTGTATTTTTGCCCAACGACAATTGGAATACTTGGGTCATATTGTTTCCCCTGCTGGTGTTCACCCTGACCCCACCAAGATACAGGCTATGGTTGATTGGCCTCAACCTAAAAACCTCAAATTACTTCGTGGTTTCCTTGGCTTAACTGGTTTTTATCGCAAATTCATCAAGAATTATGCATCTATTGCTTCTCCATTGACTGCCTTACTGAAAAAAGATGCTTTTTGTTGGTCTCCCGCTGCACAACTAGCTTTCGACACTCTCAAGAAAACCATGATTGAAGCTCCTACACTCAAACTACCAGATTTCACCAAACCTTTTGCTCTTGAAACAGATGCATCCGGTGCTGCTATGGGTGCAGTACTTATGCAAGACTCTCACCCAATTGCATTCTTTAGCAAACCTTTCTGCCCCCGTTTACAACGTTCCTCCACTTATATACGTGAACTTCATGCCATCACCACCGCTGTTAAGAAATGGCGACAATACCTTCTTGGCCACCACTTTATCATTTTTACCGATCACCAAGCCTTAAAGGAACTCATTTCACAAGTCATACAAACACCTGAACAACACACTTATCTAGCCAAATTAATGGGATATGATTACACTATTCAATTCAAAACAGGGAAATCTAATGTCGTCGCCGATGCACTTTCTCGATGCACCGCATCACCTTCAGGTATAATTCTTTCTCTTACTATGCCTAACTTTGTTTTTTTGGATCAGCTCAAGCAAGCTTTAGCTTCAAGTCCAGCATTCAACACCTTATTGCAGAGCATTGTCACCGACCTTCTTCCTTTCCTCACCATCGGATTCATGATAACCTTGTACTTTACAAGGGTCGTATTTGGCTTGATAGGAACATTCCTTTTTGTACAACACTCTTGGAAGAATTCCATAGTTCACCTATTGCTGGACACATGGGTGTCAACAAAACTCTAGCTAGACTTCAAGCAAATTTTTGGTGGGAACACATGAAGCAAGATGTCCAAGCATTTGTATCTCATTGCTCAATCTGCCAACAAGTCAAGTATGACACGAAGAAACCCTCAGGTTTACTTCAACCACTTCCAATTCCTACTGCTATTTGGGAAGATTTATCACTAGATTTCATCACTGGCCTACCTCCATCTCAAGGCTTCACTGTGATACTTGTAGTTGTAGATCGACTATCCAAAGGAGTCCATTTAGCCCCTCTACCTACCAAATTCACAGCTCATAAAGTTGCTACTGTTTTCCTCGACCAAGTGTGCAAATTACATGGTTTTCCTCGCAGTTTAGTCTCTGATCGTGATCGCATTTTTGTTAGTAAATTTTGGCGCGAACTGTTTACATTAAGTGGCACTAAGCTTCGCATGAGTACTGCTTACCACCCAGAGACTGACGGCCAAACTGAGACTTATAACAGGGTTTTGGAACATTACCTTCGCTCTTTCGTCCACCATCAACCCAACCTTTGGTCACAATTATTACCACTTGCAGAATGGTCATACAACACTTCTTTACATTCAGCCACTGGTTTAACTCCCTTTCAAATCACTTATGGGCGTGAACCTCCTTCTATTCCTCATTACATTGATCACTCATCTACCATTGAAGCAGTCGATTCAATGCTTTCTACACGACAACAACTTATGGTTAAGCTTCAAGCTACTCTCCACAAAGCTCAAGAACGCATGAAGTACTTTGCTGACCGAAAAAGACGCCCCATTGTTTTCAATGTTGGTGATTTTGTTTATGTACAACTCCGCCCATACAGACAGAAAACGGTTACTGCTACTTCTTATTCCAAACTTTCCAAGCGTTTTTATGGACCTTTTAAGGTTTTGGAAAAGATCGGTCCAGTTGCTTACCGTTTAGACTTACCATCTTCTTCTCAAATTCACCCTGTTTTTCATTGCTCCAAATTGAAGCTCCATCAAGGCCCTCTTCCTTCTATTAACTCACTACCCCCATATTCCATTATCAACCATCCCATCATTACACCTCTTGCAATCCTCAAAACTGAACTGGATCAGACAACTAACCCTCCAACAAAAAGAGCATTAGTCCAATGGCTTGGACTTCCTTTGGAGGAAACTAGTTGGGAAAATTGGGATGAACTCATTTCTACCTATCACCTTGAGGACAAGGTGCATTTTGAAGACCCGGGAGATGTTAGTAATTATGGACCTAACCCAATGGATACCAAGGACACTGACCCAGGCCCATCTAAGAGGCCTCACAAGAAGCCAAGTTATCTTGATAACTATGACACAACATAGAGAAGGGAATAAAAGCTTTTGTCTCCACCTGCATAAGATTCCATAAGTTTGTTATTGTTACTGTCATGTGCTAGTCAGTACCCATTTTCCTTAATTTACAGATCACATTATGATTGTATCAAGCCGTTACTAAGTGGCTATATATATATATATATATCTGTAAGAATGATTTGGGATAATAAGAAAAAGTTGCATTTTCATTTTCATAGATAGCTTTAGTTTTCTCTATTGAATAGAATAGAAATCAAATCCCTAACAAACTAACATTTTTTTAAGGTGGAATACTTCAAGCATTATTGGTGCTGTCATTTTCCGAAAATCAAGACCAAACACTTGTGTAACCAAATGATCATTATTAAAAGAAATAGTTCATTCTAATAAGAAAAATTCAATAACTATAGATATATGTCATAACCAACAACAAGAAAAAAAAGGTTAAAGTTTATGCTAAAGTATCTTTCAAACAATTTATTATATGGAAGCTCCAACTTCCTCTGAGATGACTGCAGATTCATTTTTTTCTTCAACTGGTCGCAACTGTGCTGAAATATCATATATGGCCGAATTCAGTTTCGCTAATTTCTCAGTTAGCGCCTGCGAGCTCTCTGTTTTAATCACAGCAGAAAAACAAAAAGAATATCAATACAGTAGTTTATATGACAAAATGACATGAAAAGTTTGTATAAACCGAAAAATACACATAACTGAAGTAAAATAACTATCAGACACACATTCTACAAGTATGCAGTGGCATATCAAAGTTGTCGGTCATAGAGGCACATGTTCTAAGTCCCAAAAGTTCAACACCATATTTAAGAATGTTTTCCTTCCCACACCATATTTAAGAATGTTTATAAAGTTTTATTTTTATTACACAATTTATAGATTTTCCCTCATATAACTATCAGAGTTTAAATTCTTTTAATGCTACAAATAGATGATCATATAAAGAGAGTCCGCCAAATATTCCAATTGTTACAAGTCGGACCCTTTGCGGGTGTTTTTTTCTTTCATCCAATTAATTGAAACGGATGAGTGTGTCCCAACCTATCTTTGATAGGATACATTGGTTGTGCATATTCCGATTGTGATACCTAGTGATGTTCACATGATTGTTAACATGCCATAACAGATTAGGTCAGAGCCAACTCAGACCCATGTAGGACTCGTAGGCCGTAGCTCCTAAAGTTAACATTTGGAAAGTTAACACATGGTTGGATCTAAACGTAACAATTGCAATACTTGGGGACCCTATTCGCGCAACTAGAATATAAAAATTACACAATCAGATACTCGAGTCTAAAAGTGAAATTAAGCCAAAATAATTTAAATTTACGGTAAAATCAAAGGTGTTAGCTTGTAATAGTATTGTTATATTTACATGTGAATATTATATAAATATGTAATTATGTGGAATTCCATGTAGTTAGTCGCAGGTAACAGTATAGGGCTGCCTGCCAAAACATTATAGCAGTATTATACTAGACACAAAATCTCAAAAATAGAAGATGAACAACATTAAAGACATGTTCATAGTAAAGGAAACTGAAGTGCATTTTTCCTGACACTAAACCTTACAGAAAATCTTTCACAGAATGGGTAGCGAGACAAGTATAAATGACAATAAATCATAGAATTAGAAACAAAGGAGGAAAAAAGAGTTATTGTCTTCCCACATACCTCAAGCGCGAAGGAAAGAAATTGTGGAACTGCAATAAGTCAGTTAAAACCCCCTTTAAAAGAGTACGCGGTATGACTGAATCAAATGCACCCTTTTCGAATAAAAATTCAGTCGATTGTACACCTTCAGGCACTTCGATATTCAATGTTTGTTCAATTACTCTTTTACCCGCAAATGCAAGGTAAGCATTTGGCTCGGCAATAATGACATCCCCCAACATCGCAAAACTAGCTGTTACACCACCAGTAGTAGGAGATGTAAGTATTGGTACAAAGAATAATTTTTGATTGATTTGATAATCATATAAAGCAGCAGATATTTTAGCCATCTGCATTAAGCTCAAACTTCCTTCTTGCATTCGTGCTCCTCCGGACGCACATACTATAAAAAGAGGTAAACGTTGATTGGTAGCATATTCGATCAACCGAGTAATTTTCTCACCCACTACGGATCCCATACTACCCCCCATAAACTCAAAATCCATAACACCAATGGCTACAGGAATACCATTTAGTTGACCTACACCTGTTTGAATCGCCTCCAGTAATCCTGTCTTTCTTTGATAAGACTCAATACCAGTTTTATAAACTTTCTTAAATTGAATGGGATCTAGAGAGACCATGTCTTCATCCATAGGATTCCAAGTACCCGGATCAATCAAAAGTTCGATTCTCTCTGAACTGGTCATTTTCATATGATATCCACAGTGTTCGCAAATATTCAATTTTGATTTGAAAAATTGCTTATAATTTAACCCATAACAGTCTTCAGCTTCACATCGAACCCACAAATGCGCATATTGTTGGACATCAACAATATTACTACCATTTACATTTGGATCTGTATCATTTGTGATAGTTATTGCACTAGAGCGAAGGTAATTACTGGTTTCAGTATCAGAATCAAAACCAGAATCAGAAGCAAGATAACTCTCAAGGAAAGAATTGGTGTTAGAATTCCAATTAGATTTAGTATCATCATCTAAGTAATTTTGATCATTACTCTTAGAGCCATTCTTCAAATATAAAGCGACATCCCAATCCTGATTGTCGAAACATACCTCAGGCGCTATAACCGACAAGTTAGGTGATGCTTTAGCTCTAACAGAGGAACCAGAACCAGGAATGTGTTGGGTGGAATTGATTTTCAGGAAGGATTTATGAACTGACTTCAACAACGAACCTGACATTAAATAATTTGAATATCAGATTCTCAGTAAAATCAACACAAAGCGGGACGATGAATAATTGAATATACTAAACATTAATTATTTTTTTGGTACATCGGAAAGATAAATTGCTCCCGTCAGGAATTGATCCCCAACTCATATCACTTGAACTATCCGGAAAATGCTAAACATTTAATAAACTACTAGATTCATAACTATAACTTAGATCCACTCACTGTGGATCATCCACACAAACACAAACAGAAAAATGATATCATAATAATAAATTGATCATACTGTATAACAAACGAACACAAGTAATAAATTCTCAAACAAATTGATAATAAAATGCATTTACAAATTACAATCTATCTAATAAATATGAAAAGGAAGAGTTTTTGAGTTAGGGTGATGAAAGTAATTACCTGACAGAAAATGGGTCTGTGGATTTATCGCCATAGCGATGGAGATTGAGAGAGCTGCCATCTCTTCGGAGAAAACGAGGAAGAAGAAGAACAAGAGGAACTGTTTTTACTAAGTTTTAACGTTGGAAACAAACGTGAAATGAAAAAGGAATGATTTTGTTCCTCTTTATAGACGCATCAACTTCAACTTGGGCTCTCGCTTTGGGCCCAATTATGCTACCTATATACCTGCTTTTACTAACGAAAACTTTTTTCACACCCCAAGAAATTACGTGAATACCCCTCACTCTTTAGACGGCGAACCACCTGGTCGCTATTTTAATTGCAATAGTTCTTGTCAACTTAACTCAGTTGTTAGCGACATTGTATAATAATGCATAGGTCGGTGTTCGAACTCTGGTACACCCACTTATTCCCGTCAAAAAAAGATATTGGTGCAAAATTTTCACTTCTCTCAAGAAACTTGTGGGCCACACAAGGTGGGGTTATCCCGTCCCAAATGAATCTTCTACATACACATGAATTATGAATCGAACTCTTGACCGCATAATTAATGAGACTAAGACCCTTATCACTTGAATCAATTTACTATTGGTACGTAGGGCTAAATTGCATTAACTTACCTATAAAAATAATAGAAGTTAGAATATTTTATGCAACTGTTTAAAAAATGTGATTATTTAATTAGCAAATACGATAAAATTGTAATGAAATAATTATTCTCTCTTTTTCCATTAGTGGTTAGGGAAAAGGCAAAAGAAGGCTTTACTTGAAGCTCTTGAAGCTCTTGAGAAAGTCAAGGTTGGTAAGATTTTATCTATTTTTGGAATACAAAGAAAGTTTACTTTTCTAATGATAAATAATAATTATTTCTCTTAGTAGTATTTTTTGGAATACAAAAGAAAGTTTACTTTTCTAATGATAAATAATTATTATTTCTCTTATTTTTTTGTCTAATGTTATTTGTTAATTTTGCAGAGTTGATGATTTTAGGATTCATTTCACTGCTATTGACTACAGGACAAAATTACATTGTGAGAATGTATTTATGAACAAGTTGCTAACAAAATGTTGCCATGTCCGTCCACATGAAAATATGTGATAACAAGAAATTAAGTAGTGAAATTGGACATCTTAGGAAACTTATGTCTTATGAAAGTAGATCTTTAGCTTCTGATTATTTCAAGGAAAAACAACAATGAATGCTACAAACAAACCACCCTTACTAGGAACTAGTGTCACAGGGTGTATAATCCAATGACCCACAAAATTAATTTGTGGACATCAACTTCAAATGTAACCTAACATTTTTCTAATGTTAAATCCTTCATAAATTATTGGTGCTGTCATTTTCTCAATCAAGACCAAACACTTTGTAACCAAATGAGCATTATATAAAGAAATAGTTAATTCTAATAAGAAAAATTTACTTGTAAAATTTAAATTTAATAACCAAAGATATATTTCATGACCAACAAGAAAAAAAGGTCAAAATTTGTGTAAAGTATCCTTCAATTAATTTATTATATGGAAGCTCCAACTTCTCCTACGATGATTGCGGATTCTTTTTCTTCTTCATGTGGTCGCAACTGTGCTGAAATATCATCTAAAGTTGAATTCAGTTGCGCTACTTTCTCAGTAAGCATCTTGCGAGCTCTCTGTTTTAATCACAGCAGAAAAACAAAAGGAATATCAATATAGTAGTTTGTGACAAAATGACATGAAAAGTTTATATAAACCGAAAAATACACATAAATGAAGTAAAATAACTATCAAACACACATTCTACATAAAGTATGCAGGGGCAGATCAGCCTTGTAGGTCATACTGTCATAGGGGCACATGTTCTAAGTCCCAACAGTCCCACACCATATTTAAAAATGTTTATACAGTTTTATTTTTACTACACAATTTATAGATTTTCCCTCATATAATTATCAGAGTTTAAATTCTCTTAATGCTACAAATAGATGAAAATATAAAGAGGGGTCCGCTAACTATTCCGATTGTTACAAGCCGGACCCTCTGCGAATGTTTTTTTTCTTTCATCCAATTGATTGAAATGGATGGGTGTGTGCTAACCTATCTTTGATGATAGGAAATGTCGGTTGTGCATGTAGCCCTTTCTGATTGTAATACCTTGCTATGATTGTTAACATGTCATGCCAGATCAGGTAAGCACCAACTCAGTTCCATGTCGGACCCGTAGGTACTAAAGTTAACATTTGGAAAGTTAACACATGGTTGGATCTAACCGTAACAATTGCAACATTAGGGAGACCGAATTCGAGCAATTGGAATCTAAAAATTACACAATCATGATACAAAAGAGTCTAAAAGTGCAATCAAGCCTCGTACAAAATAATTTAAATTTACGGTGAAGTAAGACCAAAGATGTCAGGTTATAATAGTATTGTTATATGTAGTTAGTCACAGATAACAGTGTAGGGCTGACCGCCAAAACATTACAACGATATTATACTAGACATATAAAATCTTAAAAATAGAAGATGAACAAAATTAAAAGACATTCATAGTTAATAATAAGAGTTCATTGTTACCAAAAAATTAGGAAATAAAAATCGCCAGAGAAAACGGCTATAAGCTAGGGGCATATTCAGGTTATCAGAGGAGCATCATTCTAACGGCCACTACAAGTCTACAACCACTATTTGGATGCTTCTAAAAACCGCAATGCTCTAGGGTTTCACACAATGTGCCTAGGAGTTGCTACGGCTGCTATTGATTACAGAGGTCGAAGTATTGTCCTCACTGTTAGGTGCAGTTCATGAACAAGCTAGTAACTAAAACCTTAAAGACTAACTAGTGACTAGTGAGTACTGAGAAATTAACACAACCACAACAATCTATAACAATTTGTCGTCCTGTAACACTGCCTAAATTTTCTGTTTCCATCACTGCCAATACAGGCCATGGCAACAACCTAAGTTCTTGCATATTAGCTAATTGTTCCATAAACTTCAAGGGCTTATGCTTAACACCAAGATTAATATTTTTGGGGGGAGGATGGAGTTAAATTTAATTGTGTACTAAATATAGACTGAACTTGTTCCTCTATCTCCCGCATTTAGACACACTCAATTAACACGGCTTTAAATAAAAGGTAACTGCATGTATAATTTCTGACCTCGATAGTTTTTTCTTCATCATAGATAAACTTTGGAAGTTTACTAATTAGTTCTTTACTTTCGGGTCCGGCTAGCACCTTGCTTATCTACATAGTTCATAACATAGAAGTCAAGTATAATATATTTTATAACCAACAAACTCATTAAACAAACTACCAGTTCGAGAAACAAATAAAAAGTGGTTACATATACAAAATCCCGCAGTTCTTAAATTTGAAAAATTGTTCAAAAACTAGTATCCAGCAAAAGTAGAAGTCTTAAAGAGATACGATTAGTAAAAGATGTGCTAATCTTAGCATTGGATTCACATCAGATTACGGCCAAACTAAACTCTAACAATAGTGAAGGAACCCGAAGTGCATTTTTCCTGAGAGTAAATCTTGCAGAAAATATTCCACATAATGGGTAACGAGACAAGTATAAATGACAATAAATCATAGAATTAGAAACAAAAGAGGAAAAAAGAGTTATTGTCCTTCCACATAAAAGGAAAAAAGGTTAAAAAATAATGCTGATTCTTGAAACATACCTCAGGCGCATAAACACATCCCAATGCTCCAGCAATTAGACTGCCCAATATAAAGCCACCAACAAAAATACTCCCATTACTTGTTCTTTCTTCACCCCCACTGTACTAGCAAGAAAGATTAAAAAAAACCGACTTCAAAGTTAACACGATGTTATGCTTCTTGTACCAAGATTTGAGTCAAGTAAATAACCAAAACATTAGAATAATATACAGTTGAACAAGGAAAAAATGAATGAAATAAAAAAAGAGGAACATGTGTATATTATTTTGTTTTTGTCCCACCATTTTTTATTTTTGTACTTTGAATAGAACATAGTAAAGTATATGCACCAGAAAGATATGTCAAATTCCTACCTTGCTCGAACTATAACCGACAAGTTACGTGATGCTTTAGCTCTAACAGAGGAACCTGAAAAGTGTTCAGTGGAACTGATTTTCAAGAAGCATTTATCAACCGGCTTCAATGAAGAACCTGATATTAAATAATTTGAATATCAGATTTCCTGGAAAATCAACACAAAGTTGGGCAATGACTAATTCAATATGTTAAACATTAATAACTAACATTCACAATCAACCCAAATATTTCATTTTCATTAATTTACCCCAAAAATGTCTATTAAAATCCACTCAACAGGGATTGTTTACTTGCCATCTTTCATGTTTTTATTTTCACTTCAACTAATAAACATAAGATACTAAAAATTCAATATATCCCTTACAATTTTCTTTAATAATATACTATATTTGCCGTTAAAAAAAAAAAGTTTCTAAAATGCATTCTTCCTAACCAAGTAATTGAGCTCAAGAAGTTGTTAATGACCTCTCCCAAGGATGAATCGCTCCAAACTTCGGATTACTAGACCCATCATTACATCGGGATTATGTAACTCTACTAATACATTCATACCATGTCATCATTAGCACTGTCACTATCATGAACACTATAACTTAGATCCACACACAAACAGAAAAAGAGAACTTCATAATGATTGATTCTAACATTAAAAATTGTTCAGAGTGTCTAACAAATAAAACTAATAAATTCTCAAATTGATAATAAACATCAAAATGAAGGGCCACTGAGAGAGAAAAACAAAGAAAGAGTTTTTGAGTTAGGGTGATGAAAGTAATGACCTGACAGAAAATGGGTCTGTGGATTTATCATCATAGCGATGGAGCTTGATAAGGTTGCCATTATTTCCGCGCAGATTTCGGTTTCCTCGGAGAAAACAAGGAAGAACAAAACGAAAAGTTTGCGCTTTTCTGTTTTTGTAAGTTTTAACGTTTTCTGTTAGACGATAGCGACCGTTTAGTTGCATCAACTTCAACTTGGGCTAACTCTTTGGGCCTAGTTATCTTACCTTACGTTGGCCTTTCGGATCATTGCTACCCCCATAGCTGCTTTTACTAATTACACCCTCTAATGGATATACTTATAAAGGAAAAGAGAATGCCATGGAGGATTAATCATTAATGTGATTAATTTACTATTTTACTTTTTTTTTTTTTTATGAAATATGTTGATATATACAGCATTTGATTTTATGATAAACTTTAAAGAAATTAAAATTGATGAATTAATAATGAACTATATTTATATTTGCATGTGTTTGCGTTTTCTATTATTATTATTAATGTTTCAATTTTTTATTTTTTTAAAATCTCAGTATCCAGCCCAAGGACTGGCTAATTCAAGGGGATCATTCCCACTGCATACTTGCGGGGGCCCATTTAAGTCAGATTTTTTGTTATGTATGGACTAATTCACCGATATTTGTACCAGTAGAAATCGAACCTGAGACTTTGTGAGGAGCACACTCCAAAGACCCAAGTCAACACCACTAGACCAATCCAAGTGGGTTTGTTTCGATATCTTTTAAATACCACATTTACATATTTGAGAGACACCAACATTGTTATGTATGATTTTTTTGCACTTTATTTAGAAGATTAACAACATCTATTGTGAGAAAGTCAAAAGTATAAAAAACAAATGGTATAATAAAGGTAGCGGCACTGTTTGTTGCTCATTTATCTTCAACTCATACGTAATTATTTTATATATTAATAGAAATTATATTTTCTCATGAACATTTCAAGTCAAAATAAAGAAAATATGTCTCATGAATATACATTAGTTGGAAGTTATTAAAGATATTATAAAGAGTCAGAGTTAGACTCCAAATGTACCACTTCATTACCCTTAAATTATGTGAGTCTAACCACTAAATTAATTAGAAGAGATGTTATCAAAAAAAGATAAATAGGAAATAGATTATTATTTGAACAATGAACTAATTAACAATGTCAAAATAATTATCGCCTGAATACGTTTTTTTTTCTACAGCTGGCATAGAAAAGTTTTCAATTCTTCTTTCACACCTTTGTTCATCGTTGGAGAGGGGTATTTTAGTGATTTTAGGTGATTTTTAGCCTAAAATCACCCCTTTATATTTGTTTTTATTCTCTTTTGATATAAATAAATAGTTTTTACATATACCACATTTTTTTTGGTTAATTTTATTGTCTAAGTGCAGCTTTGTGTTGTTCGTCGGTTTGTGCAATATTGTGTTGTTCGTTATCTTGTGCGGCACTATTTAATTTATCGTATTGTTGTGGTGTTCATTTGATTCTTTTTAGAAGATCCACTTCACTCAATTGCATATTTGACCAATGATTTGTGCATTAACCTTGTAGATCCGGAGACATGAATATTCCGAGGATTTTAGTATTATCATATCATCTCGTCTGTAGTAGGCATTTTGCCATTGCATGCTATTTTTTTTTGAACACGCTTGCCATTGCATGCTATTAACTTAGATGTTGTGAATTTATTTGCATATTCATCCTTTACGTTTTTAGCGAAGTTGAATGCAATTGTATTTGATGTATTCTATCAATTTGAATTAATGAATATCATTTTATTTTGTCAAAATAATGTTTTGCTAATTTTTTGTTCACAACTGATATCAAGTTCATTGGTCCACTAATCCAGTTCCGAGCGAGTTTTTTATTGGACCGACTAGTTCAGTTCAGAACAAATTTTCGAAGCACATTTTAACATCAAATAATTACAATTTCTTCAAATAGCAGATGATTTGGTCTTTCCAACGTCAACCCAACTAATGTTAAGTTATGTGTTTTACTTGTTAACACAAAAATTGCAGACAGTTATTATTATGATGAAGTGCAGTTTTGTTAACAAAATAAATGCGTACCATAACGATGCCAAACTATGTCCTTTCTTTTTCATAACAATGACAACAACCAAAAAAACTGTACTTTTCCCACTAATGAAAACTCAATCATTTTCTTTCATTCCAATTTTTCAACAAAAACAAAGGAAAACAATTTGAGCTGCTGGATAAGAAACATGTGACTATTACTTCATGTGCAAACAAAACAACATACTTAACATATGTTCATTGGTTGTTCAATTTTATTTTCTTTCTTCATAAGAACCACCCAGATACGTAATTTGAAAGCTTGCAAGAAAATTTAGAATACCCAGTTTTTATTTTTATTTTTTGATTTTTAGATAGCTTAAAGTTTTGTTCTTTTTCATCAATGTTCAAAAGGGTGTTTTGTTGTTTGTGTCTGTTCTATGGAGGTTTTTCCATGGCTGCAAGTGGTAGTAATGACAGTTCAAGAACACTTGATCAGACACCAACATGGGCTGTTGCTGCTGTTTGCACTGTTTTCATTTTGATATCCATAGCTCTTGAGATGAGTCTTCACAAATTAGGAACGGTATGTGTAATTAATTAACTATTCTAAACTTCAAAATTTGTAAAGTTTTTATTTCTTGTTATTGTTAGCACTAATCTTGTTTTTGCGTTTTTTAATGAAAGTTAAATGTTTATTATACATTGATTTTACTAGTAGTAACTTCATAGCATTTAATTTCAAATTGATGTTTTTTTGTTGCCATGTAAAAAATGGAAATTTGATCCGGTGTTGATTGGATGTTGTCGATGAATACGGACCATTCAATCTTGATCGGACGGTTAAAATTTTAAAATTTGATTTTAGTTTATTTTCAAATATAAAATTGAGGTTTCAAGTTGCCCATTCAAGTCTCCGTAGGATAGCTCAAGTGGTAAGAACTGAGGGACATATGAGTTGGGTAGGGGGATGTTCAGAGTTCGATCCCTGTTGGGAGCAATTTATATTTCCGATGTCTCAAAAAACAATTGACTGTTCAACCAACATAGTGTGACACAAGTGATAAATATTTGGACCTCTTAACCATTTGGTCATGGGTTCGACCCCCGGCCATTGCATATAGAGAAGCATTTGTTAGGAGAGGTCAACCTCTTAGTCACTTCGAAGGAATTTGCACGTGGAGGATACTTTTGATTTACCAGAAAAAAAATTGTCCGTTCAATTTTGTATTGAATGACTCAAATGTATCTAATGCAGTGCAAAAATTATGAGTTTGTGAGTTATATTTTAATTGAAATAATAATTTACTAGAATATTTTATGCAATTATTTAAAAAATGGGATTATTTGATTAGCAAATATGATAAAATTGTAATAAAGACTAAATTAATTGAAAGAAGAGTAAAATATTGTAAGTAATAGGTTCATTTTATTATTTAGATAAAATATTTGAAGTCTTAGAAAATACCCCTCACAAGTTGAATTTGCTAATAGTGGTTAGGAAAAAGGCAAAAAAAGGCTTTACTTGAAGCTCTAGAGAAGGTCAAGGCTGGTAAGAATTTATTTATTTTTGGAATACAAAGAAACTTTACTTTCCTAATGATAAATAATTATTATTTCTCTTTTTATTTTTTTGTCTAATGTTATTTGTTTATTTTGCAGAGTTGATGATATTAGGATTCATTTCACTGCTATTGACTATGGGACAGAATTACATTGTGAAAATATGTATTCATGAACATGTTGCAAACAAAATGTTGCCATGTCCACATGAAAATATAAGTGATAACAAGAAATTAAGTAGTGAAATGGGACATTTTAGGAAACTTGTGTCTTATGAACGTAGATATTTAGCTTCTGATACTTCCTCCTACAAATGTAGCAGAAAGGTAACAATTTTTCCATTTTTTTTTCTTCCTTCAATTATAAAATTTGTATGTGTTTGGAATAACGATGAAATTGTCAGAATTGTGGTGACTTACTGCGATTCTGGCGAAAGCTACATTTTGGAGCTTCACAGAATCACAGTGCCACCCACCGTGATTTTGAAGCTACATTTTTTAGGACCATAATTTAATTTTCCGACTAAATTTCTCGTTTTATCTTCAAGCAATTATAGTAGCTTCTTATCCAAGTTAACTGGTTATTATAGGGACATGAACCGCTTTTATCTGCTAATGGACTGCACCAGTTACACATCCTCATATTCTTCCTAGCAGTATTTCATGTGATTTACAGTGCTGTCACAATGATTCTTGGAAAACTAAGGGTATGTTTCATTAATTTTTTGTATAATAGTTCAATTTTTATACTTCTTAGAACCTTTTCTTGATAAGAGAAGTGCTCAGTAGCGGAGTTAGACTTATATATTAGGGAAGGCCGTAGCAGAGTTTGAAATTTTTTATAGGTCTCCAAATATGTGTGTGCGTGCAAGCGCATGCGTGCGTGCCTTCCCCCTTTTTCAACACTTAGGCCCTGTATCAATAAACAACTTAATTAAACTCTTATAACATAAGTGCTTATGTATAAGCTATTTCTACAACAAAAGACAAAATAAGATCAAACTTTTCTCACATAAGCTATAAGTTGTTATCATAAGCTATTATGGAGAGCTTATAAAAATAAGTTGAAAACAATTTATAAGAATGTCATAAGTTGTTTTCATACACTCTTCCAAATAGTTTTAGAAGTGTTTATGTTAGAAGATAAACTCAAATAAGTCAATCTAAATAGAGACCGGAGAATGTATAATGGATGAAGAGTTTTCTGTCTACAGATACGCGGATGGAAGGCATGGGAGGAAGAGACTTCAGCTCATGGTTATGACAATGGTATATATCAGTTTCAACAATGCATGTGCTTATTTATCATTTTCTAATTTCTAGTCTAAAATTTCTATCACTTCATTTTAACTCATAAGTTTTATCTTTGAATTTGAAATAATTGCATGAAATGAAACATTATTTGCCTATTATGTGTGCAGGTGCTGCAAGATTCAGACTCGCACATGAAACATCATTTGTGAGAGCTCATACCAGTTTTTGGACAAAGGTTGCTATATCCTTCTATATTGTGAGTCCTATCTTCTTAATCTGTTTATTCTCCCTTTTTTAATTTTTTGCTTATTTGAGACTGATATATAATTAAAAAAAATAGAATGATGGTACTTTAGTGGCATTATTTGATTTATAGCTCATAATTTTTTTGCATATCAATGAATAATCATATTCTTGTATTGCAATTTCAGGGCTGCTTCTTTAGACAGTTTTATAGGTCCGTGCGCAAAGTTGATTACCAGACTTTGCGCAATGGATTTATCAATGTAAGTAATTGTACATTCCTCATATAGTACGTTTAACAGAAATCTGGGCACAAGTTGTCGCTGAGACCTCTAAATTTTTTACACTGACGACGCAATTGCAATTGCGAACCGCAGTTTAAAACGACATTTACCTTCTTTTCTGACAATTAAAAAATATGTTTAGGTCCACTTAGCTCCTGAAAGTAAATTTAATTTCCAAAAGTATATCAAAAGATCATTGGAAGATGACTTCAAGGTAGTTGTGGGAATAAGGTAACAATTTTCTGTCACAATGTATTTGCATATTAGCATCATATGCTATATGGTTATTTTTCTAATTCCTATATATTTGAATGAAATGCTCAATATGGATCATTATGTTTTTTTACAGTCCTGTCCTCTGGGCATCAGCTGTAGTTTTTCTTCTTCTAAACATTGATGGTAAGAAGCTATATTCTTAATGGAGTTTTATGGACTCTTTTTTTTTTATTTTTTTGTGAAGGAGTGTAATGGTTAGAATTACACCTTTTTAAGGTGAACAAATGAGTGTATTAGGGTTTGATTAAAAAAAAAAGAGTTAAGCTCAAGAAAACGGAGTTCCGTGGATTTTATTACTTTTGCTGTTGAAAAATGAATATAATTAAGAGTTAAATATATTTTTAGTTGATTAATCTTATATAATTTTCAGGATGGCGTACTCCATTATGGGCATTCTTAATTCCAATTATTGTAAGTATAAATTTCTCGCTATGAAATTTTAAACCGGTTAATGTTTACATTTTTTCTTTTGATAGACAAATGTTAGTATTTTCTTTCTTATCAGAGTTTGAACTTGAGTTCATTAACTCGTCCAACTCTTTAAACTTTTAGCTCGAATAAATTGAACTACTCAACCCCGTTTAAGATTTACATATATTATATACCATTTAATTAAAAAGAATTGCAGATAATTTTGGCTGTTGGAACAAAACTTCAAGTGATATTAGCAAGAATGGCTCATGAAATCACAGAGAGACATTCAGTTGTACAAGGAATGCCTCTTGTTCAAGGGTCAGACAAATACTTTTGGTTTGGTCAACCTCAGTTTGTTCTTCATCTTATCCATTTTGCTTTGTTCCAGGTATTCAATTATATTCTTTAATATTAAAACCTTATTTCAAAATTTTATTATATTATTAAGTAGTAAATTAATTTATTTTCTTATGCTTGCAGATTGCATTTCAAATAACATATATATTGTGGACATGGGTATTGATCCTTAATTACACCTTAACCTTAGAATATTGACTAAATTGCTTTTTTATATATTTTTCCAAAAGTAAAGTTTTGATTAGTATAATAATAAAATTATTTTTATTTATTTTCAGTATTCTTTTGGGCTGGAAAATTGTTTCCGTTTGGACCTGAAGCTTGCCATTATAAAAGTGGCTTTCGGGTAATCCTCTATATAATCTAAAATTATCTTTACAAATGATTGAAGGCTTTGATAATACTAGTGTTAGAGCAGAAGCACACACACACAAGCACAATGCAATGCAGTTGCAGAAGCTATATGACAGAAACAATTATGCAGCAGAAGTGATATCGATTATGCAATAAGCTAGCATTGTACCACAAACAATTGAAAGAGTTTTAGAATGAGAGAACTAAAGTAAATAGATGACAGAATTGAGTAATGTGAGTATTATTGAGTGGTAAAAATTCACATTACAATGTGTGGCTTATTTACACAAATGCACACATAACTTGTTGAACAAGTAACTAACAAAACACACCTAACTAAACTTGATTAAGTGTAAAACTAACTAACAAACTAGATTTAACAACCTAGTATTCAAATAATTAACTTTATGGTTATGGATTATCAAACTAACACATAGTAATTTGATTAATTCTAATGGGATTTGCAGGATTGTGATGCTATGCCTATGCAGCTACATTACTCTTCCATTATATGCTCTTGTAACTCAGGTACTTAGATGCATGTTTTTAATTCCTGGATTACTATTATGAATAAACATTTTTTTGAAGTTTCTAATAGGCGGCATTAACTTAGAAAGCAATCACATATAATAAATGACAAAATTCCATCATAATTGTTTACTTTTTATAAATGTGGCGTAACAACTAACGGTCACTAACCAACTGCCTTACCATCGTTGTTACACGCTATGAGTTAACATTAGAAATTGATCTAATTAACAACAATAATGTCAAAAACATGTAGATGGGTTCAAGGATGAAAAAATCAATATTTGATGAACAAACCTCAAAGGCATTAAAGAAATGGCACATGACAGTGAAAAAGAAGCATGGAGAAGTGAAGCTAGGAAAATCCACTATAGGAACCATAGATGGTAGCACTAGCACCATTGGATCAACAATGCAATCTCCCCCTGGTCCGGCACTTCATCGTTTCAAAACTACCGGTCACTCAACAAGATCTTCAGCTTTTGAGGAACATGATGAATATGAATTATCTGATAATGAGTTGGCAGAAACTAATTTGATTGTAAAAGTTGATCATGATGGTGAGCAACAAGGTTGAAGATAGGTATCATATATGGTGAGCAACAAGGTTTCAAGCATAATATTAAGAACTTAGTTTAGTTATCATAATATTTGCCAAAATATTTTTGTGTAAAATTATTTAATTTATATAGTTTTGTGCATGTAAGTAATTAAATACTACTAAAGTTAAATGTGATTGGATGCCTATACCCTAAACTTCAAATTGATCAAATGATTGAAATATACCCCATTGATGTCAAGAACAAGAATTGTGCAATGTCTGCGGGGGAATTATGAGGAACATCGATAAATACGTACAAAATTTAAGAAATCATAATTGTTTCAATAAAAACAGATATCAAGTTCTATAATCTAAAACATATTTTAAGTTATAAACTTTGAACATGTAAAATCTTAAAATTCATATATGTATAGGAGGCATTTGAATTCTGGAATTTGGACCGGGTAAAATATATTACGAACTGAATTATATATTTCAAATTTTTTATTATAGTAAAATATTTCAAAGCTTTGATCCCAACTTACTACTTAATTAACTTTTGCTTTGTGTATGTTATAGATAGATTGATAGATTGATTGATCCAACACTCTTTCAAGACCAACATGCCTTCTTACATCCTAAAAGGGCATCACCTCATTGAGACATTATTTTCACGTTAAATAAATAGCATTCAATTATTGGCCTTCTTAAAGGATAAGCCATCGCAACATGTTGGAGGTTTTACCTCCTTTTGTCTCTGCTGATTCTTGAGTTGTTTATGCATGCAAGTTTGCATAATTTAATTTGTAGATAGTTATTCGAGAAAAAGTGGCAAGCCTTTTTCTATGAATTAGTTATAGCAACATGTTCAATAATGCAAACAAAAGTACTCCATGTACATAAATAGACACTATATAGTGACTACTCCAGCTAATTTTAGGTATATATTATTATAGTTATGTTTTTAGTAATATATATTATAATATTATAGTACTAATAATTTTTGTTTGTATACATGCATGTGGGTCAGACACTTTATAAAAATAAAATAAAATAAAATAGGAATGATGATGAAATTTTTATTAATTAAAACTGATACTGAAAATTATTGATTTGAATTATTTAATATATATTATAAGGTTAAATTCTTAGTATTTAATTAACACCACATGAAAATGGTGACAGCCAAACATATTGAAGTCTAAGACAATTGTGAAGATCAATGATGCCTTTTTAAGGTCAGAGTTTTAGTAAAATTATTATAAAAAAATTAATCAACCAAAAAAATCAAATACATTGAATTAAAATATACACGTTAGGATGATATAAGATGTGCATACTCAAGAGGGGATACAAAAGTCATTACAAATCAAGTAATCGGAATAAAAATATGCAATTTAAAAAAAAAAACGCATCAAAAAACCTCTAAACATATTAAAGAGTTTGAATACGTACCATATATAAAAAATACAATCAAAAATTTTGAATTTTACTTTAAACCACCACAGAACTTATATTTTGATATTATCAATCACGGAATCTACCTTGATAATGTTATGATTAAAAATTCAATCATTTCTAATTTTTCAAATCAACCAGATAGTCGCCAACTAAATAGTACAAAATAATGTATTAAACAACTCTTCTTTTTAATATACTTATCTCTGTTTGTAAGGAGTTTCACGTTAAGTATATCAAAGTGTTTAATATGGTACTTAAGTCATGAAGTTCTCCCGTATATTAGGTTAGTATTTGGGTTTAGTTCTTCTCATGTACTTAAGTCTTAATAGTTTATACTTTCATTGAGAGTTGTGTTAGAAAAAAAATTAGTTATAGATTGAATTAAGGTATTCCATTGAATATTAATAGGTAAATGAAATTGTCAAAAAAGAAAAAATTATCATCGAATCAGTACCAATAGAGTGAAATTCATTATAAACGTCAATTTTTAAATAGTGTGATAAAATAAAATTTTAACATCGAATATATCAAAATGATCAATATAATTCTTTAAGTTATAAAACTTTCTTATCCATTACACTATTTTTTTTTTTTTACTTAAAGCTATAAAAATCTTATCCATAAGACTTTCCTCATCATATGCTTAAGTCCTAGCAATCCTTAGAGATAACATTATTATTATTTTAAAACCATAGATTCTCTCTAAGCTAACTTATGTCATGGAGTGACATGGACACATGCTCAGCACACATATCAGCAAATGCTTTTATGCATAGTGACTTATCCGAATCTAGATTTCACTAAAGTCATAAGTATGTGCAGTTATTTAGTCGGTATATCTAAACTCATTCGATCAATATCATGATAGTTATAATTTTAATTTCAAATTTCTAAATTAAATAAAAAAATAATTTATATTAAGATATAAACCGTTAAATATTGATCGGACGGTTTAAAAATGATGACTACAACTAATTGTATAATTAGTACCAACTACATCTAATCCATTTCCACTTAGAGAAAAAAGAAAATGCCACGTTGGCTTTAGCCTCTATTATCAATATGATTGATTTGGAAATTATTTGGAACATTATTAAAACACTTATCAAATTGAAAATGAGTACTTTATTAGAGTAGACCTTACTGTTTAATGGAGACAATAGCACATGTTGAAATGTATAGCTAAATGGATAGTGCCAATCAATCTCATTCATCAAAGTGGGAAAAAGGCTTCAAAAGATGAGACGCACTCTCTTCTACTTTGGGTGCATTCATTCATATTTCATACTCTTCACTTTCCCCTTTTCTTTCTTATCATAGCACATAGATTTCGTTATTTTGTGGGACATTATATGATATGATCTTATATTATTTTATATGATATGATATGATTTGTAATACATTATGTGAAACACTTTTTTAGGAACATTTTTAATGTGCAATCAATTCAAGCCATCGTTAAAGTTCTTTTCCACCGTGTTTCTCATAAAGGGGAAATTATTTATAATCACTTTATTGAAGAACCGAATTTGGCCTAAGAGATGGGATTAATTAGTTTTTAGATTGGACTTTTCCCTAAACAAACCATGTTGTTTGAGGTGAGATTTTATCATCTTTATGTAAAGACAAATACATATGAGACTACTTAATATTGTTGGGGGAGTATAAGAAGCATCCAAGCAATTACATATTAAAGATTACGATTTTTTTTTACCACCAATTTAATCTAGTTTGGAGTACAGTTCTAGCATCAAGTGATATTAACCCCTCCCAATACGACATTTAATATATCGCAACATCATATTTGTATTTAAAATTTTAAAACAAATTTTGATTTATTTTTCAAGAGAATTTAGCAAGGGTGGGCAAACGAAGACAAACAAAGTTCGATGTTGGATCCAATTGCTAGAATATTGGGAACCTAGACTTCTATTTCTGATTATTGATATATAGGATAAATCAGATATATTAGTTATTTAATTATGTATCTGTGTGACCAAATTAAATGTCTAAATACTTATGATTAAATTATTATTTTTCTAAAGTTGGGTTAATCATAGCATTTGTTTTACTCAAACATTGCATTTTATTATTCAGCTCATTATCAGTAAAAAAATATGAATTTTAGAATTTAGAATCACAATAGTTAATTACAGTCACAGCACACTTTAAACTAGACATTTAACTTTACACTTTTCATCATAGTAGAAAATCGAAACAGATAGTGGAAAGATAAGGTAAAAGTAGGATATATTAGATTAGATTATGCACTTTCAAAATTAAAGTTATGATTATTAATTAAAAAGTAATTAATAGATATCATAATCATAAATTATTACAAAGCACATACGTGGTTAATCGAAATGGAATCATTTAATCACCACTCCATTGAAGTCTGAAGATCACTTGTCCACTTTACATAATTATTCTTGTCAATCCAAAACTTAATCGGTGCTTATATATTTATATATTTACCAGACATTAATAAATTTAGTGATGATTAACATTAGATTTGATAAAAAATTATGTTTCGATTCTTCGTAACTATATTTCGAAGGAGAATAAAACTATTTGATATTAAAATTTGTCATAAATCAGATTAGTCTTTGTAAATTTTTTTTTTTTTTTGGTAAGGGTAAAAATAATTTTTTTGTCAAACAGTTTAATGACAGTCTCACACACCTTTTAAATTTGATAAATAAAAAATTAAGTTTGAAATCAGACTTGATAATAATATATCTAGTATATATATATTTACAATATGCGAGATTTCAACAACTTGTCATCATTTCGTATATGTAGAAGTACTTAGTATACTATTTTATCTCTAAAAATCCAATCCAAGATAAAATAATAGCAATAATAATAATCAATAATAATAAAACATATGATATTAGAATTATTATTTTTTTGATAGTCACATTTCACCTTATCTTATAAAATACACCAACTTTTAAGAGAATCCAAAGATTATACTACTCTCAATACTTTATTCATGTTTTCTTCCAAGAAACAAGAAAAGGGCCAAAGGCCACTTGCTACTCTTTAATTTGTTATTATAATTAAATTATTAGCATTATTTTCCAAAACTATCCACAAAACAAGTTGTTGATAACATAAATCAAAGCTGTTAGCTGGTAAGATACTGCCCAAACTTAGTGATATGAAGAATATGGCTTCAAATTGATCATAGCTAGATAATTGGTACACTCATTTCAATTTAGAATTTAAAATGCTTAAAGTAGAGATTCACATCCTTTTGCTAGATTCACTTAAAATTTAATTCTTAGTTGTTCTATTGTCAAGTAATTTTATTGATTAAATTCACATATTTTAAGTATGAAAAAATAGTAAATTTTTTATTTTTTGAAAGTTCGGTATTCAACCTAAAAATAGACTAATTTGAAGGGACTAATCTTTTGCGGAAACCTCATTTAAAGTCAGAATTTTTGCTCTGTATAGACTAATAACCCACTAAAATTGACACCAATGAAAAAATATAATTACAAGACTCAATCATTGATTTTAATATTATTTTTTTATGACGATTTATATTTTGGTATAGAAGAAATACTATTTAACTTAGGATTAAAAGTTTAATAAATATTTTTGACATTTGTCATAATTCTTACTATAAATCTTATGAGATAAAAAGCTTACATCATACAATATTATAATACAGTAATGAGACAAAACTTAATCCAGTTTCTAATCTATTTTTTATTACATTTAAACTAATGAAATGTAGGTGATTTTTGGAATACAAAAACTTTCAATATTATATTCCCCACGTAACCTTTTTATGAAGAAACTAATCAAAATATTCTCTCAAAAAAATACCCTCTGTTGTCTGCTATTAGTATCCTCTAGAACCGACTGAAATTTATTTGACTTATAGTTCATATTTAAGTTGATGGGGACTTGCATGTTATCTATGTAGGTATTTTTTATTTTTTAAAATCATACCAATTTATCATATTATATTCATTTAGCAGCAATAGACAATAATAAGAAATGAAGAGCTGACCAAGGTTGGTACGTCAAATAAATAAAAAAGGAAAGTCAGTATATTTACAATGTATTTGATCACAATTATAAATGAACATCCTAATTTATTAAATAATTAATATAAATTGATCGATTATTCAATGAATTTATAAAGTGAAAATTTATTTATAATTATATTCAAAGCATCAAAAAAAGTCCATATGATTGTCATTGATCTATGATACAATTTTATGCTATTTTAGATTTTAGTTTTTTGGTACAATTTTTAGATTTTAGTTATTGATTTTGAAATCAAATGTTTCAAATTACTTATAAATAAAATATACTATAAACAATTTCATATGTTAATTTTTGATTGGACAATCGGAATGAATAATGCAAATCATGCATCAAATCCAAATTCCTTACAACTATAATTTAAACATAGTCATCTTTTTGATGTAATCATGCAATTACGACATTTATGATTGTTCAATCAAAATCGAACGCCTAAAATATATACTATATTCATATTTGATTAGATCAAGATCATTCGATCTTAATCAAACGATTACTGATGTTTGACTGCATAATTGCTGCATTTTTATGACTTCCCTTAATCCTAATCCTCAAGTAGATAAGGTTAAACCCGTCAAAAAAAAGTAGATAAGGTTAAAAGAAAATAGTACTCTCTCCGTTTCAAAATGAGTGTCGCTTTTGGTGTTTTCACACATATTAAGAAATACAATCATTATGGTAAAAATAAAAGCACTTTTACTAAATTAAACTTACTTTTTCTTGAAAATAGTGTATAAAGTAGTAATTAGATGATAGAAATGAAAAATATTGCATTGGGAATTGAAAAGTGACACTCATTTTAAAACGGAGGGAGCAATAAACTTAAGAAATATGAGAGCAAAACGGTTAGGGGTAAAGCTTAAGTTTATGTCCATTTTTGTCCCTAACCTTCCTACCCACTTGCCTTCATAAGGGGCCACATTATTGTAGTACCCTACCCTACACACCTTCCTATCACTCTCTCTCTTTCTCTCTCTAACTTCTAGTCATGATCTTGACTCATGTCCTCTCTTAACCCTTAATCCCTTATCCCCATCCCAAACAAACCCACTAATAAAAACTCTTTTTTTTATTTCTCTCTCAAATAAATCATCGCCAACACAATTGCGAGATGTAATTGAGCGGTTAAAACTCATTCTTTTTTAATTAATTTTGAAGATTCAATTTTTATATCTATATAGAACAACTTTAAATGTTTAGACCAACTATCTTATCTTCAATCCAACAGAGATAATAATCATTGCGTTCGACGATGAATATTCTGATATCTCAATAAAAAAATCATCAATAAGACGAAACCACTTTCCACTATTCCATATTAATACCTACCCATATTATTTAAGCCCACAATTCCACCCTCAAACAAACCAAAACCCTCTTCACTTTACTTCCTCTGTTTCACTCTCTTCTTCACAAACACACACTTTCTCTTTTTTCTCACAATCATTTCATCAAACACCTTCTCTTCACCTTATTAACATGACAAGACTTCTAAGAATTCTCCAATCCACAACAAACATCACCGCCGTCGCAGTCGTAGCACCGCCACCGGAAGCCGTAGCATTAGAATCAGACTTCGTAGTAATTCTCGCAGCCTTACTCTGCGCCTTAATATGCGTCGTCGGACTCATCGCCGTCGCACGTTGCGCTTGGCTCCGACGAGACTCCGGCACCGGAAATTCACCTCAACAAGCTCTAGCTAACAAAGGACTCAAAAAGAAAGTTCTTCAATCATTACCCAAATTCGCTTACATCGACAGTAACATCGAAAGCAACACCGGAAAATGGTTGGCCACAACGGAATGCGCGATTTGTTTGTCCGATTTCGCCGCCGGCGACGAGATCCGTGTGCTACCGCAGTGTGGACACGGATTTCACGTGGCGTGTATTGATACATGGCTTGGGTCTCATTCTTCTTGTCCTTCGTGTAGACAGATTCTGGCTGTAACGAGGTGTCAGAAGTGCGGTAGGTTTCCGGCGAACGGAGGTGAAACTTCCGGTACCGGCGTTGCGGTTAGTGAACCGGAGTTGAAATCATTAGAAGATGGCAATGTCGGTGCAAATAGTAGTAATAATAATTGTAGTGGGGGTGTTAGTAGCAGTAGTAATAGTAATAACAGTGTAAACATTGGGTTCTTGCCTTAAAGAACAAAAAACTATTAGTTTTTTTTTTTTTTTTTGTATTTATTTAGTAGGTTTTTAAATTTAAATTTTTGTACTTTTTCTTATCCTTTCAAGTTGATCAAAAGAGATCTGAATTTGTGCAAATTATTTACTTTGCCTTAATTATGCACTCTTTGTTGTGTGTATAGTTTATTTTTAGTATTCTTTGTATATTATGTGTTTTTTTTTTGGTCAGATTGTATATTACGTTTTTACTAAAAAAGAAAATACAATGCTAAAATTAACCTACATGCAGTAAATGTTAAATATGAACCCTGAACATCATTACTCCTTAATCATTAGCTCAATTATTTTAATCAGTTGAGTTACCTATCTCTCTATATAGTTACTACGTTAACGGTTTAATTATAACGGTCTAATTGTTTTTAAACGACCAAGATTATCTACGCCGTGTAGCGGACACAAACCACAACAAGAAGGTCCCAAACTTCATGCTCCACTCTCCAGCACGGTCACACAACATGAAAAGGCAAACACGGTCCACATAGTAGCACTAGGGCAAACCCCACAGCCTATAGACCAATGGGACATCAAAACTCACTAACATAGGGGCACCGAAACAGCCAATAGAGCCAACAAACTCCCATAACACACTTTTTTTTATTCTATGGATCCCATAAAATAATGTCATCCGATATAAAATTTTGTGGGACTTATGAATTTAAATCAATAGTGTATGTGTTGGAATATGTCTAGAAGAAAGTGTCTTGTTAGTGAGTTCGTGTTTTTTTTTTTAATTTAATCTAAAAAAATTTAAATTTATAAAGTTGCCCAAAAATGTTAACAACAAATTTTTTTATTACTCTAACTCAAACTCTCCACAATCTTAAATTTCACAAATATCTTTCCACCAACATGAGATATGAGTGGGAAAAGTTTTCTCCACCACTCTAACTTATGTAATACTATATGTTCTCCATATTTTGCTATTACATCTTTCTTCCTTAAAGATCTATAATGAATTTGAAGTAGACTTTTATTTATAATAATTAGAAATAGAGAAAGTATCGTGTTTGTGTGTGAGTTGTGATTTACAATATTTGATTAAAAATAAGGACAAAATACATTAAGGCTTAAATATTTTACAGAAGCTACAAGTTGTAGCTTCTGTAAAATTACGGTGGATCACCGGAATTCTGGCACATCCACCGTGATACCAAACATACCATAATTTTTATAAACCAAACTTTATTTATATTCAAAATTAGAGTAATATTATTTTGATCTTAAATATAAATATAAGGCTTAAATAATGTTCAGGTCCCTGTAAATTTGCGTTTTTTTGATATAAGTCCCTGTAAGTTTTTTTTTGTTTTAAATAAGTCCGTACAATTATATGTTTTTTGAAATTAGTCTCTAAAGTCAAAACTCGCAAGAAAATTTGAAGGAAAATTTGCTCGAAAATTGAAGATTTTTCTACAGATTTTGACTTTAGGGACTAATTTCAAAAAAACATATAATTGTACGGACTTATTTAAAACAAAAAAATTTACAATAACTTATATAAAAAAAGTGCGAACTTACATAGACCTAAACATTATTAAAACCTAAATATAATTCAAAATGTACTTTATTTAAATTTAGATTAAATACATTTTGATATTGTCTTTTGTTTATATTTAATTTAACATTGGAGCTATTCTAATATCAAGATTGGAGCTATTCATTAAATAAAAATACTGTTGAAATGTCATGTGAAAGATATATTAAAGACAATCACGTCTAAAATTTATTATGAGTAATTAATCACATGCTTAGTCATCAGCAACAGCTTGCATAATTGAAAAGGAAAGCTTGCGTGTCAGCCAACCAATGTTAACCAAACCAAACCACCAGCGCAGTTGTTTTCTAACTTCCTGTGTGTGTGTGTGTCTGTCTCTCTGCTCTCTTTGTTTGTGTCATGTCCTTCTCTTTGTTTTGTCACAAACCAAACACCCATGTAATGTTGGCTTCTTTAGTAGTCGTAGGATTCTCATTCAATCACATTATCTACTTGAGCCATCATCTACCACTATTATAAATAATTTTCATGTTTTTAACATATTAAATAATTGATATATTTTATCCATAACATAAATAGATATATTAATTTTTTAATATGTTAAAAAAGTTAAATTTATTTATAATATTAACTAAAAAAGTATATATAAAATGAAAATGTTTAGTCCATGAGTATTTGTTTGGAAAACAAATATAACAATTTGTTTTTACCATTATTCTAATCTGGTTCGGAAGTCAGTTCTGACATTAAGTAGTTACAGCCTCTTTCGATTTAAATGCAATTGCATGATCAAATCGTGGTATTTTCTACTAAAAAATATATAGAAATTTTGATTTAAAAAACAATTCTTTCAAATTTTTTGAAGTTTAAAAAATTGTTATTTTTAATACAAATTTTTTATATTCTACAAATTTAACTAATATTTTTAGAGCACTTATTAGTATAGCTTATATAAAAATAGTACTAATATTTCACAACACTTTAAATTAAGATGAGATGATGTAACCCAAAAAAAATTAAGATGAGATGATGACATGAGCTATGTTTGATTCTGAAATTTTGTTTTTTGAATTTTGAGGAACACAAAATATATTTTAAGGCGTTTAGATATTAAGGCTTAGTTTAGGACCCACTTATCGTATTTGTTTTGATATTTCTATTGTACATGACTTTGGGGCTCATGAATCATGATGAATTGGTGATATTATTAAAGAGTAGTCTTTATCAAAATATTATTGCTTATCATTTTAGAAAATTATCAATAATTTTTTGTAGACTTTGGAGAATCCCCTTACATAATTACATGTAAGCTTGCTATGTAATTTGGGATCCCCATTTTGGTCAATCCATTTTGGACATAGTTTAATTTAAAGTTTAGACATAAAAATATTTAAGCCGCTTATGTAGATATGAGTTTTATTTATGACTCTTGCATGTTGTGAAAGTCCAATTGTGAGAAAAAAATTATCTTATGTGCTTAATGATTTCTCTAATAGAGATTAATCATTATTAAATAACGGTAAAAATTTATATACCTACCTATAACATGCATGCTAAAATAATAGAATATGTTGATATTTTTAAAATAAAGAATAGCTTGGTGGCAACTATGGAGACCGTTTTATTGAAAACTTTAATGTCAATTGCTGATTATACATCGATGGTAACACTTGCACACAATCTTCTTCTACCTTGTACACCAAGCTTGATTGTTCCACTAATAGTGAATCTTTTACAAACTCAACCAATTTTAAACAAGTATCTTTAGCAAAAAGGAAATATTTCGTTGGTCCAAAAAATCAAAATAATATCATATTTAAAGAGAAGATAAGACAAAAAGTAAAAATAAAGGTAGTGCATGTGTTTTATTTTATTCATGGGGCTAAAAGACAATAAAAGTGAAAATGCTCTTTGGCCTTTGGGCCATATGGTCCTATTCCACATTTATCCCAAATTCCATTTAATTAAAAACTATCTAATTATTTAATGAGAGACTATATATAATATAATATAAGTTTTTAATTGATAGTATCTTCAACTTTTTTGGTAGGACATGTATATAATTAATTTAACTTCCTAGGTTATCCTCTATTCACTTTTTAGTGTGAAAATGTAAGTAGTAAAGTAAAAAGTTGAGATAGTAACAATAAATTGATTTGAGTGGTAAGTATTGAGCCTCTTAAGTTGATGGTTAGATGATCAAAATTTTAATTTAACTTTTATTTATAATAAAAATTTGGTTGAGAGGAAATAACACACTTTTTATATCCCACAAATTTTTCAAATAAAAACTAGTTATTATTTACCGCAATAGATACTTCGTATATAATGTACCAAAAAAAAAAAACTTCGTATATATAATATAATAATCTAAAAAAAAATGAGACTTACAAAATTACTACTAGCATATATTTACCCTTTATCCTTAATCAACAAGATAAATGATTTGAGAGCACTAATTAAGTTTGATATAGAAGATTACATCCACTTGTCACTCTTAATTACACTCCACTTTCAACCTTTTTTTCTAATCAAGTTGAGATGTGATGACTCAATAACTTGTCACTTTAATTACCTACTTTTTTTTCTCTCTTCTTTTTTCCTACTTTTTCCAAACCTTTTGTGACTTATCAAAACATGACATCTCCGGGCAACTGGTTCCCTTGGATTGCATATGCTATGCTACCAAGTACCAACACTTCCTCTAGTGAGTAGTGACTATCCATAAAAGTGTGGTATCTAATTTCAAACTACCTAAATTCATCTATCATGACTAATACCTAAATTCATGATAGCAAATTGCCATTTTGTAATGCCTTATAGGATTCAAGATAAAGGTGAGAGTAGCACATTAAGAAATACAAGCAGACATGCAGTGATGAAACATTTTAGGTAACTTCCTTTCTAATTCAACATTATAATTAGAGTTTTAGCTAATGTATACAAATGAAGTATATTGTGTATATAGTGTATAAATCATTGGTTATATTATAATAGATATAAATTTTATAAAATTCACTGTTAAATCGAAAGTTTATATCATATAGATTATAAAAAAATTAAGAAAATTTAAAATAATTTGATATGTTATTGAGACACATCTATATTAACGGTTTATGGGTTTTTAAAGAGAGCTAAAAATTTATTTTGAGTTAAATAAATTTGTATATCGATAAGTATTTTTTAAAGGATGGAGTTGAATGTAAAATAATTTATGTTTGGATACATTCATAAAAGAAAACTGCACAATAAATTTAAGGCTAAAAACTACAAATTAGAATGAGTAATTTTATGTCTAGAAGTCCTAGTTCAAGTGACAGAAAATATCAAAAAATTACTAGGTCGGACATCTATGACCAAGGTTCAATCCTTGATCACTCCACTTTATGTGTGTGGGTTTTTGATGACTTTGTCATCTCATCTATGTACCATAATTAAAGAATGAATAATTTTATTAAAATATCAATTATATTCTAAAACATTAAAAAAAAATTGAAAATTTACGCCTCTAAATTTAATTTGACTCATCTAAAACAAAAATTAAACATATACAATTGACAGTGACAGATAACTGAATCTCTTAAATAAATATAAATATCTTGAAGAAATAGTCTTTAACTAGATAGTAAATTTGAGTGATCCAAAGAAAAAACATGGTCACAACATATATAACTTTCATAAATATATGCTTTGATGATGCCCCACAAAATATATGATCTATTAAGACATTGATAGGATATATTGGAGAAATTGATTTTGAATCATGTTGAGATTTTATGGAGCCACAAAGAATAGGACAAAACAGAAGAAACACATAGGAAGTAGAAAGTTTTTCATCCACTTCCTATCCTATCTATATAAAAGTGAAATCTTATAAAAAAATGACATCCATCTATCACTTGTCTTTACATTTCAAATTGTATCTTGTAAAGCTAGCTAACACCTTATATCGTATCTATTTCCTCCAAATGTGGAAGCCATTTTCATTGCCAACTTTGCGGCCATTCTTTAGCTAGCAAGTATATTCCCAACCAGGACAACCTCACACATCAACTACTTCAATTGAGTCCAGTAGCTAGGATCATCAACTTGACAAAAAGTTATAGACTAAGTTAACTTTAATGGAAAAACTAGTCGATAGTGAAAGAACATAGAATTATTAGCCTATAAAATATAGTGAGTAATTGAATTTGAAGTTTTTATTTTTTACCACCGGTATAAGTATCTGGTTCACTAGACAGACTAATCCGGTTTGGGACGATTTTTAACATCACGTGGTTTCAGTCTCCAACCAAACGCAGTTGTAGGGGATCAAACTATAGTCGTTCATTCCAAGTCAAGTGTTAATCACCGTTGAACCACTAGTAATTGATAAATATAAAATAACACCAAATTAATATTTTAATGAGTATTTAAACTCCTTCAATTAAAATAACAAGAATGAAAATGAGAGAAATGGATATTAGGATAAACTGAATTTGAGACTTTGAGATGAGTTTATTTCAAGGTCTTAAGTCAATATCACTAGGTCAATTCAAGTGGGGTTTATGTCATTTTAATTAATAAAATTGTTTTCTCTTCCCCATTTTTTTAAAAAAAAAATATCAATCAATGATATTTTGGTTCTATATAGTGGTTATCCACTCACTATAAAAAAGCTAGTGGTTTCTCAATTTCCCCAAGTCAAGATACTTATAGATGAGCTGTTATATTATTGGATTAATATTTCATTTGATTTTGTTAGGCCCAATTCCTAGTTTTGGATGACTTGAATTTTTGGCCTATTATCAGAGTAAGTAATGTACCAGAAACATTGTTTGGCCCTAAAATCTTACAATAGACTATCAAACAGATACATTTCTCGGATTATACGTGTCACGGTGACGGACACATTTATAATTATATTGAATGATATTATTTTTGTTCAAAAAAATTATTTGTGTTAACGTGTCAGTGACTATATCGTATCCGGTGTTTGTGTGTGTGCTTCATAAGCAAGAAATAAATCATTTCTAGTAACACCAATGCAATATATCATTTTTGATTAATGGTCATTGCAATGAAATTTTATATGACCCAATACACCATAAAATTGTCACTTTTAATTTATTTATTTTTAAAAAAAGTGCAAAAGAAGAAAGGATATAATACAAGTCAAAACCATTTGTTGCAGAAATCAGTACTAAATCAAAAATCAAATACAAAGGAATTAACAGAAATAACATTATAGAAGTACTAATCCAAAATACTATCAGTACCATGTATAAATAAATAACTAGAATACATTGAACTTTCTTAGAAGCTCAAATCTACTGATATGTGTTCAAACACTACATATAGCTTCAATCTTCCACCAAAATCCTCTCAAACTCGTTTTTCGGCAGAATCAAAACGAATTACAATTCTAAATTTATATGATCAACACTTCTGATGATGATGATCATATTCATGTCATTAAGAAATCAATTAGTCTTTGATACCGAATTCTGAAGGATCGGTACCGGGCTTTGCACCAATAGCAAAAAACTCAATAATAACTTCCAAAGGCATACCCTTTGTTTCAGGAACTTTCAAGTAGACAAATATCCATGAAATGATGCAACCACCAACAAATAAAGCGAAGACGCCACTAAGACCGAGAAGTTGGAGCAAGTAAGGGAATGTCAAAGTGACGGCCAATGTACAAACCCAATATGTAAGGGAAGTAAGCGAAATGCAGATTCCACGAACACTAGTTGGGAAGATTTCTGCACATATGATATTTGGTATAACACCGAGACCCATACAGAAGACACTTTCGTAGACAATGACACTGATAGCTGAAATTGCCGCATTTAGGACAGAGCTGAGTTGGAAAAACTGTTTCAGTACTAGTAATAGGAGACACACTATCAAAATCGGTATTGTGTACAACATGATTGACCTGTCATAAGAAAATAAACAATGTCATTTGTCGTTGTCGAAAATGTTGCATAAAATGCCAAAAGATATTATGACAATGACAAAAATATAATAATGAAACCAATGTGAACATACAAATTGAACAATCTTTTTGAAATAATGGGGATTCGTAGTTTAAACATACCTTCTGCCAGCAACATCCATGAGCCTTATCGCAATAGCTATACAAGGAAGCATACAGAATGTTGTAATGATATTTACAAGAAAAGAAGCGGATATTGAACTGATGCCTAAATTTGACAGAAGAGCTCCTACACCAGCCTGCTCAAGAATCTGAGGAGCATAGTATAGAAATCCATTTATGCCAGCAGCCTGCAATGTGTATAATATATTTTCAGAATCGGATACAAATAAGTTAGTGTATAATCACTTTTTTTCCGATGGAATATCAATTATAGTATTATGCATTATACTCAAGTGATGTAATGTAATAGTGGCAAAATGCAAACTAATTGTACCTGCTGAAGAATTTGAAGTCCTATTCCGACAATTAACGCACGCTTGACTCCCGGTTCTAGAAGAGCTTTCCATTTTGGACCTTTCACAGCGGCTTCTGGAATACTCAATGCATCACTAGTTCCAAGAACCGACCTGCTGACAATACCAGCAGCTTGAAAAGTTTCGCCGCCATCTATGTCATAGCCAGAAGTTGAAACGAACGAAACGTGCGGAGACTGAGACACTGCAGCAGCAGCGGAAGGATCTGCATGCAAATATACCCTTTGGAGTCCTTCTCTTTTCCCACCCATGGCATCATCAGTTGACTTGTAAACCAATTGCCAACCTCCACCGATGTCTGTATTTCTCGGTGATTCAACAGCATGTCCATGAGCCAAACTGCTATTGCTCCTCATATCCAACATGTCCTTAGATCCAAAACCCCTATCAGCACCACCTTGAAATGACATCAGCGGAGCACGCAGGTTGTCGCTAGTACCGAAGGGACTAGCCTCATGATCTCCCATGCTAAAGATACTATTAGATTTGTTAATAAGCATGCTGCGTGAACCACTGTTCTCGATGAGAGTACTCTCATGCAAACTTCCAAATAAGTTGACAATAGGATCCTTGAGACTAGCAGCTGCCTGAGATGCAAAGCTTCCCTGCTGAGACAACATACTGCGTGATGGATAGCTTCCGTGCTGAGACAACATACTACGCGAAAGCATGCTACCTTGTCCATTCACAGGTTGAGCAACCATTGTAACTCCCTCGTTAGGTCCATATAATTTTATATAATCTTTTCCTGCTTCTTGGTTGACAAGAATCTCACTAGCTGGAGCAACTACATATTCTTCTATGGCTGTGTCTTCACCCCCAGGACTGAGACCCTCCGCAAGCAAAGCCAACTCACCTATAAATCAAACACATTTAACTCCTAATCAGTTGAAATACATGATATAACAACAATCAAGCCTTACCCTAGTAATGATGCGGAAAGTGTAAAGCTAACAATAACAAGCAAATGCAAATTAAGTATAACCTGAGACATCTTCAACACGGCGAAGTCTTTGCAAAACTTTCTCAGCCTCCTGAATTCGACCTTTGCTAACAAGCCACCGAGGAGACTCGGGGAGATAAAACACAGCCAACAAAAAATAAGCAACTGAAGGAATAGAAATAATGCTAAGCATAACTCTCCAACTAGGCGACGGCAACAAGGACATTGAGAAAACAAGAATGTAAGCCAAAAACATTCCCCCAGAACAAGCAAACTGAGTAAGAGTGTTCAGTTGTCCTCTTATATCAGCTGGTGCTATCTCAGATATGTAAAGAGGATTAAAAGTAACCGCAAGAGCATTGGCAACACCACCAATTATCCTCGACAAAAGAACAATGATAACATTAGGAGCCCACAACATTACCAAACCACTAATGATAAACATAACAGACGATGTTATCAACATAGGTCGTCTTCCAACCATATCAGAGATTGTTCCAGAAAATATAGTCACAATAGTTCCAGTTATAAAAGCCATCGACACAATTAACCCTTCGAGTGTTGGATCCTTTTCCAAATCAAATTCTTGTTTGATGTAGGTCATACCACCTACACAATAAGAAAAAATTGTATGTTCAATTCTAGTTGTTAGAACAGCAAACACAAACAATGAAATTCAGCTAATTTTGTCTACATCTCCAACTGCGACCGCAGTTCCTTTGCATTATATGAAATATTAGGTATCTACAAAATTTAAATGTCACGGTCCAGATTATAACATTAACCACTCCATCATTGTGCATGTTTGGTTTCAATTCTAGGTCAACCAGAATAGATTCTGACATGTTTGGTTTCATTAAAGTAAAATTGTTCTGACTCCAGAATTGATTCTACTTAAAGCTAGAAAGTGTAGCTTCTGATTCTAAAATTGATTTTTTACACTCAAATTTTTTTATTTAACTCACTTTTACATTGATATATCCAAAGATAAACCAATTTATCTTCAATTCAATTTTGGCCATAATCAATTTTACATAATCAATTCTGGCAGAATCAATTTTTCTCACCGCATAACCAAACATGCACCTCACTTGTCAGTAACTATGAGACAAACTCAAAAAAAGTTATAAGATCCAACACTTCATTTTTCTTGTTGCAAAATTATAGATTATAATTCTTATTTTTTCATTAAAAAATTTCAGAATAAGTGTAATCTAATCATATACTAAATGATTAGCCAGAATCTAGAAGCATACATAAGCATAAGCTTGAAATTTTCATATAAATACAAAAAAAAAAACACATTTTAAACTGAAAATAATACACAAGTATATGACAAATTAAGGATTAATAATTGATGAAAAATAAAGAATTAAACCTGCAATGGTTGAACTATCCCATCCAATAAGTAGATTCCCAAGTGTAGCAGCAACAGCAATAATCACAACCTCCATCATATTTTAATTTGGTGCACTAAAAATGAAAACTTTGGAACAATTTGATGAATTTCAACAAAAAATTGAAAATAAAAAATTGATGGGCCAATTATGAATGAATGTTTGAAATATAATAAATACTTAACAGAGATGTAACATGACAGTGTTTGTTGGTTTCAGGGGTTTATGGATTTATTGTTCCGTATCATATGCTTACTTGTAACTTTATTTGTTTCATATGATGTTTGATGGTTTCTCAACCAAAAAAATAAATATCTACCCAACTGATGAGGCTTAGCTGTACTAGATTGTTCTGTGAACTGTTTTTTTTTTTAAAAAAATTTGTTACATTTTCAATTATTATATTTAATAATAGGATTAATATACTCTCACAGTCTCATTTTAAATGTCACAGTTGATCAAATCACACACTTTATAAAAAATGTATAAATGAAAGAGAGATAATATGACTTTTGGGACAAACAATTTTGGCAAGCATGACACTTATTTTGGGACGGAGGGAGTATTAATTTGTAACTGAATTTATGGTTGAGCGATTGAGGTTCATCCTCTTTTAATCAAGTGTAGAGGGCTCGATCCTCGTTTTGGTATAGAAAAATTTTAAATCTCTAGATCAATTGTCTCACTCTTTAAGGTGTATCCAATTCAACCATAAATATAACACTCTGTTTGACGACTGCACATACATAAATGTATAATTTTGAACATTAATATCTTTAATTATCTAACAATAAAAATTATTAAAATTTAATATTTTACAAATACTCATCAAAATAAATCAAAGAAAATTTTATATATATTAATATTTATATGTATATATTTTTAAAAAATACCGTAAAAAAATATGATAAATAAATTTCATCAACCATAATCTTAAATTAATTTTTTGATACATCAAAAATTTAAATTACTCTAGTCAAGAATAGAACATTAGACCTCTCTATATCCAACCAATATGTCCCCCACCTCTTACCACTTATAATCTTAAATTAATTGTGAAGTCAACAAAAGAATTATGCCAGCTTACATTAATTATGTTCTTTTTATTCATTTAAGTACCGTATCTGTGGTTAACACGTGAAAATGACGTGTCTCTCGTTGACTATGACTTTGAAGGCACCACGATCAAATCCTCACGGCAGTGATTACTCATTAGGATTTTTTTTGGTTACAACTCATTAGTACTAACATTTTTAATTAATAAAAATTAAAGTGTTTGGCAAAAAATAAAATAAAATTAAAATTGAATAAACAATTAGGATTAACATTTTTAATTGATAGAGATAGTATTAGATTATGAAACAAATGAAAATATGACAAATTCTAAAAGTTTGAATTAGTTTTTTTCTTTAATTAGCAAAAATTTTATTAAGACATTCTCATCTACAATCTACAGGAAGTGAAAGAGAAACACAGCAATGAGTACCAGAAACAATAGGTACCAAAAGTTTGAATTAGTGGTTGACAAAAAAATATCTTGAATTTGAGAAATACTTAGATGCATTTTTAGCTCATTTTATTGGTATTTTGAGTCTGTAAGTTGTAGTGTAGTATTTTATTTTATTTTTACTGGACTTCAGCTATCTTATCATCCAAAAAAATTGGGTACGAATCTCATTAGTGAATGAATATTTTATTAATTTTTAAGATTTTCTCCGTCTTAAATTGATCATCATCATCGCATCCTAAATTTATTTCATATAAAACAATAAGTATATGACATTTTTAAATATGTAGTATTTTTTTTTGGTTAAAATTTATATGAATCTTATTAAATTTATATTATGGACACATACATAATCACATGTCATTTTCAATACAAAGATTTGAGAAAGTGATAAGACTTATATTTTAGAGAATAATGACGCATGTTGATACTCCTCGTCTTAAATTATAAAGAATTTTTTTTATAAAAATGATAAGAGCAAACAAAATTATCATTCTCGATAAACAAATAACTGATAAAAATTGTTTTTATATCTGTTCATAAAATTTATTTCAAAGAAAAAATAAAAACTAATTCTAAATATTATATTTTAGTTTTTCTTAATAAATGTAATTTTAGTCATTTTCTTTAATATTTAAAATGGAGGATATATTAACTTTCATCTTAAAAGTTATACAATCAATTTTCTAATAGTCAAAATATTATTTTGTCATTACAATATTTTTACTACTAAATCTTTTAACCATCTTTAAGGTGAATAAGTGAGCATACTAATGTTCGAACTTTATACAATATCTCTACAAACTAAGATAAATTCACGGAAACTATTCAAACATTTTTTTCCGTTTAGATTTTTTTCCCTTTCACATCCAACCATAATATTGTTATAAACGTTTGTTTAGCACATGTTTATAGGAAATGTTAAAAAAATTGTTCTCTATGTTCAATTTTTTTTTTAATTTTTTATTTTATTTTATTATGTGATATGAATTTTGTATACTTCCTCCGTCCCATTATATAAGCACTTTTACTACAAAAGTCTAGTCCCAAAATATAAGCCCTTTATAATTTATTAGGTAAATTTATTACTTTTTTGCTTACACATACCCCTAATTATTACTACTAAGTTGTATTGGAATACAAAAATTGTAAAAGGGCTTATATTTTTGCACTAGACTTTTATAGTAAATGTGCTTATATAATGGGACGGAGGGAGTACTTAGATATTGTATAATGCACTATTATTATTTATTACACACGTGAAAATGACCATATGTTATTTAACATAAAAAGCCAAACTCTCTTTGTATGTATCTTATTTTATTTCATGTATTTTTCACGTCGGCACCGGCAGGTATTGAGGAAAGGACAAAGCTTATACACAATATATCTTCCCCATTTTTTCAGTCCCTTTGTCCCTTTCTCTTAATTTCAACACTATGATGGGGAATTAATGGTAGGTTGGTAATTGTTCAAAATCCAACTGATAAATAATGATATTATTATGCTGAACATATTTATTGTAGCTAGTTTTTGGTATAAAAAATTTACATGCACAACGTTGTGTATGTAATATTTTTTGCAGTAATTATCATTTTATCTACAGAGAAAAACAGTTTAATGGTTGAATAATAGTAGAGCTATAACTTGTAGCTATAACTTGGAGCTTGAAGTTCAACATGCTGTGGAGTGGATAACCTTTGAACATGAAATTAAAGCATATAGACGCTTATATACTTGTAGTGATAAGCAGTAAAATCATGTGAACATGAATGAAATTAACTTGGAACTCAATTAAACCAAAATCACTAGGTTACAATAATTAGATAATACTACAATTAGTTAAAAGTATTATAGAAAATGTCAAATGCATCCAATGAATGACTTCAATTTAATGTTGACATAGATTCCATAACCTTTTCAGTACAGAAAATTCACATCTATAATCTGCTGAGGAGGATCTCAACCACAAACAAATCATATATAGCAAAAATAGTTTTATTTGTTCTTTATATTGAAATACGATATTTCTAGTTCATTTGTCATGTATGATTTGCACTGTTATATATATATAAGCAGCAAACTGTTACTTGCGTTACTGTCCATTGTGTCATGTATGATGATCTCAACCACTGTTATAATTGAGTGACCTTAACAACAATCAACAAACTGAGGTTGAGACATAATTGGACCTTCCGTCCGTTACTATCCATTGTGACTTGAGTTCAAGTTCGAAACCTAAGCTTCCGCGAATTGTATCTGCACTAATCAAAAATTAAATAAAACAAGCAACTAACTCAACAAACACTAGCATAAAATAATAACTTTCATGCAATTAGTTTACATCAATAATCCAAGTCGCAGAGGAAGTTTATAAAACTCATTTAAGATTAAAAAAAAAACATTTTCACATAGTTCACAAGACACAGCATTTTCATAATCCTCACTCACTATTACTAGTTCAAGTTAGTGAAAAATTCAAATGAGTAATTCAAAGCATATTAGTACAACTTCTCATCTAAGAGCCTCGGCAAAAATTCGGAAGGATCGTCCAACCTTTCTAGATGACTGTTACAAAGGACTTTCTGATGTGTGAAAGAAATCATCACCTCATATATTTTGTTGAGACCATCAGTAACACAGCCGAACAACTTATCCTTTCCACTCAAATCTTCATATTTATCATCCAAAAGCCTATGATTTGCAATCATCTCCTTATGGAGAACTTCATAAATCTTATATCCACCGCTAGGGTCCAAGTATTGGCACACTCTATCAACTTCGTCAAAAAACAAGCTCTCAACTTTCTTGGAATAGTTATCGCAATCACAAGAATCAATAAATTTCTGGGATTCAGCCTTGTAGAACTCGGCTGAAACTTGCAGAAACGGTGTCTCGAATACTTGCTCATAAACAGAAGAACCTAAATCCATTAGCATCTTTGTTGTGTTTCTAATCAATTCTCTATTAACAACTTGCCCAGCACGCTCCCTGCATACTAAATCCAAAAGTGTATTCGACAGTCGAGTCATTATCTGTTCAGAATAAATAACATTTTCTGTCCACAGGTTAAGACCAAGTTCGTAAACATGTGTCTTTTGGTAGTTTGGGACATAAGTCCTATCCATGCACATCACAATGTCTTTAATAGTTTGTAATGACTTATGATGATGATGATTCCATTTACTGATTAATTCTTCCAAAAAGGAATCTCCTTCAGTGCCTTCAATACATATGGCCATCTCTTTGAGATGAGAAGTCATAGTGGCAACCAACCCAGAGTATAACTTGTCTCCATAATCGATAAGAACCATGGCGTATGCATGTCTAAATCCACAAAATAAAAACAATTAATATATTAGAAACATGTCTAAATCCAAAAAAATACAACATTCAAAGTCTTATCATATATGAATTTATATATAAGCTATTTCTATAATCAAAGACTAAATTAGGATAAATTCGGCTTAATCGGAGAAACTTATACTGTAGAGTATAGACATATCATCATCATCATCAATTTTCATAAGTTCTTCCAAATACTTATCCAGAAAACGCCTCGAGAAATCTAATAACCATACTATAATTCTACAACCGTACTTGCTACTCTGGACTCAAATATAAGCAAAAAAAAAAAGGAAAATACATTTACTAATTATTAATTAACAATGAATCGAACTCGAATTCTCGATGATAAGCAAGAAGTCAACACAGAATAGTGAAGTCAATCATCGCATTTTTTTTCAAAAGTGGCATCAATTATGTCTTCAGTATAATTAAAAGAGAATGCAGGTTGTGTAACTTACATCCTTGCCTTCATTCAGTGATTGCGAAAGAAAAGCTATGGATCTAGTCATCTAGAATTAGCAGTCTGGGTTAGAACAAGAACATCTCTGCCAAGCCTCATTGCTCCTGTCTATCATGGGGGGGAACACAAATGAACAAAAATTCACTTCAGCAATAAGATACAGGCGTGATTAAAGATATACTATAGTTTATATTTCTTCCAATTCAACACGGAACAAAACAAACTCCTGAATTACATAATTCTTACATCTTATCCTTGTAAAATCAGAATTACAAAATCAAAATATCTTAAGGAAAATACAATCTAAGATTAATGAATGCCTCGGTTAATGTTGAGAATTCAGATATTTGGCCTATTTTCTCCTTCCTTGTAAATAATTTTCTGATATAATTATTAATTAAAATAAATTATAGGTAAGAAATAGGTTGCAGGCAGTTATCATATTTAATGCCAACAGTCAAATGATTCTGATGGTATATTTATCATTATAAATTCACAAGGCTAAGAGTTAATCTAGACAATCAAGGTTGTGTCAATGGCACTAGATATAGACCACTGATATATCCTCCCCAGAACGCTGTTGTGAAAGAGCAAGTCACAAACCTTATAGCATGGTCTGGAAGACTTGGCACAGTTCTTAATCAGATTGTCGTGATTCACAGAGAAACGGCCATTTGGTGTTTTAAAAACATTCATTGAATAACTAGTCCATTTATCTTCTTGTTTATGTAAATGACATTGCTTGATATTTTGCTAAAGTATATTGCAACAACTTCTATGTGAGTTAAGGTATTGCGAATTGGAGTCAATGAATCTGATATTATCAAACAGCCTTACAAATTGCACCCAATACAGTCTTCTATCATCAAATTAAACACAAAATAGATTGATTGCCACTTTCTCTGTGACTATGATATGTGATTATTACACCTTTTGTGAATTCTAATGGTGAGCCTGTGGATACGTTCATCATTCACTCAGAGGCAGAAGGATAACTTATATATAATAAGGTCATATGTACAGCAGCTTGAGGAGGAGTATTATATTGCTTATTTTAATTACGATAGGTTAGGAAATATGTAGACTATACTTACTGGATTAAATGCCTATAATCAAGAGATTCCAATTGTACACATATATCTTATAAATTCAGTCTCATATTCAAGTGTCAATAAAATAATAGTGACAAACTATCTGCAGTGAAGATATGAGAAACTCTCAGTGCAAAAAAACTAAGCAAGCTAAAGTAAACTAAACTAAACTTAATGAATCATCTTTTCTTCTTATAAAAGCAGATTAATCGACAATGAAAATTTTTTCCTCCAGAAACTAACAAACTTCACATAATTCATTTAAAAGCAACTAATCTCTTTTAACTCATTTTTTTATGCACATTCACAAAAATATAGAGTAATGGGTGAACACCATAAATTACTGTTTCTTGCACCATTACCTGCACGAAATCTTCCAATCTCATCAGCTAATTTTTGAAAGCAATTGGTGAGTACTTACTTTCAAAATTGGGAAATTTTAAAATGGTGCTCCGGTGCATAACCAATGCAAGGAGCTGCATGTCCTTTTGCCTAAAACTGTAGACAAATTCAGTTTATGGAAAATGTAATGAACATTTTCGGGTTAACCCACTGAATGTGTATACAGTTATTGCTCTGACATATGTGATGCCTCTCCGCAATATAAATCATGATGGAAATGCCTCATCAGGAATTTCATAACCAAGCTTGAACATTTTTCCCAATACTGACAAAGCCATGGATCTCTGACCAGTACTCGAGTAAGCTTTATACATTATCAACAGTGTTCTCTTGTTGTAATTCACATCAACATTTTCCATCTCTTCAAGGACATTTTGCATTTCTCTAAAGTTTTCCTGTGAACCATACATGACCAACTTACAATGAAATAAGGAGTGGGAGATTCTCCACCCCGCAAATACAGATCGTCTGATGAAATTTTCAAGATTATCCATTGTGTTGCACCGAAAATAAACTGCAATTATAGACTTCATAGTACCCGAGGTTGTTATAACAGTTTTGTGCTCAAATGCCTCATTTATTGCTTTCTCCATTTCCTCTAACATGTTTTCTTGGGCATAAAACTTAATCAGCAACACATTTAACCACGGCCTATATTCTTTTTCAGGGATCAACTCTAACAATGCCACTACTTTCTTTACTTTATCTACATGAGAACTTTTACAATAGGCACATATCATAATCCTAATAATCGGCATTTCATTTTCATTTACGTGATCCCTTACCAACATATATATCTCTTCCATTTTCTCCAGTTTACCAGAGTGTGCATACCCACGAATCATTAAGAGGTAGGTTTTCATATCAGGCTCAACAGGGCCCGACTTTAAAACTTGAAAAACTTTTTCCATATCATCCCACATCCAAGTCGAGATATATCCACCAATTAAATAATTATAAGTCGATACATTAGGCAAGATATGTAACTCCCTCATCTCCTCGAACATTGCTTCCATGTAATCAGTCATCATGAAGCGACCAAAAACAGATATAACAATATTATAAGTAACATTGTTAGGAGTACAAGTTGGATTCTTTTTCATGTCGAGAAACAAAGAGTAACATCTATTAGCAAGACCGTTGAACATAAAAGCACCCATTAGTGCATTGTAAGTGCTGGTTATTTTCAAACCCTTAATTTCAGCCTCCTTAAATAACTCAAAAGCAAGATCAACATTCTTACATCTTCCTGCTGCTTTAATACCTTTGGAATACTCATGTGCATCCATGGAATTCCTGCAAGCATCATCTTTTGAAACTTTTCTCTTTCTTCTCCAATTAAACACCTGAATGTTCATTTTTCAAAGGGTTTGAAATTAAGAATCTAATGTGAATAAATTTATTGAAGTAAAAGAAAAGAATGCGTACCTGGAGTAAAAGTGAAGGTTGAGAATTGAATTGATTCAAAAAATGAAGAAAAAGAGGATGAGAAGAAATCAAAGAGTGAGCATAATCATTCAAAAGAGTGGTAACCCTAACGGAATCAGAAGCAACAAGAATCAATTTATTCTTCAAAACGGCGATTTCAGCATTATTGAGATGCTGGGTTGTTTTAGGTTGAGGAAGAATAGAAGGTGGTTTGAATAAGGAAACAAGGCTTAATAAGACCGTGTTTGGTGGTTGTTGTTGTTTGTTGAATGTGGTTGTTGTTGAAATAGAGAAATGATGATGATGAATTTGGTTGAATATTGAAAATAGTTTTGGTTGTGAAGTGATTTTCCAAAATGGCTTCTTCATTGTGCAGTTTTGGTGAGATGTGACGATGTCCGGCGACAGTGAGTGACTTTTTGCGTTGGTGTTTTAAGGGTTTATTCTATAACACTACTAAAATATATATCGTTTTGAAAAAAAAAAATTGTATCACAATATATGTTGTTTTACATTACTAATAAAACATTTTTTTTTCTTATACCCTTAATTAATTATTTTTGTTTCTTCTTTTAATTCTATAATTTATCTTTTACATATAATTAATGAAAGATAATTTTGTAAACTAACTGATAATTTATTTTTTTTATACAACAATAATTACATTTCTTAATTTGTACAATATAGTCAAAATGATATATATTTTGGTACGGATGTAGTATTATATAGCATCTGCATGATGGCATACACTTATCTATCCCAAAACTCCTCGCGAGTTGACAAGCATTTTGTTTATAGTAAATTATTAATTAATGAATCAAGCCTCTTTTCAACAATTCGGTGCGGTCGACTCTTCTCTTGTTGGATTTGATTAAGCGTTATTGGTGTTTGAGGGTTCATAATTCATGTTTAGGGGTTAATATGCATAGTTGTTAGGTGAACCCTTTGTTGTGTTTGACCATCTACTATTATTAATCAAAGATAATAATATGCTATTTAAAAACCAATTTTACCCCTAATTCAAATTTGACATAAACAGATTTGTTTTACCACAAATTATAGGGTTATTACTGGAATATTTTATTTTTTGGTATTGCATGACCAAATTGCCATTATCTGTTTTGCTTTTATGGCTTATTTTCATTTGAGCGGGAAGGTTAAAAGAGGTATTAAGCGTTTGTTTGAATTTTGGTTTTGAATTGGAGTACAATTGACTTGACTGAACATGTGATACACCTACCTATACTTCTACTTTAATTCAAAAACATTATTCACACTTTTCTGCATCTTTCTCTTTCTATTTCTCTCTCTCTTTTTTTCTTCTGTCAAATTTTCTTCTTCTCCTCTCCCTAAATCATCTTCTCTTCATCTTTCTTGATCAATATTCAACCAAAATACAGAGAGAGAAACAAAACAAACGCAGAAGAAAGAATACATGGGTTGAAGAATCCATGGGAAAAGAAGAACACACGGTATGAAGAAGAGCTACAATGGTTATAATCATCTCTCTTTACTGCTAAATATGAGGTTTATTCTTCATCTCATTTAATTTTTAGTTGTTAATTTCAGTTTTATATGTATGCACATTAGATGTTTGATAAAATGTGTTTGTTAATTTCAGTTTTATATGTATGCACATTAGGTGTTTGATAAAATGTGTTTGATAAAATATGTGGTTTATTCTTCATCTCATTTAATTTTGTTGTTGTTAATTTCAGTTTTATATGTATGCACATTAGGTGTTTGATAAAATGTGTTTTTGTGGATTGTCATTCTCATTTAATTTTTTAGTAATCTCAGGAGAAAGAAGAAAATTGCAGGAAAGAAGAAGATTCGTGGAAGAAGAAAAAGAATACATGGGAGGAATACAAGCTACATGGGTTAGGGATGAGTTTTTCTTTCCCTCTCTTTATTGTAAATTTGTGTTTCTTTCCTATGTTGTGTTCTTTTTTATGAATTTTTGTAATTTTTTCTAACCTAACATGTGTTTGGTATGTAGATCCATGAATGTCCATAATATTGGTTTACTTGATAATCATGATAAAATGCATATTACAACACTTTTTTTCCTAACAACTAATTCAATTTGGTATTTTTATAGTTTTTATATACTTTTACATATATTTTCCTTTTTTTTTTACTACTCTTGATCTATGAACCATTTGAATTCATTTACTACATTTTTTGCAGTAACAATTGATAGTGTTACTTTTTCTTTTTGTAGGATAATAAATCATCAAATGAAGATAAGTTCTAGATAATGCAATGAGTAGTGAGTTGTTCTCATATTGCCTTACAATGCAATGACTTCTTTGTAAAAGTGCATAAAAGATAGGCTCATGGTGGTAGTGAATAAACTAGGTATGAGTTATTATGACAATCATTCATGGTTTTGGTTTGGAAACGATGTGATTTTGGTTTCATTATAACTTAAGTATCATTATAACTTACATATCGTTTTGGTTTGATTTTGGATTTACAGGACTAAAGAACATTCATTCAAAAGGTAAAATCATTTATTAAATAGGTTATGCCTATGATTTACTAATCTCTCATTTTACCATAATTTATTGTTTTCCTTAACTTTCCTTATTAAAAATAAAAAGTGAATTCAAGACTGAGAGGACAAAGAATGATTTGTATCCAATTAAATTAAGTTAAGCTATTTCATTATTTGCTCTATTCAATGGCAGCAACCCTCATTTTTCATTAAAGTCGCGTCATCCTTATAAGTACGACAAAGATATGTTTGTTTATCTTAAACTATTTCATTCTGTTTTTATCTTAAACTATTGTTTATCCTTTTGTTTTTATTTTGATAATTTGTGATTGAGATATATGTTGGTGAATGATTGAGAGTTTTGATAGTGCTACTTGCGACCTTCAATGTATTGTGAATTGAACTGATGTTGTGACATTGCTACCTCTAACTTGTGTTATCATCTCTCCTTTTCTCTCCTAAGCAGTTTTGTAAAGTGACAAGCAAGGAGAAGTTTAAATGGGTTTATGATATTTGAGGTATGTTATTAACTCATTTTACTTAAATTTTGATTAGAACAAATGATAGACATGAGATTGTGCAGTGCAATAGAGGTAGTTAATAAATTTAAACAAAGTGCTTCATATTTTCTTTGATTGAAAGGATGTAATGTTTCTCAAATTTACTCTTCTTAATCATGTTTGAACAAAAAAGCCAAAGTGCTTAGATTAAGCGTTGTCAGTGATTAAAGTGATGATTAGAATTTTTATTGTTCTTTTTTTGTTTGATTTGATTCTGATACCAATCTAATTGATGTTATGTTGCTCTTTATCTTTTCTGATTTTTGATACAAATCCAACAAAAAATTATTAATTTTGTCACTTTAAATGAGATGCATCACAGAAAATGACACGATTTTAGTAATTATTTCATTTGCTTTTTGGATAATCTTATAGTTATTCAGAGAGCTGTGTACCGGTGGATGTTCGAACCTGCAGACCGTGATGCCGTTTTGATCAACGTAGCGATAAGGAATGGAAGTAAAGACTATCACGTGGGGGCTGAAATTGTTATGTACTTATCATAACCGCTACAAGTGTTCTATTGAAGAAGATGTGTCAGCTAACACCACTTGTCATCTTCGTCAGGCAAGTCGTTTTATAACATGATTATAAAATAATATTAGCTTAATTAGTGTTTTCATTTTGTACTATCAGTTTATGAGTCATTGCTTGATTTTGAGCAACTTTTGGTTGGATTAGTGACCTCATTAGACCTGGTATGAAAGTGAAGCTAACATTATTCATGAAAGTGTGAAGGAAAAGAAAACAACAATGACGAAGTCATTAGGATACTTACTCAAGAAGCAAGACTCAACTTTGGTGACTTTCAACTGCTATAGAGATGAACATGGCATCTCCCTTAGTAAGGTATGAAAAGAGATGTATTAACAAAATTTTGATCTATGCAGAAATTGTTATAAATCATTTTCAATCTCAAAATTTTCATCTATGATAATATTACATTGCTGTAGAATGGTTCAACTTTGAGCTGCAATTTAGAAATCATTTTCCGTCTCAAATTCATGGTTTTTCTTCTTCTAATTTTCAACTGTAATGTTTGTCCTATAAAGTCAAAGGGTTTGATTTGATGAAGATTTGGAAATGTTTTAGTAAATGCGTATCTAATATGTTTTGCTATTCTTTCAACTCATTCAATATTTGATGGTTTTGAATTTACCAAAATATATGTTTCAACTCATCTCCATTTTTCTAACCCTTTCAACTTTGGTCTATTGGTAAGAACCCTTTTCTCACATCTTCTTTTTGTATGTTTTATTTTGATAAAGACCTTTGATTTTGATTTTGTGTATCTTTTTTGGTGTATTGGTAAGAAGTAAGAACCCATTCAACTCATCTCCATTCTTCTAACCCTTTTATTTCTCTTGTGTTATCTAAAATTACTAACGGGTAAGGAACAATTTCTGCAAAAGTACCATTTCAACGCATTTTATTTGTAGATTGTTTCTCATTTTTCGTTGAATCATTCACTGGGAAATGAAATATTGTTTCATGTTCGGCTCATTTTGCAAAATATTCATTGTTTCTGCACAAAATATATGATTAAACCATGATGCTAAAACTGACTTAAAACATCATTTATGTATGCTTAAACTATGTTTTCACGCTAAAACTCTTATTTAGTAGTTCGTTTTGTTGCAAAAACACGTTCCTTTTTTAAATCTGACTTAAATCTAAGATTTGAAATTGTGTTCGGCCGGCCCTGAGTTTCAGGTCAGATGATGCAGCAAAATATAAACCTTTCCAGCAGAGTTTTAATGTACTGCAGTTTGCAGAACATGTATGGCTGCTGCATGATGTGCTTCAGTAGGGGATGGTACAAATTATGCGGTTTTTCTGTTTATACATTAGTTCATCTTTAGTCTTTCACACTTGTGTTTGTCCCTAATAATTTTGATGGAATAATGATGATAGAGGCAACATATAATAACGAAGATTTGATATGGTTTTTCTAATCTTTGTTATGGTTCTTTGTTATCTTTCTAATTTTTTTCCTTGAAAATTATTAGATGACCATTGATAATGAAGATTTGTATTATTTATTTGGTTCTGCTTGCTGCTGTTGATCTGTCATTGTTTGTGTTGAGCTTTTATACGGTTCAAGTTGCAAGAATTAGAGGAATATGAATTGAACATATATTAAGACAAATACACATTGGTTCCTTTAATTAAAAAAGTAATTTTCTGATTTAAACTCAAAATTAAGAGTATTAATAATATTAGTTCTGATTTGAAATCAAAACCATTTTCATATTTGCACCAAATAGTTCTAGCTTCTTCTATTTGTTGTTGAAGTTGATTTGGTTTCTTATTATATGATATTGTCATTTTACTGACCAACTCTTTTTATTTCCCAGGTTTGGTTAACTAATTCAAAATCATAGGTATGCTCCATTTTGAATCCATGTTTGAACACAATTTATTTGGTCATATTTGTCGTGACATGTTCAAATAGAAGAAATATCTATTATCTTGAAAAAACACATAAATCTCTACTAACTTGTGTTTATTTTTCATGGACGCCTCTAAAGTCTTGCCTCTAAAGCCTTCTTTATCAATCTAAATTTATCATTAGAGGTAAAAAGTGAAGTTGGTCTAAGAAAAATATGTTCATGATGTGAGGCGTATGATTTGAATGGACCAATCTATGTCGTGGTTTGATGTGTGAGGATAAGTTGGTTGCTGGGATGTGGTCTCATTTGTTGTTTAATTAGTTTAGCAAAAGAAGAAGAAGAAAAAAGGAACAAATTACCAAGAATATGTATACATTATTTAGTTGATATTATGTATGTTATGTGATAAATATTTTCTCAATTTCTTATCAATAACTTCTGTCACGAGCAAAATGACTAATTATGTGTTCTAATCAGGTAAGATTAATATAAATCTTTCCTTCAAAATAGGAGACAAGATATTGGTGATAAAAATTTTAAATTAATTGGAGTTATGTACAAAGGATAAATTGTCACTAATATAATATAAATAAATACTCCATCCGTTCGAAAACTATTGTTCTTTTAGAGTTATGCATGTGGATTAAAAAACAACAAAGATTGATAAGTTAAGTCTCTTTTACCCTTACTTTATTAAAAAATATATATATACTTAATTAATATTTTAAATTTTATAAGGAAATAAATGGTAAATTAACTTTAATTTTACATTGATTTTTGAAAAGAATAATAGTTTTGAGACAAAATTAAAAAGCTAAAAGGATAATAGTTTTAGGATGGATAGAATACTATGCAAGGGAGACCAAGTTGTTGATGGCGACAAATTGTTGATGAAAAATTTAAATTAACTATTATACACAGAAATTGTGAACGAATTAGTTGATGATAATTTTAATTAACTATTATATATGCGAAATAAATTGTTGGGAAGAAATATTGCACACATGACTAATCTATACATGGCGACAAATTTTTGTTGATGACAATTTTAATTAACTATTATATACGCGAATTAGATTATTGTTGATAGATTTTTTATATTAACTATTATATGCGGGGAAATAGTTGTTGGTGTTGATAAATTAAAATTAATTATTAATTTATTATACACGAGACTAAACTATACATGACGACAAGTTGTTGCTGATGAAAATTTTAATCTACTATTATATATGCGAAACAAATTGTTGTTGATGAATTTTTTATATTAACTATTATATACGAGGAAATAATTAAGTATATTGTTATAAAATAATTATTATACACGGGACTAAACTATACATGGCGACAAGTTGTTGCTGATGAAAATTTTAATCTTCTATTTTATATTCGAAACAAATTGTTGTTGATGAATTTTTATATTAACTATTATATACGAGGAAATAATTAAGTATATTGTTATAAATTAATTATTATACACGGGACTAAACTATACATGGCGACATGTTGTTGCTGATGAAAATTTTAATTAACTATTATAGGCGAGAAAATAGTTTTTGGCGGTGATTAATTATAATTAATTATTATACACGGGACTAATCTATACATGGCGACAAGTTGTTGCTGATGAAAATTTTAATCTACTATATTATATATGCGAAATAAATTGTTGATGATGAATTTTTATATTAACTATTATATACGAGAAAATAGTTGTTAGTGGTGATAAATTAAAATTAATTAATATACACGGGATTAATCCAAACACTGTATTAACCCAAATAAATTAATTTCTGTTTGGAATCAACACTAGACTAATTCAAACATTAAAATAATATTTTTTATATTTAAATATTATATAATTCAATCTAAAAAAATATTAATCATAAATTTGCATTCATTTAAATATAATTATCTTTTTGATCCAAATCTTTATATACACGGGACTATTCTATACATGGCGACAAGTTGTTGCTGATGAAAATTTTAACCTACTATTATATATGCGAAACAAATTATTGTTGATAAATTTTTATATAACTATTATATACGGAAAAATAATTGTTAGTAGTGATAAATTAATTTTTATACACGGGACTAAACTATACATAGCGACAAGTTGTTGCTGATGAAAATATTAATCTACTATTATATATGCGAAACAAAATATTGTTGATGAATTTTTTATATTAACTATTATATATGAGGAAATAGTTGTTGGTGGTGATAAATTAAAATTATATGTTATACACGGCACTTATCCAAACATTATATTAATTCAAGTAAATTAATTTTTATTTGTAATCAACACTAGACTAATTCAAACATTAAAATAATATTTTTTACATTTATAATTCAATCTAAAAAATATTAATCATAAATTTGCAATCATTTAAATATAATTATTGTTTAGATCACAATCATTATATAACAATATTCTGTCCCAAATCATTAATTTTCAAAAAAGATAATACACAAAGTGTTTCAAAATTTGTGTTTTTGGATTAATTTGGTATATAAATATAATTTTAACTATTTAAAAAAAATATGGTTTTCATTTTTATATTATCCTCTATTAAACTATATATATTTGTCTGGCTAAATCTAAAAATGTAAATAAGCTGTCTAAATAATACGCGCGGAACGCGCGTCCCGTGCGTACGCACGGGTATGATCACTAGTTTAATGTATTGTCGATTCTTAATTTTCCCTATTTTTTGGTTATTGATGTAACTTTTATGGCCTGCTCTAACACAACAACTTGTATTGGAAGATTGATTATCTTTTAATTATATAGGGTTATATATATATAGTTGACTTGTTAAAAAAAATGAATGAATCAAGCCTTCACGAACAAAACAATGCATGTTGTCACAACCCATGCATGCATGTTGCTGGTAATCTTTGGAAGACAATATTGTACTATTATTTATTTATTATTTATAATATATGAATAAAAAGTATACTCTTTGTTTCAAAACTATTGTTCTTTTAAAATTATGGACGTGGATTAAGAAACAACAAAGATTGATAATTTAAGTCTCTTTTACTTTTATTTTATTAAGAAATAGAAAATATATTTAATTTATGATTTAACTTTTGTGTAAGAGTACAAATGGTAAATTAATATTAATTTTGCATTGATTTTCGAAAAAGACAATAATTTTAGAACAAAACTAAAATGACAATAGTTTTAAGACTGAGTGAATATTATTTATAGACTGTTACCATAATTTAAATATACCAATTGTATCCACCGCCGTAAATAATAATCAGTAATATTTTATTATAGAACATGAATTCTCCCCCCAAGAAGTGTTATGCTAGTAACACACTCTTAATTCTTAAACACACATTATTTAACATACTCCTTCCGGCCTTATTTATAAGCAAAAAACATCAAAAAAATTTGGCCTAAAATATAAGCAAAAGTCAACAAATTCAACTCTAATTAATATATTTTTTTCCAAAAATACCCCTACATATTCATTTATTAATTTGTACAAATAAACATGCTGAAACATTTAATATGCATTGGTTTTCAACAAATATTTTTAACTTTCTACTGCTGACAAGAATTCTATGCTTAGGTTTCCATTATCAAATTAGTATTATTCTTATAACTTCTCATTCTCATATTGATAATGTTTCGGTTTCAACTCTTTCACTTCCACTCCCACTTCTAACACTACTATAAATCATACTACAACACATCTCAATTTTGTAATCGAGCCTTTATTTTAAGTTCAATATATAGTAAAGATTTGGTGGTGATTCAAAATTTTAATCAATCAAATAAAGAGGCAAAATTAAATTTCATTTAAGGGAGTGTCAATTTTTTGGCGGGGCATGTAAATTTCACTAAGAAAAATGGAAGGACACTCATTTTCATTCTACCACCACAAGTCCAACTATAGTAGCTCATGGTATCTGCTCTTCGGAAGAAGAAAAATTGGTATTGGTAGTAGCTCATTGGACTACTAGTTCACCGAGAAAAACAAAAGAATGACACACATTGGTTATAATAATGGCAGTATTAATTCACCGAAAAAAAAAACTCATGGAAATCTCAATGCATAGTAAGGGTATTTTAGGAACTGTGATAACATGTTTATATAAAATCAAGGCAAAAACATGTTTTATTAATAAGTGTGCAAAAGCTCAAAGTTGCTTATGAAAAAGGCCTGAGGGAGTATTCTCTTTTATTGATTATAATTCATATATGTGTCCATAAATTAAAATTATGTAAGTTTCATATAAATTTTGTAGGACTCATAAATTGTAACTAATAAAAGAGTGTGTATTTGAAAGTATATCTTAAAGAGCATGTTGCTATTTGCTAGCACCACTTAGACCATTTTATCATTTGTAATAACAACTATTCCTATGTTATTTTTTTTAGTCATATAAATGTTGTTCTGTTAATACAAGTATTTTTTTTTTAATAATTAGTATAGATAGCTAGAAATTGTATTTTTAAATGAATAAGTAAAATATTTAAAATTCAAACTCCTAATATATAATACGATATCTTTAACTGAGTTAACATTTTCAAAACGATATACATTAGTAATATAAGCTAAACGAAGTCTCAACATCAAAAATCCACTTATATTTTCACGTAAAAAAATTCTATACAAAAAATAAATAAATAAATAAACGTAATCTTTTGATCCCCATAAATGTAGTAGTTTTTTTTTTTTCATTTTAGTCCCTAAATTATTTTTTTTTAAACCTTGAAATTTTCGCATATTTTGGGGCAATAAACTTTGAGTCGACAAGTACAAGCCTTACGAACGGCCGAAGAAGTTCCAACAATATGGGGGCATTCTTTGACTTTTAAGGTTAGCATCATTTGGCACAAACAAAGAATCAGATTCAATTCAAACAAACAAAATTGTGTTGTTTTTTCATATGTTTTGTGTCACTCTAACAACCTCTTATTTTGTTCCTTTTCTTTCTCTTTCTAGAAAAAAAAAGCACAAAGGATCAAAATTCATCTTTTTCTTTTCTCAATCTAAAAACCAACACGTGAAGAGTTCAGTGAAGAAGAATAAATGGAGTTAACTTGAACCTAACAGAAGAAACAGGATCATGGCGGCCATGGAAGGAAGAATCTCTGAGGAATTAACACCTAGGTATTATGCCCTTTGCACCATTGGAGGAATGCTCAGTGCTGGTACCACTCATCTTGCTACCACTCCTCTTGATGTTTTGAAAGTTAACATGCAGGTTGCATTTCTATTCCATGTTTAATATACTGTTTTTTTTTACTATGTTTGATTAGGTCTAAGAAATGGGAAAGTGGAAAAATTGAATTTTTTAGATACCCTTTTGTGTTTGAGAATGATTTTTCATACTAATGGACAAAAAAGTGGAAATATAGAATGTTTTTTTGGTTACCCTTTTATGTATGAGAATGATTTTGCACCCTAATTTTGGGCTTCCCTTTATGTTTGAGAGTGATTTTTGACACTAATGGACAAAAAAAATGGAAAAATTGAATATTTATGGCCACCCTTTTATGTATGAGAATGATTTTGCACACTAATGTTTAGTAGCAATATATGTGGGATGGAAAAACAGAATTTTTTTGGCTACCCTTTATCTTTGAGAATGGTTTTTCTTTCAAACTAATGAAAAAGAAACTGTTGAAAAATCGGGAGTTCCGGGGTTTGAATCTTGACTGAAACAATCATTGGTCAGACTTTACTTACCTCCCATGTGAACTTTGGATTATCAGGGGTCTTTTCCCCTAGGAACTGGAGGGTTTAAGACCAAACAAAATGTGGAAAATTTAATACTTTTGGCTACCCTTTATGAGAATGATTTTTCACCCTAATGTTTAGAATTGATCATGTTTTGTTTTGGTCGTATTTAATGGGGGAAGTGATGTTGTTACATGTAGGTACATCCTATTAAGTATTACAGTATTTCGTCGTGCTTTACTACCTTATTGAGGGAACAAGGGCCTTCTGTCCTCTGGAAAGGATGGACAGGCAAGTTCTTTGGCTATGGTGCTCAAGGAGGGTGCAGATTCGGTCTCTACGAATATTTTAAGGGAGTTTACTCTAATGTATTGGTAGACCAGCACAGGAGTCTTGTATTCTTTCTTAGTAGTGCATCTGCTGAAGTTTTTGCCAATTTAGCTCTATGTCCATTTGAAGCTGTTAAAGTCAGGGTTCAAGCACAACCTAGTTTTGCTAAGGGTATGTTTGATGGCTTTCCGAAGGTATATGCAGCAGAAGGCGCACGAGGGTAAAGAAAGATTTTATACATTAATTTACTACTTGTTGTGCATCTGTCTTTAGGAGATGGTTATGATTATTTATCTTCTGCTTTGTTTACTGTTTGCAGATTCTACCGTGGACTTGTTCCACTTTTGGGTCGAAACATTCCATGTAATTTCATAATCTCTTGAAACTTTGTTTATTTAATCTTGCACTAGTTAGGGCTGTACAACTTTATATCTAAAAGTTAATAAAACATGAACACTATTTTCACATCTTTATGCTGACTGCCATTATATCTTGCGAAATCTTCCAGCATTTAACTGTATGCTAAAAAATTACTGAAAGTTTACTTCTTACATTTTTCTTTGGTACATGTTTCATTTTCTTTTGCTGAATCATTATATTGTTGTTCACATGCTTAAGTCCAAATATCTATCTGATTGATCAGATTATAGGCATTAGTTACCTGCTGGTTTGTATAAATTAACCGAAGATTTTGAATGTTAAAATAACATCAGTATTTTTAAGCTAAGCATGCTAATTATTTTTAGATTATGTTATAAATTATTATGTTTCCTGTGACTATGTTCTTGTAATAGTTAAGCACTAGAATAATAGTAGTGATAGACTTCTTTAAAGCTAAGCATGCTTTGTGTTCGGTTTAATCTTCTGGATTATGTTGTAATTATTTTGTTATAACTTATAACTATGTTCTTATGATAATTAAATAATAACATATGAACATACATTGAGATTATGTTCTTATAATAAAGTTTATACCTTTGAATTAGCATGGTGATTGAATGAGTAGTTTCAGTGATAGTGAGCTATATTCTTGCAGCTGTTTATCATTGAACTGAATAGTAAGTTTCCTGCTTTTTTGTTCGACAGTTTCCATGGTCATGTTCTCAACGTTCGAGCATTCTGTTGATTTTTTATATCGTAATGTTGTCAAAAGAAAAAAGGAAGAATGTTCAAAAGCTCAACAACTTGGCGTGACATGTTTAGCTGGATATACCGCTGGTTCTGTTGGTAGCTTTGTTTCTAACCCTGCTGACAATATAGTAGCTTCTCTTTATAACAGAAAAGCTGATAGTCTTCTGCTGGTATTTGCCTCTTTTCATTTCGGTTTATGATACTTCCTCCCGAGGTCGATGCTGTTGTACTAAATGTGTTTCACTTATTTTATGGCAGGCTATCAGAAGAATTGGACTAGCCAATTTATTTACCAGGAGCCTTCCTATTAGAATGTTGCTGGTTGGTCCTTCCATAACTTTGCAATGGTTTTTCTACGACACTATCAAAGTTTTAGGTGGATTGTAAGTGCATTACTTCCTACCCTTTTAAGTGATATTTATTTCTTTTTTGTTTGCTCTGTAGTATTCTTCTGTTTTACTTTAGTATTATTTATCTCTCAACAAAACATAGGAAAAGAGCCAATTAAAGATATAGATAATTAATAATTTAATGAAATTTAGTCTGAAATAACTGTAATAAATATCTGTTCATGAGTTCTGGAATCTCTGGATTTCATTTGTTGATTATTTTGTTTGAAAGATAACCTTAATATTAGAGGCAATGCAGTCAAATTCGAGACTTTACTTAGGATTGGATAGGAGAGTGAAGATCGTAAATCAGGGCATCGTAACATGGACCGCAAGGTCCTACAAAATTGATATAATTCATCTCTCTCTCTCTAAACCTTTCAAATTTCAATCACTACAAACACTTAAGCAAATTTAAATTCAAAATCCACAGAAGGTCATAAATAACTCATAAATCACTATAAACACTTAACAAATAGACCGAGACGTGCGGGGAGAGTAATCTTAGAGTTCAGAGAGAGAGGTGGGGGGAGAGGGCCGGAGGGGAAGCTACACGGAGAGATGCTCATATTAGGTCCATTTTCATACATAAAAATAGGTTTTCTAGCAACCAGATTGCAGAACTCGTTTGACAAAAATAATTGCTGATCAGGCACTGCACTTGTAATGATTATGCCAAAAGTTGTCTGATGTTACTAATCCTACGTGTAAACACTACAACCTACCATCCAGATATCATAAAATCGTACAATCTTACGAGTAAAATCACGATCTTGACACTTGACTATGGTTGAAGATATGACAAATATATTGTAGTATCTTGATATTATAATAGAGCATACTTTATCTCTTAAGACGGTTTTCATTTGTTTTAGTCATTATCATGACTTGTTTCTTTATTTATTTATTTAGTATTTGACTCTTGTATTAAAAGAAAGGGTTGGTGTTTAGTGTTTTTCTATCAAATCATACTAACCGTATCCACATTTCAAAGTTCTTATTCTTTGCTTCCATCTTTATCTAAAAGACTAAAACCCTATCTATAACTTCAACATGGTATGACTATCCTGCTACCAAGTTCCCAAAGTATGAAATTACTAAAATTTGAGAACACTATTCTTCTTGTCAACCATGTGTACCTACCTTCTGACCCTTTTCTCTGTCTCAAATTTTCTTTTTGTTCATGTTTTGAAGCTCTCCTCTGTTATGTCATCCTTGTATACTTGTTTTTAAATTATCCTCCGTTGTGTGATCTTTTTGGAGTGTTCGTAATCTCTCATATGTCGTCTCATCTTTGATGTGTTTTAAGAACATTTTAGTTGTAGTTTGACACTAATATTGTCCCGTTGCTGTTTGATATTGATATTGTATCGGGTGAAGTTTCACCACTGGTTATGTGACAGATGTAGTTTGGCAATGGTATTGTTGTCTCTGACATTTTTGCACCATTTCTTTTTTCTTAGTTGTGGTTTATGATGCGATCCATTGGTGAGCACATTTTGTTTTTACGGATTGTCGTCAAATTAAGCAATAAAGTGTGTGCCTTTATGGAAGTAAATGACGCAAGTGAGTAGTTATCACCAACAAAAAATAGATGTTTCAACAAAATCCAATTTGCTTCTTCTTGTGTCATAAATGGCTTGCTTTTGTTCATGGATCCCACCAGTCCCTTTTTGATCCAAAGCTTCCTTAGCCTTCTCAGCCTTAGCTCTTTTCATGGATCCCACCAGTCCCTTTGGCGCTTCGTCATTCTTTGCTCCATTTGGGCCTATTGGGCCTCCTAGGTTTCCATCAGTTTGACATCAATATTTTGTCCTAGTTGCATCTGTCTTAGCTGCAATTTGGTCGCGATTCTTATCACTTATATTAACGGTGTCCCATCTCTTTGGTTCATGACCTTATCACAAAGACAAACTATTTCTAAAGAACGATTTAGTGATTTGCATTAGGCTTGGTTTCAAAAACAAGTGAACTTATGTCTTTATCTGTTGACTCCAATGAATAAATGTCTAAAAAATTTAATGCAAAACAAAGTGGGTGCCTCCAGTTCGAGACAGGACTGTTGTAAAAGACGATTTCCTCCTTCACTAGTAGCGTACTGGTACTCTATTTGAATTTGATTACTAGGCCATATTGAATGGCAAAACAACAGCAACTGGTTCGGAAAAATGTCAATAAGAGACAGGATTATTCGCTCGTTGACTGAGTAAACTGTAACGAAATAAGCGCGCCAGGTCATGAATATAACATTATAGGCATTATAGACCTTTAAATTATTTTAACAAACAAAAATGCCGAAAATGGAGTAGCATGGCTTGCAGCTATTGCTTGACCACACAAAGAATTTTATCTGATGAATTGATAACTTTGCATAGGTGTCTTGTGCTATACGTTAATGCAATAAAGGTTTTCATCCATCTTAGTTTTATGCTGTCTAGCTGTAGTTTTGTATTCCATTTGATTTGGTGAGCTCAGAATTAACCGTAAAATTAATGAAATCGAAGCATTCTGTTGCTTACATTTATGTTACTACATCTAAAGGGTTCACATATGAAATGATGTGCTAAATTTAACCTAAACCTTAAAGGTATATACTCTTTTCTGATTCTATTTATTTTGAAACATTGCAGGCCAACTAGTGGTGAAGTTGCAACTGACTTAGGAAAAGATGGGAAAAGCTAGATTCAAAGAAATGGAATTCTGCAGTCACAGTTTTTTGCTGATTGTATATGATTGCAAGTCATTACTATTGTGTACACAGGAATAGTTAGCATAAGTTTTTTATAGCCTTTACTTAAGTTTTTAGAATATGGTTCTGAAAACTTAAAAACGCTTGGATAAAATGGTACAAGTCTCTTCGATCTTAACTACAGGTCTCAAGTTCAATCCGAGTTGGAATGCAACATGGTCAAAATCTAGAGGGATAACTTTGCTATCCATGTGGTCTTATTTGATTCGAGAGATTAGTCTTCGTAGTTGTGAATGAGGCCTTTAATATTTGAACATCTATTAGCAGTAGCATACTATGTCACACAAAGAACAAAAAAGTATAAGATTTATTAGCAATGCTTGTGCTGTCAAGTTACCATTTTTTGTCTTGCCCATACTTCTTCTTGGTGTGCTCCACTAAATTTTATGTTATCTTGAATTCTTCTAATCCTCATACTTCAATTATCTACTCATTAACATTATCATTTTTATGGTTTTGGGTATTTCCATGATATTTTGATATTAACTAAAGTGGTTGAATTCAAATGTTTTGAATCCTAGATAAAATAATTATTGGTCAGGTTTTACTTAATTTTTAAGCCAAACTCTAGATTCTCATAAATTCATAATCTACCCTAAAATCCAAAGAGTTTAGACAAAAATAAATAAATAAATAAATAATGTTTTGATATTATTTGACATTACTGTTCGAAACAGAATTCGTAGTATGATTATGAAGAGGACTCACAATAAGAATGAACTAGTGGAAGATGTGCTCTGAGCTGGAGGTCGGAATCCGAGGTGGCGGCCGATGATGAAAAGGGGTATTTGCAAAAAAATACTCTAAAGCTCAAGTTAGTATAAACTTGAGATGGAGACAGATTAAGAATGAGACATCCCTTGTAAGGTTGTGAAGGGTTGATTTTATAAGTCAATAAGTATGGCCGATGGATGTAACACTTAATTTAGTCGAGAACAATTACACAATTGAACAAATAGTGTAGACATAAACATCCACCTTAGCAACCTTTTTTCTTCCTTTTAATGTGGAATTGATTTGAGGACAAGTTACATTTAATTGTCAATATCAACATTAAGCAAATGAAACATAGAAGACACCATTATTGAAAGTATAGGTAACAGCAAACTCATAACTGACAAGCTGATAAATGAGATGGTAGATTTGAATAGGGGGGACACACTGTGTAGTCACTATTCAACAGATGTCTTTAAAAGATCATCGTGATATGGTTTGTTATCCAAGGTGCAAGTTTCACTATTGGTTATGTGACATGTATTGTGTCATTGTCAATTGCAATATTTTTGGAACACAATGTGTTGGTCCCATTTATCTACTGTTCTTTATAACTCCTAATTTATGATCATGTCATGCCAATTTGTAGCCATAAGGTAGGATCATGGACCCAACTATCTTTCCTCTCAACCCTCATGATTCATGACATTGACACATACCTGAATTGTGAGAGGTGAGTATCAAATCAAATCCTTGGTCTAAAAACTTGGGTTTGAATTTCAACTTAATTTTACAAAATTGGCCAATTATTAAATTTGAAAGATGGTTTGAAAGGTTGAATTAGATTGTTAAATTTAGTGATTTGAAATATGATTTATATTTATAAAAACAAAAGATTGAATATTTTTAGTCACTAATTTTTATTTTTCTTAGTTTATGTCAAATCGACTCTGATTGTATCACGTGTCGGTCATAAACACAAGCAATATCATGAGTGGTTTCTACTTATAAAAACATCGATCATTGTTAAAATTTTAAACGATTTTCAAATATCGATCCACACTATAGATCTTAATTGAACACTTATCTAAAGCCAACTTAGAATATACTAATTCAATGACAGAACAAAGTGCTCACTCTCATGGCAACCATATATTGGAGGGGGCACACGAGAATCCAACTGTAACTTAACTAATTATTTAATAATCAACACATAAGCAAGCCAAAAATTTCAACTAACTCTAATCTTATCCTATCCTCAAACTTTTAGATCTCAAGGTTTCTTAGTTATACTTGTAAAAGATATCTTTTCAAGATATGCCACATTACCTTGAACCTTTCCAACAACTATAGTATAGTATATCCTTAATACATAAAAAATCTACTAATAGTAGAACTATTTTCTAATCACTATTGTCATTTCATCTATTTCAAATTACTAGATTCATTTATTATTATTACTATTCAAAATATAACCTTAATTTAACATACATAAGCTAATTTATAGTAAAAAATAAAAGGACATTCCTGTCATAAAAAAGAAAAAGACATGAAGATTGAAGTGTACTATATGAGACCTAGCAACTTCCACTCTTCGGTTATGAACACATTTTAATAATTCATGATCCATTAATTCACGAATGTCTCCATGGCAGTTACTGTAATATAGAGGTGTCATGCTGTCTACAGAAGAATACAACAAAATAGGAATGCAATGCAATAATTACACACACATACACACACTATCCAGAAAACAAATCTAGTTAGCACCAGCTAGGATACTTACTGTACAACTTGCTAACCTCCAAACCTTTCTTTGCCCATATCTTGCTCCATAAATACACCCTTTGCTTTGCTCCACAGCTCAATAACCTATTCAAAGGGCCCCTCTCTATGCTACTTGTATTTCCTTTTATCATAAAGTAAGAAGTTTCACCGAAAGTTGAATGGTGATTGACGCTGAACTTAGTAGAGAGGATCACAGTTCGATCCTCTGCAACTGCGCTTCGGAAGAGAATAGAACCACTTGAGACTAGAATTCTTGCACCGAATCAAAATTAATCAACCCAGTGAACCAGACTAATGGTGAAAACAAAAAAATAAAGGAGTTTCTGTTGCCATTTTTTTTATTTTGAAAATTCGATATCCGATCCTTGTCTAAATTTGAGGGGTCCAATCCTATCGTCTACTTATGAGGGTTCCATTTAAAATCAAAAAAATCGAATATGAAACATTGTGAAGAGAACACAACAAGGACCCAAGTCAAAACCACTAAGCCACTTATCCAAATTCTTAACATATAAAAATGTTGTCTAGCTGCCCACGTGGTTAAATGAACCAAGATGGCTTGGTCAGCAATTAGCTCTTTTTAAATGTTATTATTATTCTTTCAATCAATTTCCAGCAAAGTAAATTTAAACTTCTCATAAAATGTCACAAACAGTAACAGTAACTATGAATAATTAACAATGAATTGAAATTTGAAGGTGCAATTATACATACACGATGATACCAAACACAATCACTTTCAGTTTCTCTCCATAATCTCTATGTCCCTCTTGGATTGTGTATACTACCTAATTTCAAGACAACACAAATAGTACAAATGAAATAAAATGGAAAAAAGTTCAAAAAGTAAAACAGAAAATATTGAACAAGAAATCTACAAATTTGTGCTGCCAAGTCAAAGAGAATTTTGTTACAGCCAACCATTGCTGTCAATTCATTCATTCTCCCACCATCCATATGATTGACCTTAGACTGAAAAAAAAAAAGATATTTGTTTTGTCTTTCTATTTTCTCAATGCATATCCTTGCCAAACAAGAAATTGGAGAAAACATCAGCAGCCATGCCTTCCCTTCTCTGTTATGAATAATGATTCCCTCTGATTAAATAGAGCCATGCCACATGTAGTCAGTGAACCTAGGTTAATAAGAATAACAAACATTTATATTAAGGTTGCATACACTTATTCAATAAGTGTGTATTATGTAAGTCCTATTGTATAAACTTTTTCAATAATATAAGAAGTAATGTAGTTAATTCATAATTCTTTTCTAATAAGTCATAAACTATTTTACAAGCTATGATGATGAGCTTGATGAAAACAACTTATGAGTATGTTGCATACTATTTTTATTAACTCTTTCAAATGCTTGTCATGTCTTAGTACTTGTGTCATAAAATGAGTTCAAATAAGTCGTAAATAAGCTCTTCTAGTTCAGAAATGATATACAACTTGAACTTACAAATGAAATCAGTTGATTGGCATGCCATTACAAGAAATCAAGCTTTCACATAATCAACTCCATCGCGCTTTCTTTTGTTTGACCTTGAAAAGAAACAGATTTGAGCCCAACTCTTTTTCTGCTTAAGTGGCTGTGGTTTAACATCTTTCTTGTCCCTCTTCTCCACAAAATCAGCCATGTACTGAACAACAGCCTAAGATGCACCAAACACAGTAAAATTGAGATTAAAAAACATAAAGTCTTCATTACATTAAAATAAAAAATAAAAAATTATATATACCTGTGCTCCCTTCTCAGCTACTTCTCTTGGTGGAACCTCAAGAGGATTTTCTTCCACTCGCAAGATGCGTAGTTTTGTGAGCATCTTAAATGAGTCAGGAAGAAAACGTATCTGATTATTGCTGATATCCAATTCCTCAAGCATTTCGAGGTTCCCGATTGATCTTGGTAAGTATCTCATGTCAGCGAAATTGTTTCCTACGTTAATCTTGACAAGGGAGGTAGCGAAACATAAACTCTCGGGAATGGACTCAAGCTCATTGAAACTCACATTAAGTTCCTTCAGGTTTATCATAGTTGACATTGTTGTAGGTAGTTGTTTAACGTTATTGTACCGCAGAGACAAAATCTCCAAACTCTCAATCTTCCCAAGAGCTTCTGGAAGGGCTTTAAGCCTATTATAGTCAGCGCGAAGCTCTCTAAGGGACGAACAATTACCAATAGAATGTGGTATTTCTTCTATATCATTAGTTTCCACATTCAACACTTTGAGATTAGCAAGTGAACCTATAGAGTCAGGAAGCACCGAAATTTGATTTGAACTCAAATCAAGCTCCTCGAGACGTATCAATCTGCTCAAAGAAGCAGGTAAAGCTGTTAAACTGTTTCCCCTCAGATCTAGATAAACCAGACTTAGTAGATTTCCAACAGAATCAGGAATCTCTGTGATCCTATTGGAATGCAAGTCCAATTTGGTCAATGATGAAAGTCCTCCAATTGTGGTAGGTATAGCCACAATCCTATTCTCTGATAAATCAAGAGTAACCAAACTAGATAACTTTCCTAATGAATCAGGTAGCCAATCAACTTGATCCATCAACTTTCCTTGAAGCTTTAGATCACGAGTTCCTTTCTTCGCCGAAACCTCAATTATGCTAGCAAGTTTAATCAAACTCAATTTATCACCCTCTTGACCTGCAAAACAAAATTCCATCAGCACATATACATAGGTTCACAACTGCGCGATCGGGGCCACAACATCAACCCTAACACCATAATATAACTGCAATTGTGATAACATTAGCATCAACCACATTAAACACTGCGATTCTCCAGAATATCAAGAATTGCGTCACAACCGAAACCTATCACTACTACCATGATTTAAAACCTTGAATATTATATGACTAACTAAACAAACAGTAATATGAATAATCAAATTGAAAAATATTATACCTGCAGTAGTTGTGGATTTAAGTGATGAATCCATTATTTGTGGTTTGGATGTAAAATTTGGTTCAATTCCATAACCATTAGGGTAGAATGTGGACTTGGACTTGCTCTTGCTCACATAACTATCATCTCTTGTGAACAATTCAGAACCTTTATCAGAAACTTCTTTATCCACATGAACCAAACTTGAAGAAGCACCAACTGAAGGCACTTGCTTATCAAAACCACCACGAAAACCAGAACCAGAAGCCGAATTCTTCGAAACATTCATCGAAACAGCCGAAGCAGAACCATTAGAATAACCAATTTTCCTAGAATCTGAACCAGCAGAACCACCACCACCACCACTTGAAGAACTAACACAATCAGAAGCTCTCTGAATCATTTCATCAAACAGTGAATGAACATTCTCAAGATCAAGAAGTTTCAAAGCTTCTCTCTTCTGTTCATTACTCTGAAACCAAACAAAATTCTTCTGCATCTCTTGCAAAATCATGAAAAGTTCATCAGGTACATCTTTTCCTTTACTCTGTTTACCTATAGATTCAAACTTAATTTCATCATCTTTTTCAACATTCAAAATCAAACCTTTTGCTGCTTCAACTTCATCAATACCTGGTCTAACAGGTAAAGATCTATGAATCTTCATTATCTCTTCAACCACTCCATCAACAGTGTTCCAACACTCCATTTTTGATTTCTCAAACAACCCAGATACCAAATCTTCAAAAATTTCAAAACTTTAACATCATAATTAAAACCCAGTTGAAAAATAAACAAATTCTAATTCAACTTTTTCAAATTTCAATTTTCAATTTTAAAATTTTTGTTTCTGGTATAAACAAAAACACAACACAATATCGGTTTCTGAAAACAAAAACAAAAACAATTGAAACAACACGACAGAGAAGAATGAAGATGGTTATTCGGTTTAGAAATTCACGATCTGAAACATTTGATTTTGATTCATTTGTTGTTCACGAGTTTTCTCTTATTTCTTCTACTTGTGTTGTGTTGTTGTTCTAGTAGTTGTTGTTTGTTTTGTCTTTTTGCGTGATTATGTGTATTGCCGAATATGCCCTTGGGTGATTTGGTAAATAACCACGTATGCCACGTGTTTTTGTTTTTTTTTTGCGCCCGCGGTTTTTTAATTTAACGAAAACCTGATTGATGAATGACATAAGTAAGGAATTTTTTAATTTATTCCGATATTTACGGATTTAGTTTAATTACAATATAAGGTTTCATTAAATGAAATTGACAAAACTATGGGTGCTTTTGTTTTAGATTTTATAAAATGGAATTTTTTTTTTATCATACACAATTTTATATAGGTTAGAAACTAGAAAGTTTAAATATTGGATATAAAATTTTTATTTTATATTAGTAAATAACTTTTTGAAAATAACTACTTTGATTAGTTTTGGAAGAATAAGATATTTTGAATATTCTAAAAATTGAATATATTTGGTCAAAAAGTAAAGTCTTAAATGTTTACCTATTATAGTCAAAGGGCAATTTTAGCCTTTTTTTTAATGTTAAAGTGTATAATTTTGATATCTTATTTTAAAATATTTTACATTTTAATTAGATAATGTGCTAATAAATTAGACATCCAACTTTAAAATATGAATAAGTGAGAATTGTGTCACTAATGTGTGTAAGCATAATTTAATTGGTAGAGATATCGTAGATTATACGAAGGATTTAGAGTTTAAACTTTAGTATGTTTATTTATTCATTTTATTAGATGAAATTTAGACACTAAGTCTTTGTTTGTTGGAGAGAAATATGGAAGAGATAAATTGAAACACATAAATCAATGCATGTATTTGGACTAATTTATAATTTAAATACATGTATTAATTTTCATGTTTCAATTTTTCTCTTCTCTATTTTACTCCAACCAAACAACCTCTAAGAGAATCAATATCAGTTACTTTTTTGGGTGATTTCACAATTAGCAAAGCCACTGTGTCATATATTACTAAAATTTAGAAGCTGAAAAAGAATGGAGAAGAAAGAGAGAAGAAAAAGAAACAGGTGTAAGTAGGGCGTAATTGAACCGGTTTGAATCAGTTTTGAGTGAATCTGATGTCAAAATATGTGTCAAATAGACTGTTATAAAATGTTCGGTTTCGATTTTTAAAAATGAAATCCGAGATCTGAACCAAACTAGTTTGGTTTAACTCGGTTCGATTTGGTTGATCCGAACCAAAAAAAATTGCTTTTTTTTAGTTTAGATTGATTTGGATTATTAATTTCATTGGTTTTGTCTGATCCACTTACACCCCTAGATGTAAGTGTTGGGAAGGAGGACACGTCCATACCATAGGTGTATCCAGCTGGCAAAGCGACTGATTATTCACGCCAATGCCATTTCACTTTTCACCAACACAACCAAATTCATTCACTCATTCATAGTATTTCATTTAATTATTATTTTTACCCTATGGTCATGGTGGTCGTTAGTTATAGTATTATCATATTAAGGGGTCGTGGTCATGATCATGGGACTCATTGCGTTATGTTATGTTATGGCTCAAATCAACCACAATAATAATAATCACTCCCTTTTATTATCCTGTATGTGTTAGTATCATATCATAGTATAATAAAAAATACATCTCATTCAGGGTCACGTGCTGTGTGACTATAGCTGTCCCCTTACCATCAGGCGAAGCTCATGTACATGTTACCCACCTCTTACTACATTATCTATACCATATATACCACTCATTTAACTCTCTAATTAATACTACTATTTTCACATTTGCCTGTATTCAAATACTAGTACTATATAATAGTAGTGCTGCCATATTTTTGCATCCAGGAACTTAAAGTTCTAAATCTCATAACTTAATTGATAGGATTATTACATGTAATGTATGTGTATGAGCGAAGTTCGAACTCTAATACGTCTATTAGGATTTCTAGCTTGAGGTGTAAGAGGATTATATTCAGACACATTTTTGTTTCTAAAGCAAACTTATAGTATTTAGTTAGAGGTATATATATACCTAGCTAGATGATCAACCACTACACCATGCATAATGCATCCTACAAGATCCATATGAGTCACTCATTTATTTCACATAGATTTCATATATCACTAACTCGTGACCCTTCTACGTATTAACCGCAATGCAAGTTTGGATATATAACACAACATGTGAGTGAGTAACGTTATCTATTACTACTATCTAGCTAGCACCTGAATTATTCTGAGAAAATTTTAATTTATCAGAATGAGAATCTGTTACATTAAATTGTTGAAGATTATGACATGATAAGGCAGGAGGCAATGCCAGCAAAACTCGGCTGCACCTTTCACCCTCTTAATAATCTATCTCATGTTCTGCTGCTTATGTCCCCTTATCATTTAATAATCTATCTCATTTAATAAAAATAAGTCTATATCTGTAAATTCAGTTTCATGGGTCACCAATATCACACATATATACAAACATTATATATAAGTATAATGTTTTTAAATTATCACTTTTGCAAAAAAAAACAGTTTTTTTAAATTGTCAATGTAACATTTTAATTATATCTCTAATTAATATTATGTGGATTCACTTTTATATATTACTACTTTTGTCTTGCTTTGATGATGATGAGAATTAATCAATATATTATGATAAGGTTAATCGGTAAAGTTTAGTATTTTCATTCATTTATAACTTTTATTTAATACGTGCAAAATGACATTATATGATAATTTTTGTGGGATGAATCAAGTATGTAATTTGTGAGAGACTACCTACATGTTAAGAGGAAAAACTTAAAGAGAGACTTCTTTTCCAAATGACTATTGATCTATTAGGTATAAAACTAATCTATCCGTTAAGTAAATGAGTGACACATTTATTGATCTTAGCTATTCAATCTCAAATCAACTTTAAAGATTATTTAATGATGATCCCAAATAGATACGAGATCAATTAACAGTTTAACACGTGTAAATGTGCGACATTTTTAATACAAAGAATCGGAGTTCAAAATATTCACATGTTGAAATCATTCCCCTCAAAAGATTGGCCATAGCAAAACTGAGTCTCTGAAAGGACATCTTTGGTTTTGGCTTCAAAACCTGAACTTTGTGCAGAATGGAGAATAAAAAGAAAAACATATTTCAGGTGATACTTTTAACTTGTGTGTTTATCTCTTTTTTGGTTTGGTGAACGACGGAGATTTGTGCTCTGGAGGTCCCCTTTTCAACCGCTTCAAGGCTGGTTTTGCATCCTCGGTGTTATCTACAAGTTGAGATTATAACAAGAATTAGAAGTGAAAATGAAACAGGGCTGTACTCAGAAGCAAAACAGAATATTAAGCTGGTAAAATAGAGGTCACAAATAATCATGGAATAAAAATAACCAGCATATATCAAGCAACCATGCCATCATCATAAAACAAATTACCTAAAATGCATTCAATAAGTAGTTTAAAATTGAAATATAACCAACCCCCATTATTTTTACTAAATTAAATTCCAAGCCTAGTCATTTGCTAGGAGTAAGATAAAGAGATTTGAAAGGCATGCCTTCAAATTTGACATCCAATATATTAGAACTTATGTTAAGTACTTATAAAAACATATTACAAATATTGTCGGTGATTTTCATAGTATAGTTATCTTATGTCTAACCTGTGCCAGAAGCATCCGTATCAGCTTCTTTCTTGATACTGTGAGAATCTTTCACCATGGAAGGATATCCTGATCGCTTTGTGGAAACAGTGACTATCCCAGGCTTCACTTTCTGTTCAGCATCTGCACATTGGCCTTTGCAAGGATCCATAAAACAGAACCTAAAACAGAAAGAGTTGTATAAACTAATGAGAAATACATGCAATCATAGCATATTTTGAGGAAGAATCACATATTTGTAGTTGAAATCTATTCCACCATTTTCTCAACCAGGGAGAATTAGCTTTTGTTGTTATCGTTATTTGTTCCTTTAATATGACCATCATGACTAGCTCCATCTATCAAAACTAACTATTTTTAGTGTATAACTAAGATACATGAGCAGCTATATAGCTGCAAAATACTATCAACAATCAACATTATCCTGTATGAATGTGAAATGTTTGTTAGCATACCATTGTATAGGCAATTCTCGGCTGTCAAAGGTGGGAGGTAACATTCTCCACTTTCTGCATTTGTCACATTGCACCCACTCACAATCTGGTTTGTAGACACAGTTATCCGTGTCCTAAGGAAGAAATAAAAGTAAAGTTCAGTGCAAACCTCCTGGGTAAAGGAAGAAGAATAAGAGGACTTAACCATTCACAATTTTAATTGAGGTACTTTTATCAAATTCAATTTTTGAGTAAAAAAATAAATAAAACTACTAATGATAACTTGGAAAGACAGCCCCCGTGAAGAAAGCAGCTTCACATTAAAACAATAAATTGATTATCAAAAAAAAAAAAACATTAAAACAATAAATTGCTTTTTAGTCCTAACTCTTAAGGAATAACAAGAATTTGACTATCTTTCATAAATGACGATAGAATTTAAAGAAACGTTTTACCAAATTAAGTGAATCAAAATAATTGTCCCAGTATTCGTCTGCTTTTTTCCCAAGCCATTGCTCAAGACATGCATATGCTTCACAATCCTGAAATCCCTGCTTGTTATTATGCACCCACACACGACCATTCTGATCATCCTATATAAAAAGGAAGTAAAGGTACATGATTTCAAATGTTGTGAAGATGAAATAAACATCCAAAATTGAAAAATTAAATAAATCAAGTACATACTAATTCCTAACAAGTTGCACAATCTAAATTTCTAAAATTGGGTGTTACTCCAGCCAAAAATTATGACATTTCACTGTCTCAGTTAACATACATACTGTTCAACCCACTGGCGATCTGTATAACAGGTGTACATCATCTCATTCAGGTAAATTGTAGAAGCAACAGATACATTTATAAACCTAAGTAACTAAATTTAATAAAATTATATTTGAAGCAAAAACGTTACTTTCTCAAAGGCTCCAAATGGTGAGAATACGTGTAAATCAATGTCAAAAAACAATGTAGTATTGGAGTAAATGCAATCATAGGGTACATACATACCATTAAATTGGTCACATCCATGACACCAATAACACCCCGACCCGCATCTGCACTATGAATCATACCACCAACTCTCTTGTAAGCCTGTAAAAGTAAAGAAACAAATAGTATGAAAACTATAAAGTTTTGAATAAGGAGGAAACAGAAAAATAATAAATACTTCTAAGTTACAGTTTAATACAAAAAGTCAAAGCCCTAACTTTTAACTTCTTCTATGTGTGGACTCCAGATTCTAATTACATGAGGAAACTAAAAATGACATGGTTACTACTAGACCCAAACTTAATAAAGTCAGGAAAAAAATAGTATGAAAATCAACCGTAAGAAATAGATTTACACTGCCATAAGCTAAAGCTTACTGAGCTTTAATTTAAGCTAGTTACAAATAAACTCCTAAGGAAAATATTATTTGGGATGCAAAATATATGACTGAAAAGCCAACTCAAAGATGTTGGAGATGTACAGCAGTGTTAGAATGATCAACCAGAAAATTAGTTAGTGCGTTGCACGACCAAGGAAAAAGAGACTCGGTAGGATTATTGTCAGTGAAAAGTTCCCACCAGACAGTACTTATAAACAGCATGAACTATAAATACTCTAAATTTAAAATTTGTGAGCTTTAAACCACAAGAAAATTTATGATATCCAAATAAAACTAAAAATTGATATTAAAACCACAGCTAATGTGTATCACGGTCATCGATAATTCATCACGGCGTGACTCATAACTCATAAGTAAAATAGGGAAAAACCACTATTTATAATTCACTGTGGAAGGCTGGTACAAATCACAATATTTGATTAAAAAACACCCATTGTCATAATACATTACTAATTTCAATTTGTTGAGACCAAATTGAATTTGGGATAATAGCCGGAGGCAAAACTTCATTTAGGACAGTGGCACTTTGCACCAACCTGCATTAGGGATAACCAAGGTCAAACTTTATCTGAGATAATCATTCAGACGGTTGTTCCAAAATGTTGAATCACTCCTAACTCAGTTTATACTAAAACTAGACTCCTGATTTGAACTAAATTAGGAAACATATGAAGATGCTAAGAGAAAAGAAAGAGAAGAGAATGAGAGGAATATGACTGAGTCCATGTGTCTAAAGTACATGAAGCTATAGTAGGAAGTATACAGAAAACAAGGAAAATAAATACAAGAACTTTTGGTTATCCTAATTACTGTTATTGCAAAAGACTAACACTGTATAATTTACTATATTTATATTCTTCCAATTGTAAATATCTTATGTATTTATTAGAGATTACACTATTATTTCTTTACCAATATCAGGCTTTCATAGTTTCCTTTGATAGCCCAGGCTAATTGATTTGATTCCAATATCAGAGGATCATGTTCCTCTTAGCTTCATGTATGTGTATGTGTTTTTTATTAATTGGTTGTGCATATACCTGTAAATACCTTATGAATATTGTAAAATAATCAGATTCAAGTCTTCCTATCTAACATTGGCCTTCAAGTCGTAGAATATAGGTAATACACACAGCTTGTTACATATTGTTAGAAGTCCCACATTGGCTAGAGATATGGCATAGATAGCCTTTATAAATGTGTGCAAACCTCAACTCTCAAGCTAACTTTTGTGGTTGAGTATAGGCCTCCCAAATTCTAATACATATTACTCTTATTAGAGGACCTTACATAGATTTAGTGAAATCATAAGCTTGTTAAACTTTGCCAACGCATGAACACACAGAAAAGTGAAGAATAACAAAGTATTTAGCCAACTGAGGGGCACTTCAGTGCATTCACAACAGCATGCAGCTCACCTAACTACCTTTGAATGTCTTGATCACGCTATGTCACATACGACTTATCGGAGTGTAACAATGGATTCCAGTCCCCTCGATAGCAAAAAAAATACACCATGGGACTAAATCCTTACCTCAATTAAGCGACCATGCCAGTACAAAAATACACCACAGCTTGCTTGTTCCCATTCTAATTGACTGAACCCTAGAGTCAATTCAACTGCTTTTCCCAAGATGTCACCAGTTACGATAACAGTCTTAGTGAGGAAATTTGCTAGAGGTCGACTTTTAACCTAAGCAAATATAAAACTAACAATTAGAATGAAAGATTGATGGCCAAAAAGAACAAAAACAATTACCCTGGTTCCATTGACCATTTATAACTTTCAAGAATGGAATTACCAGTTTCCCTTGAACACATATCTTCATTCGTGGCACTAAGAAGATGACTTCCAAATAAGCCCGTAATGAGTAATCCAAAGGAACCTCAAGCAACAAGAAACATGAAAAAATCAGGTATAGTTTCAATTGATAATCATCTCATAAAAGCAAATGAGATACCAAACCTTTTGACTAAGTTGGCCTAGACGAGAACGACTCCTTTTGCTGCGGATGAAAATGTCACCTTGGTGAAAAGAACTCCCACCTTTCAGTCCGTCATGCCACTCTAGGCAACACTCTGTACCCCATTCATCCAAGTTCCAAATATATATTTGGGTTCCCGTACCACCACAAAACAAGGCTGCCTTTTCACCAATAAGATATTTATTAAATGGTGAAAACTCCTTGATAGCGTTCAAATTGTACTTTGCCAATTTTTCAGACTGAGCTTTTGTGTCAACTTCCATTTGTTGTCCTTGTCGGAAGTAACTAACTATGGGTATCTCTATATTCTACAATAAAATATTTAAGTAAAGTAACATTAAAAATTAAAACAATAGTATCAACACAGAATAGTGAAGTCAATCATCGTAATTTTTTCAAAAGGGGCATCAATTATGTCTTCAGTATAATTAAAAGAGAATGCAGGTTGTGTAACTTACATCCTTGCCTTCATTCAGTGATTGTGAAAGAAAAGCTATGGATCTAGAATTAGCAGTCTGCGTTAGAACAAGAACATCTCTGCCAAGCCTCATTGCTCCTGTCTATCATGGGGGGGAACACAAATGAACAAAAACTCAAAAATTCACTTCAGCAATAAGATACAGGTGTGATTAAAGATATACTATAGTTTATATTTCTTCCAATTCAACACGGAACAAAACAAGATCCTGAATTACATAATTCTTACATGTTATCCTTGTAAAATCAGAAATACAAAATCAAAATATCTTAAGGAAAAAACAACCTAAGATTAATGAATTCTTCAGTCAATGTTAAGAATTGAGATATTTTGCCTATTTTCTCCTTCCTTATAAATAATTTTCTGATATAATTATTAATTAATATAAATTATAGGTAAGAAATATATTGCAGTTATCATATTTAATGCCTATAATCAAATGATTCTGATGGTACATTTATCATTATAAATTCACAAGGCTAAGAGTTAATCTAGACAATCAAGGTTGTGTTAATGGCACCAGATATATACCACAGATATATCCTCCCCAGAACGTTGTTCTGAAAGAGCATGTCCCAAACCTTATAGCATGGTCTGGAAGACTTGGTACAGTTCTTAATGAGCATGCCATGATTCACAGAAAAATGGCCATTTGGTGTTTTATAAACATTCAGCCAATAACAAGTCCATTTATCTTTTTGGTAATGTAAATGAATTGCTTGATATTTTGCCTAAGGATATACCAATATACCTCCCCAGAACACTGTCGTGAAAGAGCCTGTCCCAAGCCCTATAGCATGGTTTGGAAGATTTGGCACAGTTCTTAATCAGATTGTCGTGATTCACAGAAAAACGGCCATTTGGTGTTTTATAAACGTTCATTCAATAACTAGTCCATTTATCTTCTTGTTTATGTAAATGACATTTCTTGATATTTTGCTTAAGGATATTGCAACAACTTCTATGCGAGTTAAGGTATTACAAATTGGAGTCAATGAATCTGATATGTGATTATCAAACAGCCTTACATATGATATTGCACCCAATCCAGTCTTCTATCATCAAACTAAACACAAAAGAGATTGATTGCCAGTTTCTCTGTGACTATGAGAAGATTATTACGCCTTTTGTAAATTCTAATGGTGAGCCAGTGGATACTTTCATCATTCACTCATAGGCAGAAGGATAACTTATAAATAATAAGCTTTATAAAAAGTCATAAGTACAGCAGCTTGAGGAGGAGCATTATATTGCTTATGTTCTCCTTGTGACTGTTTTTCTGATGTAACTATCAATTACGATAGGTTAGGAAATATGTAGACTGTACTTACTAGATTAAATGCCTATAATCAAGGGATTCCAATTGTACACTTATATCTTATAAATTCAGTCTCATTCAAGTGTCAACAAAACAATAGTGACAAACTATCTGTGGTGAAGATATGAGAAACTCTCAGTGCAGAAAAACTAAGCAAGCTAAACTAAACTAAATGAATCATCTTTTCTTATAAAAGAAGATTAATCGACAATGAAAAAATGTTCCTCCAAAAACTAACAAACTTCACATAATTCATTTAAAAGCAACTAATCTCTTTGAACTCAAAAAAAAAATTACGCAGTCACAAAAATACCCTTTTATGATATTTATTATCGACTCATCTCATTTTTCAGTTGTCTGCTAGCACTAACGAAGGGTATTGTGGTGAAGATAGTTGAAGATTGCTTATATTTGAGAGCAAAAACTATGAATATTGTTTACAATTGAGACCGGAAGGAGTAATAAACTACATAACTAAAAATAATTAAACTAGTAATAAAGGAGAGCAAAAGAAAAAAAAATGAATCAAATGCAAGACCAAACAACACCCTTCAACTAGTTGAATATGCATCAGTGGTAGCCCATATAAATTACATTGACTGAATGCAACATAGAAGATAAAATCCATTTATTTAAATCATGTGCACCAAAAGGCCAAAATTATGTTAAAAAACATCTGGGGTGAGAAGATCAAGAAAACGGAAAGAAAACTACCTTGAATCCAACACCAAATCTACCAATTTGATCCTTGTCGTCATAATCAGATTGTTTGTGCCCAAAAGATACCATTTTCACAACTTCATCATGGTTCATCCCATGACCATCATCAATTACTGACAGCATAGGTACATCCTTCCCAGATTTCTTCATCTTTATCATATCAATAAAAATATCTATCCTGTTGCATCAAAATCAAAGGAATAATAAGTAGCTTTTTAAGGAGATAGTCAAGTTACATATACAAGAATGGGAAGGTCTATATATGATACTTGTACATTTACTACATAGAAGTTGTATAAATAAAGAAATGCTGGATGATTATCTCTTTTAGAAAACGTGAAATATCTCAGAATATCTTAGTTTATCTCCTAGACTTAGTATATATTTTTAGAGTATATCTTAGATTATCTCCAAGAATTAGCTCCTGTATTATTATGATTTGTTTCCCGAGTTTCCTTTTTATTTAGGATAGGAATTCTCGTGTTATATCCTCATAACTAGAAGTTAGTAATTAGTCTTATTTATCAAGTTACTGCCAGTTTAGTGATTCTTGTGTTGTGTCATTATAATCATATTTCACTATGATTATATTTCAGTTTAAATACGATATTAGCCCCAACAATTATAGTGTTTTTGGGTTTTCATCCCGGTTAATTTTTTTGTTTGGATTAAGTCCTGCAAATTCAAAAATTGATGCTTTTAATCCCTGGCGTTAGCTTATTGGGCCACGTAGCGTGGTTTTATTGGGCCACGTAGCATGATTTTATTGGGGCATGTATGACATCAGGGACTAAAAGCAACAATTTTTGAATTTGCAAGACTGAATCAAAACAACAAAACTTACAGGAACTACAACAAAAATACATTATAATTGCAGGGACTAAATCATATTTAAACCTTATATTTCTTCTTACTCTGTTTTCATCGAAAACTCATAATTTCAACGGTCTATGTTCCTTCTTACATTTTAATTCTTGTTTTATCATCAAAAAAACTTCAAAATGCAGTCCTTATATCACAGCCATTCACAATTTTTGTAAAATTGGTCGCTCACAATCACAAAGAACTACTAATGAAGAAACAAAAGACAAAATCCTCACAGAAATAACTTAAAGGTGTTGAAGATTAATATATTTTTTAATATTCCTTAAACTTTTCAACATCAAACCAAAAGCCTTAACAAGAAAAATTCTAAAATGTTAGAAAAAATATAGTAAAATAAACATTATTGATAGCAAGTTTGCAACAAGGACAAAAACAAGAAAACGGTGGCAGAAAATAAAACATAAACTTACTTTGTTGCTTTGGCATCCCTTGAATTATCAACAAGCTCAGCTATTCCACCAAAAATCCATCCAGAATGAGCCTGGCCAAGAGTTTTCAGGTAACTTGGGTCTGCTCGTATGAAATTTTTCTCAGGCAGTCTTTCCTGCGTCACATGTGACTGATTCCCGCCACAAGTTTCAGATGTAAAGCGATATGCACGATCTTCCCCAGGAGGAAACTTAGGATGTGAGGAGACATCTCCACAATTTGATGGACCTCTTGCTGTGACAGTATTGTGTCCACCATATTCCTCAGCTAAGTGTGAAACTGTTAGGGAAAAGAAACTTTAATCTCATTTATGATATTTATTATAGTAAAAAAATTTCCTCAGCTACAATTACTTTCATCCACAGAAGTGGCAAAGGCCAAGCTTAAATAAAGATTTACATAGACTTCTTTTTTAGGCATAAAGAAATTTCAAATTTCAAGCCAAAGTTACCAATAACATCATCTGCTTCAGAGGCAATAGTTAAAAAAATAACTTAATAATTCCATAAACCTAAAGAATAAATGTCCATCAAATCTTTAGAACATGCACATTCTTTTTTGCATGCAAACATTTTGTTTGTAATTTTTTCATACCATTTTGCATTGACTAGCTATAAAATAAAGAATGAAAACAATGAACTGTAGATGGCAAACCTGATTCACAATCTCTTGGACGAGCATCTACCGTACATGTGCTGTCTATTTGATATGCAACATTTAAATTGTTTGATGTAGATGCTTTAGGTGGAGGCATAAAGTAAAACTTGTACTGCGCAAAGCTTGTAATAGCAACCTGAAAAACAGAGTCTTATTGATTCTGATTTAACTACTCAAAAGAAGAAAGCAAAAGCAATGAGGGAAAACATACTAGTTTTACATTTGACAATCATGAATATATCATAATTGTTGCCACTTACAGGATAATGCAAAAACAATCACATAATTAAGAAAACCGGCACATCATTTTTTAATTTTACGATTTAATAGTTACAGCACCATATAAATGAGAATACAGCCTGCACATAATTTTTGAAAGTTTACTTTATAATATTTACATACAGCAGTACACAACCAGACTTGCATATTGCTAATTAACTAGCAAAGGGGCATTTCACTACCCGAAAAACTTGTGCTTAACCCACATCTCCTCTAGATCAATAAGCACCAGAAACATATTTGCACCTATGTCATATAAATTTATAGGTGCATATCATTCATTCTATGAAACCATATATAGTTTATTGACAAAAGGGGGAATCTCGCTAACAACGAGAACCTGACTACAACAACTGGTGAAAAGACAACAAACCATCAAATAAATAAACATTGCAATAAGAACTGCCACAAATTCATCATATACGTATATCATTAGCCGGAGCCGCTATAAAAGCTATAACTGGATTTCTGTCTCAGTGTCTCCTACTTGGAGGCATCGTTGGTCATGATATATGTTAGAAGTCCCACATTGGCTAGAGATATGGCATAGATAGCCTTTATAAATATGTGCAAACCTCAACTCTTAAGCTAGCTTTTGTGGTTGAGTATAGGTCTTCCTAATTCTAATATGGTATCAGAGCCTATCCTAGATCCATTTGTTGTTTGTTGTGGAGACCTCCCATATTTGGGGCACCCGTTATTGTTGATTCCACGTTCCAGCTTGTTCAGTTTTGGACGTGAGAGGGTGTGTTAGAAGTCCCACATTGGCTAGAGATATGGCATAGATAGCCTTTATAAATATGTGCAAACCTCAACTCTTAAGCTAGCTTTTGTGGTTGAGTATAGGTCTTCCTAATTCTAATAATATACATAAGTAATCTATAAACCTTAATTCACCTACAAACCATGTTTAGCAACGAAAAGAAATTAAGCTGAAAAAATATAAAATTTCATACCATCTCATTTTTCCGCAAGAAATACAAAAACCTTCCCCACTCATTCTTGTCATGTGAAGAGCTTGGAGCAGGTGCTACTGAAAACTGGGGCAATGTAGAAATATCGGTTAGCTTTCTCTTTGAAACAATTGTTTCTATGTTTAATTCTTGTGGCCTGCAAACAAATCGGTTAACATATTCATTAGTAAATAAATCACACTAAAAATTTTGTTTGTCGCAACATAAAATACAGATAATAATATAACAGGTTCTCCAAAGTTATTATACAATCCATACAATTCAGCCGGTGGGTGAGGGCATGTAATGTCACATATAGTTTTCCAATCTTTTGTAAGGGTAATGGCCATGCTCATCTGCATAAATGTCAATGCAAAAAAATTAGCTGTACTAAAAAAATACTGCATAATACAAATTAAAACAAACAAACCAAAAAAACCAAAAAAAACTCAGAAAGCTAAGCTTGTAAATGTGTTCTTCTTCACAACATAAGGATAACAATATGAACTAAACTAAGATATAGTACTATAAACACTGTTCTTACTGATCCTTTCACAATGAAGTTTTCTAAACTGTTTTACACTTATACTACTTTTTTTTTTGTCGATAGACGAAGTGACAAGTACCTCCTGAAAACTCACACACACAAAAGATCCCAAGTAACTACAGAAAGTATCCAACCTAACAATTTCAGCATTCGAATTTGAGCTAAGTCTTACGCACACACTTTTACTAACTTTTAATAGACAACAACAGGAATGGCGTCTAAAGTAATGTACTAAGGTTATAATTATAATAATCATCATCATCATAATAATAAATAAATAAATAAATAATAATAATAATTGAATATCAAAAAAAAAAAACAATAATAATAATAATAAATGCATCTATTTTATTTGGCAAAACAAAAAAATAAGAAAATAAAAAAATCAATGTTAATTGGTTCAGTAGTGATTGACGTTGAACTTGGTAGAGAACCGCAGTTCAATCCCGCAACTTCGTTCGGGAAACCAGTTGATGCCAGAACTGACCTAAACCTCGAACCAGATTAAACTAGCGGTAAAAACAAAAAACCTATCACACTGTGCATTATATTTTCTATTCATATTCCTAAATGCAACACAATAAAGTTGAAGAAGAAAACAAAAAGTAATTACACTAAGCGTCACGATATTCTGAAAAGTAAACATTTCAAATTGAAGTAAACACACTTCATCATCTATCAAAATAAGGAGAAAATCAGAACGAAAACAAAACTAAGAACAGAACGAAACTAAAAAAATGCTCAAAACTTGCATAGTTCATCATCATCGATCATGAATAGAAGTAGAATAGTATTACTAAGAATAGAAAATTGCAATGCAGTGAACAACAATAGCGACAAAAAAAACCTAGAGCGAAGATTCATAGTCGAGAATGAAGAGAGTAGAGGAAAACCTAGAGTGAAGAGTGTGTATGTTAGAGAGAAGAAGACAAAGCGACGACGTTTTAGGGAAACCTTGAAGACGAAGGCAGGGAGCCAAAGAGTTTGTTACGTGAGTCCAGTGTCAGTCAGGGGTCAAAATGTGAAATATACCAATTTTTGTCAAAAATAAATAAATTTAAAATTTTAATCTTTTTGTGTAAAAAAAATTAATTTTTTTTGTCCAATAATTTATTGATTAAGATTCTACCTCTTAAAAATAAATAAATATATTAGAATTTAAATCTGAATCATACAGTGATCCTATGAATTGAACTAAGTTAAAGGGAATTAAAATATTAATTTAACCTATCAATTATAAATTGGTTCAAGTGGTAAAGATCTTGACTCACTTAAGCATATAGTCAGGGGTTCGATTTATAGGTATGTAGAAAATTTGGTTGAGAAGGGATAATCTACCTTATGTGTCTCACAAATTCTCCGACGAAGATTAATCATGACTAACAATGGTAAAAATTTCGTACCGATATCATGGTAACTTAAAAAAATTAATTTAACCTTAATTTTTTTTTTGTGTGTCAATTTTATGCTTCTCTACTTTACAATAAACAACTTAACTTTTGTCAATAATTGCGTTAAAAAAAAACTTTTGTCAATAAAAAAAACTTTTAAACCCAACAATAATAATACTTATGTTTAAATGTTTCAAAGAAATTGTACAAAAAAAAATGTTTCAAAGAAAGAAAAAAAATCACAATTGTGTAACCACCATTTAATAATTAATTAATTTAAATCTCATAAACAAACAAACAAACAAAAAAATAGGCCCAATAAACATAAAGCCCAAACTAAAAAGTTTGATTATAATCAGCAAAGAAAATTGCTCTTTATGCCCCTTCAATATGCTCCCATACCCTTAATAATCTTAAAATACTCTCAAAATTTGACCTGCATAAGGATCGTATTTTAAAATACGAAAGGATTTTTAGTTCGTATTTTAACATACGAACTCGCCTTGTTTCGTATCGTAAAATACGAACCCATCTGATATAAACGAAACTCAGAAACATTTACGCCAGATGCAATACCAAGGAGGCAGAGAGAAAATCACGTGATTTTAAACTCAGAATCGGTCATAACAATTGAATTTCAACGATTTATTTGCATCAAACTTCACAACAACAATTTCTACTCTACAAGGAAGTGTGATTTCTACTCAATGATTTGGATTGGTTGTGCGATTTAGGGTTCAAAATTTGGAGTTTTATGAAAATTGATAGTTTTAGGGTTCTAAATCAATGATTATTTTGTTAATCAACAATCTCAATGAATTTTAATATATAGTTATGCTTATTATCTCAATGAATTTCTAATTTTCTGTTTTTGTCAAATTTTAGTATATAAATATGCTTGAAGTTTTAATAAGGAGGTTAATTTATATAGGTGTTGTCGTTTTGTGTCTTTGTCTATCGTGTTCGGATGCCAGACACAAACAACTAGTATATGGGTGTCGGAACAGTATAAAAATTGTTCCGGTTTATTAATTTATCCATGAATTGTTACCGGAACTGTTTACAAAGTGTTCCGCTATGTATTGTTTTTTTAACTTTTTCTTAATGTGCTCTGGAACGGAACTATTTCTTTTACCTTTTGGTTTTCTTCCTTATACGTAATATATGAGCCTGATTATGTATTGTTTAGCTTCACTTGCCACAAAATCCAAGGCCTAGAATACTTGTTTATATCATAATAAAGTGATAGAGATTTGGCAAGAACTGGCGCCATCATCGAAAGCCTAAGTTCTACAACCAACTGTACCGGAACAATTTCAATGTTTTCCAGTAAACATATTCTTCTTATTTTAACAAATCGGAACCTATTTTTCAAGTGTTCCGGTATAAATATTTGAAAAACTGGTAAAATTATATATCGGAACACATTGAAAAATTGTTCGAGTAAGCACATTATCCCGAAAAATAATACCGGAACAATATATAATAGAGTGAACAATGTATCAGAAAAATATTTTCTTTTTTTTTATTACAATAATAGTGTGAAAATTTTAATAGTTAAAAAGGGCAAAGTTGAATTATCAAGTGATTTGTAAGGGTGAATAGTTAATTGTAGGAGTGGGGGGACAATTTTTCTTTAAAACATTGCTACCAACAAACTAAATGGAAATGATGTTGTGGTTATGTTCTAGATTAGTTGTTACCAAAATTACACTATTTGAGTTTGATTTCGGAATTCTCCAAATAAAACAAAATTAGGAAACAATTTTAAATTTTCTGATTTTATTTTTATTATTAATTATACAATTTTCATCTTGTTGTCATTCTATTTTTAAGAAAAATAAAGAAAAATGAAGTGGTAATTAATTTAGTAATAAAATAAACATATCCGTATTTGCAATCTAATTATATATACGGATATGTTAAATTTTAGTATTTTTAAAAATCACTGTTTTTGATATTATTTTTAAAAATCATATGTGCTATATATCGTACACTTCAGGTTATGTGATTTTTTGCACAATTCATGAGATATCGAAGACTTATGTAACACAAAATAGTAATACACACCATGATTCCTTCAAACCTAAATGCATATTTTTGTATATAGACATAGACATAATGGGTGTGTTTGTTTGAGATTAAAATAAAATAGATTTTTTATAAAAAATCTATTTTAAAAAAATAGATTTATTTTGTAGAGATTTTGAAAAAAATCTAAAGTTGTTTTGTGTTTGTTTACAATTATAAAAATCATTTTTGAGAACAAACACATAGTCCTTGTTTTTAAAAAAATAGATTTTGAGAGAATCACTTAAAAATAGCTTTTCATTTTGGACTCAAAAATGATTTTTTTAACAAAATGATTTTTATGAAAATCTGAAACAAACACATCAAAAATGAAAAAAGTGATTTTTTTTAGAAAAAAATAGATTTTTTCCAAAAAAAATAACAAACAAACGCACCCAATGTCTATACGATTTTAAATTTAACTTCTTTTATCTCTCTCGTTCGTTCCATGCTTTATTTCTTTTTAGAATTGATATTCACACTCAATAATAAACGGCGTCGAAAAATAATACTACTTCCGTCCCTAATTATAAGACTCCGTTTGAATAAATTTTACTATTCATCTATCATGTTTTGACCGTATTTTTCTAACAATATATAGATGTAAATATTAACAAATATGATCTTGTTTGATTTGTTTTGATGAGTATTTTCACAATATCAAATTTTTATAATTTTTATTGTTACATAACTAAAGATATTAGTGATCAAAGTTGTGCATTGGCGTACGTGCAGTGGTCAAAAGAGGTATTATATTAAGGGACAGAGGTAGTATCGGAAACAGTGTGTTCAATATTAATGGTGTTGGTGTTGAGACTTTGGTTGGCACACAAGCCTTTTTTCTTCACCACGAATTTAATTTTAATTTGTAGAGTATTTTTTTTTTGTTTCATTTATATATAGAGTTTTTTTTATTAGATTATAATTATTAATTAAGTTCCTTTAATAGCAGGTAATGCACCGTAGCTAGCTAAATAGATAGCTTAAATCATCAAAGAAATATAAAATGTACAAATAATTTGGTATGGATCGTTTTATACATATATAGGCATACGAATTTGGCTATAGCACAAACCCTTTTTCTTCAGTTCTTCTTCACCACGAATTAAATTTAAATTTGTAAACTATTTTTTAGATTATAATTAAGTTCCTTCAGTAGCAGGTAACGCATTGTAGCTAGCTAGATAATGCCTTAAATCATCAAAGAAATTTATAATATACAAATAATTTTGAATTGGTAGGAATTGTTTGTACATATGCATGAGAAAAACGTAACATATTCACACCTTTAACAACAATAACAACTTGGTTTCTTCATTCCACATTCTTGTTGCTAACAAACAAATCGACAGCTATTGTTCTTTTTGTCTGTGCATTAATTCTCCTAACAAGTTTATACATATATACCCACACATAATTTCTTAATTTGGCTAATATGTCTATATCATAAAACTAACTCTTACATATCTTAGGTAGAGAGAAAAAATTTCACATCAAGTTCTCATAACATATTTTTAATTAAGTCGTATTACGTGTGTCACCCAGGTCCACATTTGGAAATGTAAACGTGATCATAATTCACAAATACTTAATGAAAAGATTAAAATTTAAATAGTTAAAACATGTCGGTATTCATCTTCGTTCAATGTTTTTAAGAAAGAAAAGAACTAATTAAGAAACAAACTTACTAACATTTTTTACGTAGTTTTTCTTTGTAAAATATATGTGGGATTATATTAGCAATCAACTTCATGTAGATGTAAACACACAGAAAAATGAGTTGATAAGGCTATATATGTTTGCGGCATTTAATATATGTGTATGTTTGTTGAAAGAAAATAAATAAAATGTGTATGGATAAACGTTGAACTTGGAAGTATATATAAAAAAACATAATGTTGAGTATGAGTAAATGTTGGTAAAAAATGAGCTCATCCAAACACGAGGCCATGAATATGGAATCATAACTCAAAAACAATTATGTGTCAAAAAAAAACCTCAAACAATTACGAACTAGTAGTAAAAAAGAGAGTCAAAATCAATTAAATTGGGAAACCAACGAGAAGCTCAAGTCAAGATTGTAACCCTATTGAGTGTCCGTTTGGCCGGGCTTATTTTCTACTTTTTTTCTTCTCCTTAAAAATAGTAAAGTAGGAAAAAAATGTGTTTGATTCTATTTTTTTTTATTTTTTACATCTTTACTTCATTTCTCTAATACTTTTAAAGAGAAATATGGCTAAATTCAATTTTATACTTCTCTATTTCGTTTAAGCTAAATAGAAAAGTAGAAAATAAGCCGGGCCAAACGGGCACTGAGACATCATGTTAAATAAGCATAAAAACGCATAGGCAGAGTTCGACAAATTCTCCACTTATTTATGAGTTAAAGTCAGACCTACTAATTTCAAATGTTAATTAAACTAAATATTTTGGACAATTAATTTAATATTTAGAAGTAACAGTTTTGAGTCAAATTTTATTTAGATAGATTAGCAACATCTTTTTCAAAAAGTTAAAAAATTATGTTATTGCGAAGCTTCGAGGTAGCACATTATTGTCACACTCAAATAGTCCAATTAGTTTGAGTTGTCTCCAACTTTTGAACCACTTTCAAATCTTAAGACTTGAATTGGAACAATATACCATGGGTGGTATGAGGGACCCATTAATTGACCTCTTTTCTTTATGATTAAGGTTGGGAAAAATTGAACATGTTAGACTTGGACTATATAGCAAGTCAATAACAAGCAAAGCAAATCAAAATTTCTAGTATTATGACATTGACAAGACAACAGGTTTATAGAATAAGAATATAGCCTATCGTACAAGACAATTTGGAGTAACATTTGGTAGTTATAAAATGGGTCTTGTTAACATGTGCCTTAAGGTCACATGTAAAGGAAATCAAAAATATAAATTTCTACATTGAAAACATAATATTTTGACTTTGAAAATTCACATGCACGACTTTTGAGGCTAATATTTCTATTTATAATTCATTAACATATGCCTCAAGGGCACATGTTAACATTTGCCTTATAAAATTTTAGCAAAGTGAATGAATGAATAAAAAGGTTGGGATAATAAGTTTATCCATTTTGGAAGCATTTTGGAGTAGTATAATATAAATGAATACTACAATTCTATAGATATTTTTTTAAAATTAAGAGTCTCATATTGTGTGACACATAACACTTTTTTGACGCAAAAATGTTTATAACATTTGTTAAGAAGAAGAAGAAGGAGGAGGAGGAACGTGAAGTGACTCATTCTTGCATATTTGCATTTCGATGAAAAAATATTTTTGTTTAGTCAAGTCAAAGCTCTTAATTTTAAAACTAGTGAAAATAATTAAATGGACCTTACAATCTTACATTAGGAAAATGTCAAGCTAAAAATTCAGTAATATCTTTTAATAAATGTAAGTATAAATATTTTATTAAATAATTTTTGAATCTTAAAACTTGTATGCCCTTAAGTTGGGGGCACTCTCCACTACTAATCGTAATTTATTTTTAGTTGTTAAAAAAGTCAAGGTTTTTTTTGTTGGTACATAGATTCGATTATTATGTGCTACACAAATGCATTACAATATTCCCTCGTTGTTCACGAGTTCATTAACATCTAGCTATATTTTTTTGACTCATTTACAAGCTATGAACTTCCGTAATGTAACGACGAAATAAATTATAAAAGAAATGAATCTTGAAATAATTTGTTTGTGTATACTGTATATTTTTGATCTACCGACGATTTTTGTTTATTTTTTAAATATTACTAAGTCATGCACGTGTATAGTTTGTCATTAAAAAAAAAAGTGCAGGTAGTATCCTGGTTTTCCACATTGTATATAAAAACGATTTTAATTTACATATAATCGGTGTAAAGATTTTTTTTATTACTGAACAATATAATCATAATTATCAAATTATTGAAAATATTTTACTTTAGTTATATAATCGTCAATTTTTTATAATGATTGTAATTTGTTGTGCATGTGCTTTGTAAGCATTGCAATTCATATTTTACAATTTGTGACACTATTTCAAAAGCTAAAGATAGTTGGATGCAAGTTCCTCATGAATACTAATTAAAGAATGAAAAATATTTTCAGGAATTGATGAATGTATATATGTACAACTTGAAAAAACAAGGGTAGTTAGAGGCAAGAAGATCTTCAAGAGTACAAAAAGACATCCTGGGGATTTAAGAGTCAATGGGGTGAAAAGTGTTCCAAGGGTTGAAGAGATAAAGGTGAATCTTGTAGGGCTATAAAATGTAGGGTGTGTTTGTTTGAGATTAAAATAAAATAGATTTTTTAAAAAAAAATCTATTTTTAAAAAATAGATTTATTTTGTAAAGATTTTGAACAAAATTTAAAGTTGTTTTATGTTTGTTTACAATTATAAAAATCATTTTTGAGAACAAATACATGGTCCTTGTTTTTAATAAAATAGATTTTGAGAAAATCAATTGAAAATAGCTTTTCATTTTGGACTCAAAAATAAATTTTTTAACAAAATAATTTCTATAAAAATCTGAAACAAACACATCAAAAATGAAAAAAAGTGTTTTTTTAAAAAAAAAAATAGATTTTTTCTAAAAAAATCATAAACAAACGGACCCGTAGTTGAATGCCTTCACAAAAAAGAATCATACTGAGAATGGAGTATACACTACTTAGGAATGTTGGATGCAAATGAAGGTCGTTGTTTATATCAAAGTTCAAGCGGAGTTTAGACTGGTCAATTTTCTTAAATAGTTCAATGACAAAGAAGATAATTAATAATTAAATTGACATCACTAATGATTCGAAGAAAACGTGGAGAACTTTTGCATGTATATGCCTTGTAATTTCGGAAAAGGTCAACAGACCGGTGCACAAAAACTTACACAAAAACTCTACATTTTATGTAGATTTAGAAACTTAGAGAATAGAATATTGGAAACCAAAATAGAGAATTCTTGTTTAGTACGAGAGAAATAGAGATATGGAAACCAAATTAACTAAAAATTAATGCAAATACGCATTAATTTTCATATTTCTATTTCTCTCCTCCCTATTTATCTTGTACCAAATAAGCCCTAAGTGTTGATGCCTTTCGGAAGGCTATATTATAAGGTCAAAAAATACATTACAAACAACTTGAGTAGCTTGGAAAAAGAATTGATAGAAAATAGAGTTTATTTTAGAGATTTTTTGAAGATATTTTTTTGTAATTCTTATAAAAATTCATTGTTAGTAGATCAATCTTTGTATAAATATAGGTTAATTTGGACTGAATGTTGTAAATAATTTTAGTACGTTTGTTGGGTATTATTAATGTATGCTCTAAGAATATATGCTAAGTAATCTAAAAATAAAATAGAAAAATATAATTATTTGACTTGTTTTTTTTGTATGAAAGCTAAAAAAAAAAGCAAAAATTATAAAGAAAAATTAAGCACGAGGGAAGAAGGTTCCCATTGCATCATTTCTAAGAAGATCACGAAGGTCTTCGGGAGGAGAGGTGTGGGTCAAAAAGTCGACATCTGATGAAGCTCCAAATTTAACGAAAAAGTCAGCACATTGATTCCCTTCTCTAAGTGTGTGATAGAGAGAAATATTGGTTTCAGATAGCAATAGCATACAAGATCATTAATATTCATGTCTTTGGCTAGCAAGAGACCCCTGTAGATAGCAGTGATGCACGGGTACTCCGTTTTAAGTAGCATACCAGTACCGGGTACCGGTAAGCACCCGGTACTCAGTAGGTACGCACCGACGCCGCACCCTTTTTTTTTTCTTTTTGGTCTGGGTACTCGCTGGGTGCTTACCGGGTACTCGAACGGCTCCTAAAATTAAAAAAAATTGTTTTTTTTAAATATTTTTTAGGAATATTTTGTCAAAAAAAAATCTTTGATCTGCTTATAGAAAGAATATTAACTTAGAATTGCAAGAAACTGTTAAATACTACTCCTACACACTACAAGAAAATTGCCACATACACCTACAAGAAACCCGCCAATTGCTTATAAAAAGAGTATTGACTTAGAATAATCTTTCTCTCGATGAAGTTGAGCTAGAGGGCGCTCTTTTAGATGATGATGATGATGAAGGGGAAAATATATGATGGAGCTGGGATATTAGTTTTTAAAATGTTTTATTTTTGTTATTGCTTATAATTTGATTCTTTTTGAGCAAATTATTTTTTAATTTGATATTATTGTTATGATGTGTTTGAACAATTTTAATTACTTTTAAAGTGTGATATTTTTATGTTTAATTATGTGTTTTAAACGTATGTTTTTATTATTTAATTTATATAATTATATTAAAAAATTAATTTATACTAACGTACCTGTAACTTAGTTTTTTTTAAAAATGTCGTACCCCATACCCGTACCCGTATCGGGTACCGGTACCGTACCCGTACCATGACAACCCTGGTAGATAGTAGACAATTTTGCGTACAAAATGTCAGAGATACTTGAATGAAGCCTAAGAAACCTGCAAGATAGTGACCGAAGGTGTTTCTAATAATACCGCCAAATCCAACTTGAATAAGAGAACCGAGACAATTTTCATCTACATTCAAAATAATACAAGAATAATTATTATTGTTCCACATGATATGTCTGACTACCAACTCATCAGAAAAAGTGGGAGAAAAACAATTTTAAATGTATCGATCATAACTCGAATATTGAAAGCATTAAATTGTTTATCATACTATACGATCTTAGAGTACAACTTTTAAAAAAATTATTTTTAGCATTAAATTGTTTGACTATGAAAAGTTAAAGAAACAACTTTTAAAAAAATTATTTTATAGCATTAAATTGTTTATCATACTATACGATCTTAGAGTACATCCATGTTTGTTCTCTACTCCCTTTATTTTATTTTTGATTGATTGTGCAGTTTTACTTTATCCATATCGTAAAGACTTATTCTAAGCTAAATTTCTTTTTGGTTGAATTGTTTTGTTTCATCGTCATTATTACTTATTCTACATAAGATGAATTGAGTATGGTTATGAGATGGATAGAGAATAGGAAAAAAGAAAGAAAAAAAAGCATAAAAGAGGTAATAATAAAAAGAGAGAGAAGTTTATGAGTACTTTTTTTTTTTGACACAGTTTATGAGTAGTTAAGCATAAAAGACCATTTTAATCACTAAGGGTTCGTTTGGTGCGCAGGTTAAGAAACAAGATATGTTAAAGTTTTTCAATCTTGTTTTAATCCGTTGTTTGGTGCACCAATAGAAAAGGATAAATTTAACTTACCATTAAGCTTATCCAACTACTCTTTGTTATTTTAATCCTTATTTTCAGCTAAGTTATCCAATTATTCTTTTTTTTCTCTTATCATGTGTGCACCAAACACATGACATGATATGTGCTAATCTTGTCACTATCATATCGTATTATTATTCAATTTTTATCATATCTTGTCTCTATCTATCCGGCGCACCAAACGGGCCCTAAGGGTCCGTTTGGTGCGCAGGTTAGAGAAATAAGATATGTTAAAATTTTCCAATCTTGTTTTAATTTGTTGTTTGGTACATCAATAGAAAAGGTTAAATTTAACTTACTGTTAAGCTTATCCAATTACTCTGTTATTTTATTCCTTATTTTTGGCTGAGTTATCCAATTACTCTTTTTTACTTTTCTTATCATGTGTACACCAAACACATGACATGATATGTGCTAATCTTGTCACTATCATATTGTATTATTGTTTAACTTCTTATCATATCTTGTCGCTATCTATCCCGTGCACCAAACGAAGTATAATTTGCCGTTATATTAATATTTAAATATATTAAAATTGTAAATATATTCTTAATATCTTTTATTTTTGGCAGAATCATTTTTTTAATAATTATTTTTGGTAGAATCTTTAATGTCTCTTTTATTATTAATTTTAGGAAAATGCTAAATAGTGCACCACATACACTGGTTAAAGATACTTAATATATACATTGGAACTTGTGCGGTCAACACCTATAAAATATTAAAAATGTTGTTTTCAATACAAAGCTTACTTATTTTGTATGCTTAACTAGTGCATGAGGTGCACTAGTTAACATGACCCTTAATTTTATGACTTAATTTTGACCAATTTAAAGATCAAATTAAATATATAAAAATAAATTTGAGGATCAAAACTAATAATAATAAATATATTTAAAGAAGTATTTAAATTTTTGATATGATTTATACATAAATGTTATGATCGGATGAGATGAGATGACAAGATATCTATTCCAAATTAACTAAAAGTGATGAAATCGAAAACAATCATGGTAATACAATCATATTAAATTCTCTTGAACAAAAATCCTATCATCTTTTGTAATACCACCCGATTCGAAAAATTAATTTCTTCAATTACATGCGGATGATACATGATTTAAATAAAAATTACACTTTTGTTTTGAAGAGTAAAGGGAAGGATGAAACGACACGCTTTACGCGTGTGCAATGGTAGTTCACATTTCCCTCCATCACTCTCTGTCTATAAAACCTTCTAAATCTTCTCTTTCTCTTTCAACCCTTAAACTCAAAATTATTTTCTTCTCATTTTCTTTCTTCCCATTTTCCAATTTCAATTTCAAATTTTCAAATCAACAATTTAACCGGAGACAAAAATGGACGTTCACCGGCAAACTGTAAACGCCGTCGTAAACTCCACTTCCACCGGAAAATCATCAAAATCGAAAAACCAAAAGCACGATTTAACAAACTCTCAACAATCACTTTACTTAACGAACGCGGTTTTCTTCGGTCTCTTCTTCTCCGTCGCGTACTTTCTTCTTCACCGTTGGCGTGAGAAGATCCGAACCTCTACACCTCTCCATGTCCTCACAATCTCCGAGATTGCCGCTGTACTTTCCCTCATCGCTTCCATTTTCTACCTCACGGCTTTCTTCGGCATTGGTATCATCCTTCATCCCTTCGCCGCTTCTCGCGCCGAAGCTACCTCCGATGAAGAAGACGAAGTCGAAAATGCAAAATTAGCCGGTTCATGCTTGGCCGGAGTACCGCCGAAGTTACCTCCGCTTCCGCCGAAATTCGTAGTTGAAAAAGTTGCACCGGCGCCGGCGATCCTACTTTCCGCAGATGACGAGGAGATTGTCCGTGCGGTGGTATCAGGTTCGATTCCGTCTTACTCGCTTGAATCGAAGCTTGGTGATTGCAAACGCGCGGCGGCGATACGGAACCTAGCGGTGGAGAGAGTTACCGGAAAGTCACTTGAGGGATTACCGATGGAAGGTTTTGATTATGAATCTATATTAGGACAGTGTTGTGAGATGCCGATAGGGTTTGTTCAGATTCCGGTGGGAGTTGCCGGTCCTTTGTTGCTTGACGGGAAAGAATACACTGTTCCGATGGCAACAACTGAAGGTTGTTTGGTTGCAAGTACTAACAGAGGCTGTAAAGCTATTTATGTTTCCGGCGGTGCTTCCGCCGTCGTCCTCCGTGACGGAATGACTAGAGCACCAGTTGTTAGATTCAACTCCGCCAAAAGAGCTTCTCAGTTAAAGTTCTATTTAGAAGATCCTCAAAATTTTGATTCCCTCTCTCACACTTTCAACAAGTAATTTTCTATTAATTTTCAGCTTCTCATTAATTTATTTCCAAAATATTATTTTAACCTATGTAGTACTGAATCTTTGTTCGACATTACTGATTGAAGACGTGTCTGGTGTCTGACATGATTGCTTTTAATTAATTAATTTTGTCAAATTGTTATTGGTGTCGACTCAGTGTATGAGTGGTTAATAGATTATTACTCAGTTGGATAATTGATTTTGTTTGGGATATTTAGGTCAAGTAGATTTGCAAGACTACAGAGTATTAAAGTTGCTATGGCAGGAAAGAATTTATATATTAGATTCACTTGTTCAACGGGTGATGCAATGGGGATGAACATGGTGTCGAAAGGTGTACAAAACGTACTTGATTTTCTTCAAAGTGATTTTCCTGATATGGATGTTATTGGTATATCAGGTAAATATATATATATATATATTATATCACATAATGAACCTTTTTCATTTGTATTTGAATTGGTTATTTATAGTATGGTTAAACTTTGTTGCTAAAGTGTGATGTAATGTATTTTGGTTATGTTAGGGAATTTTTGTTCGGACAAGAAAGCTGCGGCGGTGAATTGGATTGAAGGGAGAGGGAAATCGGTGGTGTGTGAGGCTGTGATTAAGGAAGAGGTGGTGAAGAAAGTTTTGAAGACAAGTGTTGAGTCTTTGGTTGAGCTTAACATGCTCAAAAACCTTACTGGTTCAGCCATGGCTGGTGCTCTTGGTGGATTTAATGCACATGCTAGTAATATTGTTTCTGCTATTTACTTGGCTACAGGTCAAGATCCTGCTCAGAATGTTGAGAGTTCTCACTGTATGACCATGATGGAAGCTGTTAATCATGGGAAGGACCTTCATATCTCCGTCACCATGCCTTCCATTGAGGTATAATTACTTGTTTTAGTCTTAATTATTTGGTTGTTACATTAATTATCTCTAATTTTCAACAATATGATGTAATGGCAATTTTTTAGTAAAAGAAACATGAGCTATATAGTAATACTTCTGTAGTTTTGTAGATACTAGAGTTGTCAAACATGAGCTAATAGTCATAAATACATCCATAGTTTCATTGGACCACAAATTTGGTGGTTCGATATACCTTAACTTTTTAAACAACCCTGTTGTTTTCAAACATGGAGTATATTAAAAGAGAGTAGTCCAATCTAGTATACCGTTCATTAAATCACAACTATATTGAATTGAGCATAAATTGACAACTTTAGTGAATACTCCAGATTACCGTGATCTCAAAAGGTTTGACCAGATTTGGAATAGAATCTCAAAAGGTTTGACCCAGATTTGTTCAAACTCTATAGTGTAGTTTTTATAAATTACGGTAAATTACCGTTATTTTTACAAATTCACCGCTAGCAAATACGGAGTACACACTTAAATACCCTTGCAGACAAGTATTTATATCTTCACCTACATCATTGGTGAGACACATAATAAGGATTCGGTGTATGGTCCTATACCACCACTTTACCGCTCCAGAGGGATGAAATCATCAAAATAACTTGGTGACAATTTGAGTAGTATTCAATGCCATAAATGTTTATCATAGAGTAGTTTATCTCTTCAATTGATTCTTTCCTTGCAATGTTTTCTTGTCTATCTTTGTCTTTTTTCTTTTAAAAAAATCAGTACTCCATATTAGTATCAGCACAGATTCTATACAGAACATGCGTATTATTCGCCAGGTGTAGAGAGAATCAGACTTTGTTGCAGAAGGTCTTAACTTCCTCTTCCCTTGGAAATGAGTTCAACTGCACTTGGTCTTTTTCTTTAATATCTCTATTGTCTTTACATGCATGTTTTTGATCCTATAGTAAGAATCTTATATCAGCACACAGTTTATTCAATCCACGTATAGTTTTCATATTTACTTGTCTTCAACTTAAGGGAATCATTTCAGATTTGCCCTGTTTGCAACTTGTTACTTATTCTAAACATTTTGTCCATCCCCTATTATAGAATGAGTAACAACTCAATTACCCATAGTAAACGTTAAATTTAGTGATCCATAACAAGGCTTCAATTAACACAAGACTTGGACCAAATTTAGATAGGATCTAGGAGTGTGTTAAATTAATGAATATTTTCAGAACTTCCTAAGGTGTAATTAGCCTAGTTGTAATGGTTTTAATTAATTTTGATATAAACTTGACATGACAAACACACTATTCTATTTTTATAGTATATTTTAAGTAATGTATATATTAATAATGCAGGTGGGCACAGTTGGTGGAGGCACACAACTTGCATCACAATCAGCTTGTTTGAATTTACTTGGTGTTAAGGGTGCTAGTAAAGAATCACCAGGAGCAAATTCTAGGCAACTGGCAACAATAGTAGCCGGTTCAGTCCTTGCCGGAGAGCTCTCGCTCATGTCTGCAATTGCAGCCGGACAGCTAGTTAAGAGCCACATGAAATACAACAGATCTAGCAAAGATGTCACCAAAATTGCTTCATAACTGTGAGATAAATTTGCATGTATCATCAAGAATAAAAAGAAAAAGAAATTTCAATTTAGGAGTATAAATTATTTCCAAAAGGATATAATTGGTGGTGCTGGTGGGGACATGACCTGCAAACTAAACTTCATTAATGTATTGTCCATGTGCTGGGATCATGTCTTCCTGAAGTTGTATAGAAAGGAAAAAAGTAGCATCGTTAGTGTTGTATGTATGTCTCAAATAATCTCTAAAGCTCAAAGATGTAGACATGTAGTACTATTTTAGTTTGTGTTATTGACTGTATTCTTAATTGTGTGTATTTTGGAATTGGAATGTCTCTAGTTGTTAATTACTTTTTGGTTTTCGTTGTCATTTTAAAATAATTTGCAGAAAAGTAGCCAATTCATACTACATTACGTGCATCAGCATGTGCTCAACACACGACCACGTTCCCCTCCACAATGATCATATTCCAGCATATTCCATTCCTCCAATCCTCCCCTTATAATAAGGTTTAATCAAGTTTTTTATTTCTCAATTGTCATGCGATCTGAATGCAGGATGTTCATGTCTCATGTTTATAATTGGTTTATGTAACTCATGTTGGGTCAGGAGGGGCAGTCTGGGAGATTATCCACATTGAGTCATAAACGTCGATATAAGTAAATTGAACACTACATTCTTACTCAAAATCTTAAGGCTTTGAGTTTAAGGATAAAAAGAAGAAAAAATATGACATTACAAAAGAAAATTGACTTCTAATGATAGCAACAATCCATCACTAGAAGTGATCACATGAAAATCAATATCCCTTTGGGGGGACATTGACACCCATATCCACCGTCACCGAAAATTTTATGGGGGTGACTTCATGCAGGCTTAATATAGAATACTAGAGTAGAAGGACATCATAGAGTGCTACAATCAAATTCAATTCTAATATAGTCACTCAAAACATGATGTGGTTTAAGGGTATTCAAATAAACAAAACTATAGATCACAAAGCTTTAAGTTAGGGACAATCGTAAAAATGGGAAATTCTAATATGCACAAGTGTCTTGTATAACTTATGGTACACAAAGAATATTGATTATTAGATTATTGAAAGTTTATTATTATGTATGAATGTAATGTTACGAGTTGAAAAAAATGACATGATAACACACAGAGCCGGTCCGATGTTTTTAGTGGCCTTGTTCAAAAATTAAAAAGAGGCCTTTAATAAAAAAATGTATTTTAAAAAAAAAAACCAATTTTTAATTTAAATTATAAATAACATAAAAAAAATAGTAGCTAGAATAAAAAGATTTATAATCTAATCAATAACAACATAATATATTCTAATTTCACCTATGAAATGTAATGTCCTCATGCCAACTAAGTTTAACATATTTTATAGCAACCTTAATTAATACTCTCTCCGTCTCAAAATATAATGCAAAATTGGTCAACCAAAATTAATGTATATAGTCCATTTTTTTAACCAAATACAGTACATCAATTTTCTTTGAGAAAATTTTATGCTTAAAAATGAACATATGATTGTATTTAACTATACAAAATATTTTTAGTTTACATCACGTTTTTTCTTTTACAATAGATTACAAAATTACTTATCAAATTAAAACTATGTCTACTAAATCTATTTCTTTAGCAAAAACAAAATATTTTTAAGTAATAACAAAATCATTATTTTTTTATATACATATATTAAAATTTTATTAGACACATATATAGAAATATTTAGAGGCCCTTAATTTTTTGAGACCCTGCGCGGTGGCTCACCCGGCACACCCCACAGGGCCGGGCCTGATAACACATGAAAACATATGTGGTTAGTATAATATACTCCATCCGTTCTAAAATATAAGAGAAAAAAAAACACACTTGTTAAGAAACTTATTTAATAAGCTAAAAAATAACAAAAACATAATTTTTTTCCCCCTAAATATACATAATTGCATAAAAAACCATAATAAAATTAACTCTACAAAATACAAATGACTCACCTAATTTTTATACCCTTTCTCATTCTTCTATATTACTAAGAACTGTTGCAATTCTAATACCTTACACAATTTACGTTGCATAATTAACAATTTCTTTATTTTTTTTTATCCAGGTATGTAAAGATTGATCGATGATGTTAGAACATGTGTTGCCTAGCTCATTAGGAGTACGTATTAGGAGTTTTGTTGTCTCATTGCAAACATTAATCGATGCTGCTGCATGCATGTGTTGCCTTAATGTTTTTAAAGTATTTTTGGACTCTTAAAAACTTGTTAGACTCTTTTTTTTTGACGCACTTGTTAGACTCTATTTATTTTTTGACACACACTTTTAGACTCTTTGAAAACTCTATTTGTTGCTTTTATCATTTTAATTTTAATTAAAATCATCATGGTTATGCCAATTTCTATTGTTTTAGATTCAAAAAGTTATCTTCAAGTGTCTATGGAAGCATTTAAAGTCACATTTATAGCAAAATAAAAAGTGAATCATATTCATTCGATATACCAAATTAGAAATATAAAGGAGAAGTGCGATGCTTTAAGTGGGGCATGCTTCAACGTATAACTATTCATATTCTAATTCCAGTATACTAATACCAATTTTAAGTAAATAAATGTAATTGCTTTAAAAAATATGAGCAAGGATATTTGTAGTACTTTAACATAAAATTGATCAAAGCTATGTTTTTTTCTTTATATTTTGAAACAAAAAAAAAAAAATCATTTTTTCTCTTTATATTTCTGGACGGAGGGAGTATTAAATTAGAGTCTCAAATTATATTATTGATACCTCACCAATTTTATATCATGTAATCAAACTTTTGCCATATCAAGAATATTCTTATGTGGCATCTCTCAAAACACACTATTCTAATGTTCTATAGTATTATCTATTGAAGTTATTGAGTAATTCTCTCATCCATTACTTATTTATTTTTCATTCATCTTTAATATCATTTTATTTCACACTTAATAACTTAAATTCGGTTACCATTTCTTTAACTACCACTATTATTATTTTATAAAAAATTTCACATAATTATAATAATAATACTAATAAAAATATAATAATTAATAACAAAAAATAATAGTATTTTTAATACTCAAATAAGTTTGTTGTTCAGGGTCTTCCTATTAAAATTCTTTCAACAACACTTAAATATTTCATCCGATTATAAATATTTTTTTAAGTTCGAGAGATTTAAAAAAGAAACATAAAAATATTATAATCGAGAAAGAAATAAAACTGTAATTCAATTTGTTTAGAACATTAAAAGATCGTATATAATAACTCCTTCAATTTTTTTTCTTGGTTACTCTTCTCATTATTTCCTTTTTTTAACATTAAAAGTGGGTAGTTGTGTTAACATTTCCCTTTTTTAATTCAATGGGATCAAGATGATATGACTGAAGCAACTTGGGAGGGTGCAGTTGACTTGCGGCAGAAGTTTCCTTTTTTCAACCTTGAGGATAAGGTTGTTTTGAATGGAGAAGGTATTGCAATGAAGCCTAAACAACGGGCTATTCAAGAACCAAATAACGTGGCAAGAAATGACACAGAATGTGCATGGAAACAATTCTGTTAGTATGAGCCGGCTATAAATATTGTAATAGGGATCCATTATTGCTTCTCTGTCGCATACTATCTTATGGCTTTCTGTGGTATTGGCTTCATCTTTCATCCCTTCACCGTTGAAGAAGATGAAACAGACATTGCAACAGACTCCGGTGCATGTCATGCCAGAGTCTCGCCGAAAATCTCCGTGGAAAAAGTTGCACCGGAATCGGTGCACCTTTCCATGGAAGACGAGGAAGTTGTCTCTGCGGTGGTATCAGGATCAATTCCGTCTTACTTGCTTGAAGTGAAGCTCGGAGATTGCAAACGTGCTGCAACTATTCGGAAACAAGCAGTGGAGATTGTTACTGGAAGGTCACTTGAGGGTTTACCAATGGAAGGTTTTGATTATGATTCTATATTAGGACAGTGTTGTGAAATGCCTATAGGGTTTGTTCAGATTCCGGTTGGAGTTGCCGGTCCTTTGTTGCTTGATGGAAAAGAGTACACAGTCCCTATGGCAACGACTGAAGGTTGTTTGGTTGCAAGTACTAACAGAGGCTGTAAAGCTATTTATGTTTCCGGTGGTGCTTCTGCTATTGTCCTCCGTGACGGAATGACTAGAGCACCGGTTGTTAGATTCAACTCCGCCAAAAGAGCTTCTGAGTTAAAGTTCTATTTAGAAGATCCTCAAAATTTTGATTCCCTCTCTCGCACTTTCAACGAGTAATTTTCTATTTAAAATCGCTCTTTACGTACTTTTTTACATCCTTCAGAAAATATTAGTTTTACTTTCACTGTTTCACACCTCTGATCAAAAGCGTGTCTCAGAGTCTAATTGATTTTGTTTGGGATACTCAGGACAAGTAAATTTGCGAGATTACAGAATATTAAAGCTACTATGGCAGGAAAGAATTTGTACATTAGATTCACTTGTTCAACTGGTGATGCAATGGGGATGAACATGGTATCGATAGGTGTAGAAAGCGTACTTGATTTTCTTCAAAGCGATTTTCCTGATATGGATGTTATTGGTATATCAGGTAAATATTACATTACATAAACAACATTTTTGTTTACTTTTATTTGTTAATTTATAGTATGGTCAAATTTTGTTGCTGAAATTGTGTTTTGGTTATGTTAGGAAATTTTTGTTCGGACAAGAAAGCTGCGGCGGTGAATTGGATTGAAGGGAGAGGGAAATCTGTGGTGTGTGAGGCTGTAATTAAGGAAGAGGTGGTGAAGAAAGTGTTGAAGACTAGTGTTGAGTCTTTGGTTGAGCTTAACATGCTGAAAAACCTTACTGGTTCAGCCATGGCTGGTGCTCTTGGTGGATTCAATGCACATGCTAGTAATATTGTTTCTGCTATTTACTTAGCAACAGGTCAAGATCCAGCTCAGAATGTTGAGAGTTCTCAATGTATGACCATGATGGAAGCTGTTAATCATGGGAAGGACCTTCATATATCTGTCACCATGCCTTGCATTGAGGTATAATCAATTGTTTTAGTCTTAATTATTTGGTTGTTACATTAATTATCTCTTATTTTCAATAATATGATGTAGTGGCAATTTTTTAGTAAAAGAGAATATGAGCTATAGTATTATTGTCAAACAAGAAAATAGTCATAATAATACATCTATAGTTTCATTGGACCACAAATTTGGTGGTTCAATATATCTTAACTTTTTAAACTACCATATGTCGTTTTCAAACATATATTAAAAGAGAGTTGTGCAACCTAGTATACCGTTCATTAAATCACCACTATATTGAATCGAGCGAAAATTGACAACTTTAGTAAAAGCATATTTGGAATAAAAACTCAAGAGGTTTGACCCAGATTCGTTCAAGCTCTAAGTAATTTTTATGAGGTACGTTAAGTAACTATGATTTTGACAAATTCACCGCTAGCAAATACACGCTTAAATAACCTTGCAGAGAAATATTTATGTATTAACCTATATCATTTGTGAGACACGTAATAAGGATTCGGTGTATGGTCTTATACCATCATTTTACTGCTCCAGGGGGGATAATATCAGCAAAACTTGGTGTGTCTGCAAGACAATTTTGAGTAGTATTCAATGCCATAAATGTTTTTAATAGAGTAGTTTATGTCTCTCAATTGATTCTTTCCCTGCAATGTTTTCTTGTGTTCTTTTTCCTTTTAAGAAAATCAGTACTCCATATTATTATCAGCACACATTCTATACAGAACATGCGTATTATTCGCCAGGTATAGAATGAGTAACAACTCAATTAATATACGTTAAATTTAGTGATCCATAACAAGGCTTCAATTCACATAAGATTTGGACCAAATTTAGATAGGATCATATAAGAGTGTGTTAAATTAAAGAATATTTTCAGAACTACCTATTCTATGTTTGATTTATTTAAGTAATGTATTAATAATGCAGGTGGGCACAGTTGGAGGGGGCACACAACTTGCATCACAATCAGCTTGTTTGAATTTACTTGGTGTTAAGGGTGCTAGTAAAGATACTGCTGGAACAAATTCAAGGCAACTGGCAACAATAGTAGCCGGTTCAGTCCTTGCAGGAGAGCTCTCACTCATGTCTGCAATTGCAGCCGGACAGCTCGTTAAGAGCCACATGAAATACAACAGATCTAACAAAGATGTCACCAAAATTGCTTCATGAGTTGGTTATTAATTTGACAATACCATAACTTGCATGATTGTAAAGAATAAAAGGAAAATAATTTTCAATGTAGGAGTATAAATTATTTCCAAAAGGACATAACTGGTGGTGCTGGTGGGGACATGACCTGCAAACTAGACTTCATTAATGTATGGTCCATGTTCTGGGATCATATCATATCTTTCTGAAGTTGTATAGATTCCCTTCTTAGCTTCTCAAATAATCTGTAAAGTTCAAAGAAGTAGTACTATTTTAGTTTGTGTACGTTCTTGCATGTATTCTTAATTGTGTTGTAATTTGTAATTTCCAATGCTTATATTGTTGTTAACTACTTTTTTCTCAACAAGATTACCAATGAAATTTGATTTGACCTCAAGAATTCATCCAAAATATTTCCGAGTTGAGAATTGTAGTCGGTCATGATCATTTGTGGTTCTTCTTTCTTTATATGAGGTCCTTCACAATATCTACTCTCATGATCTGAGCTCATGTTTCATGTTTGTAATTGAATTTTTTAGATGGTAACAATGATGATATTTTTCATTAGAAAAAAAGTTGCTAATGTTTTAAAAGAGTACTACCTCACTTGATTCTTCTATTTGCGATCATTCCTCTTACTTTATAAACTTTACTTTTTTTATTGAGTGAAATATTAAATTCCTTTCTTGAAATTTAAAAATTTGTCAAATACTCTATTGAAATTTAGAAATAGACAAATATTCCTCTGATGATATTGTAAAACGTCAATCAAATTACCTTCTGCTCTATTTACTCCAGCTATTTTAATGACACGGTCCGCATACGTTGACACTACAAACTAAAAAATACGACACTACAAGAAAGTTGACTTCTAATAATAGCAACAATCCATCACTATAGAAGTAATGAAATGAAGGTCAATATCCCTTTGGGTGACATTGACACCCACATCCACCGTCACCGAAAAACTTTAAGGGGGTGACTTCATGCAGGGTCAATATAGGATACTAGAAGGACATCATAGAGTGCTATACTGCTATGATTCAATTCAATTCTAATCTAGTCTAGTTACTCAAAAACATGATACACAATGCTTTAGGTTAGGGACAATGGTAAAATATTATGTACTAAATTGATCAGAATTCTCTCATGTCTTCCATCTACGTACTAGAGATATCTTCCAATATAATATAAATTTTACCGAAAAATATTTTTTAATAGTACAAATCTTACAAAGAGATACATTTTTCAATAGTAATCTTTTCAGCTTGAACTATACAAGAGACAAAGATCAACTGACTTATAGTGAAATGCTAGAATAATTTGATTATAAAAATTTGATAAATTGCGTCCAAAAAAGAAATTGATAAACCGTTTCACAACTTAAAAACTAAAAGATTACTGTAAAAAAAAATTGACATCATATTTTTTTCTTTCTTTTACATGACTCTAACTCTAATCACTAATTAGCTCCAGAGATCCAACTCACATAAAAGATTTTCTATATATAAAAATAAAATCTAACAGGTGAACTTATTTTTTAAATGGTTATAAAATGAGTTGTACAATTTTGAAAGAAAAAAAACACACATTAATAGACTGTGTAGTTTAGTAGTTACAAACATTTAAATAAAATATCATCACATGTGAATAGCTATATAATAATACTTTAGTTTATGTAGATCATAAGACATACAATATTACTAGTTTAGTCAAGTTAAGGCTTCTAGTTCTAGTGATGATGCAATGTTAGCACTCCTTTCAGAGGTTCGATTATTATTATGTGCTGCAACACATTTTAATATTCCCTCATTCTTCACATGTTCATTATGATCTAGTACTATAGTGTACTACTATCTTTCTTTTTGGACTCATTAACATCTATAAATAACATTCTAAATCTTTGCATTCATTTTCAAGCTTCAACTTATTATACCAATCAACTAAACTAAATATTTCCTTCCCTCCTTTTATTTTTTCTTCTATTTCCGGATTTCAAACTCTTAAAAATCTTTCACTTAACCGGAGAGAAAATGGACATTCACCAGAAAACTGTGAACGCCGTCATTCATTCTGATCTCTCCGGAAAATTTTCAAAAATGAAGAACCAAAAGCAGGACTCACAGTCACAACCTTCACTATACTTAACAAACATGTTTTTCTTCGGACTCTTCTTCTCTGTCGCATACTTTCTTCTTAACCGGTGGCGTGAGAAGATCCGAACTTCTACACCTCTCCACATCCTCACAATCTCCGAGATTGCAGCTGTAGTTTCCCTCATGGCTTCGGCTATCTACCTTATAGCTTTCTTCGGCATTGGCTTCATCCTTCATCCATTCACCGTTCATTACGATGAAGAAGATGAAGCAGACATTGCAACAGACTCTGGTGCATGCCTTGCCGGAGTCTCAGCAAAGCTACCTCCACGTCCGCCAAAAATCTCTGTTGAAAAAGTTGCACCAGCACCGGTGCACCTTTCCATGGAAGACGAGGAAGTTGTCTGTGCGGTGGTATCAGGATCAATTCCGTCTTACTTGCTTGAATCAAAGCTAGGAGATTGCAAACGTGCTGCAGCTATTCGGAACCAAGCAGTGGAGAGAGTTACCGGTAGGTCACTTGAGGGTTTGCCAATGGAAGGCTTTGATTATGATTCTATATTAGGACAGTGTTGTGAAATGCCTATAGGATTTGTTCAGATTCCGGTGGGAGTTGCCGGTCCTTTGTTGCTCGACGGGCAAGAGCACACGGTGCCAATGGCAACGACTGAAGGTTGTTTGGTTGCAAGTACTAACAGAGGCTGTAAAGCTATTTATGTTTCCGGTGGTGCTTCCGCCATTGTCCTCCGTGATGGAATGACTAGAGCCCCCGTTGTTAGATTCAACTCTGCCAAAAGAGCTTCTGAGTTAAAGTTCTATTTAGAAGATCCTCAAAATTTTAATTCCCTCTCTCACACTTTCAACAAGTAATTTTCTATTTTCAATTTCTCTTTACACTTCTGATGGAAAGCGTGTTTGTCTCAGAGTCTAATTGATTTTGTTTTGGATATTATTCAGGTCAAGTAGATTTGCAAGATTACAGAATATTAAAGCTACTGTGGCAGGAAAGAATTTATACATTAGATTCACTTGTTCCACCGGCGATGCAATGGGGATGAACATGGTATCGAAAGGTGTTCAAAATGTACTTGATTTTCTTCAAAGCGATTTTCCCGATATGGATGTTATCGGTATATCAGGTAAATATATTTTACATCACATAATCAACATTTTTGTTTATTTGTTTTTTTTATGGTATGATCAAATTCAATCAAACTCATTGCTAAAATTGTGATCATATGTTTTGGTTATGTTAGGAAATTTTTGTTCGGACAAGAAAGCTGCGGCGGTGAATTGGATTGAAGGGAGAGGGAAATCTGTGGTGTGTGAGGCAGTAATTAAGGAAGAGGTGGTGAAGAAAGTGTTGAAGACTAGTGTTGAGTCTTTGGTTGAGCTTAACATGCTGAAAAACCTTACTGGTTCAGCCATGGCTGGTGCTCTTGGTGGATTCAATGCACATGCTAGTAATATTGTTTCTGCTATTTACTTGGCTACAGGTCAAGATCCTGCTCAGAATGTTGAGAGTTCTCACTGCATGACCATGATGGAAGCTGTTAATCATGGCAAGGATCTTCATATCTCTGTGACCATGCCTTGCATTGAGGTATAATTACATTAACTATCTCTAATTTTCCTGCAGAGTCCTTTTTTGAAAACTTGGTATCCGCCCCAAGGACTGACTAATCCGAGGGGACCAATCACACCGCCCACTTGCGGGGCCCCATTTAACAGAATTTGTTGTAGCAGCATTTTTTTAGTGTCTAATTAATGTTTTAATGATGCAGGTGGGGACAGTTGGTGGAGGCACACAACTTGCATCACAATCAGCTTGTTTGAATTTACTTGGTGTTAAAGGTGCTAGTAAAGAGTCACCTGGAGCAAATTCAAGGAAATTGGCAACAATAGTAGCTGGTTCAGTTCTTGCAGGAGAGCTCTCACTCATGTCTGCAATTGCAGCAGGACAGCTTGTTAAGAGTCACATGAAATACAACAGATCTAATAAAGATGTCACCAAAATTGCTTCATGAGTTGTTCATTTGACAATACCATCACTTGCATGTATTGTAAAGAATAAAAGGAAAATAATTTTCAATGTAGGAGTATAAATTATTTTCAAAAGGGCATTAATTGGTGGTGCTGTTGAGGGAACATATTCTGCAATCTAGAGCTCAAATATTAGTGTTGTAGTATGTTTCAATTCTCATCTAAAGCTCAAATATGTTGTACTATTTTAGTACTGTCATTTTGCTTGTATTTTCCTTTGCTTATATTATAGTTGTTAATTACTTCGTTTCATTTAAAGATTATTTACTCATACAAAAATCAATGGAGTATTATTTTTATTTAATAAAACTATTCCCTACTTTCTCAATTTTTAATTCTTGTACTTCTCAATAAAAAGAAAAAACACAAGAGAAAACTAGAGACACAGAACTCATGAAAGGAGAGAGAAGGAGAGGGGAACATCTATACTAAGACAAAGAAGAAAAAAGAAAAGAGAGAAGATCAAAATCAGAGGAGGAAGAAGAGGCTAGTGAGAAAGATCAAAGGGAAAGAAGATAGATCATTATAGCCATATCCTTTTAAACCTTATTATCAAACTATGAACAATATAAGTAGAATAAAATATTTTAATAATTACTACAGTGGTTAAAAAGGCTATTCAAAATTTAATTTATCTCGTTTGGCTCAACTTGGTTGGTGTGGTTATTCTCTTGTAAATAATTCACTTGACACAGGTTCGAGGCAACAAATCTTTGTCTTATCAAACAAAAATATTTATTTTATCTTCTTAAGTTGGAAAAAGAGTATTAGATATTAATGTATTTTCTCGAAATGATTCATATTAGCTACATTGCACGCACATTCTATCAACAACCAACTATCATAATATTCTTTCTCGAGAGTTGTTATTTGAACACAAAAATAACAACACAATATCAACATTGGAGCTCTCTACGACAAATTAGATTGATAGGAATATCAATATTGTAAAATAATTGGTGTGTGAGTATGACGTAGTTTTCCATGTTTAAAAATCATTCATCTTTTTCATAAAATAATTGGTTTTTAGAAAATAATGCCACAACTCTTTTTTCATTTACAGAAAAGCTCAAGACACATTCTTTCATAACCATTATATGTTAGAAAATAGGTATGATAATCTTGGATATCTTCGAAGAATCGTGTATGTTCACTTTCCGAACAAAGTATTTCGACCCTATTTTTGTCTGGGTTCACGAAATCTTTGCGGGAATAATTCTCGAAGAACAATTTGTTTTTGACAATAGAGAACAAATCAGAATATAGAGAGGAAGTATGTTTCGTTCTATTTAAACTGAGGCCAAAATGATTTCTTATGTAGAGAAATCAAAACAGAAAACGAACTGATGCCACCTTTTCGAAAAAACGGTCATGTATGTTGGGAAGTGGCACGACTATTCAAACGAAATTTTCGAACGGGGCGCTGCCCCGCACCCCGTCAGCGGGACCCCAGCCAGGGGCGCTGCCCCTTGGACCCGGCAGCCCGTTTCAATTATTCGTATTCAATTACATGTTTGGTTCGACGAGCGTGCACTCCATACTACTCTGACTCATTTCAAACTTAACACATAATTGCATTGGCCTAAAGTAAATCACATTATATCAAAATACATTGTTGATACTAAAATCACCAACATTATAAAACTCAGCATGCCTAATATATGATTGAAGATTGTACTAAAATTATTACTACATTCAATCACACCACTATTATTACTATTCAGATAATGAAATACATAAATCATAAATGGTATGTTATATTTTTTAGATGATTTAAGAGTACCGTATTTTAATTATATTTTTTGACAAAAGGGGTAGAGTATACAACAGATTATGACATGTATCATGCAATATAAACCAAGTTAGAGAGGAAAATCATCTAGCATATATAGATATAAACCATCCAAGCACTATAACACCAAGCCGTCTTAGCTCAGCTGGTAGAGCGCGTGGCTTTTAACCACGTGGTCGTGGGTTCGATTCCCACAGACGGCGAAATTTATTTTTTCTTACTTTTTTCTCTCTTCTACGCAACAGTTGTTCCATTTTTTAAAAACATATTGAAACTAACATTACATATTCAATTTTGATATATTAGACCTTCTAAGTTCTAACAGATGAGTTAACTTTTACAAGGAAATATTTATTGAGGGATGTGCTGGTAGTTTAGTTTGCCACTAGAAAATAGTTTTTGGACACCACATGCATATGAATGTATATATTTTTTGACAGAAACATATGAATGTATATATGTTTAAGTCAAATGTGTTCTCTATATTCAGCAAATTCTAAATCTTTTTATGAGAACAAAATCTAAATTTTGAGACTCATCCTTAACAATATGATATCACTTACCATTAATAATTTTTCACAAATTAAGGATTTTACCACATCAAGCAAAAAATGAATAGGTAGCTTCAAAGTGATGTAGCTCGTAGAGTCCACAAAATATTCATGCCGGAGTACACTAAAATATCATTGTCATAAGAGACTTACTAACAAGTGTCTCGGAACACTTATTCACTTGTTAAGAAATCAAAAAGAAAAAAGAGGAATCAAATTAAGTCTTATTTAATTCTTCCTAAACAACTCGTACCAATTAATATTTAGGAGAAAAAGAGTTGTAATGTTTGGGAGATGAATGTGAACTTGCACCAATTAATATCCTTCAGAAAATAATTTATATTTCAACATTGAAATTTATTTTTCTTTCATTCTTTACAATACATTCAAGTTTATGACACAATACTTGGTAATTGGTATTGTCAAATGTTCAGCTCATGATGATACAATTTTGGTAACATCTTTGGTAGATCTGTTGTATTTCATGTGACTCTTAACAAGCTGTCCTGCTGCAATTGCAGACATGAGTGAGAGCTCTCCTGCAAGAACTGAACCGGCTACTATTGTTGCCAATTTCCTTGAATTTGCTCCTGGTGACTCTTTACTAGCACCTTTAACACCAAGTAAATTCAAACAAGCTGATTGTGATGCAAGCTGTGTGCCCCCTCCAACTGTGCCCACCTGCATTATTAATATATACATTGCATAAATAAATCGAACATACAATAGTGATCTTATCATGTAATGATAATATCAACCAATAATTAAGACTAAAACAAGTAATTATACCTCAATGGAAGGCATAGTGACAGAGATATGAAGGTCCTTCCCATGATTAACAGCTTCCATCATGGTCATACATTGAGAACTCTCAACATTCTGAGCAGGATCTTGACCTGTAGCCAAGTATATAGCAGAAACAATATTACTAGCATGTGCATTGAATCCACCAAGAGCACCAGCCATGGCTGAACCAGTAAGGTTTTTTAGCATGTTAAGCTCAACCAAAGACTCAACACTAGTCTTCAACACTTTCTTCACCACCTCTTCCTTAATTACAGCCTCACACACCACAGATTTTCCTCTCCCTTCAATCCAATTCACCGCCGCAGCTTTCTTGTCCGAACAAAAGTTTCCTAACATTACAAAAACACAATATCACATTTTAGCAACAAGTTTAACCATACTATAAATAACAAATGCAAATACAAATGAAAAAATTATGTGATGTAATATATTTACCTGATATACCAATAACATCCATATCAGGAAAATCGCTTTGAAGAAAATCAAGTATGTTTTGTACACCTTTCGATACCATGTTCATTCCCATGGCATCACCAGTTGAGCAAGTAAATCTAATATACAAATTCTTTCCTGCCATAGTAGCTTTAATATTCTGTAATCTTGCAAATCTACTTGACCTGAATATCCCAAACAAAATCAATTATCCAAATGAGTAAAAATCTATGAAGCACTCGGACACAAACACTAACATGTCAACACCGATAACAATTTGAAAAAAATGAATTAATTGAACGTAAACATGCATATTTCTCGGTGTTAGATGCTGACACGTATTAAACACAACACACGCCTTTGATCAGATGTGTCTATCGAATATTCTGTGCTACATAGGTAAAAATAATATTTTTGAAATAGTTAATAAAAGTTAGAAAATAGAAAATTACTTGTTGAAAGTGTGAGAGAGGGAATTAAAATTTTGAGGGTCTTCTAAGTAGAACTTTAACTCAGAAGCTCTTTTGGCGGAGTTGAATCTAACAACTGGTGCTCTAGTCATTCCGTCACGGAGGACAACGGCGGAAGCACCACCGGAAACATAAATAGCTTTACAGCCTCTGTTAGTACTTGCAACCAAACAACCTTCAGTTGTTGCCATCGGAACAGTGTACTCTTTCCCGTCAAGCAACAAAGGACCGGCAACTCCCACAGGAATCTGAACAAATCCTATAGGCATTTCACAACACTGTCCTATTATAGAATCATAATCAAAACCTTCCATTGGTAAACCCTCAAGTGACCTTCCGGTAACTCTCTCCACTGCTTGGTTCCGAATAGCCGCAGCACGTTTGCAATCTCCGAGCTTTGATTCAAGCAAGTAAGACGGTATCAAACCTGATACCACTGCACGGACAATCTCCTCGTCATCGGAGGAAAGTACCACCACCGGTGCCGGAGCAACTTTTTCAACGGCCATTTTCGGCGGTAATGGAGGTAGCTTCGGTGATGAGTTTTTTGCAATGTAGGCTTCTTCTTCTACTTCTTTTTCGTCATAGTGAACGGTGAAGGGATTAAAGATGATACTAATGCCGAAAAAAACCATAAGGTAAATAACAGAAGCGATAAGGGAAACTAGAGCGGAAATCTCGGAGATAGTGAGAATGTGGAGAGGTGTAGAGGTTCGAATCTTTTCACGCCACTGGTGAAGAAGAAAGTACGCAAAGGAGGAGAAGAAAGTGAAAAAAACTGCGTTTGTTAAGTATAATGAACGTTGTGACTGTGAACTCTGTTGCTTAAGGTTCTTCGTTTTTGAATGTTTGGCGGAGAGAACAGAACCTACGACGGCGTTTATAGTTTGCCGGTGAATGTCCATTTCTCTCCGGTGAAGTGAAAATATGGAATATGGAGAGAAGAAAAAAAGAAATGAATGAAAGAAATATTTAGTTCAAGTGATGAGTGGTTAATTGGTTGAAGCTTGAAAATGAATGGAAAATCTAGAGTGTTATTTATAGAGATAGGGAAACCATTGCATACCCCAAACTGTTCTGATTAATTTTTCGTTAAATTATAGATACTAGAATATGACCCGCGCGTTGTGCGGTTGTAATTTTTTTTTTGTATTTTATGTGCTCTTTATTTTTCAAAATTATGTTGTCATTGCAAATTAAAATTTAAATAAATAGGTTGGTAAATTTTTTTAAAAAGAATAAATAGGTTGGTAATAAAAGATATTTTATTTTATTTTATGTGCTCTCTATGTGATATTTTACATCCCTAAACTACTTAGGATGATATATGAACTTTTTGATATATTGTTTGTTGTCTCTTGAATATAGTGTGAATAGAATTATCACATAGAGTATGATATTTAATTTTGGTGAACCAAAAAAATATAGCATTTTTGTGAATTAAGAAAATCATATCTAGTTATCTACATCAAAAGAAAATATTGTCAAAATTATTTCTCTAAAATTATTGAATCACGTATATAAATGTTGCATAGAGTCGTAGAGACCTCACCAAGACATCAAAGAATTTTTTGCATCCTGAACTATGGATGTAGTGAAACAATTCCAATGTGTTTAAGAAGCTTTTCAATGATGAGTTGGTTTCATTTAGACTCTAGATTTGCCTCCCACGTTGGAAAACATCACGCTACTTCATCAATTAATGTTGGAACAATTTCTGGGGGTCTACTGCAAATACTTGAACATGAAGATGAAGATGATGATGACTGCACATAAATTCCAAAACGTGTAGGAACACTAACCTTTAGGTTCGATTCGCCCCCACCAGTTTATGCAAACTGGATGCAAATGGGATAACCGGCGAATCCCCTTCAGGATACTATTGGAATCCTTGATATGAATTGCACACTCATATCAAGCGTATCGTCAATGATAGTTTACAGAATAAAGTTTCTGCAATTCCTCTCGTGCACTAGAGAAACGAAGAAATGATTTAGATATTTTAGACAGAATTTATTCATACAACTATGACATTCATTATCTTGTTTATGCCTATAAGTGTCTCTATTTATAGAGAAACTTATGCCAATTGGTGAAGGGATACAAACCTTAAAAGATTTTCAGCAATGTTGATTAGAATTTAAACTAACCATCGCAACCTTCCAAATATATTTTGGAAATTCTCCCACAATCCCCCACCATTTTCAAAATATATCTAAATCCATTATTCCGGAAATCGCATGGTTTCAGTAAAGGTATCTTACGATTTGAACAATTACCTAGTGAGTTAAGTTTTCACTCATCCCCGAATAGATTGGTAGACAAGTTTTGAACCAACTATCCATTAGAACAAGTGTGCATAACTCACACATGAAATCTCGGTACCATTGATCGAATTATAAATATGACACATTTTAAGGCCTTGTTTCTCGTATCCTTTTCATGAGAATTTAAGAGTCAAGCCCTTGAACTCTATGAAGCGGCCCCACTTCATTCTCATATAGGTAGACTATATCATAAATGCACCCATAATTATGCATTTAAGCAAATATATGCTATATGTCTATTAAGAGAAAAATCTCATCCTATCACTTTATTCTTATGGTCCAAGTACTTTTACCCCTTGGGACGTATTTATTATTGTCAAAGTACTTCAATCACTCTAATAGTGTACTTTCACCATTGAACTCAAAACTTGATGCTACTCAAGTGTGAGTTGAGTTTCCACCATTGGTGATCAATTAAATATGGGCTTGTTTCACATCCCTATTGATGTCTTCAATGACTTAACCATCATATCCGAAAACACCATATCCTTGTCAATCATTTCGTCAAAGAATTGCAAGATTTTTCAACTTTATAACTTTGAATACTCAATCAACCACATAGCTATGCTTTTCAAAACTTTGAATATTCTCAAAACATTCTTGTTAGTTTAAACTAACTATCACAAAATCATGACACCTGGCATTTGATTTTATTGTGCCATATGTCCAAACTTTATGTCATTCTTCCTTTGTTATTACATATTTAATAATCATTTCAATTTGAAACTCTACTTTCACTTGAATGTATCCAAGACACCATACACTCATTTCATTAAATATGTACACCATTGAACATGATCATAAAGATTTCTCATGACCAAACTTTAATTTCATAACATGGGTCACATATACATTCCACACAAACTTAAAAAACAATACTTTAGAATTTATTAATAGAAACATTTTCATATTAGTTGTCACATAACTAATACATATCATAAATTCTAAATCTCAAATCAAGTTTCATGTATAATTATACCCTATGGTAAATTCAAATAATTATCACAATAGAAAAATAAACAATGATTCAAAATCATTTACATTTCCTATAACTAAATTTCCTTCAAACATTTACCAACTTACTATAATTTTAAAATACTCAACCAATTTTAATATTAAGATAAGCAAGAAATTACATATAACTTTCATATTATCATACACACATAATATATGAGATCATCAATTTTAAATTTTCTTGCACAAATCATATCACTAAAATACTCATTTCATATGACCAATTATATACATATAAAAATATATTGATCCAATTAATGTTCAAAACAATGATCCATAATTTTCAACCAGTAAAATTAATAAACTTTCAAAAGTTGGCAGTAAGACACAATTAACACTTGACCAACAAAATTCTCAATATAAATTTCAGTAAGCACGTTCAACATGGATATGGTAAATATCAAAGTTGGTTCATAAAAAATACAATGTTGAACATATATAGTTTCTGGTCACGTTGCTCACAAAAGTAAAATCAACACCAGCAAGCAGACTTGATAATTTATGATAATCAATATTCATGGAGAATAAACTTATCATGCATATCATGTTCTAAATCATGCATATCAAAAGTCAAAGACAAATTACTTGTGTACCTTTCACCATAGTCATAAACATATTTGTTATTTCTCCTTCACTTTGTTAAATCACGCTAAACTTTTGTATGAAATACCAACAATCACAATTCACAACCCATCACACCAAGTCACCAACCATTGTAAATAACTTACCGTTTGAACTCAATCTCATGTCAATTCATACCCAAGTATGGTATTCAAATCATCAAAATAAAACAGTAGTATATAATCCTCTTAAAAGAAATTTTCATGCATACATATCTGGGAAATCTAACACCGTGAAAAAGCATATACTTATGAAGAATATGATCAAATCAAAGGTAATCAATTCTAAGTATGATTGTCCGCCACATTCATACATTAAAACAAAAAGAAAAATTCTTCAAAACAATATAATTTGACAGAATTGAAAGAACAACATGAACCATGAACCAACACTAATTAACATGAAGCATGATGCTCCTCCACATAGTTTTGAACATAATTATAATAATTAAGTGTTTAATTTTTAGAGTTGGACAATCACGTACACAACTTCGGTCAAAATTAATTAAGATTTTAAAGTGTCTATGTTTCATATATAAAATAAGAAGAGTGATACTTATCTCTTATATTTGTGACACAGGCGAGAGAGTCATCCTCTTCAAATTTGCAGCCATTAATTAATCACAGACGATAAAGCATAAATCGAACCTAAAGATTGTTGGAACAATTTTTGGGGGTCTACTGCAAATACTTGAACATGAAGATGAAGATGATGATGACTGCACATAAATTCCAAAACGTGTAGGAACACTAACCTTTAGGTTCGATTCGCCCCCACCAGTTTATGCAAACTGGATGCAAATGGGATAACCGGCGAATCCCCTTCAGGATACTATTGGAATCCTTGATATGAATTGCACACTCATATCAAGCGTATCGTCAATGATAGTTTACAGAATAAAGTTTCTGCAATTCCTCTCGTGCACTAGAGAAACGAAGAAATGATTTAGATATTTTAGACAGAATTTATTCATACAACTATGACATTCATTATCTTGTTTATGCCTATAAGTGTCTCTATTTATAGAGAAACTTATGCCAATTGGTGAAGGGATACAAACCTTAAAAGATTTTCAGCAATGTTGATTAGAATTTAAACTAACCATCACAACCTTCCAAATATATTTTGGAAATTCTCCCACAATTAACCTGTCAAGTAACATAAAAAAAATTTAGAAAACATAACTATGATAGGAGACTAAAATGAGGGAAAGAAAACTGTGGTTGGATTTTTTTATTTTCTATTGTGTAGATGAATAATTGGATATGAAACATGTGATTGGGGGAATTTTAGAGTGTTGGTTTATATTGTCAATTAGTTTGGGATATGAAACTTGTGAATAATTAATTGGATATGAATAATTAGAATTTATGATAGAGTAATGGTAATTAATTTTTTGTTGAGCGTTAGTGGTAGAGAAAACAGAAGAAAGAAAAAGTGTAACAGGAGGAGAAATAAAATGCATTGAACTTGCTTGAAAGTGTAAAAAAATACTTCACGTCAAAAGGAGAGCCAAGAACATTTTAGATAGTGCCACCTAGGATTTAAGGAGGATGTGGCAAAAATTTGTGTATGTGGATAGAACAAATATGATGTGTCAAGAAGATAATTAGAGGCTCAGATTTAATAGATATAAATAGATTTAGAAAGATGAAATAATTGATTTAAATATTTAAAATTACTTTAGCGATGATCGAGAGCCCTCGAGAACTCAATCTTTAATTAAGAAAGGATGAATCCAACTGCTCAACCACATTCTCTAGATTGAGTTATTCTTGAATTTATTATGCAAACAAATATGTCGAGACTAATTTAGATATTACTCCCTCCAATAGAGCCGTCAAAATGGGTTGGGCCGCCAAGTCCAAAAAACACTGGGTTTGGGCTTTAAAATTTATATCTAAGTTATCATCCGAGCTTTTAAGTCCGGTCCATATTTACCTGTTAAAAATACAAGCTTACCCGTATGACATATTGGCGGCCTGTTAACCTGCATATATGTATTTTTTTTTTTTTGTATTTTTAGACACAAATCCAAATCTTACAAAATAGTCACAAAATTATAATTATGTTTGATTATGCTGATTTATGTTATTTTATGTGATATTTTGATTGTAAATTATAATTGTGTTAGTTTGATTATGCATCAACTTAATTTGTTTTGAAAAATTATTTGAATTTATTTTATGTGATTTAGTTGATTGATAACTTATTTTAAATAATGTAAACTTATTTGTATTATATTTAAAATGCTTAATTTTTTTCTTCCATAAAATTGTTTTTGATAGTAAAAAAAAATGAATCGGGTCGGACTTACTCCAAAAGCCCGCTAGCCCATAAAGGGCTGGGTTTGGGCACTAACATTATTTAATTAATAATAATTTGGTAAACATGCAAATAATGTTTTCTTTTGTTAAGTAATTTTTAATAGTTAGAATTTCATTTTTTAAGAGTGAATAAGTGAAGTGTTTGAGTTTAAACTCTCACTTGTATGTTATAGAATACAATGTCTCAGTCAATTAAAATAAGTTCAAAACATCAGAATAATTTTATTAGTCATTTTTTATGATTCATTTTCTTTCTAATTTCTTTTGGGTGTTTTTAGTAATAGAAGTTTGATATAAAATGAGTCCAAAAAGAACATAGCTAGTGAACTCGTGAACAACATGGAAATAATATTTTAATATGTAGCACATCATAATCGAACCTCAAAGAAATGCTAGCCATACATTATCACTGTTAGAAGCCTTGCCTTGACCAAACAATAACACTATTTCTTATCTACGTACAGAAACTAAAGTATAATTTTTTATGTTGATTTCTTGAAAGAAACAAGTTATTATAGATATCACTTGTGCTGCAAAAATAGTGTGTTTGAAATTCATCGGGTGCCTCCTCTTAGTGGCTAACGTTTTAAATGATGGAGTTGTATATATAATATAGTATTATACTGCTAACATGTGTTGATAATAATATGTATATAACACAGTCTATTAGCATGCATGTGCTTGTTTTCCAAATCGTACAACTCATTTTATCCATAATTTAAAAGAAGTTTAATCACCAGATTTATTGTTCTTATTTATTTTTCGTATTGACAGAGACATTTATAGATCACATACATGCCATATTTTAGTTCATAAATTGGCTTTTAATTATCAGAGCAAATGTTGTTTTTATAGTAGTAGATAGAGGCACACACCAAGATACTTTTCTATATAATCGGTCATTTGACATAGAAGATACTTGACAACGTACTCTTATTTTTAAGCAATCAAAGATGATCATGGTCGTTGATTTGAAATCAAACAAAATAAATTACGCAGTCAATTAATTAACTTTAAACGGTATCGATCACTAGCTATAATAAAATCAGACAACTGAAATTTGTAATTGTATCACACATTTACGTCGAGATAATTAGACCATACACTAGCTAGCATTAACACCACTGTATGACTATTGACTGATACTGTTGCTAAAGCCACACGTTTATGGAACTATATATAATTGTCTCTGAAATTGAGGTTCATAATTAAGCTATTAGACTTGCATCATTTTCTTTGTATAGGAACATTAGCCAACAATTATACAGTTTTAACATATATTTTTCTTGCCACATACTGTCTCTAACTCTAAGTCACAAGTGATTAGTGATTGTTGTACCCCAATTTTGGACCTCAAATCTATTTTCTTTTTTTCATTCATGTTAAAATACCAAAATATGTTAAGAATATTTATATATCATTGCATTCATTTTCGCCGTAATATTTGCGTTTATTTTGTCCTTTAAGAGGTTGTCCGTCACATTTTTTATCGCACTTTTATTTCCACCTATTTATTATCATTATTATTTTATTACTATTATTATCATCAAAATCCTTTTCTTCAAAAAAGAGGTAATTTTGTTTCTACCTTCTCTTTTTCCTTTTTCTTTTCTTTTCGGTCATATATACATACATATAACTTAATATTATTAATATTATTATTATTACTAATTATGTTTTATTATTATTATTATTATAAAAAAAAAAAAACAACAAAGTACAGAGCAGAAAAACTCAAAGGATTGCAAAACAAAAACACCAAAAATTTGAGAAGAGGGATCCTATGCAAAAAACCAGCAAGACAGTGACATTTCTTTGTCTCCTTCCCAATTTCATTACTTTTTTCAAAACCAATTTCTGAGCAACAAAAGCAAATCTGTTTCTTTTCTACTTCAATCACTAGAACCCTAAAACTCATCTATTTAACAAACAAAAAAATCAGAACATGGAGGAGGGGGAGAACGGCGGAGAAAACAAACACAAATCACAAAAACCTACAAAAATAAAAAGCGAGCCTCTTCTTTCTTTTTAAATCACCGAACCAAAAAAATTCAAAAGAAAATTACAACTACAACATCACAGTACACAGAAACAACACAAAAAACACAAACCAAAAAAACAAAACACTGAAATCAAACAGAACAGAAAACGAAACCAAACCAAAACAGAACAAACACAAAATCAAAACAAGAAAAACGAAAAAGGGTTAGAAGAGGAAACATAAAGAAGAACGGAAGCAAGACGGGAGAGGACCGGCCGTGCGCGAGCTTTCCGATCCGGCCACCCCAAATGTTTTCGCCGGAGCTTGTTCCTCATCGTATGTTTTCTTTCGTTCGACTCACATAGTTGCATCTTCTTTCTTTCTGTTCGTGGTTTAGTTAGGTTTTTTTGTTTAGGTTTAGTTTCGGATTCCCTCCGATCCGGACGATTGGTTAGATTTTAGGAAATTTAGGTTTCGGAATCGTGTTTAGAAGGTGTTTTTAGGGGGGGTTAGTGTAGAAATATCTTTGATTTGAGTTGTTTCCGGCGGCGGCGGCGCCACCTTGTTGGCCGGCCGCCGCGCCAGGACTTGGGACCTACGGTGGTCCGGTGTAGCTTCAACCGGAAACCTCATCATGTTCTTGATGTTCTTGTTTGTTTTTTCCAGAATATCAATGTTTGTTTGAGAGAGTTGAGAGAATTTGAGAGAAATTAGAGAGAGAGAGGGCGAGTAGAGAGAGAAAGAAAATGGGAAAAATGAATGATCTGTGAAAGAAAAATGAGTTTATACTCCCTCCCGATCCAGTGCGCGCGCGTCTACGGGCTTAGCGTGTTCCCCCTCTCTTGATTGCCTCTGATCCACGATCAGATGGCTCTGCTTGGCTTGTGATCCAATGCGCGCGCGTCTATGGCGCTTACTGTGCTCCCCCGCTCTTACCAGCCTCTGATTCATCATCAGATGGCCTAGATTAACCCTTTAGGACCTATGCTTTTGATGTATGCACTCCCCATCTTGCTATTTGCACCATCTCTTTTTAATTTAGTTTTTTTTACTATTATGAAGAATAAAAAAAATATTTGTTTATTTGGTGTGACTTTATTTTTATTATTTATTTAGAATGCAAAAAAATATAAAAAAAACAACAAAAATATTAAAAAAATTAATTATGCTATGTTTGAATGTTTTTTTATTATTTGTGATGATCGATGACATGATTATATCTTTGTTTAATCTTTCTTTTTTTTACAAAAAAACTCATGACATGTTTATTTTTATTTTATTTTTAAAATAAAAAAAAATACTATATTAATTATATTACATGATACATGCATTGAAAAAAATCTTGCACTACATCACATTATGCATTTTGTTTAGTCACATAACCTTTTTTTACAAAATTTCTACATCACATTTTTATATCACATATTCACTACACATTTTATTACATGCATACATGCATTTGCAACATCACATTTTTACTACGTCCCAATCTTTTACATAACATTGACACAAATTTTTTTTTTTTTTTTTGCATCACACTACAATTTCACTTTACATTTTTCTACATGCATACATGCATTGCATTTAGGTTAGGACATTGCATCATTTTAAAAATGCATGTTAGAGACAATATTTTAATTTATAAAATCATTGAGCTCTAACGTTAGTATTAATAGTGAATGACCATTTTCGGTCTAAATTCATTCTCATAAATAATAAAATAAAAACTTTTCTTTTTGCTAAATAAAATGTCTTTGCTTGCATATGTTAATTAGGATTGTTTGTTGATGTGAGTGACTTTCGAAAATGCTATTATCATGTCTTTTGCTTCCGACACATTTCTTTCACACACTCTATTTTTAATTAGGATGTTATTTTGCGATGTTTTTTTTTTTTTTTCCTCCTATGTGCATATTCATCATCATATTTATTTTCCGCACTTGCATTTTTTATTTTATATGCATCGCCCTTTTATTTATTTATTGCTTATTGTTATTCATTCATTTGATTCGATATGGTTGTAAATATTAATTATACAATTGGGTTGTAATAGCGTAGGACTTTATTTATTGTTTTCTAGTTCACACATCACACACACAACGCCAAAAATTCATTTCCAAGGGAGAGGACTCGTAATTGATTTTAAATTGATTATGAGACTTTCTTGAAACGAAAAACCTTTTCAAAACAAACGTGCGATCTTTTTAAAAAAAAAAACAAACGCAAGTTCACCTTAATCTCAACGTAACTTCAATTATTTTAACATCATTTTAACACAACTTTTTTTATATATAACATCTTTTCTTAATTCTTTTTTGACAACGAAATCTTCTTTACAATCATCTTTTCTTTCAAACAACAATAACTTTTTCTTCTTTTTACATAACAACATTTGCACTTTCTTACTATTTCTTTTCTTTTAAACATTTCCTCTACAATACAACAAAAAACATTTTCCTCTCAAAAAATCTTTTTTTACAAACAAAAATAGTTAAACTTCTTTTCTTTTATTTACTTTATGAAATAAAATTTTCTTAACTTTTACCCACTTTCCTTTCTTTTCTTCTATACAACTTCTCCCTCCATTCTTAAAGCATGTATATAAAAAAGCACAAAAACATATAAGAGGTTACCATGGAGTACCATGGGCGCTTGGGGTGCTAATACCTTCCTCAAGTGCAACTAACCCCCGTACCTAGAATCTCTTTCTTCAAAAGGTTTTCAATTTTTCCCCTCCTTTGGAAATGAAAAATAAAACTGTAGTGGGGTATGTCACGAAAATCCCGAAACAGAAAAATGGCGACTTCACTGGGGAAACTCTCCTTAAGAGGGTTGAACCTAACTTATGTGTTTATATGTGTTTATTTATTTACATGCTTTATATATATTGTGGGGGGTTCTTGAGTTGAGACAAGCTTGACCCGAGCTTGAGTGCACCATGAGATAGATTGTGGTATAATCATAGTGGGATGGGCGAAAGTTAAGTTTTGCACATACTCGCATGTGATATAATCACGCCACAGTTGATGAGTCATGTTGTAATATTCTCTTCGACGCGAGTTAAGTTGCGTAGAAAGATTATTATGATTATGAGGATACTGTGGGACCTTTTTAGTCACCTTTAACCCATCGTTGCCTTTAGGATGTGGTGCGATGGCTAAGCCGAGAGTAAGTCTTGGATTGGTTGTTCCGCGATACCACGCTCAATCGAGACTTTCCCTTGGATATTTCATTTGGCCGTGAGTTCAGTTATGGACATTGGTATTCAAGAAGGAAAGTTGATGACGTTGGGAACGTTGTAGAACCCGTGTTACGAAAAGAAGATAAACCAATAGTTCATACCTTGTGGGTGGTTCTTACCTTTTGGCTCCAACATTGTGACATCTCAACCAACCATGTTTGCTTATGTTTGTGATTGTTGCATCCATACATCCATGCATTCATGAAAAAAAAAAACTTTTTCCATTAGTTTTCAAAGGACGTAGAGGAATTTCTTCATAAACTTCAAATCATCATGGACCTTGAAAAAAAAATGAAAAAAATTGTTTTGAATTTTTTTTTTTTCTTTTGATCATTTACAAACAAAAATGAGGTCATTTATGATTCATATCCTAAAGTCCTTTAAAAAAAATCAAAATCAAATCAAAAGTTTCTTTCTCATGCATCATTTTGCATTCATGATCTTCTCCAAAAGAGTCTAAGCTTTGTGTCTTCCTCTCAGTGGTCTAGCGCTCTTGTCCAAAGTCAACTTGCAAGTCAACACTCGTGTTAATCAAAGGAAAACAATGGAAGGAATTGAACAAGAGAATCTTCAGCTCAGTGAAGAAGTTGCTACACTCCAAACAACTGTGGACAAACTAAGAAGTATGATGGAAACTTTGTTGACCGCACAGAATCAGGCATCCCTGCCACCTTTTCCTTCTCAGGCTTTGACAAGTACTGTGTCAGAGACTTATAACTTCAATGAGAGTTTTCCTCTCAATGTCTCTGGTATCCAGATTCCTGCTTTGAATGTTCCCCAAGTTACTATGTCTGTCTTGCCACCAGTTTTGACTGTTCCAGTTCCTGTGGTTCATACTACACCACATGAGAATGAATCTGTTTACAACGCCAAACAAGTTGAGAATGTTGAGGCGTGTTCTGTGGATAATTACCAAGACCAGTTTGATGAGATACAACGTGAGATCCGTGCTCTCCGTGGAAAAGATTTGTTTGGGAAGAGTGCTCATGAGCTTTGTCTGGTGCCAAATGTCAAGTTTCCGCCGAAGTTCAAAGTGCCCGAGTTTGAAAAGTATAAGGGGAATTCTTGTCCTCAGATGCATCTTGTGATGTATACTAGGAAGATGTATGCTCTGACAAAAGATGATGAATTGCTTATTCAATGCTTCCAAGACAGTTTGACTGGTGCCGCTCTCAAGTGGTACACGAGCTTAGGAAGTTTGAAGATCAAGTCCTTTTATGATTTATGTCAAGCGTTTGTGCAGCAGTACAAGTACAATGCTGATTTGGCACCGGATAGAGATCAGCTTCGAGCCATGACTCAGAAAAACAAGGAATCTTTCAAGGAATATGCCCATAGATGGAGAGGGGTTGCAGCTCAGATTAGCCCACCTCTTGAGGAAAAGGAGATGGCTAAAATTTTCTTGAAAACTCTTGATGCATTCTACTATGACAAAATGGTTTCCAGTGCGCTTCGTGATTTTGCCGACATGGTAGACATAGGCGTGCGCATTGAGGAAGCTCTCCGAGAAGGACGTTTGACAAGAGAGACTGCTTCTTCCAGAAATGCAAGAGAACTTGGGTCTAGCTCTAACATGAAGAAAGAACAAGAGTTGAGTATGGTGGCTCATGGGAAGTCAAAGAAGAACAAACAACATGTTGCTGCAATAATTCCTGCTACTAATCCTGCTCCAAACAGAGCACCTCTGTTTGAACCGATCCCTATGTTGTATGCAGATTTGCTTCCTCTCTTGCTTGAGAAGAATTATGTTCAAACTAAAGCACCTCCTAAGGTACCTGCAAAATTGCCAAGGTGGTACAAGTCTGATCGATTCTGTGATTTCCACCAAGGGGCGCCTGGCCATGATATTGAACACTGTTTTCCTTTGAAAGCTGAAGTCCGGAATTTGATTGAGGATCACAAACTTTATTTCAGGGGTACAGATCCAGTTTTTGTGATGCATTAAGTGGTTTGTTGCAATCTGGTTTGATGTTGATGTTACATTTGCTGCAATTGTCCAGTTGAAGTCGGTGATACAAAGAAGCTCATCCTCTATGATCACTAGGCTTTTATTTCTTTCTTGTCAAGCATTTGTTTGCTTTTAACATTATGTCTTTTGTCAAGTACTTTTAATATAATAAACATGCATGTTTTTGAATTCATCCATTCGTATTCACTCTTTTCTCTTGCTTTATTACTTACAAACTTGGAGCGAGGATGATGAAAATAAATAACAGATTTTTGCTGATATATGCTTTCAATGGTAAAAAACCTAGTTGACGATGTAAGGCGTTGTTTCTCTTCCCAAACAGTGGAGATATAAGGAGATAATCCGTAATCAGCCCCTTTGAGCCTGAAGTCGGTGTTTCTTTCAACTTTTTCTGAACCCTTAATCATAACCTGGGGCAGGGTAGTATTTCAATTAATTTGATGATGCATCCTGATACAAGAGAATCAACTCATCGGGTCATACCAAATTAGAGGTTTAATCACAATGCTTTCCTCAGACAAAGGAAGCTGTCAAGAGATGAGACTCACAACAATTCATACGACAGTCACAATCTTCATCTTACAAAGGTTATACAAAAAAAAACAGAGTGATTACAAAAAAGGAGAGTACAAAAAAAACAGAGAGTTCAAAAAAAGAGCCCATAAAAAATAAAATAAAGAGGGGCACCGTGATGGACCACAAATTCAAAGTTCGAAAAGAGCTAGTCCATACAAATAAAGAGTGATTCAAAAATAGGAACAATTTCCAAACAAAAGTGATTGTCACTTCGAGAAATCTCATCAAAGTCTGTTCAAAAAGAATATCAATGAAACTTCAATCAAAGTGTCAATCTCAAATATCATTGTCAACAATTCTCTTGTCGACTGAGTGCATCTGTTGAATTAATTGAATTTAGGAATGAAGGACATCTAGAAGAACGGGTGGGACCAAATAAATTTTGAGCCTAACTATCCTTTTTTTGAAAACTGTGAGCCCAGCCACGTTATAACATACAAAAGACCTAATTGAAACTAGGGTCACTGTGAAAGCATATTCGACAAATTTATTGTTAAGCTGACTCATCCTGTTTGTTGAGTAATCACAAATTATCTTTGTACATGCCATACGTGCTTCCATCACAAAAATATTCAATTTCAAAAACATATGCATTTTATCAAAAATACTTTTCAAAAGAAATAATTTTACTTGCAAAATAATACTTGACATCAAAGAAATTTGAGCTATAGTCTGATCAGGGGCAAAGCTAACTTGAGACGCTCCTAGCCAGGGGCATGTTATCTGTGGATTCTACCAATCAGGGGGCAAACAAGCTGAATATTCTTCTTATCAAGGTTGAAAATGGTGCAGAATTTGGTTACTCTACAAACATCAGTTAATCAGGGGCATACCCTTCAAGAATTCAAAGACTTGCGGCATACTGTGTCAAGATCATATATTCCTGAAAAGGTACACTGAATGTAAAAGGTCAACCAGTCACGCTCTTCGAGCGATTCTTTCAAAGATCTTTAGACTAAAGCAAAGAGTCTAAAGCAAGGGGCAAGTTGTTCCCATCTTCTCAAGATATTCATCAACAACAAACATGTTTTCTCTAAGAATATTTCAACAGTTGTTTCGAGGCAGTTTCTTTTACACCAGCGGAATCGTATGTCTTGTATCAGTTTAAAGATTGAGTTTTCCCCAGAGAAGTTGTTCCTTCCCCAAGAAGAGTTCTCTTACTTATTTACAGTAACATTTACACTTTGTAGAGACATCCTGAACAGTGATGCGACGTTGGCTTGTGTTTCCGGTTTGGTCACTTTGTTTGTCCATTAAAAGATGTTTCACATACATACATATACACATACATTCATAACATACAAGCATTCATACATACTTTCATATATTCAAGCATAGCATTTACATGTGCCATGAACATTTACATCATTCATACCTTATTACATCATTTACTATATTTCTATCTCTTTTGTCTTGTCTGTGTCTACAAAATAGAGTCGGGATGGGCATGTTGTTCTTTCCAATTAGAGTGTCAGTTTAGGCAGATAAATGTACACCTCTTGTTTCAAAAATTCCCCACTAGACTCCTCTCTTGTGGAAGATGGTTGTTTCAGTTTTTCCTACAACAAAAGGAAAATTCCAGTTGAATTTATTCTTCAATTGGACACAGAGTCTTGTTTACAGTTTCCCTCCGGTTTGTTCTCGGATTGGACGTCAACCCAATTTTACAAGTGGCAGTCTCGTCGTTCGAGAAGCTTGTATTCATTTCACAAGTGGCAGTCTCGTCATCCGAGAAGCTTGTATGTCATCAGTCATGTTCACAAGTGGCAATCTCGTCATCTGAGAAGCTTGTGCACATTATTACAAGTGGCAATCTCGTCATTCGAGAAGCTTGTATTCATTTTACAAGTGGCAGTCTCGTCATCCGAGAAGCTTGTATGTCATCAGTCATGTTCACAAGTGGCAATCTCGTCATCTGAGAAGCTTGTGCATATTATTACAAGTGGCAATCTCGTCATTCGAGAAGCTTGTATCCATTTTACAAGTGGCAGTCTCGTCATCCGAGAAGCTTGTATGTCATCAGTCATGTCAACAAGTGGCAATCTCGTCATCCGAGAAGCTTGTACACATTACAAGTGGCAATCTCGTCATCTGAGAAGCTTGTACATCATCAGTTATATCCTCAACACAACAAGTGACAAGTTTTCCATACGAGAAGCTTGTGTTTTACAAATACATTTCACAGTTCCTCATGTGATTTTTATCCCCAGTGAATCCTATCAATATACATTACACAAAAGGTCATACAAATCTTCTCTCTCTACAAATGCATACACTTTTACACTTTAACCTACTTGTGTCTCCTTTGAAGCCCAGTAGAGTTATTTCCTTTAAATAGAAAATATTACCTTCCATTAAGCTATCATTTGTATGGTAGTCGGTAATATTTGATCATTGTCCTTTAAGCTGTCATTTTATGATAGTAGATAATGCATCCTCTTTGCACATTATCCTTTAAGCTATCTTTGTTCGATAGTAGATGATGTCACATCTTTTCACATTATCCTTTAAGCTGTCGGTGTTCGATAGTAGATAATGTTATGCATTTTCATATTGCCCTTTAAGCTGTCGGTCAGGCGATAGTCGGTAATATTTGATCATTGTCCTTTAAGCTGTCATTTTCATGGTAGTAGATAATGTATCATCTTTTCATTATCCTTTAAGCTATCTTTGTTCGATAGTAGATAATGTCATCTATTCTCATGTTGCCCTTTAAGCTATCATTTATATGGTAGTCGGCAATATTTGCACATTGTCCTTTAAGCTATCATTGTTCGATAGTAGATAATGTCATACATTTTCTATTGCCCTTTAAGCTGTCGGTCAGGCGATAGTCGGTAATATTTGATCATTGTCCTTTAAGCTGTCATTTTCATGGTAGTAGATAATGTATCATCTTTTCATTATCCTTTAAGTTATCTTTGTTCGATAGTAGATAATGTCATCTATTCTCATGTTGCCCTTTAAGCTATCATTTATATGGTAGTCGGCAATATTTGCACATTGTCCTTTAAGCTATCATTGTTCGATAGTAGATAATGTCATACATTTTCATATTGCCCTTTAAGCTGTCGGTCAGGCGATAGTCGGTAATATTTGATCATTGTCCTTTAAGCTGTCATTTTCATGGTAGTAGATAATGTATCATCTTTTCATTATCCTTTAAGCTATCTTTGTTCGATAGTAGATAATGTCATCTATTCTCATGTTGCCCTTTAAGCTATCATTTATATGGTAGTCGGCAATATTTGCACATTGTCCTTTAAGCTATCATTGTTCGATAGTAGATAATGTCATACATTTTCATATTGCCCTTTAAGCTGTCGGTCAGGCGATAGTCGGTAATATTTGATCATTGTCCTTTAAGCTGTCATTTTCATGGTAGTAGATAATGTATCATCTTTTCATTATCCTTTAAGCTATCTTTGTTCGATAGTAGATAATGTCATCTATTCTCATGTTGCCCTTTAAGCTATCATTTGTATGGTAGTCGGTAATATCTGATCATTGTCTTCTTTATGCTATCCGTCTATTTGCAAGGCGGTGGACAATGTTCATTTTTTTTTTTATATAGAAATTGTTCTTTATCTGCAAGCTGTCTCTTTGTAAGACAATGGGCAATGTTCTTGTTCTTTATTGAGGTCGTCTTTTATCTGCAAGCTGTCTCTCTGTAAGGCGGCGGACGATGCTCTTGTTCTCAGTAAACGTTGTCTTTTATCTGCAAGCCGTCACTTTGCAAGGCGGTGGACAATGTCCCTGTTTTTCTTGTAGAAATTGTCTTTTATCTGCAATCCGTCTTTGTCAGGCGGTGGACAATTCTCGTATTCTCAGTAGACGTTGTCTTTCTGCAATCCGTCTCCTTGTCAAACGATGGACAATGTTCTTCTCACAATACTTTCATCTATATGATAATGGGTAATATTTTCCCCAGTGTTTTACTCTGCTCCCCAGTGGAATTCATTCTTCCAATAGACTTGGGGCACATCTTGTTATTTTCCCAGTCGGGCCATGCTATGTTCTTCCCCTGTGGAGTCCTAACTATGTTTTCTTCGTTTGTCTATCTTTTACAACATTCATATAAAAATTCAAAAAAAAAACTGATCATCTGCATTTCATGCATTCGTATTTGCATCATAAGCACTGTCAGAGGATTTTAGGTCCAAAAATGGTGCACGTTTTATATTTAAGTCTCTTCAATCCCGTCTAGACAAAGATTTCAATCTTCATCTATCCGGGTGAAGAAACTTAAATAGGGGCAGCTGTTGTACCCCAATTTTGGACCTCAAATCTATTTTCTTTTTTTCATTCATGTTAAAATACCAAAATATGTTAAGAATATTTATATATCATTGCATTCATTTTCGCCGTAATATTTGCGTTTATTTTGTCCTTTAAGAGGTTGTCCGTCACATTTTTTATCGCACTTTTATTTCCACCTATTTATTATCATTATTATTTTATTACTATTATTATCATCAAAATCCTTTTCTTCAAAAAAGAGGTAATTTTGTTTCTACCTTCTCTTTTTCCTTTTTCTTTTCTTTTCGGTCATATATACATACATATAACTTAATATTATTAATATTATTATTATTACTAATTATGTTTTATTATTATTATTATTATAAAAAAAAAAAAAACAACAAAGTACAGAGCAGAAAAACTCAAAGGATTGCAAAACAAAAACACCAAAAATTTGAGAAGAGGGATCCTATGCAAAAAACCAGCAAGACAGTGACATTTCTTTGTCTCCTTCCCAATTTCATTACTTTTTTCAAAACCAATTTCTGAGCAACAAAAGCAAATCTGTTTCTTTTCTACTTCAATCACTAGAACCCTAAAACTCATCTATTTAACAAACAAAAAAATCAGAACATGGAGGAGGGGGAGAACGGCGGAGAAAACAAACACAAATCACAAAAACCTACAAAAATAAAAAGCGAGCCTCTTCTTTCTTTTTAAATCACCGAACCAAAAAAATTCAAAAGAAAATTACAACTACAACATCACAGTACACAGAAACAACACAAAAAACACAAACCAAAAAAACAAAACACTGAAATCAAACAGAACAGAAAACGAAACCAAACCAAAACAGAACAAACACAAAATCAAAACAAGAAAAACGAAAAAGGGTTAGAAGAGGAAACATAAAGAAGAACGGAAGCAAGACGGGAGAGGACCGGCCGTGCGCGAGCTTTCCGATCCGGCCACCCCAAATGTTTTCGCCGGAGCTTGTTCCTCATCGTATGTTTTCTTTCGTTCGACTCACATAGTTGCATCTTCTTTCTTTCTGTTCGTGGTTTAGTTAGGTTTTTTTGTTTAGGTTTAGTTTCGGATTCCCTCCGATCCGGACGATTGGTTAGATTTTAGGAAATTTAGGTTTCGGAATCGTGTTTAGAAGGTGTTTTTAGGGGGGGTTAGTGTAGAAATATCTTTGATTTGAGTTGTTTCCGGCGGCGGCGCCGCCACCTTGTTGGTCGGCCGCCGCGCCGGAACTTGGGACCTACGGTGGTCCGATGTAGCTTCAACCGGAAACCTCATCATGTTCTTGATGTTCTTGTTTGTTTTTTCCAGAATATCAATGTTTGTTTGAGAGAGTTGAGAGAATTTGAGAGAAATTAGAGAGAGAGAGGGCGAGTAGAGAGAGAAAGAAAATGGGAAAAATGAATGATCTGTGAAAGAAAAATGAGTTTATACTCCCTCCCGATCCAGTGCGCGCGCGTCTACGGGCTTAGCGTGTTCCCCCTCTCTTGATTGCCTCTGATCCACGATCAGATGGCTCTGCTTGGCTTGTGATCCAATGCGCGCGCGTCTATGGCGCTTACTGTGCTCCCCCGCTCTTACCAGCCTCTGATTCATCATCAGATGGCCTAGATTAACCCTTTAGGACCTATGTTTTTGATGTATGCACTCCCCATCTTGCTATTTGCACCATCTCTTTTTAATTTAGTTTTTTTTACTATTATGAAGAATAAAAAAAATATTTGTTTATTTGGTGTGACTTTATTTTTATTATTTATTTAGAATGCAAAAAAATATAAAAAAAACAACAAAAATATTAAAAAAATTAATTATGCTATGTTTGAATGTTTTTTTATTATTTGTGATGATCGATGACATGATTATATCTTTGTTTAATCTTTCTTTTTTTTACAAAAAAACTCATGACATGTTTATTTTTATTTTATTTTTAAAATAAAAAAAAATACTATATTAATTATATTACATGATACATGTATTGAAAAAAATCTTGCACTACATCACATTATGCATTTTGTTTAGTCACATAACCTTTTTTTACAAAATTTCTACATCACATTTTTATATCACATATTCACTACACATTTTATTACATGCATACATGCATTTGCAACATCACATTTTTACTACATCCCAATCTTTTACATAACATTGACACAAATTTTTTTTTTTTTTTTGCATCACACTACAATTTCACTTTACATTTTTCTACATGCATACATGCATTGCATTTAGGTTAGGACATTGCATCATTTTAAAAATGCATGTTAGAGACAATATTTTAATTTATAAAATCATTGAGCTCTAACGTTAGTATTAATAGTGAATGACCATTTTCGGTCTAAATTCATTCTCATAAATAATAAAATAAAAACTTTTCTTTTTGCTAAATAAAATGTCTTTGCTTGCATATGTTAATTAGGATTGTTTGTTGATGTGAGTGACTTTCGAAAATGCTATTATCATGTCTTTTGCTTCCGACACATTTCTTTCACACACTCTATTTTTAATTAGGATGTTATTTTGCGATGTTTTTTTTTTTTTTTTCCTCCTATGTGCATATTCATCATCATATTTATTTTCCGCACTTGCTTTTTTTATTTTATATGCATCGCCCTTTTATTTATTTATTGCTTATTGTTATTCATTCATTTGATTCGATATGGTTGTAAATATTAATTATACAATTGGGTTGTAATAGCGTAGGACTTTATTTATTGTTTTCTAGTTCACACATCACACACACAACGCCAAAAATTCATTTCAAAGGGAGAGGACTCGTAATTGATTTTAAATTGATTATGAGACTTTCTTGAAACGAAAAACCTTTTCAAAACAAACGTGCGATCTTTTTAAAAAAAAAACAAACGCAAGTTCACCTTAATCTCAACGTAACTTCAATTATTTTAACATCATTTTAACACAACTTTTTTTATATATAACATCTTTTCTTAATTCTTTTTTGACAACGAAATCTTCTTTACAATCATCTTTTCTTTCAAACAACAATAACTTTTTCTTCTTTTTACATAACAACATTTGCACTTTCTTACTATTTCTTTTCTTTTAAACATTTCCTCTACAATACAACAAAAAACATTTTCCTCTCAAAAAATCTTTTTTTACAAACAAAAATAGTTAAACTTCTTTTCTTTTATTTACTTTATGAAATAAAATTTTCTTAACTTTTACCCACTTTCCTTTCTTTTCTTCTATACAACTTCTCCCTCCATTCTTAAAGCATGTATATAAAAAAGCACAAAAACATATAAGAGGTTACCATGGAGTACCATGGGCGCTTGGGGTGCTAATACCTTCCTCAAGTGCAACTAACCCCCGTACCTAGAATCTCTTTCTTCAAAAGGTTTTCAATTTTTCCCCTCCTTTGGAAATGAAAAATAAAACTGTAGTGGGGTATGTCACGAAAATCCCGCAAGAGTGATTACAAGTGGTTGAGAGTGGAATATACATCTAATCATATTGAAGAAGTTTGTTGTAGAAAATTCAAACATAACTTATCATTACTGAATTAAAATGTTGAAGAAGTTTTGTACGTATAGGAACACTATTACACTACTATATAGCTAACAATCTGATATTTTAAAAATAAGAACAACTTACAAAATAATCACTACTCAATCAAGAAACAGAAACATCGATCAACCTTGTGTATAATAATAAGGTGGTAAATTATGACACGTAGTATCCCCCTCTTCATGTCACGAAATCCATTTGGTTACAAGAAAACTACTCATAACAACTATTGAAAACAACTATTGAAAGATATTTTCTGTCTCTAATTTTTTTAATCACATTATAATGATTAAATATATAATTTTCCTTTATTTTTAAAATAATAAATTTTTAGTATTTCAAATATGAAAAATATAGGTTGGTGTTGGTCCTAACTATATTTACAAGGCGGCAGAGCTGGCCCTGATAGGTGTGCAAGGTGAGCGACGGTACAATGCAAGGCCTTCAAATTTCGGTAAAATTTTAGCCTCAAAATGATAAAGTCTTGTAATAATAGTTATATACGAGTATTTGTTAATATTTATGAAATATTATACGTGCATTAATAGATCAGTGATTTTTTACGATATCTTTTAGTGCAAGGTCTTAGGTTCAAATCTTAACTTTTACATTTTTTTTCTGCATAGTTTTAATTCTTTTAATTTAAAACTGAGAAAAGTTTTAGACTCGGCCTATAATCATTTAAATCTTTCCAATGAATTTAATCTTTATAATGATATATTATCTTGTAAGAAAAAATACTTTTTTATAAGAGTCCATTTTTAAAATTCGAACAAAGCCTCAAAATTGTCAGGACCGGCTCTGCAATGCGCAAGTCCGATCATGATAAAAAAAATTGAAGCCTTAATCGTAGGCTTATTTTAGGTTTGAATATGACCTTTTGAAATTTTGAAACGAATTCATTGGTTCTCTTGGCCTTATTAGGTCTTTTTAGATTGATATTTTAGCATTATATGTAGTGTCTTTGAGGCACTTTGGATATCACTCAAAATAATACCAAACTCATACTCATCACCCAAAAAAACAACATACTCTAACATACATCACATGGTAATGGAGTGGAACGAGGGAAAGAGAAATTTTGAATAAGAATGAGCAAATAAAGTTTATAGAAGAGTACATAAAGAGCTGTTTTCAATCTTCTTTAAGTAAATCAATTATCAAACATTGCTTCTAATTAAGCATCTTCTGAATTTTTCTGGAGACCCCCTTAGCTAGTCAATCAGTCTTCTGCATCCAAAACTGCCATGCACCTGTACCAAAAATAACACCTCCATTTCATTTAAGGATAAAAACTCTTCTGAAACATAGACATATATAACTCTGATTATTAATGCAATTACTAAAGAAAATTCAAGTACAACGGCCAACAATAACTATCAAAACTAAAGATAGAGGACCACTAATTTTTACAACATGGTCAGAATTATTTTGCAGTATGACAGAACAATGTGGAGATTGCCAATGCTTACAATTTGTCCTCTAACAAATGAATATCTATTTTGAGTATTCTCATTTTTATCGTTTCAAAAACAAAACAAAAGTACAAAATAAATCAGCTTGAAATTTCCAAATACTGACTGATGGATATGAATGAGATCCCCTCATTGGTGCAATTTCTAGATATGTAAGCATGCATTGGAAATAACTAGAGAGATTTTAGTACCTCACTTAGTTTTGGTATCTGCCCTGGCCATTCTCTTTGGGTTTTGGCTGGTCGGAAAACTAGCCAGAGAAGCACCTCTCTTCTTTGGTAACTTACCTTTGTCGAGTGAATCAAGTTTTTGCCTGCAGTAAATTCGCGCGAGATCTACTTGGGCATTTTCTAAATCCCCTGGCTAAAGACATGACATAAATGAATATTTAGAGGAGCTAACTACTATCAAGAATCAAAATATTGGATTACAAGAATCACAAACCTTCATGTTTTTTAATAATTTGTCAATATTCATCTGCACACCACGGACAATGTTAAACGAACTAAATGAGCAAGCAATTTTGGCTTTACGTACTATTTCTTCCGCCCAACTAAAGTTTAAAAGTGCAAGTGAATAACAATGTTCGCCACCCTCCCTCGCCTTTGGTGGAAGATGTCGCACCAAAAACTCTAACAATTTATCGGGAATTGTGCTTGTGTCTACAAACAAAAAAAAGCATTGCTGCTTAAATACAACAATTCATAAAAATAAAACAAATAGACAGTGTGATTACGAGGCTATAGCTAGCATCAGTTACAATTTCATAAGAATTTTGAGACTTTAATCATAAAAGAAAAAGACATGATAATGGAGTATAACAAATTGATGGTTGCAGTGAACATATTACATTTCTGCGAACATTTTTGTGATGAAGAAGATGTATGTATGGACCGAATAGTATAATCGTAAAAGGCATTAGGCAAAACTCTCATCCTTAATATTCATAATATATAAGTGCGTAAGAAAAACCAAAAAGAGTCTGTCCGCTATATAGTCAAAAGAATACATAAAGATGTTATAAGAAAAAACCTGGACATAAAGCATATAATGTCCACCAGTTTTAAGAAAAAGTTTAGCATTCGAACATATTGCGTGGACCTGACAAATGAAGACAACAACATATGTGAAAAGGAATCAAACTTTATTGGATATCAAATGCACTATATTAATTTCAATCAAAATAAAAAGTCTGAAGATATATTTATAAAACATCATCGACTACTTTTTAAGGCTAATCATTGACTTGTTTATTATACCGGTAGAGGGGGTTGCTAATATTGACTATGTGAATAAAAGTTAGTAACTATAACCTATAGAAAAAGTGGGGGGCGCGCGTGAGTAATAATGGGGGGGGGGGGGGGTTGTCATAGTTGCTAACTTTGACCTACATGGGTCAATATTAACAATTCCCATGTGTGTGTATATATATGTATGTATGTATATATATATAACTCTAACTTTAAATTAAAAATTATATAAATATTCATTTACAATATTCAATATTTTATTGAGTTGCACTATTTGAATTTGATTGTTTGTGATGGTTGGAGCTGGAAAGAGGGAGCAAGTATAAGGAGTATTTTTGGAAATGACAAGGACCCTACCCTAGTGTAATAACTTACTAGGAGCCGGCCCCTCTAATACTAGTTAGCTGTTTAGTTCAATAAATAATAGAAGTGAAACAATGGTGCTATTCTTCTCTCATTTAAGGAAAAGATGACCAAGACAAAACTTTGTAATATACACAAGAATAATTAAAAAAGAGGGGGAAAGTTACCTCTAATTGATTATCAGCATCAGGAGCAGCAAGCAAACAGTACATCCACAATATTAATAAGCATGCTGTATTTAAATGGACTAAAATAACAAAAATCATAACCAATTGGTACAATATTGAACCGCTTGTCTGCCATGTCTAGAATAGAGTTGCAATTGGATTTGGATCCCTCTACTACATACACCATGCCTTGCTGTAGCATACAAAACATAGAATAATAATTGTAGAGGCACATAATAATAATAATAATAATAATAATAATAATAATAATAATAATAAATTCCCAAAAATCAAATATAGAAATAATAAAGAAAGAAGACTGACAGGGCCAACAATATCAGAGATATGTGATATTGTGATTCCAAACTGTGCATCGTCTCGTGGTAAGAGTACGAGTACACGCGAACCAGGTTTCTGCAAAACATATGGATAAATCACAAAAGTGAGTGGATAGTTAGCTACCAGCAACATGCATGCATGCATAATTTGGAACGAACGAAAACTTACAATCCATATATTTTGTGCACCAGAAAGAATAGCAGCAGCCAATCTGGATTTAAATGGATCTCATTCTCTGTACTCCACTGTACCCCCAACCTCATCATCCTGAACAGAGAAAACAACGTCTTGGTCGAAAGATTTAACACCAGGTACGAGATTTCTAGTATAAAGGAAGAGAGATTCATGATCATGGTGATCATGATTGTCAGCTGCAACATAAACGCCTGGAAATAGTGGATGTGGGAGTATGATAGAAGGCTGACGCTTAGAAGGTTTTTGGAGAACGTTAAAAGAGGAAGAAGTATGTGGAGGAGAAGGAGGAGGAACAAAATCAGGGTGAGTTTTCCCCAAATATGTGTTCATATCGACGATGTAGTTGTTCGACTGACCACGAGGAAGTAGGTAGAGGAGGAGGAACAAAAGCAGGGCGAGGTATTCTAAATATGAGTTGTTGTAATCGAGGATGTAGTCGAAGTGGACGAACAAAATGTTGTAATTTTGGAGTTATATTTTAAAAGTTAAATTGCTTTTAAATAATATTTCTTTTATTTAAATGATATAGTTTATTTTATGGTGACAACTAGTGTACTCCCTCAAGATTTAGGGGTATTTACCCCCAATTACTACAAAAAAATTTAAGTGATATAATTTTTTATAAAATAAACCATTAATTTTGATGCGTATCAATAACATATCAAATGATTTTGGATTTGTCTGAAATTTTACACAAATGATCTATATGATATAAACTTTCAATCCAACGGTGTATTTTATAAAAATATATATCGGTTAAAATATTATTGAGATTATTGAGTGGTTGAGGGGGTAAATACCCCTAAATCTTGAAGGGATAGAGAAGAAAAAACCTTATTTTATTTGACACATTTTAATTAAACTCTTTTAGTTGTCCCGATTAATAGGAATTGTTGGTTGGCCACTCCCTTTAATATCTCTTGGGTGGTAGTCTTATCTCATATTATATATCATAGTTAACGGTACAATAACAATAACAATGAATTCCTATTAATTGGCTATTTTCTAGGCACGACTAGAAAAAGTTTTCAGCAAACAATTATATAAGTATTATTTTAGCAGTAACGTGAAATAGAGATAGAAAAAAGAGTAGAGAAAACACAGAACACAAAAATACAGTTTTCTTCATTGCCTGAGTTCGACCAAGATGATATTCTCGTGTATTGAGACCTCGGCACGTTTATTGTCGAGAAGAACCGGTTGTATTCTGGGGGAGTTGCGCAAATCTTGCAGATAATTCCTTAGTTCAGTGATTACACGCCTCCGGTTATTTCTATTTATTTGTTTTCAGTCATCTGCAACAACACAAAACCAAAGTTGTTGTTCGATTTTCGGTAGTTGTCATATTTTCGACGAAAGAGTTGGTCCATTATCAGATGATGACACGATTGATTATTGTTCACTTGTTGCTGCAAAAATATTGTGTTTAAATAAAATTCATCGGGTGCATCCTCTAAGTGACTAATAACGTTTTAAAAGATGAAGGTGAGGTGTATTTAATATACTAGCTAATATGTTTTGATATGATCCTGACCAAAAAACAAAAAATATGGGTTGATATCATATATGACATACTCCCTCAGTTTTTTTTTTTTTAACGGCAAATATTTTATTAGAAAATCAAATTTCTACACAAGACGAGCAAAAATCGATAAAAAAAAAGTTATAAATCAAATGCGCCGTATATGCGGAACACCAATGAAAATATCAAATTTTAAACTACTTAAGGAGATCTACATCTAATCACATACTTAGAGAGACACTCTTCAGTTTCTAAACCATCAGAGATACCTCAATCCGACTCTGAGAAATGCCACAACACTAATTCCCGAAATCGAATCAAAAGACACTAAGGGCCCGTTTGGTGTGCCGGATAAATAGCGACAAGATATGATAAGAAGCTTAATAATAATACGATATGACAGTGACAAGATTAGCACATATCTTGTCATGTGTTTGGTGCACACATGATAAGAAAAATAAAAAAAGAGTAATTGGATAACCCTGCCGAAAATAAGGAATAAAATAACAAAGAATAATTGGATAGACTTAATGGTAAGTTAAATTTATCCTTTTCTATTGGTGCACCAAACAACAGATTAAATCAAGATTGGAAAACTTTAACATATCTTGTTTCCCTAACCTGTGCACCAAACAGGCCCTAAAGGAGTCGCATTGACAAACACATATTAAAAAGTGGATTTTATTTATTTATTTTGACTAAAAAGATTGGATTTTGTTTATTATTAAATTGATTGACAATTTATACCAAATTTTTTTTTTTGATTAATAAACATATTAATTTTGTATATTTATCCTTAATAATGAGGGGAAAAATAATTCTTGAAAAGAATATGCTATTCAAAAAAATTTGTAAAATAAATAAAGATAATTTTACAAAAAAGATAAATAATATTACTGAGAATTGGAAATGAGTCTTATAAAAATGGACAAATATAGAGATGGAGTACAACACACTCTATTAGCATTTGCTTGTTTTCCAAATCGTACAACGCTTTTTTTTATTTTACTGTGGTTATTTCGTATTTTTTAAAAAATGATTTTAGTAAAAAAAAAAATTCAAAATTCAATACTACCTCCATTATTTTTTATTTGTCGTTTTAGAAAAGAAAAAAAAAACAAATTTGGAATGTGTATTTTTCTCACCTTATTTTCCTATAATACTTTTTTTTTAATATATACTATCAATAAATTTTAATCCACCAATAAATATTTTTTTATTTTTCCACAAATAAAAAGGAGAGGAGGGAGTAACTTTTTTCAAAATCTATTTTTTTGAATATCACATACCATGTGCAAAGGAAGTCAATGAAAGGAAAATAAATTTTTATGATTGTAAACAAACGAAAAATAAGTGTAAATTTTCTATTAAACCGCGCGTTTGGTTTAGTTGGCGGTTTTCATTTTTAAAAATCAAATTAAACCGAATCAAATTGCAATACTTAACTTAACATTATCAACTAGTAGCAATCAACCTATTACATTGTCCAACTAAGCAAGCTCAATGTAAATTGAGTCTATAAAATAGAAAATTGTCAAAACATATCATTTCACGCGATCCAAAATAATAATTTTGATATTAAAAATAAGATATAAAAACTTTTTTAGGATATATTATATCATGTAAACAGTAAAAATAATATTTCTCATGTTAATTATGTAACAAGTTGGTATTATTATCATACTTTTTATATCGCGATAAACCGCACAAATCGATCCAATCCAAATCGAACCACATACATTTTTATCTCGCAGTTAGGATGACTTTCATGCTCAAAATTGAATCAAACCGCACCGTTAGCGCCCCTACAGCTTGCTACTCGATCAATCAAGAAACAGGTTCATCGCAAACTCACAATGTATAACAAGGTTGTAAATTCTGACACGTAGTATCCTCCTCATAGGCAGAGCCAACGCCCAGCTAACCCGGCCTGGTTGGTCCAAAAAAATTGGTATTTTAGAGTTTTTTTTTTTTTTGGTACATCGGAAAGAAGTATTTTAGAGTTAGTTTAAGATAAAATTATAATTTTTAGCAATTAATTTAGGAAAATGATAAACATTGTCCTTAAGACAATGATTAAGGAAATAGAAATGGTAAATAAACTCTTGAAACTTGTGCATTCTACTTTTCTAAATTAATAATACACTATTTTCAATATAAACATACTTATTTTGATAATCTTAACTAGTGCCTTGAAGGCACTAGTTTTTTTTGAAGCAGCCAAAGAAAAAATTATATTAACACTATAAACTAGCACACATCTATTTCAAAAAGCCATACAACAAAAATTCGAGTCAAGAAACACCAAGCCACTCAACAAAACAAAACAAAACATACAAAAGAAAAAACCAAATCAGCCCCCCCGGCTTCATAGGTAGGCCAAGGGGTTCGAGTACCAGAAATGAAAGTCCACAAGAAAATTTTTTCGATTAGTCTTAAGCTACCACCAGACTTGCAATTTTATCTGATCCAAAGTCTGATTAACATTAACAGTCTGATGCCGGAAAACATAGTCATTGCGAGATTTCCAGAGTAACCAAATAGTGGCTAACCATACGATCTTCAAGATATGTCGTACTCTCACCGGATAGGGCACTAGTTAACAAGACTCATTAATTTAAGGCAAAATTAATATTTATTTTTTTTAAATTAAGATTTTTCATTGTAAAACGTTATTTTTTTAATATTTTAATGATTAATTTAGGATAAAACTGAGATTTTTAAGAATTGATATAGGACAAACCTGATTTTTCTTTTTCAAAACTTTCTTTGAACTTCAAAATCCTGTCATGACTTATTCCAACTCCACTCCTTTTTATCCTTATCTCATAAACGTCTCTGTTACTAGTGTTGCATCCCCATCTCCATCACCTCTCTTACACAACTCATCAGTCATCGATCACCAGCAGGTTATTTTGATCAATATGGTTCTCAGCAACAATCGCATCTTCATATCCTTATCGACCTTATGTTCCTGTTTCTAACAGTGTTCTGGCTTTGAGGCTGGTGCATAATATCAACAACAAACTCAGCACTCTTATTCACAACCTCTTGCAGAAATTCCAAATGCAGAGATTAATGAAAAGTTTTGTATGAATGAGTTTAAGGAAGTATTCTATTACCCCATCTCATTCCATCGATCCAAACATACTCTAACAAATGTAACCAAAAAGACAACATACTCTAACATACATCACAGGGAAAGAAATTTTGTATATCACCTTAAACATTAAGGAAGCAAATATCTTTGCATCATCCCAACAACCAATTCATTCCATTGGCCCAATAAATTGAAAGTTCATAACAAATATATGTATGTTTGTAAGTTTCAATGCTTCTAAAATAATGCAAGTCTAATTCCACCATCAAATTTTGAATAACAAGGAACAAATAAAGATTATAGCAGAGTACATAAAGAGCTGTTTTCAATCTTCTTTAAATAAATCAAACACTGCTTCTAATTAAGCATCTTCTGAGTTCTGGACACCCCTTAGCTAGTCAATCGGTCTTTTCCTGTTGTAAATCAAGCCCTTGCAGAAAATGTTCTGCATCCAAAGCTGCCATGCACCCTGCACCAAAAATAATACCTCCATGTCATTTAAGGATAAAAACTCTTCTGAAACATAGACCTAATTCTGATTACTAATGCAATTACTGAAGAAATTTCAAGTACAATGACTGGCAATAACTATCATAACTATCAAAACGACAAAACCAAAGACAGAGCAACACTAATTTTGACATGGTCAGAATTATCCGTAGGTCAAATACGCATGGCAGAACAATGTGGCGATTCCTAATGCTTACAATTTGTCCTCTAATTATGAATATCTCTATTCTGAGTGTTCTCATTTTTTTTCGTTTCAAAAACAAAAGTACAGAAAATATCAACTTGAAATTTCCAAATACACAGTTAAACAAGGGTTTGGTGTTTTCTACATACATTATCAACCTTATAAATGAGCCTAATAGAAGAAGTTTCCATCACAGGTAACCAAAGAGACGAAGAACTTTGTTAACGCCAAATCACAGACAGCTCACATCAAGGCATTTAAATTTTTTTCACAATTCACAGTAATATTTATTAGTGCAATAACAACAAAGACAAAAATGGGTAAGCATTAAGAACCAAACTTTGAGGTCTTAAAAAGCATGAAGAAAGTGGTATGACAGACACATGACGACCAGGATGTTCAAGGTCAACACGGTTCCCAACAAATTTAAATTGAAGTTGTTTACATGTCTCAGAAGAAACTTTGGGCTCAGCTACATGAATTGATCTAACTATGCATTGACAAGGCATTAAATTTAAAATTATCCTAGCATGCATGTTTAAAACTTCTAATATTATAGCATTTAAACATAAAATTTAATGTTGTGTGCATAGTGAATATTCAACATTCTATCTTAACAATAAACAACTAACAACAGCATAGGCAAATAGCTTAAATATTGTGTGAGCAACCTATAAATAAAACTAAGATGGGTTACACACTACAATAACAATTTAAATATATGTTTGCAACTAATAACTAATGAAACAAAGATGGATTTACAGACCAGACACAAGCATTAAATTCAAAACCATATTTACATATCCCAAATTCACAAGATAGGTTTATAACTCACAGAGTAACACAAGTTCAAAACAAGGAAAAATAGGCAAATCAAAAGGTTCAATATACTGAAGACTGAAAGATGGGAATGAGATCCCCTCATTGGTGCTAAGATTTGGCTAGAAAGAGCTAGGTTTCACCTCATCAAAATAAAATTCATTAAGCTTTTCAGCCTGTTGAGTTGATTGCAAACATGGGTTTGCACATGTATTCTGGTTGGAGACATCAAATATGTAGGGACATGAAGAATCATGAGAACTAGAAGGATTGGGGACATGTATCCCCTCATTGTGTTGAGGTCTACACAAGGAGAAGGATGAAGGTTTGACTGAAAAGAATTTTAGACCAGATATTCTCTTGGAGTCAAATCGATGGAGATTTACTATGTGTGAATGAGGAGGGTTTTCACAGGTGTTATCAGAAGAAAGCGGGAGAAAGGAAAAGGATTTGTCACATTGGATTTAAGGATAGAAAATGGTCTCTCAGAATCTGTAGATTAATCTCTGACATTGTTCTTCCTTTTGTTTATATCCTAATATTTTCTCACTGTTTCTCGGAGTTTATTCTCTGCTTGTATGGACTTAAACTCTTCTTTTCCACAAATGAAGTTCAGTGTTCCTTTTCACACACAATTTCTGTTGTTCTAAGTTTTGAATCCTATCAGGAATCGGGTTATAATGCAGTTAGTCAACCTAATCATGTGTCCAACAACTATGAGTCTAACTAAATAATGATGCATAAGTTACTCAAAAAATGGGACATGTCCCATATCTAACCATGGTTTGAAGTCTTGATTAATCAACCAGGTTTGCAGCCAAATATACAAGAAATACTTCCTTTGAGCTTCAAATGTTAGAAATCAATACCTGATTTAATTTAAGGACTAAGTAACTCCCCAACCAGAAACAGAAAAAACAAACTGGGGAATAGACAAATAGACTCTATGAACTCTGAAAGAACATATGCTAGATTATAAGAATGAGGTAAAGATTAGTGCACTAAAACTATATCTTACACCTACAGTATTTTCAGCCATTGGATCTCTTTCTCATTTAATAAACGTCTGCAACCTTGAATGATATTCAACTAAAGGGATTTGAATGAAGGTTTAAACTTTTGTGAATGCAATGCTTTATTATCAGTTTACCATATCTCCCGGGCAAAGAAAAATGATGTAAATATATCAACATTAGTCATCTTCCACCAGACCATCTCTAGATGAAAATAGAATATAAAAATGGAGAAAACAGATCATTCAGACCCCATTACATTTCAAAACCAGTCATATACATCAATAAACACTCCACCTTAGATGAACCCAAGATTATGAAAAACATGTTCATCACATCACAGTCAATACAACGAATACACGAGTTAATCAATCTTTAAGATACCATCTACAAGCTTGGTTTAACACTGAGTGGAATAACAGGCAATCACAAATTTTCTTAAACGATAATCAACAATAAGCATTGCACAATGCACACAAACAAAATCACAAAATTGAGAAAATATGTTTATTTTATAAACAAGCAATCAAACACACAAATAAGCACTCATCTAAAACGAATAATCATCTACTATAACGTAAGAGCAAATAACAATAAAATGCCATAGAATTAGAATTACCGGTGCCAGCAGCAGTAATAGCTTGTCTATACTTCTTATCCTGAACATCCCCAGCAGCAAAAACTCCCTCAACACTAGTCTTTGTTGTCCCAGGCTTCGTCACAACGTAACCATCCGAATCAAGTTCAAGTTGACCACCCAAAAACTTAGTTGCAGGCTCATGACCAATTGCAAAAAACAATCCAGAAACCTTCAAATCAGAAACCTCTTCTGTCACAACATTCTTCACTTTCAAACCCCCAAGCTTTCTATTCTCTTCATCTCCATAAGCCTCAACCACCGACGAATTCCATATCACCTTAATCTTACTATTACTCAAAGCCTTACTCTGCATAATCTTCGAAGCCCTAAACGTATCCCTCCGGTGAATTATGTAAACTTCCGAACCGTATTTCGTTAAGAAAGTTGCTTCCTCCATAGCTGAATCTCCTCCACCGATCACAGCCAACGGTTTGTTTCTAAAGATCGGAGCAGCGCCATCGCATACAGCGCAAGCTGAGATCCCTCGGTTCCAGAAACCATCAGGACCGTCACCAGAGCCAGTAAACGGTAACCGTTTCGCAACGGCTCCGGTAGCGACAATAACAGAATCAGCCTCAACGGTTTTTGAATCAGTGAAAACCCTAAAAGGACGAGAAGAGAAATCAACCTTGTTTACAGTCTCGGTGAAGATCTCAGTACCGAAACGAACGGACTGTTGACGGCAGCGTTCCATGAGTTCGCCGCCGAGGATACCGTCGGGGAAACCGGGGAAATTCTCGACGTCGGTGGTGGTTGTGAGTTGACCTCCGGGAGCGATGTCGTTCGCCATCCATCCTTCGAAGAGGACGGGTTTGAGTTCGGCACGCGCGGCGTATACGGCGGCGGTGTGAGCGGAAGGACCACTTCCGATGATGCAGAGCTTTGTTTTGAGGATGTTGGTGTCAGTCATGGCGGCGGAGGCGGCGGAAGTAACGGAGGCGCGTTGATTAGCGATGAGATTGCGCGCTTTGTTGAAAAGAGTGATCCAGTTGTTATTAGCGCAGAATCTAAATTTCATTTCCCTCCCTCTATTGTATTTTCTTCCTAGTAGTATTAAATTAAATTTCTTTTATTTTTTAAGTATTTTATTTATTTTCTTGTAAAAAAAGTTAAGTGAACTCATTTATTTTCATTTTATTTTAAGATTTTCAATGATATTCAAAGTTGACATAAAAAATAAATAAATATTTATTTCGGCGTATCTTGTAATATTAATATTGAGATTGATTGTTAATAAATATTTAACTGAATTAAATTCTGATCGGTAAAAGAAGAATTTAGAATTATGATAAAATGACAAATAACTACTAAAATGATTTTCAGGCTGAAAGATCAAAGTGTGTTTGTGTTTGAAATTAGATGTGAAATTTGGTTTGGAATGTGGGAGTTGACTAAAAAAGATGGTAATTTGGAATGGTGCCTTTTGATGGATTGCTAGACAAGAAACAAGAGGATGCACAAAACTTGGTTTTAGTTCTGCAGCCATGCATGAATACATCATGATATGTAGTTTGCTATTGGGTATTCCTAAATTGTTCTTTGCTTTGGTTCTATTGTCTTCCTAAGTTTTTGTGTTCTAAATTGTTCTTGTATGCAAAGTTAAGAATAGGATAGTATATATGAATTTGTTCTGTATGTTAAAGGAAAATAAAAATACGAGGTTGTCTCATAAGGCTAAAATTTGAGTTTATAATTTATAAGCTCATTTTATTAAAAAGACATGTTTGATAATAATTTTTTTCAAAAAGAACTTATAGTTTATTTTTCATGAACTATTTCAAAATTATTTTTATTCTTGAATGGGATATTAGTCCTAAAGAAAGGTAACAATTGGCACTTGAGAAAAGATGAAGGAAAAATGTAAAACTCAAAAACACTTTTTTTTGAACAAGTAAAACTCAAAAACACTATATGTTCCTTACTTCCATTATTGTACACAATGGTGAATAAGTGAAAGGAAATGAGATGGGAAACAATCAAGTGTGGAGAGTGCACTATAAAATATAATAGGCCTCTTTATATATTCAATGATAAATAAGTGTTTTTTTTTTTTTGACGAAATGATAAATAAGTGTTGTGCACCATGTAACACCTATGTCATTTTTGCATATTATAATGACTTTGTCTAACACTAAGTAGTTAGTCAAGTATTAGAATTAATCATATCATATATATGTACATATATGTTTGTAAAAAACACATCTCTATTGTCCTTTCCAATGTCATGCATCCATTGAGATGCTTTGAGGATTTTGGCAAGTTATTCTTCTCAAACATTCATATAGAGAGAAGGTTGACAAATTTGAGCAAGGTATTAAATAGAACTGCGTAAAGATTGCACTCAAGCCAACCTCTTGGTAATTTTGCCCAATTGGCCTTACCATTTGGGCCATTGAAGTTTGATCTTCTAGCTAGTTTGCTTATTTCTATACCAAGACAACTCATAATGTCTTTGTGCTTACTCTTCACCTCCCATGTTTCCTCTTAAGGAAGTAGCCATGTGCCCCATTTTTTTTTTGACAAAATGTGCCCCATTTTTTAAAGCAACATGTATTATTTTAAATATTATGAGATTTTGAACTTTTAAATAAGTGGTCATGTGTCACATTTTTTGTTCTTACATATAAATAAAAAATTGACTGGAATGAGAGAGCTCGTCTAATGTATTTATTAGTAAATTGATAATATGAGATAGGATGATACTCTCTTACAATGCCAATATGTATGATGGGCGGTTAATTTTTTTATACTATATCAGTATATCAGGTGGTGTCTGTTTAGGTATTTGTCATTGATGTTCCTCTTATATACGACACCTTGTAGTTTTTTCTATCGATCTTTGTTCATCTTGTATGGAGATTCAGTTTTATTAATAATATATTTGTTGTTAAAAAAAAACTATATTTATTTTATGTTTTTATATTGAACATAACTTATTTTTATAAGACAGACTTGTAAGATTTTTTATAGATAAAAAATATCACTTTTTATAAACTCATTTTAGATTTTTTTATTTATTCTATGTGGGCCTTAACTTTTTCATAAGATGAGAATTTTTTTATGAGCACTAATATGCATGATGAGCTATGATTGAATGCATATGTAAAATTTAATCATTATTAAAATAAGGATAAAACTTTTATTTTATTTTTAGAAAAACTTACGTGCATTGTTTTAGGTATTGTTTTTGTTGTTCTTCTCGTAAAGAGACAATTTTTTGCACTTTTTAAAATAAGGATAAAAATGTTGTTCCTTTTAGGCCCAATTAAGGTCAATCCAAGGGAACATGCAGAGGCGGATTTTGTGGGGTGCAAAAAATCTATTAGTTATAGTAAAAAAAATCTATTTGTATAATATTATTCATTATTTTTATTTTAAGAAAAATATAATTCATTAGTTGGCAATGCTTGTGTATGAATATAAATCCATATCAAATAATAGAGAGAAAAAAAAAGAGTCACTAAAACTTGAATCCATGACATTGTGTTCGAAAAAAGCTCCTTATCTACTTCACCAAATGCAAATATTAAGTAAATTTTCGTCTAATATAATATAAATAAGATACTTAAGGGCAGTGGCGGAGGGACTCATGGGCCAAAGTGGGTTGTAGTCCCCCCCACTTTTTTCAAATTTTCTTTTATTAGTATTATTATATGTATTATATATGTGTATTATTATTTTTTTAGAGACTATATATATATATATATATATATATATATATATATATATATATTATATTGAGTCTTTTGTTAAAAATAGTTTTTTAGCTAAGTCAAGTATAATAATAATAATAATAATAATAATAATAAGATAAAATAAATAAATAGTTTTTCAGAATTTGTCCACTATTGGTGAATTACGTCAAAAATTAGTAAAGACAAGTAAATTAAATTTGTATTCATTGATTGATCAAGTGCGACAACTTGTTTTAACTTTTCCAGTGTTAACAACGACCACTAAACATAGTTTCTCAGCGATGAAAATTATAAAAACAATACTACGTACGTAGCAAGATGGGAGATAATTTTATTAAAAGCTCCATAATTGTTTATATTGACAATGAGATTGCTCAAAAATTCATCTCGGATATGATAATTGACGAGTTTGACAATATAAAATTTCGACGAGTAAAAGTAAATGTTTCTGCTGCCCACCTGAGTTTTTTTTCCTGGCTCCGCCACTGCCTAAGGGCTAAGGGTGCAAATATCATGTCAATAATCACTTAAAATAGTATATATAAGATATCTGACAGGTGTCGTGTCTTCTCCCCGCCCCAATGAAGATCCACCCCTGAGCACATGCATGTTACGAGGACTACACAGTGAAACTATTGTATCCATAGTTCATCACTGTTAGACCATCTCCAATAGAGAACTCAATATTTGAGTTTTTAAGGGGTCCCACATGTACACCTCACTTAATTATAATTTTTTAATAATAGTACTTAGTAAGCACTCATTCCCTCCAACCCAACACCTCTCTACAAAGTTCTTAATGGGTCCCACAACTAACACTATATCATTTATAAATTATTATTTATATTTCATAAAGCATGTGAGAGAATAAAAATAACTTATAAAAAGATGTGGGACCCATTAAGAACTAAGAAAGAGAAAGTTCTTATTTAAGCATTAGTACTTACTAAGTACTATTTTTTCATGTTCTCCAATGGGAGTACCTATTAAATACTAGTTCTTAATAGGTACTAGTTCATAAGAACCCACCATTGGAGATGGTCTTAGAAGTCTCACATTGGCTAGAGATATGGCATAGATAGTCTTTATAAATGTGTGCAAACCTCAACTCTCAAGCTAGCTTTTGTAGTTGAGTATATGCCTCCCTAATTCTAAGATGGTATCAGAGTCTATCTTAGATCCATTTGTTGTTTGTTGTGGAGACCTCCTATATTTGGGGCACCCGTTATTGTTGATTCCACGTTCCAGCTTGTTCAGTTCTGAACGTGAGGGGGTGTGTTAGAAGTCTCACATTGGCTAGAGATATGACATAGATAGCCTTTATAAATGTGTGCAAACCTCAACTCTCAAGCTAGCTTTTGTGGTTGAGTATAGGTCTCCCTAATTCTAAGAATCACTCTCACGTAATCAAGACTGTCATATACATTTCAACGGTCCTCTGCAATCCTCGCTAAAGAGACGTGTTGTTCGTCTTCTCCTATATAAGTGTGGCTGACGGTCACATCCAATTATGATACAAATTTTATCTTAATTATATTACTTCACATCTTTCACACAAGAAAACTTACAGATGTATATCTCCACTCCAACTATCGCACCATAAGCCAACACCACCGTAAAACTTACCACACAAGAAAACTATTCTATCCGTTCAGAATATAAATCTTTCTGATATCATTTCTTATATCAAGTCGGTCCGAAATATAGAATTATAAAAAATATTGTAGTATGAATATGTTAATAGCAGTTTAATCGAGACGTCTTTGTTTAAGAAAAAACAACATCAATCAATCAAGATGTTTGTGGCGTCATTAGCATATAATTCAAAGGATTTAGTAGAAGAATTGTCGGTATTATTAACAATTAAAAAACTAGATTATTTTGACAGGGTCGGTAAGTAGAGCCAACCTGTAAGCCAATATAGCCACAATCTGCCCTTGTCAAAGGTACCTTCATACGGCCCACCAACAAAACCTCTTAGAATTAAGCATTGGTGGATTCCTAATCAGCATTAAGAGTAATGTCAAAATAAAATTGAACTCATGTTCATTATATTATGAGCATCAATATAATAAAATTGGCTCGAAGGAAACATGTTAGGTACCTAAATATTATATTAAAAAAAGTTAGGTATCTAAATAGAGTGGACATATATACTACATCACTCTCAAAAAATGTCTTAATAATTATGTATTCAACATTTAAATTTAAAACTTTTAAATAAATTTTTTTATTAATAAGAAAATAAATAAGGAAAAGCCAAACAAATTAAGGTCTAGGTCTCAAGAGATCAATAGTATCAACCAACAATGTAATAGATAAAACATGAAGGTAAAAATTCCAAATCATCATTAATCCGATCCATGTTACGTTAGAGTCATACACTCTGCAAGTCAATCGGTACAAGAATTGCCTTATCTCAAGATATGTTGAAAATGAAGAGTTCAAACATATCATTTTTGTAATTTCGAATATGATTCATCAAATGAGCATAAAAGTGGGTATTTGGAACCTCTTGATCTATGAGATGATTAAGATCGATAAGTGTATCCATTAGACCAAACCAAATGAAGACAATGACAATGACTAATAATTCAGCTTTAAGATTGGTGGTTATGCCACAAAAAATCCGAGAAACCATAAAGTCACCCACCAATATTGTTGCGAACGATGCCACCATAACAAGTAACAAGATCTATCAGGATTACTTAAGGAACTCCCATCAACATTAAGCTTACACAATTATCAATAGGATGAGTCTATGACACCATACGAGGTTCTTTATGGATAAACACAGTACCAAAGCATTTCGGGCAAGTATTCATATAGTTGTGGATTAAACTGAGTATATACCAAAAATTTCATTTAATGTTCGAAAAAATCTTTTCGTTACATGCTCTCTAAAGGAACCAACAAATAATAACGAACGAACCCTGAAACCAAAGACATCATTATAATTTATTATAGAGTTAGGATTCGTTGACACCAACTAGTTTGACATCAATTATAAAATGTTTGATATGTTATTGAAAAGTGTTAAAATTAGTGTCAAACTAGTTGATGTCAACGGATGTATCTCTTTATTATAACTACTTAATTAATTCAATCATCTTATCATCACGACTCTCACACATGAACAACAATAAAATAAAGTTTGATGATTTAAAAATAAGTAAAATAGAAACTCTGTGATCGATTGTTGGAGTATATGCAATGACGCCACCACTAACTTCTTGATTGATTGAGTTATATGAGATTATCCAAATTCTAAATAACAGTTAGTTATATATTTGAGGTAAACATTCATTTTGGTTGTTGGATTTGTAACACATTATTATTATTATTATTATTATTATAATATTTAAATGTATCAAAATTATAAATATAATTTTATGATCTTCTTGTTAGTAATTTTATAAATGAAATTGATAAAAATATATTTGAGAACTAAAATCACTAGTTAAAACATTTGAGAATCAAAATGATGGAGAGAAATTCATATGTAGATGTATTTGCAATTTTGATACATTTAATGATAAATGTGACAGAGAATTATATATTAAGAGACCAAAACAATAGTTACTATATTTTTGTTCCTTAATTATATTTAAAATTGAAAGGAGTACAAGGATAATGAGATATATACACCATCTGACCATTATTATAGAGAAAAAAGTGGGTCAATATGTTTTTTTTTTTTGAAACCAGGGTCAATATGTATTTGGTATTAACTCTTATGTTATAATTTGGTCGTGAAATCAATAAAGTTTGATCATTAATTATTCCTCTCAGAAATTGAACTCAGGTTCTCCAAAAAAAAAAAAATGTCTTAGTGAAAACTCTTAACCATTTGAGTTTAACCATAGAAATTGTTTTTTACTCAAAAAACCTTTGAGTTTTTTTGAATTTTTAAACTCAAAATAAAAATTGATTTTAATTTTGAAAATTGTAAAACATAAAATTGAAAATCACCCTTACCCTTAACGGCCTTAAATAAATACTGTTGCCTCCCTTAGAAGATGACTAAAATTTGTGAATATATAAAAAATGGTTGAAATAATTTAACCAATTTTGATGTATTATTAATAAGTGATTGAATTCAATGATTATTGGTTAGTAAACTTCAGAATGAAACATTAGAATAAAGAATGTTCAAACTTTACTTACCTTTAGTTTATTTTCACATAAATTTGTTAAATAAATACTATATAATAAAATAAATTAAAAAATTGCCCCACTTTCTAATGCCAACAACAATCTCCACTTTAGACTTCTTTAGGCTTAGATCAGCCAAAAATATGAATGTTGTGTTAGAATTTTTTGGTACAGATTATGTTGGATGTAAAACCAGCTTTAAAATCTTCATAACAAACTATAGTGTTTAGTTAAAATCTCTAAAATATAACTCAAAACCCAAATTGAAGGAACATATATTACAATCTCATCATATTTGTCTATTAACCCATTATCAACTCAACTCAAAACTCCACAACATAAAATATATACACACAAAATGGAATAATTCCTAAAAAAAACAAAAGGCAAGAAAAAAAAAACACAAACATTACTAATAATTCTAGGAGAACACAAAAAATAAAACCAAGATAATCTAAGACTAGTGTACACTATTTTTGTCTCTACTAAACAAACAAACAAAAGAAGAAATCATGAGTTTCTATCATGAATATGTACTCCAATTGGTTCTTGAATTTGATCAATGGAAGAAATAGATGTTCTTTTGATGAATTCCAAACAATCTGCAATAGCTTCTGCATAGAAAGAATTATTCCTACCATAAGTTGAAAAAACTCTACAATCACTTTTACCTTTCATTTTTTCCTCCTTCATTAAACCATTCCTACTACTATTACTATTGTTTCTTCTGAATCTACTTTTTCTTCTGAAAACTTTCTTCAACAACTGAAAAGCTTGTGCATGAGAAAATTTCAACTTATCAAAGATTTTGAGGAAGAAGTTGACTCTTTTTCGTAACCGCGAAAAGTATAGTTTTGTGAGGTTTAGTCTAAATCCTCTACATTTTCCATGGCAAGATGATGATGTTGACGACGATGATCCTTTACCACTGTTGTTGCTAACTCTGTTGTAAATCATTTGACTCATTTTTTTGTTTGGCTTATTTTGGTTTTAAGGTGAAACCTTTGTTGTGTACAAATATATAATGTTGGAAGATGACTTTTTGGATGGTGAGGTAATGATGAGTTTGTAGTGTGAAGGAGAATGAAGGAAGAAGGTTGGAAATTTGTGGATTTGGACTGTTTTGGACGGTTTGGTATTGTAAAGACAAAGGAGCTTGAGCCTTTGAGGTTTGATATATGTGACCTGGATTAAACTTAAAAAACTTGTGGATGTTTAAATACTAATATTGAGAATTATTAAGAGTATCCCATTTGATTAGATATTGTGTGAAAATTTGTTTATAGGTGAAAGTAGTCTTCACTTTACAAATCAGTTTTGTAATGATTGAGTTGGGTTCACTTTATATAAGTCGGTTTTATAATAGTTGGGTTAAGTTTGTCTCATGTTTTAAAGATATGTTATTTGAATCTATCAAAATTTGTCCGGCCGTCAGATAGTTAAGCCATTGGTATCAGGTCACTCATGTCACACTCCAGATGTTCATACTTATGATGAGATGCGGATGAACTTATGTTTATAAATAGAGACAATCCACACTTAACAAGTTATAATTTTGTAACACAAGAATAAATTTGTGAAAACAACTCTATATTTGATGCAATTTATACAATTTTGTGTTTAGTTATTTAGCAGCAACCAAATTTAACAATAAATCATGGCATCATATAGACATACATTAATGTTGTATATGAAAAATCATATTGATGAACTTAAAGAATAATATTATAATGATATTGATAGGAAGAGATGATAAATAAACAATTAAACAACAAGGAGTTGAATCATTGATTGGTGTGGTAGGGCCATAAGGGAGCAATGGAAAATGAGGAAAAGATAAAATGCCAAGGATTCTTTTCCAAAGTAGGTGACTAAAGTTGTAAAGGAATAGGATAATCAGTAATCAAATTGGTTGAGTTGATTAGCTTATATTATAATATGATTTTCAAAACTTTGTTAGTCTAACAAAGTTTGACTTGTGAATTGGCTTTTATGGTTGAGTGGCTGGCTTTCTTATTAGGAATGTGATTGTTGCATACACATTTGTTTTATTGTTGCATACTTTAATGATAATAACAAACTTTGAGGACTAATGGTCACTCAGATTTATGATGTCTTTAATTGCTACATGTTTGTGTCTCAAAAGATCCACTAATCTTCCAAAAAGGTAGCTGATCCACAGTTTTCTTTGAAAATTATTGAGGTTACCTAATTACCTTTAGGCTTTAGCACCTACTTCATAAACTACCACTATTTGTTAGTGATTTGAAACTTTTAACTAAGATAGAGAAATAAATTCCTCTATATTTTTTCCATTGATGAGCTCATCAAATCTCTTAAATTAAGCATTTTCATTAGTTCTAGTTGTATTTGTCTTATAAGTAGACAAGTAATGGTAATGCTTGCCTTGTTCCTCCATGTGCTCTATAGCATCAAAGAGAGTTTTTAAGAGTGAAGGCTCAAAGTAAATTTTGAAAGATATTGGACCTTGTTACCATTATGTATATAGTCTTTTTTCCTTATAAATATTTTCTAGGTTAAATTACATTTTTGGTTCTTTAAGTTATTTTTTTTTCATCTCCTAAGTTTTTGTTCTTCTTCATTTTAGTCCCTTAAGTTACAAATATTATACAATTTGATCTTTTAAGTTTGTTCTGTTTTGTTTTGGTCTCTCTTAAGTTATGGATATTGGAAACTTTGATACTTTTAAGTTATAAGATTTAGACAATTTATCCTCTTATTAACGATCATATCTTATATTTTGTACAAATTGTTCAACATTCATAATTTAAAGAATCAAAATAAAACCAAAAACATTTAAGGAATATTGACCAGGAAACATGCAAGAAGATACCAAGTTAGATGAAGAAAGTCATAATGTGAACATTGGCCATCAACTATGCTATGCATAACAAGTGCCTTGTATTTAGGACAATTTTGATGAATATTTGTTTTATGCCATAGTGGCTTGTATTGGACCTTACCTGTCTATACAACTTTTGTGTATATTTGTCAAAAGAAAAGCATAGCTTTGACTTCCACTTTTAGTAGCTACTATTTTTTTTTTGTAGGTGATCGGTTCCATATGCATTTTTAATTCCAAACTAACATACAAATATTCATTGGAGTTGGAATGCTTGTGTGCTACTCAAACATTTTCTAATTAGAAAATTTGGTTAAAAGTAACCCTAATATGCTTCTAAAAGTTTGGATCATACACTTAGAAATTGAAGTGCCCCCAACTAAGACATAAACATCTGTATCAACTTATCGATTAACAAACTCAACATGTGAGTTTCCGTAACCAAACTTCAATAAATGGTTATCTCCATTTGCAGATAGCAAGCAATCTAATTTGAAGATGACCCTATCAAAGTTAATATCAATAATACAATTGAAAACCAAAAAACAACCCCCCCAATGTTTCAAATTCTTTTACATTCAACTTTAGCCATCAAGAAAACACCGCTCATTGAGAATACACAATCCCAAGCCATCCTCGGCACTATACTAGGAAAAGATGCGCCTTACATATTTAGACCATTCACTGCCTAGCCTTCACAAGTGCTCCAAATTGTGCTGAAACTTACGATTTCTTGGATGCATTGAGCTCAAGTGCTCCAAATAGATACTTGTTGCCAACAAAAAGTGTTATAACATTTCAGCAATTACCGAATCCTAACTAGGCACTAGCCCATATCAACATTAACATGGTCAAATTGTAATGCATGAGAATCATGTACGGGAATTTTCAATTAAATATCACTAACATTAAACATATATTCTACACTAAACTACAAATTAGTGTTTGTTTTACAGGCATAAGTAATTCCTCTAAATTGTTGTTTTCTGGGTCAACTATCCTATAAGTAGTGGCAAAAGAGATCTGTAACATGTAAACAAAAGCATCATCGAACAACTACTATACTGACTGTTCAAATGGGACACGAATAAACAATTGTCCATGCAGCGTTACCACAGCTGATGTCTGATGAGGATCAATTCTTGAGGGCAAACTCACAACCTGATGCATAAAATTATTTATTATATTAGAGCAATAATAGAGGTATCGATCAATTTGCCATTGTATTTTCAGAACAACAAAATAATGATGATTTAAAAGAAAAACTCGCCTTTCTGAAAGGTGCGACACCCCAAGGATTATTGAGATGCTCTGGCTCACCACTTATGACCAAACGTCCCGCGGGGTCTGATTGAACACGGACCTGGTTTAGAAAAGTAGGCAATGATTATCCTCAAGACTATTTCAGCATGGTAAATTATGTTCTCAATCAATATTGTTAGCATGCAAAGCACAAGCAAATAAATAAATCTTACAAAATAAAATGAATGTTAGAAGAAAATAATAGCAGAATAAGTCCACTGAATCACTTTACTGAAGAAGTTAACATTGATCCTCTAATATAAAGTCAAACTATATTTTTTTTATTAAAAAAAGTGGCCTCGGTGAAATAATTATTTCAGGAGAACACAGCCTCACCTCTACAATTTTTCAAGGGTTCTAGTTCTACTCAATGTGGTAGCATGTAAGCTCCCAATGACTGATACCATCATCACAGGACATTTTGAAGGGCGAACATTGTAATATTTGTATAGATTTATTATATTGATTTTGAAGGGCTGCAATGCAAATTTACTGTGAATATTTACATGGCATCAAATCAATGAATCGTTTACAAAATCAATTGCCTTTTATATATATTTATATTGCTCAATTGAAGGGGATTATCACAGAATAGTCTAGAACCAGGTAATATTGTCATTTGTATAAGCTGAATTTCCCCACCCAGTACCTACTTCACCAGTTCACCATGCATTTTTCATAACTCAAATAGCAACTCTCAGCAAGAGATAATAGTTAAAAAGATAGCTTAATTTTCATCATAATGCTATTAATACAGATATATAAATATTACAGTATGAAAAAACAATCAGAATGTGCAGTACCTCTTCCCGCAGAAGGCCAGGAACTAAAGCATATATCTCGAAACAATCTTTCTGCAAACGGAAGTTTTCATTAAGATGATTAACAACATATACAGCTCATGTATATTATTTTAAATACAAAGATTAAGAACTTACAGTTTTTTGTACGTTGACTTTTACCCAATCAGCAGGAGGTCCAATGTCAACCACAGATGTTTCCAACCTGGCAGACACACATATCATCATAAGCATGCAAGTAGTGAATGAAACAAAATGCTAAACAAGTAAGCACAAGATATATTAAAAGTGAGATAGAAAGCAGTAACCGTGTCTTAACTGTGGTCTTGATGGTTTACTGCGTGCTGCTTTGACTGCGTTATCCATATAAGATGGATTCTTACGTTTAAGTATATCTGAGTCAATAAGGTGCATGAGTCAATATTGAGAATAATCTAACATGGTAACAACTACAACATAATTAAAATTTATAGCACAAGGATAGAGGACCATACTGATGCTCTTAAGCTGCTTTTCACGCTTTTGCACAGAAACAGAATTCCTATCCTAAGAGAAATAGAAGCGCCGAAAAATTATATGGATGTAAGAAAACAAAAAATGAAAGGGAAAAAAAACACAAGAATAAAAATAATAACTTTGAAATCCCACCAGACCTTTATAATAGGGTCAGTAACTTCACCATTGCCAAGAAGACGTGAGTGCCAACCCCGCATAGCCTGCTCAGCAGCATATCTCCGGGCTCTACCTGATGCTATAGCCTAGATACAACCAACGGTAATAGGTATAGTGCTCACAGTAATAATGGTAGAGAGTCATAGTTCAACTCCTATCGCTTAGACTACCGTAACTAAAGAAGCAACTTTTGCATTTGCAATAACCAATTTCAGGTATTGTTTCAAGCAACTTTACATGAAATTTAACCCAGATAATGATGACTTAAACTAAAATGCAGTTCGTACTAATATATGGATGGGGAGTATGAGCAAAAACAGTGGGCAAGAGATAGCTCGCTCCTTATGATTTAATTCAAGAAAGCATTAACTGGAAAATATGAATGCTACTTGACTGAAAAACAATCTTCAATTCAATCCATAGAAGTGACTTGTGTTAACAACTAAAATTATTTTAGATATATAAGAAGCAGTTTCAACCGATAAATAAACCAATTAAATTTTCTTAAACCAAAACGACAATTGCAGTATTGCTGTGTTAATGTCTGTAGTATATGCATCTCTGTTTTTCATAAATTTTGGGGTGAAGGTGCTTTTGTTTTCAAAAATTCACCAAATAAAATATTCATTAGAAGTTGTTTCAAATACAAAATAAGCTAATCAAACACATTTTGTTAATAAGATCATGGTGATGAGAATGCTCCTTATAAAGTATAATTACTGTTCATGTTACAGAAATCAAATACAAAATCACATTACCTGATTTTCAACATTCACAGGCTCTGGAGGAGAAGCGACAGGTACATTCAGCTCGCCACCTTTTATGTTTTGCCTTTCGTAATCAAGAAGGGCCTAGAGTAATATTTTGGAAACAACAACAATAAAAAGGTGAGGGTTACACAATGCATTATTCTTAAGGTACAATATCTGATACAGTTTTCTCAACTATACAATCATAAGAAATGTATATCTTATATTAATATTATATATTTAATAGCATGGCTAAAGGCTAATTAATATTAAGCATGATTAAAGACTAATTAATATTAAGCATGGTTAAAGACTAATATTTGAAGCCAACCATGAGAAAGGAAACAAAAAGAATTATAGCCCCAATGCCACAGTTAAGTACCACACAAATGGGCATAAAATCTTCTCCAATAAGGTCATCATTTGAATATTTATCATCTTACCGATCGGAAAAAGTATGTTAACACAAAATCTGTTCAAGAAATTTGCATAAATGCATATGAATATATTATTGACATCAAGAGTCAACATTCATGTGCAAACAAAACGCTCACTCATAAACTATAATTGTAATTTCTAAATGTAAACTTTTACATAAAAGGTATAATTATAAGTTATAACTTATTAGTCAAGAACCACCTTCTCATAAAATCCTCGGAAAGTCCAGGAAACTGTGGTGCATGTCCTGCATAAGATGAAAACAGAGGATAATATTAGTGATAGAAGAAATCTCTATCAAAGAGAGATTTGTGTTATTTGATGTAAAGAAATAACAGAAAAGTATGGAATGAATTCCCCAAACCAGAATCAATCTTGGCTCCAACAAACTCGATTACAATCTTGCATAACCTTCTGTTACTACTCCTTATTCCTTGTAAACAGAATTAGTTTCAATACCCTCTCCCTCTCTCTCTGTGTGTGTAACTAACTCTAACATAATTATTTCCACTACCCTTTCTCTGTAACTAACTGTAACAGAAAATTTTCCACTACCCCCCCCCCCCCCCCCCTTCTTTGCGTAACTAACTCCCTCCTTTCCCGCCTGTTGTCCCGTGATGCTTTGGGCCTGATTCCTTGTAGACTCAGAGTAGGGTTTGGGACCTTATTAATAGTTTGTTATTGAGAATAATCAGGTTTATCCCCCCACCCCGAAGAAAATAAAAAATATAATGAAAAAGATGCAACTCAAAAGGATCTGAGAAAAGGGTGAAGAAACACATGCAACCCATCTCTTCAAAAATAAAAATAAAAACAACTGCTTCCAAGCTATGCAAATAAGCTTTTCTATCAATATGTAATTTTATCAACAAATAATAACTCAACATGAGCCTCCATCACAGCTTTTTCCATTTACATAAAACTGTGCCAACACTTCAATTGCTCTCAAGAACCTTTCAAATACACACTATAATTGCAATGTGGTAAAGAAAAGAGAGGTGTGAGTTCCACATTTAGATATTGATAGATATGGCCTGAACAATGGTTATAAGTAAGTGCGGGGCAACTCTCACCCTATGAGCTAGCATTTTGAGTTAAATTATAGGTGCAAACACAAATTCTAAGATGATTTTAAAGCTTATCATGGATTCATTGGGTCACTCGCAAAAGTCCAATCCTACCAACTTCACGGTCCAGATGTCCAATCCTAAGCATAAGGGAGAATGTGTTGAGAGTTTCAATTTGGATAGTGATATGGCATGAAAAAGAACGGTTATAAGAGGGGAACCCTCACTCACTCCATAAGCTAACTTTTGGACTCAAGTGAGACCTAAACCAAAATACTAAAAAACCCGGTTAGGCACCACACATAAACAATTTGACGCCAAATAAAACCTAAAAAGAAACACGGCACACACATGCAAATTGGAAATATAAGGAAACATAATTTTAGAGCCATGAACAAGATCAAGACATGAAAGTGCACGGTGGTCCTTACTTTGGAGGTTTGAAAGACTCTCCCACTTGCCGCCACAACTTACATGAGGTTACCTATTCACAAATATAAGCCAATTAGGTATATATATCTTATAAACAATGAAAACAACCTATCTGAAATAAACAAAAGGACAGCCTAAAACTTCTCTCATCTAAAGCAAAATTACTTGAAACTTAAGAGGACAGCCCGGTGCACTAAAACTCCTGTATACACAGGGTTCGGGAAGGGTTCCCACCATTTTGGTGTATTGTACGCAGCCTTTCCCTATTTTTACACAAGAGGCTGTTTCCAGGACTTGAGCACGTGACCTTTCAGTCAAGTGACAACAACTAACTTTACCATTTCGCCAAGGATCCCCCTTTACTTGAAACTTAAGAATTAAAAGAAAATTATGTAATGTTATAATTTAGGTGCCTTATTCATTTATTAATCATACAAAAAAAATTCCAGGGTCATTAAGAGAGTAGAATATAGGGCAGGCTGGTATCATCCTTTTAGAGTTCCAGTAATTTAAGACAAATCACTATCTTGAATTCCTATGTTTTGAGTGTCAATTGTCATGAGAAACTACGATAATCAGAAATTAAAAATCTCTATTACCTTCTCACACACTGAAGTGAGAATAAATACAATAAACTCCTTCTATAAATTTAAATTCCCTCCACATATTTATATGTTGTGTGTGTCTGCATGTGTTCACTTTATTTTACTTGCACATTTAAAAGTGGTCTGCCCACTGGTCATAACTTACAATCCAGTGACAAGAAAAAGACCAAATTAAATGCCAAACAACTCATTCAGTGTACCAACAAGCTTAACCATCAACCACTATTTGAAATCACCATGGACCTCTACTGTATCTAATTGTTTTTACAAAAGCAGCTACAAAAATTTGTATCAAACATTAAGCAGAATAGAAAAAATAAAAAATGAATACCTTTTCATAGCCTCCCAATCTCATAACGGATCTCCATAATCTTGTGTTCCACCAAATAAGCATTAGTCCAAAACGACAACATTTTAGAATTCGGTGAATTTATATAATATTCAAATATGGCTAAAAGATTAAATCAACAATTCAATACATATAACTCACTTAAGGCAATTAAGCCATTCTCCGTAAAATTTCGGAGGTTTGAATTCCATGCCCCTCTCTCTAAAGAAGTTTTCAAGCTCCTTCGTAAAAGCAGCTCGGTCCTCTTCCGTTCCTGACTCATTACCATCATAGTAATGATCAGCATCCAAGAAAAACAAGTTCTGCGGCGAATCCGGGCTCCCGCTATCTGCAAGCTCAGCAGCTTGATCTTCACCAGACTTACTTTCAACTTCTAAAACATTCTTGATTTCTGGTCTTGTATCGACAGGGGCAGGTTGTAGTGTAGTAGGATTGCTATGACCTGGTGGTATAGGTTCATTTGTATCAGAAGGGACAGGTTGTGGTGCTGTAGTATTGTTATGATCTGACGGTATAGGTTCATTTGAATCAGAAGGGTCATGTTCTGGTGCAGTAGTATTGTTATGACTTGATGATATAGGTTCATTTGTATCAGAAGGGTCAGGTTGTGGTTCAGCAGTATTGTTATGACTTGACGATATAGGTTCATTATCACAAGTTTTACTATCATCCGCTTTACAAACTTCAGGCTTCACCTCAACCTCCACTGCTGTCATTTCAACATCACCATCACTATTTTGACATGCAGTATTATCATCATTCTCAACACCATTAAGAATTTTTTCGGCAACCACCTTCACATCGGAAGCTGTTTCACACTCAGTTGTATTTAAAATTTGAGCATCAGCCTCAACCGGGACCGAGTGAAGGGTATCTTGAATAATATTTTCTTGTGGAATGTCTTCACAAACAACCTTAGGTTTCACATTTTCATCCTCAGCAGCTACCTCTGCCTTCCCAAATTTAACATCATTTATCAAATTTTCAACATTCGTCGAAATTTCCACTACAGCAACAGGTTGAACTTCAAGATGCATCTCTTGATCAAGATACGAATCCAAGCCAGCAAGACTATCAATAATCATATCATCGTCGTCTCTTAATTGTGGACTAGTTGAAGCTTGGTTTAAACTTACATTTTCAACAACCACATCCCCAGCTTCCTCTACACTAACAGCCGCGTGAACGGGAACAACCTCGCCAGCTTCTTCATTTACTTTTGTATCACTCATTTGAAAATTTTCAATAGCATGAAAACACAACAACCTCCTACACCAACTTCATTATATCAATATTAATTCATCACAATTATGAAGAAAAAAAAAAAAAAAAAAACATAACTTCAGTCTCTACCACCAATCCACATACAAAAAAAAACTTTAAAAATTGAAAAAAAAATAAAAAAATAAAAAATGAAACTTTTTATATAGTGAACACTAAACCCTAGCTAGTAATCTAATTGATGAAACAACCATCAATCATGGTTTGCTAACCCTAAAAAAACACGTGCTTGTGAGATTCAAAAAGCTCAAAATTATGAATTTTAAGGTTAATTAACTAATTGAGGCGAAATTCAAAGTGGGAAAAAAAAATTGAACAGTTGACGAATTTATTTTTAGAAGAAACAGTGTAATGTAGATATTACCTGTGCGAATTGGGATTGGAGGTTGAGTAGAGAAAACCCTAAATTGAAGAGATAGATAAGTTGAATTTTGGAAAAACCCTAAATTGATTTTGTTCTTTCTGTTGAAGTCTTTGAGGTTTGAAGGAATCTTCAGAAGAACAAAACTTCTTGTTGAAGCGGTAGATTTTGGTGCGCGTTTGTTGCACGCGTCACGCGCGCGTTGAACTGGAGAGGAAAAACTATACGAGGTACGACGTCGTTTTGGTCTACATTTTTTTTGATTTTGAATCAAGGTCTACTTTTTTGTCAAGTGAAATATCAATTACACCTCTGAAATTTTAAAATAGGCTTAAATACATTTTTGGTTCTCTAAATATTTTCAAGGTTTCACTTTGGTCCTCTAATTATTTTTCGTTCCGAATTGGTCCTTTAACTTTTCTTCGTTAATCAATTTGGTCCTTTCCGTTAGATTTTTCCAACAAAACGTTAACTTCTATCCAAACTCAGAAATTATGAATTTTTTCATCATCTTCATCACTAAATTCATCATTAAACCTAGAAAATTCATAAAATCCATAAAATCACAACTCTTTCCTTCCATTTTCTTCATCTTCTTTCTCAATCCCTTTGCCATCTTCATCATTCCATCATCAAACTCCATCAATATCACCAAATCTGAACTTGCACAACATCAATTGTGTTGGAGAAAAAATTTTGAAGGATAAAATGAGGCCATGGATTTTGCTAACGTGTTTTTCTCACTCCAATTTCTCCATTTATTTATTTTCTTTGTTTGTTATTACATCCATGGTTTGATTTAAGTTAAATTGAAGATCTTGCTATTTGATTTTGGGTTTAGGGTGGTGCAAAATTTGAGAGAGGTGAAGAAAATTGTTTAGGTTTTGGGGAGGAGCAGAAAGAAGATTATGAGAAATTTGGATTCGAGTGATGGAGGGTGATGAGATGTTGATGTTGGTTAAGGTTCTTAATGAGTTCATAGTTATTATTTTTTGTTGGAAATTTTATTTTAAGAATTTGATGATGAATTTAGTGATGAAGAAGATGAAGCAATTGTATTTTCTGGAAAATAAAATAGTATTAGGTGTTGGTGGTTCATGATTTGATATAATAGACCAACAAAATCTGATGACTCTTTTTATCAAAAAAATATTAAATGGTTAAAGTTTAAAAATTAAATGAGGTCTTTGGTGGACCACATACAATGTTGGTCCACCTTATAATTTTGGGGTTAAAAGTTAACGGAAAGGACCACGTTGATTAACGGAAGAAAAGTTAAAGGATCAAATCGGAACGAAAAATAGTTAAAGGACCAAAATGAAAACTTGAAAATAGTTAGAGGACCAAAAGTGTATTTAAGCCTTTAAAATAAATAAATATTTCTTTGAAATTACGGGAGGGGCAAATTTAACAGTGTCTTGGTCGATTCGCTCTTTAATTTTAGTCAATTACCCCTCTCATTTGACATGGTTCTATATTGACAAGTGTCACATACGTAGTTAACGACGATGTCATCGAAATAAACACAATAAATAGAGCATGAGACAATTTAATTGTAAAATATTTACATATTTTTAAATTTCAAAAGACTATTTGACAAATTTTAAATTTAATATTTCACTCGTTTTTTATCGCATCAAAAATAAAAGTGAATTGGGCTTCGAACTTGAGAAAATAAGTAGATTTGGATTATTGTTTTTTATAACCACACCCCTGTTAGTCTTACTCATACCCCCCCCCCCCCCCTTCCCCTTATATTCCATTTTATTGAATAATACTACCTTCGTTTTTTATTATAAGAGATAAATCACTTTTTAGATTCATTGAATAATTAATGTATCTGGTTTATAATATGGATCAAATACATTAATTATTCAATGAATCTAAAAAGTAATTTGTCTCTTATAATAAGGAACGGAGGTGGTAGTATAATTATTCAACAAAATGGTTAATCAATTTCCCCTAATTAAGTTCACCAAAAGTCTTTTCATTTTTCAGGGTTTTTCAATTTCGCCTAATTTTTATGCTTAATCTAATTATTTGATGTGTAATTAAGGTTTAGCTATGGTTTTAGGTTATTAATTTGTTGTTAGACTGATTTGTTGGATTGTTTACTTGTTATAGTAGTTTTAAGATTTTGGATAATGAAACACGATCTATGAGTGTGTTGCTGATTCAACACATTCTTCTTCTATTGGTTCAGATGCAAAGTAAGAAGAAGAAGAAAAAGAAAACAAAATCAGGTGTTGATGGTTTATGATAAGTTATAATAGACCTACATGATCAAAAGGTTATTATTTAGACAAAAATATCAAATTTTAAAAGGGATTAACATGATTAGCAAATATTTAGTTAAAGGACCAAAATTAAACTTTTAATAGTTAAGAGACCAAAATAAAACTAAAAAATAAGTTAAGGACCATAAGTGTAATTAAGCCCTTTTTTTTTTTGCAATTCAATTTTGAACTTGTGCGAGGTCGTTCGTTGAGTTGTACATGTAAGATTGACTTGCTATTTGTTAATCCTTTACCTGTTAGTTGTTTTTAACACATTTTAGTGTATTTTGATTTTACTGGATGAGATTTTTAACACTTTTTGTATTTCTAAAATAAAAGGAAGAGATACAAAAGATTGGGGGATAAAAACTTCACTTAATAAAATTAAAATACACTCAAAAATGTTAAAATCAACCAATAAGTAAGTAAAGGACTAGCAAGTCAATTTTACACGCACCACCAAATGTACAACTCAGCGATTTTAATCTCACAAGTTTAATAAAGTAAAGATGTTCCTATCAATTTGGAAGAATATTTTAGAGTTTAGAGATTTCAATCTTACAAGCTTAATAAACTTAATAAAATAAAAAAATAAAAGATATTTTTATCAATTAAATTAGTTCATGAAATAAAATTACGACTTTTTAAATACGCTAAAATGAGATATATATAAATAACCAAAAAGTAATCAACTTCTTCGGCATAAGGTGTGCTAAGGTAGACCGGAGAATTTATATCAAGAGCCACAAAAAGAGAAAAGTGTAAAGTGAAAATACATCAAGTCAGTGCAACATCATATTCCCAAGCACAATAAAAGATTCACCTATCAACTATGCAAGTCACTACAACATCAAATGCCCAAGCATAATAAATGATTCACCCACCAACTATGCAAGTTAACCTCTATCCTTTAATTTTGTGCCCACATCCACCAAAAAAGAGTACCGCTTGATCAAGTCCAACAAATAAGAAGTCGACTGTATTGAATCGTTGAAGAGGCGCTGATTACGCTCTGTCCACACAACCCAAACACAAACAAATCAAATGAATAAAATTACGACTTAGACTATTTGATAATAAAAAAATGTACAACTTAGTTTGCTTATATTTTCAGTAAGTGTTTCCATATTAGCCCTTTAAGCCTCTTATTTTCCCACAATAGTTATCCAAAACAAAAGGTTCCCTTTCAATACTCACCAAGTCAGATGCCTCTACACAGTTCTAGTAGGCCATGGCATTTTAATTACGTCTGCCTCGTGGAATTTGGTTTCCATACAATCATATCACAACATCTTGCATTCACATGATTAGAATATTTCTTGTCCTCGAATATTTGTTCAAAATAATTTTTGTGGGCCAAATATGTACAAAACATTTTTACGAGATCATGATAAAATTTTGACTAATGGAGAAAGACATCACATAGGCATGCATGATTCATTATTTTTGACATGACAAATCAATTGAATATCAAAAACATTATTTTTGAGATGGATTCTCTTGTTGTGATTCATATGGTCAATCCAGACTCATCTCCAAATATCTTCCTCCAACCTCTTGTTCAAAAAGGTGATCACTCTTTTACACCATTCTGGATGGAGGCACTTCAGTCTATTAGCAAATCTCGGCCACTCTTCCTTAAATTTTAATTTTTTTTCATGTTTTTTCTTCTACTTTAAAACTTTTGCTAGCTAGGAGATGATGTAAGAGGAGTTAGTTTTCCTCGGGTTGATTTCGTAATAATTTAATACCTTTTTTTATTAGAATAAATTTCATTCTTGATTGAACGGTTCTCTCTATTCCGATTATGTGAATGTGAAAAATCTTTAATGTTTGAGCAAGTATATGAATTATGAATGAGCCCACATTTTTTGTCAAATATTTTTGAGTGAGAGTTTGATTTGTATTTAGCTAAAAAATAACATATTGTCCAAGAAGTATAAATACTAATTGTCATGAAGTAACCAACTTACACATATATATTTCGGTTGTCGTTATTTCTAAAAATTCAATATGAACTTACTTCCAAGTGGTACCTTATAGGGAATAAAATGTTGTTTTGTCGCTTACCGTATCTTGGTGTTGTCTTTCTCTTCTAAATTACATCAACTAATCACCTAATAAATGGGTCTACTAATCAAACACTTATCCCCACAACAATGAATATGACTAGTTGATTCAGCAGCACCGAGTTTATGGGGAGGAATCAAAACTTCCAACTCTGAAAAAACACACATAACTAAAGAAATTTACTTTATAAGGTATTATCCACTTTGAGCTACATGTGAATCCTTGCGGTTGTGTTTTTAGACTCGATTCTTAAATGATGTGAGATTTTTTAAGTGTATCTGAACAATCGTTCTCCAGTTGAGGCTAAGAGACTATAGAGACATGTAGTTTATGCCCCTCTTTTAAGGTCAATGTTCCGTGTAAGCCTTCACAATTTTATTCTTTGTAAAAGACGTTTGATTGGATTGAGAAGAACGAATATTGTTTATAAACTACTCTTAGACTTAGTCTTGATTCTCAAACGATATAAATTTTTTTAAGTGTACTCGAACACTAGACATCAAAGTTTACTAAAAAAAAATATTCTCTCTGATTCTAAACTTAAGATATAACAAAAAATTATGTCAACAAAAATTGATATATTTAACTAAATATGTTTGGACACATCAATTTTTGTTAACCCGATTTTGTCTGGACTTGAGGGAGTATAGTTGTAATATACCCTCTTGATACAATAGCTCCAGGTTAATTAGTCCCCTCCCCTTTTTTTTGGTCTCACTTCAATCATTAAAAGCAACAAAACAACACAAACAGATTTGAGGAAGCTGCAATATACAACCAACCACTTGATAAGGTACGTGATATAATTCATGCTAAGTATATATTTTTTCTCTATACTCAACTTCAATTCATGATAAATTTTTGTGTGTATGAAATTATTAAAGCAAGGACTAATATAAAGTATTTTTTTTGTGTGTGTGTGCAGGATAAAAATGGGTTTTCTGGAGCTATTTTCTGTTGCTTCTTTCCCTGTGATCAAAGTACTAATAATCACTGCAATTGGCTTACTTCTTGCACTTGATAACATTAATTTGTTGGGAAAAGATGCAAGGAATCAAACCAATCATGTAACTCTATAAATTCTCTAACATATTTTTTTTATATTCTATTTATTTATATCTATATATGTCTTATTGACAAAAATAATTCATCTTTTACAGCTTGTGCATTATGTGTTTAATCCTGCTATGATTGGTGGTAATTTGGCACAAACAATCACTTTTGAGAATGTTTCTTTATTGTAAGTAATTATTTTGTTTGCTAATTTACATTTCTTAATTATGGTTTGTAACATTTTTTTTTATTGTGATTTTTAGGTGGTTCATGCCAGTCAATATATTGGTTACATTTTTGTTAGGTTCAGCCTTAGGATGGATCATTATCAAACTCACAAGGCCTCCCAAAAATATTGAAGGTCTCATAGTAGGTGTTTGTTCTGCAGGTAGATCTCTTCTTTTCATAATTAAGTAAATGAATACAATAAGACAGATTATACGATCAGTAATGATACATCGACACTCACTTTTTGTACACCCGTGCGACACCTGATTAATAATGTCATGTTTTCACTATATAATATTTCCTCGCTCGGACTTTTTATAAGACCCTGATCTTGAACTTGTTAACATGAAAGTGGTGCTGCTTCACTATCTGACTAAGTGTATGATATTGTCAATGTTTGAAAAACTTGACTAGGGATTAAACTGGTATGAGTTCGGTTATGTTTCAACTGGTTCGGTCGGTTCAACCATGGTTAAACTGGATGGAAAATAAACAAATAAAAATGTAAATTTTTTTAAAAAAGAAATAAAGTAAATAAGGAAATGCAAAACTGGTTGAACCCGGTTCAATCTGGTTCAACCAGACTAAGGTACAACCGTAATCAAACCAACGGAAAAACTATTTATAATTCTACAAAGTTGCATGAAAAAGTACTAAAAATCTTGCTTCATAATCATGTTCTGTATTGCTATCTGCATTATACTTGAAGTGTATCATCTTTTATCAAAGCTTCATCAAGCTTTTGCATTAGTAATTGCTTGATGTATCTTTTGGTTGAGCTTATTTAATTTGAAGATTGATTTATCAACAGGAAATTTAGGAAACTTGCCTATAATCATTATACCGGCTATATGTAAAGACAAAGGGAGTCCTTTTGGAGATCCTGATGTCTGCTATCAATATGGAATGGCTTATGCTTCTCTTTCTATGGCAGTATGTAACTTCATTTGGTTCCTTTTGCCGTTGGTGTAAAGATTTTTTACACTGTCAATCACTCGTAATGTCAGATCATTAAAGCCGTTTGACAATCATAATCTAAAGTCGCGCATATGATTGGTTGTGATTTGTTCATAGTGTAAAACTTTTTACACTGACGGTGTATCAAAATTAAACACTGGTTTCTTGTTTGTTTTCTGAACTTTTGTATTTGTTCTTTGTGGAAACTTAGATTGGAGCTATTTTCATATGGACTTATGTGTACAATATAATGCGGATTTCGTCCAGTAAAGTTCACAAAGAAAGTAACAGAAGTATTAATACCATCACATTGGAAGCTTCGGTGGATATATCTGAATCACTAATCGAGGAAGCCTCAGAAACTATTAATCCTTCAAAAGATAATGTGGATGATGCATATAAATCATTGCTTTCTAAGAATGAGTCTGAGCAGAAAATGAAGGTTATTACCAACTTTTTATTACTAATCAAATATTGAGATTATAATGTTAGAGTAGTTATGTTTACAAAAAATATTATACATTTAGAAAAAATTTAACAAGAAAGGATCAATGTCTATTATGTTTGATTTTTCACTATAAATCTAATTGCAGGGGAATATCTTAGATAAAATGAAGCATAAATGTGGAATGATTTTAGGAAACCCCAATTTCAGAGGCATATTTTCACCGGCAACTCTTGGAGCGGTATGATACATTACATTGTACATTTTCTATTATATCTATATATCGAGAAAATAGTATATGTACAGATAGTGTAAGAAACGGAGAATTATGATAAAAGTTTTGTTTATGCAGATTGTTGGATTTATAATTGGTGTAGTTCCTCAGTTACATAGTTTAATGGTTGGAAGCAATGCTCCTCTTCATGTTATTGAAGATTCTGCTTCCATGTTGGGGTATGCATCTCAAATTTTCATCTTTTAAGATTATGGAATTAAATATATAAGGTTACATTATCTTATTATTACATGCAGTGATGCTGCCATTCCAACAATAACCCTTATATTGGGTGCCAACCTTCTTAAAGGTAAAACTATATGTATGTATACATTGCATGTCAAAATCACAATGATACACCGTAATTCAGCCAAATTCAATATTAATTAAAATATATGCTAGTACTATTAAAAATTTGTTGTTTAGTAACCGATTAGTGACTGAATAAAATCAGTCACTATAGAGACCAACTCGATTCAGTGACCAAATCTTTGAAACGATATACTCCTCACAAATTCGTCTCTAATTCGGTCGCAAAATATAATTTTTTTTTATTCTTAACCTTTTAATTTGGTGGTTTAATTATAAGCTAACAATAATTAATTTGATATTGACGTGGATGAATGGAGCAGGATTGAAGGGAGCAAGTACACCATTTTGGACAATTATAGGAATCATAGCAGTCAGATATATTTTGCTACCACTTTTGGGTGTTCTTGTTGTTAAAGGAGCAACACATTTGGGTTTGGTGCAAGTTGATCCCTTATATCAGTTTGTACTTCTCCTTCAATATGCACTTCCTCCAGCTATGAATATAGGTAATCAATAAATACACAATTTTTTTTTAATTTTCTTATACTTATAATGAAAATCAAATTGTAGTATTAAATGCTCTATGTATAATTTTTTACCTTAGTACTCCTTCCGTCCCAAAATATAAGCAAAAGTGATTCAAAGAAACTTGATGTATTTGGTTCACAATTTAGACTAAATACATTCACTTTTGTTGACCAACTTTTACTTACATTTTGGGACGGAAGGAGTAATTAATAGTGTTAGTCCCTGTGACTGGGAGCATAGTTCAGTTGGCATGAACATTGCATGTAATATGTATGTACCATAATTCAGACCTTGATAATGATACGCCAATTTATTCGCCTTATAAAGTTAATTAATATTGTTCAAATTTTATTTTTCTTATGTTAGGCACTATAGCACAATTATTTGGAGCTGGTGAAAGTGAATGTTCTGTTATCATGCTGTGGACTTATGTATTGGCATCAATTGCGGTTACTCTTTGGTCAACCTACTTCATGTGGCTTGTGTCTTGATTATAGTATTCGTTGCTGTGGTTATTATTCATTATTTATATACTTCATTTTTTTTTACATGAAATTATATTTTCATGTTTCTACTCAACTTATGTGTACTGTATATATGTGTGGTTATGCAACAGAACATTTATCAACTTATTTATCCGCAGATATGCGGCTTTGGTAATGCCTCACTTGATGACATAAATGGTTTGCCAGTATCTGTGATGTTCATCATGCAACTAGCAACATGGACTCACTATAAAAAATTAATTTCAATTAAAAATAAGTTTAAGTGTAAAGTGGTGTTTGCTTTGCACGTATTTATGTAAAAGTGATTTGTGTTATTTGGATATTTTAAATCAAAATTGTTTTTAAACATACAATTTTTGGTCTTGTTTTAAACATACAATTAAGAATAATTAAAAATTTTGGTATCACTTTTTTCAAAACAAAACAAAAAAATCACGATGCTACACAATTAGTCTAAAAAAATAAAATTGCCACACAATTGCATTATCGAAGAGTAAGTGCAACATTTTATTGTTTTTGTAAAGAAATAAAAGAGCCTTGTGAATTCACATTATTACTAGTACTATATAATTTTTCTGTGGGTGATGGTCTTTTATTAGTACATGCAATATACATAGCCTAAGTACATTCACCAACCCCCATCCCTAAAAATGATAACTGGAAAATACATAAATAACCGATGAAAGATATGGCACTGACATTAAAGCCATATCAAACAATTTTTAAATCGAGGTTTGGATAGCCAGCTTGAGCTTTGTGCCTTTCGAAGAGATCTTGAAGTGCTTCAACAAACTGACTGTGTATCCTGGCAACCTAAAAGCAGGTTCAAATAAGCCAGTATTTTAGACATGGAAGTTTGTAATAGAACTACTCCAAATTTCCTTAACTATGTGAAAACTACTTAATGAGAAATAAAATTGAGACATTTAAACTTAAGAGAGGTTCTGCATTACTGGATCATTGCGAGTCCTGTTATAAAAAGGCTTAAGAGTTAAGGTAGTGTAGTGCATACCTCCTCTGTTGTTGGTTCTGGATTTTTCTCGAGCTCAATTGGCCTACCTACCACTACATGCATTGGATGTCTGAATGGTACTGGGGATCTGAAAAAGGAGATGAGATGATCTGTTTAATGTTTTAAAGAAAAACTGGAGATGAATGAACTTCCATGCTAACTATATCGGAGTGAACTTGATATTCCTCTCTAATTTCAAGAAGAATGAGCACGACAGGATGCAAATTGACGCATAAAAGAAACACGCACCCGAAAATACCCCAAAAACATATGGGAGTGAACTTGATAGCCCTCGAGAAGTTCAGAAAGAGCTTTCCACCTGGTTTCCACCACTTATAGACATCCGACTGTATCAAAGTTACACCAAAAAGGATCGTTATCTTCAACTTATGAGTAAAGAATATGTCGCAGTAAAACAAAAACAAAATAGCAAAGAAAATGAAGTTGACATAGCGAAAGTGGCACACAGGTAGATTTCATAGTAATAGCTGTTAGTTTTGTGAATCGGACATGTGAAGTCTAGGTAAAAGTGCACCAGTGTAAGCCTTCTACATGAATATAAGAGAACAAGAGAAATAAGTACCTGACCGAAGCAGAAAACTGGAACCAATGGATGGCCTTTCTCCATTGCAATACGAACAAAACCTCTTCTTGCCTTAAGGTAAGCAATCTATAAAATAAAGAGTTCAAGTTATCCTCTTAACATCTATGAAACTAAATATATAATGACATAAAGAAGTCATTCTGGCAAGACCAATTTTAGGGATAGAACTCTTCTTATATATTTAATCCAAAAAAAAAAAAACTCTTCTTCTTAGATATAGAAACAGTATCAAAAATTCAGTCCAACACAGAACCAATGCTTTTAGGACAGTACATGTTTGTTTGACAGACAACACATACTTGTCGGATGCTATATTTCGAAAATTGTTGTATATTTGGTGTATTATATATTTATATGTGGTTAGTCACAATTTTATCTCATATTATATTCTACAATATTTTTATTTTTTTTTTGACAAACATATTCTACAATATTTTACTTATCATAAAGAACACTACTCAAACTGTGATTTGTTTGCCAACATGCAAGAACTACAAAAAAAGTAGTGTGAACGATTTCTGGTTATTGATCTTAAAACTCGAACTAAACAAACGAAATAAAATAACGGAGTTCTCTTTCCTCCCATCTAAATTAAAATTTGATATGAAATATAATAGGAAAAAACTAATTTATAAATTGAAATTCAAAACATATTATTGAACTTTGCATCACTCCTATATCCGGAGGAAAATGAAAACCTTCATTTAATATCAGAGGAAAAAAAGTATCACACGACTGGTCAAAAAGAGAGAAAATCACATGAGCATTGAGTAAGATGAGGGCGAAAAACAATGCACCTCAGAACCACGCTGCATGAGAAATGTCTCTTGAACTCCACCAGGTATTAAAATGCAACTATAGCCATCAGCTAACAGGGAGGTAAAATTTTTCCTTGTTGCTGGTGTAAGACCCAACCATGTCCATATGTGTCTTAAAAATGGTGTGTAGAACACCTATAATTCAAATGTGAAGAGAAAACTTATAATTGAATCCTCAGTAACTATTATTAATCATTAGTGCCTCAAGTAAAAGTTTTACCGCACTGCTAGCAAGAACTTTAACTTTTGGAATAGGCATGAAACCAGTGTTGTCAGCTAGTGCAATAACGCCAATTGGCAAAACTGAATGTGGTTCATAACCAAAAACTGCATATTTGTTCCACTGTTGTTACAATCAATGAGCAACTAACAAAAAGATACACCAAAAAAGCATAACCAATGTCTTATTAGTTAATATAGGTCAAATTCTGAAGACAAATTTGAGTTTAAAACCCCCTTTCAACAGAAAAATACCACAATAAACAGGAAAACTAGAAAAACTGAAGTACAGTTACTTTGACTTTCTAAAAACCCAATTATAAAAACTAGGAATATCCATGACTCAAACAGTGGGGAAATATAAAGCTTATCGTAATCGTACTAATTATATAATAAGGAAATCTCCAGCATCTGAGATGAACCAAATGACATGCTTGGTTAAAGCTGGTAAGTCATGTTTCTGATATAGTTCAGGCTAAGGTTAAGAACAAAGTCAATTCAAGACACAAACTAACGGTCATATTTGGGGTTTTCATTTAAAGTAGTTATGTGAAAATGCCAATCCTGATTATTAAAATACAGAAATGAAAAGATAGTCAATGTTGTCAACAACAGAGCACCAATCTATTTAATGTAGAAACCTAGTCGGCCTTAATTTAGTATACAGTAACATAAAAGGAATCCAATTGAGCAATTAAAACAACTACCAGAGTAGAAACCTCAGAATTTCAAGCGATCCTCATTAATGGTTATTACTGTTTATAGCATTAATAAGTTATTAGTGCTATAAACACAAAAAAGCCCCATACAGACAGCACCCTAAGCTGAGGCACCTCTGGAAAACTAATGGATTAAATTAAACACCCAAAAAACAAGTAGGTTAAGAAGAAAAAACACCTCTCTACAGCTTCATGGAGAAGCAAAAGAGAAAAGAGGCAACTAGTACTAAACTAAAACTGTAAAGTCCCTAAAATATTGTAACTACTACATCAAGCATTAAAGATCAGACTAAATTATCAGCTAAGCTTCATGTCTACTATGAATTTAAGTCAATAATCAAACTTTCCACATTAATCACCAAGCTCCCATTCTAGGAAATGCTTATCCAAATCTACATTTATCTACCCTCTACTTTCCTATGTTAATTTTCTTCCTAAAACAAAGCCTATAAACTTAAAAACAAGTACAACCATTAAACAAACATTAGTAAACAACTCAATTATGCTGACTCATCGTGATTCTGGCATACGACACTGATACCAAACATGCACCGTACATGTAAAAAAACAGAAACAACTCAACTCTACGTGATTCTGACATACCACTGTAATACCAAACATGCATTATTTATGTAAAAAAAAAAAAAAAACACCTCAATTTTGATGTTTATTAGGTAAAAAGTACAAACCATAGGCACGATTAGGATCAAAGGCTTTTATATCCTCTACATGAAGCGTAATGGGAAAGTAACTACAAGCATGCTTGCATATATACCTGAAAATGAAATAATCCCAAAACAATAAAAATTACATTTTTAACCCTTTCAAAAACACAAAAAGAGAAATTGTACCTAGATAATCTTCTTCCAAATTTACTCTTAGGTTCCAAAGGAAGCACCATACACAATAAAAGAAAAGCTAAAACCCTGTGCAACAAAAATCACAAAAAATGATGAGAAGAAAAAAACAAAAACAAAAAATGGTGAAATAGAGAGCGAGGGGATAGAAAAGGAACAAACACGAGAGATTTGGTGAGAGGAAGGAAGAAAAAAGCGAAGAGGATTAATGCGATGTTGAAGTGAATGGATCCAAGCCATAATGATAATGCTAGAATTGAACGGAATGTGTTTGATGATGAATCATCGTCGCCGAATTGTTCTCTTCCGTTGAAGATTTTCTCCGTCGCCATTCTCCGATCTATGGAGAAGAGACTGCGACGGAAACGGTGTTGTGTGGTGAATGGCGTTTGAGGGGTAAAAGGGTAAAAGTTAGTAGAAGAAAAGTCAGTTGCGTCACGTGCGCGCTGGTATTTGTACACTGTAGTGATTGATTGATTGATTGAGGTAGGAGTTGCCGTTACGTGAATCAAACTATCAAAGACTCAAAGTCCTAGTAATAATTTTTTTTTTTTTGAAAAGGCAAAATAAATTATATTAAGGTAAAAAAGAGATACCATCACATAGCACAAGTCCCAGTAATAATTAACGTCATGCGTTATGAATCTATAATGGCAACCTACGAATGACAAAGTTATTGTAAATTTAGGTAAAAGTGACGAGTTTGAACTTTGGTAATAATGATCACTTTAATAATTTCGACAATTTCAGTCTAATTAATAAAGTGTATTCAAATTTCGATCTATATTTTTTCAAATTAAACAATAGTTTATCTATCATGTTTATTATTGCACATATTAAAGAAGGTGGGATTTAACATGAGTAAGTTATAAATTTTCCTATCATGGGAAAATGGTTTTTAAATCAGATTAAATGAAAAACACACTTTTATCATATTCTCTTGGCACTAGATCTACAACACATCTCCCTTTTTGGGCCCGCCACAAATCTCAACACCCACCTCCTTAGACCTTCTCTCCATTCTTATCCACGTCCTGCAACTACAATCAATGGTGGAAAATATTACTTGTATCATTTCACATAAAGTTATGTAGAAGATAAGAAACTGAACAAAACAAAGTTCATCATGAACTTTCAAATTAATTTGAAACGGAAGAAACATCTATAGAGCTGTCAAATGGGCCGGGCTGGCCCAACCCGGCTTGGTTCGGTGGGCTTTACACTATTCATGGGCTAGACTGGCCCGACCCATTTTTCTGTTGAGCCATATTTGTTGAGCTTGGCCCGGTCTTGTAAAAGTTTGGGCCGGTCCGATGGGCTTATGGCCCGCTTCAATCCAATTTTTTTATTTTTTTTTGGTTTATTCTATCAGTTTTACGTGACTCTGATATATTATTTCTTCATAATTATTAATTTTATTGATATGTAACTGTATGCAAGTGTAAATAATTTTTACATCATCATTAAATATGTATTAATAAATTATAAAATTAGTTTTTACTAAAGTTTTACGTAAATATAACCATTTTTATTAAACTTATACATTAAACTATGTTTTTTATAAGATTTTTTCAACTAAATGATAATTTTTTATGTATTTATTGATATTATTTTACAAAAATGATATAAAAATCTTGATAATGGGCCGGCCCGAAGTCCGATGGGCTAGCCCGGCCTAATCCTTGAAAGGGTCACATGGGCTTGGGCCAAAAAAGCTCAATCGTATTTGAGCCGCCTATTTCGAAGTTCATCCCACCCAAGTCCAAGGCCCATCGGCCCGACCCATTTTTGACGGTTCTTCTATATCAAATAATTCTTTAAAATAAAAAAGTGAGATTTTTAAAGAAAACTCTCGTGGAAAAAAAACAAGACAAAACAAAGCATAAATCTTTAAGAATTTTAAAGAATTTGAAATTTTTTCCAGGTTGTGTATGTTCAGATTTTTCTGGATTTTTTCTTTCTTTTCTGTTTTTGATAAATTATGAGATGCTTGTATTTTATTTCTGTTCTATTATTGTTATTTAGGATTTTGAAGAGAAATTTAGAAATTTAGGATTCCCTTGCACTGTTCTAATTGGGTTTTAGTTTTTGGAGAATCAAATTGGTACAAATTGGTACTGCCTTGATGATTTGGTGTTCTTAATGTTGTTGTTAGTGAGTCACATGGGTGGTATAGAGGAGAGAGAATGATATTGAAGTTAGTGTAAGAAAGAAAAGAAAAATAATTTAGTGCTGAGAGAGTATTATAAGAGATTTGATCTGATGGTTGAAAACCACTTTCTCATGGTGGAAAAGTTTACAACTTAAATCTCACCATTAAACAAGAGTATATCTTATCAAAAGTTATACTTATGCATATACTGATATAAAATGTATAAGTTATTTGCTACCTATTTTTAACTTTTTAACATGTGTAAATTTATACTACCCCCGTCCTAAAATATAAGGGGAAAAATCACTTTTTTTTTATCCCAAAATATAAGGGAAAAAAAATCAATTTCAAGAATGTTTTTCATTATTCTCATGAAATTAAATGTAAATTGCATTTAATTTTATCTCTCTACTTTTCTCTATAAACAACAATCAATCAAAATTGATTTTACATCTTTCTGTGCACTTATTCTAAGAAAAATCACACAAAATCATATTTTCTTAATAAATGTGTTTTTTTTATTTACCCTTATATTTCGGGACGGAGGGAGTATATAACAAAAAAATCATTAAACAATGCCAAAATTGACACGTGTTTTGCCTAAAATTAAAATTAAAATTAAAATCACGTATGAAGAATACTACTAAACTAAGTTATTCTTTTTTTTTTTTTTTCGAGACCGGGGTATTCACCGCCGAACGCAGTGACTATTCCCTTGTTAGATTGGAGGCACCTCGATGTGTGGGATAGCAGACCCAAGGATTTAAAGCTGCTCTGTACCCAAGGTGAGGATCGAACCCTCGACCCTTGATTAAGTGAGGATGAGCCCCAACCGCTCAACCACATCCCTTGAGTTTAACTAAGTTATTCTTTTAATAACATTGAAATTTAAATAACAATTCTATTAATTAGTTTTGTATATTTTTTGTCCTAAAATATAAGAGAAAATTAATTAAATAAAGTTTATTTATTTGATTAAAATTTTAAACTAAATACATTAATTTTGATTGATCAATTTTCTCTTATATTTTACGATGGAGACGTATTTCTTACCAAAACTATTGTTGTTATGCATACCAATGCATAATTTGAATATTTAATATCTTTAATTATCTTTCATGAAAAATTATAAAGATTTAATATTGTGAAAATATTTATTGAGACAAATCTAACAAGATCTTATTTGTTAATATTTATCTTTATACCAATTTGGTGAACATTTTGGTACCTCGTAATTTTAGTAGGATACCGTACCTAATAATGTGGATATATTTGATAGGTCCATGTGTAATGATAATTTAACATGTCATAAAAAGATTTATTTGCAATTACATTCTTTCCACCATTAATATATTTCCTTTTTAATATTATATCATTACTTTTATAGAATGGTATATGCAAAAATGTCTTACCAAAAAAAAAAACGTACGATTCTATTAAAAAAATCATAAAAAACATATGCAAAAGCTAGTTTCTCTTCTTTTGACCAAAATAAAAATAAAAATAAATTTAAGTTTTTCTTGTCTAAAAAATTATTAAGTTATTAATTTTTGTCTCATAAGGAATATCATATTTTTGTCCCTAAAAAATGTTTTAGTGATATTAAGTCCATTTGTATTTTCTAATTATTATTTTGTCTATATATTTAGAACATTATAAAAATCCCTTTAAAAATAAAGAGTTCAAAACTCGATTTATAGGTTGAATTAGATTTTCGTTACTTTAATCTTAATTTTTTAAATTTCTTTTTTTTTAAGTTTTCTAAAGAAACCTTTTTATATTATTTTTAACATGTTTGGAAAAACTTATTCTAAAATTTAAAAATCTAAAAATAATTAAACAATTTTGAAAATCAACGAGAACTAAAACTTTGCGTAATTATAAATTTATAGGCTAGAAAATTGTAACATTTTTTTATCAGGATGAAAAATGATATTTAAATTCCTTAGTCATAAAATTAGTTGAATATTTTTTATAAAAAATAGGTTTCTTAAGCCATAGTTGAGAAAAATTGAATTTTATAATCAAAATATAAATAGTTAGATTTTCGTACGAACAATGTTTTAAGTTGAACGCTCTAATTGAGATATATAACATAATCTCCTTTGTCACAATTAACATAATTAGTTGAGACATAACGACATTTTGTATGAACTAAGTTTCTTGAGATATAATTAATTGTGTGGGCGACGTCATACCGTGTGGGATTGGTTTTCTATAATACTCTGATTCGCTGACTGTTTTTCAAATCTATTGAGATTTGCAGGATTCATTGTTTGAGTCTCTGTTGGGTTTCAAATTTGTCGAGATTTGCAGGTTTCTTAGTATTTGGTTAACCTTTACCGCGTCGGTATCTTTTGAAGAGGAATTGCGTGCTGAGACCTATCTGCCTAGGTTATCATTCTATTGTTGTCTCATCAACTTTTGATTTAAGAAGCTGTTTTTTAGATTCTTATGGGCCGTGCACTTTTGATTCGAGTTCGGAGCTAGCGTCTGAAGACATCTTTTGGTGTCGAATTGATGTAATTTCTGGTGGTTTGTAAGCTGAGGAGTATCCCTCTAAGTATGGGATTAGATGTGGTACCCTATTAGGTGGTGTGTGTTTTGGTATTTTCATCGGTGTTCCGCCTATATACGGCACCTTTGTTGTGTAATTCCTCTCCTACCGATCTTTGTTCGTCTTGTGCGGAGATCGAATATAATTAATATTATTTTGCTGTTCAAAAAAAAAATTAATGTGTTGAGATTGAACTGTCATAATTTTGGAAGGTTTATACTTTTTTTTTTTTGGTCAGGTAGCCTAGCGGCTAGAAAATTCTAGCCTTAATTAAAGGTGAATAAGTGGGCATACCGGGTTCGAACCCCGGTCCTTGCACAAATGTGCAATGTCCTTTACCAATTGCGCTATGCTCATGAGGACTGGAAGGTTATTAATCAAAACTTCTCAAAAAGAAAGGTGACGATGAAAATGATAATATGGATGCTAATGATAATGTGTGATGGGTGATAAACTTTAAGTTTAGTTACTTTTGTTATGTATTATCGTTAAATAACTTATATTTAAAATATCATAACTTAATAGAGATGAAAAAAATGTCTTATGTGTCTTTGGAGACGGAATTTTACGCTTAAAGATGGAATATCTAAGACGAAATTATTTGAATTTAGAGACAGTCTATTCTGTCTCTAAGAGAGAGACAAATTTATTGTTTTTTTGAATCTAAAGTTGAGCGGCAAATTTAAATTTGTTAAAACCGAACTAGTTATTTTTACCAATTGATTAAATAATTCAATTTTTTCAATCAAGTCGTTCAATATCAGCTAATTGAACTAAAAATAGCTAATGAATTTGAATTTCGATAATGAGACGGTTCAATATCACCTAATTGAACTAACTCTGACTTACGAAACCTAACTCCTATAAAAATATCCAACTAATCTTGCTAATTAAGCACGACTAAGGAATTTCAATTTTATTTATCATCTTCATAAAAAAAATGTGGCATTTTTCTATCCCTACAAATTTTTTATTATGCATAGTTTTAGTCCTTGTTGATTTTTCAAAATTATTTAATTATCTTTAAACATTTAAATTTTTAATAACTTTTTCCAAGCATATGTATAGAGATGAAATAATGATATTTTTTAATAATTTTTTAGAGAAAAAACACTTAACTAACTCTATAATATTTTTTTTTACGAACTCTAAAAATTAACAATATTATAATAAAGTTTTTACACATTTTAAAAATTATATTTGATGTTTAAATAGTAAGTAAATATAATTTTAATCTCTTTTGTACCAAAAAATATATTTATTCTTTTTTTGGTTGTAAAATATATATTTAATCTTTATAAAATAATAATATTTACGTTTTTTAATAATAAAAAATTCATATGGTAAAAAAAATAATAATAAAAAATTCATAAATTTTTTTCTTTTATAATGTTGATTGTTATATTAATGTTGCATATATTGTTTATTTTGTCTAGACGTTTTTGCACTTTTTTTTTGACTAAATGTTTTTGCCTATATTTCTATGTAAACAATGATATAATATTAAAAAGGAAATATATTAATTGTTATATTTGTGGGAAGGATATAATTGCAAATATTAAAATGTTGTGTTTAAAATAGAAAAGTTAAAAATATAAAATCTAGTTTTTAATGTTCTGCCATCTCGTATCCACATCAACAAGGTACCGGTACTCATCCAACTAAGCTGGGTACCTAAGAATTCACCATTTTTTAATTATGCATATTTAGAACATTATAAAAAGTTCTTTCATAAATTAAGAGTTCAAAATTTGATTTATAGATCAAGATTTTTCGTTAATTTATCTTGATCTTTTGAATTCATTTTTTTAAAGTTTTAAAAATAAACTTTGTATATCATTCTAAACATATACTTTGAGTCTAAATAGTATTTCATAAGAAATATTTTTTTTTGAGTGAGAAATATTTTAACTAGTTGGAATTGAACTGTTAAATTGTCAAAATTCGAATTTCTTAGTGTTTGTCATTCCAGTTTGTTGAGATTGAATTGAGAAAATATGATTTCCAATCAATAGAATTAGTGGAGATTAAATCACAATTGTCATTTCAATTAGGTATTAGTCGAAATTTGTCTGATTGTCGAAATTTGAATTCATAAGTATTTGTCATTTCAATTAAGTGATATTTCAATTAGGTATTTGAAACCCCGACGAGATCAAATAACTTCAATGTATCTTTTTGACCAAATGAAACTAAGATTGAAAACAATGACTTATAATTCAGCTTTAAGATTGGTGGTTATGCCACAAAATCTCGAAAAACTATAAAGACATTCACTAATATTGTTTCTAATGATGCCACCACGATTAGATTTACCAGGATTACTCAAGGAACTCCCATTAACATTAAGCTTATAAAACGTAGGTGAAGAAGTTAGAGGTTAGAGCCGTCAAAATTGACTAGTCTGTAACGGCCAGCTAGTCAAGCTTGAAAAAATGTAGGGCGTGGGTTTTAAAAATCTAGTCCTATTATAAGGGGTTTTAAGCTCAGCCCTAAAAAATATTTAACATATGAGTTAGCTAGTTACAGGTAACTTGTAATCCGCATAAACTAAACAAAACCCTAAAATAAACCATATATACTTTTTTACTTAAAAGATTATAATTTGTATCATAAAAAAAAATTGTGTGCGTCAAAAAAAAAATTGTGAGAAAGTAAAATATTTGTAAAAAAACAAAAAAAAAAAAAACAAAATTTATCACATAATAGAGTTGAATCATTGACTATTCACTAAAACCTCACACAAATTACCACTAAGACAATCTATGAATTCTTTTATGAATTTTGTTTATTATTATTATTATTAAACAAAAACTAATATGATGATTAAAGAAAAACTAAGCAATTATTATATAAAAAGGAAAACTAAGCCTAAACCAAGATAAACTATTACAAAATACCCAAATCCACGGGCAGCTAAAAACAATTGATCTTCATTTTTAATCCAAAAAAGCAATATCGATCTTTTTCATTTTTCACTCCGCCGCCCAACCTAAAACAAATCTAACTGTATAACAAAATCTTGACCTATAAATCAAAATTTGAACTTTTAATTATTTATGAAAAACTTTTTAAAATGTTCTACACACCGACTTAGAGAACATTTTAAAAAAATAAAACCATGAGTTAAAATAATTTTGTAGGAATGAAATCATGATATATTTTATAAGGGAAAATAAATTTAATAATTTTTTAGATAAGAACAACTTAACTAACTCCATAAAATATTATCAATCACTATAAAGTAACAGTGCAATAAAATTTATACACATTTTAAAAATTATATTGATGCTTAAATAATAAATAACATAATTTAAATATAAAATCAATATACCAAAAAATTGAAGTATAAGGCAATAAAAAATCTCATTCTTAGGCCCCGTTTGGCCCGGCTTATTTTCTACTTATTTTCTTCTCTTTAAAAATAGTAAAGAAGGAAAAAATTATGTTTGACTCTATTTCTCTTTATTTTTTACTTCTTTACTTCAATTCTCTAATACTTTTAAGAAGAAATATGACTAAATTCAATTTTATACTTCTTTATTTCATTTTAAAAAAATAGAAAAGTAGAAGTTAAGCCGGGTCAAACGGGGCCTTATAAAAACAAAAAAAACAAAGTTTAGGTCTCGTAAAAAAAACAACAAAGTTTAGCTATAAGGCAAAAAAAAAAAGAATTCTTATAAATAAAAAAAAACGAGGCTATTTCTAAAAAAAATCAAAGTTTCCTTAAATAATACTAATTTATGATTATATTTGTAGGAAGGAGATATTTACAAAGTTTAAAAAATAGTGGTTAATATAGAAAATATAAAAAAAATCTAACATTTAATACAGTGCCACATAGTATCCAAATTATCATGGTATCGGTATCCTTCCACCTAAGATGGGTACCTAATTTTGATTGATTAACTTTCTCTTGTATTTTAAGATGGGGAAATATTTCTTACCAAAATTATTATATAGTAGTAGTAGTGTGTATGCAGGAGTATATATATCATGCTGACATATTCAGGACTATGAGTGAAGTAAGGACTTATTTTATCCATCCTTCAACGTCGTAATTTAATTATTTGTTTATGAAACCGTCTTAATTATATTTAATTAGAGAAAAATACATTAGATGATAAGCATGTGAATCTATTTGATTACGTGAGATAATAGAAAGAAATTGCGCAAAGAAAAAAAGGAAAACAAGGATGTTCGTTTTAGGAAATAATAGTAGAAATTTTAGTTCTAGATATTTTTACAAAACTATGTTTGGTTAGTAATAATGACATCCCAAAGAATAATTTGTAAGAATAGGAAAATGAGAACTTATTTCAATTTTATTCTCATCCTTATGGGAATTTTTCATTCCCAACCATTTCTTTGGATTTTTTAGATAAGTAAAAATGACATTAGTAAAGAGTATAAGAGGTAAACAACTAGGCATGGCCGCATGGCAATAAAACCCAAACCCGTAGGTACCCAAATGTCCCGCCCCAATTTTGACGGGGAAAATCCGAATTGACTGGGTTTGGGTTTTCTCCGATTTTTTAAGACGGGTATGGGGCAGGTAACGGGAATATTGATACCCACACCGAACCCGTCCCCGAACCCGTCCCGTTGATATTAAAATTATATTTTATATTTTTTAAATTAGAAATCTTTATACAAATTCTTAAATTTCATTCATATATTTATTTTTATATATAACTTTAGTATTAAACGAGTCATTTTATCTATTTTATGTTTTGATTAAAAACTTAGTTTTGCATTGTTGACTTTTTTTAAATTAAAAAAACGAAAATGCAACTCAATTTTATGTAGAGGTGAGATGAAACGGGGATACCCGAAACCCGTTAGGGTTATCGAACCCCGTTAGGTATGAGTTTGGGGTTTCAATTTTTATCCTCGATAGAAATGGGGACGGGTTTGGTGATACCCGAACTTTATGGGTTTAGGTTTGGGGAAAACAAAATCCGTCTCCACCCCGCCCCATTGCCGTGCCTATACACAACCTTACAAAACCAAAAGAGTTACATTAGATGCTTTGGAAACAAGCCAAATGATCACGCCACCAATCCTATTTCTTTGGATTAAAAACATGAGAAAGTGAAAATTATTTTCTTCCTAAATTTTTTTTATTCTTTGAAGTTATTTTTTAACTTTGTAATAAACATGGATTAATTAGAGTAGAAGAGATAGAAAACAACTTATAAAACATTGGTTGGGTTTAATCGTAAATTGATGGTGAATTCTGTTGATTGTATTTTTTGCTGGTAAGATCATAGCAATTTTGTTGTATCAGATGATAGGAGTATATATATATATTTTTTGCTCTTTCGTTTTATTTTTAGTGGATATAGTACACTTATGCTTAGTTTCATTCGTTGAATATAGTACTCTTTGTACTTTGAATCTCTCTTAATATATTTTGCCATTTAATTAAGAGAAAAAAAAAATGAATGGGAAAAGGCAGTGGAATCTTTCTAATCGTTTGAACAGTTATATATTTGCTGATCACATCATGTGAGGATGATATCTAAAACTTGATAAGCACATCATTAGGTGGAAGAAGTCAATAATTAATCAAAGACAAAATACGTACTATTTGATTAATAATGCACTCACCTATATATGAGATTTGGACATATACTACTATTGATTGAAGTCACAGCAACCACACAAACACACAAGAATCTACCCATTATTAATTAGATTAATATTTAAAAAATTATATTAGAAATTAGCTTAGTTGATAGGGACACGACTTCTGACTAAAAAAAATGATATCAGAGATCGAACTAGAACTAACTAGACCTCCGCATCATGATTCAACTGTCGTAAACTACTCGTACCAGAATGAAACTACAATTTTTGAAACACTAAATTAGATAATACTACGACTTCAATGAAAATAGGGGCGGTTATATCACAACATGCTTGAGTGTTTGATAGTATTTATTAGACAGTACATTGCTTTAAAGATATAACGGTTTCACAGAAATATGGAGCTTTGCGGTTCCCTTTACTTGTTCCAAAAGCAACCCTCTCTTTCTCTGTCTTCATCTTAAAATTTTCCCATTACTACTTTCCTTTACTCCCACTACTCCACGTTTTGCCATTCTTTTTGTTGTTAACATATAAATAGTCTCATTCAATTGAATTAACACATAACAAAACACCAAGTTATATATATGACACATACTAATGTTACAAACAACTACAACCAAGATTCTGTTTCTAACTTCTACTTAATCATCATCACCTAATTTCATCAGGGCTTTCTTTTTGTTTTCTTTTTTTGATTTATAGAACCTTGTTCTTCTTTTCTCTTTTGAACAATGTCTTCTTTTACACACCATAGAAGTATTTCCTTCTTTAATCTGTTTCTTGCCGTACTTGTGGCAAATTCTAGCTTTTGCTTTTCTGATAAGGTATGTTTTCAACAAAGTATTGTTCTTTTTTTTTAGCGTAAACCGGGTATTCTCTGCGCGCAATTACAGAGACTACTGACCTTTTTTTTTTATTTTGTCCTTTTTATGTGTCTTAATTGCAAGTTATGGAATATGAATTGAATGAAACTGACAGGTTTATGTAGTATACATGGGAAGCAAAAGTAGTGATCAAGACTCAGATGATATTCTGAATCATAATCACCAAATACTTGCAGAAGTTCATAGAGGAAGGTTAGAATTAATACTTTTATTTTCATTTGGAATATAACTTTTTCTCTCTCATTTTAGATATGTGATTTTCCCTTTTTTCTCTTTAACAGTGTTGAACAAGCACAAGCATCACATATTTATAGCTACAAACATGGTTTCAAAGGCTTTGCAGCAAAGCTCACTGATGAACAGGCTTACCAAATATCAAGTCAGTGAAATTTTCATCTTCCTTAAGTTTCAATCTTTAAAGGATCATAAAATTTCTATTACTAATTTGTTTTTTTGGTTTGAATTTGATCAGAAATGCCAGGAGTGGTTTCTGTGTTCCCCAATACAAAAAGAAAGTTGCATACTACTCATTCATGGGATTTCATGGGACTTTTGGATGAAGAAACCATGGAGCACAAGGGTTACTCAACCAAAAATCAAGCAAATGTCATTGTTGGTCTCATTGATACAGGTGAGAAGTCTTACTCTTACAGTAACATGATGCTTTTTGATAACTTCTATCTATGTTAACCATTCCTTCATCCTCAAGTACAACATGCACCTTTTCTTAGAAGTCTCATGAAAACATTTATTAGTCGTTTTCACAAGTATTTACACTTTATTTGTTTCTTTAGTAGCAGAAACTGTATCATTATCTCCTTACTTTTATGAATAGCAGTTAAAGGAAAGTATGATGTTTTATATGACATCATTATGGTAATCAAATTCTTGCTTAAAACTTTAAAATAATTCATTTAGTTAAATAAACCTTCTACATAAAGAGTAAAATTGAATTGAACATGAATATCAATTGATCAAATTTAAGCTTGAAAATATCACACTGGAAAATATTTGAGGCAATACATAGTTTTAATGATAACACTAGTCACTATTTACACAGGAATTTGGCCTGAATCCCCAAGCTTTAGAGACACTGATATGCCACCGGTACCACACGGATGGAAAGGCCATTGTCAAACAGGAGAAGCATTCAATGCTTCATCTTGCAACAGGTTTCTGATTGAATCACATTATTTGCTCATAATGTTTTGTAAAATTTGGCTTTACATGCATTATTTATGTTCAAGTTGGTCCATCTTCATTATTGGTTAATTATTGATGGTATTCTATAGGAAAGTGATAGGAGCAAGATACTATATGAGTGGATATCAAGCAGAAGAAGGGTCAGACAAAAAAGTCTCTTTCAGATCTCCAAGAGACAGCTCTGGTCATGGGAGCCATACAGCATCCACAGCGGCAGGACGGTACGTGGCAGACATGAATTATAAGGGGTTGGCATCAGGAAAAGCAAGAGGAGGTGCACCTATGGCTAGAATTGCTGTTTACAAAACATGTTGGAATTCAGGTTGCTATGATGTGGACTTGTTAGCTGCCTTTGATGATGCCATAAGAGATGGTGTTCACATTATATCTTTATCTCTTGGCCCTGAATCTCCTCAAGGTGACTATTTCAATGATGCCATATCTGTGGGATCTTTCCATGCTGCTAGACATGGAGTAATTGTAGTAGCATCATCTGGAAATGAAGGAACTGCTGGCTCTGCAACAAACCTTGCGCCATGGATTATCACTGTTGCTGCTAGCTCAACAGATAGGGATTTCACCTCTGATATTCTGTTAGGAAACGGTGTTAACATCACGGTAAAGCTGATTTCTTTGTGTCAGTAACTTGGTATATTTTCTGCACAATTAATTAGTTCTCTGTAACTGCATTAGGGTGAGAGTCTCAGTCTACTCGAAATGAATGCATCCAGAGGAATAATTCCTGCATCTGAAGCCTTTGCAGGATATTTTACTCCTTATCAATCCAGGTGAAGCACCAGGTACTTAAAAGCTTGAGCTGCTAAATATCTATGCAAATGGGTGGCTTTTAAAGTTAAAAATGGTTTCGTCTTTTCTACATTTCTGCAGTTACTGTTTGGGTAGCTCACTAAACAAAACCAAGAGCAAAGGGAAGGTTTTGGTGTGTAGAAATGACGAGGGATCAATAGCGTCAAAGTTGGAAAAAAGCAACGTAGTGAAAGAGGCAGGTGGAATTGGGATGATACTTATTGATGAAACAGATCTAGGTGTTGCTATTCCGTTTGTGATACCTTCAGCTATTGTTCAAAGGAAGACAGGACAACAAATTCTATCCTATATCAATAGCACACGGTTTGTTGTTTAATATTTGATAAAATAGAGACATTTTAAATCATCTATTTCCGCTCTCTAACGGTGCATAATATAATGTTGAATAGCAAACCTATGTCAAGGATTTCCGGGGCAAATACAGTAGTAGGAGTTCAGCCTGCACCACGTGCAGCAGCATTTTCTTCCAAAGGCCCCAATTCCTTAACCCCAGAAATTTTGAAGGTAATACTTTTTGATATGCCATTGAGTTCATAAAATTCCTTACCTTTTTCAACTTAGCCCTTGATGATTTCTGGTTGTACTGCTATGTAGCCTGATGTTTTAGCTCCCGGATTAAACATCCTGGCAGCATGGTCCCCAGCAGCAGCTGGAAACATGAAGTTCAATATTCAATCAGGAACATCTATGTCCTGTCCTCATGTGACTGGAATTGCAGCCTTAATCAAATCCGTGCATCCTTCATGGTCTCCATCTGCTATCAAATCTGCGATCATGACTACTGGTATTACAGACCTATATAACTATCTAACTCCTATAATACTCAAAGTGTCACGTTGAGATTCTTCTTGAATCTTGATTAAACATTAAAATAAATCTTCATACTAGATTAAATTTGGTCTGTCATTTAATGCCTCAAAATTTAGATACTAAGAGCACCGATGAAAGTTCATTGCATAGACCTTACGGTCACAAAACTCACCAGTCACTGTCTATTTTCATGGAATTAATCATAAAATTCAATATGCAGCAACAATTCTGGATAAGCACAATGAACCGATTAGAGTGGATCCTGATAGAAGAAGGGCTAATGCTTTTGATTATGGATCAGGGTTTGTGAACCCTGCAAGAGCTCTGGAGCCTGGTCTTGTATATGATTCCCAGCCAGAAGATTTTGTTGCATTCTTGTGTTCAATCGGTTATGATGAGAAGTCACTCCATCTCGTTACAAGAGACAACAGCACGTGCGATGGGGCATTCAAAACACCATCTGACCTCAACTATCCATCTATTGCAGTTCCCAATCTTGAAGATAACTTTTCAGCAACTCGGGTTGTGACTAATGTTGGAAAAGCAACAAGTATATATGAAGCTGAAGTGTTGTCTCCAGACGGAGTTAATGTTACTGTTGTGCCAAACCAGTTAGTATTCACAAGAACAGGACAGAAAATCAAGTTTACTGTGAATTTCAAAGTGATCGCTCCCTTAAAGGGATATACATTTGGGTTCTTAACATGGAGGAACAGAATATCACAGGTTACCAGTCCTTTAGTTGTCAAGGTTGCAACAGCAAGCCATGGGTTGGCCAGATAACAACAATTGTAAATATGTACATATTAGCTTAGGAGCTGTGAGACCCCCATGGTCACTTTGAACAAACAGTTATACTCAAGTCATGTTGAATCTAGATGATCAGTTGATCACTGCCAAACTTATGTTACAGCTACATGTTAGGAAAAGCAAGCAAATACCAAACACAGAATTTGAAGAAATGATATAATGATGCCTTCAGCTAACTATATCACTATTTGTCAGATGTTACAAGAGCAAACTTTGTTATGTAGAATTGTAGGTTAATAAGTAATAGCCATGTATACTACTTGTGTCTTGGTGCTAGGAAGTTTAAATAGTTTGGTCATTACTTTAAGATTTTACCTCTTAAAGAAAGTATGCAGGTTAATCATTTTTTTTTTAAACTTGTGTAATCAACCTTTTAAACATTAAATCTTTTATATTATTTAATGCAATATTTCTTTTTTTGGATAGGGCACATGTTAGCATGAACCAAAATTAAAAGCATATGAATTCACCCAAGAGCGCTTAGATGAGATGATGCGGGTCTCTTCTAGCTTAACCAAGGTCATGGATTTGATCCCTGGCTTGGGCATGCACTAGCGTTAAAACTCTTGGAGGAGTTTGCCGCCCATTTGGGCCCCACAAGGCTCAAAGGATTAGTCTCTACAGTTGTGCGCAGAGAATACCCGGTTTACGCCAAAAAAAAAATATGAATTTGTTTAGCTTGTCTAAATACTATTTGATTAATTAATTAATTAATACTAACAAAGCTAATTAGCTGCTTTCTAAAACAGTATATCAATTCATAGTAAATCATATAGGAATCCACATGATGAACAATAAACATGAACAATCTATGAACTTCAGAATTTAACTCATAAAACCTCTACAGATGATTTTTTATCCATTGAATTTCTAAGGCCTTGCTCAAAAGGAGCCAAACATTGACTTATATATAGGCATTACATATATAACATGTAGGTATCATGATCAGAAGATGAAGTGATAGATAGTAACAAACACTATGAGTGAATTTCCGACGGATTAACAAGGCCTTCCATTACAACAAGTTGATCAAGCAATGCAATCTTCTCCTCTTCAAGGGTCTTTACATGATCTTCAGCCTCTTTTAGCTCTTTCCCTAATGCAAAACCATCATCCTCCAGCTGCAAATACTTCCGCCTCAATTGACGGTATTCATTTCCACCCGCAGAGGAGTCAGGCAACGAATCAGAATTAGAACCTTCTGGTTTCTGAAAATGTTGTGAAACTTCAGTCATCAAGTGTCTTTTGGAACCCTTGTATCCAGATTTCAATGGCAGAGGAGCCTGTCCCTCTCCCCTGACAATATGCCCTTGCAACTGAAGTAAAGATGCCTTCTGGGTTGAGTTTTTCTTCTTCTTTGGTTTAATACTCAAGATCTCCTCTGACAAAGGGATCCTTGGATCTTGCATTTCTCACCAATAGTCACTGCAGAATGAAAATAAAAAAAGTTAACACACACACATCGTGAAGTTAGTTTGAATGGAGTATTAGCATTGTATACCAATGTTCTCAATTGTGGATCGCAGAAAATAACAGTTTGTTCAAACTTTACTACACTACAACACCGCAATAGCAGCTATTCGACAACACATTGTACTAAACAGCGCATCCTAGAATAGTAATTTGTTCAAATTCTGCTATGTTATAGCACAACTATATCCACTATTTGACAACATTGTTAGGCACTAAAACTAAAAATTTCACTTCAGAAAAAAGAAAACTTTCTGATCAAATTTTATACGGGTATCACCAGCACAATATTAAAGGCTACTCCAATCAAATTTCCATGTTGTTCAAAAAAATTGAAATAATTAATGTATTTTTTGTACAAAAGAAAATTAAATTAGTTCCAAATTCAAACACCATATTTTCACCGGTAAAAAAAATCAAAATTTGTTATCACTGATTATTTTCAAACACCATATTTGCACAAAAGAAAGTTAAATTAGTTCTTCACAACTCATATAATGCATAAAAAAAATCAAATTTTGTTTTGTGATAACTGATTATGGAAAGAAGTAACGCACCCAACATTCAACAAACCCTCTAATTTCGAACACGAATATGTTATTATCTTCTAAAAGCTACAAATACGTAATAGAAAAAATAAAATTGAAAAACCCTAATTCTGCAGAGAGAAAATTGGGGGTAAAATTGAGGGGAATAGAATAGATAGATAGATAGACAAACCTTGAGAAAGTAATTGCGGTGATCGCGAATTGGAAAAGGTGAAGATAACGGAGATGAAATGATGGAAGGTTAAAGAGAAAGGAAATTAGGGTTTCATGTGCAGAGAAATCGATTTTGTTATGTTGTTGGTGCCTTTTGCTTTGTTTATATGGGTTTGTTCCTTAACTTTCACTGTTTGTTTGTTTGTTTGTTTTTTTTATTTTATATTATCCATGCAACATCTCAACGACTTTTTCTTTCCTTTATTTAAGACTCGAGGAGAAAAGAAAACTGAAAACCAGAAGGATTTATTAATGGTTTTGTTCCTTAGAAAAATGGTTTTGTTATAGAGTTTAATGGATAAATTAATTTTACATTGATGTCAATAAAATGATTTAAAATTTAATGTTATATTAAAAAAGTTGTGTGAATTTAGAAAGTGTGGTTGAACCGTTGCGGTTTATTCTTATTTTGAGGTGTTTTCAATTCAACTAAGTAAATAATCTCTGCATTTAGTGATGAATATTTTGGTCACGACAAAATAAAAAATTGTGTGATGTGGTAGAATACATGCTATTGGTGATAGTATAAAATTATTATGCAATTATTAACAAAAAAATATTTATGAATATTCTTTTAGATATATTATGCAATTATTAACAAAAAAAAAATATTATGCAATTATAAACATACATTTTTAGATATAGGTATCTTATAGACGAGTTGGGTCGGATTCATGCGGATAAACGGGTCGCGGGTTCAAAATACATATTCAATTGAGTATCAGTGATACACGGGTACTCTATTTTAGAGAGATTATATGTATTGGGTACCGGTACGTATCTAGTACTTGCTAGATACTCACCAACGACGCAATTTTTTATTTTCTTGAATGGGTACTCGTGGGGTACTTGCGCAATCCATAAAACATGTTTGTTTTCTTGTTGTGTTAGAAAGATTTATATTTGTTTTAAGAAGATATATATTTGTGAGATATTGATGGAGATCAATGAGATATTTGATGGAGTTTTTTTTTTATAGGCAAATATTAGTTGTTAGTGTATAATTAGTATATTGTCAATTTTTTCTTCTTTGTCAGGATTCTAACCTTCAACCTCTATTAATATTTTGTTTAGGATATTGTCATGTAAGCTAGCTAGTAGCTTTTTTTGGGCAAGAAGCTAGTAGTAGTAGCTTTATAAAATATACAAGAATGAAGAATTTGTGATCACATACTGAGAACAAAAAAGTGCAAAACAACACAGAACTAACATATTTCATCAAAATTTATACACTTGATGCACACTGATTCCATTCCTTTCCAATAAAAAAAAATAGAAGAAAAAAGAATCTACACTTAATCACTTAAAAATCAAGTAAAATTAAAAACTTTTAAACAAAATAAATACAAAAAGTCTGAACAAAAGAAAAAAATTAAGAAAGGCTAATCATAATCAACATACAAACAAAAGAAAAAAAATTAGTCTCAGTCTTAGACCAGAGAACCATTATCTGATAATTCAACACCCAAAGAAAGTTGTGTAGTGTTACTATTGATTGGTGTATACTCACTAGTATTTGTTCCTCCTGTAAAATCAGTACTTGCAAGACTAGCTAAATCCACTGCTGGCCACATAAAAGATGGTTTAAATGGTGGCACATGAGGCACATTTACTGAACCAGATAAAATCTGAACTATTGTTTGCAAATTTGGTCTCTCAGTAGCAATAGGATGTGAACAAATCAATCCCAATTTCAATATCCTCTCTACCTCTTCAACAACATATTCATTTCCAACACTTTTATCAACTGCGTCTAATATTCTACCTTCGCGATGCAAATACCAAACCCAATCGACTAAAAATTGGTAACCTTCGATTTTAGTCCACGGTCTTTGACCGCACACAGTTTCAAGTAACACGGCACCAAATCCGTAAACATCTGATTCTCTTGATGCTTTTCCTGTGTGGAAACATTCGGGTGCTATGTATCCCATTGTTCCTTGTACTCCTTCTAATTCTGCATAGGATGTTTTTTCATTTTCTAGTGCACGTGCTAACCCGAAATCTCCTAAACGAGCGTTGAAATCTGAATCTAGCATTATGTTGCTTGCTTTAAGGTCTCTGTGAACGACTGTTTGATCATACTCGTTGTGGAGATAATTCAATGCAGATGCGACGCCTGATAGGATTTTGTACCTTAGATGCCAACTTAGTGGGGTTGTGCTTGTTCCTTCCTCACAAAATATGTGGTCGTCTAAGCTTCCATTCGGCATGTAGTCATATACTAAGAGCAATACTCCGTTTTTGTGGCACCATCCTGCATAAATATTTAAGAGTGGCCCAAATTAGTTTCTAATAAAGTTGAATGTAGAATTATTTTCTTATAAAAATCATAACCAATAGTTTAATATAGTGTGTTATGTTTGGCAGCGCTTGGAGGCAATTTCTCGCACTTCCATGCACTTTGAACGCGAGAGTTGTGAAGTCACATATGTAGCTTAGACGCGGGTTCAGGCAAAATCTAGCCGCGGTTCCAAACGAAGGCTAAGACACTCATGTGTCCTACTTTTGTTATTCTCAAAGGAGTGAAATGATGCACATGATTTTTGTCAAATTTCACTCAAATTTAATTAGGGACAAGAAGTGTTACTCGGTCAGCAAAGCAGGACAAGACAACATGGGTTCACAATGATATACTATGTGCGTACAAATATGATAGTTGTAACGGCAATGGTATCGTATCTAGGCAACTTTATTTTTTTTGTTTTAACTAGTAATCCAATTTTTAGAGAAAGGGGCTATGATAAATAGTAATTCAGAGTTCAGGTCGAAAAATAAAAAAACTCTAATTTTAAAAATTTATCTCAAATTCTCTCTACCATTTCCCTTTCATCTAAAATACATCAAAATTAATATAACTTTACTATAAAGTCACCAAATCCTAATGCTATGGGCCATCGTCATCTGCCACTAACCACATGGTTAGTCTCCAACTTCACCAATTGTTAATATTGTTAAACAGTCATCATATTATAATTTATCAACTTATGTTAGACTAGTTGGCAATGCTTATAGGTCACGAAAAGCTGAATTGGTATGCATTATTAATTTATTATTATTATTAGTAGTATATCCCTATATATATATATATATATATATATATTGAAGATAATATAACTCGTGGCTTTTATATAGTATAAAAACAAAGACTTGGAGGCAACAATGGCCGGCTGATCGGGTTGTTTACCACTGGGGTTTTAATTACTAACTACTTACCACATAATAATCAATTATAGCTTTTTTTAATATTTAATTATCAATTAAGTTGACAATGTGGCAGTAACTGGTAATGCTATGTTGAAAATTCAGATTGCAAAGAGGCGTTGAACTTTTATTTTTTGTCAAACATTTCAGCATTGATACAGTATGAGGATGAGATGAAGGAAAGTTCAATGAAATGAAGCTTTGGCTAAACATTGACTATATATGGACAAAACTCAAAACAACCAAAAAGCAATTAATATTGACTATACGAACATAAGAATAAAATGTCACATTCATAAAGTTGGATTTTGTTTGATAAATTAATTTTGTAATTAACATGCACAACTTTATTTTTTTATAATCTTTTTATCCTTAAATTTAATCACATCAATTTTCTTATCTAACTTAATTAGTACTAGTAAAAAGTAAAAACATACGCATAGTATAAGATTTATCTCATGCACACTTCAAAACAAAACAAAATCATAATAAAAAAACAAAACTCCAGCTAATTAAGGTACAGTCCTAGCTAGATCGCAACATGTTTTATTTTAGATATAAAAAATTATCACAACAATGCCTTTTCTCTTTTAAAAGACTAGGACAGAACACACCACCAACCTTCACCAATAGCTGGTCAAAATTATCAATTATTCAATTAGCAACATGCATGCATCAATAAATAATTAATAATGATTTCAAGAATTATAAAAAAAATTATACTAATACTAATAATAACGGTAACAACAACATGGTTTCAAACATTCTTAACCAAATATATGATCTGGACATATCTACGATCAGATCTAATTAAACTCTAATCATAGTAGAATTTATTGAAATTCTTAAGTACGTGTTCGATACTATTATGACGAACATGTCAGAATTACAGTGATCCACTAGAATTTTACATAAACCACAACCAACTCGCAATGTTCATTAATAAACAAAAATTATAAATAAAAGAGATTAAATGGAAAATAAACTAACCTTGTAATTTAACAAGATGTTTATGACGAAGACGATTGATAATAGTAAGTTCAGCCAAGAAATCATCGGTACTTTTCATCTTATCTCTCGAAAACATCTTAACCGCAACTTCTAATTTCTCCTTAGGCAATGTCCCTCTATAAACAACACCGTATCCACCTTGACCGAGCTTAAACTTTTCATCAAAATTATTCGTAGCTTTCTTCAATTCCTGAAAACTAAACTCCCTCGGCGTTCCCGGTAAACTCTTCAACGTCCCCATAATTTGAGAATTAGAACCATAATTTTCTTCACTCTTTTTCTTCTTAACCAAATAATAATACCCAAATCCACCAACACTAATCAAAATCAAAAATAAAGGAATCCCAACACTTAAACCAATAATCAATGAATTTTTTCCATTTTTACCCTTTTCATCAAATACCTCAATAGAAATATTCCATTTAAGTACACAGTTTAATTCAACAGTGCTACCAGTTGAAGCTGAAAACCCAAAATAGGAATTTTGATTCACTATTTCTTTTAAATCAAGATTTGAACTTATTACCGGTTTAACCGGTTTTTCAACTATAGGTAAATCCTTTGACGGTTGCGCCGCCATATAAACATCGATTTTTCTCCGGTCACCGTTATATTCTATCCATAAAACGTAAAACTGAGTTCCGATCGGAGCGATTTCGGCATCAAGAGAAACGGTTATATTTGAACGGACGCTGTTTATATCAAGACCGATATGATTGTCGTCAGGATCAAAGTCTTGTTTAACGGTGTCAAGTTCAACGGCGACGAAACGGTTTGTTACGTTACCGTCTGTTGTGGCGTTTGTTAAACCGAGGTAACCGCCGGAGCTGTTTAGAGGAATGGAGAGAGAAGGTGCGATGATGAAAGCGAGTCCTTCACCGGGAGTTCCGTTGTTGTAACGAAATACGTTGATGAGGAAAGATGTGTTGAAGGAAACGAGTTTTCCGGCGGTGTCGCCGTCGTCCCAGAGTTTAAAGGGAGTTTTGAGAAAGACTCTGCCGGAGTTGTTGTAGAGAGAGACGACGGATGAACTTCCAGCGCTGTCCGGGGTGACCTGGAGAGCGCCGAAGTGGATGGTTGCGGTGGATTTAAGATCGAATAATTGTTCGTTGGATGAATTGAAGGGACCGAAAGAGTGAGTTAGTTTATCGAGGATTTGAGCTTGGGTGGTCGCCGCCGGGAAGAGGAGGAGAATGCCGATGAGGGCGGTGAGGTAAGCCATGTCGGATTTGTGACGGCGGCGACATTGAATGGGAAGCATTGTTGTTTTGAGTGTGTTGTTGAATTGAATTGAATTGAATGGTGTTATGTTATGGTGGTGTTGTTAATTAAGGTTACTTATTATAATGGTTAATTACTTGGTTTAATGATAATTTTGTTTTGGTGTAAGAAAAAGCAAGTTTTGAAGGTGATTATAATAACTTAATAAGGTGCAAATTGGGTTTGTTTTCTACGAAGTTTCCATGTGTTGAAATTGGTGTTTTTGAATATGAAAGAATATTTTAAGAGGATGGTGCAGTTTGACATGTGCAGGGAAGGGACATTTGGATTTTGGAAAAAAACAAAAAAAATAATTAATGAAATGTAGGAAATTATGCTTTTTTCAGATAAATCGAATATTTAACTGATTTAAAATAGAAATACGTTTTTTCTTATAATAAGAAGCAAAGGAAATATACATTTAAAATAGTAAGAAATAATGATGTAAGTTGCACCACTTGGACTTGGACAGACATTAGGCTAACACTCTAATGGAGGAACACTTGCATAGACTATGAGCCTTCTTGATAAGTAATGATAAATCGGTTATTTAATAAAAAAAAAATGATCATAGGATTGGAATGAGTATACCAGTGAGTAATAATTTTAACTTTTCACCAATAATAAATTGATTTAAATGATAGAAAGTTCGATTCCAAGCTCCTATATATATGAAAAAGATCAGTTGAGATAGAAGAATTCATCGTACGTGTCTTATAAGTTTTCTTGCGGAAGTTAGCTAACACTAAAGACGGTGAAAATTTTGCATCTATGCTAAAAATACAATACTAACATTTTTTGGGTGTGTGGATAGTAGGCTTGCTATGGTTAGACCTCTGCAGTGAGCCGTGCTCAAGGTTTTGTGCTTGTATTTGAAAAATCGGTCCTTTATGAAAACGATATAAGTTCCCAATTTCATAGAAAGTTACTTGTTACGGAAGTTAGAAACAAGATAATTGATCCATATTTTATCATGTGTTCTATGAGAGGTTATGTGTCTATAATGAGTCTAAGTGACCGGAAATATTGGTAAAATATTTATGAATTATGATAAACTTTTCGGGAAAAGAAATGATTAGATTTTGTTTAGAAGTTCTAACTCAAGATAGGACGTCTGTAATTAGGGTTTGATCATCGGTCCTTTCATTTTGTATATTAGGATTGATTTTTCATTTCATTTATGTAAATAAAAAATGGATTAGATCGCCTATGCACATTTTATGTAGTATGATTTAGATGCCAAATAAATTTTGACTTTATATCTTAATTTTATGCAAAACGATATTACCATTGATTTGATTGGTACAAGTACAACAGTATAAAAAGCTTCAATTTTATCATTTTATGATTAGTCATGTAACCAGAACCGGTCTTTTTTGTTTGTTCGTAAAACAACATAATAAGCTTCAATTTTATGAATAGTAAATAGATTAATTGTTGATGATGGCTACACTTATAACAAATTTATGATTATTTTCAATACGGTTCTATTTTTTTCCTTTTGCAAGACCCTTATCTTTGAAAATAAACTAATCTAATTTGTGCATACTAGATGACAAACAAACTGCAATGTCCATATGCTTCAATCTTGATGCTCTAGTAAATACATTTATCAATTACACTAATGATAATGTCGTCAACTCTATTACTCCTCGTGTATTGGATATTTTTTTTGGGGTGTTAATTCTAAGTTTTTTTAAAGAAGGAGACTCAATGTATTTAAAATATTTTGTTGAATGAAATACGTTGATTTGATTCTCTTTTTTATACTAAAAAAATAAATAAAGTTTTCTCCTTTGAAGAATTGAGAAAAAGTAGATAGATACTTTCACATAAAAAAAAAAAAAAAAGACCCTTTCAATAATAAAATGACAACCACAGTGCCAACGTTGATGTGTTTTATTTGCGTGTGGTTTTTAAACTTTTAGCATATGGCCTATTCGTATGTTCCCTAATCATGATAAGCTTTGAAATTTATTTCATTTTCTTAAAGCACAACTTGACAATAGTTTATTTGACTATGTATTGCTTTTTGCTGCGCAACTTGATATTATTTGGATTTATAATATAAGCTTTGCTTATTCTCTTGCATGGTTATTGCCTCTAAGTCATATTTAATTCCGATTAATTTGATCATTAGAATAAAAATAACATTTTAGACTAAAAAAGAGAATAATCTTTAAAGAAATCAAAAGTGAAAAATAATAGTAAAACATATATCAACAAAAACATTTAATATCAAATGACTGGACATGTGACGGAGCGGATGAAAACTCTATTTAATTAGATATGTATTTGATATTACGATGAATATATCAAAATTATGGTGATCTATACTATAATTTTTCAAAAATTATACATTGTAATTTTTGCTAAATTATGATAGCTCAACGTGATTCTAACAACCAAGATTGATACTACAAGAGTACAAGGTAATGGAGTGGACAACAAAATCTCAAGTTTCAAACCTTTGAGAAAACACATACTAGTTATAGATTAATCCTCCTCACGGTAGTCTTGCATTACGCATAACCTCACATTAGCAAGGAACACAAAGAACACTGAGACATTGGTTGATAATTTTCCATTTCTTCAAAGATAACTTTGACAATTTTAAGATTATGTTTGATCTAAAAACCTATATATCTTAGCTGGATTTTGTTTTGATTTGAAAATGATCTTTTATTCCTCTGTCCTTATAGTCAATGCTTAACCTAATTAACCTTCATTTCATTTAATCTTCCTTTGACACATCCATAATCCATTCATCCTCATACTAGATCAACGCTGAAATATAATATTAATGTTGCCAACAAATAAAACGCTGAAATAATATTGATATTTGATAATTGATAATAATATACATACAACATATACACAGATTTAGCTTTCCTTGCAAACAATGACTGCCAACTAGTGTAACTTAAGATTTAAGTTAATAATATTAATCAAAAAAAAAGTATGTTAATAAATTTATTTATAGTAGTGTATTGTTTTTTTTGACAAGAATTTATAGTACTGTATTGAATATGATGAATTTGTTTGGTCCATTTAATAAAACAAACTATTGGTGAAATTTGACTAACACGTGGTCAATAGCATTAGTTTATCAGCCATTGCAATCATGTTATGCATTTAATTGATGACTTTTATCTATTTTAAATTAATACAACATTTAAAATATAACAATAATATGGTAATAAAAATATTATTCATATTTATTTAAATATGTTAGTCTACAAGGTTTCTTTATGACTGATAGTGCAGTCATTTTAGTTAAATACTCGCACAGGTTACTATTATTGAAAAAAAAATACTTCAGATTTTGGTCATTATTATAAAGAAAAGTTAATTATTTTTAAAATAATTAATATTACTATTTCAAATATACCTTATTTAATTCTATTATTTTTTGGACAATTATTATATTTTATGTTTTGGTACTTGTGATTTAAAATGACAATATAGTAAACATAACTACTCATGTCTTACACCAAATCAAAAAAATTAATTACATTATTTAATTAAAATTTTTAGATATCACGTAAATATATTTTTTACCATACACTTTATTTAAAAAATAATCCGACATGATCTAAATCTGAGTAGTCGATCTCTAGGCCGTATGTCATATATGTGGTCTTATTCTCACCTCTAGCCTAGTAGCTCAAGGGCTTCACCTGCGTGCAACTTCTTAGCTTGGACTCTATGAGATTTCTATAATCTTCATAAGTAAAAGGTTGATATAGGCGTGGGTGAACGATGAATTAGACATGATATAAAAATCGACATTAATATTTTTTTCAGTGTATAGTTTTCAAGTCACCCACAACTTATATTCACACAACCTATGTTGCACAGATACGGGTACGGTACCTCATAGGGATACCAGTACTAGTATGGGGTACAGCATTTTTTATAAAACTAAGGTGTGGGTACGTTACTATAAAATAAAATAAAAAAACTTAATTAAAGCTTGTTCTTCAAACAACAAAATATTCTACCACAAAATAAAATATTGAGAAAACATCAAAATTAAAAAGTTATTAGTCCGAAATAAAATTTAAGATTTAAGCATGAAATGAAAAAAAAAATCACTCTAATAGTGTCAACATCACTATTTTCTTCCTCATCAACCATCATCATCATTCAAAAGACCAGCTTTCAAGTCGGGTTCATCAAAAGAAAGACTAACATCTTCAAGAATACCAACACCATCACACATATTCCATTGATCCCCACTATGTTTACCTACCCCTAATATGTTTACCTAGCAATTAAGGTGGAAAAACACGGTAGTTTTTTAAGGAAACAAAAATAGCATGCCCTTATTAAATCTTAATTATAGAGCCACACAAAATCAGCATATGCAGTTGAAATTTAAATTGGTCATTACCTATGCACACACATTAAATGATTGTTACAGGCATTGATACCAGTATTTTTTGTTGCTCGATGTTTCTTTGCTCCCCATGAGTGCATAGAATCTTGCAGCAAATAAATGTTGTTCATCTTAACCAAATACCAATCCATCACTCAATTACTATAAAATAATGCAGTATCAATAGGAGTCTGAATCCCCCTCCATCTCATATCCCTTTAATTTAATCGGAATTATGATTTAAGGATGGGTTTGTTTTGAAATTTGTTACCCTAAGCATAGAACATATTGGTATAGCAACATATTGGTCCTTTTACTTTGTTTTGTTTGTATGGATGGAAAAGTAAGAAAGATTCCATAGCAGCTGAGATATGCAATTGATTGTCGATATTTGTTGTGAACACCGTTTAATGGGATGACGAAGACAAGATGGCGGTAGAGTTCCGGGCGAAGCAAAAATTTCATATTTTTCATTCCTATCTCTCTCTGGATTTTTCCTTTGTCATTCCTCTTCTATTTGCATTATTTCTTTATTGATTTACTCTGCTTTTTTTAGTGTGCTCTTCTTAATTGATCTTTTCATGTTGTTTAATTAATTGTGTGGTATGGCTAAAATGATAGTATTGTTGAGCCGTATGCCAAAAATGTATTTTAAATTTTGCCAAGTACTGTTTGATTTTCTACTTTGTCTTTTTCAATTTGAAAAGTGTTGGATCACAACCTAATGCTAGATTCTATTACTTAATGTTTTCCATGTTAAATACATACTGCTTATTTAGTTCATAAAGTTCTCTAATATTTCCTCTTCAAATATTTTGGTAAAACAGAACATTTGGCCATTGAGGTTATGAGTGACAAAGCATATGCTAGAGAAACAATGAAGAAAGCATAGCAGTATGTATTAAAGGAGTTTAAATTATGTAGGATTTCATTTAAGATTCCAATAGTGAAAACATGTATGATAATGAAAAGAATTGAAGAACACTATTAGTAAGGTTTTTCTGCCATTTGATAGCATATCCAAGACTAAATAAGTAGACATGGATGCTACATTATAATCCTTTTGCACATTGATTTGATAGCTCTTTGTCTATTTATGTTTTGTACCATGTCTATGTTCAAGTATAATTTTTTCCTCCTTTTGTGTTTGCTAAAATGTTTGCAGAATTGGTTTTGATTTTGATTTAGTGATTGATATTTATTTAGAGGCTAATAGAATTGGTTTTATGTAATGTTGATAATTGTGCCTTCTACAGGTGAAGAAAGGGTTTTATGGATTAAGAATGGAGTTGAACTTATGATGCAACTGACATTAAATCACTTTACAATCTTATATGATAGAATATGAAAAGAAGAAAATATTGTAAAGTTCAGTCACAAAAACATCAATAAGATGTTAAAATACTATAGGAAGATAGTTTCTAATTCGAGCATGATGAACACTCAAAATCACCTACATGCATGATTCAGGTCTTCTAACAAATCCAATCTCAACCAAGATTTGCAATGCAGAAAGCCTTGATGCATCTTCCCTTCCAATAGGATAATTACCCAAAATATAATCATGCTGCAACTGTAACCATGTATAGAAAATGGTTACAATGTGAACAAAACAAATGTTGCATTCTTGTAAATATTAATGAAAACTAGACTTTTACCCGCACAATGCGCGGGTATTTTAGAACATGTAATTTAAAATTCAATATATTTTACAAATAAATTGCTAATAAAAACTAAACATAGTCAATATAGTGTGTATATATAAAAAATATTATAACAATACGATATACAAATATATGATAATAGTTTCCTATATTAACTCATGTGACAAACAATCTCTCGTGAAGATTGATGAGAGGATCTTGATTTGGCATGGAAAAAAGATGTTCTATGACTCCGATTAGTAGCATTCTAATTTCCAAGACAAATTTCATTATCAATATGGATCGACATTTATTTAAAAATTTCAAGTGTCACTGTCAACAAAGAGAGATGCATTTCACACAATCATAATTCAAGATGGAAAAAATATGATATCATAAGATAACAACAAAGAGGCAAACGGCAAGAACAACATGCATAACATATTCTTAAAATTATGAGAAACAATACAAAAGTATACAAAGTTCAAATGACAATAACTTTGATTCCAAATAATAGGTAGATTTTCATGTTGGTTGGCATCAGAAGAAATCTAAACTAATTGGAATTAATTGATGTGCATAAGATAAATCAATTAACTGTTCAAAATATATACTTGTTGAAGAAAAAGAAACAAATAATAATAATGAGAGAACACAAAAAAATATATAAGAAAAAAATCGCAGTAAAAATTGTAGAAACAATTGATAAAATTGAATGTTTGAACCCATAATTGTTTCATTCATTGGCTTCTAGCACACAACGTGCAATTCTGCTCTCACACACATTGTGGTACCCAAAAAAATAGCACCAATTGTATTTGAGAAAGAAAAGAACAATAAACCTTCAGTTGTGTCCTAACTCCAGCAACCTATAGCCCCCGCAGCTGCTAGCGCACGTAAAGTGATACATCGATCAATCTATCTCATCTCAACCAAATCATCAAATTCAACCGGTTTAAATTGGTCATCCTCATGCATCATCTGATAATCCCTAGTTAACAATTATTCTTCTTTAAAAATGCAATGCAAAAGAGGCAGATAAATAAAATCATAAAGGAAAAGAGCTTTATTACAATAGATGTGTAGGTTATGCCACCAAATATTGAGGATCAACTTCTCTTGTGCGAGCTTCCCGTTCCTATATAAAAGTGTGTAGACAATATTTGAATAGCCGTAGTTGAAATTTGAATAGAAAGATCAACAAAATAAAAAGAACCTATCCTAAAATCATAACTCTCTAAAGAATAAATTGTTAGAGATGTTTTCGTCAAAAAAAGAAAATTGTTAGAGATGTGTTGGAATGAAAGTTTTTGGATGAAGATTGGAAAAATAAATGAGATAGGCCACATTCTTAGGAAATATAAACCAATAAATCCTACTATTAGATAGGCATTAGACAATGTACATGCCGCTTTTTTCTATTGGAAAGATAAGTAATAGTGCATTTTTTATCCAATAAAAAGTCACTCTTTATGCTATTGGAGTATTGGTACATTTAATTTCTTCTTGCATTTCCAAATCTAATGCATGCACCTCATCTTATTTTTGTTATTGGAATTGTACACGATGATAAATTGGGCGGGTGGGCCAGGTTATGAATTGCAAAGGAATTTACATTCATTTGGACCAATGTTATTGCACACATGACACATAATTAGTGAGGAGATTAAGAGGGAGATTAGGAGGGGAAAAATTAGGGTTTAGTTATAGTAAATCTTACGACATTTAAAAATAAGAGATAAAGATAAAGATAAAGATAAAGATAAAGATATTATATGAGTATTATATGTATGTACTAGACCCCTAAATTCATGGGCCCATGACCATGACACTCATTGTCTGCACTCAGAACTGGACCTGTTTAAAAAATAGTCTGACTCTGATCTGATCTGAACTTTAATAAGCTCTAGGCCGTATACCGTATAGGTGGTCTTATTCTCACCTCTAGGTCAAAGGTTGATATAGAACCTTTTCATCATTTTCATCAAAGCCACCTATATTCTCATCATCTTGAAGAATGTTAGGAAACTTGAATCTCTGTGCAATTGAACTCCAATAGACCCTGCAGCTTCTGGAGTGAACTTATATTTGTTGATTCTAAATTGGCATGGCCATTCCTCAAAATCAACTTCCACTATGCCTAGTGATTCTGCCATTTTATGTTCTATTTTTACTGCCAAATCATGAATTGCTTTCCCATATATGCCTCCATGATTTCCCTGGTAACATACAAGCAACATAATAGGAAACTAAACTATACTACCATATAATTTAAAATAGGCTTAATTATACATTTAATCCCAAACGTTTATTTTAAGTTTTAATTTGGTCTCAAACGTTTTAAAATTTTCAAATAAATCTTAAACGTTTATCTTATGTTTCAATTTGGTCTCAAACGTTTTAAAAGTTTCAAATAAATCTCAAAAGTTTATAACATTTGCATTAGTTAATCCCCTCTATCAAAAATTTCTTCCCAATTTCTTTTAAAATAAACGTTTGAGACTTATTTGAATCTTTTAAAATGTTTAAGACCAAATTGAAGTCTAAAATATACGTTTGGGACTAAATATATAATTATAAGCCTTTAAAATATGTAAAAACACTAGAGAATGTAGCTATGAAAATTAATCCAAAGTTTTGATATATCTTAATATATACTCCCTCCGTCCCTTTTTATAAGATCTTGTTTGACAAAATTGCACTATTCACTAATCATGTTTTGACCGTATTTTTTTAATAATAAATAGATGTAAATATTAATATATAAGATCTTGTTTGATTTGTTTTGATGAGTACTTTCAAAATATCAAATTTTTATAATTTTTACTACTAGATAATTAAAGATATTTGTGATCAAAATTATACATTAGCGTACGTGCAGTGGTCAAATGGGATCTTATAGTTAAGGACGGGGGAGTATTAAGATACTCCATATTTCTATTGGAGTTTTAATTTCTTTTGGAGAGAATTCAAGTTCCTTTATTTACCGCAGTCAAATATGGAATTCCCTTTTCCCATGAGAATTGAAGAGTTAACACAAAAACTATGTTAATAAATTTGAAGTTGGGACGAAAATATTAATGCAATTTCTAGTTCTAACTTAACTTGAAAATAAGCCCAAAAGAATCAATCACAAAGAAGAGAAGAAAGATTTGTTTTTTCTAATTTTCGGTAACTAACATGTCTTAATATTTGTTAGGATCTAAACTCTCAAGTTCTAACTCTGACCCTACATATATAATGCGATATTCCTATCAATTAAATTATTATACTCACGGAATGAATAAGGTATATATTTGTTTATATGTGAATCAAGTCTAAAAGATTAATGAAAATATATACATGATTTAACTATACATCTTGTGTCTTCTGCCCCTCCAAAACAAATTACAACAACTTAGATCTTGGAATGTGAAAACTGCAACATTCCAAAGAGAAAATTACAGCAGATGGCCAAGCCAATGCACCAGAAGCCATTCATTAGCCTAAAGTTACTTACTACATAGTATAGCGACCATGGCCATGACCATGGCCGTCATTCCTCTCTTTTGGTGCTCGTTTATCTTGAATTTCTTCTAAATCTTCATCCTCCCCTCTCCTACCTGCTTGCTCCTTCCAATAAGCAACTGATTTTTTCAGTCGAGCTATCTCTTTTGAAGAAATATTTTTACTAGGGTCGTTCACAATTGACCTCACTCGTGACGCATACCTAAATTAGTATAAAATAAAAGATTGTTAAAAGTTAAAACATGTTAGAAAGACAACATTTTTCAGTTCAGAAAAGAGATAACATACATGAGAGAGTTATGTGTCTCATCCAAGCTTGATTCAACTGGAGAAACATTCACAAACATGAGTGTTTTCGCATTGCCTCCAAGTGAATCACTCATCAACATAGTTAACTTGTGATTCCTATAAGGTATGTGTTGACCACCAGAAGATAAAGCACCGATAACATCTCCAAGTGCTGATAATGATTTGTTTATACTTTGTGCTTCTTTCAGTTGACTACCCTCGGAGCCCGACTTTTTAATTCTTTCTGAGCCGGCTAGATCCACAAAACTCAACTGCATAATGAGTTCAACATAATAATAAAATATTCATGTTTCAATTTGTTGCATAAAATCAAAATATGGTATAGTAACATATATATAAACTATAAGAACACTAATACCTTTCCTCTTGCAGCTGATTGACTTTGAAGGTTGACACTTTCAATTACAACTGATAGTATAAGATGAGATCTTGAGCTTTCTTCATTCATTTGTGTCCCTGCTGTATGTCGTCGTTCGGAACCCTTTTGTATTATGCTATTCAATTCCTCCATGGTAGCAATTGACACTGTTGTTACATTTTCTACCGTTACCATTCCCTAGCACGACAAGAGTAAAATAAGCATTCACAAGGTAGACCAATTCCATTAAATTAAAAGAATTTAAATCCGCAACTTCGAATACACTTTAAATCATAGTGATATGAAGTTGAAATACTACGCATTTATGAAATTAATCACCTTTGAATCCTTCTTAATCTCCAATTTTAATCGCTTCGCATTTTTAGGCAACAAGAGATCTACAAGTGTATCTTGATATAATTCCAACATATACGCCTGCATCATAAACACAAAAGAAGTTACTCAACAATTGTGTATTCGGTCAGTTTAGTGATATAAACATTATATAGATGCAGAGATAAGTATTTATTAAGCTCCATTTTGTTATTGTACCTTCAAGGAAAAAGAATATTTTTTACTATCTCTCCTTAAAATTCTAAAAAGCTCTGCAGTAGCACGCGGTGTAAGGCCAGGATTGTTTTCGGATCCGTAGATTGTAAACGTCTTTCCAGATCCGGTTTGACCATAAGCAAATACGCAAACATTATAACCGTCTACGGCAGATTGCACCAAGTACTGCATTGCAAATTTCCAAAAGAAAGACATCAGTAACGAGCGTAAAAAGATAATAAATCTATTTCAATGTTAACAACTACGATCATTTTGAGTAGTTATGCTAGACTTACCCTTGTATCCTCAAATACATCTTCTTGAGTGGCATCACCATTAAAGACACGATCATATATGTGCTGTTTTGGTTTATCATCTTTCCATGGATGCTCAATGGTGAACTCGTCTACTGTAGTAACAACATCTCTTTCTTTCTCAGCAATCTCTTTATCACCAATAGGTCTCAGTCGACAGTAAACTCGTATTTTTCCTTTCATATCTGAAATGATGAACCGAATTGCAATGTTTCTATTATGTGTGACGACTTTAAATGTAAAAAAGTACACATTCACATAAGACATAACACTTTGTGTTTACCTTCTATGGTATTGAAATATCGTTTTCTAAGAACTTGCTCTTCCTTATAGAGCGATTCCATTTCAGCTAATTGAGCTCCTTGCATCCTCAATATAGCAGCTGTTTGTTCATTCTTTCTGTCAATGTCCTACATAAATCATAAGGAAATTGATAAATGAAATTATTTTTACTTGCAATAATTAAAGTGAATATATTGAACCTATAAATATAAAGTATCAAAACCTCTTTCATTTCCCTCAAATCTTCTAATTCTTTTAAATTGTTCTTCAACGCAGCCAATTCAGAGTCCTTCGCCGAAAGTGTAGATTCAGCCACAACTAATTCTTGTCTAAGCGCAGCTAGTTTTCTTTCAAGGTCATGCACTTGAGAGTTCAGATATTTGCGTTCTTGGTCAAGTTTCCGTTGAAGAGAACTAATCTGCATTACACCAATATGTTGATTGAATATCATCTTAAACTTAAGGGTTTAAATAGTTTTAAATATTTGATTCCAATATATTCTATTTTACCTCTTCAGCATTCTTCTTCTCAAGCATAGATATCTTTTGTGTCAAAATCAACTTCTCATTTTTCAAGCTTTTGATGGTCTCTTCAGCGACCATACACTCATCTCTACAAAGTTTCAAGTCATCTTCAAGTTTCCGCAATGCCTATTATGTACGAACAAAAGTTAACATTTTAAAGGTGAAAAAAAAATAGATTAATGTCAGCAACAGGAAGTATCTTACTTGGTCATTTTCTCCAATGGTCTCCTTATTCGTAGTTCTCTCTATCATCAAGCTATTCAACTTGGCTAGCTTTGCTTCCAAGCTCCTTTTTTCTTTAATTTTAGCCTAGTAGATTTGCATAATCATTAAGCAAAGTCAATATTTCAAAAATAAAAAACGAGACTGATGCAATGAAGTCATCAAGAGTCAAAGAATTTTACCTGAAGTTCTTTATCTTTCTCGTCGCTTAGTGATATAAGCCTATCACGGTCATTAGTAACTTCTTCAAGACTATGCTTGGAAGTTTCTAAAGATTCTTTCAAGTCTTCTAATTCTTGGCGCATCTCCTCTTCTAGTTTTTGCTTCTCATGCAATTCTTCCTGCAACTGTTCAACATGATATAAAATATTATTCTTATGTAATATTCTATATTTTATTACTTTTTTTTATCAATATATTCTATTATATATTAGAATATTAGACTTACTTGACCAACATTCCTTTGAGAATCTTCAAGATCTTTTGTTAAATCTTGAACACGTTTCTCGTGCGATTCTGAATTTGGAGACTTGAACTCATTAGAAATTTCTTTATCCAAGGAACCGGTAGGAGAAGACCGTGTTTTAGAATATCGGCGCAGCATTACATCATTTATGTGTGTCTGAAGAGCTACACAAATTTCTTCTCCCTACAAATATGATACAATGTGAATGACATAAAAAGATATGGAATTATCAATCTAGTCCAAAGGGAAAGATTGTTAACTTGAAGAGTAACATGTTAATAATACCTGCTTGGTTTCAAACTGGAATATGTGAAGAACACCGGCAACTCGCATTTTGAAAAATACAGCAGTGTTACTGCTTCCAAATTGCATTATGTCTCTTAATTCAGCTGAGTGCAAATATTCCTTCGGAATTGGGCGAAAAAAATGAACCTAGGGACAATTGAATTCATTGTTATATTATATGTAAATTATAAACCTTATATTAGGACATTAAATCATTTTACAATCTTACCCCTCTCTTGTTAATTGCTAATATTATTCGTCCAGGAAGGAGTCCAATAGGATCATCAATTTTGCGCACGTTGAAAAATACAGAAAAACCATAAGGAAGTGTTCTGATTATATGCAGAAATTGTTGTCTTGCATCTTCTTTCGTGACATGCTCCTGAAAAGAGGACACCATCTTATCACTGATCGAACATTAAAGAACAACAATGAAATGAAGTTAGGCTCTTATACCAGTGAATGATAGCAAGAAAGAATGTCCAACTCCCATTCCCGTCTACCTCGAGTCATTGCAATTTGCCTGGGAAGAAATCGCTCGAGAAATGAATTCCAATCACTGTTAAACACAGAAATCTCAGTCAGTTGCGTCGTAATATAATAGAATATGAAAAGAAGAAAATATTGTAAAGTTCAGTCACAAAAACATCAATAAGATGTTAAAATACTATAGGAAGATAGTTTCTAATTCGAGCATGATGAACACTCAAAATCACCTACGTGCATGATTCAGGTCTTCTAACAAATCCAATCTCAGCCAAGATTTGCAATGCAGAAAGCCTTGATGCATCTTCCCTTCCAATAGGATAATTACCCAAAATATAATCATGCTGCAACTGTAACCATGTATAGAAAATGGTTACAATGTGAACAAAACAAATGCTACATTCTTGTAAATATTAGTGAAAACAAGAAATAAAAATGAAACGGTTTTCTTAAGCTAAGCAGCTCCAATATAGGACTAATCATGGTTTGGTTCAAGAAGAAAAACCAGACAGTTTGGTAAAACAAAACCAAAAAGGCGCACCTGTACATAGGACAACTGCCAAAACATTGGATCTGTCACAGCTTCATCCGATTCACGAAATAACTTTTTCTTGAATACCAGTTTGCAGTGCAAAATTTCACCCTTACTTCGATCTTTTACTGCCTTAAATTCAGCCAGTAGATCGCCGATATGTTTATTATCATCCAATCCAATGTACTCCTCTGTATAATAACAATAGAAGATTGGTTAGGTTAGACTACTGATCTCAGCTAAATTAATAATATTCACAAGCTTCAATTGGGAAAGACTTGCCATTCCCAGAATCAGATGATTTGGAGCTCGTGACAACTTTGCGGCATTCATACAGGCCAAAGCTAGAGTGTGTTGATAGTTTAATGATCCCAGCAAGTTCCTCGACAGCATCCGCAACAGTTGTTGACATGTCATATGTGATTTCTTCAAATGTTTCATCCAGAAAGAAGACTATAGTTGTGAGCTTTTTCCCAGTTATCCGAGCTTCGATCTCCATAGGCCCAGGTATTACATGTCTGGGACCAGCCTTGAGAGAGTGCTTCAAAGCATTTAATGTATTTAATGCAACCTCTCGGATCCCATTATCAACAGTCCCACCATGCGCCACGTTATGGATATATTCCGACAGATATCCTCCGATGTCTTTGCTAGGAGGCATGCACGATGCACATAAATGCATTAGCTCCCATGATTTGTTTAAGTATTCCCTGGAAAAAAAAAAAGGTATTAAGTATTAACCATTAACCAAAAGCACACAACTATAGAAACTGAGTTTCTTCGAGCAAAGGTTAAGAAAATATGACATGCATTGCTCAATACTAAAAAAAATCCATAGTTCCATACCTCTCAGGATTGTTTCTTGTTTGTTTTGATAGCTGGATAAAAAGTTCATCCCGGAGTTCTGAATGCTTCAAACTTTGCTTGTATAGTTTACCTACAAGCTCAACCCGATCCTCTAAGCTTAGTGAAGATGAATCAACACCAATGTATTTCAAAATCATCTGGAACAACTTTGTTGCCCGGCTTGCCAAATCGCCTTTCAGCTTAAGCAATGATGTTGGTATTGGATCCTGCATGAACTCATAACTTAGATTTTCATGTGCTTGATTAAAAAAACACTTACTGAAAAATTGGTATTTGATTACCTTTTGGAAGCAAAGCATGTCTTCAATTGTAAGTTTCTCTCGAACTTGAGGTCCCACAGATCGTTTAGAAAAAAATCCTCGCTTCCCGGCAGATTGTTTTTGCATCAACTTTAAAAAACCTTCCACCTATAACAAATAACATTTGAGAAAACTCAGTTATAACAAATTAACAATGAGACACAAAATAACTAGGAATGCAAAATTGTTCAAGAAAATTATGTTTATAGCAAGATTAACATAGTTTCCCACCTGGAATCTGTCAATCAAAGGTGCAGCTCCAGCGAGTTCAGCTGGAATAGCCATTGGTAGAGTTGTTGGTGTGCTGCAACAATCAAATGAAATACAAAGTTACAAACACAAAAGTCATTTCGCTTTGTTGTTAGCTACTCATACAATTCGAGAAAAACATGCATAAAATGTACATTCTTAGAATTATGGCCTGACCATTCAATAACAACAACAGAATGGAAGAATTAAGTTTGTTTGCATACATTGAAAATTGATAAAGGCTTTCCTACAGGAGCAAGCAAAATATGAAAGTTTCAAACAGTGAGATCACATTTTAGAGAAACAATATGGAACAAGAAAATAACATTTATAGTTTCTAAAGTAAATTGGTAATGTAACATCCCAAATTGATAAAATACTTATTTTCCAAACACAAAAAGAGTTATAAACATTAGAATGTAACTAAAAAAAATCCAAAACATGTTCAAAAGAAAAGATAATGCTCACGGTGGTGCGAAATTTGATCCATCACTGTCATAATCATCGCCATTGCTAACAGTAGCATAGCTATGTAGTGGAGTACTCCCATTGCCAATGCTAGAACCAAATGAAGTTCTATTTGTCCTCACACTTTGGGCGCCGGAAGGTGGCGTATCAAAGATCATTTTGAAAGCAAAACAAACAAAAATTGAAACTAGTCAAAGCAACAAAGCTTGGTCTTCTTCAAGCTCCAACACTGCATAATCAAAAACAAAAAAACAAAAACATAAGAATATACAATTTTCCAATGTACACAATTTGAGCTATGTTGACTCAAAAAAAAAAAAATGCTAGTGTGTGAATTATAAGCATACATAAAACACAATTCTAATCTAAATTCAAAACCATATCAATAAATTGAACATAACAGAAACAAACAAACAAAAAACCATCAAAATAACAGAAATAAATTTAATCTGAATAAAGTCATGAATTTTATCAAAGAAAAAAAACACAGCAATTATGATTGACAAAGATATAGACAGACCCAGAAGCTGAAAATGCTTCAACATTAAACTAGCAAGTACAAGATTAACAAAAGTAACAAACTTTTTACATTTCCACTAAAAAAAAAGGAAAAAACAATTTCTGAAACAAAGGATCCAAAACAAGAAAACATTGTACTATGAAGTTGAGATGAAGAAAAAAAACAACCTTTGCAGAAGCAATGGGAGAATCAATGATGTTTTGTGTAAAAGAGAGATCTGGGTAAGTGAGAAGGTGAAGAATGAAGATGAAGGAAATTAAGAGTAGATTTGGTTGAAAAATAAAAGTAATTATTTTTGAGGCTAAAAATGGACAAAAAAACAAGTGAGAGAAAGTCACGGGAACATTATTAAACAGTGAGGCTTTTGGGGAACTCAAAAACACTTTCCAATTTCTTCTTCTTTACTCAAGATTGACGTGAAAGAAAACACAGAACAAAAAGAAGAAGAAAGAAGAAGATTCTGATTACACACATAAACTCCATTTTTATTTAAGTAACATTATTATATTATATTATAGTTTTTGTTTTTGTTTTAAGTATTGCATTTCCATTTGGCATATGTTTATGTTTGTGTTTTGTTTAGAAGATCTAAAATATGAATGGACTATGAAGTTAATAATAATGTCATAATAATTGATAGTAATTGATGAGTTGTAAACTATTCAACCGAAAAAAGATACCATAATCTAGTGATTATACGGCCAAATACCTTTGCTGCATTTAGTAGACAAGCATAAAAATTGGGGAGTCTCTTTCACTTCTTCCCTTAATAATTTATTTACATTCATGTGTAATTAATGTACATGTACATATTTGTTTGTGTATACTTTTTTTTTTTTTTTTAACTAAAACAAAGATATTCATTCATTCAAATTGGTAGAGTACATCAGATTCAAGTACAAATTTAATACCGCTAAAAACGAAAAGGATGAATGTGAACAAACTCACAACATCCAAGTTAATAGCATAAAATGGCATACTCATCATGCCTACAAATAGTGTAATATAACTAAAGTAACCGGAATACCTATGCTTCCGGATCTGCATCGTTGACGAACAAAATCACTGTGTGAATCAGTAGTTGACCAAAGTTGATATGCCAATCCAATAGAATGAACACCGCACAACGACGGGAAAACAAACGACACCGCACAAAGACGGGAAGACAAACAAACACCGCACCAAGACGGGAAATCAAACAACGTCGCACTGAAACGACGAAATCACAACAAAACTAGTTTATGTGAAAATCACTTATTTAATTGAAAAAGCAAATGAAAAAAAGATGCAAAGGGGTGATTCCGGATCTAAATAAATCCAAAATCACCCCTTTTTGGATGAAAGTAGGTATTAGGGCGGGTGTGTATACTTTCTTATCTTTTTGGTTTTCTTTGATCTTTTAGAAATAGGCTAAAATGCACTTTTGACCCCTTAACTTTCACAAACTTGTAATTTTGGCTCATAATTTTGAAAATAGCAATTTTGACCCCTTAACTTTAGCCCTTTTTGCAAATAAATGGCCCCCTACTAATTTTGACATGGTCAACTGATTTTGAATGTACAAGAAGACTTAAAATATTCACCACATAATATGTCTAGGAACAACTTTGTTAAGGACTAAGTCTTTTGGTCACATGAAATTGTTAGACGGAAGCACTTGAATGTAAGTTTTGAAGCCTATGACAGTTCTCATATTAAGATCAAAGAAAATAGATGAACTGAAAGGCTACATTCAAATAACTAGTGAAATCTTGAAAAATGTACTATTATCCAACCGTCCTTGTTTAGAGAAACCACTAATCATGATGGTGGTATATGCATAAACATTAATTTGCAAACCTTTAACAGGCAAAGAGCAAAAAAGTTCCACGCATCATTAAGTTTTTCAGTACTCTGCACATTCCGTCAAGTATAATACTATAATACTATAAATTATAATATTAAAATTTAGATTACTCTTTTCCATTGCCTTAAACAATGATTAGATGTGGTTTGTATTTGTGGCCACGGGGCTGTTTGTATTGAGGTAGTGCAGACCTCATCCCTTGGTAGTATTGTGGGGTTTGTGTACTTTGCTTTGGCTATAGGCTTGTTCCTTTATTTTGTGTTTCTCTTGGCTGGTCTGTACTCATTGTATTGGATGTGCTCATTAAAAAAAAAATTGCAGTAAAAAAAAAGGCTAACAAAGAAGTAGGACTTTACACAAACCATCTAATATAACGGCACAAGTTTGAAGAATAAGATAATTTTGAGGATCAAACTCAAAATCATTTGAATAAATGTCCACGTCAGCATTGACCAAATCAAAATTAGTGGAGGGCTATTTATTTGCAAAAGGGACTAAAGTTAGAGGGCAAAAATTACTATTTTCAAAGTTAGGGGGCCAAAATTGTAAGTTTGTGAAAATTAGGGGGTCAAAAGTGCATTTTAGCCCCAAAAATATTATTTCACATAGAATAAAATGTTTGATTACTTAAAGTATTAAGATTTTAGATGAAGATATAATGTCTTTCTCTATTACGATTCTGAAATATTGACTCAATATTTCTTTCCACATTCTGCTAGATTCTTCAACGTTGTCTAATGCCTATTAGTTTTTTTATTAGACCTTGTCAAATGTTATTTAGTTAAATTAAATGTAAAAAATAATGTGTCATTTCGTGTTAGTGTAATGTCACATACTTACAGAAAAAATGTATTTTAAAAAATATGCCACATTATGTAAAAAAAAAAAATCACATGATTAGGATGTACAAAATCAATAAAATTTAATTTGAAGAGATGAATTTATATTGCATGTTTACAAATTTGTTGACAAATACATTGGATTTTTTTTTGACAAAGATAAATTGTTATTTGTTATCCCCGATAGTGACATGCATTGCACGGAAAGTGCATGAATCAGAGTTCGCATTTAGATATTTTCATCTATTTATCTTTAAAGAAAAAAAATTTATTTTTAATTACTAAATTACATAACAAAAAATTATTATTTCTTAAATTTATAAAAAATAAAAAAACAATATTCCATAAAACTTATGTAATAATCTCTCAAACGGATAATGTTACGTATAATTTATTTAAACGAGGTTAATCATGAAAATTATTTTTTTATTTTAATAAATATTATTTTATAACCAAAAAAAATAGGGATTTTATTTTTTACATCAAGAAGATAAATTTCTCCCTAAACCTCTTCTATCAAATCATATTCTTAAATTTTTATAACTTGAACTATCCTACGAGCTACGAGCAACAGAGACAGATAATATTTAAAATATACGTATAGTAATATCGAAATATAATTTGATGGGCACTTCTCATCAAAAATAAAATAAATTGATGGGCAATTTGAAAAGGCCAGAGTGGGGTCCACAATGTTTCTGAAAATTTTGTCCCTGTTGCCTCCGGCGGGAGGAGGCCACCCAAAAATTCTTGCTCAGTCGTTTACTCACTCTTCATTTTCCAGCTCATAGGGATTTTGGGTCCCATCTTTATTTAAATAAATGAAATTTACAATGTATATTTTGCGTTAGAAAGTTGTGAAGATATAAACTAATAAAACCATTATTATTTACAAGGTCGGGAATGAATTTTTTTTTTCAGAAGAAACTTAAGATAATACTATTTATAAACTAATTTTAAGCTAATACTGGTATAAAATAACCATGATTATCAAAAAAAAAAAGTACTACATAAAATAATCATGATATGAGTCAATTGTGTATTAGGCTCAACTGTTTGTTGTGTGCGTGCGGTATGGTTTATGAGTATTATTGTAATTTGAAATATAGTATTATGTGTAGTTTAGTGTTTAATTTGTAAAGTTGTAACACTAAAAATCATAGTAATTCATTCAACTAATAATATAGAACTACAAGTACTGTGTAGTCAAGATATATGCACAATCTACTGGTAAAAAAACGATCATACATTATTGTTTGTGTAACTTGTGCGGTCAACACTTATAAAATATTAAAAGTGTTGTTTTTAATACAAAATTTACTTATTTTGTATGCTTAACTAGTGCATGAGATTCACTAGTTAGCATGACCCTTTCTTTTATTAGTTCTAACAATTGTCCTCATAAACACCTCAAAGTTTCGTACATATTTGAATGAACGACGAGATTCAAAAATCACAAGTCACCGTACCTAATTTTGTAATGCTTGTAAACAAAATATAATTAGAATCTTATTCATATTTTGTTTATTCTTATTATAGTGACAAAGTTTAACGATAAAAATCATACGTACAACAATGAATTCAAATTCACGTTGTAACATATCAAATATTCTTATTAGTATAAGATAAAATGGATATAATAGTCAATATATTATATGTATAATCTGCCAATGGAGCCGGCCATAGCCGGTACGATGTAGGAAAGCAAAATGTTTGTAGAGATTGCAAATTAGACAAGAAAACAATGAGTTCAATTAATGTGTAGTTATAAGATTCACGAGAATATGAATATTGCATGACCCATTTTGAGCTACATTGTGCATGCAACTCCTACAAGTCTAGAACAGTTAGTATACACGAGTAGTTTTTATATCTAAAGTAAATAAATTATGAAACTCAATCTTATGAATGATGAGTTGTCCCACACTCAACAACCATGGCACTGCAAAATCATGTGGCAATTAAGACAAACATGAGAAATGTGAGGAACAATTATCTTTACTCCTCAAATTGAGTGGTCCAAAGTCCAAACTACAATAAGGGCTTTAAAGAAACTATGCTTCATCAAAAGTAGTTTGTAAAGCCAAACTATATGGTGGCAACAACAAAAAAAGTGTTGAGTGTGGCTATGAAATTGCTTTATAATGTAATTTATTGTTATCATTTTCATTTAAATTTAACCGAGGAGGATTCGTACTAATTAAGTACTTATAATTTGAACTAAGATATTGGACTCGATTTGTTAAATGCTCTTTTTAAATGAAAATTTGGATTTAATTATTGAATAAAATTAAATAATTTTTTGTTAGACTTTACTTACTACGCGACCAAACTTTTGAACTAATATTATCCTTTACCATAAGAATCAAAGAGTCGATACCAAAAAAATAAATAAGTAACTATAATTTGGAATAAAATCTTTGTTCCAAAAAACCTAAATACTAGTAGTACTAATTTGGAAACTTAGACATTACTAGTTCCTAGCTACTAATATCATGTATTTGTTTTTTTTTATAATCTACTAATATCATGTAGTAATTTGTAAACGGATTCCTAATTTTTTTAAAAAAATTTAGGCACATTTTTTATATTTTGCAAATTGGTCCCTCAACTTTTTATCTTACTATTAAGGCAATACTCAATGTCATTTTTTTTACTACTTATCTTTTACGACTAGTTAATAAATTAAATATTATAATTTTTTTACCACAATGATAAATATTATAATTAACCATTGGCTTTTGGTCGATTCAATTGACTAATACGAAATCAAGCTCCTTGTGGTAGCTGACTAGTGAGGTAAATGAAAGGTGTGTTAACTCTTTATTTTTTACAAAATAATGGAAATTACTTCTTTTTAAGAAAAATGGAAAAATCAATACAAGCTTAAAAAGTCTAGTCCACAAGGAGCCCAAGAAAATTTTTTGTATTCCAATGCAACTTAGTAGTAATAATTAGGGGTATGTGTAAGCAAAAAAGTAATAAATGTACCTAGTAAATTGTAAAGGGGTTTATATTTTGGGATAAACTTTTGTAGTAAAAGTGCTTATATAATGAGACGGAGGGAGTAAAAGATAAAATAAGTTTTTTTTTTTTGACATAAAAGATAAAATAAGGTTGTGACATCATCGTATGGGAAATCATAAGAGAACCCAAATTTTACTAAGGTTGGGACCAATTTAAGTAAAATATAATAAGGTTGGGAGCAAATCATAAGAGTAAGGGAACATTATTATTTATTAGATGTGCGCCTTGTTAAATACATGTATTATAGTTTGAGAAAACACATGTTTTAGTTTATTCGCTTCAAATGATCATTTATACTATATTATATAAAAAATAAATAAAAGAAAACGTATCTGTAATGTGATAAAACACAGTAGAATTATCTTCGTATGATAGCTCAAGAAGTAAGAAGTAAGAGACATATAAATGTTCGTTTATGTTAAAAGAAAGATAGTTTGAGAGTTTTTTTAAAATGTGTAGGTAAATTGGTTAGACGTTTAAAATCCACATTTTATTCAATCCATTAGGGAATTGTTGGACCAACATGTATTTGATATTGGACAGGTGCCCAATGCCCATAACAAGATTGATAAATAGCGTTGCATTTTCCATTTTCATTTCCACTTTTGTTTCTTCCAAAATGTAGTTTTTTTTTCTTCCAAAAATTATATTTAAATTTCATTTTAGAAAAAATAAAAATATCATCGTAGTTTTTTTTTAATTACAAAGCTAAAGAAAAAGAAAAAAAAACAAGAAATTAAACTACTTTCTAAGACAATCTACGACACAGATTTTTAAGTTTTGGATTCTTTATAAATGCCGTCATCCATTAGCTACTACCATTAAACTTCAAGTGACATGGTAGTTGGTTTGTTAGTTTGATAGCTCATGTTAACAAAGTTATCAACGGCAACTATCACAAACGATAATGTTCCAAACATAAAATTATTATTTTATATCATTTCAATTAAAATCCTATAAAAAATATAAATATGTGGGGTCAAGTTTTGGTTCTTTATAAACATTTACCATTAAAGTAAAAAAAATTACTCAAATCAATTATAAATTTTTTAAATCCTACACATCACTTTGGACCCACAAAAAGTACTTAGTTTACCCACTTAACTTACTCCCACTAAAGATGCTCTAATGAATCAGGTTCCTAAATTATCAACAAACAACAAATTTGAAAGACAAAGTCGAAATCATAGTGAACGCTATCAAAAAAATGCGCACACGATTCTTTCAAGGAGGTATGCGTGATGCGAATGTTCATATTTTAAAGAATCATATCTTTCACTTCTTGAATTAAAGTGGCGTATTGATGGAAATTTGTAGTTGTCTTGTTTTGGATGCTAACTCCGTGGAGAAAATTTGTTTAACATATAGTTCATGGAATTTTATCTGTTTAGTCAAAGCAAAACCATGACAGATAGTTTGAAGTTCAACAAAAATAATGTCTACGTGATTCAATACACGGTTAGCAAATCCTTAGATTCAAGTATCGGAAGAGTGACAAAATAAATCCCCAAGTTAATCTCTAATGGGAAAACCAAACAATTACCATCGACATTAACATTAATAATGAAGCGTTAAAAACTTAAAATACAATGAATATAAAAAAAATAAACAATTTGATTATTCTTCTTCAATTTTTGTAAATAATGTAATTTAACTTTCTGGGCCAAAAAATCACAATACCCAAATGAAAATGGGTTTTAGGGTTTCCATTTCAAAGCCCAAAAACATTAGTAATATTCATCACACAACTAAATCTCTCACACTCAGCAGTAGCATTCCCGCAAAAACCCTAGCTAGTGTTTCTCCCTCTCCGCCATGGCCTCCGCCGCAGCACGTCCTCTCGTCACCATTCAAACCCTAGAAGGTGACATGGTCACCGATTCACCATCAACCCTTCCCATTCCCGATGTCATGCGAGCTTCAATCCGTCCCGACATCGTCAACTTCGTCCATTCCAACATCTCCAAAAATGCTCGTCAGCCTTACGCCGTCAGCCGCAAAGCCGGTCACCAAACCTCCGCCGAATCATGGGGAACCGGTCGTGCTGTTTCCCGTATCCCTCGTGTTTCCGGCGGCGGAACTCACCGTGCCGGACAAGCTGCCTTCGGAAACATGTGTCGTGGTGGTAGAATGTTCGCTCCGACTAGGATCTGGCGAAAATGGCATCGCAAAATCAACGTTAATCAAAAACGTTACGCTGTTGTTTCCGCGATCGCTGCTTCTGCTGTTCCTTCTCTTGTTCTCGCTCGTGGTCATCGGATCGAGACTGTTCCTGAGTTTCCTCTTGTTGTTGGTGATTCCGCTGAAGGAGTTGAGAAAACGAAGGAAGCTATCAAGATTTTGAAGAAGATCGGTGCTTATCCTGATGCAGAGAAAGCGAAGAATAGCCATGGAATTCGTCCTGGAAAGGGGAAAATGCGTAATCGGAGATACATTTCGCGAAAGGGGCCGCTTATTGTTTATGGTACCGAAGGGGCGAAGGCGGTGAAAGCGTTTAGGAACATTCCTGGTGTTGAGATTAGTAATGTGGAGAGGTTGAATCTTTTGAAGCTTGCACCTGGTGGACATTTGGGTAGGTTTGTGATTTGGACTAAATCGGCTTTTGAGAAATTGGATTCGATTTATGGGTCGTTTGAGAAAGGTTCTGAGAAGAAGAAAGGTTATGTTCTTCCTAGGGCTAAGATGTTGAACTCTGATTTGACTAGGATTATTAATTCTGATGAAGTTCAATCTGTTGTGAGGCCTATTAAGAAGGATGTTAAGCGCGCTACGCTTAAAAAGAATCCTCTTAAGAATCTTAATGTTATGCTTAGGCTTAATCCTTATGCTAAGACTGCTAAGAGGATGGCTTTGCTTGCTGAGGCTCAGCGTGTTAAGGCTAAGAAGGAGAAGCTCGACAAGAAGAGGAAGACTGTCTCCAAGGTAATGTTAATATATATTGTGCCCAATTTTGGCAATTTTGTTTTGATTGTAGTGATTTTTAGATAAATGTTATGCTATTTGGACTAGTAGACTTGCTTGCATAGCTTTCTGTTTTGATTGTCTGATGTATATTAGTATGTTTTTATCAATTTTAAAGTTTCATGAGAATTTTCGATGTTGGTTTATGTTGTCGAACGAGTATGTGTGTGCTAGTTGCATTTGATGATTTGAATTGTGATTTTATAATTTGTAGCTACTTCAAATAGGTTGTGCTTATTGCTTAATATAGGTTGTGTTGTGCGTACATGCTGCATGATCAACATAGTGTAATGATTTAGATTAGCTTTCTGTTTTGATTGTCAAATTTGTGCTTATTGCTTAATATAGGTTGTGTTGTGCGTATGTATTTATTTATCAATCAATTATGAATTTTCACGTCAATTTTTGATGTTGGTTTGGTTTGTTCTTAGTATATGTTGTCAAAGGAGAATGTGTGTACTAGTTGCATTTATATTTGAATTGTGATTTGCTAATGTTTAGTGACTTGATAACGATATTATTTAGTGTTCAAAATAGGGTGTGTGTGTGGTCGCGCATACTGCGTCATCTTAGTGTAATGATTTATATTGGCTTTTATATTATTTCTATAGAGCAGTGTTTATTTGTTTGAGATTAGTGGGCTCCTTGCATATTTTGCTGTTATTCAATAGAGTTTGATCTTCTTATTGGTTTACTTGCGGTTTTACTTTTCTGGAAACAAATTATATAAGCATGTCTTTTTTTTTTTTGAAAGCTCGGTATCCGGCCTAAGGACCGACTAATCCGAGGGGACCAATCCCACCGCCCACTTGCGGGGACCCCATTTAAAGCCAGAGTTTTTACTCTGTATGGACTAGCCCACCGAAATTGGCACCAGTGGGAATCGAACCTGAGACCTTGTGAGGAGCACACTCCAAGGACCCAAGCCAACACTACTAGACCAAACCCAAGTGGGTTATATAAGCATGTCTTAATATTTTTTATGCAAGAAAGTATTATGTTAGTTGCAAGGGGATTTGATGACAGCTTTGGTTAAATTAAATGCGCTTGATTTTATCTCTAACTTAGACATTCTATCATGTTTTTGGATCAATGGATGAGTCAGTTATGTTATATGTGGACGAATCTATGGTTTTTAGTTTTAGCCATTTCATGTGTTCTCTTTGTTTTATTGGTCACTTTGGAATGGACTATTTAGTGTGTTTTTTTGATATCATACTATTTAGTTTTTGTTTGTTGACATTCTTAATACTGTTTATTTATTGTGTGAAACTAACATTACTTTCCATTGTGTTCCTTACGCTCTTTCAGGAGGAAGCTACTGCCATCAAGGCTGCAGGGAAAGCATGGTACAACACCATGGTCTCAGATTCTGATTATACCGAATTTGACAACTTCTCTAAGTGGTTGGGTGTTTCGCAGTGAAGTCCGTTTATATGTTCGTGACAGCTTTTTATTTTGTTCGGTTACTTGTACTAGATATTTTTGGTTTTTTGTTGTTTGGCGGATTTAGATTATTATGCATTATGCAGATAACATGGAAATTTTGTTCTTGTTTTAGTGCAAACTGTTTGTTGCAGCTGAATAATATATCTTTTCTACTATTGGTTATATAATTTGTTACTAGATGTTTGTTTTAATACTCTGATATGCTGCCATGACCACTAATGGATTGATCACTTGAATACACCATAGAGAAATGGGAAATGAGTTATGTGTCACAAGTAATAGTGTGGGTGGTGATGATTGTTTTTTTGTATGTTAAGGTATTGATTATTGAATACATTTCTTTGATGTTTGTTTTGATCATTGTATGGAAAATTTACTGCAGTCATTGAACTAGTGGCAATAGGATAGTTCAATTGTCATTGTTCTACTGAATTGGACTATTAGAATTGGTTAAGTGCATGTTTGGTATCACGGTTGGTGGGCCAGAATTACGGTGATCCACTGTGATTTTACAGAAGTTATAACCTACCGCCATACCAAACATAGACTTATGGTATGTTTGGTATCATGATGGATGTGTCAGAATTGCGGTGATCCACCGTGATTTTGCAGAAGCTACAACTTGTAGCTTCTGGAAATTACGGTGGATCACCGTGATACCAAACATACACTTTTTTCAAGGAATCAAGTTTAAAACTTCTTTTGGCTCTGATTGGATAGTTTAAAATAAATTGTGTAATGTAACTAAACAATTTAATCTAACTAATCATGTATGTAAGTGAAATTTGTTCCTTTCCATTACCTTCTCTCCCCCACCCCCATCCTCCCTTCCTCTTCCTTCGCTGAACATATACTGTAACTAAAATTATTTTCTTTTTGCACTGGAACTGACAATTTATCCATTCAAATTATATATATAAAAAATTCTAGATTGTTTTATTACAGCAGCCTAATCTTTTTTTTGGTACATCAGAAAATGCCCTAATTCTTGTTTACTGGAGAAGATTGTGATTTTTTATTTTTATGGGTCTATAATCATGTGGTGCATTATTGTGTTAACTCTCTTAATATAAATAAAAAGTGATTTTTACCTACATTAGATTTCTTTGTGATTTCCTCATTTCAATGCGGTATTTCAGTGTTTGTGTTTTGTTTGTCGTCTTGCTCGATTTTTTGTTCGTATTTTTGCCTTGTCGTGGTGTTTGTCTGGTTTAGATTAATATATTAACTTTAATCAATTACAAATTCAATCAATGACTTTGCAACAAAATAGGTATGAGTATTCCAATCATTTTAATTTTGTTATATTATTTGTATGCATTTTGTCGTTTAATGAGTATCGCTATTTTTTTAATGGCACATGCGAGTTTATTAATAGATTTATCCTTTTTATGTATAATAATATTAATTATGATTTTTATTTTTCTAATGTACTATATCAATTTGAGTTTATAAATATCATTTTTCAGTCAAATTGTTTCTCTTCAAATTATATTAATGACATGGGATTAACTTTCTCCCACATACAACATGACATCATGTATACATTCATATTTCCTAAATGTTACTATGTTCTCTTTTAGAAGTAGACTTCTTTTCAAAATATATTGTCCAAAAATATACTATTGAAAACATGTGAATTTTTAAAAACATGGGATGAGAAAAAATATCTCTAAATTTGTTCATGATTAGGAATGATATCAGTAAAGTCGTTATACAAATATAATACTCGTCCTCATATCCGCAGTTAAAAAAACCGCATTCCACAGATAACTTCAATATGCAAACGCGTATCCGCCGAATACTAAGTTCATTTGCTTGTTACCAGCAACTTTCTTGGTGTCCTTTAGCTCACAAATCAAATTTTCTATGGTTGAAAGAGATATAAACCAATATACACATGACATACCACGAGCTTCTACTACATGAAATTGAAATCATGGAATGCCACAAGAGAACAAGAATGCTGTTGTTACGGTTCCTGTTCCCTTGTAGAGGGATCATATGTCAAATAGTTCCAGCTGTTATTTTTCTTCCTCTTTTCTTAAAATAAATAAATTTACTAGCTTATTTTATTTTCTAGCTTATAAATAAATGTAGACCCCATTCCTTTTTTCCGCCCCCTAGCCGAAAGAAAATAAAATACATAAATAATTAACAAAAGTTGATAGACATGGTTCAATTAATTCATTTGTTCATTTATAAACAAATTGCATGTCCCATCATTTGGCAAATTGGAGGTATTATATTTTTAAAATGCTTTAAAATAATATTAATTAATCTTTACCTTCCACAAACAAGTTCTCTTATCACTTTTGATTTTCTTTGAAATAGTTTAGTGGTTAGAAATTTATATTTTGAGATAAATAAGTGTAGAACTTAAAATTTGAATTTCAGCTTCTGATATTTATACAACTGAGCTATATTTACCTTTTTGATTGAATCTTACTAATTATTCTTGAAACTAATTAAACAGTTGGGGTTAACTATTTTGCAAAATCAAGCACCACCAGTGCAATAGAAATAGAAATTCCACTACATTTTCCTATTGCTGCATAATCATTAACCCAAACTTAAAAAGATAAAGCAAGATACCGTGATATCAACATTTTGACAAATATGACACCAATCTTATATAAACTTGTGAAAAAGAAAGTTTTTTAAATAAAAATATTCATGACATTGTAATAAAAAAATATATAAATAGTTAATGGGATAAAAAGGAGGACACAAGTAATTATTATCCTTTATGAAGCATTGGAGAAGTCATCGTACTTCAATATTCTTATTGTTAAAAGTGTTTGCACTAATTGAAAATCATAAACAGTAAAAAGCATGCATCATGAAACCAAGGGTAGAGCCTAGAGGTGGTAAAAGAGATTATTACCTGGAAGATCAATATTGTGACAAAATTTTAGAGTACTAAGTATTTTCTAGACTATAATATGTGCATGGAGAATCATCCATTCTGAATAAGAGCAATCCATACAAGTGAGTTTGGTACATATTTTTATTCAAAAATTGAGACATGCCTCATCCTCATTAAGTTAAGAGTAATTACATTAAGAAATTTTGACACCATATATTTACTCGAAACCTTAAGACATTAGATATATGAATTATCTCACATATATATTTTACGACATTCAGTTTTCTATCTAATATGAAACTTTTAACTCACACTGCTGTAGAACAAGTTTGTTGTGTTGATTCAACTTAACACTAATTTGATTCAACTTTTTTTAGACAAATAAACTAAACTAATACTTGTAGAAATTAATAAAATTCACTCATCCATGCAATCAAATACTTTAGATTCACCTGATCATTGACTTAAAGTGGAATTTTTTTTGTACTGTGTATACAAATTAAAAACATAACTACTATTTATTATTGCTCATGAAAGAGTATATATAACGGTTACTAATTAGACATAAACAACATGTAATCCATAAAAACATAACTTGATTACAAGTCATCATTAACATACATCTTACTACAACATGTTCAAAATAGCTTCCAAGTCTTAATTCATCAACAATAATAATTGATCTAAGAAACTAATTATTACTTGAACTTGTGTGCATATGCCTAATTAAAATTGCTTCACATGATTGAACATGCATTTGGGTTATCATCACTGAAAAATGAAGTGATCTTATCATCTGCTCCATTTGGATTTGGTTGTGCTAATTCAGTATTTTTCACAAATCCAGAAGGTCCATGCTTTGCATATGCCTGTGATATGTAAGGATATGCCACCAAGTTATATTCAACATATGGCCAAAACTTTGCTCTTTTACCTGTGCTCTGGACTCTCTTTAGGACCTTATTTCTATCCACATAACCAGTCACGGTTACCTTGCTTTGCTCTCTATTTACCTCCACTTCCTTCACACCTACATTAAATATATTTGATCCAGTTTTTAATAATCATTTTGTTAGAATAAAAAATCCAGCTATAGTTCACAAATCCTAATTCAACTAGCAGAAAATGCCAAAATTTTTAAGTCAGACGTGTACTCTGTTTGTGAGTTTCCAATGACTAGTCATTCAGTATGGTTATCAAAAAAATCCAACTATAAAGAAAACAGATAAATAAACGCACTCAAGAACGCTACGATTGATCACAAAGTTCTACCAGTTGTGATTATGTTTTCGAGATAGTAGAGCGACTCCTCTAGTTTTTATATTATGCAAATACATATGAGTTAGGAATATTATTGTTTAAATACTATAATGTTTTTCGAAGGTGAAACACTTTGATAGATATTCTACCATGGACTGATACTTAAAAATCGTTTGAAATTTAAACGACGACAAATGAAAATTTTCATAAGTAGAAATGACATCATCAAAAAACATAAACTTCTACTTTCAAAAAACATCATCAGTGGTCGTTAAAGTTTCGAATGATTTTTAAGTATCGGTCCACTAACATAGTCCATATATATAGTAGAAACTAGAAAACCACCATCTTTGAGAAAATGAACATTCTTATATTACACACTTCCAAAAATTATGCTATTTGATTTAAGATATAAGAAAAGAGAGAGATATGATTATGAACCTGACATGTGTGTCACAGAACTCCTAACTCTTCTTTCACAACCATCACAGTCCATTTTCACCTTTATTTCAACTGTCTATAAGAAAAAAAATTTACAAAAATCAAAATCAAAATTTTCTTAAGACTCAAACTTAACACACACATATAAATAATGATTATGTGAGTTGTGACAAACCTGCATTGGTTTATGTTTCTTTTTTGGAGTGACAGTGAAGTAATCAGAAAGAAAATCTAGAGCACCCATTTGCTTATTTCTTCTTCTTTTTTGTACAAAAGAAAGAAATGGATTGAATTTGAGTACTCAACACAAAAAGGGGTTGAAGGAAAGAAAAAGGTATAGAGGGAGAGAAAGTGGGAAGTAGAACATTATGATGGTTACCAAATTATATAGTTATATTATATAAGGGAGCTATGGAAGTGATTTTCCTTACTATATGTGCAACTTGTGCTAAAATTTAATTTAATGTATATAAAATATAAATAATGCTTAGACAATTATTTTTCTTGTTCTCTTTAATCATGAATGTATATCTCTCCCTAAATATCATGGTGACATATAACATGGTTTTGAGCTATGTGTCATTGACTGATTGACACTAATTCACATAATAATTGAACCTAACGAGTAGAGAATGATTAGTAGTAAAATGTTGTTATGCATATTATAAAGTAAATAAGTGGGTGTATTAAAGTTTGAACTCTGATTTTTATATATTATATGTAATATTTCTATCAGTTGAGTTAAATTTACGGTAAACAGTGATATGATTAGTTATAAAAATTTTACTAACAAGAAAAAAAAAGTTTTATGATAAGTTTCTTGTACACATTTTGTATTGATGTTTGTTTTGTAGGGTCAATGTATCAAGCCAACATTAAGTGTACAGAATCATGAATATCTACGTTAGGAATTATGGTGTAAAATGATAGTGAAGGATCATTTTGAATTGTCAATATTGCAATATTTTTAAGGGCCATATTTGTTTTCTGACCCTTAGTATAGATAAAGAAAGGACTTGTAAATTGTCTTCAATTTTAATTTAATTGCATTATTCAAACGCATACCTACACAGATTGCGTGAGATAAACATAAAACAACAATCATTAAATTCTATGTACATCTAATATGGTGGTTGGTCTCTTCCACTTTTGGCCTCAATTCATGGAATTCCATTATTTATAAGTGTCCCAATCCAATTAAGTTCATCCTCTATTTCTCATGTCTATGATCAAACATTGATAATTCCACTGTCCTAAAATATAAATAAAATTTTGTTAAAAAAAGCAAAGTATTTTGTCTAAATTTTAAACTAAATACATCAATTTTATTAGACTAATTTTCATTTATATTTTAAGACAAAGCAATATAATACTTATGAGTTATGACAGATTAATACATCAATCTGCTAGATTTTTTATTCGCCAAGTGTAGGGACAAATTTTTGGTCTACATATAAAAACTAAGTAGTTAGTAAAATTTTACTTGTATCACTTTCCACAACAATGTTTAGCCGTATAGATCTAATATAAACTATAGCTTTTGTAGGTATGAACAATAAACTATATATTATGTTATGTATACTAATGCTTTATGAGATGCTATAAACTATAGTTTTTTTTTAAAGAAAACAAAAGGAAAACAAGAAATAAATTAAGCTCGCAGACAAGCAACTCCTACAACATTAACCATCAATACACGACTGAGTCGACAAGGACAATTATTCCAAATTTTCGAAGCATATAGATGGAGGAAGCTTCGATCTTCGCAAGCCAATCAACACATAAATTATAGTTTATTAGTCGTGTTTATTAGTACTTAAATAAATTTATCTCTCTGGTTCATGTTTGATGATGAATAACGACCATGGATACATTTAATTATATGCAAGGATTATTCTGTTCATTTGCTTAAGTATCATTTTATTTTAACTAACTTTAATCTCTCCAATTTTAAGACGGACAAAATAGAGCAATTTTTTTCTTCTTTTTTAAGGAATACTACTTCATTTTCCTTCTAAAAAATATGTACTCTCACTCTAAAAAAATATAAAAGTACTCTCACAATTTAGGGGAAGTAGAATGTTATGTATTGGACTATTGGTTGAATACAGTATAAGTCTTAAATCAAACTCTCTATTTATTACTCTCTATGTATATTGGCAAGCAAATTTTTTGTAACTACGAAAGGACTAATAATGAGTGAATATACAATGCGAGTGAAAGTAAGAAACTAACTAGTATTTCATCAAGACATGTAATTTGTGTAATCAATGCTTTTAAAATATAAGTAATGTTGTTTCCAATGCATAACACGCATTTTTTGTTTGCTTAACTAGTGCCTAGGGGTACTAGTTCGCATGACTCGTATCTAGACACTAGACGCTAATTAGTGTGACACATAACTTATATTTGTTAGTATTTCTTCTACATGTCAACTCATTCTACCCGGCTACACCTAAATTAATATTTGAGCGCTATTGTAGGCTATGTGACATACGTTAATTCCAAACACTATACATAAATCATACTCTATAGTAGGGTACTAAAAATTGACTTATATGTTAATCACTCAGCTGAAGATCATGACCACACTTAACTTCAATAGTATTTGTTACTCACAAAATAATAAATGATGAATGAAGACATTCACCATACTAGATCCTTACTTTGCGCCCATTGTTACAACTTGTTAGTCATTTGATTGATGTGTTTCAAAATCGATATCATATGAAGAAGATTAGAATCATAAGATTATGCATAAAACAATAAGCTATATATGCAAAACATGCAAGTGACTCAAATTTAAGTTAGATATATCTTATAAGATGGAATTGAATCGCACATCTTTGTGTTAGTTCTTTCTTTCATGCATGATAATAAAATTTCTTGGTTCATCAAAATATATAAAATAAAATTCTCAGAACATTGTATTAGATGCTGTCTTTGTAGATGTTACCAACACGAACTCGCTTAAAATACCAGCTAGCTAAGCTAAAGAATTGAGATAAATTGATTCTACCAGCCATGCCAATTAAAACAAGAATATAAACAAAAACATTCAACAAAAACAAGATTATATTATTTTACACGAGAAACAAAATTATAAAATAAGAATATATTATGACATCTAAAGTTACTTAGCATTCAACAAAAACATAAAACAAGAACAATATTGACCGTTTAGAAAAGACAAATCTTTTCTCAGCGCAACATTTAAACGTAGATACAATTTGCGGGCAATTGAAACCTACACAAAGGGCAAGAACTGGCTGAATTGGGTGCATGAAACCAATCAAGAATACATTTCGCATGAAATATATGTGAACATGGCAATCGAATGCCAACATTAAAATCTTCGAAACAAATCGCACATTTTGTCGCTTCTTCGACTTTTACAATCTTCAATTCTTCAGTATATTTTTCAAGCATCATTGGCTCTTCATCTGCTTCCAAACCATAATGATCAACTTCATAATAATCTTCATCATCACTTTCAATTTCAATAACCTCTATAACATCATCAACCAACTCATTACGTTCTACTTCTTCTTCAAGTATCATTGGCTCTTCATCCTCTTCAAAACCATAATCAACTTCATAACCATCTTCATCATCACTTTCAATTTCAATAACCTCTATAGCATTATGAACCAACCTATTATTTTCTTCTTCAACCTCCATTACCTCTTCATCACCCTCTTCCAAACTGTTAATGTTTTCATGATCATCTTCTTCGCAATAATCGTCTTGAGGAGTTAGTCTAACAGCAAAATCAACTTGAATAGTAAGAACACCTAAGTTCTTATATGTTTCATCATTAACCATATTAGAAGCACATTGCATGATTTTTTCTACCACCAAATTACAAGCATCATGAGGAACATTAATTTGATAAAACCATGACAAGAAGGTATTTTCTTGCATAATTTTTTCAATCGGTATATTTTGAAGAGTGTGACTATCAATGTTTTCTAAAGTTCGACGATTTGGATCAGTTGGAACCAACATGAATCTGTAGTCAAATTGAATATTGAAACATATATGATCAGAAGAAATATTATTAGGATCGGTGGAAGAAACATGTGGCCATGCCTTACAACTATATCGGTCCATGACCATGATTAATGAATCTGTAGATGAATGAAACCTTTTTTTGTTTTGGAATAGAAAGAATGAATATTTTTATTGTGTTATTGTGAACATTGATAATGATAGGTGTATATATATAACTCTAAAACTTGGGGATAAAGTCATTATTTTTTTGGTAAGAGATAAAGTCATTATTTATTTTTATATTCATTAAAAAAAGATTAGGATAAAAAAAAAATCGGGAGAGGATAAATCCGGCCCTAGTATATAAAATCTAAAACTACATGTTAAAATCAATTACACCGGAAGTGTTTACTCAAACAATTACATTTTTTTTTTTGACAATTCAAACAATTACATTTATTCAATAATATCTACTAGATAAATATATTTATTTAAATCAACTATTACGATTAAAAATTATAGCTACAGTTTTTTTGAGTAATGAATTGGTATATAAGATATAATAGTTTATTTAAGTTCTTTAAGGAGACGATAAAGGGTTTGATCTCTATCTTTAACTTTTGCATACGAATTTTTTTTATTAAAGTTTTATTTAGATCGAAGTTTTTGAATAGAAGGTGATATTTTAAACTTTTATGATTGGTTCAACTTTTTAACGAGGAGAAAAAAAATTAATTTACTTTTTTACGCTAAATCTTATATACTCAAAATAAAGATTAAATTATAATAGATATATTACGTCAAAAAAATTTAATAGATATATAACCAAAAAAAATTCTAATGAATCGAAATTTTAAATTTATTTTGTTGTAAAAAAAAACCTAAATTTTTAATATTCCAACAAGGATAATTTAGAATTTTAATAAAAAAAAATGAGGATAATTTTTTCAACATAATAAATTATATTTTATTCACTTCACCTTCTTAAAAATTCTTTTCCTCAAAATTATCCTCACTTATTTTATTATGTTGAACCAAATAGGGCCTTATAGAATGGACCAAAGAAAAATAGGGCCTAAGAGAGAAGAATTTATCTTATATTATTCCATAAGTTTTGTTTTTTGTTTTTTATAAAAGAGGTTGGAAGGCTCAAAATAAAAAATAAATAAAGATAAACTAATTAAAAGGAACACAACGAGAGGTATATGAATACTGACTAAGTCATCTAAAAGGAGAGTTTTCAACTCCCTCAGACGTACAATGATGAACTCATAAGTCGAAACTTTGATATTATAATTGGTCAGTCAACATATTGATTATCCTCCCTCCAAGTTGAATAAATGGAATTCACCAATCTCATCTAATCATATTTCTAATCTTATAAATCAATGAGTTTAATTGTTATATATTAACAGTGTAATTTTTTTTACACTTGCATCCATTCAAAACACAATAAATTGCCACTTTTAGGGTTAGTTCCTAAAATATCTCCATAAATACTTACATGGTGTGATTTAATTGGAAGCGCGTATAAAATCATTTTACACCGTACCAAATCAATTTAGGAGAATCACTACTCTCAAATTAGTCTTATTAATCAAATCAATTAAGACTATCCTATAATCGTACTACAAAGCCAATTTCAACTCATGGTAAATACTTTACATTTCAGGGCACAACACATTACAATTGTTAAGTTTGCGGATAAATCCAAACATCCATTGTCCTCTCTAAACATATCCCCACATCCAGCAATAACCGAATAATTCTTAACAAATTCATCGCTGTTCAATTTGATCCAATCTATTTTTGGAAATCTCCATCTGACAAAAGTTGTGTCTCTTCTAATGTTTGTAACATTCTCTCTATTTTGAAACACATTCTCACATCCTTAGCAAAATGAAGAATACTCAATATTAGTTGATATGTTCTTTTGAAATCCTCTTCAAAAATATGTTTATTACACCAATTCCACAACATCCAACAAGTAATCATGAACACAATCGTCCAAAGAATAGATAGAAAAATTATTTATTGTAAAAAAATAAATATAGAAAATAAAAAAATATAGAAACCGATAGCAAATAAGCATCAAGATTTTAAAATACCTCCAATCTAACAAATAAAATATTTTTTTCGGCGTGGATACCTTAATCTCGACTAACCACCACTATGAGATTTCAACATATTCATTATTGATTCCATGTGTTGACCTTTTTCCTCTCTACATTTCCATTTCCACACAGAGAGACACAATAGTTTCATTGCTACATTCAATTCAACAACATGCTCTCCACTGCCGTCTCCTCTTCCTTTCTCACTCCTCGTCATCTCCGCCACCGTCCACCACCACCACATTTCCCCGCCGCCACTTTTCACCCTTTTCCATCCATTCAACTAACCCCTTCTCACCCTTTTCGCCTCTCCGCCCTTCCCCCCTTCTCACAACCCACCTCCAGTAACAACAACAACAACAACAACAATGGTGGCAGCAGCGGCGGCGGCGGTTTCTGGGGTAACCCTTTTGACTCAGATGATTCTTCTTCATCTTCTTCAGGTTCTCGTTACACCCTTTTCTTTACCTTACTATTCTCTTCTATTACATTTTTTCTCTGTCAACTCCTTCTTACCAAATTCGCTATGGCAAAGAACCGTTCTTTATCATCATCTTCTAACGAAAATCAAATTTTGACCCAACCCATTTACGAAGTGAAAGGTGGAAACTTGTTCAAGATTTTCCCTGATGATTCAAAAGACATTTTCATTGCTTCAAATCCCGGTTTATTTTCTGAATTATCATCACTAAAATCTTCACAAGTTCCAAGCTTTTTATACAACAAATGCAAGGAATTTTTTGTTAGGTTGATGCTACCTGAAGGGTTTCCAAATAGTGTGACAAGTGATTATTTGGAGTATTCATTGTGGAGAGGTGTTCAAGGTGTTGCTTGTCAAGTAAGTGGAGTTTTGGCAACTCAAGCTTTGCTTTATGCTGTTGGATTAGGAAAAGGGGCTATTCCAACTGCTGCTGCTATTAATTGGGTGCTTAAAGATGGAATTGGGTATCTTAGTAAGATTTTGTTGTCCGATTTCGGTCGTCATTTTGATGTTAATCCTAAAGGGTGGAGATTGTTTGCTGATCTTCTTGAAAATGCTGCTTTTGGTTTGGAAATGTGTACTCCTGCTTTTCCTCATTTGTTTGTGCCTATTGGTGCTTTTGCTGGTGCTTCTCGATCTGCTGCTTCTTTGATTCAGGTGATGATGGATGGCTGTTTTTCGTTATATAGAAACTTATCTATCAACTGATTTTGCAATGTGTTTTGATAGTCGGTTAAGCGCATTTAAGGTAGTTTCCTTTTTGGATTGACTTATTTGAGTTTATCAATTGGCATAAGCACTGTGAGACTTGTGAGACTGTTTGGTAGAACTTATGACAACGGCTTATTAGATGTAAGTAAACTGCTTTTACTTTTTTTCTATAAAGATAAGATAGTCTATTAAGCCTGTTTAAGGTAGTTTAGATCAACTTTGACAGTCTATTATGCCTGTTTAAGGTAGTTTAGATCGACTTATTTGAGTTTATATATTGATATAGACACTTGTGAGTTATGAAAAAGGTTTATGAGATGTCCGTAAACTGTTTTTAGCTTATTTCTATAAGCTCTCTTGAATAACTTATGAAGTAGTTTATATGAAAATTTGAGTTTATTTTATCTTTCGCTATAGAAATAACTTACATAAACACTTATATGATAAGTGCTTAATTAAGTGTCAGTTAGATAATATGTAAAACGTGCTTGTTAACCGACCATTGAGTGGTCTTGGTCCCTTGATTCAGGTGATGTTGGCTGTTTTCGTTATATAAGAACCTCTAGAAACTTATTTGTCAACTGATTTTGCTATGTGGTTTGATAGTCGGTTAGGCCTGTTTAAGGTAGTTTCTGTTTTGGATTGAGTTATTTGAGTTTATCTATTGATATAAACACTTGTGAGACTGTTTGCTAGAACTTATGAAAACGGCTTATGAGATGTCACTAAACTGCTTTTAGCTTCTTTTTTTTTATAAGATATTAGCTCTCTAGAATAGCTTATGTAAGTAGTTTATAGCTTAGATGAAAAAAATTGATAGAAATAACTTCTATATGATAAGCGCTTAATTAAATGTCAGTAAGATAATATGTAAAACATGCTTGTTAACCGACCATTGAGTGGTCTTGGTCCCTTGATTTTCAAACTACTTATCTGCATGATTACAGAACGGATTTTAAATCGCTTTGCAACACTATCAAAATTGTTAAACTAATGTACTCAAATTTTAAAATAATTTGCACTGATTGCTTTCCTTTCATTCTTATTAATTTCAAATTTTAATTAACATTTGCTGCACGTACAAAACAGAGTTGCATCGGTAAAGTGGAATGAGGATTTTTCATTTTTTAATCTTATCTGTCAAATTCTGTTTTTTTATATAATATAATAGAACTTGTATGTTATGTTGTATTCTACTTTAACGCGTCTACCAAACTTTACCACAATGTTCCTAGAATGATTTACTGAAAGCTAATATCAAACACTCTCCTATGGGATTGGGATTTGGATGGGTGAATCTTACAACTAAGATGCATAGAAAGTAAAGGAAAATGATGGGAAGTGAGCATTCAAGAGTGTTGAATCTGAGAGAATCTTGTATATTCCATTCTGATTTACATAAGAGTACAATGTTGTATTTTTATAGTACAACTAGTTATAAGTTATAACTAACTTTTACCTGATTTCCTAACCGTGATTAAAAGAATTCTGACATAGGGAGAAGAGATGGTTGGGCCATAACTCAAATCTGAATACAATATAGTAGGCTACTATATATTTCTAATAGTGAATATGTGAAGTACAAGTACATTTTTCCCCTCTAATTTGTAATTTCTGTTTCTATGCCTCATTTATCTGCATTGATAATATTGAAAATTTAGCTATTTAACTTCGAATTAAAACTTAAAAGCTGATTTTGTCTTCACAGGCTTCTACCAGGAGCTGTTTTTTTGCTGGTTTTGCTGCTCAAAGGAATTTTGCCGAGGTGAAAAGTAGAGCCTTTTCTCTTTGATTATATAGAAGTTTTGATTTAATGATGCAACAGAAGCACAATAATCACTTCCATTTGGTATTTGGAAGATCTCCATCTGCTACTATTAGTAGCATGCAATGAATTATTTATTTTTTCAACACATGTTTCTTTTACATGTATCTATTATTTTCTTTCTGAAAAATAACTATAAATTATAGGTAATTGCTAAAGGTGAAGTTCAAGGAATGGCAAGCAGGTTTATTGGTATCGGGCTTGGTATAGGACTTGGTAACTGCATAGGCTCTTCCACACCTCTTGTTCTTGCTTCTTTTTGCGTCGTGACTTGGATCCACATGTACTCAAATCTAAAGTCCTACCAGTCCATTCAAATACGGACTTTAAATCCTTATCGTGCAAGTAATTTCTAATATCTTTCTTAAGTCCCTCACACCTAATTTTGTCGAAGCTGTGTTTTGTTACTCTTAAAAGGTCAAAATTTATATGTCTTGTTTATTGATTATTTTACCAGGTTTGGTTTTCAGTGAATATCTACTGAGTGGTCAAGCTCCTCCGGTTAAAGAGGTCAATGCCGAGGAACCACTATTTCCAGCTGTACCCATATTAAATGAATCTTTTGCAAATAAAGTGAGTTAATCTTTCTCTTGTTATAGTTAATATAAAATTTCAAATCTTTAAAACAAAGTGATATGTGTTTTACTTATGACTTCATTTCTATAATAGGCGCAATCAATTGTTTTATCATCTGAAGCAAAGGATGCAGCTGTAGAAATTGAAAGCCGTCTGCAGCTTGGATCAAAACTTAGTGAAATTATCAACAATAAGGATGAAGTACTTGCTCTCTTTTCACTTTATAAAAATGAAGGCTACATCTTGTCTGAGCACACGGGAAAATTCTGTGTAAGTTGACAACCATATTCACTTTCAATTTCAGTTCGTGATTGTCTCTGGCAACTATAACTACAAACATTTTCTATTGTGGTTCATGGATCATAACTAAGACATGTTCCTGATTCAGGTGGTGCTTAAAGAAAATTGTTCACAGCTGGATATGCTCAAGGCATTGTTTCAGGTTAACTATCTTTATTGGTTAGAGAAGAACGCTGGAATCGAAGGAAGAGGAGCTCTTTATGACTGCAAACCCGGTGGTAGGCTGCAGATATCTCTAGAATACGCGGAAAGAGAATTCAATCATGTTAGGAATGATGGAGAATCAGTTGGTTGGATCACAGACGGGCTTATTGCAAGGCCTTTGCCTAATAGGATTCGACCGGGAAACACAGAGTGAATGGCTGGTGGTTTTTTTCGTACCAGAGCACTTGCTGCATTGTTTTACACGAGAAATCAAGTTGGACTCAAAGATGTCTAGGAGTTCAAGGGCATTGATTGGTTATTTGACAATGTTGTTGAAGAGTGCGTTCCATCGTGTGAAGCATGCAACTCTGCTGGTGTAACGGCAGGAAGACAACTTCAAATTGTTATATGTTGCTGCTGCTGGTGTACAGGCCAAAATGCTAATTCACCTGCCTTTTGTCAATGTCTGTGATTGGACTGACCTGGAAATAATAATTGGGAAACGAAAAACCAGAAAAATTTTAAGCGCGAGAGAGCTTGCGTCCGACACATAGTTTGAAGTGATTTTTTTAATTTTTTGTGCATCTAAATGTTAAACTTTTGCTTGCTCCGGAACTAAATTTGTATAGTTTGCACAAATATACACACTGTCTGTGCCATACTTTATACAAATTACCTTCATTGACATTTTGCTAAAATAGACATGATTTAGCAACTTCTGTAAAATGTAACAATAGTAAAATCTTTTTGACTTGTTTCAGTAATTTTTTTATCATTAAGTCTATGAAGAATGTCTAACCCAAAAAATTAATTCACCAAGTATTATGATGAGTTTTCTTATCTACTCAATGTGGTATCTCATAACATGGCATTCATTCATGATCATTAATGTGTGATAGAGACTTGAATTGGGCCTTAATTAAGATAATTAGCCCAAAGAAAAGAATGAATGATGATGTGGCAGGATGAGGCATGAAATGCATGAAGAATGTGAATAAGTTAGTCAGAAATTCAGTTAGAAAATGCTAGGGTCACCATCTTGGTGATTTGGGGAAGCCTTTGTGCTTCTTTGGGACTGATAGTGAATACTATCAGATTGTTAGTTTTCTTCATTCTAATTTTATTGTTCTATAATTTCTTTAGATTTCTCTGTTTGTGAATTAAGTTCCCATCAATGTGGTATCTACCTTAATTGATTATGTTATGTCATTAATCAAGAACTAACTAATTACTACTTGTAAGGTACAACTCACTTTGGTCTTTGTGAGGAGGACACGGGAGAATGTTCATTTAATTGGCCTCTTCAAAGTACAAATCAACTAATAGTTCAAAGTTGTTTTTGTAAGTTTATTGTTCCATGAAATGTTTTCAGTAGTTCATTGGTGGGAGCATGACAATTTATGAAATTTTCTCTCAAAAAAAGTTCTCTTTAAACATGACTAAAATAGAATGTTCTCTTGTCACTATTCAGTTCTTGTCTTAAATGACTTATATGTTGTTGAGATTATGTGAATTAAATCTCTTAAAAAAAGTGCTTCCTTGTCATTTGCTCGGTTGTTATAGAATTAAGTGATTATGTTGAGATGTGTTCTTGGAAGAGTATACCGCATAAATTAGAGAATATTCTCTCATCATTCTTAAAAACCGTCATTTTTAACATTTTCAAAAGTAGTGATATAAAGGAAAATGATAAACATTGCCCTTAGGACAATGGTTAAGGAAGCAAAAGTGGTAAATAAATTCTTGGAACTTGTGCATTCTATTTTTCTAAAATAATAAAACACGGATTTTAATACATACTTCTTTTAGTAATCTTATCTAGTGCCCTCAAGGCACTAGTTAACAAGACCCCAATAAGGACCCTTTTTAAAATATCAAATTGAAATTTTGACTCAATAATGTGTGCTATTAAAGTTACTTTTGATAGAGATTGACATTCCTTATTATGGGTTTAGTGTGACTCAAACATTCCTTATTTTGGCCGTTAAATCTCTTCAACACTGTTGATGAAAATTAGACAATTTTGGTCTGTCTTTGTCTTTGCATAACCATGTTTGGTGGTTAGAAATACCTCATGTAATTAGGGAACACTCTTTCTAGAATCATTCTAGAAGTAGGTTAAGTCTTCCTTCCTTAAGTTTTTACTAGCTTTGAGTGTTTTTTGTTTTTGTCCCTTTCTTTATTTCTTCATTCAGTTTCTTTTAGTATATATTTGTTCTCCCTACTCCCTAGTTTGCTAGGCACACGTAGTTTAAAATTTTTAAAAGCTACTAATATAAAACTTTGTTTTAGTCAGAAACTAGGATATCTATCGCCGAATGCAGTGAGTAATCCTTCGTTGGATTGAATGCATCTCAAAAAATGAGATAACTGACTTAGAGATTTAAAGTTTTTCCATATCCAAGATGATGATCGAACCCTCAACTTTGTATTAAAAGAGGATGAATTTCAACTACTCAACTACACCTCCGAATTAAAGTTAATATATGAAGAAAAAAAAACCTAATAAAACTTCAAAGAGTATGAAAAGTTTTACTTGAGATATTTAGTAAAATTTATTGGTTATTCAAATTTGCTTAAAAAAAGAAAAAGTGATTTATCAACCGAGTTAAAGGTTAAAAATAACACATATCTATATATTTTTTGGTAAGGCACATTAATCTATCTTTGAAACAATTAACAATACCTCTAATTTAGTATTGGTTTTTTAAACTTATAATTTAGTATAAGGTTTAAAAAATATTTGCTTGAAGTTAACCAAGCAACACATTTATACTATAAATTGTTTAAACATGTTTTTATTTATTGGATGCAAGGTATGAAAAATATGGCTCAAATTTTTACTATATTAATTATTCTTTCTCTATTTCTTGTGGTAATTAATGGAGCCGGTAAGTAATTCTTGACATTATGTAGTTTTGTATCTTTTACACAATATTTCATTTTTTTTTGGGTAACATTCATATATTATTGTTTGACTTCGCAGAAATTCCATGTTCAAAAGCCAGCCATTGTCCAAAGACTAGGTGTATCTTTCCTATGATTGCTATTTGCAAAAAGAAGTTTTGCAAGTGCATACCAATTTTGGATTCCAACTGAGTATAATAATATGAAAAATATTTATATAATTTTTTTTCGACAAAGAAAAATATTTATATAATTATATTGTATTAATAAGCGTATAATTTATTTATATACGTTATAATACCTTGCACACTTTGATTTATGTATCTCCTACGTTTTAATTTCTTTGACAAACTCAAAATGTATTATTGTATTATACAACTATATATTGTTACCTTCATTCAATAATATAAGATGCATAAAAAATCACAATGTGAACATGACTTTTTTTTTTTGACAATGTTATTGCGCGCATAATTAAAATTAGGTACTTTAATAAATAGTGTCTATATTGATTATGGAAGTTATTTATTTTACTTCATATGAATATCATGGTAACAAAAAAAAAAGAGTTAGTCTGTCATCAATATAAAAATGTTAAAGACTAATAAAAATATTATTTTTTGTCAAAAAGTTATTCGGGACACAAAAAAGTGATATGTAATAACGAGCTTTATTACTGTCTAAATAAATAAGTTAAGAACATTTGTTAGATTACAAAATAATCAAAGTTCTTTTAAAATATAATTAAAATGTTTTTTATTTTTAAAACATCAAATTATAATTTTGCCTCAACATATGTGTTATTTAAGTTACTTTTGATAGAGGTTGACATTCTTATGGGTTTAGTGTGACTCAATGCTTCTATTTTGGCCTTATGGATGGAGAATTTCCAAATCCAAAGGATTTTGAGATTTCATGGAATTCAAATGCTTCAATTTGAATTCCCTTTATTTTAAAATTCTTTGTTTGGATAAAACATTTAAATTCCCTTCATTTCAAAATTCTTTGTTTGGATAAAGTAATGAATGACAAAGTAATTCATTTTTCAATTCTTTTTTTAATTCAAGAAAAAAGTTCTCAATTTTTTTTTGATAAAAAAAATCTTCGAATTTTTTTTCGATTTCAAGAAAAAAGTACTAGAAATTTTTTGGATATTTTGAAAAAAAAAACCTCGAACTTTAAGAAATTGTTGGGAGAATTGTTTACTCAATACTTAAAATATGAACTTTATATAACTCATGTGTTTAAGGATTAGAGACTTTTCACGAAAATTAATATCAATCTTCTTCTCTCTTTGCATATCTAGGTTAAAAATGCCTCATGTAATTAGGGAACACTATTTTAAAAATAGTTTAGGTCGTCCTCCTTAAATTTTGCTAACTTGAAGGTTCTTGTTTTTGTCACCCCCTTCTTTTTACTTTATTCACTTTCTTTTAATAAACATGTTGGTATCACACTAGCTTGCTAGCTAGGACTAGGAGCACGTAGTTTATTAAAAAAAATTATTTTTAAAATTTTCCTTTGTCTATAATCTAAAGCTAATATAAAGTAAAAAATTTAATAAAACTCTGAATGTATCAAAAAATTTATTTGAGATGTTTACTAAGGTTAGTTGATCTATCGACCGAATTATAAAGGTTAAAATTTTAAAAATAATACATTAATCTATCTTTGAAACAATTAACAAACTATTTTTTTTTTGTCGAGACCGGAGTATCCTCCGTCGAACGCGGTGACTATTCCCTCGCTAGATTGAAGGCACCTTAATGAGTGAGATAACTGGCCCAAGAATTTAAAGCTACTCTATATCCAAGGTGAGGATCGAACCCTCGACCCTTGGTTAAGGGGATGACCCTTGGGTTATTAACAAACTAATTTAGGGTGCGTTTGATCTGCTAAAAAATAAGGGACTGGACAGGACAACTTCTGTTGTACTGTGTTTGATTTTAAAACTGTTACTGGGACTGGACAAACTGGGAGTCAAGGGACTGGACAAAATCAGATATTCTTGTCCCCCACAGAACCATGGGACAACTTTTTGTCCTCAGCACAACTTGTCTAAATCAGCAAAGTAACATTTTCTCCATCAAGTATCATACAAGACAAAATTTGTTCAATATCATAAATATTTGTCCTGTGCTGTTCTGCCTTGTACTGTCCTGTACTGTTCTGTCCAGTACTTTCATTTTGCAGATCAAACGTACCCTTAGTAATGCTTCATACCCAAGATGATGATGATCGAACCCTCGACCCTTGATTAAGGGAGGATGAACCTCAAGCGCTCAACCACATCCTCTAAGTTATAAATTAGTCTCTTATTATAATAGAGAAACTAATTTATTATTAATATAAAAATATTAAATATTATTTTTTGCCAAAAACTAAATTTAGGCATGAAAAAACGGTAAGAGATCCAATAAAATCTTTATACTAATTTTTTTTTACCAAATTTCATGCTCTAATGTGCTCTAGAAAATTTCTCTTAGTTGAATTTGAAATAACTTTTACTATTTTCAGCGACAGTAATTGTTATTAGAAAAATCACTTTTTAAAGCTAAAACAAATAAGCATACATATTATCTGACGGAGATTAATCATCATTAACGATAGTGGAAACTTTAATTTATATCAATATCATATTAAAATAAATTGGTTCGTAAGTTTCTGAAGCCCCATTTTTTTTCTATCTCGTGGGGTATAAGAATGAATAAAATGAGAAATTTTAAACGACATATATAAATTGATTTAAAAGTAGGATCAATATTTACCTGTTCATAAAACTAGTCTTTCAATTTTAATTTTTTTAACTTCAAAATAATAATGAAATATAAACAATACTACTATAATAACATGTAACTTGATAACCAAAATAGTAAAACACATTAAATCAAACTAGCTTATTTTATTATATTTTAAACAATACTACAATAACATTTTCATCCAGGGGAACTTGTTCATAGATATCTAGGGTTGCATACAAAATTCATTTCGCAACCAATCGCTCTTGATATGTTCACTTTCGTCTCTCATTGATACAGTTTCTAATGCATCAGTCAAGTACAATCAATGAAATTGAAAATTGATTCAAATATAAGCAAAGGTATTAATTATGTTTGTACACAAGTGGATATACTGTTTTGTAATGTAATGTATAGTATATTATTATGTTTTGTTCCTTTAATTATTTTGTTCGTTTAATTTTATTGTGGCAGCAGAGAATGTGCCATTGGAGAGTGCTGGAACAAAGACAGTGGCACCTCCAACAGAGGACATTGTGGCAGTAGAGGATGTGCAAGTAACTATTTCTCCTCGGGTAGGAAGTTAAGGAAGAGGAAGAAGAAGAATTTTTGGTACAAATGGGAATTTAAAAAAGAAAGGGCGGTGTTAAGAAGAAAAAATTAAATTAAAACTAAATACAATTTGGTTCATAAATAAAACATATAAACCATAATCCACAAGTACATCTTGAAAAAACTCTCTTCTCTCCGACTTTATTTATAAGTAAATTTGCTTATGAATAAGGTCGTAGGTTTTATCCTCAGCTCCTTGAGTAGCATATATATTATATGCTACTCAAGGAGCCGAGGATAAAACCTACAACCTCTAGTATGCTACACAAACCCCTCACCACTATACCGGGCTCAGTGGCTTTTATATAGACTTGTGGTCATGAATATAATGAGAACACAATATACAATGTGATAAGTGCTCAGTGCTTGAGTGGTTGAATCATTTGTCTCAAATGATTTACAGAGTAAAAAAAAATGTGAAGTTTGAGTGGTTGAGTCATTTGTATAAAATGATTTACGGAGAAAAAAAAATATAAAACATGAGGATATCCTCCATATAAAAATATATCACACGTACTATGCACAAACATATAATAAAACTCCATCAGTGATATACCAAATCTCAAGCGTTGCACCAAAGACAATGGTACCATCACTAGAGCCACTGTTATCATCAGACTATATTAGTACCACTAAAGAGCAGGGCTGGTTTAAAGGTTGTGCAAACAGTGCTACAATTTTGGACGTCAAAATTTTAGAGACCTCTTTAATTTTATTTCTTCTGATCCATCATTCTAAAATTAGGTTAAATACATAATTTGCCGAATTTAAAACAAGAAGTTCCAAGTGGTCCAGCGGTAGCTTGGCTTGTGGGTAAGCCTTGAAGGCATGAGCGCGAGTTCGGGGTACTTTTCTCTTTTGTTTTTGTTTTAAATAAAGTAACTAATAAGTAAGTGATTTAAAAATTTAGAAATTGTGTGGGAGGATATCAATTTACAATAAGCAAATTACTTTATTATTCATTATATATTTTTACAAACTATTGAATTTCCTATAGATTTAGAGAATTTTAATGATATACAGTAAAATCTCTATAAATTAATAGAGTTAGGACCGGAGAAATTTATTAATTTAGAGAGTTATTAATTTATAGATAAATTAATAATTATTATTTTTTAATGACTTGTAAATCAATAATGACTTTAGTAATATGTATTGGAAATCAATAATGACTTTTGATGTAAACAAGAGGAACAAATGGGTTCAATATATTCTTATATCCGTTCTATGTAATATATTTTTTTCAGTTTCTATGAATTATTAATTTATGATTTTCTTGGGACCAAAAATTACAAAGGAATCTCCTGAAAAATTATTATTTTATTATTTTATCGAATTTTTTAATTTTTTACACTGGCCCAAGTCGGGACCGGACAACTTTATTATTTTAGAGAGTTTATTAATTTACCGAGTATTAATTTAAAGAGATTTTAATATATATATATATATATATATATATATATATATATATATATATATATATATATATATATATATATATAATTGTAGTTCATACTCACAAATTATGTTAAAAATTATTTTCTTTCACTAAATGGTATTAATTGTAAATAAGAATAACTCGTTCACTATTTTATTTAATAAAAAAAACTAATTTTTTATTTCTTTTAAAATAAAAAATTAGTTTTTAAAATGAAGTTGCAATATTTTAAATAAAATATATTCTTTTTTAAAAATTGAATTATTGAATAAAAAATATACATTTAAATGACCTATTTATATAATTTGTCTAAAACCTCTAAATATACAAGATCAGCACCGCCAAAGAGTGCTAGACTAAAGACAACATCACCATCAAATACACCAATTGTATCATTACCACCAAAGAAGACAACAAATTTACTCAATCACAATACATTAAATTAGTTCAGGCATAATCTCACGAAATATTACAATGAGTTTTCTTATCTACTCAAGATGATATTTCATAACATGACATTATGTTTATGAGTCAATGTATGTCTACACCGACTATCACTCTATCATTATTGATTTGATGGTAATTTTTTCATTTGACATCTTCACTCATAATCATTAATGAGTACACTTTAATTTTAATTCGATACTCTCTTCGTACCAAAATATAAGTCGTTTTAATCATATTACACAAATTAAGAAACGTAATCATTGTTGTATAGAAAAGAGAAATTATGAGTTAGTTTACAAAATTGTCCTTCATTAATGATATGGAAAAGATAAATTGTAAAAGTAAAAGAAGAGAGAGTAATAAATAGGTAAGGGTATAATAAGAAAATTAGCATTTAATGTTGCATTGGTATTATTTAATTAAACTATAGTCTTATATTCAAATTTCTTTTTGTTTGAACGGAATATCTTCTGCGCATAACGATAAAAACTAATCTCTCGAGTTAGATAAGACTACAAAGGATGATAAATCTTTCTCTCTTAAAAAATTTAACATGATTGCATTATTATAGTTGATTTCAATCTCATAAGATCTGATTAAGCTAGAAGAGATCTCGTACATATTCAAACCTTTTTTCTATGAAAGTTGACTTATTTGATAAAAAATTGGACTCATATCTTAATTGATAAAATAAAATTGACAATTTGTGTACCCACAAGATTTGAGAGTATATACCCCCAACCACTATAAAAAATTTTAAACGATATAATTTTTTATAAAATATACCGTTGGATTGAAAGTTTATATTATATAGATCATTTGTATAAAATTTCAGACAAATCTAAAATTATTTGATATGTTATTGAGACACATAAAGATTAACGGTGTTTAAGATATCACAGAAACTGTTAATTTTGATGCGTCTCAATAACATATTAAATGATTTTAAATTTTTCTGAAATTTTACACAAATAATCTATATGATATAAAATTTTATTATAACGATGTATTTTATAAAAAATAATATCGGTTAATTTTTTTTTTAAGTGATTGAGATAGAGAAGAAAAAGCCATTGATGATCATGACCTATTGGACAAGACTAAGCATCAAATAACAATGAATGAGAAGATAGAAGAACTATGGAGAGAAATTAGAGAGGTGAGTTTAGGCAACAATGGAACCATAGAAAGATTAGAATCTCCACCAACACCACTACACTTCCTCAAAAACTTCATCACTCCAAACAAACCATGCATCATTTCCAACTCCATCACACACTGGCCAGCCCTTTCTTCATGGACCAACCCTTCCTACCTGACTCAAACTCTCTCTTCCACCACCGTCTCCCTCCACCTCACTCCCACCGGCGCCGCCGATTCCATCACCTCTCTCCCCTCCTCGTCCTCTTCTTCCTCTCTCTGTTTCGCCTCCGCTCACGTGCAGCGCGTGCCGTTCCCCGAAGCACTCCGTCTCATCAATTCGTCTGATCCTTCCAAATGTGTTGCGTACGCGCAGCAGCAGAACGATTGTTTTCGTTCTGAATACTGTTCTCTTGGTGATGATTGTGATTCGGATATTGGTTGGGCTACCGAAGCTTTTGGTTCGGAGCCCGAAGCTGTTAATCTTTGGATTGGGAATCGTTATTCGCATACTTCGTTTCATAAAGATCATTATGAGAATCTTTATGCTGTTGTTAGTGGTGAAAAACGGTTTCTTTTGTTTCCTCCTACTGATGTTCATCGCTTCTACATTTGTCAATACCCTGCTGCTACTTATACTTATTCTTCGGTATAATTATTGCTTATTTAATTCATTTTCGTGTTAATTTTATGATGGTGTGTGTGTGCTTTTTATGGCTGTTTGGATTGATTTAGTTAGTTGAACTTCTTGTGAGAAAGCTTACTTATGAAAGCAGCTTATAGCTTATATGAAAATAATTTGACTTCATTTTATCTTTTATTATATTAGCATAAGCAGTTATGCCTAATTAAGTTCTCACCCAATGGAGCTAGTTTTAAATTTGAATGATGGGTAGTTGAATTGAACTGTTTGAGCTTATGTACTAAAATAAGCACTTGTGAGACTGAGAGAGTTTATGGTAACAACTAGTAACATGTCTGTAAGATCTCTAGGATAGCTTATTATTATAGCAACTTATAGCTTATATGAAAATAGTTTGACTTTTTGTTATATGAGTAAATTATTCATAAACACAATAAGATAGCTTATATGTCCATTATAAGCATGTAGAATTAGGGACTACGGGTTTCACTGTTGGACAAGCAGTCTTCAAAGCCGCTTCAAGCAAAGTGACAAAGCATGAAAAAACATGTTCTGACAATCAACACGCTTTTATACCATTTGCTTTTGACGCTTTTGGCTTTCTGGCACCAGATGTTAATCTTTTAAATAGAGTTCAAAAAGTCATGTATAACAATGTTGTGTCTCCCAAACCTGTAAATGTGATATTTAAGCGAATTGATTTTGCAATTTAAAAAGGGGTAGCGGTGCAGCTTGTTGTTGTTGCTTTTTTACCTTCGACACATATGTAATTATCTTATATATATAATACAATTATGAGTAAATTATTCATAAACACAATAAGATAGCTTATATGAGTAAATTTTTCATAAACACAATAAGATCTCTAAAGATAAGAATTTATGCTACAATAAGCTACAGTATTTATCTAAAAAACTATTAACATGTCCATAAACTCTCTAAGATAGCTTTTCAAAACAACTTATAGCTTAGATAAAAATTGTTTGTTTTTGTAATAAAAAAAAAGAAAAAATTGTTTGTTTTATTTGATTTTTTGTTATACAAATAGCTCATACGTACGTACTTATATTATATGCATTTGTGCTATAAGCTCTGAATTGTTTATCCAAATAGAGTCATTGTTGGAGGTTTTAGCTTTTGGAGTTGAAATCATTTAGGGTGTTGTGGGATTTATTTTTGTGTAGGATACTGGAGAGTTTGATTTGGAACTTGAGAAGCCAACAAGGTATGTGCCTTGGTGTAGTGTGAACCCTTTTCCTTCGCCAGAGAACTTGGAGGACGAGATTTCAAAGTTTCCCTTGTACTTTAAAGGTCCTCCACCGTTTGAGTGCACTGTCAAGGCTGGAGAGATCCTCTACTTGTATGATTCTCTTTTTTTGCTGTTCATTGCATCATGTATCTGTGTTTTTTTAATCTTTCTTTTGTTGTATGATAATAGAATACTGATCTCACACACTCATCATACATTGTACTTTTCAGTTAGTCCATTTTTTCTAACACTATTGAACTTGATGGATTCAATGATTAATTTCAGCACATGTAACAGTTTTATTGACATTAATATTGCTCAAAAATCTTTGCCATGCTTATAATCTCAACATCCAGTAGTGAAAGATTTCATGGAAGTTTCTAATTCTTATTTCTGTAAACCATATCATTGTTGAGACAGGAATCAAAATGAAGGGTTATAGAAAGCCACAAAGTTCCTGCATTCTGTAATTTACAGATTACCAATACTTAAACTTACTGAAATGAGTGAATTCTGTTAGATGATAAGCTATAATGGTCAACGGTCTCAGTAATTCATATTAAACATTCCTTCTGTTTTTTGATGCTGCATACCTATGATAGCCATACCACACTTAACTTAAGTATGCTGTCCAACATTTTTGCCATATAGCGTAAAGAGTGAATGCAAGAAATTGATGATATTTGTGAGTGTTATTATATGACCAAGAACAGTATTGGGACTGGGAATTAACCAAAAATTCAAATTATCTATAATCTTATTGTTGAATGTCCTTTCTGTGTATATATATATATGTACATGGTAATGCTGGTAATGAGAGGATGGAATGAATGCAGGCCAAGCATGTGGTTCCATCATGTTAGACAAAGTGGGGAAGATGGAGAATTAACTATTGCAGTAAATTATTGTAAGGATCAATCCTCCTCTTTTTCTCATCTATATCAAATGTTAATAAGAAATTTTGATTCAAGTTGTATTATATGCAGGGTATGATATGCAGTTTGACATTAAGTATGCTTATTTCAATTTTTTGCAATCTATTGATTACCGATCTCCTACGAGTCCAATGTTGCCTGAGGAATTGTGCAAGGAGATAGATTCAGGACCTAATGACGATGACATTAGATAGTTCTCACTTCTCAGCCGGTGATATTCTGCAATGTGAGGGCTTCAAGCGAATGCTGACGACCAAAAAAGTCACGGTTGCCGCGTGAGCAAATACAATAGAAACAATTTGGGGAAACATTATTATTTCCCAAAGCAAGCAACTACTTGCTTGCTGTTTTGCTTGCTATTGTCTGGACCTGTGCCAAGTGCCAACACAATTTTGTTCCGTACTTCATTTGTATTAATATGATATGATATGATATCTAATCATTACCCCTTTACCATTTTTCCTTTCTGGTGGGAGTATTGTTTGTAACAATCCTGTTGGAGGAAACTGTCCCAAAGCAAACTTCTGGTTTTTCTAATTATTTTACATTTTTTATTTTTCCATATTATTATTATTATTATTATTCTACATTGCTTATGCAAACTCATTGTTTTATCCATTGGTATTTAACAAGCAATATTTATCCACTCTTTAACTTTATCTCTTATGGTTGTTTCTGTCTATATGTTCTGGGAAATGTGGATCTTTTTAGTCTATTTGGAAATTTCATGGAAACAAACGCTCTACCTGTACAATTTCAAGGGCCGAATCGCTATTTACTCATTTAAGTTTTATAGAAGAACATGAATAATATAATTTATATTTTTAACAAGAGCAACATTAACAATAAGAAAATACTTGCCAAAAATATAAGAGTTGAGATTAGATGTCTGTTTGGCCTGATTTTATTTTAGCTACCCTTTTTCCTTAAGTCATAAGTAGGTTCAAATACATATTTATAAAACTCTTATTAAAAAATGTGACTTAATACTAATGAAAAAAAATATAGAAATTTATTTCGACAAAAAAAAAATCAAAATACATTATGTACAAAAAAATTAGTACAAATTATATCAAAATATTTTAATTTAAAATACAAAATAAAGATAAGTACTTTTAAATACAAATTAATTCGTACCAAAAAAAAATACAAATCAATTTTACCAAACAACTTTTACTTTATTTGTAAAGATTTTTTTATTACTTTTAAACTTAAAGTCAATTTTACTCTTAAAAAAAAAAAGGGTCAAACGAAGCCCTAGTTTCCATCTAGAAAAAGCATTATGAACTTTTTATTCCCACCCCATACATAGGTATAGATTAGCAATCCAATACAAAACATGCAACAATTTAAGCCCAATAGGCTTCACGCAGAAACTCGAAAAAGAAAAATATGTATTCATTTATGTTGCCTATCTCCTGAGAGGTCACTTGGTTGAGAGCCATCTCTTGAACCTCGAGAAACTCGCTTCGAATCCCGGCACCTTAAAAACAGACGTAGAAGAAGAGAGTCAAGAAGAAAATACTATATAAGGTATTTTAAAATACCTTTCTTTTGTTATCATCAAGTTCCTTTATTGTTCTCTTGTCAATGATGTGGTTTGAGTTTTATTATTAAAGATTTTAGCTTTTGGACTTTAATTCATTTGGGGTTGTGTTGTTGGAATCTGTTGAAGCTAAGTTGTGACATAAAATCTGCATGTTACTGGTGCTACACACGCTTCTGTGTTACTTTGACAATTGACAGTTTATAACAAGTTTCTGATGTGACATAAGTGGTTTTATATCAAGTTTTGTGAAAATCAAACCGGTTATGACAATTGTTTTGAATATCCGGTTTCGATAGGTTTTCTTTTATGTGATCCAACCTTGCTCAACCCTACTTCAAGGTTTCTTCCTTTTCTTATTATCATCAGAAAATCAATGGGTTTGTTTTTCTGTGTGTTTCATCATTATGTCACATTTTTTTTATGATGTAAAAATGCTATTTGCAATAAAACTAATACTCATACATGCATTGATTGATAGGGTAATTTGGAATTGTAAATAGAGTTTCTTACTGTCTTTATATACTTATGGCGGTGATGATGATGATGATGCAGGTAATCTAACATAACTTTTTGTTGGTGGTGGAGAGTGATCAGCAAGTAATCTTAGCAATGAGGAAGATGGTGGTAGACTGGGCTAACTTAGATGATTTTCCTCTTAGTTTGGTTCTTGACAAGTTGGAAGAACACATAGATCATGTTAAGTTTGGCGTAGTCTGCAAGAATTGGCTATCAATTGCAAAACTCAACCATCAAAACCATCAATTTAGGATTAATATACCACCCATGGTCATGATCGTCGAAAAGGAATCCTTTAAATCCAACAGGATATTCTTGTATAGCATTCTAAGTCAAAAACATTACTTCATTCAATTTCCATCCATCAAATTTAAACTCACTGTTGGCACTTCATTTGGTTGGCTCACATTTGTCCATGATAATGGTGACATAACTCTACTCAATCCTTTTAAGTATACTAGTATACCTCCCATTCGTCTGCCGCCTCTCAATTCGTCCCCTTCCAAATCTCTCTGCACGGTTACCTTGTCTGCTGACCCCATTACAAGCCCAAATGATTATGACATTGCAGCAATTTATGACTTTGATCATCTTGCTTTGAAAAGGGCAAACCAACCATTTTGGATTCCTATACTTAACGACCCAACTTCAAGAGTATTTCGTTTCGTAGATGTTGTATTTTATAAAGGCCTGATAGTTGCTGCAAACCGCAGAGACAACATTGTATCCTTCAAGCTCAACAATCCTCCTCATGATGACTTAAATGACCCTAATTTTACGTACTACGAGAAGTTAGCTTCTAACAATTATCGTGTTCCAGCCATAAATTATTGTGGAAGTGTTTATTTGGTGAAGTCATTGAACGGAGACTTATGGTTGGTGATGAGATATGAAATCGTCCGACGTGTGTTTTCATATACAATTGATGTTTACAAATTGGAACTGGATGTCCAGAGTGGAAAACTTTTACAAATGACCAAACTTGAGAGTTTGGATGACAACATTTTATTTATCGGATTTGGTGGTCATTCGTATTCTGCGCCTGCCTCTTGTCTCTCCAACTTCAAAAAGAATTCAATTTTTTTTATCTGTGGCGGTTTACTGGAAGATTTAGGGATGGGGGTTTATAATGTGGAGGATGGAAGTTGTGAGAGACTATCTTTACCAATTTCCTTCGAGTGGATGCAATATTGTTGGATTCTACCACAATTTCAGTGGGATTGATTGATTGATTGATCAGTTCATCTTTGAGTCCGGAGGTATTTTAATTAATTATTCATTCAATTGTATTGTATCTTTTTATGCTTGCGAAGTTTGGTTTCATCACCTGTTTGTTCTTTCCTTGTTTACAGGCTATTCTTATCTGATTGTTATTGTAACGCTGCTTGCCAAGCATCTGAGACGAAGTTGGAATCTCATTCAAGTTTCACATGATGGATTAATATTTATAGCAATAACAATGGTCTTGGAAGACTAAGAATGCAGAGTGATCACTGATCTTGATGCATTCATTGGAAAATTTGATTTTAATTTAAAGGATTGTAGTTTGTTAACTAAAACCGGTGTACTTGGTGAAGCTACTTTGCAACCCAAAGTTTCCGGTTTTTTAGCAAATCAGATATTGAAACAGATGGCAATATAAAGGAACTATTGCGCGCCTTTAAACTGGTCATTTGGAATCGAAACACAAAGCGTTGGATAGATTGCATGATATTATGAGAGAAGGTGAGAAGAATGTTTTGGTCATTTTTTGTAGGAGCAATGTTGTTGCTTTGGTTCAATTTCTTACAGCAACATCAACAAGGAATTTTTTCTTTTTTCAAACTGGAAAAATTGAATGAAGTTTTCCGAAAATTATCTCAAACCGAAAACATTTTATGCAATATCATGTGGTGGTTGTGGTGAACTAAAGAAATATCATGTGGTGAACATTTTATGCAATCCTCCTCTTTTCTTGTCTATATCCAATGTTAATAAGAAATTTTGATTCAAGTTGTATTGTATGCAATATTAATGATATGCAGTTTGACATTAAGTATGCTTATTTCAATTTTTTACGATTTATTGATTGCCGATCTCCTACGAGTCCAATGACACCTGAGAAATTGTGCAAGGAGATAGATTCAGGACCTAATGACAATGACACTAGATGAGTTCTCATTTCTCAGCCGGTAATATTCTGCAATGTGAGGGCTTCAACTTCAAGCGAATGCTTGACGACCAAAAAAGTCACGGTCGTCGCATGAGCAAATACAATAGAAACAATGTGGGGAATCATTATTTACCAAAGTAAGCAAGTAACTACTTGCTTGCTGTTGTCTGGACTTGTGCCAACACAATTTTGTTATGTCCTTCATTTGTATCATATGATATGATATCAATTCACCCCTTTACCATTTTTCTTTTCTGGTGTGTGTATTGTAACAGTCTTGTTGGAGGAAACTGTCCCAAAACAAATTGTTTATTCCATATTATTATTCTACATTGTTTGTTCAAACTCATTTTTTTGTCCATTGATAACAATAAGCAATATCTATCAAATCTTTTCTAATCAATACTACTACCACTACTGTTGCCGCTGGTGGAGTTCATGTTGCATGATATCAACCAAGTTGCCACATAACCATCTCATTTGCATATCATCAAAAACCAACCACAAATGCAGAAGTTAATAAAATGTCACACGTTTTAAAAATTGTGGACCAAAGTTGTTCACATTCTCTTTCTCTCTCCCAATTATTGTGGATGAAGCATTTGGTCTCCTCCAAGCTCTTCAATAAGTGAAGGAACTTGGGATTTATAATGTGATATTTGATGAACTCAAAATTGATGGTTGATCATTTACATGTTAAGGATGTTGATGCCTTTGAGTTAGACTAATTTCATTTGAGCTTGCAATGAGAATTTAAATTCACTTTCAAAAATTTGTGTAAGTTTAGTAAATTACCAATTCGCCTCCTAAAATTGGAGAGCTCGGATATTTCTCCCTTTGAAATTTGTGAATAGACAAAAAAAAGACATCGATTTTGAACAATATTGAAACTTGATCCTTCTATTAACTTGGAAGGACTAACTTGACAATAAGTAATATAATTAATAGACTTAAAAGAAAAAGTAGAGAAGGAAGAATTTTTTAATTGAACACGTGACAAAATACACTAATGATCATTTTACCGCATCCCCAACTTCAAGGTGACAATGTTAATTCCTTACCGCACCTCAAGTGCATATAACTAAGAGAGTAATTTTGCTAATAAGTGATTTAGTTCAAATTTACAAAATGATCAAATTGTTCGACACAATTCAAAATTTAAGTCTCTTTCGTCTATTCACAAATTACAATGATAGAAAAAAAGCCTTACCAATAAAATTTCAAGGGGCAAATTAGTAATTACATATAAATGTAATCAGAAGACAAACAAATAACATGACTCATATATTTAACAAATATAGGAATTGAGATTAGTTTCCATCTAGAACTAGAGTGAAAAAGCATTATAAACCTTTTATTATCACCCCATACATAGCAAAGCAATAGCATCTATACAAAACATACAACAATTTAAGCCTCTGGGCTTCAAACTGAAACTGGCCCAAACAAACATATGTACTAAAGTCTAAAACCAATTGTGTAGAGTTACATATCGCCTGTCTCCTGAGATGTCACTTGGTTGAGAGCAATCTCTTCAACCTCGAGAAACTCGGTTCGAGACCCGGCACCGAGAGAAAGAAGAAGAGAGAAAGAAGAAAATATGAGGTATTTCAAAATACCTCTCTTTTGCTGCCACAAACCAGGTTCGTTTATTCTTCTTCTTCTCTTGTCAATTTCAGATGGGGTTTCAGTTTTATTTTTAAAGAATTTAGCTTTTGGAGTTTAATTAATTCATATGGGGTGTTCTGGGATTTTTAGTTTGTTTGTATGATATTGGAAAGACCTTGTTTTGGAGGATGAGATTTACAAGAATGAATGCAAAAAGTAAATTATTGTAGTAGTAAGGAATAAGGATTAATACTACTGTTTTTCTGGTCTATATTCAATGTTAATCAATAAGAAAGTTTGATACAGGTTGTATTTTATGTAGGGTATGTTATGAATATGATGCAGATTGACATTATAAAGTATGCTAGATTACTGATTTCCTATGAGTACAATGTTGCCTGAGAAATTGTGTGAGGAGTTCTATTCAGGTCCTGATGACCATGATACTAGATGAGTTCTCATTACTAAGCCGGTAATATTCAGCTATGCGGGAGCTTCAAGAAAATGCTGAATGAGCAAACACAGTAGATACAATGTGTTCAAGCATTACTTTGCAAAACAAGCAGTTGCTTGATGTTGTATTGACACTTATGTCAAGTGCCAACACAATTTTGTTCTGTTCTTCATTTGTGTTGGCACTTTTCCCTTCATGACTTGTGTCCTATGAAGCACGGACACTGACACTGACACAGACAGCGGACACGACACGGACATCGACACGTCGACACAGTAATGTTAGTGTCGGTGTAGGACACGACACGTGTCTCTGACACTGGGACACGCCTAATCTAAGGAGTGTTGGAGCTTCATAAGTTGTATCACGACAAATGGAAAAATTAAGATGATATGCTTCCGATCGTCTTGTGTCGGGACACCTTTTCCCTTAAGTGCAGCTTCTAACATTAAATAGGTTGAGTTCCAACGAGTCTCAACATCAATACATGCCTTGAGTTAAGCAAGTTTCATAGGAGTAAGATCTAACGTATCACTCATATGGTTTTGTTAAACGATAAAATTGTTTACTTTTTTGACGCTCTAATTTGGGCCACTCCTATGACTAATCCACTCCTATGGTTTTGCTAAACGATAAAATTAGGCTTGATTTGTCACGAATATCAAGGCCTAACTCATCCTTACAAAACCGGCTAATAAGGTGAGGAGTGCCCCCTCTTTATAAACTCTTATCAAGATTTGAGTCTAATATGATTTTGTTTAATAATAAAATTGCTTACTTCTTTTTCTGTGCATGAATTGATTGGATGGAGTTTGTGTTTCTAGCGATGGCAAATTGGCAATAGAGTGAAACCACAGCCATGGCAGAGTTTTGTGTAGGCTTTTTGCTATCCAAGGTTGTTGTTGACAACCATTTCCTGAGGTGAAACCGTAATCTTGTGCTGTTTTTGATTTTCTGTGATTTTGTTGACTTTGGATGATTTTGATTTTCTGTGATTTTGTTGGAATCTGTTGAAGCTTGGGACATAAATCCGCATATTACTGGTGCTACACATGCTTCTGTGTTACTTTGACATTTTATTTGATTCTCTATTAGTCTATTATATGCTCTAAAATAGGCTATCCGAATGTACTCTTTGATTGAAATCAATATAATGTAAATAGGAACCACTTAGTATATATACGTCAATAATCTGGTTTACAAAAATTTGAAGTAAAAATTTGAATCTGTGTTACTAGATTTCTGTATGCCACCTACTGCCCGTGACCTTATTCTGATTTTGCTTCATTTGATGAGTTCTAGTGTTATGCTTTTACGAGTAATCAAGTGGAAAAGTTAATTTGTTTTCATCAATTGCTAGGTTATACATATGCTCTTGTAGATTTTGGATACATGGTGAAATTTACCTTGTGTCTGAATTTAATTTTGCATTGGTTTTTTTGTTCATTTTGTTAGGATTGTTTAATTTTAATTAGGCCTAACAGATTGAGTGAAGAAATTTGCATCACAACTCAATTCTTGTGATCTTTTTTAGTAATCTTATGTAAGTTGAATAATAATCTTATGCAAGTTAATGTAATATGCACTTTACACATGGAACTTTTGCTTATTCTTTGTCACGAAATGTCGTTTCACTTGGAAAATGTTAGATTGTAAATATACTTATATCACTGAACTTCTTGGAGCAAGTGGTAGATAGTGAATATATATTGTATGAAATGATTTAGACATTAGAGATAAAGATTACTGCAAAATCAAAATTTGAAGAGTGAGGAGAGATTAGTTCAAATATATATATATAAAGATTATGTTCATGCATTTAGAAGGGCAAGCTATTTGTGTGACAATGGACAAACGTTTGAATAGCTAGGGGTTAAACTGCGTGCTTTGTTTGACCCTCGATAATGCTTTATCTAATGATGTTTAGGTTGTCTGTCTCAAGAGATGGATTTTGTCTCGAGGTAATGTAGTTACGAATGGAAACTACTTTCATAGGCATCGTTGTGCGCACATCTTGAATTTAGTTGTGAATGATGATTTGAAGGATATTGATAATTCCGTGTCAAGAATCCGTCATGTTGTGCGATACATTAGATCTTCTCCTATGAGACTTGCTAAATTGAAGACATGTATTGATGAGCTTTGATTATAAAGGTTCAGTTTGCCTAAATGTTTAGATTTGTTGGAACTCAACATATTTAATGTTAGAATCTGCATTGAAGCATGATAAGACCTTTGAAGAGTTAAGTGTTTAAGATCAAAAGTATATCTGAATGAGTTAACAAAGAAGAGAACAGGTGTTTCGACGAAAGACGGTTGAAAGCATATCAGCTTAATTCTTCCATTCTTAAAGGTCTTTTATGATGCTATATTGGAGGAAACTGTCCCAAAACAAACATTTCTCAGATGGATAGTTTAATTTTTTTCTAAACTATTATTCTACATTGTTTTTGCAAACTAATGGTTTTATCCATTTGTATTAATGAGCAATATATACTCACTCATTACCTTTTATTTTCTCCTCTATGGACAATATGCCTTTGACAAAATTGTGTAAGTATTGCCACAATGCCACTCATGGGGTGGGAAAAGTTGGATTACTTGTATAATAAAGATAAAGATAAAGAAGTTCTATCAAAAAAAAAAATGGATAAAGATAAAGAAGTTATCAAAAAAAAAACGAAGATAAAGATAAAGAAACATTGCCTAACAAGATAAAGATAAAGATTTTTGTTAATTGTGTGCAGAAAAATTAAAAGGGCATAAAACATAGGCTTAAACTCTTTATTTTGCTTCATTCAAGATTTTAGTGCACCCATTTCTTTTATTTGGTTGACAAAAAGGTGCAGCCAATTCCAAGTCCACAATTTGTGCCTCAATTTTCAAAATGTTGATTATGACTCCATTCTAATTTTTAATCTTGTCAAAATATATTATTCTATGCTTCAAATTAAAATATTATGACTCCAATCTAATTTTTAATCTTATCAAAATAATATTATTCTATATTATTCTAAACATTTGTTTTTGGTTATCAATTTTATTTGACTAAATTGTACTATTCATTTATCATGTTTTGACTGTATTTTTTTAATAATATATAGATTGAAATATTAACATATAAGATTTTGTTTGATTTATTTTAATGAGTATTTTTAAAATATTAAATTTTTACTACTAAATAACTAAAGATATTAGTGATCAAAATTGTACATTAACATACGTGCAGTAATTAAACATAGTCTTATATTTAGAGACGAAAATAGTAATTAAATCTCTCATTTTGCACATTATAAAAAAAAAAAAATCAACTCTAGATGTGTATGGTCTAGCTCAACATTACAAGTTTAAATTCATAATCTTCAACGGTCGAAAGTGATAAAGTCAGAGACTTTTACATATTTAAATTCGGAATCTTACAATTATGTGCGTGAATTTTAATGATATTTGTCACCTAAATATATTCCCTCAAACAAAAAACTCTAGAAACATTGAGAAAAATGTCAAGACATTTTAATTTTTTTTTGTTGTTGCTGCTAATTAGACATTTTTAAATGTGCATAAACAAATGTACTTGAACTTAGCCGACAAGGAAGTGATGACAGAATTCAAAACATTTAGTTCGATTCGTCGTAGGTTGTCTGTCTGTCTGTCCAGTTGAATGAGAAATGGAAGCCATCGTTGCTCCTCCACCACCACCACCGCCGACACCACCCACCCGCCGCAATGCCGAAAGAACTTCAACCACTTCTCCTTCTTCCAACCACCAACTTCACCTTCGATTGCCCCTTCGCAACCCCAAACACAAAAACCTCTCTCTCCTTCATAACTTCCCTCATCAACCTTCTTCACAACAACCCATTACTCCTCCGCTGAAGAAAAACAACAACAAGAAAAGGAATAAGAACAAGAAAGTAAAATGTGCCACAACTTCACAAATCTTGCCCTTGATGGATGCTCTTCATTTTCACATACCCATTGATATTTACACCTCTTTGGTCAAAGAATGTACTCTTTCCGGCGACCCACAAACCGCAATTCAGCTGCATACACACGTCACAAGGAGTGGCATTGAACCTCCATTAAACTTGCTCAATCGGATTCTTATTATGTTTGTTTCGTGCGGTTTGTTAGAGAATGCTCGCCATGTGTTTGACGAAATGTCTGTTAGAGATTTTCATTCTTGGGCAATTTTGTTTATTGCTTATTATGAAAATGGTGATTATGAGAATGCAACTGGTGTTTTTCTCAGCATGTTATGTCAATTGGGTGTAGTGGAGTTTTCGTTTCCTCCATGGATTTGGTCTTGTCTTCTCACGGTTTGTGCTTGTACTGAGAATGTCTCTCTAGGAATGCAAGTCCATGGGTGTTTGTTAAAGTTAGGTGGTTGTGATCATGTGCTTATTAGTAGCTCTTTGATTAGATTTTATGGGAGGTTCAAATGTTCGGAAGATGCAAACGTTGTTTTTAATAAAGTGTCGCGGCATAACACGTTGACTTGGACTGCTAAAATTGTTAGTGGTTGTAAGGAAAAGCATTTCTCTGAGGTTCTTGGTGATTTCAAGGAGATGGGAAGGGTAGGGATAAAGAAGGATAGTTTTACATTTTCTAGTGTTCTCAAGGCTTGTGGTAGGATGCACAATCATGGAAGCTGCGGTGAACAGGTTCACGCTGATGCCATCAAACTGGGACTTGACTCGGATAACTATGTGCAGTGTAGTTTGGTAGCTATGTATGGAAGAAGTGGGTCACTAAGAGATGCAAAAGAGGTGTTTGAAATGTCGCGAAATGAAAGAAATGTTGATAGTTGGAATGCCATGCTTATGGGTTTCATACAGAATGGTTTGTACATTGAAGCTGTTAAGTTTGTATATCAGATGAAGGAGGCTGGAGTGCAGCCACATGAACCGTTGCTTGAAAAACTAAGAATTGCTTGTGGCAGTTCGACCCTTTCAAGCATGAACTAGCTAAGTAGGTTGTACTTGTACATAGACATGTTAAATATGCTGAATGGAAACTTTTAAAATATACTGAAATTTACACATACTTTTGTAGTTTTAAAAACTTATGATAGTCTCTATTTGCATATCAAAGTGTTGCAAAGAACTCTAGTTTGAACTTTGAATACTACATTTCAGAGAGTAAACATGCAGATGAATATGTATTTGGTTTGAGTAAAATATTTACACTTGTTTAACTTGTACATATACTGCCATAGTTTATAGGTTTTCTCATTGAGGTTGATTTTATTGTACAGAATTTGACTGCTTACCAAAAGTAATGTAGTAATGTTGACTTGTCTTTTGATTTTGAACAAATTTTTTCTAGTTTCCTTACTGTTTAATCAATCTATTTGTACTGAATTTTCTGGGTGTTTGTAGTTTACCGGGTGTATTGTCAAAATTGAAAATTTTATTAATCAGATTGGAGAAACTTGATCAGTTTGTAGCTACTTTTATCAAATTTATTTAATTAAATTTGCTTCCTTTAATCAAGTCATGATCAATTTGGGTACTTAAAGGTTTATTTAGATTAATTTATTTGAGTTTATCTTACAAACATAAGTATTTGGAGGACTATTTGGGATAAACAGTGAAAAATTTGTATGAAATGTCCATAAACTCTACAGAATATAGCTTATACAAACAACTTATAACTCTAAAAATATTTTGACTTTTATTTTATCTTTTGTTAATAGAAAAAAGTAACCACTTCAATTTTTCTCGTTTGAAAGATATTTGCACTAGAATCAATTACGAAAATAGATTTATTCCATTGAAAAAATATTTGAGAAAAGAATTAATTTAGAGATCTTGACCACTATTGACCTTCACATTATTAATGGTCAATGTTTACTATTTATCTTGACCATTGATAACGTGAACATCAATTATCAAGATTTCCACAATATTTATTCAAGTTTTTTCGTTTGAGATAGAGATAATTCATTTCCATTATCATAGATGATGGTGAATTAAACTTGTATGATAAGATTGAAATTCATGCAATTATTGCATAAGTCGCATTCGCTTCTTTGAGCTGGTGGCGTGAGGGAAGAAAGGCGCTACACCAAGAATATTGACATTAACTCATATATTTCCAAATTCAACCAGGTTTGAAAATTTGATGATATTACTACTCTCTCATTTCAAATTAGTGGTGGATAATTCCTCTTTGCCTAAACTAAATTATCATAATTCCAGGTTGTTTCTATCTGTCGGGAGATAATTTCAAGTAGTGCAAATTTTATCGGGAGATAACTTTCAGTAGCACAAATGTTATTGAAGAAATATCTCCCGATAGTATAAATTTTATTGAAAAATATCTTAGTAGTGCTACTATAGGCTGAAATATATGTAGAAAATATATATCCATACAAAAATACATCCCATTACATTTCAGTTGTGAAACAAAAATAATGAAAATAGTTGTTGTCTGATCATAAAACAAAAACTGAAATTGGTGTGGTTAGTAAAATTGATAGAGGCACTTGTTCTTTTGAATGGTTGAAACAAAGAAAGTGGACCCTATACACATTTATGGATTCCAAATAAAGATATCATGATTTTGTTTTATGCTTTCATATGCTCCACACAGCTGTGTAGTGTTAGTGTATACCTTTAAGGGTCTTGCTAACTAGTGTCCTTGAGACACTAGTTAAGATTACTAAAAAAAGTAGAATTTGCATTGGAAATTGTGCCTTATTATTTGATAAAAGTATAATACACAAACTTCAAAAAAATTTATACTATTTTTATTTCCTTAACCATTACCTTTACCCTAAGGACAATGTTTATCATTTTCCTACCTATCTTTCGTCCTATCCTATTTCCCTTATTTTTGTGCTACTAGTACTACACATCTTTGTCCCGTTTGATACACGAGACAATTGTGTTCTAGAGTTATATTTTTTTCAACAAAAATTATATTTAAAAATTGATAAATTTAGATAATAAAATGCTAAGAATAAAAAATGATATTAAGAAAAAAGCCACAAAAATATCAAACCTATAGATGTTAGTCAAAATATTTGTATATTAAAATTGAATTGCAACATACCAAAAATGAATTGAATTGCATAGGATCAAGAATAAGTTTCCTCAATTCAAGTAAATAATTTTTTTTATTTAGCTTGAGTTGCGTAATTTAAACATAATAAATAAAATCATAGTTATGTATTTGTATTTCTCTTATATTTTTTACAATTTACACGAATTTAGACAATACACAACTAATGTTATCAAAAAAAGACAATACACAAATACTCTTTCCATCTCAAACTATATATATAAAAAAATTGATGAAAATTGACGTATTTGTTTAAAAATATGATTATGATACATTAATTTTTTTTTTGATTAATTTTCTTTTATACTTTTAGACGAAAGAGTATATATATTTGAGTCAAATTATATCTTTTCCCTTTAGTTTTTACCGTGGACATATGCTCCCTCAAAGTGGGAAATGGACTGTCGCTGTCACAGTTGCCATCATGCTTGTTGATAAACTTTGAAGGGTAGAGATTAATTTTGAGAATATATATAATGTGAACCATCTAATTTAATAAAAACAATGGAGATCACTTCAATTATATAATAATTTTGTATTCATGCAATCTATCCTTATGGTGTCAGCATCAAATAACAAGAAATATAGTTTTGGATTAAAATACTTCGTTCATATTATCTTCATCCATAATATTGTTTCTCTCTATTTAGATTTCATTTGTTGTACTTGTAGTCCAAAAACAGGGAATTCCATTCTATTAATAGCTAGGTGAAAATTATGTATTCATTCATTTTTCAGATTCAAAGCTCCATTGAAGTTGAAACGTGAGTCTTTGAAGGACTGAATGCCGAAGTTTTGAGGAGTTAGGAAGTTATATCTTTTTTAAGGAGTTAAAAAAAGTTCATGGTTCAAATCCTGTCAAAGAGATTGTAATATATTATTTAAAAATTAGTCATATGTATATCTTCCGTTTCAAATTATAAGGAAGAAAAAAAATCACACTTATTAAAAAAAATATATGAAAATTGAATTATTTTTGGATTTTCTTTAAAACAAATTGTAGAGGGAGATATAAAACCAATTTTTATTGGTTGTTTATTGAAAAAAAGGAGAGAGAAAGAAATGAGAATAAGGAAAAATTATCTTTGAAAATAGATTTTTTCCGTATAATTTGGAAAGAAAAAATGAAAATTTTCCTTTAATTTATCATTTGGAATAGGGAGAGTATAATATTAAAGAATTTATAAATAGTATTTTTTTTCGTTAGATAGTCTAGTAGTTAAAACCTAAATCCATGCACATTACGCACAAATATTCAACCAACTGAATTAAATTTACGGGATTTATAAATAATCATTTTAATCTTTAATTATATAATATATTAACTAACTTATACACCGTGCAAACATATTTCATTAGTGCATAGAAGCATTGACTTATAGTCCTATACAACTGTGTAAAAATGTATGTCAAAAAATCGATAATCTTAAAAGTTTAAACTGTTAGAATAGAATCACATCAATGATTTTACATTATTTCTAACATGTACTTTCACACAATAGTTCACTTGGACTTGATGCGTGCATAATGCATAGACTTACCTATCATATGCTTAAATTTCACTTTTTAATTTAAAAATGAAAGAAGCGGGAATCAATCTTTAAATGATTTAATCATGAAAACTCTAATACCATATTAATTAATCAATTATCCCAAAAACTTAAAATATTAAAATATAATCACATCAATAATTTTATATTATTTCTAACTATATCTACAAGTGTTTTCCATCCAAAAAACTACTCTTTTGTTTTTGGATACAATTATATTGTAGTACTATGTTTGTCCAAAATATATCTAAAAACAATTCAACAAAAATTTGATGTATTTTTTTTTTTTTAAATTTTACACAAAATATATTAATTTTGTTAATCATTTTTATTTATATATATTTTTTTTGATATTCTTTTTTTATTTATATTTTAACACTAAAGGAGTATGATTTAATTACAAACTCATCTTAATTATTTCATTTTCAACTCAACAACCATCAACAACAACAACATATTTGATTTTTTCCCCATCCATTACAAGATAAGTATCATACCTCCATCCTCACAAAAATCACAAATCCTCACTTAATTTCCTACACCCCATTAAAATTATCTCCTTCTCCAATATCAACTCCACCTTATCAAGTATCACCATGGTCCCCAAACCCATCATAATAACATGCAAACAACCACCTACAACTCCTATCCCTCCATTTAACATCTCATCCATCAAAACCAAAGAAACCCCCCAAATTTCACAAACTCAAACACTCAAAGTAAAAACTACCCCCACAAAAACTCTTCCTACACCCCCCACCACCACAAACACCACCACACACAACCTCAAAAACACACCCAAAAAACAAGAACAACCATCATTCCCAGCACTATTATTCAACACATTTGACGACATCATAAACAACTTCATAGACCCACCAATAAAACCATCAACAGATCCAAGACATGTTTTATCTCAAAACTTCTCTCCAGTACTAAACGAACTCCCTCCAACACAATGCCAAATCATTAACGGCACTTTACCACCGTCACTTAACGGCGCTTACATAAGAAACGGTCCAAACCCACAGTTCCTTCCACGTGGACCTTACCACCTCTTCGACGGTGACGGCATGCTTCACGCCGTCACCATCTCTAACGGAAAAGCCACACTCTGTAGCCGTTACGTTAAAACCTATAAATACAAAACCGAAAACCAAGCCGGTTACCCACTTTTCCCAAACGTGTTTTCAGGTTTCAACTCTCTTATTGCTTCCGCCGCACGTGGCTCTGTAACCGCCGCACGTGTCATTACCGGTCAGTATAATCCATCTAACGGCATTGGATTAGCTAACACCAGTTTAGCTCTGTTTGGTAACCGTCTTTTCGCCTTAGGAGAGTCCGATCTTCCTTACGAAATTAAATTAACAGAAAACGGCGACATCGAAACAATCGGCCGTTATGATTTTAACGGTAAACTCTCCATGAGTATGACTGCGCATCCGAAAATTGATCCTGCAACCGGTGAGACTTTCGCTTTCCGTTACGGTCCTATACCGCCTTTCTTAACCTATTTTCGCTTTGATTCTAACGGAGTTAAACACGATGATGTTCCCGTTTTCTCCATGACACGACCGTCATTTCTTCATGATTTCGCCATTACTAAAAAATATGCTATATTTGCCGATATACAGCTCGGTATGAATCCTCTTGAAATGATTTCAGGGGGATCACCGGTAGGTTCCGATCCTTCGAAGATTCCAAGGATCGGAATACTTCCTCGTTACGCTAATGATGAATCGAAGATAAAATGGTTTGATGTGCCGGGGTTTAATATAGTTCATGCAATAAACGCGTGGGAGGAAGAAGATGGAGAAACTATTACACTGATAGCACCGAATGTTCTTTCGATAGAGCATACAATGGAGAGGTTAGATCTTATTCATGCTATGATTGAGAAAGTGAAAATTAACATTAAAACCGGGATTGTTAAAAGACAACCATTATCAGCGCGAAACCTTGATTTCGCAGTGATAAATGGTGAGTTTTTGGGGAAAAGGAATAGGTATGTTTACGCGGCAATCGGTGATCCGATGCCGAAGATATCAGGAGTAGTTAAAATTGATGTTTTAAAAGGGATGGAAGTTGGGTGTAGGATGTATGGAGAAGGTTGTTATGGAGGTGAACCGTTTTTCGTGGCGAGGGAAGGCGGCGAAAATGAAGAGGATGATGGTTATTTGGTGAGCTATGTGCATGATGAGAAGAAGGGGGAGTCAAGGTTTATAGTGATGGATGCTCAGTCGCCGGAGTTGGAGGTGGTGGCGGAGGTGAAGTTGCCAAGGAGAGTGCCGTATGGTTTTCATGGACTGTTTGTGAGTGAGAGTGACATGAGGAAGTTGTCAGTGTCATAGGGACCACCGGACCGTAGTGTTTGTTTCGGTTGTATGGTACAATAATTGGTTTATACGGTAACGGGAACAATTACTGATATAAATGGAATGAATAATTGTTGAGGTTACCGTAACTTTCCATTTATAAATGTATAGTATAGTGAGTGTAAATGTAGCTCAAAGTAGATGGTGGTAGATGATATTTCCACTTTTTTCTATATAAACCCCTTTTGTTAAATATTTTTGGTTATACATTAAATAAATTGATAACATAATTAATGTGTCTATCTTATGTATAGAAGTATGTAAAATAGTACTAATATTGTAACACATAAATCAATTATGTTAAAATTAATTCTATTAAAATCAATTATATCTATGTTTATTTGTACTTTTATGCAAGTCCTATAATTCTTTTAGTTATGTACAAAAAATATATTTGTTGCAATTTTGATCTTAATTAAAGCATTTAATCCTAAAACCGATGAGTTTTTGTGATGAAATTATAAGTTGCGATCAAAGTTAAATAACCAAACTTCGTTTGTCTAGTGGTGATTAACACCAAATTTAATAGAGATAAATATGGTTTAATCCCCACAATTATGTTTGACAGGAGATTGAAACCACTTAATACCAAAACTCGTCCCAAACTCTAGACTGTTAAAACTCCCTTCTCCTTATAATTAGAGGATGAAATTTTATTTTACAATAAATAAAATAATATTTTTATAAAAGTGAAAAAAATAATATTTTTTATAATACAAATTTTTAACTCCGTCCCAAAGGATAATTTGTTATTTTATGATGCTTGGCATTGCTTGGAATCCTCAACTCTCAAGAACATGTGGCGTAGGGGAGATATTTTGGGTGGTGGGGACATATCACTGCGTAAACCACAAGGGAACATGATAGTGTTGTCACATGTAGGCTCCATATGTCAATACAAATATACTCACGTTATTAGCATGCAACAAATAATCAATCTAAGGTGGAATTAGATTTCATGTATACACAACAAGATACAGGTTACAGTGTTTTGCTCTGATTAATCTCAGCTATTCGATCGATCATTAATCAACGATTGAAATTATTTTAATTTGAGCCGTTTGATTTTATATGGACAGCTGCGATCAGAAATCGTGTGAAACTATATGTATTTGCTAGTTGCTAGTACAATGATAAATCTTGATCCATTTAAAGTTATTTGTAACTTCAGCTTATGCACATAAGAGCAAAAAAACTTCAAAATAATTCAGTAGCATATTTGATGTATAAGAGATGTGAGTATTGAACTATGTTTACAACTTCTTTCAGAGGTTCATCCTTTCCAATTGGTTGTCACCTATGAAACAAGAGAACATTCTCTGTAGTAATGTAATGACAGATAAATAGTCTAAAGAATGATATAGGAAAAGTTAATATATAGTTCATTGATCTTTTGCATGTTAGTATTTTGATGCTTTGCTTCACTTCACTTCACTGAGGCAGCAGAACATGGAGACACCAAGTAGTGTAGTACAGAAGATGTCGGTTTCTGAGAATTAGTACTTGTTTGAGCTATGCGATTTGTGGAGGATTCCGGTTTCGAAGTGAGTTTCAGGAGAAGTGAATTCACGTGGAATCATCAACCAATCCGGCTTCATCTTCAGTTTCAGCTTCAGTCATCTCCATAGCAAAAACCTCTGAAATGCTAGACAGAAATAAACCTCTTACAAATTGCAGATTGAGGAAAAAAATAATAAATAGGACTATGCGAAGTCCTTTTATGAAATAGAATAATCTTTGATGATGGCAATAAAATGACAGGACAGGACCAATGCCGATGAAATTTTAAAGTTGGAGGCTTAATTTTATCGGTCTACAACTCATATCCAACCATGATAATTTCCACCACAGACAGACAGTCCAGAATCTACAAACCAGTATTATCAATAAGAGACACAGAAAACAGCGGAATGCCAATTTTTTCAACTTTTCTACGACCCTCGAGTATTTGCTTTGTCCCTTTAATAAGATCCATTTCAAATTTTCAACTGCATTAATTATTTCTTTAACAACAAATTCTCTAATGAAAGTATGAAACATCAACTAATTAACAATCTATAGAATCAAATACCAACTGTCGACAAATTTAATACGACGATCAATTTTCTTAATTTCTGTGATTCACTAAAAGGAGTCCTAAGAGGTAATATCAAATAGTGTTGCAGGAAAATAACTTAAGCCACATAAGCCAATGATATATAAAAAGGCATGTTGCATACAAATGAAAAAGCAAATGAAGGCAGAGCATAGCTTATGTATGGAAAGGTTTATGTATTACAATGAGCATACATATTATGCGCACACATGCAGATTCTTCAGTTTTATTATTTTTGAAAACCCTAAAATTTTCTTTTTGCTATTGCCACAACCTCAGCTAGCAGAAACTAGAATAGCGGCCACTATTGCCCTAATAGTGAATATAGGATAGCGTTGAGGTTTTCATAGCCGATTCATCAAAATCCGCTTATATTATACTATAGTGGCGTGGAAAGATTAATGTATGACAACTGCTACAAACTTTAGGGAAAAAATGTAGAAATCTTCATGTCTGATGAATTAATGAAATACAGAAAGAACATTCAACAAAAAAGAATATGTATTTGCATTATTGTTATCTGCCTACATCCAGTTGATTCTATGTAACAAAAATAATTCCTTGTAAAATCAAAGAAACCAAAACTTTAAGAAATTTGATCTGCTAAAAAGATGTACAAATTTTAAAGCGAATATTTATGTAATCATACCAATATTTCCAGAAAATGATGCCTTAAACCTTCACCAGGTGTGCTTCAGCCACTGAGGTATTGAGGTCTTCTCGAGACTGTGATCTTCTACTCTGCAGACGCATCTGACTTCGATGAGGAGACCAGAAGACACCTGTATTACTGCTGTCAAACTGCATCTGCCCTAAACTATTTGAGGAATAACTATGTGATACTCCGCTACTAGCTGATGGGTACAGGGAAGACTCGACAAGCTGGATGCCATCATTGTTATCACCAAAACCATGTCCCATGCCAAATGGACTTCCGTGTGGACCAGAAACTGTTGGGCTGTGTGGCATCTTTATTCTTCCGTCCCCTGCAGCAGCATCGGTGTAAGAGAGCATCAAAGGTCATTCTAAAAGTAAAATCATATACATTGTATACAGAGTAATAAGTTATCCAAAAGCAACAAACGAAACTATAGCAGTAAAAGTGAGTTATGATCAGAATGCAATAAAAAATACTCCATCTATTCCTTTTTAACGGCCGCTTATGTAGAAAAACTTTGTTCCTATTTATTTGTCGTTTACAAAATTCAATGCAATATTAACTATTATTTTGTTATAGAGAAAAGACAAATAACTCTATCAAAAGTAACAAAAGCTATTGATATTTTGGTGCGTATACAACCTTAAAAACGACAACTAAAAAGGAACCAAGGGAGTAAGTTTTAGTAGTTAAAATTTACCATGATCTATAATTAGGTGATGGCCATTAAACTAAATTTAGTAAAAAATGAAAGAAAAACAAAAACATATGATTGGTATTTGGTAAGCATCTTGGAAAAGCTTTGAGCCAAACAGTTAATTTGTTAAGTTATCATTGGGTAATCAGAAATAAGCGTTTGTGTAAATAGCTTACCGGAGTTCATTGGACTCCATCGCGGAAAATTAAGAACAGAAGCACTGGATCCACTGTTATGCCTGAAAATGGGAAGATATTGCCTCCGGAAAAATCTCGGCATCCCATTGCCAACACATGATAAAGCACAAAGAAGGATAATAAAAGAAAACAACAAAAGGCCGATAAGAATAAGAGGATTTATCTTCATCTGGAGAAATCCAAAGTTACGAAGCCCAAATCCAGTGGAATATGCCTTCCCAGCTTCTAACAAGGCAACCCCAAGTGTCCAAGTGATGCTGCCAGAGCCAACAGATATTTGGTTATCATTGATGTGCAAACCCTGTCTTAGCAGCGAGGCAATATATGGTGCCCTAAAGCAGTACTGCTCAATAAAGGGCTGAGGCGCAACACTTCTCTTTGCAACGTCCCATCTTTTTTCACAGAAATCCTCACCTTTTTTCAACACATCATCAAGTGTGGCTTCAGAAGACAAGTTGAAAAACCGATACACAACATAAAATCCAGAAATCACATAAAAGTGGCCATATGGGCGAGGGAGATTATCTCGCAAAGCACAAGGCGTCGTTCCGCAATCAAGTCCTGGATTGAGATTGGACCATTCAGACAAATTTACGACAACTTTCGCAAGTGCGCTGCATTGTTGCCAATTAGGAGCACCAACAAGCACTAACGGAGTTCCCGACCCTCCTTGCTTACTCAACTGTTTCTCACCAACAGAAAGACCTTTCCCACCTTTGCCACAATGAGAGCACACGTACCGAGCCTTGTACCCAGATTGCAAACAAGGATGCTTGAGCTCTATATCTTTACCAGCCATAACTGCATCAGCCGCTGATGATCCAAACTCTTTCTTAAACAGACGCCCCACCGACTTCCCAAATGCCTCATTGAGACCATAACCCTCAAGAGAATAAGCCGTAAGATGATGATTCACGGATCCAATCCTAACATACAAACTAGTCTCACTATTAATTTGTTGATCACTCTCAAAAGTAACCTGCAACGACGATCCCCCCAAATCAAGTGCACCATAAGTCGCCTTCCTAGGACTAACACCCAAAATCTTACTATGATAATTAAGCGATATCCATCCAAAATAAGCTTCCTCAGTACCAGAAATAATCTTAATCCAATCCTTCTTACACAAAAAAGGAGAATCCTTAATCACAGACCAAGCATTATCTAACAACCACTTAGATTCCTTCCTAGGAAGTCTCCTAACACCAGCAGTAGCATAAAGAAACAAAGAAGTACTCTTATGCGAATGCACGGGTATCTGCTTCTTCGCCCACCTAACTAAAGGTTTCAAAGCACCCCTCAAACCAGACACATTATAAACCAACTTATCAATCCCCGGTTCAGTTTCCATTCGATCGTAAGCACGACCAACAGGCTTCTTCTTATGCAAGCCATCTCTTAATGACTTAACAGCTATAGGAAGACTACTATGTCTCTTAAATTGAACATAAGCATTATAAACATAAACACGAGTTCCGGTACTACCACAATCAAGAACAACATAGTATTTACCAGACCCAATATTCCAAAATGAGTAAACAAACATAAAAAGCAAATATGTAAGTAAAAGAAACAATGTGAGTAAAAGTACAAGCCTGATTGTTCTGAAACATTTCTTCTTCCTAGAAGAAACTGTTGATGATGTTGGTGTTGATGTTACAGTTTGAAGGGGTTGTTTCAAATGAGAATAAGAAGAGAAATCTTGAAGAGATGAAGAGATTCTGATATTGTTGTTCTTAGTAGAAAGTGATGATTGTGGGTTTGAGAATTTGAATGAAACAAGTGAAGCGATTTTAGCAAAGACCATATCTTTAGATGAAATAGAGAAAACCCAGATGGAAAAATGTGGAATTTGTTAGGTGGGTGAAGAAAGCATGGCATTTCGTGTGATGAATGAATGAATGAATGAATCAATGAAGTTGAAAAACCAACACAGTGATGTGATTTTTGTTTGTTAATGAAGAAGAAATTGAGAATGTAATAGAGACATTATGAATGAAAGAATATTGAATTTTGGTGAAATTGAAGAGAGATTTGACAGAGAAATGGAAAAACGAACATTCGTCTTTTAAGGTCGTCGGTTAGGTCGAAGGCAATCACTGTAAGACAAAAAAGGAACAAGATGAACATTTTGACCGCACTTATTTTTTATCTAAACACAAAAAAAAACTTAATTTTAAAATTTAATTTAGCTTATTCAAAAAAAAAAAAAAAATTTTAAAATTTTCTTACACGATTAACTTAGTCTATATCAGATCGTTCTATAGTATGTCAAAATTACAGCGATCCACTGTGATCTTATAGAAGATATATACTGTAGTTTTTTGAAAATTGCGATAGATCACCGTGATTTTGACAAATATATCAAACATTAGTTAAAGTTGTAATATAGAGTTTCAATGATATTTATTACTATATTTAGACAAAAATATACATGTAATTAAGTTTTAGTAAAAATAATAAAAAGTTACTCAAATGCTTTTTTTTGTTTATTAATTTGAAAAGCTTAGTTTTTTTTAAGTCATATTCAAAGTTTTTATAAGAATACTAAATAATGAGAGATAGTTGAAAAAAATAAGAATATTAAATTAAGATACTAAATTAGTATATGCTTTACAATAATTAAGATACTAAATTTCACAACCACAAAATAAGAGTTATAAATATTCCATATAATGTCTTAAATGTACATTTGTACTTTTGTGACCTTTATAGAAAAATCATTATTTTAAAGTTATGTTAAATGAAACCATTTTAACAAAAACCATTTTCAATAAGGTCTAATTGGTTAAAAACATCATTTATCTTTATAACTGCAGGTGATCCACTATAAAACGATGAAGCGATAGGTACTCAGATCTCTTAACCATTTAGTCTAAAATTCGAGTGATCTATATATTGAGAAATTAGTTTCATAAGTTGCGCGTAGAAAATACATTTTTTTCACGGGGCGTAGAAAATACTTTACTTTACATAAATAAATAAATTGTAGGTGATCCAATTCCCTTTAGAGCCTGTCTTAGGGTTAGAATATCAATTCCATTTCAAAAGTAACCTATCAAAAGCTACTTTCCTGCCAATTTTATTATCCCATAAAATTTACCTATCAAAAGCTTTAAGATGAAATAGTAATGTATCAAGGGCTGCCAAATTGCAGAATTTGATCAATTATTAACTTCATTACTATTTCATCTTAAAGCTTTTGATAGGTAAATTTTCAATATATGCTAGAGATCACCAATACTTGAAAAGATCTAGAAGAAAGTGTAACAAGTATATTTTATATCACTGTCCAAGCCATTTAATATCCAATATATTACAGAATATTTAGTGAGTTCCATGAACCAGAAAATTGCTTATATATAAATTTGACAAGCAATATCAGATTGAAGAACCATGACAAAACTTTTTTTACAAGACATTAATATTTTGTAATGCATTTCCTTAATCTGTTGTTGACTTTGGACTTGAAGATACACTAGAGGACACCGAAAAAACATGATATGCATTTTTTTCACGGATAAGCGGTTCAGTATCCCAAGTATTTCCAACTGCTGCATTTCTTTCTCTATATGATCCCCAAGTAACCGTATATAGACCAGCAATGATAAATGATCCTCCTATGATGCTGTTATCACATGGATAATGAAAAACATTAAGAATAAATAACAAAAAACTTCACAGTACATGCTACAGAAAGAAGAGGAACTTCATTTAGTAAAGGCATTTTGTTATAAGGGGAAGCTTCTAATATGATCCTGGTCCCTATGGTGGAACTGAGGAACTCACGGACCGACCTGCTACAACATGTTTCATTTGCGTTGTTATCAGTTTGCAATAACATTATATTTTCTTAATAGCATTAAAAATTGAATTAACTTGCTATACCAAGTTAACTTCAATGGTCTGTGTTTGAGCTCTTTTCTAAAAGGTTAATATCATAAGCACCGTTTGTTAAGTCCTAACTAACAAATTGTTTAAGAAAATGAAGTGGTGGACTCCATTTTAAAAAAAAAAAGGCTTAATGTAAGGTTTGGAGCCATTTATTAGAGTTAGAATAGAATGCATCAATTAATAACCGGAAGTAAAAAGAGCTATATACACTATACCTTCCCAAGTATATTGGACTTCCGAGGAATATTCGAGACAGTAGGGCGGAAAATGCAGGTTGAAGTGGATTGTATAGGGCAACCAAAGCTGGTCCTAATATCTTGTTGCACCATGTAATGAGTCCATAGTTAAGGGCAGATGCAATAATTCCCTGAACAAATAAATGAAAATAATTGTTGAAATCTGTACGTTAAAAATCCACCAAAATAATCTAATAGAAGTTTAAATATATCAAAATATTTGTAAGAACATATAGGAATAGGATACTCTCAGATCTCAATCTTTTCCCTCCATTTAACATTCTTGCATCACAAGACAGAACAACACATCGCTGAATCGTACCAGAAAATTCCCATATTACTCTCAACTATTGCCACTCAAAGGGAGAAACTGTTTAGTGACTTTTTGACAACAAGGGCAATGGCGAGATCAGTTTTTTTGGTAATAACGTGTCCTATCTATGGTTCATACAAATGAGATGGTAATTACAAATAATTAAAAAGTTTACACTAACAAAGGATCGTAATTACACAGTGAGAAATTGATAGCTGATGCAGTGCAAACAGTTAACATGGACCAAGTTTTGAAGACAGCTCTAACAGTTAGATATAAAAACATGGACCAAAATCATAAGGAATTGTTAATGAGAACGTGAAACTGGAGACTGATTTAAAATTTTGGTAACTCACGGCATAAATAACAGCGAGTACTTCCGACGATGTCAAACTCCAGTCAGTTGACTCGTTAGTCATTAAAAACGACACTGTCACCATCAGAGCAGCTCCGAAGAAGTATGAATATGCCGTGACAGATAGGTTTGCAGGATATTTTTTTAATACTGGTGCCTGAAAACAATTAACGGTGACAAATTAAATGCACTGACATTATACGTATTTAAGACCACTGAAATTTTCGCATCATGCTGTAATTCATAGCCGTTTAATTTAATATAGTATAAAGATGCATACTTGAATGGCTAGAAAAGCAGCCATACACATGCAGTTCCCTATCAAGCATAGAACCCCAAGATGAAAATGGTCAAACCCAATATCCAGTAAACCACCAACAAACCATCCAGAAGGCTCAGGCTGACCTCTCGCACTAATTTCATTTCGTGCTACATTACCAATTTCTGCATATCCTATCACAATTGGACCGCGATACAAAACCATAAGTATGGCACCAGAAACACAGATAAGCGTTCCTACAACCTTTGCAAGACCTTCGTATCTGAGTATGTTTACTCTTTCTGTACTGCATTAAAAAGTTTATTAAGGTCTGCATTATTGTATGTCCTGGTGTATCTGTATAGAAGTTTACTAATATTTAAGATTTGTGTTCGTGTTTTATGATACACGATGCAAAACTGACCCCATTATTACAGCAAACAAAAATGTAAAGACTGGAATGGCTGGCTGTGTGGCAGCAGCATAAGTTGGATTTGTATAGCTTAAACCAATAAGAAACAGAAGTTGGTTGCCGAATATCCTGTTCGTGAACGACAAAGCAAAAATACCACACTCATTAATAAAAGATTCTCTTATCCATGTGCAATGGAAATAGGAAGTAAGTGACTAGTATCAAAAATCTCACCCGGTTAATCCAAGAAAGAAGAATGACATCAGAAGGTTCTTAGTAATGGGCAGTCGTGTTCGTCTTCGGCCAACATGGTTTGATCAAAATACTTACAAAATTAGAAAAGTGAACAATACAATAAAATTTCATTTTGAAATATTGAAGATGTAAGTTATAGTAGCATAGTTAAATTGACAGAGTACGTATTGACCTTGACCGTTGCTTAACAATCAAAATTAGCAGTTATCTTCATATACATGATAATAATGGAAGTCCGGTACCAATAGACACAAACAAACAATAATGTTACTAGAACAAGTTTTTTAAATAGCAGCAATTAATAACGTCAAACTAATGTGAAAAAGGATAAACTAAAGGGCACATGTTAGCATTTTCCTAAACTAAATTATGTTAGTTAAATATTGAATGTATTCTAAATTAGCAGACAGAGAGCTCCAATTATCAATAAACATGATTGTGCACTCTCTCCGTTTCATATTATCTGTTGTTTAAGGTTACGTACATGTCCTAAGAAATCATTAATTTCACCTATTTCCAAACTTGTTAAAAAGTTGTAGCTCACAAAAACCACGATACAAGACATATGATAAAAACATAACAGTTGCGTTATTTCAACATAGAGACAGTCATAGACATCGGTCCATAAGTACTTATCTCTATATCTCATTAATTTCCTATGGTATACAACTTACAAACATTTCAAAAATACACGCGAAAATCAAATAACAACATATTTGACATCAAAAAATTTATATCCAAGAATCATTTCCCTAAACATTAATGAACCAAGCTCCTCTTTGCTGCAACATGCACATATGAATATGATCAGTCAGAGTGTTTCAAACATCACTGCCCAACAAAACCAGCAACATGCGAAAAATGCATTTAACTAACTAATTCAATCTCATCATCAGTGTCTTGCATAACATAACATAACCAAATAAAAAAAAAATGAATCAACAAAATTCAAACTTTTCAAAAGGGTAATAAAAAAATAAGTCAAAAATAGGATTAGAAATTAACAATCCCATCTAGAACAATACAAAATCTTTCAATCACAACCAAACCCATATAAATTAATCAACAAAAGGGTACATTTTTATAACATAATTTAATAAAGAAAAAGAAAAAAAGGAGCATACTTTTCACGAATATAAGCAATAGGAGCAAGGATAGAAAGGGCAAGTAGATCTCTATAGAGGCAAAAAACTAACTGATTAACCCCAACATTAAGGGCTACTTTGGTAATTACATGGTAACCACCATTGAAGAGCTGAACCAATGCCATAGCCAAATGGGCTTTCCATGTTTCACTACCCATTGATCCTGAAACTGCTGTTGCCATTGGAATTCACACACAAGAAGAAATTTTTGTGTCACAAAAGAGAAAGAGAGAGGAATTGGGGATTTGGGGTTGTTGGGTTGGTGAATACCAAATCTGATGCTTGCTTTTCTTTGTCTTCAAGCAACAAAATAAGAAATGGAGGAATTGAGAATCATAAGCTTTGATTTCTTGATGCAAAAATTATTACTATAAGGTAAAAGAAGATTAAGATTTTCTATGGAAACTTTTATTTTTAACTCAGATTTTCTATGGAAAATTTTAATAATATTTGCCTAAATTTGAAATTTCTTTTATGAGAAAAATAAAATTATTCAACATTATCATTTTTTTTTAATATATGATTTTTCTTAAGAAGCCAAAATAAATATATACCAAAATTATTGAAGATACTTGTAAGAAAGGACTGGGGACTCTTATAAAAATAAAGGGGTATAACGTTTTGACATATAGTTATTAAAAATATTATTAGAGAGAATAAAATTTGAATATCAAATTATTTAAATGTAATTTTAAAGTATATGACTTCAATAATGAAGTTTTGTTACCTACTAACATAGTAGTTAGCCCAAATGGTACTTGATTCCTTTAACTATTTAGTTGTTTAAATGAATTTTAGTTACTTTAAAAAATTAATTTTTGAAATTTTTGCAGTTGCGCGTAGGTGATACTAATTTAAAAAAAAAACATTGCTACCTTAAAATGTAGAGTATAGAAATGATGATTGATTACATTATTTAAATGTGATTAATAATTATGATAAAGGTTCCACAACTCTTGTTGACTGAATGGGTGTATTTGATAGGAGATTATGACGAGAGAGACTACCCATAACAGTGGAGTTGTGGCATAGATGAGTGATTAGAGATATTTTGTGTGATATTCAGTGAAGACTTATCCTTCCTTTACTTGCTTCTACCAATCATTTTCATTGACTGAGAAGCATGATTATAATCCTTATCTATCTCTATTGCTTTTGTAGGTGTCTTAAAATGAATTGAACAAATACTCAGTTTAATGTCAACTTTACTATGTGTCTTTCTTCTGCTCTGATGTAGCTAATTTGGGCATAGATCACCAAGGTAACAGTTTTTGTTTAAAATCAATCTGTATCACTCTCAATCTAATCATCATTTATCCTATCAAAACTGTTATACATAAAATAAATTACAAGGTTCGTCAACTATGGATTACCATCTCTTATCTTGGAGATGCCCTAGGTTTGTAATCCGATTCACGGTTATTGATTGTTGCACATAGTAGTTTACACCTTTGTGGCATGTTGTTTCTAAGGAAGAGCTCTCCAACCAATATCTCGACGATAGAAGCCTTCTGGCCATTTAACATTTTCAACACCTTGATAGGCCAGATCATGTGCTTCTTTAAGATTATTTCCTTTGGCTGTAACCCCAAGAACACGGCCCCCAGTTGCAATAAATCTTCCTTCAGAATCAAAAACAGTTCCAGCATGGAATATCTTTATACCTGGAGCAACAAGCTCAGCTTCTTCAAGGTTTTCAATTATAGTTCCCTTCTTATATGATCCAGGATATCCTTTACTTGCCATTACCACAACCATGGCAGACCCGGGTGACCAGTCCAGTGATACACCGCTCAACTCTCCCCTGCAAGCTGCAAGCAGAACTTGCACCAAATCAGACTCCAGCCGAACCATCAAGACCTGTTTAACATTCCAAAAGGAAAAACAATATGCATAAGTTATAATAGCTTCAATTTAGTAACATAAATGTGATCATTCGTTATCAAAGGTTACACCCCCTTTGTTTTGTAAATAAACTAAACTAATGATTGTTTGGTTGGTGTCTGTTACTCAAATATGATCAAAGATATGCGTGTGAAAGAATATAACTTGAAAGCTTTGAAAGTGTTGGATATCAATTTGAAAACCAAATGGAGATGACCCCAAACAAAGAAAAAATGAACAACCACAAGCATTATAGACATCAAAGTCACAACATTTTCCAAAAGAAACAAAAGAATTATAAAGAGAAATTACGTCACACCAACATATCTAAACTACCGACTGTGCTCTGTGTATACATGAGAACTATGAATTCCTAACACGACTTTTGTCGCTAATGCCTTCAAGACTCAAGAGTATTTAAAGAGTTAAGTAATAAATACGTATGTTAGAAACTGCATCTTATGACTTAACTGACCTGGCACTCGGGATCACCAAATCGCACGTTGTACTCAATTAACTTAGGCATGCCAGACTTCTTTTCAATCATAAGCCCAGCGTATAAAACACCAACAAACTTGCAACCTTCTGCCAACATTCCTTTTACTGTTGGCATGATAATAGAATCCATTACTATAGATTGAAGTTCCTTGGTTAATATAGGGGCAGGAGAGTATGCACCCATGCCGCCAGTATTTGGCCCTGTATCACCATCACCAACTCTCTTATGGTCCTGAGCAGATTCAAGTGGAATTGCATTTTCTCCATCAACCAAAGCAAAAAAAGACGCTTCTTCTCCTTCTAAAAATTCCTCAACAATGACACGACAACCTGCAGAACCAAAGTCACCCTTCACCAGCATTGAATCAACTGCCTCATATGCTTCTTCCAGTGTCATGGCAACAGTAACTCCTTTACCAGCAGCCAATCCATCTGCTTTGACAACAATTGGTGCTCCTTCTTCTTGAATATATTGCTTTGCAGCAGATGGGTCTGTAAACGTTTTGTACTGCACTAATAAGTCCATTATAAGTAAACACTACGGTAAAAACCTGGAAGCAAAATAGACGAACAGGGACAAACACCATATACATGAAATAAAGAGAACCAATAAGGCCAAACCATGATGACACCATTAATTACCATATGCATCATTTCTCAAAACTATATTCCAACCTGAATCATAAAACTATAAAGAGACAAGACAAGTAGATAACTCTCATAAGAAAATGTTGTTACCTTTACGAAAATTGGGTCTCAAGAAACCAACAATAAACAGTTTTAAATGATCCTCTACATAACAAAATTCAGGGAAAAGATCATAAAAGCTTGTCATAAGATATCATACATGAAGGAAACATATACACAAATATCATTCGAATAGAACAAGGGTCAATCATCAATATGTTTGACGAGAATCAGAACAAGACGACAAACCTTGGCAGTCGGAATATCATACTTGTCACACAAATGCTTCATGAAATTCTTAGAACCTTCCAGAGCAGCAGCCTCTGCCGATGGACCAAAAGTTGGGATTCCAGCCTTAACTAAATAATTTGATAGACCTGCAACAAGCGGGGCCTCAGGTCCCACAACAACCAGTCCCACCCCCCGTTTCCGACAAAATGACTCTACAGCCGCACCATCATAAACATCAAGTTCTGGGATGCATGTCGCATTTCCTGAGCTATCAATTCCTGCATTGCCGGGAGCACAGAATACTGCATCACAGGACGGTGATCGTTGCAACGCATAGCAAAGTGCATGTTCACGTCCCCCTCCACCAATAACAAGAACAACCACCTTTTCTTCTTAGAAATTAGCAACAAAAAAAATACATGCAATAAAGTTAGTATACAATACAATACAATTCACATACATACACTAAGATACTATTTAATATTTTACACTCAGAATTCATAACAAAAAACCGATACATACCATTAAACAATACTCCCTCTGTTTCAAAATGAGTGTCATTTCAGGTTTTTACACACATATTAACGAATGCAATCATGACATCAAAAGTAATATCACTTTTACTAAATTAACCCTACTTATTTGGTTTGTTTCCTCGGGTAGAATTGGAAAATGTTGCATTGAAAATTGAAAACGACACTCATTTTAAAACAAATTTTTTGGGCTAAAACGACACTCAATTTGAAACAGAGGGAGTATACAATAATACAAATCAAATTATAAGACTGAGTAACTGCAATGCTTACTAGAAGCTGCTGATGGTTCTGAATTCTGAGCAACACAATTAAAAACACTTCGGAATGAACATGAACGGCGCGTATCATACAAACTAAACCCATGATCAGTAAAGCTCAAATTCAAGTTCTTTAATAAGTGAGTAGAAGATTGTTGAAAACTACAGTGGTTTCTGAACCCAAGTGGTTTAGAAAATCCATTGTTAATGCATCCCTGAAGATTCAATGAAGTTCCAACATTGAAAGTTGTGCAAGACATTCTAGTACCTGTTCCAAAATTACACAGTTTTAGATAAGAAATTGTGATTACAGTGAAAGAAGCATTTTTGAGCGTGAAAAGTAAGGAAAAGAAGAGAATGAGATTGTTGAGAAAAAGAATATTAAAAAGGATTAGGGTTTAGGATTACACGAACTTGTGTGAGAGAGACAGAGCTTGTTGAGAAGATGGCGGCGCTGAGGATGGTGGCGCTGAGTGAGGGTTTAACACTGTGAAAAAAAGAAATGATGTTTTTTTTTCTGCTGTCAAATTTACGACGCTACAAATTGAAGCTTCAACATGGACTTAGAACTTAGAAGTCACTGTAAAAATCAAACGGAAACTAAAAAAACGTGAGTACTTTCACTTGACTTGATAAAAACAAAAATGCATGTCTCCAATAAAAAACTCAGATGATGACGTGGTTGATCAGTTGAGATTCATTATCTCTTAATCAATGATCGAAGATTCAATCATCGTCTTAGATACGGAACAATTTTAAAATTTGGGTCAACTGTTTCATTCATTGATGTACCTCCAATTCAACAAAGGTGAATAGTATCTCAGTTGATAAAACATTTCATTATATATAGGGGCGGAAGTTCGAACCCGGTCCATCTGATTTATCTACTTAATGATGGAATTGCTAGCCATTAAACTACTTGACATAAACTATCGTATAATTGTCGAAATACAAAGTTAGTCCTCTATAATTTTTTTCAAAATCCAACTTCCAAACATCATGAATAATGAATTTGAGAAAACTATAATGCTATTAAGTGCCGGCCCATCTCTTAGTGAGACTTAAAGCAAACTTTAAAATGAGACTCTTTTATTTTTATTTTAGGAATTTTTTGAGGTAGGAAACAAATTTTATTTAAAATTTCTTGAGAAGTTGTAAAATTATTGTCTTATTTTTTTAATATTTTTTCTAAGAGGCCTTTGTATTTTTTTTAAGCTTTTTTCAAAGGGGTTTATGAATTATTTAAAACCTTTTTATTTAGTAAATTTTTATATTTTTCGAAAGTCTAAAGTCCTTACTTAAGTTGTCTTACCCTTGAGCCGGCCCTGATGATGGTTTCCTGACTTTGTTAAGGTTATATAGTACTTTGTAGCTTTTGTCAATATAAGGGGAAAAACCTTAATTCTTCATTCTATGTTTAAACCTTTAATTCAAAATGCACTAAGTGTTAAAATTAAATCAAGAAACTAGAATATTATTGGTGTGACATATACTTTGTCATTAAGAAATGTTATGATTGAATCTCAAGAGATGAAGAGGTTTTTCATTTTTGAGGTCCAATCATACTATTTCTTAGTGATAAAGTATATGTCACACCATGGTTCTATAATCTTCTTGTTTCTTGATTTAATTCTAACATTGCCTCTCCCTTGAATCAAGCTTTCAAACTTGTCATTCCAAACATCTTCATCTTGTAAAATAACTCAATTTTCAAAGGTTTTGTAAAAATATTTGCAATTTTCTCTTCAGAGTGGGAGGGACAATACATGATCACCACTTCTTTTCATCGACTAGTTCTCGGATCTTATGAAATCGAGTATCAATGTGCTTAGACAGCGCAATAGCCAACTTGTTATCAAAATATATCTCTATAGGATTATTCTACTTCTGATGCATCACTTCTAAAATTCTTCTCAACCATACTGTTTGAGTAGCACAACTGGTTGCTGCTACTATATATTATGCTACAGCTGTGGAAAGAGCTACCATGGGTTGTTTCTTCGAAGACCGTGACTTAGTCCATTAATTTTGGCTTTGAATGCAAGTTGGTATGGACAAAATGCCCCTAATGCTTTACGGATGATTTCTCAATCTGTCGCTATATATGTTCAAAATCTGTACAAATAAACTACCGAAAGCACGAGTTGGGGGCATTGAGAAATCATCTACATTGCTGTGGATACTTGCCTTCTCTTGTTGGGCTTGTGTCTCATTCTTTTTGTACCAGTTAATCAGAACAGTGAAGAAAGCATAATAATTAACATTCCAAGAATAAAAAAGAATTGAAGTGACCTTATGATGAGGAATCAATTAACACATACTTCATGAAACATATTTACCAGTTACAGAATCACATTATCAAAACCAATTTTTACAAGGCATTTACATTCTATGATTTAGATTGCGAGTCTTTGAGCAGTGACAATGCTGGTGTCATACTGTCATGTAATTTGGAAGTCACATGTTCAACTCCTAAAAACAGCTTCTTTGATTGCAGACATAAGACTGCGTATATTTACTCTTAGTGGAAGCCTCGTGCGCTCGAACGTCTATTATTGACATTCTATGATTTATATATGATCTCTTTGGTGTACACTTTTTTCATGAATAAGTGGTTCGGAGACCCGAGAGTCATTAGAAGTAATTTCAACAGTTGCTTGTCTTTCTTTATAAGAAGCCCATGTAACAGTATAAAGACCAGCAATGATCAAAGACCCTCCTACGACACTGTCGTCACATGGATTATCAAAATAAGAACAATAAGAAATTTCTTGATAACATGATTTCATAATGCATGCTATAGAATGAGGAAGAACTTCGTTAAGTTTAACTAGATAAGATATCTTAGTAAGTCCTATCTAGCAAAAACAAAATATTGTTTGACGCCATATAATCAAGATAGAATAAAATGAATGAATCAATAAGTGGAAGTAAAAGTAGCTATACCTTCCCAAGTAAATTGGACTTCCAAGAAAAATCTGAGACAATAGAGCAGAAAAACCAGGTTGCAGTGGATTGTAAAGGGAAACTAAAGCTGGCCCCAATATCTTGTTGCACCAACTTATGACTCCATAGTTAAAGGCAGATGCAATAGTTCCCTGAACAAATAAGGAAAAATATGTTAGAATCCGCTGACCAAAATAATCTATTTTTACCTATGTCGCTAATATAAGTTGCTTTTGAGAAAATAAGTGTCGCTAAATATAAGACTCGTTTCAAACTACTAGATACATTTTTTTTTTTTCAAATATACTCCTAATTAGTACTATTAGGTGTTTTAGAAGATGAGAAGTCAGAGTTGAACACGTTCCGCCAGAAAATGGTATTTTAGAAACTTCTAAGCACATAACATAAGACACATTAAAAATGCTACCTACTTTTCTTAATACTATGTGATAGTTGATAGGAGTAAACAAGAACATGCCTCATAACCTGGGAATGTTTTGCAGAAACTTGTTTAATGATTTTCAGGAACTTTTTTTCTCTAAAACTAGCCAAGAAAGTCATAGCATAGGCAATGGCTAATAAAGGTTCATGATATTGGAGATTGATTTAAAATGATAGTGACTCACAGCATAAACAATAGCCAGTATTTCTGATTGTGTCAAAATCCAGTCAGATGACAAATCAGTCATGAATAACGAGACTATCGCCATTAGTACAACTCCAAAGAAGAATGAATATGCTGTCACGGATAGATTTGCAGGATACTTTTTCAATACTGGTGCCTGAAAATAATTATAAGAAACCATAAGAATTACTATCAAGGATCAACAGTCACTTACAGAATTACTACTAAATTTTTTCATTTAATCGATATAACAGAAAAGATGGATACCAGAATGGTAAGGAAAGCAGCCATGCACATACAGTTCCCTATCAAGAACACAACACCAAGTTCAAAATCATCTAATCCAAGATCCTTTAAACCACTGATAAACCATCCAGAAGGCTCTGAATGACCACTGACACGTATTTCATTTTGTGGTATAATAATCAGTTCTGTATATCCTACCAATGACGGACCGCGATACAAAACCATCAATACGGCACCCGAAACACATATTAGAGTTCCTCCAATCTTTGCCAGACCCTCAACACTCTTTAAGTTCACTCTTTCTACACTGCATCATAAGATTATTATTATTAAGCTATGTCATTTCTTTGAGTTTGCTTAGATTGATTTATAACAAATACATAAAACACTAAAGTAGAAATTGGTAAGAGTGAAACTTAATTACCTCATGATTACAGCAAAGAGAAAGGTAAAGACAGGAATAGCAGGCTGTAAAGCAGCAGCATAAGTTGGATTAGTATAACTTAAACCAATTAGGAACAACAGTTGGTTCCCAAATATCCTGTTCATAAATCACCAACAACAAGAAAACATCAATAAAACACTACCATTCATTCATTCATATATAAGAACAAAAATAGGAAAAATGTGGCTATAAGAAGGATCTTACTTACCCAGTTAATCCAAGAAAGAAGAATGACATCAATAGCTGCTTAGTGATAGGTGGCCTTGATTGTCTATAGTCACATTGAATAATTAGGATATGTCATTAGATTTGATTCATTATAGGACAATTGTAGCATAGTTTAATGCATGTACCCAACTCTTTCACCCGGGGTTGAATCCGAGACCTACATCATTTAACCTTTAACTCAAACCAGATGAGCTACCCTACCAGTACCACCTAGATTACAAAATAACTTTTTTGATATATTATTTATAAGCGATCAATATACGCAGAAAAAATAATTTGAAATTTGGTTTATTATTTATTCCGTCCAACAATGAATGACATATTTATCAAAAAAAATATTGTCCCAAAATAAATGTGACTTTCGACAACCCCATCTAAGGTGACGCTAAACATGTTCTATGTACTAATCGCTTTCTTTTTCAACTATATAATCTAATCTAATCAATATCATCCGTATCACTCATGAATCATGATTCAATATCATCTTCCACTTTAAATTTACTATAACAGTAAATACATCCGTACTTAATAAGGTTAATTTAGTAAAATTACTGTAAAAAACTCGAAGTATAGAAAGAAAAGAAAAGGATGATGGCTTGCCTTTCTTTGAAGAAAGCTATAGGAGAAAGAATGAAGAGAGCAAGAAGATCCCTATAGAAGCAAAAGACTAATTGGTTAACTCCAACATTAAGGGCCACTTTGGTAATAACATGGTAACCACCATATAATAGCTGCACAACCGCCATGCCCAAATGAGCCTTCCATGTCTCACCCCCCATTACCAAGCACAATTATCTATCTTCCTCTCTGCAACTCCCAAATTCCAACCAAACAATATGGTTTTGTTGGTTTTGATGAAACAGTGATTGTTTTGTTTTGAACTTTAATTTTAACTCAGGTGATTTATTTTGATCAACTTTCAAAAGGTTAAAAAATCTCCTATCTTATCTATGGTATAACCTTTGACTTTGCAACGTGGTTGTTGGATTGGCTTGTTGCTTGCCAAATGAATTAAAAGTGCTTAATTGATAATTATTGAACTGACATATAATATCAATTCGATCACTGATCCTACCAAAGGACAACCAAGTAAAGACATGTTCTCGTATCAATATCACGGTAACTCAAAAAAAATTGTTGTTAAATGATATGACATTTTTTTTTTTGGTACAATGATATGACATTTTTATTAAATTAACCTTATTAACTATTGATCAAAGCGAAAATAGTATAATGTTTTTGAAGTAGTGTGCATAGTAATCATTTGAAGGCAAGGTTGGAATTTGGAAGAGAAAAAATTAACAGATTGGTTTTGCCATTCAAAAAGGGTAGCGGCGCAGCTTATTGCACGCTTACCTTTCATTCAAGTGTAATTATCTTACATATATAATTCATATTTTGCTAAAAAAATATAAAAAAAGACCTATACTAGTAAGAAGTATAAATGATGTTCATTTTAAAACATTTTTTTTGTTGCTAAAATGACCTTTATTTTGAAAAACATAGTAACTTAATGGTATTGAATATTCAATATTACTCAAAAATTGTGTTTGAATGTGTATTGAATTTTTTTTAAGTAAGTTTGGTACATTTATTATTATTAAAAAAGTTATGGGTTTGTTTGTTTGACAAGACACTATTTTGAGCTTATAGTTTATAAGTTCATATTGCGTCAAAAAAATAAAAAAGTTTATAAGCTCATATGTATATGAAAAATGCTATTAATGTATTGTGTTTTTCAACTACTCTTTTCGTAGTCAAATATAAATCATTTTGACCATATTACATAAATTAAGAAATATAGAGATTTTGAAAAAAAATGTAAAGTTATTTTATGTTTGTTTACGATCATAAAAATCTATTTTGATTCTATTGATTTCACTTTACACATGGCTAGTGATGTTAAAAAAAATAGATTTTAAAAATAACTATTGAAAATAGCTTTTCATTTTGAAAAAAAAAATGATTTTTAAAAAATCTGAAACAAATAGAAGTAAAATAAAAAAAAGTGATTTTTTTTAAAAAAAACTGAAACAAATGCACTCACTATTGTATGGAAGAGAGAAATTATGAGTTAGTTTATAAAATTGTCCTTCGTTAATGATATGAAAAAAATAAATTGAAGAAGTAAAAGAAGAGAGAGTAGTAAATAGTTAAAGATACATTGAGAAAAATAATATTAAATGTTTTATTGGTATTATAGAGTAGCTTATATTTTGATACACTTTTTTTCTTTTTAAAGTGATTTATATTTTGGTAGAGATAGAATATAGTGTATGGAAGAAATAATTAATATTAGTCTCATAAGTGTAGCTTAAATCGTAGCTACCAAAGATATTATCGAAGTAACCGAACTCTAAATTCAATATTTCTCCATATTTAAATGTGTGAGTCTACACTCGTATATTTGAATTTTTTTTTTAATATTAGCACGTTTTAATTCATTTCCTATCTACTACCAACCAAGGCACAAGTCAAAGCTGGATAAAGCAGAAAAGTTTATGAAAATGAAGCAGCTGAGTGAGCCAACAAAATAGTTCATAGATAGTTGCAGAGATGGCGGGTGAGCCTTGGAAGGCCCATCTGGGCATGGCAGTGGTGCAGCTATTCAATGGTGGCTACCATGTTATTACTAAAGTTGCCCTTAATGCTGGAGTTAACCAATTAGTTTTCTGCTTCTATAGGGATCTTCTTGCTCTCTTCATTCTTTCTCCCATAGCTTTCTTCAATGAAAGGTAACCAACCCATCCTCTTTTAATTCTTTCCTTTTCAATTCTTCCAAACATATATCTATCTATTGCATCATACAAAGGATATTACAGTAAATTTTATATTATTATGCACATTCAACTAAGTGTGTGTTTGGTTTGTGGACAAAATTGATTTTTGACAAGAAAGAAATTTCATTCATTCATATGCTAAAATAGCAATAATATAAGAGATGAAGATGATAGTTAAATACTCACTAAATATATATATAAAACTCTCAATTGACAATATAAAGTTAACAAACCAAAAACTAAATTCTAACAACTTTAGCAAATCCTTCCACACATGACTAAAAGTCAATAATAATTTGAGATCCACAGTCTTTGATGGCTTCCAACTCTGGAAAAAAGATATTTGCATGTGTTCGCACAAAAAATTGACTATATGTGATCTTTGAGATGACTGATTCTGCCACATAGCGACAAGATATTTGCGAGGTTGAGGGAAAATTGACCTTGGTGATAACTGCCATAAGCCCCTTGAACGAACTATAGTATCTATGCCTCTGAATTTGTATATCATTGTTTGAATCTGTAATGAGTCAAAACTAATCATTCACTCTGAAAAACAAAACACCGCACTATGACGGGACAACAAACAACGTCGCACAAGACGACGAACAAATCAACACCGCCGCACTTAGGCGACAAAAATTGAAAAATAACAACTCAAATATATGTGAATCACACTTATTTAGATAGATAACAAGAAAAAAACGATGAAGAGGGGTGGTTCTAGATTCTAGATCAAAAAATGATCTAAAACCACCCCTTTTTGATGAATAAAGAAGAAAAAAACTAGGGTTGAGAAGGAGGGGGCGGCTGCCTCAAAAACTCGTGAATTGTTTGGACAAAATTGATTTTGATAGAATTGAGTCGAGTAAAATTGATTTGAACATAATTGAGTTTAGCATAATTGATTTATGTTTGGATATATTTATGCAAGTGAGTTGAACAATAAATTTAAGTGTAAAAATCATATTTAAACTCAGAACCTACAAATCCAAGCTTTTAGTAGAATCAATTCTGGAGACAGAATCAATTTTGCTTTAGAAGAACCAAACACTTTAAAATCACTCCAAAATCAATTTTATACTTCTAAAATTGCTTTTAGCTCTTTTAATACTCCAACCAAACATGCACTAAGTATATGTTTGGTACCACAAAGGTTATACTAAAATAATGGTGGGTCATTGTAATTCTGACACACTAACCGTGATACCAAAAATAGACTAGGCCACACACTCAAACTTCAAGAATTGGAATTTCACCAAATTAGAATGTTCTTTACTTTTTAGTAGACAAAGAAAACAACTGCAATCAAAGCTTTGTTTCCTCATTAGATAAGGTCGGCTGCACTATGTAGTAGTGACACGTCTGATCTAAGATGTGTTCGGTGTCCAACATGTGTCAGTATATAACACGACACAACATTGGCACATATGATTATATTTAATTAATTAGTAGTAATTTTCTTAAATTATTATCAGTATCAACATGTTAGTATCTGGTGTCCATGTCATATATATATGCTACAACTGTTCCACAATGAATCACGTCCAATAATGACAACACCAAATTCTTTTTATTGGTTTGACTTCAAGATTTGTACTTTTGTACCCTATATCCTGATCATGGTTGTCAAACTCTCGGGTAAACTTGCGGGTAGATCCTTTACGATTCTGAGTAGACTCGCGAGTCTGACAATCTTGATACTGATTATATACAATGTGATTGTAGACAGACGAGGCCACCCATTACTAAACAGCTACTGATGACATTCTTCTTTCTTGGATTAACTGGGTAAGTAAGGTCCTTGCTATAGCCCCTTGTTTCCTATTTTTATTTTATACTAATGTAATGCTTGTTATGATACCTTTTTCTTCTTGTTTTTATTTTTCTGATAAGCACTTTTTTCTTCTTGTTTTTATTTTTCTGATAAGTACTTTTTTCTTCTTGTTGATTTATGATCAGGATATTTGCAAACCAGCTGTTGTTTCTTATTGGTTTAAGTTATACTAATCCAACTTATGCAGCTGCTTTACAACCAGCTATTCCTGTCATTACCTTTCTGCTTGCTGTGATCATGGGGTCAGCTTCATTCTTACCAATTTTTACTTTGTGTCATTTCTGTATTTCTTATAAGTTATCAGTAGTTCATCACTTCATCTTTTATTAGAAAACATATGCACAACAATTGCACATTCATAATTGTAAATCAATAAAATTATAAAGTTATTCCAATACCCTTATACATAAACTCTGTGTATGGATAAAGAAACTTAATTAAGTGTTTGTTATATAAGTGCTTATGTATAAGCTATTTGTTAAGAAGTCTCACATCAGTTGCGAGATGACCTGAATATGTGTTTATAAGTAATGCCGATCCTTATCTTAGAAGCTGGTTTTGTAAGGTTGAGTTAGACCTATTACTCAATTCTAAGATAGTAAGATGGTATCAGAGCCTCTCCACGATTAACTGGGCTTCCTGCTATCAGGTTTCTGATCCGGCCATCCACCATTTATATTTGCGCCCTAAACCTAGTAGCGCTGTTTTCATATATGATACAAATTGTTTTCATAAGCTATCATTATAGCTTATTATATAAGTTGAAAACCACTTATGGACATTTCATAAACTATTTTTCTATGAAAAAATATTCTAACAAGTGCTTATACCAGTCGATAAGTTCAATTAAGTCAATCCAAACTGACTCAAAGTAATGACAGCTTAAGAATCTTATGCACGCAGTGTAGAAAGAGTGAATTTGCGGAGTTTTGAAGGTCTAGCAAAAGTTGGAGGAACTATTGTATGTGTTTTGGGTGCCATATTGATGGTTTTGTTTCGTGGTCCATCATTGATAGGTTATACAGAACTTGTCATTGTACCACAGAATGAAATAAGTATCGGTGTTCAACCGGAGCCTTCTGGATGGTTGATTACTGGTTTACAGGATCTTGGAATAGATAATTTTCAAATTGGAGTTGTGTTCTTGATAGGAAACTGCATGTGCATGGCTGCTTTCCTAGCAATTCAGGTATATCTATCTTTTATATCCATTAAATATATTTTTTTAATTCAGTAACTGGCTGTTGGTATTTGATATCACGATCAAGTTTAATTCATTTTTGTTTATCAATGATTTTCAGGCACCAGTATTAAAAAAGTATCCTGCAAATCTATCTGTGACAGCATATTCATTCTTCTTCGGAGTTGTACTAATGGCGATAGTCTCATTATTCACGACTGATATGTCAAGTGACTGGATTTTGACACAATCAGAAATACTTGCTGTTGTTTATGCTGTGAGTCACTATCATTTTAAATCAATCTCTTATTTTCCTATGTTCCAACTTCCAACAGATACTGTTAATCTGTTATCTTCAAAAAGATTATTTTAGTGGATTTTTAAGATATGGATTGTGACATATTCTCCTTATTGCTAAGGGAACTATTACATCTGCCTTTAACTATGGAGTCATTAGTTGGTGCAACAAGATAATAGGGCCAGCTTTAATTTCCCTATACAATCCACTTCAACCTGGTTTTTCTGCCCTTCTGTCTCAGATATTCCTTGGAAGTCCAATTTACCTTGGAAGGTATAGTATAAATCCTTTTACATCCAGTTATTGATTGGTTGATGCACTCTATTCTAACTAGGGGTGGACATGGTTTGAATGAAAACTGAACTGAACCAAACTGGACTGTTTGTAAATTCAAAATAACTGAACCGAACCGAACTGTTCGTATTTCGGACCGAACAGTTATAATGGTTCGGTTTTGTGGTTCAGAACCGGACCATAACTAATTTAAAAAATCAAAATTTACACCGAACTGTTCCCAACCAAACATAAATCACGAACTGAACCGAACCATTTTTCGTTCAGTTCCCAAACTTTTAGTAATCGGTCGGTTTTTTTAGTTCAGTTCAGCAGCTTGATTCTGTTTTTTGGTTTTTTTGCCCACCCCTAATTCTAACGGTCATGAATCACTTCCTTTCTTGAAACAATTTTCACTAGATCGGACTTAGGGGATCTTATCTAGTTAAACTTAATGAACTTCTTCCTCTTTCTATAGCTTGCATTATAAAATCATGTTATCAAGTAATTTCTTATTGTTCTTATTTTTATAATCCATGTGAAACAGTATCATAGGAGGATCTTTGATCATTGCTGGTCTTTATACTGTTACTTGGGCATCTTATAAAGAAAGGCAAGCAACTGTTGTAATTACTTCTCATGACTCTTTAGTGTCTGAACCACTTATTATTCATGAAAAAAGTGTACACCAAAGTGCGTGTATAGCTTCAGGGTCCTCTAACACGTCTCCAAACCCGAAATCATATGATTAAAAAGGACGGCCTTGTGCACGAGGTTTTCACCAAGTGGTGTATGGGAAGAGTAAATATATGCAGCCTTAGCTTATCTCGGAAAGCGGAGAAGTTGTTTTCAAGATTTGAACACATGACTTCTAGATCACAAGATATCAACCTTGTCATTGCACAGAGGCTCTTCTTCAGTCCTAAGTCATAAAATGTAAACACCTTGTACAAATCGGTTTTGTGAGTGAATCTTTCACTAGTAAATCTGTGTTGAATGTTGTTTTAGGAATAACTCTCCATGTTAATCGTTAAATGCAATGTTTTTCTTTTTTGAGGTTATTGTTGAATGCAATGTTACATTTTACTTATAGAGGAAATGGTGTAGTTCTATCCACATTTTATTCCAGTTTCTTCTTTGGATATGATGTTTAATATGTGAGCCATTTTATTTTATTTTTTATTTAGCTCAATTTTATCCAAAACAAATGAGTGAATAAAGTTGTAACACATTTGAAACTTTTTATCAAGCATTCCCTCTTGAATCAAATAATATGAGAATCTATTATTACTTCATTACCAGCAAAAATAAGAATCCAATTATGTTTAATAACTCGACTACAAAAGAACTTAATAAAAGTGTATTAAAAATGTCCACAAATCTTAACTGTCAATGTCCAAATTATTAAGTTGACTTTATCCATGTACCTTCTTAGTTGTCTACCAATAATTTATTGTATTTTCAACTATACTCTATGGAAGAAATAATTAATATTAGCACGTTTAATTCATTCAAACCTATTAGTACAACGCTACAAGTCAAAGGCCCCAGAAGAAAGTAGATCAAAATTAAAGCTGAATGTAGAAAAAGTTGATGAAAATGAAGTGAGTCAAAAGAATACTAGATCATAGATGGATTCAGATTCATGGCAGTAGAGAAAGCACGCAGTTTCACGCATTTTTTGAATCTCGGCTATCTATTTAAGTATTTATGATCGGGCGTCTCAAATTAAATACTAAAAAATTACGTCCGTCAGATTGTGATCGGACAGTTCAGGTGCATAAATCCATCATAGATAGTTGGTGTTACTGTTCAACAAACCAAACAAATCATTTGTAGGGAGTTGCAGAGATGGAGGGTGAGGCTTGGAAGGCCCATATGGGCATGGCAGTGGTACAGCTATTCATTGGTGGCTACCATGTTATTACTAAAGTGGCCCTTAATGCTGGAGTTAACCAATTAGTTTTCTGCTTCTATAGGGATCTTCTTGCTCTCTTCATTCTTTCTCCCATAGCTTTCTTCAATGAAAGGTAACCAACCCATTCTCTTTTACTTCTTTCATTTTCAATTCTTCCAAACATGTGTATATATATAAGTACTTTTGATTAGTTAATTACTCATTTCGTTCCTTTTTAACTGTCATAATTGACCACTTCACATATGTCTGCATATTTTTGACGAATAATATGTTTAATTATGTATTATAAAAAATTATAAATAAAGTTATATTTGGAAAATATTCATCGAGACAAATTGAACAACATTTTATATGGTAATATTTGTTTTTATATATTGATAAAAAAAAATATGGTCAAAGCAGGTTATATGAATAGTGCGCACGTATCTCAAACATCAGTTAAAAGGAACGAAGAGATGATTAATATTACTCATTTTAACTTTCAAGTAAATTGCTCACTTTAAATGATCTGGATTTGTGGAACATTCATAGAAAATATAGTTTAATGGATTCATGGAACATTCATAGCATATATAGTTTAATGTATGCCAGCTATACAGAGACACATACACCAAACACAACACTGACATGTGAATACTGGTAATAATAATTTTAAAAAATTGATTAATTGTATGCGATCACATATGCCAGTGGCATAAACCAACACATGTCAGACACCAGACACATTTTGGATCAGAAGTATCAGTGCTACGTAGTCCTACTCCTAATGTGAAATCATTTAAACCAAATTCTTCTTAATGGTTTGTCCCCAAGTTTTGTACCCTTTTATGAGTTAGGAATTAGGATATTGTTCACTTATTTTTTTGTTGCAATAGTATCCTAATTATACAACATAACTATAGACAGACAAGGCCACCCATTACTAAGCAGCTACTGATGTCATTCTTCTTTCTTGGCTTATTCGGGTAAGGTTCCTTGCAATATATAGCATCTAATTTCCTATCTTTATTATATACAAATGCTAGTGTTTTATTAATGCTTGTGATGTTTTCTTGTTGTTGATTTATGATCAGGATATTTGGTGGCCAGCTCTTGTTTCTATTTGGTTTAAGTTATACTAATCCAACTTATGCTGCTGCTTTACAGCCAACAGTTCCTGTCTTTACCTTTCTGTTTGCTGTGATCATGGGGTCAGCTTCACTCTTTACCTATTTTCACTTTGAGTCTTTTATGTATTTCTTAACATTCTTATAAATGTATCAATTTCTATTTGACAGTTAAAATAGGAGGATTTTTTATCATTAGTTCATAAATGTTTATGGACATGTGATATGTCATAAACTATTTTCCTTCTAAATAGTCTCACAAGTCACAAGTGCTTATACCAGTAGATAAGTTCAAATAAGTCAATAAAGTAACAACGGCTAAGAATCTTATGTATACAGTGTAGAAAGATTAAATCTGCAGAGTTTTGAAGGCCTAGCAAAGGTTGGAGGAACTATTGTATGTGTTTCAGGTGCCATATTGATGGCTTTGTTTCGCGGTCCATCTTTGATAGGATATACAGAAGTGATCATTATACCACAGAATGAAATAAGAGTCGGTGTTCAGCCAGATAATTTTCAACTTGGAGTTGTGTTCTTGATAGGAAACTGCATGTGCATGGCTGCTTTTCTAGCAATTCAGGTATATCTATCTTCTTTGTTATATCTATTCAATGATTTTTTTTAATTCATTAACTAACTGTTGATATCATGATCGTGTTAAATTTATTTCCACTTATTAACGATTTTCAGGCTCCGGTGTTAAAAAAGTATCCTGCAAATCTATCCGTGACAGCATATTCATTCTTCGTCGGAGCTGTACTAATGGCGATAGTCTCATTATTCATGACTGATTTGTCATCTGACTGGGTTTTAACACAATCAGAAATACTTGCTGTTGTTTATGCTGTGAGTCACTATCATTTTAAATCAATCTCTTATTTTCCTATGTTCTAATAGATTGTTTTAGTGGATTTTTAAGATGTGGATTGTGACATATTTTCCTTATTTGTTAAGGGAGCTATTACATCTGCCTTCAACTATGGAGTCATTAGTTGGTGCAACAAGATATTGGGGCCAGCTTTAGTTTCCCTATACATTCCACTTCAACCGGGTTTTGCTGCCCTACTGTCTCACATATTCCTTGGAAGTCCAATTTACCTTGGAAGGTATATAGTATGGACCCTTTTATATCCAGTTATTGATTAGTTGATGCATTCTATTCTAACTGTCATGAATCAATAGGACTTAATAGGAGGATCTTATTTGTTAAACTTAATGAACTTCTTCCTATTTCTATAGCATGCATTATGAAATCATGTTATCAAGAAATTTCTTATTGTTCTTATTTTTATAATCCATACGAAACAGTATCATAGGAGGATCTTTGATCATTGCTGGTCTTTATACTGTTACCTGGGCATCATATAAAGAAAGACATGCAACTGCTGGAATTACTTCTCATGGTTCTTTGGTGTCTGAACCACTTATTATTCATGAAAAAAGTGCACATATATTTTTGGGATCCTCTAACGCATCTCCAAACCCGAAATCATATGATTAAAAAGTACAGCCATGTGCACAAGGCTTTCACAAAGTGGTGTATGGGAAGAGAATATATGCAGCCTTGTACCGGTAAGCGGAGAAGTTGTTTTCAAGATTTGAACACAGGACTTCTAGATCACAAGATATCATCCTTGCCATTGCACAGAGACTCTCCTAAGTCATCAAATGTAAACGCATTGTAAACATTGGTTTTGTGAGTGAAACTTTCATCAGTAAATCTGTTTCATGAAATCTGTGTGGAATGTTGTTTTAGGAATAACTCTCCATGTTAATTATTAAATTCAATATTTTTCTGAGGTTATTGTTCAATGCAATGTTACAATCTACCTAGAGGAACCAACAATCTTGCATCCTCATCATAATGTGCAGCTCTATCCACATTTCATTCCATTTTCTTCTTGGAAATGGTGTTTTAATATGTTACATATCTTATTTTATGTTTTATTTAGTTCAATTTTATACAAAACGAATGAGTAGTTAAAGGTTATAACTTATAACACATACGAAAGTTTTTATCAAGCATTCCCTTGAATCACTAATATGAGAATCTATTATTACTTCATTACTGACAAAAATAAGAATCCAATTATGTTTAGTAACTCGAGTACAAAATAGATCACAAAAATTATTTGTACAACAATACAATTTCAAATGTAAGAGAGAATAAAGGTTATTTACGCAATTAACACACATAATGAGCAGCATTGGAGTAAAACGTATCACTAGAAATATAATTCATATCCCTAATATGGTTCTTATCTGATCAGGAGGATGCCTTGCCAACGATCTGGGGTCTGGATAGCCATTCTTGGGATCCATAATAGCCTTATAAATAAGCTCATAAGCTTCACCCAGGGACCTGGCCACGCCTATAGAAGCTTCAGAACGCAACCTTGGAACCTGAATCTGCTCAAACTCAGGCAGGGAACTTTCGCTTCCCAAAATAAGACCAAACAGAGCTTTTAAGCACTCCGAAAGAACGGCTGGACTTGTGTCTTCCAGTTCAGCTAATGGGGTACCAACTTCACTATCCCCATCATTGTGGTTTGAATTTCGGAAGTGAGGCATCTTCTCTGACAAATTACATCTACTTAAGATTGCATCAGCTTCTTTCTCCACAAGAACACGTAAGTGATTGCCTATCATTGTTCCAAGGGTTTTCACATACTCAGCAGCAACCTCGTATCCAGATAGAGGTTGTTGAATAGCACACAAACAGTTAATGAGAAAGATCTTTGAGGGTGTCTCACTAGTCTGCAAAAACAAACGTAGATTAAGGCAAGCGTCTTACCGAATCAAAAGGCTAGTCTATTGGAATAAATTTCTTACAGGACCAAATCAGAAAACTCCATAAATTAACCATGTTATGTTTCCATATGTTATAAGTTCTTCAATTAATTTCACCACTTGATCTGTTGGTTCAATTAGACATCAATAATTATCAATGTTATACGGATATATATATATATATATATATATATATATATATATATATATATTACAGTTAATTGCAAATTCTTTTATTGATAACCCAAAAGTAAAAGGTAAAACAGGTTTTTCTTTAACAAAAAGAAAGGAAGAACAGACCAGTGACAATGAAGTAGAGCGGCTGTTTGACAAGATAGCATCAACTGATGATTTAGTAAGTTGACCCGGGTCAGTACTCAATCTACTCCTTCTTGATGAGTTTCCAGCTCCCTTTGACTTGTGTGCCTCCGCTGCTTGTTCACACATCTGCAACAAATAGGAAGAAGCTAAGCTATGATATTAAGCCAACTAACTTCTAAAATGAATATCCAGCATGCTAGTATTGTCTTTAAATTGGCTGTTTCGGAGATCCTTGGGCAGTTGAATCCAGCACTAAAGAACCAAGTTCACGGATTATGCGAGCATTGAGTTATTAAACCAGCAGGCAAGAACGAGGAATATTACCCAAAATACTTCAACGAAGGTCACATACAGTGCAATGAAAACACTAACAAACAACATTATCAAACAGATAATTTAGCAATATGTTAAATTCCTAGCACTAAGATATTACATAGGTCAATTTTTTAATAACATTCACATTTTACATCATTTTCATTCATGACTACACTGAATGGTAAATTGGTAATGCAATAAAATGCAGGAACCAAATTGAAAAACACAAACCTGAATGATTGGATCCAATATAGCAGATATAACCGGATCGAAAACAGGTTTTTGGCCAGAAGCAGGAACCATCATGCTATTGTAGTTCTCAATTATTTCAAGAAGTAAAGATACTCCTTCTCTCACAGCCGGAGGCGGAGAAAGATCAACAGCAACAAGTGGGGGATATCGTAAGAGCTTTTCTCCTCGACCTTTCAAAATATCAAAAAATGTTTTCTGAGCAGCATCTTTCAGTCCCCATAGTGTATTACAGAGAGCAGTATCTTGCCCAAGTAAATCTGAGATCTACCAAACCATAAGAAGTCATTAACATAAATAAAAATATGGATTACTACTGTAGAAAAAAAAAGAATAGAGTTGACAACTCACGGTATAGCAGTAAAATTGAAGTGTATTATTGAGTTTATAGGAGACTATAAGACTTGGTTGTGACTGTAAAACTTGTTCTACTCTCACTTTAAACGGCCGACATACACCTTCAAAAATTCTATCAAGAACAAACATCAAGTCAATTTCTGTCTTGCCAGATCCATTCTCAGAGTTATTGGAGAGTTGCTTTGCTGTTGGTCTAGTATCAATAATTGCATCTGGATCAAGTAGTACGAGCACAAGTTCACGTTCAGATGCCAAGGCCTACATGCAGAAATAAATATATGATAGATAAATAAACAGTTAAAATATTTGGAAAAATATCTCGTGATATTTGGATTGTTTCTTAATAATTTAAAATTAGGTTTGGTTTCTATATTTCTTTGTACTTTATGATTACTTATATAATTAGGATTATGACTTATGAGTACTAATTATCATGATTAGTTTCCTTATTTAGTTGGTTAATGAGAAGAGATTAGTTAGATAAATAAGTATGGGGAAGAAGGATGGCCGAAATCATTCTGAATTCAAAAGATACCGTGTGAAAGGAAAAATCCTTTTTGAAAAGGAAACCCTTGGAGGAGAACTGTCTCTTATATTCTCAGTCATTCATTCAGATAAATAAGTGTGGGGAAGAAGGATGGCCGGAATCATTCTGAATTCAAAAGATATCGTGTGAAAGGAAAAATCCTTTTTGAAGAGGAAACCTTTGGAGGAGAACTGTCTCTTATATTCTCAGTCATTCATTCAATAAAATGGTTCTTCCTTTTCATTTGTTTCTATCAATTTTTCATTTTTCCTTTCTTGGTTTTATTTTGTAGTGATTTTTCCTTTTCTGGTTTGTAACAACGAACAAGGAGTCTAGTTATTAGTACAAATAAAGGATAGTGCTTAAGTAGTTTGCATAAAAACCATAATCACAATCAAAACAAGTTTTTATCTTTCCATTTCCTCCTTTCTCATATAATACCCTATATCTTAAACATAAACCATGGTAGCAAAGCAGCACTCATAAGTGGTTTCAAGCATTCATCCATAATGAGTCAGAGAGAAAAAAATCATCCATAACGCTTTCACGACAAACCTGGTGCAACCAGCCTAGCATATCACCAACATATCGTAATGGGTCATGAGCGTGCACTTCAATAGGTCGAGGCATTCCACCAGGTCCTCCACGTGTAAGAGCACTTATAAATCTTCTAAACAGTGCATTGTGTCTCATATTAGCTACCTGCAGAATCAGTAAAAATAACTATTATGCTCAAGTAATGAAGTAAATGATGATAAAGACAATCAAGTTTCAATTTGACATAACATAACATACTTTTTATTCTCAACACGAGTTCCACAATATATTATTTTATCATAGCCACCATTAGATGGTGCACCATGCATGATAACAGATAATATGTTTCTGAATATGAAATATTTCCAATGAAATATGCAACCAAAACTAGAATGGTTAATTTTTTCAATAAATTGATAAATCCCATTGAAAAATTACCTCTTCTGCACAATACTTGAAAAGAACAGATCTTTCCCTGAGGTAGCGCACAGCTGTTTTCAGAAGCTCACCAACTTCAGGATTGTCGGTGTCACCCAGTTTCCTACATTCAGCCTGAACCCACCTAGACGTAAAGACTATAAGTAGTTATATATATTATCAAACTAGACTATCAGCAAGTTAGTTAAAATTGAGATTTTACTCAGAATCAGGGAGGGAAAGTAAAATCGTAACACGAATTGTAAGATTCTACAAAATTCACATTATTTACATATAAATAAATTCATATATATGTAATTATGTATGTAAACTAACATAATTAAGATAAATAATACTTCTACCAGCTAAAAAGAAGTAAACTAAATTGAATTGGGCCCATAATCCAATATTCCTATATATATCCCCACTTTCCAACCCTAGCAGCCCCCCTTCGACCAAATAAACCTTGCACCCACACTATCGCACAAAAAGGAGAAGAGGCGGAACTTGGAAAGGCAATGCATATAAGAGGAGGAGGCATAACAGAGAGAGAGAGAGAGAGAGAGAGAGAGAGAGAGAGAGAGAGAGAGAGAGAGAGAGAGAGAGAGAGAGAGAGAGAGAGAGAGAGAGAGAGAGAGTTGCAATAGAGACTTTTGCATAACAAGTGAGAAGAGGCAGAACTTGGCACACAAGGGGGAAGAAGAAACTTGGTTAGAGTTTTCTATGCAACCCAACCGGCAAATTGTTGCAAATCTGAGACGCTGATTCACTAAAAATCGAAGATTCCACCGATGTTGGGATTTTCCTTGGAAATTCCACGGATTCAACGCAGAAAACAATTTTGCATGGGATCAGAATTGCACATGCCAAAATAATTGTTTATGAGATAAATTTTGACTACCATGTTGATCAGATCTCAATAGAGAGACACAACTTAACTTTAAGTTTAAGAATACGAAATGGAAAATATCTATCTTTAGAATTTTTGTCGATAATAAATAAAAAGATAAAAATTCACACTTCACAAAGAAACCGTGTGTGTTGTGTGTGTGTGTCATATGGATGAAAAACAAGGCATATTCTAAATATATGATGTTGAAGTAGATGATTCTGCACCTGCATAGGCGCTCATAAGCTCCTTCTTGATACACTGCCATCATATCCATTAGCTCTAAACCAGCACGCTGCAAATGAAATTCACCAATTCAGTAAAGGTTGTAATTTTCGTTTAAGCTGATAAAGTAGCAGGTAAGTATGGGAGAAAACCTCTGCCTGAACAAGATCAATACTGTTAAGATATGCATTGATTTGATTCTGTACTATTAGGATATTCCTTTATTTAATTATGTTTTTCTTAGGATTGATTTTGTCCTGATTTATTCTCTTAATTAAGGGATTCTTTTTGTCCAATATTCATTATAAATAAGATCAAACTGAGAGCTAATCTCTCATATCATTCAGTACCAAAACCTGATCAGCTGTTGGAGGCTACATTTGTACTGAATAACTTGAGAGATTACCTCTCAGCTTTTATCTTATTTATAATGAATATTTACAAAGAGAATCCCTTAATTAAGGATACCAACTTGAGAATCAGGACCAGCACATCTTACTGTAGACTGAGCTGTCATTACAAGAAATATTAGGCAGTCATGCAACCGTGACATGTGTTGGCTAACTATTAATTGCTTCAAAATTGTGAACAAGAGTAGAGAACTTATGCAGCCATTAGACTTTTATTTTTGTCCAAGACACCTATACCGCCTACTACTCCATTTCCCTATGGATAACCTAAATTCTAGATATAACGCAAGTATTTTTCCGTAGCCAACTCTAATGATATTTCAAAATTTGCAGAAAATTCCATCTGGCAGAACTACCACTTAAGTCATGGATAGAAAACACTGACTGAGGGGATGCATGTTCTTCATATGTAAACCCATAATCATATGGCCATTTTGGGTTCAGAGTCCAGACTTCAGATAACAGTAACAGGTTTAGAATTGCAAATATAATAGGAGGATAGAGATGACAAGAATATTACTACCTCCGTCCCAAAACTATTGTCCTTTTAGAGTTATGCACGTAGATTAAGAAACAATAAAGATTGATAAGTTAAGTCTCTTTTACCCTTACTTTATTAAGAAAGAGAAAATATATTTAATTAATGCTTTAACTTTTGTAAGGATACAAATGGTAAATTAACTTTAATTTTACATTGGTTTCCGAAAAGGACAATAGTTTTGGGACAAAACTAAAAAGTTAAAAGGACAATAGTTTTGGGACGGAGGGAGTACCTGATGATGTGTCCTAAGCAACACTTTACAGTTGGCATGAATCTCTTGGACATGAGATAGAGCCTTGAAAAAGTTTTCATTCAAATCTTCATCTCTAAGTGCATTTATCTACAGATGATCAACAATTAATTTTAAGCATTAATATAATATAATACAGTTATTTGATTCACAAAACCATGGGCCGATGGTAAAACATCAAACAATAATTCAAACCTCTTCAGGGGAGAGCTGATAATCGCGTAAGAAACATGTCACAATCTCTTGTCTTTGTGTAGTAGTTTCAAGCTCTTGTTTGAGCCTCTCTGTGGTGCTGATAATGTCACCGGTGCTGGCGCTGCAACTGTTCAAAGCTTTTATTATCCTGTAAAAATATAGAACCTAAAATTTTATTCAAAGATCTGCAGGCTAGAAAGATAAAGAATTCATTCCAATTGAAAGAACAACCAGAAAATTTTAATTTTCAAAAGGAAATTTGACATGCTGTAAAGCATAATATAAAATCCTAACGCCAACTAAGTGCTAAACAGAACATGAACCACAAACTAATATTTCTGAAGCGGCACTACAAAACCAAATTTGAGACTGATTTGCAAGCACTTAGCACTAAATTCAGAAATCAAATATCTTGACCGCAAACCACACTCGCCTCTAACATGCTAGCTACTATGGAACTGCCTTCTACATAATTTAACAAGTTTCTCCTAATAATATCAGCCAAATCTTCTATTATAATCCAGAGAACTTTGTGTTAAGTGATTTAACATCATTCTAAACATAAACAAGAACTCTATTTAAGCACACACACAAACTACGTGCTGACTGCTGAGCATCCGATTTTCTTCCCAACTACAGTAGCTTTTCTAACTTATCTCTTGCAACTGCAAATAAAACACTTTTTTTTCATCTGTGGAAGGCATCTGGTTGAAACAGATATACAGAAATAGATACATGATAATCCTGGTTGTGACAACTAGTTAGGGTGTGTTGTGTGTGTATCCCCTAAAATTTTGAATAAAACAACACAAAGATTATCTCATCCAACTGCATTGTTTCCTTTACCTGCATTTGGCAATCCCAAAGTATAGCCAATGAAAACATTTACCGTACAGTTTCTCAATTATGTTATTGACATCGTTCTACAAAATCATACACATCGGTCATTTCCAATACAAACCTCACTTTCCAACAAACCAGTGACTATGTATCTAAAAACCCCAATCAATTCCAATACACCGAACAAGCAATGTATTGACAATTCACTATATCTCAATATCATACACTTCTTCTACCATATACTTCTTTACTTGTATAGAAAAGTATAAAATTAGTCATGATTTCTTACTTTTATTCATTTGGAATAATTTTTCCACTATCTATCTATTTCAAGAAAAGACTTCCTCTACTAGCACATTACAGACTTTCACACATTTGTTTCCTGCATTATGTTCCCCACATCCGTGCAAATCTATACATGATCTTTACTAGTTAACTGATATACAAACCTAACAAGCATCTCCTGTTAACACAGGTTTCCGTATTTCATAAATCATAACCAATTACTTGGAACACTAAGCGATTAACAAGCATTTCCAGTGGAACGAAGCAAATGCAATTCAATATCACTACTAAGCATCATTTAACAACATTCAGAATCAAAGCACACAATATCTTGTTACACACATTTCCTTAGACGATAAAAATTCAAACAAACACCGAATTTATAACCGCACCTGTCGCAGCATTCTGCAAGCGCATCGACCTCATTCTCCACGCTATCCAAAGCCTAATAAATAAAACACAGAGAAAATCAAACAAAACCGAATCCGATCAGATCAGAATCACAGAAACAACTGAACTAACTAACTAGCTAACTAACTAACTAACTGCACAATGCTGCGAAGAGGAATTAATTACCAGTTGTGCGGCATGAGAAGCCTCGAGGAATTCATGATTGATTGATAGAGATCGTTTCTCGATTGTGGATCGGAGGTTACGGCGTGCTTGAGGAGTGTTCTCGTCGTAGAAAGAAGAGAGTGTGTTCAGTGAAGATAATAGATCCGGCGTATCGATCCTGGATTCTAGAACTTTCTTCAGCTTCCGAGATAATCCCGGCGCTAAACCCGCCACCGTCGTTCCCATTCTCTTCTTCTTCTTCTTCTTCGTCTCTGTTCGTTATTATTATTCAGATCTTTGATCTGAACTAAGCTACTTTGAACTTAGATTGGTTTTTTTTCTTCTCATTTTGTTCGTTAGACCCGGTTCGTAATGAACCGGTCGGTTATTTGGGAGGTTCCGGTTTAACGTTCTTTGTTTGGATATTGACCCAAAGGAAAATTGCTCTTCCCGCCCCTCAATATGCTCCCACACCCCCTAAACTGACAAAAATACCCTTCGCATCTTAAAATACGAAATGGAATTTGGTTCGTATTATATAAAACGAAATTAGTATAACATACAAAACACATTTACCTTGAAAAATCGAAGTGCTTTATTTTTAAGCTATGTTGATTGATTTCGCATTTTAAAATGCGAACTGAAACTTGACTTCGCATTTTAAAATGCGAACTGAAACTTGGTTTCGTATTTTAAAATACGAAATGAGTCCATTTCGTAGTTTAAAATACGAACTCGCTCAATTTCGTACCGCAAAATACGAACGCTTCTGTTATATGACAGTTGCAGGCTTGACATGTTCATTGTCCACTCCAACACTCAACCTCACACCAAACCTTAGATTTGCAATTTTTTGAGGGATTTTTGTGTGTTCAAGCTTGGATTCAACATTTCTTCACTCATTTGGATGATCTTGCACCTATTTTGAGTCATAGAACATGTATTGTGTGCTTTAACCATTTATGTTGTTATTATTCATCTTCTTTTTATTGTTTTTCTTGTAGGGGGAGATTAGAAGCTTATATGTAGGCTTGAAGATGGAAACTTGATTATCAAGTGAACACAATTTATTTTTTTACATTGTTATATATAATACTTTGTACGCATATTATATGTTCAGAAGACTATATTTTTGTTATTAGTATAATGATATATTGTATTCTGGGATTGACATTATTAACTTTATGTTTGTAAGATAGCATAGTTCATTTACCTTACTAAATTTTCCTTTTTGTTTGGAGTATGTTTTATTGAGTTGCATAGTTAGTTTGTAATTTCATTGATTTTGTAAAACAAATTTTCAATAATTAAGCACCATGAATTGGATATGTGTATATAGCCATGAAAATTGATAATGAATATTGACAGGAAAAAAACTCTTGCAATCTGTATAGGTATGTTGTTCTATATCTCTATAGTAATATGACTTTTACCAACGGAATTTCGCTGTCACTAAATGTCAAATTTGTGTTAGTAATATCAGAAGCCTTTGTATCGTAAAATACAAAATTGAGCGAGTTCGTATTTTAAAATACAAAATGAAATTTGGTTCGTATTATACAAAACTAAATCAGTATAACATACAAAACTCATTCACCTTGAAAAATCGAAGTGCTTTATTTTTAAGCTATGTTGATTGATTTCGCATTTTAAAATGCGAACTGAAACTTGGTTTCGTATTTTAAAATACGAAATTGAGCGAGTTCGTATTTTAACATACGAACCAAAAACATTTTCGTATTTTAAAATACAATGCAGATTGAGGTCAAATTTTAAAGGTATTTTAAGATTATCGGGGGGTGTGGGAGCAAAATGAGGGGCCTAAAGAGCAATTTTCAACGTAGTTGGGCTTTAGAAACTCGTTTTGTCTTGTTAAGAGCCCAATAGCGTTAGTTTTTCACTCAGTAATGCTATTCACACTATCGTCTTTGCTATTCATACTCCTTAATATATGATTTTTTTTTGGTACAAACCTTAATATGAATTTTACTCGTGGTAACTTATTCCGTATACGAGTACACGATTTAAATTGTTTACGCTAATAGTATCATTTTTTATGTAAACATCTAATGATCTAATCATATCTTAACATGTTAAAATGAAATTAGAGTGATTTAATTAGATATAAAAAAAGGATTTACATTGTATGAGGGTATAGAGAAATTTGTGTGGATATGTTTGAGGACAGTCGGGTTTCTCCCTTATGTAATCTATTTTGATTCAGGACATCAAAAAAATTTTAAATCAAAATTGGTAAGTTCAAATCGCCCACACCTTCCGAGAAGGGAATAATATTTGTGTTGACTTTCTTGCTAAACTTTGCGCCTTTTCAACCACTGCTAGATTGATCTATCCTTCCTATCTGCCTGGCCTCATGATAGAAGTTCTTATATGCAGACTCTATTCTAACTTGATTTCATAGAGTACAATTTTCCTTTCCTTTTAGTCTTTTTTTTATTAATCTTTTTCTCTAGCTTTGTAACCTAAAAGAAATAATAATCAGCGCCCATTGTTTGATTTGTGAACCTACATTATTATTAGTATTACTGTATTAATAATTTAATATCATAGCTATTGCATATAGTATAGTATATCTGAATCTGATCAGTAGCATTTGCCAACATGAATGCATTCGTTTTCACTTATATGCATTAATTACCGCCCATTGTTTGATTTGTGATACCTATAGCTTAGCTTGCTTTTTTTTTAACTCAATCTAGCCTGTAAGCAATAGCAAATCACAATTTAATTTGTGATCCCTAGCTGTAGTACTCTTAAAAAAAGAAAGAAAAAATATGAGCTAGTTCGATAGCTAGAGATTTATTCTTAAGTTAGCTTTTAGTTCATGTGAAAAACGAAAAAAAAGTAAGTCTATGCATCATTTTGTTTTTGTTTGAACTCTAAGACCTTTTTGTAGAAATTACAAAAGACTCCGATGACTTACCTTAAAATTACTTCTATGAGGAAATTTAATTCAATCAACCAATTTTTTACATTCATTATATCTTATTAGAAAAATATTAGGAGCATGTTTTTTGATTTCTTTAAAATTTTACTCGAATGATGTATATGATATAGGGTGCGTTTGTTTCAGCTTTAAAAAAAATAGATTTTTCTTTGTATTTTTTAAAATAGATTTTATAAAATCATTTTCTAAAATATTATAAGTTTTTTATATTTGTTTTTTCTAAATTGAAACACTAATTTGGACATCATATAACATAAATACACATTATTGAAGATTAAAACATAGTCAAATTAAAATCTCAATTTTTTCAAAAAGTAGTATTTCAAAAATGATTTTTATGAAAATCTATTTGAAATAGCTTCAAAATTAAGTGATTTTTTGAAATTTTGATATTCAAATTTTTTTTTGATGAAATATCTAAAATAACATTTTAAGAATAACTATTCAAACCAAATTTTCATTTGAAACTTTTATAAAAAAAATTCTTTGTAAATTTGTTTTACACAAAATTATTTAACACAAAAAAATCTATTTTTTTTAAAGCTGAAACAAACAAGGCCCTAAAGTTTCAATTAAACAGATGAATTTTGTAAAATTTATATTTGTTATAATTAATGTTATATAGAATTGATCTGTCGTACAAGACTTGTAAATGTCTTTGGCATTAACAAAGCATATATATTGTTTTTCTTTTTTTTGACGCAAAAGCATATATATTGTTATACTTTGAAATAGTACTCTTTTTCTTTGTATGTAAATGAAATGGCAAGCTCTCACACACATAATATAGAGAGACTTAGATTCGAACTCTAATCATAAACGTTTGATTTGACAATTTCAACATTTTTTACCAATTAAGGAGTCGGGACTTACGGACAATTTGAAATAGTACTCTATATAGCTAGCAGGTGATAATGGGACAAGGTTAAGTTATATTATATTATGTGTGAATGCGGCATAGTGCTTACGTGAGAATGACAAAAGATGTAGGATATTATAGCCTATGATTAAATTGCATAAACAAATATATTAACACTAATGTGCAATCTATATGCGCGCATGCTTCATAAGTATACATCAACAACTAGCATATTGCTTAGAGAGGCTGCAGTAGTGGATTTATTAATTATACAATATAAATAAATTATGCATATCATATTCATGTTCAAGCCATACAATCATTCAAATTATCATGTGCCTCTCCACTTGCAACAAATCTTACATCAATGTATTGTTTGTACATTCAATTTTAACTTTTTCTCTAATCTTTTTTACTCATTCAATATTGACACCTATATAATTTGTACATCCCATCAATTGATCCTTCAATATTATACATCATTTCATCAATTATTATTGCTATAGAACATTTTATTCTCTACCTATAATTGAGTTTGATGCGAGTTAGTTGTGGTGGGGGGTTAGAATTGAAATCACCTCACACACTTACAACTCAGCATAAAATATTTAAAAAAGTGAAAAAGCGAAAAAATAAGTATATATGTTGAAAAAGAAATATATGAATGAATATAGAGTTGATTATTTGGGCTAAATCATGCGGGTCGATCTATTTAACTTGCAATTCACGCGTGTTTAAATCAATTATTTTGATTCTATTTATATGTTGATTCGTGCGAGTTGGGTCGTATAGAATGTAGATTATGCATGCGGATTAAATTGGCAGGTTTTAGGGACCTATAATCTATCTAAATATTTTATAAATAACATTATATTGAATACGAATTTTACAAAACATATTGTTAAATCGAAGTCAAATGAATGAATTGGAGATAAAAAGGAAGAAACAAAGAGATGCGGTCGCGTGGGTTGTGTGTCTGAAAATCTTGCAGTGGCACCTGGGATTTGCCGGTTGTTCTTTTTATGTCATTGCCATATTATATGTTCCACACATCAATTCCCACTTTTGTTGCTCTCTTTCTATGTGTGTGGTGTGGGTGGATTTATCAGTGAGTGAGTGGTAATACAGGTCTTGATTTGGAATCTAACACATGGGCCAAAGTAATTTGTACGTGCTATATAATGCTATACATGTGTAGTACAAACTACAAAACACTATCATACCATATTAAGAATAGGACAAAGTACTAACATTACTAGTACTATATCACATGAATCATGATCATATAGTAATTACGTACCCTAATTACCTACTAGTACTAGTACTACTCCAGCAATATAGGGGGCTATCTCACCAAATTATTCTTCTACAAGACTACAAGTCAAATAGTTATCATTACCACTAGAAAAATATTTAACATGTTCGATATTTCACATGTTAAAACAACTAAAGTGTCGTCCTATGAGCTTAGCTCAATTGGTTGGATATATTGCACAAAAGTGTATGGATCCGGATTTGAATTCGGATATACCCACTTATTTCACCTTTAAGGGGTAAACTCTAGCCACTAGGCTACCAGCTGACAAAAAAAAACAACTAAAGTGTCTTATAAGTGTAGCTCAATTGGTAGCTATCAGAGACATTATTGGAGTGGTCTAGATTCGAACTTAGAATTCCACATTTCTCCACATTTATATGTGTGAGTATCTCACCACTATATTACCTGACCAAATAAAAAGTGGTAAATAAATAATAAAGTGTAACATAAAAATTTAAATAAATTCATACAGTTGAATTCCAACCACACAACATCCTAATTTGAACAATTTATGTGTATTCACTCATAAATTATTAATATCTTGTCATGACGCTTAACTTTTTTATGCTGTATTTAATCTCATTCATTGATCATGAGATCAGACAATCTGTATTATACATTAATTTTAATTCATTTACATAATCTCGACTTATAGATTGAAATCGAATGGGTAAAATTGATAACTGTATGAACGCATAGTTTCGTACCGCACCAAACTTTATGCCCAATTAATTAACTTGGTTCAATATTGAAAATTTTGCATTCCACTTGTCTCGTCTCTCTCCTATACTACTCATTCCGTTTCAAAATAAATATCATAATTGACTAATTTACGCATGTCAATGCACATCTTTGATCATAAATATTTTTAATTATGTATTATAAAATATTCTAATTTTTTATATTTTGACAATATCTATTTTTATATATTAATTAAAATATATGGTTATATTTTGAAATGGAGGGAGTAATAATTACTCATGGAACCTTTGTTGTATTAATTCTAAGTACAATTCATAACTTAAATTCTTCCATCATAACCAACTTCTGTTACTGTAAGCAGACATGGAACTGCCTTATTATGTCTACTTTTGAATTTAATAAACTTTATACTTTCCTTTTCTCCTCTTATAACACAACATCATGCAAATGTTAACAAAACATTAACTAATTAAGCTCAACGACATGATCAGTTAGCTAGTGATCCAAAAGTCCTCACAAAGTTGTTATATTCTAATATGATCATCATTGTTAAATAAATTTAATGATGGTGATTCCCATCATCATCTATTTTAACAACATATGAATATTAATGCAAAAATAAGAAAGATAATAATATAATTAATTAATGTGAGTTTAAAAGATAATAGAAAATCATGTAGTGTAGTGCAGGTGCCGCAATCTATTTCAGCTGGCCCATTATAGAAAAAAAGTTGTTACCTAATGTGTGTGTGTGACACTAAGATCTTCCCAAAACCCCCATGCATCATGTAGATGTAAACTCTCCATAATAATTATTTTTGGTTCAATTATATATATTAAACACCTTTTTTTGTGAAAATTTGGACATTTGTCTTAAATCTAACCATGACTTAAAAGAAACAACTATACCATAGATTAATTCGAATTTTATGTGATATGCTCATATAGGAATCAAATTAATTTATAGATAAATTTACCATATTGAACTAATTAGTATATTCTATGGAATTAAGACCTAAAAAAAGCACCGGCCAATTTGTCAATTTATTTTTCTCTTTGGACCTCTTTTTTAACATAAAAAAAATACTCAATTTATTTTTTGAACAACTTAAAGGGAGTCTTATTAATTTGACTGCTAAGATACAGAATCAATACCACACTAATGATTTAATTTTTTTTTCTAGTTAGTTGGTATAGTATCACCAATACAATATGTTATCAAAAAATAAAGTATCAAGGAAATAGGAATATATCCTGCATATAATCTCCATATGTAACACATGGAAAGTAAGAACCGAAAGATCATGTAAATTAAGGATCAACCGTCGTGATAGGGCAAATTAACCCAATTATATAAAAAAAATTACATTTGTTTATAGTACAAAACTGTTTCACTTGTGTAAGAAGTTCATTTTTGTTAGAAGTCCCACATTGACTAGAGATATGGCATAGATAGCCTTTATAAGTGTGTGCAAACCTCAACTCTCAAGCTAGCTTTTGTGGTTGAGTATAGGCTTCCCAAATTCTAATATGGTATCAGAGCCTATCCTAGATCCATTTGTTGTTTGTTGTGGAGACCTCCCATATTTTGGGGCACCCGTTATTGTTGATTCCACGTTCCAGCTTGTTCAGTTCTGGACGTGAGGGGGTGTGTTAGAAGTCCCACATTGGCTAGAGATATGGCATAGATAGCCTTTATAAATGTGTGCAAACCTCAACTCTCAAGCTAGCTTTTGTGGTTGAGTATAGGCCTCTTAAATTCTAATAATTTTTGCAAATATTCTTTTGAATTAGATATCTAATCGGTAGAAATTTGATAGGGATTTGCTGAACTTGAGTATTAATAATCTTTTTTTTTTAAAGTTGCATCTCCAACGACCAATAATATGTATATCAAAAAAATTAACCCCATGCTCTTCTCTTTATAGACCTTCATTATGCTTGCTAGATAAATGACAACAACGTTTTATTTTTTTTGGTTTGAACTGGATATTTTCTACGAGCAACTGTAGAGATTAATCCTTCAAATCATGACCACATGGAGTGGCATAAGGTGTGCTAGAACAGGCCGCAGTAATTACATCAAAATGAGGTAACTACAAGATAAAAAGAGGAAACAACATGCCAAAACAAAAGTTAGACCCCCAAACACAACAAAGGGTCCTGCCACCATCTATGAATATTAGCCACTAAACCTGGATTCCTAGACCTCATCCACCATAAAGAATATCTCTTGATCACATCCAACAAATAAGAAATCGGTTTCGCAGAAAATTAAACACTCATGCATTTTCAAAGCTGATTTCAAACCTACGACTTATGGTTCAATTGGAAGAAATCTCTTACCATTTCATCCAAATATTCTTGAGTAATGACAACACTTTTTATTCGACATGTAATAAATCTTCCAAAAACGTAAAATTACACTAACCTCCTCTAAGATATATTTTTAAATGACATTTGAACCAACTCCAGCTAAGCATATTCACAACCCTTACTTGTTTCAAACAATGGACGCACCTCCCTCCAAAGTTAACTTTTCTAATAGTAACAAACAGAGTTAAGCAATTTGTATAGTTTTTTGCGACACATGGATAGCCGTAGTTGGTATAGTTACAATTTGACTTTTGAATAGTTTATTGTTGGCTTCTGAATAGTTCATATTGCTCAGTTTTGCAACGAGAATGATGCTTATGAGACAAGACCCCACTTGATGCCTATGAGTTTTCTGTGGTGAAAGGCTTACTAATTAAATTACATGCTAGCTCATAATATTGGAAGTAACTTGGTTCACAGACAAAATTATGTTAATTTGTGGTCTTTTTGAATTTAACTTTTTTTTGTGTGGGTAATGGCCTAATGGGACGAGTTTAAACTCTGATTGATTATGGCATTCAACTTAATAATTTTAATATTTTTTATCAGTTGAGCTAAAATTTTTGTACATAAATTATTTATGTTAAGTTCAGTTTGCATTGTTAATCGTCTTTAAATCGTGTGTACTTATTGTATTGTGATTTTTTTATATTTCATTTCGTGATTGTGTGAACCGCAATGTTTATTCAACAATTAGATATGAACAACATTTGATTAAATATTGTCTATTTATCATGTCTCACATTTGATTGTCATCCACCTCTTTTTCTTTGTGTTTAAGTAGTGCTATAGTGAAGCTACTACTCATCCAAATATTCCTAATATTGATATTTATATATCAACAATATTTATTATAGATTAATTTTCAAGTAGATCCTAAAATTTGTGCATGATATCTATTTCATTTCAGCACTAAAATTAGATTATAGTTTAAATTTTTGTTCGAACATCTTGTATGATTATTATTAGATAAATTCCAACAATATTTACTTTGACATAAGTATAGAGCTGAATGTAAAAAGAAAGTTGAAATATATTCTCCATTTGTAAAATAAAAATGAATTAATTTTTTAAAGGAAAAATAAAAATAAATTATACTAAGTCATTAGATACTGGTATATGGTAGTTTGATCACTAGCTTGCAGTGTCACATCAGACATTCATATGTAGTGGCATTGCTAAGATATTGTAGTTTATGCAAACAAGTGAATATAAAGCAACTGATCATAGAAATGATCAATACAAGACAAAGATACGAAAGTATAAAAAAAATGAGATTACGATGGAAGATTAGCCACTTGCTTTGGTTAATTCAACTTTTTCTATATTAGGTGCTCCAAGATATTAACATTATCATTAATTTATTAACCCAAAGAATCCTAAGTTGATTTTGAAAATATTGTTTGTATATGTAGTTCAAATGGCCGGGTCAATGCTAAAGTGACAATTGTAATAATTATTGTATATTTGTCTCTATGGTATAATTGTAATTGTAGTTGTAATCGTAATTAATTAAAGATACAACACAAAATGGTTGAAGATTATTTGAGCTTAGGAAGGATCCTCTCATTTTAAAGTGGATTTTGAAAAATCATATAATTATTCTTGATAAAAATTTTGATCATTTTTGTGCTTTGGTAGAGATTTTTGTATGTGGATAGACATATATCAATTTTTGTTTGTTTGTTATTATGGTGGATATGTAGAATCAATTTATCGTGATTATTCTGTATAAATTACGTACATTCAATAATTTTTATAACATCATGATAAATCACTGTAATTTTGATATATTTACCGAAATACCAAATATACCCTTATTTGATTTGGTGAGGGGCGTGGTTTCCGTGTTTGGGGTTGTTGATCTTTTTTGTTGGTTGTACTATGTCTCCTTTTCTTGTTGTGGCTCTCTTTGGTTTTATCTCTATGGTATTATTTTCTAACTTTGAATGAAAAAGTTTGTACACTGATGTCAAATAAACTTTTACATACACTTATAGTAGCACTTTTTTTTGGGTCAGTGTTGTACATTTTTCTTGATAGAAAAAGAGTGCTACTGGCGATAAAAGATGAAAAAAAATTATTGAATCACATGGATATTTTTAGACATGTAAGTTTTAGAAATATAATGTGATTAAAGAGAAGATTCGAAACCTCAATAGAAGATGTCTCTACATGAATATTAAAAGAATCTAGAGATAAATTAAAATTAGCAAGTCAATAATCAACACTTTTTCCCTCCTGCCAAGTATAATTAAGATGCACTTGCCAATTCAACTTTAGAAGATCTTGTTTACGATGCACCAAGGTTTTTGAATGTCTCTACACTTTATACATTCCCCATATTTTGGTGCATAACAAGAAAGCTTTGTTTCCATATACATTCCCCATATTTTGGTGCATAAAGCGTCGCAGGTTTCAATTTTTCGCGCATATCCTTTGATCCAACTACCGTCTGAGTTCTGGAGCCCACCGCAACTAGCTAATCGTCCAAATAAGTCTTGAAGGCTCCGTCACAATTAAGCTTGATCCACCCCTTCAAAGGTCTTTTCCAACCAACAAAAATAGTGTCACAATGACGAATATTCAGAGGATATCCGGTGTACTTATCTATGTCTTCAACCATCTTAATTAAGAATCTTGACAAATGTATTGTACCTTTTTAATCATTATAATTATGTTTTTGACAATACAAATTTTACTTTTTTTTTTGACAAAACAATACAAATTTTACTTGTATTTTATTATTAGAGTAATTATCTAAAAAATATATTAATTTTCGTAGTATGTAAAAGTAGTCTTATAAAAAGAATTAAAACTTCCTCTGACATTCACAATCTTATAAAAAGACACTCATATGAATTCTCCATTTTAAATGATACTCATTTTTTAAATGAATGTTAGAGTGAATATTGTAAAATGGATATTTTTTAATACTATGGATTTTTTTTTGGTACAAAGGGGAAAAGATAAAAAAAAAATGAAATTATCTCAAGAAATAAGTCCCACAAGATAAATAGACACATTAAAATTACGTATGATATCTCAAGAAAATGGATTTTTTTTAATACTATGGATTGATAGAACAAGATAGAATAAACAGAATAAAATAAAATGGAAAATTTTCATTTCAATGTATACTTCAAAAATTAAAGGGAATAGAAAAATGAAAGATTAAATTTAAATGGCCGGTATGAGATGAAATGAGTTTCATTGGTTTTTTTTTTTAGTACATAGACAAGATGACAAAACAACCAATAAATTCACACATATAAATGGAGTGACCGGGGTTCGAACTCAGGTAATGGATATCCGGCCTAACAATTTCGGCATTTTCTGTCAATTGAGCTAGGACTTCTAGACAGAATTTTATTTTATTCAATTCATATTTTATATATTCAATTCATATTTTTTAAATTCAAGTAATAAAACTTGTTTACTTACCACTATATTTCACGTCATTCCATCTTATATATCACCAATCTATACATAGCTTAACAGTCTTTATTACTCTCATCATTTTAAAAAGAGTGTCGTTTAAAATTTTTGCAGGCATGTTAACAAATAGTAGTATAATCATAACATCAAAAGTAATATATAATATTTTTACTAAATTAACTCTATTATATTGATTTGTTTAATTAAGAATAATGTATAAAGTAATAATTAGAGCGTATAATTAAAAAGTATTGCATTAAAAATTGAAAACGACACTAATTTTAAAATAAAATTTTTTAAACTAAAACGACACTTATTCTAAAATAGAGAGAGTATAAAACACTAGAAAATATTTCTTATTCATGCGTACGTAGAAAATTTAGTTGAAATAGGAAAATCAATTTTATATGTCCTACATATTTTTTGACGAAAATTAATCATCATTAACAACGGCAAAAACTTCATAATGATATCATGGTAACTAAAAAACACGAGAAAACAATGAGTGAGCGGAAGGACATGAGTGGATCCCACGTGCCACCAAATGATTTGTGGGGTTGATGCGCGTGTGAGAATGTCAAGTCCTAAAAAATAGATGAGAAAACGACAACTAAGCATTGGTCCAATTGCAAGAGTGGGTGCTACGTGTCAGCTTCCTAACTACATTTGCTTACTTGGAAAACGACACAAACACCCTTAAACATAATGCATAGTTGCATACCTTACCCCGACAATTGTTGTATTTGTTGTTTCGTTTTCAATCTTCCATTTGCTCACTAATTATTTTGTGTATATATATAATATGCAGTTTAAATGACATCTCTGTATTTGTTTGCTCCATAAAAAAAATGTGACTTGCTATTAGTTTTCGTGAACTGAGCTCTGAGCTCAGTTGATAAAAATATCATACGTAATTTTAATGTGTCTATTTATTTATAGATGATAATATGGAATTCTAACATATGTAAAAAAAAGTGATATGAATGATGACAACTTATGTTAGAACTCAAAAGTAATTCATTAATACCGGCAATGGAAGATATGAGAGTAATGATGAATGATGAAGGTTGTACGTAGCTCTCAAAACTAAAACTAGGTTAGTTTTGCCAACATGGGAAATAGATTTCCTGCCGGTAGCAACCGTCCGATCTCAATCAATAATCAGTGTCCATATATAATTTCAATTGTTTGATATGAAATTAATAGCCGAGATTAATTACAACGGAAAAATGTGTGTTATATTTACAACAACAAATCTTGATCCGCCAACAGGAGCTTGAAGCTCTTCGTATAACAAATTTGGTTGATTAACATGCCAACATCAGTTTTTTATTAGTTAAATCATTAATTTTTATAAAAAGGTGCTTTTGTTTTGTCTTTAAAAATAAAATAAAAAATTAAGAAAAATTTAGAGTTATTTCAGAGATTTTAAAATAAACTTGAAATTAATTTCCGTTTATGTACTATCAATTTATTTTCTCAAATAAATTATAGTTTCTACTCTTATTAAAAAAATTAGCTTTATATTTTAAGGTTATATTTGATTTTATTTTTAATAAAATGCTTTTCTAAAAAAAATCATAAATTAAAAAGATAAAAAAGATTTTTTTTCCAAAAAAAAAATTAAGAATAAATCTGGAAAAAACGCACCAATGTTTGGGTAGTTTGTTACAACTTGGCTTGGCTATGATTTACATGTGTGGTGCAGCTATTAATTTTCTTCAATTTTGTAGGATATATATAAACCAATTTTTGAGATTAGGGGTTTCAACATGTTTAATTAATACTTGGGAAATGAGACTCTGATAATCTGAAGTTCGACAAAGAGAAAAATAAAATCTAACAAATAATTATTTTTATTAAAAATTGAACTCGAATTCTCCAAACAATTCGTTTTGATAAGAGAGTTCATTAACCACTTGAATTAACCACTTGAGTCCGGCCAATACACCATTTTGCTTTGCACACACTTTATGTACGAAGTTGAATTGTATTCCTTTCTCACACTTCAATTTAGAAGTAGCATTCGAAAATATATAATTCAAACATCATAATTACTCCACAAAATATTTTTAATTTTTTGATTTCCTTAGTCTATAGCTATATAATATTATCATAGATTCTTCATCGATTGTCTCCGTATGATAGCTCAAGTGATAAGAGTTGTGGGATATATAAGTTAAGTATGGGAAGATCCATAGTTCAATCTCTGGCGGAACTAGCTAATTTATATTTCCAATGTAAAAAAGAAAACTTCATCAATTATGAAATGTGAGGCATACAGTTAATTTACTGTACTTTGTGCATTATATTTTTCTCACGAGGAAACAAAAAGATAAAATACATGTTATGATATTTATCTAAAATTTGATCTTGTTCCCCATAAAAATATGTGGGGAAATATGCATCAAGATTACTCTTCCATCACCATCAATATCACTACCATAGCTAGCATTAGTCTCAATCGAAGGTATGGAATAAGCATAGTCAAGTGTGACAAAGGACTAAACCGAATTATCCATTATGAAACATGATAATAGATATCTCATACTATTAGCTAGAAAGTATTTAATTTGTTATTAGGAGTAAATCACTAATTTATATTTGAAATTGTCAGGGTGGAACGTTCACATCTATGAAATTTGTCAATAGACAAAAAAAATACCGATTTTGAATTATTCTTAGTAACATATATAGAACTTATATATAATTTATGTCAAATTAGTTTTTGAATAATGTTATTTTGATTAGTTAATCTAATACTAAAATGTATATTTTATAAGTCAAATTTGATAAATTTGTATATTGTAGTAAGAATATATCATATATTTAGAGACTAAAATAACTATTTATAATTGTTTTTTGTGTTATAATACATGTGACAATAATTAAAAGAGATATATAGGCCCTCACTTCTTAAAAAAAAAGCTCTCACTATTCAAAACTTATAGGTTTGTGTCCCTGTTTAACATGAATATTTCACAAGATTTTTTTACAAGTTTGATCTGCTTCCTTTTTGTGGATAAATTTCATAGCTTCATTGAATCAAAATCTGTAAAAGTATATTTATTTACAACAACATTAATAAAAACAAAAATTTTATTAAAAATAAATGATATTCATTCAATTAAATTGATAAAGAACACTTACTAATTTTTTTTTTGATAAAGAACATCAATATAATATATATTCAATATTGCTAAAAATAAAATGATTAATATGCGAACAATGCAACATCTATATTAATTGTATAAGCGGCAAAATGTTTAAGCCTACAATATAACTATATTTAAGAGCATCTCTAATAAGAGTATCTTATAGAATTTCTAAGGATAATAATAAGTAACTTATTCTTTTTTACCATTGGAGTAATAACGATTTGGCATATAAGATATCAAGAATATGATTCAAGTACCTTATTTAAGGTATCATATCATCAATTTAATGTTGTACTTTTTTTGTATATGTAATTAAATTACTCCGTATATATAAAAACATTACAAGTTGCATAATTTTGTACTATTAAAGCAAAACATGTATAATTAGTTGCATAAATATTACATGACATTGTAGAGACCACTTATTAGTTATTAGTAATATATGATACCCATAATAGAATCACCATTGAAGATGCTCTAAGTGCCTAAAATACTCATGTATTCATATTATAACATATATATATGCAAGATAATTACACTTGAATGAAGGGTAAGCGGGCAACAAGCTGCGCCGCTACTCCTTTTTGGATGACAAAACCAATCCTTTTAAAAATTACATCTTGAGACCTAAGAGACACTATATTGCTATGCATGATTTTTTGAACTCTTTTCAAAATATCCACAGCGTCTGGTGCTAGGAACCCAAAAGTGTCAAAAACATAATATATGAATACATGTTGATTGTCGGAACACGCTTTCTCATGTTTGAGCACTTTGCTTGAAGCAGCTTTGAGGGCTGCTTGTCCTACAGTAAAATTCTCAGTTGTCAGTCCAACAAGTGGAGAAACTCCAGTCAGGTCCACACATGCATGTTTCCCTCCTACCCATCCGTACACCAAAACATCAGCCGGCCTCAGCGTAGATCTCCCATCTAGTGGGTCAGACAAGAAGTTGACAGGCGCTATTTCTTCACAGATACTCATGCGCGCTTAAAAACATCAAACATGGCATCCCGAACAAGGTCATGTCTGTATTTGAAGCTTGGAAGCTCTCGACAATGAACTGCATACTCCCCAAATCTATCCAGACACGCCTTACGATAAACAGGACACACCTCATCAACACGAAATAAGGGAATCATCAAACAATATTTAAGAATAGTGCGATACTCGACCGGAGACATATGTTGACCTAATCCATTGATAAGGATAGCTAGAAGAAAATACCGAGCATGTAATGTTGAATATATTCATTGATTATACACTTGATCAAAGTAATTAATATTTCAACCGGAATCAAATAAATACCACACACCATTCAAAGTTGAGCTACTTACTTGCTTTGAAATTGAAAAGTAGGGGGTTTATCTTTTATAGAGAAAGAATATATGCACCATTCAAAGAATATAACGAAAATTAAATTGCTCCTTCTTTTATCATTTGTGTATTCTTCAATTCTTGTATTCATGATACTTTTTTTTGAAGATAAAAAATAGCACAAAGGAATAACATAGCCAACCCAATAATTTTCAATAAACGAAGCTTAAAGCAAATTTTAAAACATGACTTTTTTTGTCTAAATATGAAATTTCTTACATAAAATCCAATGAAAAACTATTTTTCATTGGTAGATCAAAAGTAAGAATTTTAGTATCTTATCCTAATAGGCCGACCCTAAAAAATGTTAGGGATAAAAATATAAGAGAAACATTTTCGTCTTTGTTTTATTCTCCTCAATTGTTTAAATTGATGAAAAAAAGTAGATGGAAAATTGAGAACTGAGGGAGAAATTTACATTCCATTTTTGCGATGTCGGGGAAAAATAAACTATCACATTGAGACCATTCGCCAAAGGTCTTGGTTATCTTTCCTTTAAGTCGGACATGTCATTTGTTATTTACCGATGCACATTTCACAAAACAGAACAATATCTATTTATGATATTAAATAAAATCAAATCCTCTTCCCCATCCAGACAATTAAAGGTACCAAATAATAGACACTAAATAATTTTATGAATCTTTATCGTTAATTAATAATAATGTTATCCAAGTCGCTTGATGTAAAAGAAAGACATTATTCCACAAGGAAATTCATAAATATTCCCCAATACTAGTACATTATTTATGGTTGTCATTAAAACATTGGTTCAAGAAGGTTCAAATTGATGGCTAGTGTGGTTTATGCTAAGGACATATATAAGAATCCATGCCTAAGTGGCTATAAGATATAAATATGAAATGGAGAGGAAACGAATAAGAATATGTGAAATTAAAAGTAAGGGTCCTAGTTGAAGAAAAGGAAGGAAAAGAGACTTTTTTGATTGCATAAAATTTATATTAATTAATATACATACATACAAAATCAGAAATAACTACAAATATATATATGAATGATAATAATAAAAATTAAACTTAAATATCATTTTCGTCCCTGTATGTACGTGGAATTTTAGTTTTAGTCAATGTTTCGATTTTTGTTTTAAATAAACTCTTTAATCTACCAAATATTTTGATTTTAGTTCATAAAGAAAAATTCCGCAGGATAATGCATAAGAAAATATGCAGAAACTTACGAATTTTAAGACCTTTAAATGCATGTGTAAAATAACTTTACAGTGACGGTGTATATAAATTCTTTAATTATAAGACCCTTTCTCACATTTACTCAACAAAAAAAAAAGAAAGATATTGTTCAAACTTTCATATTAATTCATTATTTTCTTTTAGAAATTAAAACACTCCTATTAAATTTATGATTGAGAAATTTAAATTTATTTTCTCTGTCGTGTCCTATCAATAATTATATACAAGTATAACAACACTTTTTATAAATTTATTACCATACTGTAAAAAAAAATATTACCACAAACCATTTTTTTAATATTCATAAAATTTGAAAATTTTATAGAGGGTCTTATAATTAATACTACCAGACAAATTAGAGAGTGTACTCCCTCCGTCCCAAAATATAAGTAAATTTGACTTTTTAGGTACATTTGACTATTGATGTATCTAGCTCATATTATGGACCAAATACATCAATAGTCAAATGTACCTAAAAAGTCAAATTTGCTTATATTTTGGGATGAAGGGAGTATTCGTTAAAAGAAAATTTCAACTCTTTTTTTTTTTTTTTGGTTTCCAAATTTTCAATTCTCTTTGTTCGACAATATTTGTTGCATTTTACAATTTCACACAATTTTTTTGATGGCGCAATTTCACAAAAAGTAATAATAAATACTATGATAAATAGTTTTACTATTTTTTCTTGACAATAATATATTTTTATTATTTATTGTTGTATTCTAATTACAATAAATGTCAAGTGGAGATTGAAAGAAAAAACAATTAAAACAATTATTTTTGTTTGAATCGTGTATCCTCTGCGTGTAACTGCAGAGACTAATCCCTCGAACCGAGTAAGAACAATTAAAGTTATTTGAAAACAAAATTGATAATATTTGATAAATATTTTTTTGTTAATTCGACAATTATCATGCGGCAAATGAAATATTATTTTATGAATAATATTAACAATACACTTCCTAATATAATTCTTAATACACACTTTTTAATTTGGAGCATATATATATATATATATATATATATATATATATATATATATATATATATATATATATTTACTAATATTACTTTTATTTTATCTGTCATAAGGATACATATTAGCAAAATTGATTAATTAATAAACAAGTTGATGAAAGAAAATACATATGCGCACTTAATGTCAAGAAGCCAATGCTCTAAGTCTTCCATTCTGAAAAAGGTACGCTAACACCGGACCCATTACAAATACCATTTATCTTAGTGCTCTATCAAAAGGAAAAAATAAATTATTTTATGGACACAAATTGGAATCTGATTGATGGGTTCTGCCTTTAATCATTCCTCTTTTATTCAGCTTAAAATGAAAGTATTACATTAAAAAAATTAAAGGTGTGAATAGATGGTAAACTAATTTAATTTAATTAGCATCTCATGCCTTTTTGTTTTAACTAAACATATATAAGTGATCATGATGATATGATAATTAACAAAGAATGATAATAATAAAAACAGTCATATCGAATTTTGGTGATACGAATGTTGAAAATAACAGTGCTATATATTCAATTCAATAGCATGTTCTTAGAGGGAATATATGAGAATCACTACTTATAGCTTTAATTAAGAAGATGCACCATTAATTTTACCTTTACATTTACTTCATTAAAAAAATAATTAGTACGGAAAAGTTTGATGAGTAATCATATATGTTCAAGAATAAGATGTCTCATATTAATCAAAACAAAGAAAAGAATAAGGTATGAATATATATTTGGAGACCTGGATTGTGTGCACTTGCAATCTGTGGTCACGATATCGCGCCAATCACCCACATTTAGATCGTCTCATCAAGATTTTATTCTTCAATTTAATATTTTAAAAAGAAGAAAAAAATTGAGTTTAAAATCTAGACATTTCAATCAAAATCGAATAGTACATATCGACTGTATACAATCAAACTACACTCAATTCAAATCTTAAACTTAAAGTTCATTGGAGTGAAAAAGTGACTAAGCTTATTCGACAATACTATCATTCCAAGTTTTAATAGAAGGTTGGTTCACATTATCTTAACAATGTTAAAGAGAAAAGGAAAGAAAATTTATACCTTGTCGAAGAAGCAAGCACAAGTCTAGACAATTAAAGTAACCCAAAAAAAAGTTTGAAGCTGTAAAACATTAACACAAATATGGACATCAATATCATACACTAATACATAGACATCAAAAATAATTTTAGAAAATATATATAATTGAATATAGTTATATATGTGGTGTGTCGATATCTGAAATTGACACATGTCGAACATGAGATACATCTTCGTTCAATATAAAATGTCTGTACTACTTGAAGTGCATGTAAAAAAAAATTTAGAATTTGTGGACAATATTGCAACTTTCAAACTTGATTAATACAAGTAAGTTCTCACTCTCTCAGCATTGGGTCCACAGGCAAGTTCTTAATTAACAAATCTCCTTTAGTAAATTAAGTACCTTTTTTTCTGTTAATCAGCCTTTCAAATCTGTTCTTGCTGCTTATACTTGAAGGAATGCAAAGTTTTCACTTTTCACTATGAGGCATAAACTTTATGAATTTCTTACATCATACACATTACAACTCTAGGCTTGGGAGTTGGAAGTGTACTCCTCGCTCTTCGAAGTCTCAAGTTCAATTTTTTTCGGTGCCAATTTAGATGGATTAATTTAATTTAATTTAATTTTTTTAATTTTTTCTATCATTTTAAAATTAAAATTTACAGTATACAATTTATATTTTTAATTCTGACCATTCAAATTACAATATTACCCATGAACCGTATCCAACAGAAACCATGAGAAAATTGTCTGATTTTTTTTCCTTTCTCTTCAATGGATGGCTACCACATGTAGAGAGTAAAGAGAATATAATATAACACACTTTTGATTCATTTTGGAGGGTTCTTTTACTCACCTTGACCATAACTATAACAACAAGCACATGGGGGAGACAAAATCATGTCAATGTCTTCAAATGTACCAAAAATAATAGTATTATTAATATTAACAATAAGGTATCTTAGAAATTTTTAAAATTGAAAACAACCAAATTTCTCATCCATTCATATCTAAAAAAGATATTAAGCTCCCTTTTTTTTATTTATAAGTTGTTGTGAAAAATGACAACCAACCATAGATGTCAGAATCCTCAAAGATATATTTCTTTTCTCTTCTTTTCAAAATGTAATAATGATAAAAATGTTTCAAGAGTAAGAAATAACTAAAAAAAATGAAACAAAAGTGTGTATGAAAAGAGATGCCATTAATTGTAATGTACTTTTGGTTATGCTCTTCCTATCCTAGGTTAGACAAATAGTATGAAGAAAAATCAAAGGAAATTTCAATATAATCAGTTTCCTTTGTGATTATTTTCACCCTTAGATATTTATATGAATAGTCAAAATCCATTAAGATTTTGCATATTACAGCTACAAAGAGGCTTAAACAAAATACTTTATTTTTACTTGAGAGACATTAGATATTTAGATGTCATCATAAACTTGTTAACTACCTCTTTCCACTTCTTTTGGGTTCTATATAGCCAGTGGCAACTCACATCAGTGTATTGAGAAATGAAAAATTACGGATTCGAACTAGCGTCTTAACATATCAAATATCTGTATAGTTTTTTACCATCTAAATTGTATCTACAAGACATCTCCGTCCATGTTTTATAAGCCACTTTTGTCATTTTTACATATATATTAAAAAAAGTATACATAGTTTATTTAATCGGAGTATTCACTTTGTGTATAAATATTACAAAAATACCCTTTTGTGTATATATGTGTCAAACCCACACTTTTTATTTTCCTATACAAATTATACAATGTGCACATTCATTATTTAAACTACAACTTGAAAAAGAAAAATAATGGAAACGTGAAATAAACAAATCATATCCATTAGATAGCTCAAAATCTAAAAGGGTATTTCACAAACCATTAAGAGACCCACTTGCTTCATAAATCATGAGCTTGTAGTACAAAAGACTATGATTGGCACTAACAAAAACTAGTAGCATTTATTTGGTTTTTGCAACCACATGCACACATTCATGTTTCTACTCTTAAAATAAAAACCATCCAAAATCAAACGTGATGCATCATTTATGTTGTATTCATTTGTTTGTTGTGTTGTGTGACTATTAATTTGTATGATTATTTATTTTGTTGGTTATTTGATTGTGGCTTGATTTTTGGACTGACACAACACTAAGGCCTTGCGTAAAATATTGATTTTAAATCCAAAGAGGAAATTTTAAATTTTCATGTGAGATTATTCTTAGATCGAAATAGCTATTGTTAATATAAATTGTTTTTCTACCTTAAGTTAGAAACATGGCTAATTAACATGCCAATTTTAATGTTTCTATGTGACCATGTCTCAATTTTAGATCAACTATATACAAATATTTAAGCACAAATTAAAGATATTAAGAGATAAGAGTGATGCTATTAATTAATGGTAAAATGAGATAAACAAAAAATAATAATTGTGTCAGAAAAAAAAAATATTGTGTTGAATCCTTGAAAAACAAAGAAGTGATTGTAAGCAATGATTGAGAATTTCTGAAGTTTTAATTTGTGTGAGCTTTGGTTGTTTAATAGTTTAAAAATGAACAAAACTTATGCTATTTCCATTAAAAACAACATGAAAATTAAAGATTCCAAACATAGTTTATTATTTACTAATATTGAAAAATTTGAGCTCACTCATCTTAATACTGTTTTGATTTAAACACGTTTAACTATGAAGTTCTAATAAAAAGTTTTATCGACATTATGATTTTTATCTCTTTATTGATAGAATAGAATATTTTGTCATTTATTTGTAATTATTTATACACCTAACCAATGAATAAACAAGGCAACACATTACATCGTACTATCTTTCGTTTATAACCACAAAACATTCGCGATTCAGATCATATGAACTTATTCGACGAAAATTCTTTGTGATATTAATATCGCGATGCAACGACTATTTAAAACTTATGCTAGAATAATTTAAGAAAAGAAAAAAAGGTGGATTCCACCATCCAAAGGAAGGCTATATATTTATGTGCTTCTCCTCACTAACACATTAACGAGTCAAGTTAAAAGCAACTTCTTAACTTCTCTCAGTTCTCAATCATCACTTCATATATCACAACTATTGTCTGTTACAACTAATCTCACTTTTTCTTCTTTTTCTTTAACCATGCCACAAAATTGCATAGCACCAAAACCAGAATGCTTCAATAATAGTACTCTCTCTATGGAAGCATCACCACATATGACTGATCCTCATAGCTCAAACAATGAACAATCATTACCAAAACTCATTATGTATCCCATAACTTTGAAGGTAATTAATTAACAAGAGTTAGTTTCATTAGTGTATATAATATAATAAATAATGTTCCTTCAGTAACAAAATATACGCAAAACAATACATTATTTGGTCCGAAGTTTGGACCAGATACAAGTACGATTTCGTTTATATTTTGTTACTGAGGGAGTATTTATTGTATAACATACTTAGAATAATTAGTACACACATTTTGTTACTAATTATTTTGTATCTTTTATGTTTTGGTATGCAGTTTGAGGATTTGGTGTACAAAGTGAAACTAAACCAAAAAGAAAAAACTATACTGAATGGAATCACAGGTGTGGTTTGTCCAGGAGAAATACTAGCTATGTTAGGACCATCAGGCAGTGGCAAAACCACACTCCTTACGGCTCTCGGAGGCCGTCTAGCTGGTAAACTAACCGGAAAAACCACATACAACAATCAACCTTTCTCAGGTTCAATAAAAAGAAGAACAGGTTTTGTAGCTCAAGATGATGTTCTTTACCCTCACTTAACCGTAACCGAAACTCTAGTGTTCACTGCACTTTTAAGGCTTCCACAAACCTTAACAAGAGATGAAAAAGTTGAACATGTTGAGAGAGTTATAACTGAGTTAGGACTAAATAATTGTAGGAATAGCATGATTGGAGGACCACTTTTGAGAGGTATATCAGGTGGTGAAAAAAGAAGAGTGAGTATAGGACAAGAAATGTTGATTAATCCAAGTTTATTGTTGCTTGATGAACCTACCTCTGGTTTAGATTCTACAACAGCTTTAAGAATCTTGAACACTATAAAAAAACTTGCTAGTGGTGGTAGAACTGTTGTCACAACAATTCATCAACCTTCAAGTAGACTCTACTATATGTTTGATAAGGTTGTGTTGCTATCTGAAGGTTGTCCTATCTATTATGGTCCTGCTTCAACTGCTCTTGAATATTTCTCATCTGTCGGTTTTTCGACTTGCATGACTGTTAATCCAGCTGATCTCTTGCTTGATCTTGCCAATGGTAATAATCACTAATCATTTGTTTTATTATTAAGTTTTTTTTCTGGTCAGGTAGCCTAGTGGCTAGAATTCCACGCCTTAAAGATGAATAAGTGGGCGTACTAGGATTCAAACCCTAGTCCCTGCACATTACGTGCAATGTCCCTACCAACTGAGTTAAGCTAATGGGGACTGTCTCTAATTTAAATTCTGTCACTTGAGGTTACAATGTCAAACTCTTACCACTGACCGACACCAGACACACTTTCACAAAATTTCTTTACTCAAATGAATTATTTGATAAGTTCATCTTTTGAAGAAAGAAATATTAACAATGCCATGAAAAAAATGGAAAATTGCAGGGATTGGTCCAGACTCTAAACATATAACTGAACAAAGTGAGGCTTTGGAACATGAGAGGAAGATTGTGAGAGAATCTCTTATTTCTGCTTATGATAAGAACATATCTACAAGACTAAAAGCTGAGGTTTGTAGCATGGAAGTGAACAACTACAACAACATCACAAAAGATGCTTGCACGAGTAAGTGTTCATGCGAGATAAAATAAAAACAAAATCAAAATCAAAAGAAAGAGATTATCCTTTTGATTATTACTTATTAGTTTTAACTGTTATTACTAGTCTGATATATTTTTATCGATAAATTAATGCAGGGAATCAAATAAAAGCAGAACAATGGTGTACAACATGGTGGTATCAGTTCACTGTATTATTACAAAGAGGAGTGAGGGAAAGAAGACATGAAGCCTTCAATAGGCTTAGAATATTCCAAGTCATAAGTGTAGCTTTTCTAGCTGGACTGTTATGGTGGCATACACCAGAATCACACCTTGAAGATAGGGTAAGAAAAAATGACTTCATCTTTTCTAGTTCATAAAAAATTAATGATAACATAAACTAACTCAAAAATTTCTGAAATTAGTAGTCCAGAGTTTACAACACTGACACACACTGCGCACCAATCACTTACGCTAGAAAAAACGGACTAATATTATTAGGTGATAAGATAACATTAACTAACTAAAAAATTCCTGAAATCAGTACTCGAGAGTTTACAACACTGACACACACTGCGCACCGACCACTTGCGCTAGAGCAAAATGGACTAATATGAGGTTTGTTTATTTGTAATGCAGACAGCTTTGCTATTTTTCTTTGCTGTGTTTTGGGGATTCTACCCTCTCTACAATGCAGTTTTCACATTTCCTCAAGAAAGAAGAATGCTAATAAAGGAAAGATCCTCCGGAATGTACCGTCTATCATCATATTTTCTAGCACGAACAATAGGAGACTTGCCACTAGAGCTAGCACTTCCAACAGCATTTGTGATCATATTATATTGGATGGGAGGACTCAAACCTGATTTTGTGACTTTCATTCTTTCACTTCTTGTTGTTCTTTACAGTGTTGTTGTGTCTCAAAGTCTTGGATTAGCATTTGGTGCTATTTTGATGGAGATTAAACAAGCAACTACACTAGCTTCTGTGACAACACTTGTTTTTCTCATTGCTGGAGGTTACTATATACAACAGATTCCACCTTTCATAGTGTGGCTTAAGTACTTAAGCTATAGCTACTACTGTTACAAGCTTCTTCTTGGTGTTCAATATAATGAAAGTGATTATTATGAATGCTCAAAGGGAGAGTTATGCAAGGTTATGGATTTTCCACCAATTAAATCAATGGGATTGAATCATATGTGGGTTGATGTATCAGTCATGGCTTTGATGTTGGTTGGCTATAGATTAGTTGCTTATTTTGCACTTAATAGAGTTAGGTAAGTCTAAATTGTGGCAAGGAAAATCTCATATACATATAGCATGAGAATTTGAAGAGTTTTTGTACTAATTCAATATGAGGAATAATACTAGTTAGTAGTTACTAGTTAGTACTTAGTAGAATATTAGACTTTTGATGGAACTATTTGAATGAAACTTTTATAAACTCTCTTTGCCAGAGTTTAATGACTATGCACTGATGACAAAGACGTCGTTGTAATAATATGTCCTAAAATACCGGTATAAATATTTACAGTGTGTTATATGATTTGGTGTCGTTTCCGACTATAAGTGCATAGTAGTTAAATTTTGTAAAGTAAATACTAATTCCAAAATCTACTTTGCATAAAAATTAACTGCCTGATTATAAGGTACATGCTGCATGATAAGAAGCAAGAAAAATAACATCATAATTTCTAATTTGCATAAGAAGTCCAAGATAGCAACCTGAATACTCTTTATCCCATAAACAACACTATGGATTATTTTGAGGCCTTTGAAAAGTAAAAAAGATGCGAAAAACATAAACAGAGAATACACGAGACTTGATCACGGATTTCAACCAATTGTGTCTACGTCTCCAAGTGTAGTACTGTTACAATATCTTTCTACTATTCAAATTTAGGATTTACAGAGTACAACTTATATTTAAATACAGTACTGCAGTTGTTACCGCTCTAACCCTACTCGAGCAATCAACCCACTTATCAATAAACTACGAGCCATACCCCACCACATTTATCATAATAATATTCCAAAAGGTGCTAGTGACCCATAACAAGTTGTGAAAACTATAGTACAGTTAGCTCAAAATTCAAAACTATGATGGTTTAGTATAAAGCTCAGAAGCATTAACATAGCATTAAAAGTGAGCCAATCAAGTAATATTCATTATGCAATGATAATATATCTAGATAACGGCGTGAATTGAAATCAGATCAGATAATCAAAGTAATTATGAAGATTAAGATTAGTTAATGCACACAATTATGAGTTAGACTAAAATAATTGGCATTTGAAAGTGAGTGGATGACATCATATTTCATGTAACATATAAGATATGACACCTAAAAGATCCTTGTCACACTCTACTTCAGCATAATGCATTATCCACTCTAATTATAAATCACTTTGAAGTTGAACTTATGCAATAAACACAGTAACTTTTTAAACAGGTTTAGTTCAAGTGATAAGATCTACAAATGGACTTGTCAATCAATTATTAGCTAAGTTTAGAAAAGTAAAATATGTAACATATGATTTAACCGTGTGTGAGAAATGGAGAAATAGTTATTAGCCAAGTTTATGATGATTATATGATAAAAGTCACTTTTTAAGAGTGCTTCCATGTACAAAGGAACATAATTATTATCAAATTGACATTGGTCATTTTCACTAATGTTAGGTATTTAGTCATAAAACAACAAAAAAAGTGATGGTGGTTACAAAGAGTTGTTTCATTCAATGATTGAAGATTTCATGATGATTTAATTAAGCAACAAAGTTAAGGAAGTAGTTCTGGTATAGTCCAAAAGAGTGACCCAACTTGCACCACTCCTATGTGGACCAGACTTTCTAAGATCCACTTTGAAATCGGGTTGAGCTTATGGTGTCGTCATAGTCTCGAATAGACCATTCACTGAAAAAATCATCTCCATCGGGGAACTCTTCAGCTTCTGTGAAGTTTATTATTTATTAAAACGACACTAATGATCATTTTTTAACTATTTCAAGAGAATTTGACGTTTTATCCCTTGAACATGTACGTCTCATATCCGATGAGAGAATTCAAATCCGTTGAATAAATGCATCGCGTCTATGACCGAAAAATAAAAACCAGTAAATTTATAACATATGCTTTTGTGGAACATTCCATGATTTTAAGCTTAATAAACAATGGACACAGTTCATTGTTCCAAATCCATGTTACAAATTCAAACAACCAAGAGAATTTTACACTACCACATTAAGAGTCATGGCATCATAAAGATATGAACTAGCATTCACCATTCAGTTAATCTTGTTGATAACAAGTACCAACCAAACAATACATTGGTCAAAAGTAACCAACCAAAAAAGATTCTATGTTTTGCTTAGGAACCAGATACTAACAGAATTCAACAACAATATGTCGGAGTTAACTTAGACAATAATGTGAAAACCATTCAGTAATATATTTCAAACATTTTGCATGTGAAATGATGCTTGCAGAACATTGATTTTTTTTGCTGATATTCAAAGTGTTGTTGTCTACCGAAAGTTTCAAGAAATGGTATATGTGCCATTGGAAAATGATCAACCATTTAGATTGGTAGAAACACAATCTAACATATAGCATGCAGAAATATTTTTACAGATTTTGGACTGTATAAAATAAAATATATACTCTCTTACCAAGGAGTACAGATAAAAAGGTGTTATGTTTCTGTATGCTTTGAATTCGAATATTTTCTTCCATAGGTGAAATACAGGGAAAAAACTGTGTTGTGTGAAACTATGGATACACTGTATGTATGTTCAATCTGATTCTAGTTGCATTTTTAAGAATATTTCTAAGATCGGGGACATAGGATGATAGGACAACTCACACCCAAAAACGTGTAGCTTTCAACCAAAGGTAGGATGTGGAAATGATTCAGATTAAACTTAACTCGACCTTAAAACTATGATTTGATGGCGATAATCGTTCATTTTTATATAAAACTTCACACGATATTCATGACTCTTTAATTAAGTTCAAATTAGATAGAGGCGCGGACGCGTGGTTGTAATGATATTTTTGTTTATTGTATAAGTTATAAGCGTTGTAAATATAATAGCATCAACCTTTTCAAACAACTAATCATTTGATGGTAGTGAAAAATTTGATAACCCTAAACTCTTGTAGTTGAAATTCATATAGGTTTATAGAATCATGCATGTGACTTAGTGATTCACATATAATTTTTCTTCGGGTTAAAAAAATTAAGGTAGGGGAAAATTTTATTAATCATTAACATTTTTTTAATTGACCAAAGAACCAAATATATTAAATTAAAAGGCACACACTAGGTTGGCACAAGATAAGCTCATCTTAGAGATTAAAACAAAAGTCATTACAATTCAAAAGATCACAAGTAAAAACTACAACATCAGAAGAAGATACAAACGCATCAAGTAGCTCCCAAACACATCAAAGAGTTCAAATATCATATATAAAAATTACAGATCTTGAATTTTACTTTAAACCACCACTAAACCTGTATTTTGATATTATCAATCACGAAATCTACCTCAATAATTTTAAGATTAAAAACACAATCATTAACATTATATAATCATATTAAAATTATTTTGACATGATTTGAACTCAAACATTACTTTACAATACTAGATTTTTACCACTAGCACCTCAAATCAGTCAAATATTCTTTTCTCAACTATTGAGAAGAATTTTCTAAAAAAAAATCTAATTATTTTTAAACACCTTATGTCATAATCTTACTATTTATTTGTATTGTAATTTTGATTATTAATGATATCAATCACTTTTCTTTTTTCTATAAAAAAAATAAAAATAACATTTATCACCAATTATTAAAAGAGAAAAAAAAAATTGAATCTATTTTTACAAAAATAATAGTAATAATAATTACCCGTGACTAATTTACTCCGAGGAAACACTACGCCGTCGTTTCAGCCACTGCAAAACAGAAAAACAAATTCTCGCCGCGAAATGGCGAAGAAGCGAGATCTTCACCGATCAGCCCCAAGTTCCGGTCGCCGTGAAAACCAAATCAAGCCATCTTCACAACGACATGAACGAACTAACTCAGCTTCACCTTCGAGTACCATCAAAATCATTGCCTTCTTCATCCTATCATCACTCATCGCCGTCATCGCATACTGGTTCACACAAACACAATCTTCTCCTTCGCAACATAACGAATCGTATGTATATCAAAGAGGACTTGTCACAACTGGTACCAATTACCAAGACATACTCACTGTAAGCACGGACACTGACACGTTGACACAGATAATTTTTTTGAAAATGTAATCTAATTGAATGTGATTGTTGTTACTGATTTTGTAAATTTTTGAATGAACTAGGAGAATATGAAGGTATCGGAAAATACATCTTTGCGACATTATAGTTACCCTGTGCTTGGCTACATTACTCCTTGGTATGATTTTTAGTTGTTGAATGTATGTTGATTTTGGTATTTTCCTGAATGAAGTATGAATCTAGTGATAATTGATATTCAATGATTTATGCTAAATGCAATGCTTTTATTATTTTTGTTATTATAATTTTATAACTTAGTATATAAGAAGTATGAAAGAACAAAATTTGTAGTATATGATAATTGTAATTTACTCTTATTTTTGTACTTGAGCAATAATTGACTCAATAACCAAACATTAGTTGGTGTTGGTCCAATGGTGATTGGCGCTGGACTTGATAGGAAGGAGTGAAAACCATGGTTTGATCCCTTGTAACTGCGCTTGGGAGGGGACTGAAAGAAACCACTTGATGTCAGAACTTGCCCCTAAGTGGATTAGTCGGCCCAGTGGGACGGATACCGGTGGTGAAAACCAAAAAAAAATTGACTCAATAATTTGTTAACTTATAAGTAGTCTTTAACAGCTGGTCTTGTTGAATGAGTTTGTGTCAGTGGCAACTGCAATGCTGGAGTACCTAGATTTGGAAATTTATTTGAATACATGATTGCATAATAATTCGCTCCTAAGTTTATACCTGAGCATAAACTGGCTCCAAAATATTGTAAAGAAAGTAATTTTAATAGTACTTTGAAAAGTATGTAAGGGAGTGAGTGGGATAAATAATGGGAGTTGAGACTTTTGGACAGTAGAACAGTTATGATATGGTTGTAACTGGTAAGTTAATATTCGCCTTTTTCCAATTTTGGTACAAATTACTTCATGTCATCTACATTTTCTACACTATGATTTGTATCCTTACTCCTGACATCTACATTGTTGTATTGCTTTATGTTTGTACTTCATAGTGAAAATTTAATTTTATAATATGTTAATTCTTTTTCTTTACGTGTCAATCCTTCTGTTATAGCTTTATATGTACAATTCATATGTATCTTCAAAAATTTTAATTGTGGCAGGAATTCTCGAGGTTATGATATTGCAAAAAGGTTCAACTCTAAGTTTACACATTTATCACCTGTTTGGTATGATTTAAAGAGGTATGTATCTCAGTCCTATGTTACTTATGTAAGAAATAGAGGGGTAGGAGCAGAGCTGAAATCTATCACATTCCTAACCTTCCTCATATCACGTCATCAGAGCTTTCAAATGTATTTTATAAACCATTTTTGTCAAAAAAAATAAAGTATTTTGCAAGCATTTAAAATTTTATAGTACATATAGATTGTAGTTTCTGAAGTTTTACTTGTTATTAGCCTTCTTTTTTGTGACACGGTATGACCTAGGATGCTTTACCTTTAGGAATAGGATATCTAGGTTTGACATCACAGCTTTAAGCATTAGCAGAATACTATCTATTCTGATATATGTGTATGTAATTTGTGCAATATACTGAAATTCTAGTGTCTACTCAAAATCTCATTGATAAATCACGGGGGTTGTTATCTAGTTGGTTTTTATTATAGTGTTATGATTTTGCTTCATCAGTTGCTATTGCCAGCCAACAGACTAGCTTAGTTCTGGAGGGGAGACATAATGCTGACAGAGGATGGATCTCAGAGCTTAAAAAGACGGGAGAAGCTTCGGTACAATGACTAATTTCTAAACTTCCAATCTTGTTTTCATTTCATCAATGACAAATTAAATACATCTGGAGTCCACAAAATTTAACACATTATATATTAATTTCGAAAGCTGTGCTATGTGCTTGTTGACATTCTTAATTTTGCATTTGTAAACTAGAATGTAGAGCTACAGTGGGTAGTTGTGTACGGGGCTTGCCAGTAGGAATGACACTTGATCATTGGGTGTTAGAGATATAATAAAGCAATTTTATAATTAGAAATTTACATCATAGAATGAAAAATAGGAAACAGAAAAGCCACGGCGTCTCTAGGATGTATATCTTTTCCCCCGATATAGAAGTTTTAAATTTTAATTAAATTATATATGTTAACTTTAAGTCTGTAACCGTTGAAGTATTCCCGCCGACTCATTAGCTGCTGAGCAGGGATGTGGGGGGAGTTTATGATGTAAATTATTCTTAAGTTGGTTGCCTAGTTTAACCCGCATCCTACATAGAAGCATCCAGATCAGTCTGGTTTTCATCAACATTTCAGATCTAACATCTGTTATTTTTATTTGTCCTAGTATACTATCAATTCCTTTCTTTAGATCTGGCCTTGGTGAACCTTCCGTTGTTTTTTCTATTTACATGTAGATCTTGCCAAGAGTTGTTCTGGAAGCATCACCAGAAGAACTGCTGAGAAAGAAGAAACAAAGGAACAAAGCCATTGACCTTATAGTGACAGAGTGCAAGTAAGCCTCTGATTATTTTATGATAGACCTCTAAGGCAATGGTTTTATTTTATGGGAAGAGGGTAAAATTTCTTATGCTAGGAAAACATCTAGCTTTTGATTATATGATCTTCTCATGATCACTGATTTAGCTATTCTGTATTTGATTATCATCTGCTGCAATAATGGATGTTTCGAGTCTCTTGGTGTTATATTCAATGGGATACTGCAATATTAAACACATCATGCTGTAATTCTAAAAGAGGGAAAATAATTATACGAAAATAACTCAAAAGGAATCCTCGGTAAAAATATTTCTAGTTAAGAACTAGTCAACAAACCCCTCAATTGGTTAATGATGATCACAAGTGGTTATTGATATTAAGTAACCATTAATTGACTTAATTAACCACTTGAATGATTTGTTTTGACTAAACCAAATGTTTTTGCCAATAATTCCTTGTCATTTTCCCATTATTTTAGCTGACCATGGTCTGTGGTGTATTAATATTTCATTTACCCAGCTAAATGCTGTATAGTATAGAAGTTCTTCCACTGTAAATAATCCATTACCCGTGTATTGCATGGATTTCATAATTTGTTTCTGGCAGCAAATATTCATATATGAAACTATTCCTTTCTTGATGTATTGGGTTTTTTGTGATATGGTTTGCTTTTCGTGTGAACGTGTGTCTTCTGTAGGGAAATGGGATATGATGGTGTTGTTCTAGAATCATGGTCAAGGTGGGCAGCTTATGGTATCTTGCGCGATCCAAGCATGCGGAATTTGGTGAGTATTTGTTCTGTTCTGTTTAATGATTTCAGATACTCTTTTATGCAGCAACGATTTAATATGGAACTCTGCCTTTAATTCATGGACTAAGCTCTTTTCTTTTCGAGTTTACAAGGTCTGGGAAGTCAATATGTCACAATTGTTTATTCTTTAAGTTTAGGTGATATCTGAGTGATATTTCAGAGGGGGTTCAGTTCCTGTATGGAATATAGAACACTTACTATTACAATTTTCTCACCTTCAGCTTTACCTGTAAGATAATTCTGTTATGTGATGTATACATGGTGTGGAGGCTTTCAGCGCATTTACCGTGACTCCGTGAGACATGTTTCCATTTTTTATTTGCACACTATAGTACTTAATATGGTCTTTCTTTTTTTACAAACGCAGGCTCTGCAGTTTGTTAAACAGCTTGGAGATGCACTGCATTCTGTAAACTCAGAAAAGATTAGTGGACAGAAGTTGCAGTTGGTCTATGTTATAGGTCCACCGTCTTCTGAGAAGCTGCAAGCACATGACTTTGGTCCAAACGATCTTGAAACTTTAAGTGAAGTTGTTGATGGATTCTCGTTAATGACATATGACTTCTCTAATCCTCACAACCCTGGTCCGAATGCACCTTTGAAATGGATTCAAATTATTCTACAGATTCTTCTTGGTGCCTCTGCCAATAGAGCCCAAAACATTGCTCCCAAGATATTTCTTGGCATCAACTTCTATGGAAATGATTTCTCCCTTTCAAGGGGTAATTCCAATGACCTCCCTTAAGTTTTTCTATGGTTTATCATATGACAGCATTTTTCTTTGTTATATATTGTTGAAATTTGAAAGTGCAGATTCAGGTGGCGGAGCTATTATTGGGAGAGATTACCTCACACTTTTAGAGAAGCACAAACCTGCTCTGCAGTGGGATAAGAACAGTGGGGAGCATGTTTTCTTTTACACTGATGAAAAGGATATCAAGCATGCGGTATTCTTTCCATCTTTAAAGTCAATTTCCTTGCGGTTAGAGGAAGCCCGTTCATGGGGATGTGGCATCTCGATATGGGAAATTGGTCAAGGTTTGGATTACTTTTTTGACCTTCTGTGAAAGACTGTAGTGTAATACTTTTTATGTCCCGCGTTAATGTTTATTCATACCTGTACTCATCCTGTATTAAGTACAATTGTAACAGACTTTTGTCAAAATGAGAAATTTTATTATAAGGTTAATATGTTTTACTGTGTAAATGTCACTTTCTGCATTTAGTCCCTGCAAAATTCTAACTGTCTGAAATTAGTCTCCGTTGTCATCTAGGTGCCACGATAATTTTATGATTTATCTGCACTGGTTTTTCCAATTTTATTGTGCTTGTGGTTTTTGGTGTTGCTATCCGTGCTTTGGTTTTCTTCTCTTGGTATGCCGATTTTAATTTGGTTTTGATTTTGTGGCGACCTTGGCCCTTGTCTTCTTTGGTTCTTCATAACATCGTGGTGTGCCATTTGATAACTCGAAATTAAAATTAAATAGATGGTTAATTCTAATGTCATTTTGTTTAGCTAGAAAACTCGGTGTAATAAAATGTTTTGGTGTATTAAGTTCTGAGGCTCACTAGGGTAAGGGAGAGACTCAAAGTTTAAAGAGTATTTATATTTTTAAGGCAAATCCTTACGTATAGCAGCTTTCTTAGTTCTGTGAGGACAATTTTAGCTTGCCTTTTGATTTTGTCACATTTGTTAATTCTTGTTTGGAATAGACCCACGAGGATCCTATTTATTGGTTGAATAGACCAATGGTGTACATACATGATACATGTTCCTCTCAAATATTGATATTAGTTTGATAATTTATAACAAAAACTAATGAGTCATCCATGCTTATTGAATTATGTCAAACAAATTAATATTGAATTAATTTGTATCTAATTCATTGTTAAACTAGCCCCTAAATTATACTTCCTACGTTTTTTTTAAATATCGACTAAAGATATGTGCACACTATTTATATAACTCAATTTTTATTTTTTTTTGGTTACATTCTCAGTTTGGCCATATAATAGCATGTAAGAAATTGTTTAATTTGTCTCGATGAATATTTTTTAAATATAACATTTTTATAATTTTTTATAATACATAATTAAAGATATTAATCGTCGAAAATATACATTGACATATGTGCAGTGATTAATTGTGACAATTAAAATTAAAAGGAACAAATGGAGTATTATCTTTTTTTTGTCAATTAGTCTAATGGCTAGAAATTCTACTCGGGGATGACCGGAGTTCAAATCCTACCCCTTAAATATATAATGCAATGTCTAACTAATTGAGTTACGCTCACGGGACAAATGGGGTATTATTTAGTACTAGGAAATTACCTCGGTTCCTGCACAAATGTGCAATATCCTTTACCAATTGAGTTAGACTCGTGAGGACGGAAATTACCTTCTATTAACTTATTTGTAATTTAATGTTAAATTAACCCCTAAATTATATTTTATACTTAGAAATTAGTCTATATATGAAATAAATCACTTACTATATATCAAACTGGTTTTTATTATTATTATGAATTAAAGAAAGGAAAACAGCACCGCTATTTGGTATTTGGTGATCAAAACGTGCGCTCTCGGCACTTGATTACAACACAACGCCAACACACCTAATCTCAATCAAATCAAATAAATAAAAGGCGGCAATACCAAATATAAAAGGAAAAGAGGGGTTTGAACTTCGAACCCTAGGCGCGAAATCATGTCATCATCTCTGTCGTTGCTACATCGTCGAAAATATAACAACTACCGACAACGGAACAACGACGTTTCTCCACCTCTTCCTCCTCCTCCTCCTCCTCCTCCCCGTACTTCGTCGTGGTCAACCGAACGACTACATAGTCGATATCAACTAATTTTTGGGAAACCTCACCCTGACTTTGTTCCTCCTCTTCCTCCTCCACCTAATTCGTCTTTTAACTACATTCCCCAAAGACCCTCTAAGCCTCCTCAACCTTCTCTCATACTCCCACATCCACTCTTTCCTGGCGTTTATGTTGCTGCCGACAATCATCATCGTGATCATGAATCTCTCTTCCTTTATACTAGAAATCTCGTACCTGGTGTTAAATCTAGTGACCAAGACGTCGTTTTTTCTGTTCGGGATGATGATGATGGGCGTACAGTCGAGTACAGAGAATGGGATCCATATAAATCCAGATTGGCTGCTGCTATTCTTTCTGGTGCACATCATATATGGATTGTAAGTTTTCGTTCGTTATGCATGCATAATATATGCATGTTTGATGGTAGCTAACTATCCACTCATTTTTGTGATTTATCCATATGTTTTGCAGAAACCGGGTTCGCGTGTACTTGTATGCTTATCCCGAGATGATGCACAATTTGGAATCACAATATCACATATCTCTGATATTGTTGGCCCTGTCAGTCTTCTTCCTTCTTTGTTATTATTTCTATATTTCATTTTTGTGAATTTATTATTATTTATATATATTCCCTCTACAATTAATATTCTATGTTTTGTATGCCACAGCAAGGCATAGTGTATGTAGTAGAGGGATACAAATCCAATTCCGACTGTATTCTAGACATGGCAGACAAACGGCTCAATATTGTACCAATTGGCTATGATTGTTGTATGCATCCAGTGCAATACCGCATGCTTATTAATATCGTGGATGTATTGTTTGCTGCTCCTGATACTGATCTTCGACAAGAGGTAACTTTCCCTCTCTCTTTTAATCTTGTGTTTTGAATCTTGATAATTCTTATTTTCTATATTACAAAGTTTTGTCTTGGTCATCTTTTCCTATATAGTAGCACCGTTGTTTCACTTCTATTATTTAATGAACTAAACAGCTAACTAGTAGTAGTCATCTGAAAGGTGCTCCTAATAAGTTAGTATTACATATATTATCTATCAGTTTTATTTTATGTGTTACCAGTATAATAAACAAGCCAATGATTACCCTTAAAAAGTAGTCGATGATGTTTTATAAATATATCTTCAGACTTTTAACTTTGATTGAAATTAAAGTGGAAAAACTCACAGAAATATTGGTGCAAAATTATTATTTTTTTTTGAAAGAAGGATGGAGGAGAGACTCCTTAGAATGAAAGAGACATGTCTCTTAAATTTTTAGAAATCATTTTGGATCCAAATAATAAGAGAAAGTATAGAACCCAACTATTGACAATACGAAGGACATGACACAATTCATTAGTCTTACATTATTTTTGCCTGTATATATAGTGCATTCGATATCCATGAAAATTTGATTCCTTTTTACATCTGTTGTTGTCTTCATTTGTCAGGTCACGACGACATATTTGAATGCTATTCATTTTCTTAAAACTGGTGGACACTATATGCTTTATGTCCAGGTTTTTTTTTCTTATTACATCTTGATGTATTCTTTTGATAATATTTTATTCATGAACTTTTTGTGAACCTTGTTACAAACTAGTGTAAATGACAGGGAAATTGCATTGAATCAACAAAACGAGGTGATGGCGTGTTTAGTTCCCAAAGTAAAGATGAACAAGCTCAGTTCCAGCGAATGGAGCGAGTCACTTTGGAACCTTTTGATAGAGACCATGCGTATGTTAGTGGTGTTTTTCGCACGTTGGAGGTGAGTGTTTGATATATAACTCAATTTGCCAAGGCTGGTTTAGTGCCAACAATTAGTCTAAGAATATATTTTATCCAACTTAGATTGCTGAGATTGATCCAAGTTGTCTAATGAGCCGCAAGTTTTTAACATCACAAGATTCAGAAAGGTACCAATTTATTTTATTTTCTGTTTTTTCGCTGATCCAACTTTTGGTTCTTAATAATGAAAAGTGAGTTAACTGAAATTTGGCTTATTTGATTTCTTGAATTTATGATTGTAGGGGTGATGGGTGGCCTGTTAGTCCTCTTTTTGAAAAATATAAGGTTAACCAAAAATTTTGTACTTCATTCACTTTTTAATTTTTCGTCTCTTCATCATTATTTTTGTCTTTTTTCTAGACTTTAACCATTTGATTCTCTTCTTTTTTGAAGAACGTGCCCGTATATATGTTGTTTGAATCGTCATGCGGATACGTTCTCTTCCGAGCTCGTGACAGGTATAAAGTTGAGAGAGATTATGTAGCCAATGAGGAGTATATCAAAAACTTCGAAGAATCCTTTGAATTAGTTGCTTGTCATACTTTTGTGTCTAGTGATGAAGCTATGATGTACCTCAATGCTGCCATCAATGGTATGTTTCTCAATGTGATTATAAAAATGTTAGGATCATCCCATCTAGCCTATTTGATTGTGTTTCTTAATGTGATTATAAAAAATATTAGGAACATCTCATTTATGTATTTCTTATATTTGTCTCTTTGTTTTTGGGCTTGCAAAGAATTAATTAGCTCTTGTAAGTTCTTTCGCACTTATATATTATGAATATTAAGGATGAGAGTTTTGCTTAATGCCTTTTACGATTATACTATTAGGTACATACATACATCTTCTCCTTCACATAAATGGAATCTATTCACTGCAAGCGTCAATATGGTTTTATGATTATCATGTCTTTTTCTTTTATGATTGAAGTCTCAAAAATTTTATGAATTGCAACTCATGCTAGCTAGCCTCGTAATCACACTGTCTATTTATTTTTATGAATTGTTGTAATTAAGCAGCAATACTTATATTTTTTTGTAGAGACACAGTTTCCCGAAAAATTGTTAGAGTTCCTGCTGCGACATCTTCCGCCAACGAGGATAGAGGATGGTATGCATTGTTATTCACTTGCACTTTATGACACGCGTGGGGTGAGTGAAATAGAACGTTATGCCAAATGTGGGACGAGTGAAATAGTACGTAATGCCGCATTTGTTTTATCAACATGTGTTTATGACATTGACATTTTTCGTGGTGTGCGGATGAATATTGACAAAATTTTCCAAAACATGAAGGTTTGTGATTTCTTGTAATCCTATATTTTGATTCTTGATACTAACTATAGCTCTTCTAAATATTCATTTATGTCATGTCTTTAGCCAGGGGACTTGGAAAAAGCTCAAATAGATCTCGCGCGAATTTTACTTAAAGAAAAGCTTAATTCATTAGACAAAAATAAGTTACCAACAAAGAGAGGTGCTTCTCTAGCTAATTTTTCGACCGGGCAAAACCCAAAGAGAAAGGCATAGACAGATACCAAAACTAAGTGAGTTTGTCCTGCATGGTTATTAAGTGAATGATAGTTAAGTGAATGATTGCTTATACGATTTATATATACAAGTTGTTAATTTCTTTGTTGCATATTGGATATGTATTTTTCATGGGATATATATTATCTTTAGACTTGATTATTGGAATATATTTGAATATTTGAATAAAGGGAAGAAGAGATTATTCACTATTGTGTGTGCAGCTGTTCCATTTCATTCGATCTAAGGATTGTGAATTGTGATTTAGTGTATGTTTGTTTTTTTGTCTAAATTTTTTTTTATGTTTGGTTTAACTTTTGAAAGAGTTAAAAGTAATTCTTGAGATATAGAATTGATTCTGGAGTGATTTTAAGGTGTTTAATTTTTCTAAACCATAATAAAATCTATAATTAAATTATTCTTTAGATATTTAAAATTTAGTAATTTAAATTTCTTAATTTAATATACCTTTTACATATTAAATATTTTATTCTTTAAAATTTTTTAATTTATTTATTTCAACTTTTATACTTTATAAAATAAAATTTTATAACATAGTACATAAGAAAGGGATGTCTTAATATAAAAAATAAGAAAGGGATATCTTGACGAAAAAATAAAAAGAAAGAAGGGGATAAAATATATATAGGTACACAAATATTATTCCAGCAGGCAGCAGCCACACTTCAAAAGAAAATATAGGAATACAACAACGTAAAAAAAAAAATGTAATACAAAAAAAATCATAAGTTAGACAACAAAAAAAAATGAAGAGTCATGTACATGTAAATGTTTTGTTTTAAATATACTAATAAAGTATAAAGGATAAAAGTGGATTTTAAATGAAATAATAAAGATAAAAATGGAAGAAAAGATTATAAGTTATAAGCTATAAGCTAAAACGTTATTACAAATAAGTTATAAGTTTGTGAAATAAGCTATAAGCTTACAGTTATTAAATAGAGCTTTTTTTACCAACTGAACTTATAAGTTATAAGCTATAAGCTATAAACTCAAAAAAAGGAGTTGCCAAACAGACCCATATATGTTGAAAATATCTATTTTGATATTTAGAACACTTAAATGTGAAATTATTACATCCCACAACAGCAACACACATAAAACTGTTTCTCACTTTACTCCCTCCCTCCGCCGTTCGTGCCTTCATCCGGTCCGCCGACGCCACTGCTCTTGCGTTTGTCTTCAGGTAGTATCTATGCTCCCGCCACTTTTAAACACTGCTTATGTATTTGGGATTATGAGAACAATGTTAGTTAAGTCAATTTATGATATTTTTATCAATGATTGGGCTTTTGATTTGTCTAAAATTGCTGATTTTGTGATAGTTGTTTGTGCCATTTCACCAAATTGGTTGGTTATAATTGAAATTAAGTGGTCCCCGTGAGCTTAGCTCAGTTGATAGGGACATCGCATTATTATTCAGCGGTCAGAGTCTGAACCCCTGACACTCCACTTATTCAACTTAAGATGAAATTTTTAGTCACTAGGCTACTTGACCAAAAACAGAAAAAGAGTTGAAATTAAGTGTATTAGGTTTGAAACATTCTCTTAAGTTAAAAGTGATTGTAATTAACTTTGTTTATATATTGTAAAAGATAATGGAAGGATTTTTCAAAAAGAAATTGCCTATAAAGAGGAAATTACCATCAAATGAGCAACAAACTAGTTCTCAAGAGCAAAAAATTGAAGTTAATTTGGAAGAGTTGCCATTAGATCCTGGGAAGCGGATTAAAATGTCGGCATATCATCCTAACGATCGAGATAAGATACAGAAATTTTATCTACAAAGAGGACCATTTCAGCCTACTAAACACACTTTTCCCCAAAGGAAAATTGGAAGTTCTTTAAGAAGATTTTGCCCGTCGTGGTATATTGAATTTGGAAACTGGTTAGAGTATAGTATAGAAAAAGATGCTGCATTTTGTTTTTGTTGTTACCTTTTTAGGCCTGATTTTGGAAAAAAGTTGGGTGGTGATTCATTTGTGACTAAGGGTTTCACAAATTGGAAAAAGAAAGAAAGACTTTCGTCACATGCTGGAGGTCCTAATAGTGCTCATAACCTTGCTTGGATGAAGTTTCAAGATTTTATGAAACAAAATCAACGAATGGAAGTCTTATTATCTAAGCAATCTGAACAAGTTTGTGATCCAAGCCGTTTAACAACTACAATTGATTCCATTCGCTTTATAATAGAGCAAGGATCAGCTCTTTGTGATGTTGAGTCAGCTGATTCTGCCGATCAAGGTAATTTCCTTGAACTTCTTAAAGTTCTTTTACAATGCAAAGAATCAAGAAGGCTTGTTGTTTTGGAGAACGCTTCAGAAAATTGTCAATCGATTACTCCAACAATTCCAAAAGATATTCTTAATGTAGCTGCTTTGGAAACCACTAATGCTATTATTAGTGATCTTGGAGATGAACTATTTGGTATTATTGTTGATGAAGCTCGTGACATATCAAATAAGTGGCAAATGATTGTCGCTTTGCGTTATGTTAACAAAAAGGGAAGTATTGTTGAACGTTTTCTTGGTATTGTTAATGTTAAAGATATTACAGCTTTATCATTGAAAATGCAAATTGATGAACTATTTTGCAAACATAGGCTTAGTATATCAAGAATTCGTGGACAGAGTTATAATGGTGCTAGCAACATGAAAGAGGAATTTTCTGGTCTCAAAAGTTTGATTGTCGAGGAGAACCCATATGCATTTTATGTACATTGTTTTGCTCATCCATTACAATCTATGTTGGTTGCTATGGCCAAAACTCACATTCAAGTTGCCTCTCTTTTTAATTCGGTGTCCACTTTATTAAATGTCGTCAGAGGACCATGCAAACAACATGATGTGCTTCGTGAAAGACAAATAGTCCATGTTAGAGAGGCATTGGAAAAAGGTGAAATTCCTACTAGCCAAGGTGTGGATCAAGAAACCAGCCTCAAGCAAGCTATGAATACTCGTCAGAGTTCAAATTATGCAACTTTGATCAATTTGATAACAATGTATTCTGCTGTAACTGATGTTCTTGAAATTATGAAAGAAGAGGGATTAGATGCAGATCAAAGAGCAGAAGCTAATGGTCTTTTACTTTTGTTTGAGGAGTTTGATTTTGCATTCACATTGCATTTGATGAAAAATGTTTTGGGTGTATCAAATGAATTGTCACAAGCATTGCAAAGAAAAGATCAAGATATCATTGATGCCATGAACTTGGTTAACATCACAAAGCAACAATTACAAGATATGAGGAATAATGGATGGGAGTCTTTTTTGCAAGAAGTAATTTTATTTTGTAATACAAATGCCGTTAATATTCCTCATATGGAAGATATATTTTGTCCTAAGGGGAAGTCACAATGCGGAGACAAAGCTCAAGCTATTACAATGGAGCATCACTATCGTGTTGAATTATTTTATACTATTGTGGACATGCAACTTCAGGAACTTAATGATCGTTTCAATGTGACAAATACTCAGTTGCTCCTTTCTATTGCTTCTTTGAGTCCAATCAATAACTTCTCAACTTTTGATAAGACAAGAGTGATGGAGTTTGCAAAATTGTATCCACGTGAATTCTCTTCTATTGAATTATTGATGCTTGACCAAGAACTTGAGACTTACATCATGGATGTGCGTAGTGAAATTGAATTTGAATCTTTAAAAGGGATCAATGATCTTTCAGAGAAGTTGGTCAAAACTAGAAAACATATTGTTTATCCATTAGTTTATCTTGTTTTAAAGTTATCTATGATTTTGCCCGTTGCCACAGCAACCACTGAAAGAGCTTTTTCTGCTATGAAGTTTGTGAAGAATATGTTGCATAATAGAATAGTAGATGAATGGATGAATGATTATTTAGTGACTTATATTGAGAAAGATGTGTTCAACAACATTGACAATGAGTCTATCATTCAACGATTTCAAAACATGAAATCGCATAATGAACAGTTAAAGGTATCTATGTAATTTGTTTTGTTAAATATATTGAAATTTTATGATAATGAAAATTATTATTTTAAATAGTCAGCTTCGACTACACCACCAAGCATTCATCATATCATAGAAGAGAATTGAAGTGAAAAGAAAATACAAACTCTCTCACTTGTTTGATCATTTTGAAGAACACTACAAGCTAAAGGAGCAGCCACAAGTATTGAATTGCTAGTTCATTGCAATTTTTAGGAACTTCACTGTGGTCATTGTCTTCCAAAAAGGATGCCAAAATATTAAACACTATTTTCAACAGTATTGTCATTGTGGCCATTGTATGATCATTTGAAGTTAATTGCTATGCTAAATAGGAAGCAACAATTTAAAGAATCCTGAGTTAATTGGAATGCTACAACACATCCAAGGAGCACTTTAGCAGCATGTTACACTATTTTATTTTGGACCAAATTACCATTTTTTTTTTTACATTTTTTGATTACATTTTTAGGAGAATAGAGATGTTGAAACCATGGATAGACCGGCGTGATAATTTTGCAATTGATCCTTTAATATCTTTAATATTTACATTAGTCACAAGTTGATATTTATTTTAAACAATCCATTTAATATCTTTTGTTTTTAATACAAGAGGGCCTAAGCTCAAAAAAAGAAACTACAAAACAACTATACAAAGAGTAGCAGCTCTAGAAACATATGCAAAATGACAGATTCTAATTTGCTCAAGGCAATCATTATAAATCAAAAAACTGGATTGTCTCACAACCTAAGGTTGCAAGAACATCTACACAAAAAATTGTCTTCTCAAAATATGCATGCTTCACTCTGACCTCCTACTCCAAATTAAGCAATTGTCTAATTCTCTGCACTAGCAACAACATCCCACATAATTTAGCAGTATATGCACTACAACAACATCCCACACTTTTTGCAAAACCACCCAACCATTCTCGCTTCACAAGACAATTCAAACCACCACAACTAGCCTTCGTACCATTTTTCGCTTGCAACATCTGCATTTAGCTTGACCCAACCCCTCTAAGTGCGGCCGGGCTTATTTTCTATTTTTTTTCTTCTCCTTAAAAATAGTAAAGTAGGAAAAAAATGTGTTTGATTCTATTTTTTTTTTGTTTTTAAATTCTTTAGTTTATTTCTCTAATACTTTTAAAGAGAAATATGGCTAAATTGAATTTTATATTCTCTATTTCGTTTAAGCTAAATAGAAAAGTAGAAAATAAGCCGGACCAAACGGGCACTAAGAAGGTGTCCGTATGATTGAAACTTCTTCCTTAGGAGGGCTTTGCAATTTATTTAGATCTCACATAGCATTAATATACTCCTTGACCATTTTACTGATGAAAATCCATAGATAAGGAGGTCTAACAAATTGCTAATCATGACTTTCCTTGTTTCTTAATCAGACCTTTTTATTTATTTATTTATTTATTTTTGTTCTCTATTACTTTTGATCCTTGTAGCATACTTTTTTGTTTTACCGTGTTTAACTAATTTCTACATAACAGAAACTGAAGGTAAGAAAAGTTGACATAAAATTGAATTTTCAAGTGCAGTATAATAAACACAGGCATAGTTCATGTTTCTAATGCAGAAGCCAACTGGCAACCCAATAACTCTTTATGTCATGAAAACATGGAGTAGGCTGTAGTGCAATCATCAATAAAACATCTTACATTGATTTCTATTCAAATGAATTTTGAATGCAGCAATACGAAACACGAAACATGTTCGATTGATTAGAATAATTGTGATATTTTGGCAAAAAGAATTCATAGGAATATTTATCGAGTTATAGATTTAAAAAAATCAATGTTGCGTGTTGTCACCAAAAACCAAAGAACCAAAGGAAGTAATGGACACAGGGCTTAAAAATATATAGCAAAGCATATATAACAATGTGAAATCAAGACAGTGGGACAAAATAACACCACTTTCAAACCCAAGTGAAGTCAGATATTACAAGTTTTTTCAACGGGCGGACACAAAATATGTGGTTGAGAAGACCTACTTAAAGCATGTTGTTACCATTGTTAGGAATCCACCAGAGCGGAATTTTAAAAGGGTGATTTCACAAAATGGTTAGCCAACAATTTGGCAATCTCAGTGAACACAACTTTGTCTTTCCCAGCAAAAATGGCCTTCAGCTTTTCATCACAAATGATCTCCTTCTTGTTATTAGGATTCTGCAAAACAATATCTCTGTTAAGCCATTTCGTAGACAGCCAACACTTATAAGAGACAAAAATAACACACGAGAGAAGTTCCATAACCCAAGACAAACTATCCTGCTACTGTTACGCAATATATCATGATAGCTTCCACAATTTAAGATCGAATTGAAATGCCAGAATGAACAGAAGAATAAAATCCAATAATGATTACAATAGTTATTAGCAGCTACCATACGAATACGAAGTATGATCTAAAGAAACAAACATATCAAAGCTAAGGATACCATAACCATCTGCTGCTCATCAAAATCGTAACCATCCCTCTATGACAAGGCCTTCGAAAAGGTTGGACCTGTTATATATCTCATATAATACAAAAGATCGATAACACAACTCAAACCCGCATCCTCCAACACAACAGCAACTCTAACTATCGCATCAAAACTCTCATTTCAAGCTGCCAATACATTACATTACATTACATAACACATAATCAATATTTCACTACCGACGGAACATTGCATTTTCGAATGATTCAATAATTTCCAGTTGCAAAGTCGCAACTCACAATGAAACAGGTATAAAAGATACACTTAATATACAGAGTACTTTGCATATGTTATTTCAAAATTTTCACAAAACATTTTTCATCACAGATATAAAATGATCAGCCTCGTCGATGCAACAACACTATATCGAGCACAAAATCAGCGAAAAACACCGCTGCAGTTACAATAAACAATGACCTAATCAAATAGCCAAAACAAAATCAATTTGTAAAAGTTAAACCCTAAACCCTAGCAAAGTTAATTTTCCATACAAAAGTCAATTTCAAACAACAAATAAATAGAAAAAAAACGAAAATCACAGAGAAAATAGAAACATTGAGTGAAAACGAAAATGAAAAAGAAGAAGAAAAAAAAAACCTGAAGATTCTGCTGCTTGATGTACTCCCAAACTTTCTTAACAGCTTCAGTTCGAGAAACTTCAGGTGAACTGAGGAACCTTCCGAGTTCAGAACTGACCGGAACAACCTTCTGTATACCTCCGGTACCGGATTTCTTGGGCGGTTTCTCCGCGACGGTTTTGGAAGCAGCTCCGGTGGTTTCAGCAACCTTCTTAACCGCTCCCTTCTTCGACGCCGCCATGAGGATTCTGCCGGCTGTAAATGCTCCGAAAACCCTAGCTGGTGCCATGATCGCTTTGAGAAAATGATTTTCTGTTTTCAAAATACTAAAACCCTAGAGAGAGAAAATGAATATGAGAGTGTTCAGGTTTTTTGGGTTCTTATTTCCCTTTTAAACCTCGTTGTTCGTTTTTAGGAACTTTTCGATACTTGTTTCTTGCAATTACTATCCACGTGTCAGTTTTTAATTGGTTTCTAGCTAGTACGGTGTATTTGTAGGGTTTGATTTGTGTGTAGGTCCGTAACTGTGTTATACAATTCGAATTTTCTATTTTTTATTTTTTTATTTTTACATTATTTGAGATATTTTCCCGCTTGTTTTAGTTTTGGTTTGTATATTTCCAGAATTTTGGTTGTTGATTTATTTTTTTGGAAAAATTGATGGACATTCTCAGCAATTAAGTTAGTTGTAAGAATTCTTCTTTTGCATTTTGTCAAAAAAAACTGATCATTTTTCATTAGTTATCACTTACTAACTGTTGATGTTCGGTGAACATCTCATAATTATGAATAAAAGTAAATTTGAGAAAGACATTGCAAAAGAAGGCGCTTTTGGTCGGTCGCAAAAAGAGATAGTGTCCAAGACCGTGATGTGCAAACAAACGAGAAAGATTGTTTAAATTGTTGTAAGTGGTTGAGGATGTTAACACTGTCATGGACAATGTTGATCAATACTACAAATGGCAAATCAGGAAGAATAAAAAAAACTCTTGTCTCATGCACTGGCCAAATTTGATTTGGAAGCGAGTAAGTTAGCTAAGGAAAAAGGGGGACCTTATAATGTGCATTAAAGAAGGTAGACAATATATGCAAGTTCTCGAGTCTTGAGTTTTATTTTAGCTCCAAGAAAAAGATGTAATGGACTGATTCAACGCGAGGTTAAACACAAGCAAATATGGTTCTTTGTCATCTGCCAAGTTATGGATGAAACACACAGCACAAATCATCATTATTTGATAGCCAAATTTTACTTATTAACCAAACACGGTAACAGTATGTCAGAATTGTGTTTTCATAACCATTTCAATTAATCATCAAATGCAGTACACAAATAGGATATCGAGATAAAATATCAAACTTGAAGCAAATGTGAATATCAATAAGGCGGAATGGAAGAATCCTACTCATTGGCATTGCTGTTTAACTCTTAACAGGGGAACCTAGCTGGTTTATCGGTTAATGCAAAATAAAACTTGCCTCCTCATAACAAAGACAGCCCAGTCACAAGCAAACCAAAACTAAAACCACACAAGAAAGCTCAGATCAAAGCCAAACTATGCAGTATTTCAATTTCCTAATCTGGTAAAAAACATGACAGAAGCATCTGATTTTGTAAGGATAAAAGCCTTTGAAAGGAACAAATGCACAAATTTAATAATTACATCAAAATCATCTTAATGAGACAGTAATAATAACTCTAGACTTGCACCCCAAAAACATGACTATAGACATCTTTAATACGATAGCGAAATGATAAGGGATTGTGCAAGACAAATGCTCAATGACTGCAGTTGTTAGAACAGCAAAAATTTAAAAAGAAAATCATAGTTCGACATACTCACATACCAAAACTTTGAACGTGTACTATACTCTGTGCGTGCACCACGTTAAGGTTGTGAGGAACGATTGCTATGCCTAAGAGACGCCAATTGCACTTCTACCCTTTAACACTTTTATTTCTTCTAGTGTCATTGCTTCTGTTCCCCTTGCTTCTAGTATTTCTACCTTCTTCCATTTTTTTCCTTCAGTTTCATTTACTTAAATTCCACCCGTCTAATATCCCCTCCAAATGTAAGGAAGTTTTTATTTTTGAATTAGACAACAGTGACTATGGGCTATTGTGTTCCCAATAACTTCCAACAAACAACTAAAACTTAGACAATGAGGGAAAAAATGGAATCAACAATAGAAAATTCAGCAAGTCACTTCGTTTCCTGAGCTCCATGGACTTCAATGAAAACCATAGACCAGTGAAAAAAATGTAACAAACACAATTTCTTCCTTTTCCAGAACATCTATGACTATCATTAACAATAAATGCTGTAGAACAGGACTTCCCCTGAGCTATTCTAGCAGAAACATCAGTCCACCAAAACTCAATAGGCATTGTGAATGTTTTAAAATAGTTGTGATGTAGTTCAATGAAGCAAACAAGTAGAAAAATAATTAATCAGAAAACAGGACAGAACACAAAGAAAATAAATATTATTTTGTCATTGGACCACAAGGCAATAGCCAAACTAGTTTCGATACTCAAACTTCGGTTCTTTCATTCGAATCATTTCATGAAATTATCATGCAGAATTTCATATCAAGTAAACTAGAGAAAGTTTCAAAAGTCTAACTTGGTTCCCACCTAGGAATAGAAAAAAACCAACCACATGTCTCCACTTCCTATTTCTTTTTCCCTTTCTTCTGTGACTTTTTTCCCTTTGTGTTATCCGTGTTAGAATCCATACTAGTATCCTTGATATTAATCGCACCCTGGCTGAATTCAGGAGAGAGAATCTTCGCAATCTCAGGAAAACCAACGCTGTTTCTGCCGCGCAACAGTGTTTGCAAATTCTGCTCCCAAAGCTTGTCTTTCTTAATACCAGGACTCTGCACAGCACCACATAACATTCTCAAATAAGTTATTAAGTACCTAAAAGTAAACCCTCACTTTAGTCGCTCAATTATCATTGTCACCACTACTTAGACCATGTTTGGATAAAAACTTAAATAAGCAGTTATAGCATATGACAAGCGCTTATGTATAAGTTATTTCTATAACAAGATAAAATAAAATCAAACTTTTTTCATATAAGCTATAGCCTATAAGTTGTTTTCATAATATATTCTGTAGAGCTTATAAAAATAAGCTGAAAAAACAATTATAACTGCTCAAATTGGTATAGCCAATAATTTGTTTACTTCGTAATTATGTAACCATCATATAGCCAATAAAAAAATTGCTAATTACTATTTTTTTCCCTCCATAAAAAATTTATAACTACTCAAATTGGTACTTCACAAATGAGAACTGTTCCAAATACGCGCGACCCAGCCACCCGTGCGAACAAACGGGTCTCTTACTAGTATATTCTAAAGAGCTTATGAAAATAAGCTGAAAAACAACTTATGAAGATGTCATAAGTTGTTTCCGTAAGCTCTCCCGAACAACCTCACAAGTGCTTATATCTCAAATAAGTCAATCCAAACAAACATACTCTTAATTCTAACTTCTAAGCTATATGAAAATAATTAGTCTTAGAAATATATGAAAGTTAATAGGGTTGAGTTTTGATATACTTAACAAATAAATTGAGGGTTTAATCTAAATTAACAAATTGGCATGTTTTATGAATGAGGACATTGATCAAACAGTTGGTGTGTGTTATGATGAAACAAAAGGATAAAAGGGCAGAATATAAACCCGGAAACTGTAGAGTTTGATGAACTTGGAAATGACGGAGGCGATTTCGGAACGAGAGTGCTGAGGGATGCCCATGAAAGTGCAGAGTTCACTTGTAGCTTTGCGCGTCTTGGTTTTTCCGACGCCGACAATTTCAGCGACGGCTTTGGATATCGTCGACATGCTCCTCCGGCCTGTTAGAGCACCCATATGATTCATTGTGTCTGTTGGATTCTTTCTCTTCTGTTCTCTACTCCGATTTGATTTGATTTATTTGCGGAAGTGTTTCTGTTGATCCACTTAAAAAATTAAGAAAAATGCGAAGTAATCATTTTTTGGTGTTTTTGGTAAAGACAATGGATATTTAAATATTTCTTAGTGATATTAAGATCTACTAAAATGATATAAATTAATACTAACAGAATATAAGTTGTTTTAATTATATCACATAAATTAAAAAATATAATTATTATAATGATCAAAGAGGGGTGGTTCAGGGACGATTTTTGATCCGAAATTACCTCTCCAAATTGATTTTGGTTTCTTTTTTACCGAAGTAGTAAGTGATTTTCACACATATTATTTTAGTGTGATTTTGTTTTCCCGTCTCGGTACGGTGCATTGTTTTCCCGTCTTTGTGCGGTGTATTTTTTGTCTTTTGTGCGGTGTTCATTTTTTTTAAGTTGAAAAATTAATTTCGATCAAGTGCAAATACAATCAATGATTTTGGTGTCATCAACATTACAGATCCAGAGACTTGAGTATTCCAAACACTTCAATATAATCACATTTGTAGACATACTATGCAATTTGCTATTTTATGTTATTAACATGGATACTGTAATTTTGTTTTGGCTATATTAAATTTGTATTAATTTGAATTTAAATGAATGAATATTTTTACTTTTTTGTAAAAAAAAATCATTGTTGTGATAGAAAGAATGCGATGACAACATTTTTTTGTTTGATATTTTTGTCGGTACAACAGTACAGTAATCTAATTCGGATGTCCTTTAGTTGTGACTTTGAGATTCGGAACAGAGGACGGTCCATACGACACATTCAACGGGTCGGATCGACCCGAAAAGATCCAACCGTTGATTTCTTTTTCACCCCATCATCATCTTACCCTCTTGCCGTTTCGTTCCGATTCTACAACCGTCCTTCAAACTCCGGCCACCGGAGCATTCTCTCTCCAATTTCCCTCCCATCATTCAATCTCCTTTCCACAATTTCACTCATCCTCTCCCTTCCTAGCTTTTCTACCACACCATGACCATTTCAGACGACGAAGACGAAAATCTCGCTCAATTTCTCGAATCAGAAGTCCTCTCCGAAGTCTCTGACAAGGTATATTCCAATCACCAACGATTCAATTTCAGTTTTATTTTACTAATTCATAATATGATTCTGTAATCTGTTAGATCATAAATTAGGGTTTTTATTTGGGAATTGGGATCCACGAAGAAAATTTTCATTTTTTTTTTTTTTGAAATTATGATTTGATGGGTTTAATTTGGGTGATTGTTATTGTAGGAAGAGGAAAATGTTGAAGAACCAAAAGCTAAGAGAAAACGTATAGAAGAGCCTGGGAGTAATAATCAGGGTAACAAAGAGTGTTCTGGTTCATCATCTGAGGCTAAGAACTATGCTGTTAATAACGCCGTTGTACCGAGAAGGATTGAGACTGGTTGTTTCAGCAAAGTTCCACCAGAACTTTACCATCATATACTTAAATTTCTGTCATCTGAGGTTAACTTTTTTCCCTGGTTTTGTGGATTGGTTTTCCTAGTTGTTGTTTTCTTGAAAAATGGAGAGAAATCGGTTTAATTCTCGCTTGCATGTGCATGTTTGGATTCAATCTTGTAAGAGTAAGTTTATGTTTGGTATCACGGTGCATATGCCAAAATCATGGTGGATCACTGTGATTCTGACATATCTACCAAATACCAAACATACACTAAAAAGTGATTATGAAGACTTAAAATTGATTTTGTTATGTTTGGCGGTTCTTGATTAGAATTGATTTTTTTTCCTCTGGAATTGATCTTAACATGAACTTGAAGGATTTGTTGCTTTTTACGCTCAAATTTATTGTTGAACTAATTTTGATGTCATTATAGAATCCAACAAACACTATGTAGATGGGTTTTGCTGTCTTGTTATTATTAGCCTTAGTATTTGAATTAACTGAGTTTTTTGGATGGGTGCAGGACCTTATTTCTTGTTCCTTAGTCTGTAGGTTTCTAAGTTATGCTGCATCTGATGAAGCTTTGTGGCGTCGCCTGTGAGTACATTTTGTTTTGCCTTACATTTTCAAGTTTTGTTTATAATTGTTGGATATTCAGCATAGGGTAGTTTGATTTGGGAATTTGGATCTGTGTCAATTAGCTAGTGTTGAAGCTCTAGTTGACGCAGGAGTGCCTGTCCCGTTTAAAGTGGAAGCAGTTGATTGCGTCTTTTCAGCTTGGCTTTGAGGAGTGGGTTCTCCTCTACTTAATTAGTTCATTTTATTTATATTTTCTTATTTGATTAGATTTTTACTGTTGGAAATGCGTGAACCATGATTGTGCCTATCAACTTTTGTTTAGGTATTGTATGCGATGGGGTGTTCTTCCCCCCTCGAAGAAGATAAGGGACTGCCCATGGAAAAAGCTATACATTCAGGTACTGGCGCCATTTTGCATTTTTATTTTCTTTTGGATCCATCCTTTATTATTTTTTTGTGTGTGAGCATGCATTGAATGGACCGGTGATTTGTGGTTGAGCATTTTGAGGATATTAACTAAAATACTTATTTAACTCAGGATATTAAACTTATTTCATCTTTATTATCATGTAAACTGAATTTTGAGTTATTAATATTCAGACCTTGATTTGTTAATTTGTGTGGATCTTGTTATTTGTTCTATGATTATGCAGCGTGATGAAAAAGACATGGGTGAACTTGTTACAAGCTGCCAAAATGAGTTTAAGGAGTACTATATTCAAATGCAAGCAGCTAAGAGAAGTCAAGCACCTCAGCCTTCACAGGTAGTGTGAGAAACCACTGGAATACAGAACTGTGTATCGATATATTGAGATCTTTCCAGCAATCTGAAAAATATGAAATACTTATTTGCTTTTACTTCCTGGGAGTGAGGGTTAGAGAAAGGGATAGAGCTGAAGTTTATATTAGTAATACTTATTTGCTTTTGCTCCTAGAGTCCTAGTGCAATAAGGATTTTGTAGCATTTATCCTATGTTGTTCTTTGTATCTGCAATATTTTGATCTCTTTTACTCTAAATACTTCATAACTACTATAAAAATGGATGTCTCTTAACGATTTTGTCATTTTCTCCCTGTTTTCTGCATGTGAAGTTGAAGGATGATAGCATAATTCTTGACAAAACATTAGCTGATCAAGTCTCATCATGGAAAAGCAGCAAGGGCCTTAGTGATACAGTGGTGATTGACCATGCTTGTTCTGGGAAGACATGCTCATACTACCAAATCGGAGATGTATTTATTTGTGAGAAGACCGGGCAAGTTCATGGTGAGAAACATCATTTATATGCTTTAATTAGATGACATTTTTCATCATTGAATTTTAAATCCTTTAGAGCTTATAATGCCTTTTTTTTTAACAAATGAATTGATATTATTTTCTTTTATAGTTTGTGATGAAACATGCAAAGAAGTAGTTTTGGATCCCGCCGACGAGCTTTTGGTCTGTACAATATCAGGACACTGTTTTGATAGATTATTATCGCCATCTGAAATGGAGCCTGACTCTGTAAGTCTAAATATCTTTTACCATAACTTTTGCAATTGTTTTAAGTTGTTTTATGGCTTTGGGCACATTAATCTTTTGAGGAAAGTATCTATTATCAGAATAAATAATCTCGACAATGTTAAGCTTATTTATCAGAATAAGTTGATCACATTTTTTACATATAGCTTTCTTCTTTTTCTATGACAATTTTAGCTTTCCTTCTGGATGGTTTCTCATTCATTTGAAATTGCAGGAGCAGCTGCAAGGTGTTGCAGCAGATGAGGACGAACCATTTATGGGATCTGGCCGTTTCGGTAAACTCATCTCATTTGGCTGTTGATAATTTCGTTTTTTAAATTAGTTTTGTACTGTTGCACATGCATCTCAATAAGACACCTTTGTTCAATTTTGACAGCGCGAGCTTACCTGCTGGGATACAATTGTGCTGATGAAAAGGAGCTTGAAGCTACTTTGAGGTATTGCTGATTCCCATATAGCTCTTCTGGAGTAGATGATCTCATGTCTCGTCATTTACCTACCGTGCATCCAATATATCAGATGTCCTTTTAGTTTCTCTTGGAGTAATGGTTTCTGCTTAGTCTTACTGTAAAACTTTGGTTTGTCTTATTGGCATTATTGTAATAGTTGTAATGCTGTATGCTTTATGCGAATAGTCGTGCTTTAATAATATAATTGAATCCATTAGAATAATTTTTCTTTTAACATTAGTGCTATTGTTGGTTCTTCATGTTTGAAAAATCGCCAAGAAAGTAGGATCATAACAGGAGTAAAGACTCTTCTAAAACAGCTTACTAACCGAACTGGAGTAGAGACTCTTCTAATACGGCAATAAGCAATTGACTAACTTGAATCGGACATTTCTATAACCTGTTCAAACATCACATATTAGATAAAATATCTATTCAAGCGTTTGCTTTCTGATTCGAGCGACAAATTTTCACTTTCCAATCTATCTCAATAAGTCTTCAAATACTCTGAGAAGCCTCTATAGAAATATGCTTTCGAACTAACTACAGTCAAACAAAAATGAAAAATGGGTGGGTTGGAACTAGAATAAATTTTCGCACATAAACATTTAACAATTGAGATTTAGGTGATCCTTACATGTATAATATGAGAATGAGATTCCATGCATCAAACAAAGTTGAGAAAATGTAAGAATCAACCAAAAAAGAAAAAGGAAAGGTCAGAACTGGGAATCATATTTTCCCATATCAAACAAAGTTGAGTAAACTCATGGTAGGATGACATTGCCTTTGTGACAGCTTCATTTTCCTTCTCTATAATTTAGATTCTACTTGACTAATGATTGATCTTTTTTTTCTTAAAGTTTCAATTTATGATGCTCCATTAGTCCATTACACATAAAGCCAAAATGCCAAATAAATAAATTTGGTCCTTCCACTTTATATATGAATTTTCAATGACTTGTCACATAACAAAAACAATTTAAAACAATTGAATTGTACTACCAGATTCAGATTCGGTGATTACTTCAATTAGATTGAAAAGTGCACATTTGTCATACTTACCGTGAAATAAATAAATGTGCGGATGTTTTAACACACATAGAGTGTGATGTGAATTCTAATGTGATGTTTTATGAATTTTATCCGACTCAAATTAATCATTTATATTTTGGTGATATAATATGGCGCAATGTCCCCAAATTAATGTTGTTGTAATTTTCTTTTGGGCTTATGCCCTCCCGTTTATAAAAAAAAAAAAAATATCTCTAAAAAAAAACAAATTTCTGTCCCAATCTTAGTTCCAGCCGTTTTCTGTTGCTAACGCAGACAATTAACACGTGTCGTTAGGTAAGAGGACAATCGCATCGCACGCATACTTAAACGCGTCATCAACGCGTAACTTGTATCTATCCGATTTTTAATGCTTTCTTCGATCTTTCATAACCCCTCTCTATAAATATCAAAATCCCTAGATTTCCTCTCCTCCATTATTTCAATCTCTCGTCTTCTTCTTCTTCACAAATATCATTCCAAAATCTCGTGACTTCTTCCTCAACACTCTTCATAATTCTTCATTCATAATCTGGTACAAAAAACTCTCTATCCCTTCTCTTTATGAATAATTGATTATATTTTCATTAATTATTGATTTTGAATAATTAGGTTTTGATCTAAAAAAAATATGGGAGGTGGAAAAGACGACAAGCATGATGAATCTGACAAAGGAGTTTTTTCACATTTAGCTCATGGATTAGCTGGAGGTGCACATGGTTACCCACACGGTGGGGGTTATCCTCCACCACCAGGGGCATACCCTCCACCTGGACATGGATATCCTCCACATCAAGGTGGTTATCCTCCTGCTGGTTATCCTCATGCTGGTTACCCTCCTGCTGCTGGTTATCCTCCTGCTGGGTATCCTCATGGCGGTTATCCGCCCGCCGGTTATCCCGGATCATCTCATGCCCCAGGTATGTATATATGTCTCCCTTCATTCTTATTTTTCACTATTAGCTCTTTAATTACTTTATTATAAAATTATATTTATTTAAGATGAATTACATATGAACGGAAGGTAAACAGACAACAAGCTGCACTGCTACCCTTTTTAAAATTATGAAATTGATAGATGAATTTGTATTATTGATTGTTACAATGACTTGATAGATGACATTGTGTTATTGTTATGAAATTTTTGAAGCTACTTTAGGCTCTTGAGTTGGCTCAAATTAGTTGAGTTATTGGTGTCTTTTGAAACTAATGGATAGAGTTCACAATGTGTATGATTTTTGTTGCAATTTTCAAAATGTTTTGGATTGATTAGATTAAAAAACCCATCGAGAATTATAACTAATATTAAGGGCACTAGTTGAGGAACAAATGGAAGATATAGAAAAATTTGTATAGCAGTTAGTCTTACTAATGCATGAAATATTGTATTTTTCAATATGAAGTTTATATATTTTGATTTCTAAGGACACTTGTTAGCATAACCTAATAATAATTCATAAAGGAAGACTTTCTTTGACTGTTTGTACCTGGTATTTTGATTTGTGAATGCATCATGATCACCACATTTTTCGTCCTAATCGCAAATATTCTCTACATGTTAGTATAATAGTATTGACTGTTGTCTACTAAATATTTGGAACGTTCTTTCTTTGACTAAATTACTTTTGTTAGTGCATTCATAAGTGAGACTTTCTTTAATCGTTGTAAGTTGTAACTGGTAGTTTGATTTGTGAGTGTATCATAACCACGTTTTTCATTTTCTGTCCTCATCCTTTGACATTCTCAACATTAACTTTTCATTTGTAACGTTGGTTGTTGTTTACTGATACATTGCCTATTTGAAAGTTTATCTTCTCTGCTGTCTATAAATGTAGTAATATGCTTGAAGGTAACTAACTTCTCTGCTTTACATAGGGCCTTTTGGGCATGCTGGACATGGAGGACATGGTGGTGGTATCGGTGGGCTACTTGCTGGTGGTGCTGCGGCGGCAGCAGCTGCATACGGCGCCCACCATGTTTCCCATGGCCATTATGGACATGGAGGATATGGTCACATGCCTCATGGGAAATTCAAGCATGGCAAGTTCAAGCACGGAAAATTCGGCAAGCATGGAAAATTTAAACATGGAAAGTTTGGCAAGCATGGTATGTTCAGGAAGTGGAAGTGATTTCATCTATCAATGTATATACAACCGTGATTCTGCTGCTGATTGCTTATATAAATAATCCTTAGTATAATGCCGATCTATACTTGGTCGAACTCTTCTTTTGTTTTTTTGTTGCTCTGCCTAAGACAAAGTTAAATGATGGCATGAACCGTTGGTTAATTCTGTGTAAGCTTGGTGTTGCTGTAGCTAGAAGCATTACTCAAGTTCATGCCTATTTTGTTTTGCTGTATATTACTACCATTTTCATTTGAACCTTGGTTGGTTTATCCTATATTAGATGGAGATTGGATCTATATAATAATTAGACCTCTTGTTCATAGAGTATATATTGGTTGGTTTTGACTTTTGACTTTACCAAATCTTTGATTTTTTTCATCCTTAGAAGAATGACCTTTTAATGGGTCATGTAATGTTGAAAGAGTTTTTCTCCCTCCTTGTAATCTCATCCTTTTACACACAATAGCTATGCTATGGGTATTTAAATGAAATTAACAATGAGAGTTTTTAATTACTTTTTGATGTTACAAACAAAAAAAACTTAAAGGAACTAATACAAATCCAAATCTCTCGAAGACACAAACATCATATCAGCGATATTTCCTGGACTTCAAGCTCCTTGACCTTTAATAAAACTAGTTTAACAAATTGAGCTACTCATTCCTCCGATCTTTCTTTGAATGAGTGCAGCTCTTTAAAACTTATCTAATAATTTACCCCACCCTTGTGTGTAGAGAGGTTATTTGGTTATTTAGTTATGGTTAATGTATTTTTATTATAAAAATATATAATATAATATTATTATTTGAAAATAAATCAAATAATAATATTCATATTATATGAATTATTACCATCAAAGTCTAGCAGTAATAATTGGTGTGCAATGTGTTAGTTTGATCAGTTCTTAGGTATTATCAAGTTCGATTTCTATTCATAAAAAATATTATTTATTGAAAATGATAAACGTAGCCTCATGTTTAAATTTAAAATAATTTTGTAAAATTAATTTCAATTTTTATACTCTTAGATTTGTATTCTTTCAATTTTCTAAATAGTTAATTAATAAGAATATTTGTCATTGAGCCAAGTGTATCTTATATCACCGGTTCCTGTTGCAAGGTGAAGCAAGTTTCTTAAACGTGTTCCAAGCACACGCCTCTCCCTCACTGGCCCAATTTCTATCGAGAATATAACGATAAATATCTTTGAAAGATATATATATTTTATTATTTTAATAAAAAATATCTTAATGTGATATGTTCACTAATTTATTTTTAAGGGTGAAATTATAGCTATTAGCTACGTGACCAAAATTTTATTAATATGAATATTATTAATAGATGTCCATGTTGGTAAGTGATCCATATAAATGATTTATTATATTTGTTTATATATAGAATATACTATCTCTGTTCTTTATTATAAAAGACAACTTATTTTTTAGATTTATTGAATAATTAATATATCTAGTTCATATTATTAACTAGATACATTAATTATTAAATGCATTTAAAAAATGACTTGTCTCTTGTAATAAGGAACAGAAGTAGTATGTATCACTGTAACGCTAGTCCTGAAAAACATAAACTTTATTCTTAATAAAAAAACATACACTTTATTTTTTTTATTTGTCTCCTTCATCTCTATTCTTATTTCGGTTATTTTAAGAATATATTATTACGTAACTCTAACCATACGTAAGTCTAATGATTATATCTTTTAAATTATTCATGATAATATTTTATAAATCATGTTTATTTATTCTTATGTATTCTAAAAGAAATATACATGTATTTCTAAATGAGTTTAAAAGAGATCTTTATTATATTATAAAGACCGAGCAAAAAGGTAAAAAAAAACAAATATATATAGTGTATAAAGTTTTATTATTTCAGTTTGTGAAGAAGACTTTAGAAAAAATAATTTTATTTTCTATGAATTTCAGGAGAAATGGAGAATTTAATATTATAGTTATCGAAAAATTTAAAAAGTTTATTATTTTCTTTAAATTTCGGAAGAATTCAATATAAAGTTTATTTCCTGAAGAACTTAAAAAAAATTAAAATTAGAAGAAAATAATGTCTATTTTTATGATTTGAAACACACTATATATCCTAAAATAATTAGAATATCTTTAAAAATTGACTATTTTAATGACTAATCCGATAACATTTAAATAAAATAACATAATTTTTTTTGGACTAAAACAAATTTAATGTATTTCATTTATAATAATAAGTTCAATACTTGGTAGAGAATAATTAAATACTCGGAGACTAGCGATAATGTGAGTTGCTTGAGCTAACTCATGAGCCACTCGATTTGCTTGTCTCCGGACGTAATTGGCCTTACAATTCTGATTTAAAACTAGTAACTTTCTAAATTCATCTATAATATTGTCAAACTCAATATCATTCCGTCTTTAACACAAATTTCTTTTAACTTAACCAAAATTCTAAGGAAAATGATAAACATAGGCAATGGTTAAGAAAATAAAAATACTCCTTCTGTTCCAAAATATGTGTTCTACTTGCCAAAATTGTTTGTCCTAAAATAAGTGTCCTATACTATTTATAACATTGGTTTTTCCTATTTTATCTCTTAAAGCAATCATTAAGTGAGAGAAAAAGTACACTAAAAAATCTACTTTTTAGTATTTTAATATCTACTACCAATAAAAAGAGAGATTATTTTATTAAAAATTATATTCTCTCTTTCATGATTTAGTCAACTGTGACACTTAAAATGAGACAGAGGGAGTAGTAAAGATTTTATTGAAATTTGTGTTTTTTTATTTTTCTAAAATAATAAACACAATTTTCAATGCAACTACTCCCTCCGTCCCATAATATAAGAGAAAAAACAAAAATTACGCTTATTAAAAAAAAAGAAAATATAATGATTGGAAGTATGTTTTTTTTTTTTAAAGTTGTATGGAAAGATGTAAAAACAATTTTTATTGGTCGTTGGTTATAGAAAAAATAAGAGAGAGTAAATCTTTCTTAAAAAAATAAATGTTTAGATTTTTTCTTTTATATTTTAAAATAAATAATTTAAATTTTTTTTCTTATATTATAAAACAGATGAAATATCATTTTTTTAATAACCTTAACTTAACTAATACCCTTCAAGAATTGGGACACTAAGTTAGCAAAATCCAAATTCTAAATTTCATCTTTAACTTAAACATACATGGTTAAACCTAACTAAACTTTTAACTTTCAAGAATTTAACCTAAAAAAAATATCTCATTTAAAACAACAAAAGAATTAGAAATAAACTTCTCCAAGCTAAGATAAATCTCATATTCTCTCATTCTCATCTGAAATATATATATTTCAGCAAACAGAAACACAAAAAGGGTAAGCAACAAAACAACACTTCTTCTCTCTTCGGTAAAGCTATGGCGGATCGATTAACTCGTATTGCTATAGTCAGCAACGACAGATGTAAACCCAAAAAGTGTCGCCAAGAGTGTAAGAAGAGTTGTCCTGTCGTCAGAACCGGTAAAATAAAACCCATTTAATTTGCAATTTTTTGTTGTATTTAACTATATGTTAATGTTAATTTAGTGAATTATTAATTATTATTATTATTATGGGTTTAATTCATTATAGGAAAATTATGTGTTGAGGTTACTTCTGCTTCAAAAATTGCTTACATATCTGAGGAATTGTGTATTGGATGTGGTATTTGTGTTAAGGTATTGAGATTTGATGATATATATGATGTTTTTGTTTTTTTATGTTGTTTTTATTTTTGTTTATTGTTTATTAGTGTGATGAATGATGATGAGGTTTTTGTGTTGTGGGTTGGTGTAGAAATGTCCTTTTGAAGCTATTCAGATTATCAACTTGCCCAAGGATTTGGATAAAGATACTACTCATAGATATGGTCCTAATACTTTTAAGCTACACAGGTGTGTTTTGTTTAGCTCCGTTTTCGAGAAAAGTTGCTGTTTTTATGTTTTTTGATTTGATTGGTATATAGGTTATGTTTATTTGTAGTTTATAACATAAGCGCTTATTTGTTTATCATGATAAGCGCTCATGTATAAGCTTATTATAAGTTGTTTTCCTTAGCTATCTTGGAGAACTTATGAAAGTAAGCTGAAAACAACTTATAAATTTGTTATAAGTTGTTTTCATAAGCTCTCCTAAACAATCTCATGAAATTTATGCTAGCGGATAAGCTTGAATAAGTCAATCCAAATTTGCCCTTAATGAGCATAATTGTAATTGCAGATTACCAGTTCCGAGGCCGGGGCAAGTGCTTGGTTTGGTTGGGACAAATGGAATTGGGAAGTCCACTGCACTTAAAGTTTTGGCTGGAAAATTGAAGCCAAACTTGGGTCGTTTCACCGTAAGAACCAAAATTAGCATTTTCTTTTTAATTGTGAACTGATATGTTTGAGCCTTTGAAGTTTTATTTCATACATTTTAAACTTTGTTTTTCCTTTGCAGGACCCCCCTGATTGGCAGGAAATTTTGACCTATTTTCGAGGATCGGAATTGCAGAATTACTTTACTCGCATTCTAGAGGATAATTTGAAGGTGATGTTTCCATCCTTATTCTATATATTTAGAAATATCTTAATGATTTAGACTTTGTGGCAGTGTGAAATGATGACTATGTATTTCTCTAACCATTTTTTCCTTCCGGTTTCTAATTGTGCTTATTTCAATGTACATTATAATGCAATTACAGGCTATCATCAAGCCTCAGTATGTTGACCACATTCCAAAAGCTGTAGAAGGGAATGTGGGGCAAGTGCTTGACCAAAAAAATGAGAGAGATATGAAGGAAACACTTTGTGCTGATCTTGAGCTTAATCAAGTTATAGATCGTAATGTTGGTGATCTTTCTGGAGGTGAGCTCCAAAGGTTTGCCATTGCAGTTGTTGCCATCCAACATGCTGAGATATACATGTTTGATGAACCTTCTAGTTATCTCGATGTGAAACAGAGGCTGAAAGCTGCCCGAGTTATTCGGTCTTTGCTCAGGCCTAATAGGTTTGTTTCCTTTTCTCTCAGTAGTTCTGCTTTAAATATTGTCGATATCACTATGTCTCTCCTTGATTTTTGGTCAAAATAATCTAATTTTATTTTATTTGCAATTCTCTTTTTTTCAGCTATGTAATTGTTGTTGAACACGATCTTAGTGTCTTGGACTATTTATCAGACTTTATTTGCTGTTTGTACGGTAAACCTGGTGCATATGGAGTCGTAACACTTCCTTTCTCAGTCAGGGAAGGAATTAATATCTTCTTGTCCGGCTTTGTTCCAACAGAAAACCTTAGGTTTCGGGAGGAATCTCTTACCTTCAAGGTATAAATAATCTATCTCTTACTTCTCATTTATGGAATATAAGGCCAATTTGGGTGGTGATAATGACGAGTTCATTACTGAGATTGATTCAGCGGTGTTTATTTAAACATAACAAATTTATCGAACTAACCTTGCTCTAATATTGTGTCTAGGTTGCAGAAACTCCACAGGAAAGTGCTGAGGATGCTGAAAGTTATGCTCGATACAAATACCCAACCATGACCAAAACTCAAGGCAATTTCAGGCTTCAAGCAGTTGGAGGAGAATTTACGGATTCACAGATTATTGTGATGCTGGGTGAGAACGGGACAGGAAAGACAACATTCATTCGTATGCTGGTATTCTTTTAGTCTTATATATATTTTTATCAAACTGCATAATTCTTCACATATATCCATTCACCTTCTCCTTTTATTCAGGCTGGTTTATTGAAACCTGACACTGTAGAAGATGGATCTGATGTGGAGATTCCCGAGTTCAACGTTTCATACAAACCTCAGAAAATTAGTCCAAAGTCCCGATTAACTGTTAGACACTTGCTACATCAAAAAATCCGTGATTCATACACTCATCCCCAATTTACATCAGATGTGATGAAGCCACTACTTATTGAACAGTTGATGGACCAAGAAGTTTTGAATCTTTCTGGTGGAGAGTTGCAAAGAGTTGCCTTATGCCTTTGTCTTGGAAAGGTATTTTATGTTTCATTCTTGAGAACTTCCCGAGATTGCTTGTGCACCTTAATTCTGCTGTCTGCCTGTTTTTTCTTTCCCTTTTACATTCATGAGTACCTTCATAGTTTCCTATATGCCAGCCGCATTTGGCTCTTTCAGAGTGAGTAATTTACTTTAGAGTGATGACAAAATCAATTGGTTATATCTTATATCTTATGAAATCTATGATTTTCTGTGATTTGTCCGCCAACTGTTGTTTATTTCTTCTGTGATTGAGATGTTGTACTTTCCTACTTTAGAAGCCAAATATATGTCGATATTAGCTGGATTTCTTTCCATATGTAACGAAAATGAGTTAAATGCTAATCCCGTGTTATTATTTTTGGAAACATGGATTTGTTGTGATTGTTTTATTTCTATCTCTTAAATTTATACATTGTATTTCAAACAAAATATTAATTGAATTCATGATCCATTACTTGTTTGTACCTGCCTGTAGACATCTATTTGTGTTGACACCGTGGCAAGATTTTTGGAACTATATCACATATCTTTGTTTTGTGTTTTATTTTGCTACTTTAGATGTATTAGATGTTCACTCCTATTCATTTCAAACTACATAGCATTTACAGTTCTCTAATCATTTGCTATCGGCTTACCACAACAGCCTGCAGACATCTATCTGATAGATGAGCCAAGTGCATATCTTGATTCCGAACAGCGTATCGTTGCTGCAAAAGTAATCAAGAGGTTTATTCTTCATGCAAAGAAAACTGCCTTTATCGTTGAGCATGATTTCATCATGGCAACTTATCTTGCCGACAGAGTTATTGTTTACGAGGGCCAGCCTTCAATTGATTGTACCGCAAATTGTCCACAATCATTGCTGACTGGGATGAACCTTTTCTTATCCGTAAGTGTGATTGTTTTTCAACAGTTCAATTACTTTTTTCCTTTTAAATTTTTTCGAGTATCACGCGTGCATGTTTAAATTTAAAAATCATGTTGTGCTCTCTGGTGGTATTTGACTTTGTTTGTATATGTCTAATGTAATCTCCTTTGCAGCATCTTGATATCACATTTAGAAGAGACCCAACTAATTTCCGCCCAAGGATCAACAAACTTGAATCAACCAAGGACAGAGAGCAAAAGAATGCTGGGTCTTATTATTACCTCGATGACTGAGTTTATACTCAATAGGCAGGTTTGTTTGTTCGTTTGTTTTTGCTATTGCTCTTGGAACACCTACCTTTCACAGAAACTAAAACCTGACTCCGTTTTCTGTTATTGCAGTCTGCTCTATTGACTCCGTTGTTGCAGTATGCAACATAGCATCAATTTGAGCTCTTCCTTGTATCCCAACTTTAATTCATTTGATGCCTTGTCATATAAGTTAGTAACTTTCCTGTGAAAGGCTTCTTTCTTATTTGAGCTTTATCTACTGGCACAAGCACTTATAACAATGTTTGGGATAACTTATGAAAATAGCTTATGACATGTTCATAAGGTGTTTTCAATTTATTTCCACAAGCTTTTCAGGATGGCTGATGAAAACAACTAATAGATTATACGAGAACCATTGAACTTTATTTTATCTTGTGTAATACAAATAGATAAAAACACGGTCTTAGTGCAGCTGCGCATGACCAGTTTTGGTATGACTTTCGTGGGTGAATCTGATTCATTCTTGAGTTTTTATCGGTCACGGTTTCACATTTGATGTTAGTTGAGAGATTCATGACGCCATGTGTCAGCTGAATATGTAACAGTATACTTTGCTACTCCCATGTTACTTGATTTTGATGTTAATTTTGAATTTTGATAGATGGTTTCTTTTTGGAATATTTTGCTACTCAGAGGGTTGGTATTTTAATGGTTATCATAGCATTTTTAGATGAAATTGCTGGTGGCTGTTTAATGGTTATCATAGCATTTAATTGTTATCATATTCATCGCTCATGTTATTACAGTATTTTGTGAAATGGGTGGTAACTGAGAATATTTTGTTCTTGAAATAGATAATTTGTTCCCTAATTTGCTTAACATCTATCAAATTAGTCCCTCAATCATGTTCAGACGTTACACATGCTAATGTGCATTGTTAAATGTTGATGTGTCCGTCCATGTTATCTTCCACAAAATACTGAAATTTGATAATTTAAAGAAATTTGACATTGTAAAAATCCATAATATTCATAAAAAAACTAAACGTAGAAAAATTCAAAACATCATGAAAAATATATCTTCTCACTTTTCTTCTCTCTTACCAATCAACCTAACCATAAACACCAACAACATCAAATATTCACCATCTTTCATCAAGCAAGGGATTTTTAAGATAAGGGAGAAAATCAAATTCCTAAAACATATTTCTATCAATTCGCAATATATGCAATGCATGTTTTTGTTGACTATGGTATTGGTGCAAAATATCCACCAAATTTCGAACCCGATACCTTAAATGATATGGTTTCAATTCTACTGGGATCAACGTAATATTGGTAAAATATATTCGTCGAGACTAGTGTATCCACCGCCGAACGCAGTGACTATTCTCCTCGCTAGATTTGAGGCACCTCAAAGGGTTTGATAGTTGGCCCAGAGATTTATAGTTGGTTATTTTACACTGTTTTAAAAAAGAATTTCATTGCAAACTCAACTTGCAACCAAAAAATACTACCACCTCTACCCTTAAAACATGTGAATTTCTTGAAAAACTGCTTAGTAGTTAGTCCCTTTTTCATGGGATTACCTTCAAATTGTCAACTGACTGTAATAATCATTTCATTAACAAGTTGTTCATAATTACTTTACATGGCTTTGAAATGAACAATGTAGCCTTCCCTCTTAACCCAAACCAACATCAATAAGACTATAACCTGCACATTTTCTTAGTCCTTGATCATAGACAGATTTTCTCAACTCAGTAGCATCTTTCCAACTTCCTGCAGCAACATACATATTTGACAACGATATATAATATCCAACATTTTGAGGTTCCATTTCAAAGAGTTTTTCAGCAACCTTTTTCCCTAACTTAATTTCTCCATGATAATTGCATACACTCAAAAGCGTTCCCCATACACCTGAACTTGCATTACATTGCAACCCTTTTGTAAACTCATAAGCTTCATCAATTCTACCTGATCTTCCTAACATGTCAACCACATAAACTTGATGCTCAGTTTCAGGTTTTATGCCATATTTCTCCAACATATATTCGTAGTACCGAATTCCTTGGTTCACTAGTCCTGAATGGCTGCATGCAGATAAAAGGCTAACAAATGTGCTTTTGGTCACTTTTGTTCCTGATTCACACATCTCATGGAACAATTTGATTGCTTTTTCTCCTTTTCCATGATTACCATACGCAGAAATCATTGAATTCCAAGCCGATTCCGACTTCTGTGAATGTTTGAATACTTTGAGAGCATTGTCTAGTCTTCCACTGTTGCTGTACAAGTCTATAAGAGCTGCTGATATGAAAGAATTTTCTTGATATCCGAATCGGAACATGTAACCATGAACTTGTTTTCCGTGTCTTAGAATACATATTTGAGTGCATGCGGAGAGAACACTAATGAGAGTGAACTCATTCGGTTTAAACTGAAGATGACGGAATAGATCCAATGCTTCTCTACTTTTCTTGTTATGTGATAAAGCTGAGATCATGCAGTTCCATGTGCATAGATTGGAACTGGAATGTAATTTGAACACTTTTCTAGCACTGTTGATGTCCCTGCATCTGTCATACATGGTAATTAACGAGTTCTGAACACGTGTATCTGATCCTAAAGGAGATTTAAGTAAAAGGCTGTGAAGAGACATTCCTTGGTTTAGTAGCTCCATGTTTGCAATGGCTGATAAAACATTTACGAGGGTTATCGAATCATAGTTGAAAGAAGGTCCTTGTCTCATTAACCTGAAAATCTCTAAAGCCTCTTGAAAATGTTCACCTTTTACACAACCTACAATTATAGTGTTCCACGAAGCAATATCTGCTATAGAAGAATTCTCTTGCAAAAGTGAGAAGCCAGAAGTTAAGTCTCCACAGTTGATATACATGTGCATGAGAATATTTACTAAAAGAACGTGATTCAAAAAACCCGATTTTAATTGCCAGCTGTGAACCGATTTCCCAAAGTTGAGACTATTCAGAGAGTTGCAGGAAGATAGAATGGCGAAAACAGTTGATGAGCCGCAATTTGGACCGCAGCATAGCAGTTCTTTGAACAAGTTTTGAGCCTTTTCAGGATACTTGTTCAAGGAATAGCCAGATATCATTGCATTCCAAGAGACCAAGTCTCTCTCTTTTGTAGAATTGAACAAAAGCTCAGCTTTCTCGACAAGGTTGCACTTCAAATACATGTCTATAAGGCCGTTCCGCAAAGGAAGATGTTCAGATAACATCTGTCTTCTAATTGCATATCCATGTACAGTTCTTCCTTCTCTGGAGAGCGTTAGTTCTGCACAAAGTGGAAGCATAGTAGTCAATGTTACTATATCAGGTTGGAAAGATCCTATAGTTTGCATTTCAACCATAAGATCAAATACTTCATGAATATTTTCATTTGAAGCATATCCTTCCATCATTGCATTCCAAGAAACAATATCTTTGTATGCTATTTCTCTGAATACTTTCTCGGCAACCTCGATAGCTTCACATTGTGAATATAACGAAATGAGAGAGTTCGCAACCGAAACATGTGAGCTATCCTTGTATCCTAGCTTGATTCCTTGACCATGAATGCATTCTCCAAAAGCCAATTCTCCCAAACTTGAACACGCCGAGATAGCACAAGAAAGGCTGACATGATCCGGTCTTTCTTCCGAAAAATTCATCCTTCTGAAGTAACACAACGATTTCTCCGAATCGCCATTGTAAAGACATCCTCTCATTATCGTGTTCCACGAAACAACATCTTTATATTCCATTTCTTCAAATAGACACTCAGAACCAAAAGAATTTAGGTTACCACACTTCGCATACATGTTAATAAGAGCATTACATAAACTAATATCCACAAGCATCCCAGATTTTATACTCACACAATGAATTATCCTTCCTTGATCAAAGTTTTTCATGTGTGACAAAGTTGATACCATAAGCAATAGAGTGGTGGAATCAAACCTAGTTTCGTCCTTGATCATTTTATCGAAAAACTCTACTGCAGTTTTATAGCAGTTGTTTTCAAGAGATGCCGAAATAATAGCATTCCAGGAAATCACATCTCTGTTGTGAGTGTCTTCAAATAAATCCTTAGACGCGGTAAAATTTCCCGCTTTCGAATAAAGAGTGAATAGAGATGTTGAAGTTGGGAGATAAGCTAGAGCACCTATCTTCAAGGCAGCACAATGGACAACAGTGGCAGTGACAATGTTAGGTTTTTTGAGGGACAATTTAATGCAATCAACAACAAGCTCAAAATCAACGTCTCTTACAGGAAAATCCCTTTGTGGCATTTTATCGAACAGATGGATGGCGATACTAAAACAACGATACAATAAGAAAGGATCACATGGAAGAAAAGGAACCCTTTGTCTCTGAACAATGCTGAAGTTCCTATTTTGGTAGTTTTGCAAAGAAAATGAGTGGAATGAAGATGAACTTCTAGGTCGAAATCGAAGTAAGACTAAATTTTGAAAGGTCCATCTTGTTATGTGCATTAGGTGCAAATGGGAAACAACCCTTGATCTCATTTTCACATCATTTTCTATTGTAGCTATGAAAGTTCTTGTCTTGCACTTATGAACGTGATTATGAGATTATCTAATGATGTTTTCTTGGTCTTGTCACAATTTTCGATTTGAAACAATTGTCGACAAAAGATTGAAGTAACCATATTTGTAAGCAACATACACACACCAGACACAATATTAACACGAACATATAAATACCATTAATAATTTGAAAAAATAAAAGTGATTAAATAAAATTATATTTGTCGGTGTTGGACACTGAACACACTTTCAGTGTAAAGTGTTGGTGTTGCATAGTACTACAAGACATTCTTGGAACAACATGCTAATTGAGCTTTTTATGGTTAAATATTTTGAATTAGGGAATTTTGGAGTTTAACATCCAAAAACAAAAAATCAAATAACCAAAAGGAGAAAAAAATAATCAAAATCACTTCCCTATTTGAAATAAAAGAGAAAACCGATACAATTTGAATTTCTCGTTATTTTAATTACAAGCAACCATTGGCTTCCTTCTCTCTAATTCACATTGTGTTATCTCTCAAATAAGTAACTAGAATCCTCAACATGAATAAAGCCCGTATGAAGCATTGACACAGATACGGATATTGGACACGACATTGACACATTAACATCTTGGAATGATTTGAGAAAATAGAATGATTGAATGTAAACCACCTGTGTCAGTGTCCGACACGCCTATCTTCGCAATGAGTTGGAAAAAGAACCACTAAGTATCTTCTGTTTATGACTGTATCCCCAACGGTCATAGCGTTTTGATGACGAACATAATTCTGAAGTTGACATCACCAAGGTGGATGATCATCTGCAGGAGTTTGAGGAGGGATTGGCTTCCATCCAGGTTTCTCATCCCAGTACATATCGTAATATATGTGACCGGGAGTGTGATCCATCACGCAGCACCATATACCGGTGTAATGTTTAACTCGTTTTCTGAATTTATCTTCCCTTTCCTGATTCAAATGAATAAATGCATCGCATCAAGACATGAAAAATGAACATGTACTTATTCAAAGTTCAAACTTTTGATGCAAACACGAAAGCACAACTTCAAACAAAACAATAAAAATGGCCTTGCCTTGTTTGTGAAACCGGTAAATGCGTCTTGCATCGTTGAGAACTGAATGACTTTTACATCCTTGAACGACGTGAATACTCTAAGGAACTGAAAATTTAAGTAGAAACAAACACATGTTAAAACCCATGAAAATTATATGGAATTAAATCGATCAAAACTTAAAATACCGTTTCTTCATTGCTATGCTTTGGAAATCTAAGTACTCCCCCAGAGGTTACATTATTTGAAGCATTACAATTTTGGCTTCCTTCTTTACAGAGTTGGACATCGAGCCACGACTTTTTCACCTGAATTCAAGAACACAGACATAACTTCAGCATAGTAAGATGTTTAACAAGAAAGAAAAGTTCATTGCTTTAAATTTTGATGGGATTGACATTTATTCACCTCTGAGGGAAGTGATGGATTATCAAGTATGGAGTACTCTCTAAAATCAATTACAGGGCCAAATTCTTCTTCCGGTAGGTCTTGCAACATGACATTCACCTGCATTAGAGTTTTTAGGGATATAGTAATTTTGTTTGAGAGATATATGTAACCTCTATTCTTATTATAGTGTAACATTCAATTGTCCGACAACATTTTACGGAAGCTACTTCTTAATTTATCATGCTAACTTGTTACAATTTCTAACATCGGCCTTCAGATCTTCCTATGCAAGTACTACCATTACCAACATAGTAATCATTAATAACTTGGTTCATGTAAATGTAAAAAACGTGAATTTTGAAAGAACTATAGAGAGAACTAAGTATTATACTAAAAATTCCTAAAACAGTTATTAAGCAATCTAATGACCCCGAAAACATAAATGAATAACGATAACATTAAGGAACTACTTAATCAAACTAGAAGAGAAATACCTCAAATACATGATCCAAAGGACAAAGAAAAGGTTGTCTAGTCATAGACCCTTCCAAAACACCAGGATGTGGAAACCATAGCCTATCCATCCTGCACCATAGTGGAGGCATGACCTATATATATAGATAAATAACTCTGTCTGAGAAAATATATAACTTATCAATTGAAAATGCATTAGAGAAGAGAAAACTTAAATTTTGATAGCAGTGTAAGCATCCATTTGTTTTGCATTAAGAAAAAAACATAAAATATCAAAATATATCAACAGGATAATAAAGTAACTAGTTCGGAATTTTACCAGGTTGTGTTAAGTTTCTTATCAGAATTAAAAGGCCTTTCAACACAAATTCATTAAGCAGAAGCAAAAGATGAAAAGAATAGAGTTTCACAGCATCTTTCATGCAATTGCTAAAGCCTGATAGTTTAGCGGGACTCATAAGAGATGTCAATTGATTGATCCTTAGACTAATAACGAGTCATGACTCATAATAGGGTTGATGATGAGACATTAACTACCCAGCGTATAAAAGTATAAGAACTTATGATCCTGGAAAATAGTCCTCACCAGCGTTCTTTTCAGAAGGGAAGCAATTGCAAGCGCCGTCCTAATTTGTTTCATCTGGACAAAATAATTTTCCTCATTAGCTATGAGATGTAATATATTCACATAATTTCCATTTCAAAATACAAAAGTGAAAAGGATCAAGTCAATACATGCATACTTGATAATTAACAAGGTTAAAATGTGATTTGATTGTATGCTTCCCATCAAGTAACAAGCTTTTAGGAACAGATGGCTTAAATGACAAGAAACCCCCTGGAAAAGTTCCTCTAAAAGCTAGTTAGGCCACAGTATTTTCATGGAAAGGAGTCAATGCATCAAATCAAACATAAGAAAATACTGCAACTAATGTATAGACACTACGTGTAAACTTTTAGTTTTCAGCATCACGGTAAAGATGAATGACGCGAAACGGAATGGCGTATACAATAGAAATTTCTCAAATGATATAAAAGTAAAAACTAACAACTAAAGGCAAAAATAATGGAACTAGAGTAATTCAACATGCGGGAGAAAAAAATATTACCAGGAGGATTATAGTATTCAGGTGGGTCATGGAAAAGCATGGCTTCTCGTAGTCGGTGGCGCTTTCCTTCCGTGCCTGCGTATTGAAATGTTGTGTGCACTGCATACGGCTCCAACCTGAGTTGCTGATACATACCCTACAATCATAATATGAAAGGACATTCTTAGGAAAAACTTGCACGCAATTTGTTTCTCCACAACTTAGCGTCCAAGCAAAATTCTGTAATTATCCAAGCATTTAGAGAATCCTCCATTAAAATCTAGCTATCAAGGAGGTAGAATGAAACAACTACAATACTCCACCGAGTATAACATATTAATTGATGTGGGGCCTGGGTACCCCATGATTCCGAACTCTCTACTACCGCACCTGCTTTTAGAGCCAATGTCACAAAGCCGACGTATCCAGTACTTACTCGGCCTTTATGGTTAGCCCCTTCATAGGTAGCCCTTTCTGAGCCACCGACAAGTCATAACTATGTTCTGATACCAATTGACGAGTATCCAAGCACTTGGGAAACTCTCCCCTTAACTATCGGGGGGAAGAACCAAGCTTCTCAAATACTCCACCAAACATCCCATACTACTCAGTAAGGGACTTGGGCACCCTATAACACCTAAGTCCCTATCAAATTCCTTCAGACACTTATGTAAGAGAAATCGAAAGGTAAGGAATATACGTAGAATCTGAAAAAGTAGTTCAAAATTGTTAACTAGGTCCAACCTGGACAAAATATGTATGACCACTGCAGAAGATACTTGAAGGCAAAATTCCAAGCTTTAGATTTCCATCATAAGCATAAACAAGTCCACTGTCTTCGTCAACAGATGGTCCTAATTCTCTGTGGACAATAATATTAAACCCGCTCTGATCCCACATCTTATCATCAGCCAGAAGCAGTTCCTTCCATTCCTTTGCCAAATTTTTCGCAGACTCCGTAGGTCTCCAATGGAAAATTCCTATGTTGTAGGCCGCACCAACTATCCAATGAGACAGACAGAATCATCAATATAGTATACGGTCTCTTAAAGCTAAAACAAGTGCATTAAAATGAGGGATTAAGAGAAGCAATAAATGAATCAGAGCATTGATTTGATCACTGGATATTAAATCTGCTTATATATAATATTGACCTTCTTTCCAAACCTCCAGACTATCATCAACAACGGTCGGTATAACTTGATCACTGGATGTTAAAACATCTGCTCCGGGATATCGAGCAAGATATGGAAGTGGATTCTGCTCCATGATCACATAATAGAATATTTAGGAATAAAATATATCTTAGAAGAACAAACACATCTTAGGCTTCAAGACATCCTATAAATGTATATGAGGATAAAAATGACTATGCACAATGACTATATAATGAAAAATAACAAGATTAGTTGCACTTTTGGTCCATTTAGTTTGAGAACAAACCCAAGTAGAAGAAAGCTACACAAATAATTTCAGCGTTATTGCATACATTAGAAGAAAGGAAAAATGTAAACATCAGAGTCAAACCACATTTTGGTTTTTGAATTTGGATTATTCATAAAAAAACAGAACAAGCACATGATTCAATATCATAATCAAACATATATTAAGGAATGGAGAAAAGCACCTTCAACCAAACCATGTCAGTATCACACATCAACAGTTCGTAACCAAAAGGCAGTATGGAGTTTATCAAAATAACTTTTTCTCTCCCCATCTTATGAAATGTTGGAGAACCCCAGCCAACATCTACAGTGCTCATATGACTTTCCATGTCAAAAACTGGTATCCCTTTCCAATAAAGTGCCTCCAATAATTTGGTGTCCATCGCACCTAAAAGGTATAATTCAAGCTAATATTACGACATATTTGAATAAACAGCTTATTTAAGTGCTTATAGCATAAATATTTATCATATAAATGCTTCTGTGTAAGCTATTTTTAAACAAAAGATAAATAAACTCAAATGTTTTCCTATAAGCTATAAACTATTTTCATAACCTATCATGGAGAGTTAATCGAAATAAGATGAAAATAGCTTCTAGACATGATGTCATAAATCATAAGGTGTATTCATAAACTCTGCCAAACAGTCTCACAAGTGCTTATGTCAGTAGATTAGCTCAAAATCAAATAAACCAATCCAAACAGGCCCTGGTCTAATCAGCTATACAAAATACCATATAAGCATTGTCAGATGACCGATTATCCCAAAAGCTTAAGCTGTTAGGAAAGGTCACATCAATGGTTTTATATTATTTCTAACACGCCCCCTCACGCAAGAGCCCATTGGGCTTGAAGCGTGGATAATGCATAGGCCCATCTATCATATGCTTAAAATTCCACTTTTTTAATTAGAAAGTGAGGGGAGCGGGAGTCGAACTCTAGACCACTTAGTCATAAAGGCTCTGATACCATGTCAGATGACCGATTATCCCAAAAGCTTAAGCTGTTAGGAAAGGTCACATCAATGGTTTTATATTATTTCTAACAAGCATTTCTAGCAAGGTCCATTACAAAACAAAATATAACGACAGAAGGCTTAAAACAGCAATACTCACCAACAAGATAATTGGAAAGTCCCAGATCATTCAATTGTTTAACCCAAGTCAGAATGAAGTCCATGAACGCATAGTTACCAAAGGTAACTATTATAATGTTATCTTTCACCCTTTGCTGAACCAGTTCTTTGGTTAGTCTGAAATCCTTCAAAGGTGGCATCTTTTTATTTTGAGGAGGAACATTCAAAACAGGTTTTTTTGGCACATTGTGTGGCTCAGGGAAAGCAGAGGGCACAACATGAATAGTTTCTGACTGAGAACTGTTGAGTGTTTGATCTGAAAGCCGAGAATCCACATCTGAAAAGCATGCTTAGTCAAGGTTTGAATTCACATCCACAAGAAATGAAGAAAGAAAGGAAAAACCAAAATTAAAAACCAATGCTTGGTGAATTGAAAAGAGTCGGACACAGAGTGGCAACAACAACGAAAGACTAGTTGAAAGATACAACTACACTACTAAAGCAGGTGCAATACAATAATTAGTCGGAGCCCGGTTACAATAGTTTTGGTGTATAAACGCACATATTATCACACTTTTTATAAACCCCAAAACCATATTAATAAAGGATTTAATTGGTATGCATTGTCAGTGTAAATTAATATCACACTAACATGTGACATCCAATGAAAATCGCCATTTTGTGGCAATGTCATGGGTTCTCATTGGATGTCAGCGTAAAACTATTTTGACAAACTCAACCCTACAAAACCGGCTTGTAAGGTGAGGATTGCCCTCACTTATAAACACATCTTCAGGCCGGTTTGCACTACCCTTATAAAGGCTCTCTATGCCATATTTCTAGCCATGTGGGACTTCTAACACACCCCCTCACCTCCAAGACTGAACAAGCTGGAACAAATTGAGCGTTGGGCCTAACTCAACCCTACAAAACCGGCTTGTAAGGTGAGAATTGCCCTTACTTATAAACACATCTTCAAGCCATCTCGCACCAATGTGAGACTTCTTAACATATCCATTAAACTCAATGTTTTTAATACAAAAAAATGTATACTAATTAAACTTAGAAAAATAGAACACAAATGACATTGTAAAATAATTTTACACTGGAATCCAATAGCAACTATGTATTCCGTTAAATCACCCCACTTTAATTATATGAGATGAAGAACTGCTTGATTTCTATTGGATGTCAAATCAATGTAAGAGCATAATCATAATCATTAAACTCTTAAGCTTATTAATGAAACTCCCCATTTCTCAAAAGAAACATATAGGATATCTACTCATTAACAATGCATTCAAAACACAAACTCAAGGAGATATATAAGTTTCAACATCATAACCAACTAAGTATACCTAACAACAATACATATCAAATTCCACATTTATGACAAAACTAATAACTAACAAAAAAAAGATATGATTTTGATTGAACCCATTTAATTATAATGCATTTAAGAGAGAATAGAGGTAAAAGGGTTACTTGAAAGAGGAGGAAAAGAAGACCAAGCAGAAGAAGAAGATGAAGAGTAGTGTATTGCAGAGAAAACATATAAGGAAGAAACAACGATGCCAACGATTACAACAGTGTAGATCGTTAGGAAAAGAGGCTTTGAATTTGCTAATTCTTCACACGCCATCTCAATTTTTGATGATTTTGATTCAAATAGAAATCACCATTTTCATGTTTTGTCTTTGTTTCACAGTGACACAATGAAGAACAAGAAGAAGATTGTCAACCACTGTAATGTTTGTTTAATTGGTCAGTGTGTCTAACATCAAACATAATTTAGTGAATATGAAAATGAAATTGTTCTTTAATGCAAAAAAAAAAAAACTTATATTCTCTTGATTTTTTTATTTGACTTCTACTTATTCTCTTGGATATTGATCAATGAATCACAAACATTCTGTAAATTAGAAATTAAGTGCGTACACTCTTCAGGATGACATTAATACAATAACAACATTTATAATTATCTTAAATTAAAGGGTCATGCTACCTAGTGCACCCCATGCACTAGTTAAGCATACAAAATAAGTAAGTTTTGTATTGAAAATAACATTTTTAATATTTTATAAGTGTTGACCACACAAGTTTCAATGTATTTTTGCTATATTAAGTATTTTTAATTAGTGCATTGGGTACATTATTTAGCATTTTCCTAAATTAAATTATTTTTTAAATTTTTATCTGTATTAATATGTCGACATTTATGTCTTTGTTTATATTTGTGTCGACATTTATGTTCATGTTTATATTCGTGCTTTTATATAGATAGATATGATTAATGGTAAGTTAATGAGTGCTTAAGACATTATTTAAAAAACTCATGAGAAAAAAAAATTAATCACTTTTGGTAGCATTTTATTAATATATGTTTTGGTTACAGAGTGTTATTTAGTTTATTGATTATATTTTATTCATATGTATTGACCTTAGGAAGATATTTTTTACATTATTAATTAATTATAATTATTAAATTATCAAACATGTTTTACTTTACGTTTGAAGTGTTTAGTTTAGTGGTAAGAATTTAGTATTGTAACTTTAAAATATAGAGTTCAAATCACATATAAATTTTAAAATATATGAGTGTTTTTATTTTTTATTTTATGAGATTCAATTGCAACAATTTCTTGGGAGAGTGGATATTAATAAAAGAAAAAATGAGTTAAAATTATGTTAGTGTGTGGTCGCGTACATAGTATTTTAATCCCTTTTTAAAGTGGAGAAGAAATAAGTTTTTTATCATTATCTTAGAGGTTATAAACCGAAGATCAAAATTTGTACTATAGAAAAAACGCACAATTTATATAATAATAGACATTTGCCTTCAATTTAAAATTGATCAGTTCATATAACACTTTTATGAAATTTGTACTAAACAATCTCGGTCAAAAATTTAAGATGGGATGGTTAAAATTTATTACATTGACATGTAGTAGTCCAAAACAATAAGTGAAGTGTGAATTATTGTGAAGGTAGATAGATATAGGGTGTGTTTGTTTGAGATTAAAATAAAATAGATTTTTTTAAAAAATAGATTTATTTTGTAGAGATTTTGAAAAAAATCTAAAGTTGTTTTGTGTTTGTTTATAATTAAAAAAATTATTTTTGAGAACAAACATGATTCATGTTCTTAAAAAAATAGATTTTGAAAAAAGCTATTCAAAATAGCTTTTCATTTTGAAGAGAAAAATGATTTTTTTAAAAAAATGATTTTTATAAAATCTGAAACAAACACAAGTAAAATAAAAAAAATGATTTTTTTATGAAAAAAATAGATTTTTTCAAGAAAAAGCTGAAACAAACGCACCCATATTAAGGTAAGAAAAAGCAGGGAGTGGGTGAGAATGACAAAATCATGGGGTGTGAGTAACAAGGGCATGTTATTCAAGATATCCATATCACGTCCAAGATTAGTTGGGCTAATGGGTATTTTGTTGCAAAAAGTAAAGTCCAAATGTATCATATTCGATTTTATATTTTATAATTTATTTGTCTGAATTATAAAAATCAAACATATAGAGAAATTTTTATTTTTTATATGTTTGAATTAAATTTTTGAACAAATTAAAAGTTGTCAGCTAGTTTCTAGGTTCTTATTGATATATCAAATTGTATTGAACATATTTTGATTAATGAAATGTTATAAGCACTTTTTTGTTAAAAAAAAAAACTAGAAACGTTCTTTACAATTATATTTTTCTCAATACGTTTCCAATATTTATTTTTGACACAAATATATTTCCAATATTTGTAACTTGTTTACATTTCAAACATTATGAATCTATTTTGGGCTCATAAATTTGTAGATTAATTTTGTTTAAGTGATTGACCATTCTTGACAAACATTAAAATAAATATTTTTTTTTGACAAACATTAAAATAAATATTGACTATCCTTAACTACATTCTAAATAAAGCAATAAATCATATCACAAAACTATAACATGATTTTTTTACTGGGATTAAAATGGATTTTTTATCCTATATAAAAACATAGTTTCAGCGAGAACGAAAATAGTATAATTATAAAGACTAAAAAAAAGTTATTATACGAGCTAAAAATAAAAATTATATTTTACAAAAAAAGTTATTATACTTTAAACCTAAAAGATACATACAAAAATGCAATAAAATGGTGTTGACCCTGCCCTTGTTTTAAATTTGTTAGTGGTTTTCGTTTCCAAAAGCTAAATCAAACTCATGAGTGGTTTTCTTTGGCCCATAGAAAAGGATCACATATTTGATAGTATTGTTTAGCAATCACATAGACAATTCGACAATAACATTTATGAGAGATAATGATCAAAGTCTACGATTATATTAATTAGATATATAAAGTCTACATACACAGTGTATCAATAATCTATATGCTACTATATATTATTATAGATTATAGATGGAGGTAAACGCTAATAATTCAAGATTTCAGTCAAATTTGGGTGATTTTGAATTGCATTATATGGTCAATGATTTTAATTTGTGTTGACTTGTATAGTTGGTGATGTAGAAGTTGTACACTCACTCGTACTAGCTGGCTTAGATTCAAACTCACTTAGCTTGTAAGATCTTCTCTAACATAAACAATACTACTAATTTTTATTTTGTCTCCCATTTCATGCACGTTGTAATTGAAACTGTTAATTAGTAAAGTTCATATTGGCACATATCATGATTTCTCTAGTGACTAGTGAGAAAAGCATGATCTATTGTAATGGAGCTCATGGAGTGGAGGGAAGAGAAGAGGAGGATATGAATTTTAATATAGAGAAGATGTAAATTTAAATTTTATACCATTGTAATACTTTAGGTTAATTGAGTTTTGGTTGCGAGTACTTTTCGTACCGTTTCGTTGAATTTGGATTGTGGTCTTTATTATTTTATCTATAGTCGTTAAAAAAACACCCTTGTATATTTAAAATTAAATTTTAAATTTTGCCATAAATAAAAGTATATTTAAATAAGTTCCAACATAAAATTAAACAACTCATCCTCCCCCTTCAAATTCTCAATAAACAATATTTAAATAAGTTTATTTACTTATTTAGTTTTTCACGCTTTTTTGTTTTTTATTTAAAACATTTTTTACTGCTTTAAAAAAAATCTCAATGACAAAACGAGAGGAGACGCTCATTGGATAGAGCCCTCCCTCTCTTACAATACACTACACACTCATATAGTATAAATTTTAAGCTAACAATGAATTTTAGATGTAACTTTTTGAGAAAAAAAAAAGATGATATCCTATGGTGGATTAAGTGTATGTAATATTAATTTTGTAAAATTTGTATTCGTTAATATTTTATAGATGATATCCTATGGTGATGTAGAAGTAGTAAACTCATAAATATCTTAGCCTTTTACTTCATTTTATGGTTGAGCACAACAACATCGAGTAGCAATTAATAAGATTTTTTTTTTTTGTAACAATATAAGATCTAAATGTGTTACTAACATATTTTTTTTTTTTTGACTAAGTGTTACTAACATATTGTTCATTAGCAAAAATGTTACTAACAATATAGATTGAGAATGAAGTTGGGATTATTATTATTATTATTATTATTATTATTATTAATTTTTTTTTTTCTCGATAAGTTTATAAGTGGGAGTATTATTAAACTATGATAGATATCTATTCTACACCCGACACCCTTGGTTAGAAAGGGGAAGAGAATCTTGCAATAGCGAAAGCACCTTTTTCACTCTAAATCTATTATTAATGGATCTATACTCATATTTGCCAAATGCCCCAAATCCATCAAAGCTTATATTGGATTGAGGTTAATTACGTCATCTTCTTCATCATCATAATATATATCATATATTTATACTCATTTTTAAGAGTAAAATTTTAGTTATTAAATTACTTGACAAAAAATAATAATATATAAAAATTGATAATACATCTATAATATTTATTTTTAATATGTAAAAATTTAATAATTAGTATTATCTATTTTATACTTTAAAATGTTATTTATTTATTTTAAAAGAGTTGGATTTAATGTGTATATATATATATATATATATGTCAATTTTCATATCAAAGTGTCACAATTAAGTGGTAGTGGGAGTGACATATCTCCATCACTATCTTCTTTCTATTTTACTTTACAAACGAAAAATACAAAAATGATAGCTGGAACCAAGTTAGTACTCCACAAAAGGAAATGAGGGCCAAACATTATGTAAATTGATTTTTTTGGCACCCAACATAAACAATTTGTCAATAGGTAAGCCAAAATCTGATATCTTTTTGCAAACAAATGAAAAATATTTGACGTATCTAATTAGAGGCTATTGTGATTTATGGCACAAGTGTTATGACACATACTAAGTGAGTGTTGATCACTTTATAAAAGTTATTATATATTGGGCATATGGTAATCTTTACATGACGTTTAATAATGGATTAATTTTGGAAGTGGATAATTGGGAAAGTTAATTAATCTCATTTTATTATCATTATAGAATTTTATTGGACACGTTGTATTTATCATCCAACTATTTAATATTATGTTATTTTTTATTGATCAAAAAAATATTTTATTATTTTTTATATATTATATTACTATATTTTTTTATATAAGAGACATTTTATCCTTTTAAATTAATTAAATAATTGATATATCTATGATGTATTTGATCAAATTATTAACTATTTTAAATCTAAATTGTCCGATCTTAATGAGACGGTAAAATTTATTTAACCGCGCGCATGCAATCCTGATCCATCTATATCTTTAATTTGTACATAATCGAATGAACTGCACATATGATTGCTATGTAGAGATACGTACAAGAATTTTGGTTTTGTAGAACATGCATGGTGCATAATGCATATATATAATTGTGTAGTACTGATCCGTACAGTTGGAGAAAGAAAAATCTTGTGTGGAAAAAGTATGAAAAGAATCAAAGATAAGATACTAGTAATCTCAAGTGCAGAGTTTGAGTGAGTGAGTGTTGAGTGTGTGGTGTGTGTTGTGTTCTGTGTCCACAATGATTGATGAGAAGTGGTGGGAGCTACGTACCTTCAAAATATCGTCTTTGCTTAAATTCTCAATTCTCTCAAAGGGCATGCATGTCCCAAATAATGGACAATATTGAGCACTCAAATATTGTATTTTATCACTAAATTATTAATACATATATGATATTTTGAGAATATTGATAATAAAATAATTATTTTTTCAAATAACTCAAATACAAGCAAACCATAATAACTTAAAGATCTTTGTGAGCTTCCCTACATGCAAAAATTCACTAAAGTGGGAGGCTTGACCAAGTGTAACATTAGGAAAGGCAATATAAATACCCAACCAATTTAGAGAATTGTACCACATATCGCCTAAAAAATCACAAGTGAAAAAAATAAATGAAACACTATTAATTTCTTTCTTTGTGTAATAGAGAATCTACCTCGATAATTAAGCAAGTTGTCTTTAGATGATAATCTATTTTGAAAAAATGACTAAACAAAAAGAGACATTTTTAATGAAACAATTTTGTTTGATATCAACAAGAACAAGAGATTCAATGTTACGAACAAGAATTAACTTATTCATAAATTGAAAAAACTATTTTTAAAAAGAACTAAAAGCTACACTAAAACTAAAACTAATTAACTTCATTCATTTCATTTGATAATTATGACATTCATAATTGCTCTATATATAAGCTAAAAACCCTACTACTTATCTAGAACCTTCTATTGAACCTAATATATCTTTTGGTGGGCTCATATTGGCTATTCATTACATTCAACTTCCGTTTCTTAGGTTAGCATATGATAAGCTCCTTTAACAAAATACTTATGGTCAAATTAGGTCTCTAATTAAGTCGATTTATCTAGGATATTTTTCTACAATTGATCAAAGTTATCCAACAAAGAATAACAACCTACTAGTAAGGGTTAAAGTTAAAGTGTATTAAGACCAATATTTAAATTTTAGTGAAAGAGAAAAATACAAACATTAACCGTTTAAAAAAAACATTCAAAATTGGATTTGAATACACACAATTGTGTTTTTTTAGATAAAATAAATCAATTCATTTCATCACATATAATAGTATCAATACAATCTTGAGACTAAAATATATACTAGGACAAGACTAAAATATGGACGCTCTAACTAGATTATGAGCGACTCTATTAGCTTGTCTTCTATTAAAAATTAGATTGTAGTTAGGATTTGATGAAATAAGGGACTTGCAACAACAACGCCTAGTTCATTAACATATACATCACCGTTTGTTATAGCATTAACCGCAGGTTGACAATCACTCTCAAAAATGACTTGAGCATAACCATTTTCCAATGCAATCTTGAGAGCAACAAGAAGGGTTGAAGTCTCACATTCAACAACAGGAGCAACATGTGGGAAACATAAGGTACGAGCTTGCACCAAAGTGTCGAAGCTGTCATGGAAACAAACGCCTATGCCAAAACATTTGTCAGTTGGAAAAATAGTACAATCAACATTACACTTAAGTCAACCACTACTTGACTTCACCCAAGAGATGTTATTAGCTGAAATAAGGGGTTCTTCAAAGGCCATATTACATCAATTGTAATCACAAATAGTCCTGTGCAAGCTCGAGTAACATGGTCGGCCCTTAGGGGGTGCAAGGTGCCATAAGGTGCCGGACCTCCATTTTTTTGGGACCTCATAAATGTTTCAATGTTAATTAATAGGTCCCTTAAAAAAATATTGATTTAAAAAATTTAGAAAAATGTCATAATATTTTTTAATTATTTTGTTTTTGTTGACACAATCTAAAGCGACTATGTTTATGTTTAAGAAAAATAAAATAAAGTGAACAAAAAAAATTGTTCAATCTCAAACATAAACACTAATGTGCGTATCTTCTCATTTTCGCTCTCACTGTTAGAAGAAAGAATTTTTTAAGTAAGTAGATACTCCCTCCGTCTCAAAATAATAGTCTTTTAAAGTTTCTATACGATTTCTAAGAAAATGATTAATTGTGTTGATTTCAATGATTAAACTAGTATCATTTACTAAAAGACCCTTATTAATTGTAGTTGGTGGAGTAGTTAAGTAGATGAAATTCAATAAATAAGGGTATAATGGTGGAAAAAAATAATAAATGTTGTACTGATATTCTAAAGTGCCAATTATTTTAAGACAAATAAAAAGTCATAAAGAGACAATTATTTTGAGACGGAGGGAGTATTTTATTGTTATTGATTAGAATATGAATATTTGCTATGTTATTTATAAGAATGAATTGTTTTTATGTTATTGATGTTATGTACAATTTAAAAGAATATTATTATTTTTGATTTTTTGCATTTTTTATTAAGGGTCTATATTTAATATTTGGTGACGGGCCTCCAAATTGTCTGGGTCAGCCCTTGCGAGTAAACAAGTTCTGACAACATCGAAAGACTTGTGATCCCATAAAAGAGCATTGCGGCTACCCTAAATACTCTATAGGGTGGCTGAAACGATAGCCTGGATATCATAATCTGAACATGCAAACAAAGAGGAAAAAAATAGCCGAGAGAGTGGTGGTTTCTTGTGGTATGTGTTACTAATTTTGTTCAAAAAGTTAAGCTCATTCCAACATTTAATAACATGAGGACATTCGATGATAAGATGCATGACATTCTCTATTGCAGCGAAATACAAGACACAATCTAGGAGACAAGGAAAATCAGGCATGTGGAGATTAAGGCGTGTTGGGAGATAGCCTTAGAATAAACGCCAACAAAAATGTTTGATTTTTGGCGGGAATTTAAGAGTTTAAATTTATTGTCAATTCGTTTTATTAGGTGTGTGATGATCATAAATTGTGAGATTCAAACACACAACAATAGTTGTGTTGACAATTAATTTATTTGAATTGGTTAACGTTATATGTTTATTTAATTAGACACATTATGACCTAACAATTAGATTAAATTTGTCTTACATATAAGTGTGTCTTAATGATTGGTATTAGTACCAACTAACTTGTACCGTTAAGAATAACTAATGAATAATTTGGTCAGCCTGTACTTGGTGTGGTACACTATCTAATCTATGTTCATGAATTTGGCAGATTCGATGGAGGGACAACTATGTTTCATTTGATGTTGTTGGCTTGTTGCCTATTTGTTTATGGGAGGAAATATGATGATTAGCATGAACATGTGAGCCACACAGGTGTCTCGCTGCTGTTGCCTTTGCTTAGTCATTAACACTCATCACCAAGGTTCTGGTAGTGACCGTGTTTGATCATTGGATCAGGACATGAGGTAGTGTTGGATCATTTTATATTTTCAAAATAGTGTTTAGGTATTTAAAATTGTTTGTGTACAAGTTAAGTTTGATTCAATTGATAGGGATATTATATGATAATTGTAAATTTGAAATTTGAATTTTGGTCTATTTATCTATTTAAAATGTCAAATTCTAACTACTAAATTATCTGACAAAAAAAAAAGATAAAATTGCCAAAATTATTAAGTCGGACGCCATGCTCGGAATTCGAAATCCGACTCCTTCACTTATGAGTAAATTTATGAAAACTTTATTTAGGTGTTCACTAAGGTTCGAATTATGACTCATTCAATTTCGATGTTGTTGCCTTTGCCTTTGCTTAATCATTAACACTCAAAAATAGGTGCAATAAAAAGAGCAATAGAAAAAGAGCGCTGACCAATATACCAAACATACTGCACATTGTCTGATTATGTTTTGTGAATCTAACTCATTCGGTAATACATTTGTATGTAATGTGTAAGAATATATTAGAATTCAAACTTTAATATGCTAACTTATTTATCTTTAAAGAGTGAAATTCTAACAACTAAACTGCTTGACAAAAAAATACTACCTTATCCAATGATCCGATACGGTCAACCCCACAAGCCACTATCAGCCCTAACACAAGACAAGTTCAACTTTTCACTCATAGTAAGTACAATTAATTTGTACTCCATAATAACCAAAAGTTACATGAAAAATCTATTTCTACAAGAACTTAGAGTTCGTTTGTTATAGATTAAAAAATAAGTGATTTTGACATTAAATAAGTGATTGTTTGTTATAGTTTATTTTTATAAAAAAATCACTTATTTTTTAAAAATAATCACTTTTAAGAAAATAACAAGCGTAAAAAAATAATTAATTTTTTTTTAAAAATAACTTTTAAAAATAATTAAAATCTGAAAAATAATCTAAAAACTGTTAAAAATGAGAAGCTAATATTAGTAACTTATGGAAAGAGAAAACAAGTGTAAAAAATTTTTGACCAAAAATATCCTTAAGTTTATTCTAATATTCCAATAATACATTTATTGTCTTATCCTTAAATAATTTTGATAAAATTAAACAAACATAAAATAACTTCTGTTTTTTTTTTGTAAAATCTCTAAAATATAATCACATCCAATAATTGTTTAACATTTACTATTTTTTTTCATCTTAAAAATAAATCATTTGGAGACTTCTAAATATATCACACAATTAATTACATACTTAACCTAAACGGGCAAAAGAATGTTTACATCAAGCAGGAGAATGTTTACATCAAGCCATAACTAAACCACAGAAGATAAAACTGAAATTCTACGTACCTTTTTCTTGGTCCTTTAAATCGTCAAATACATTTCATCATTAAACTATATATCCTACAACTTGTTTCCCTTGGACCACATATATCCAATGTATCAAGAGGGACAATAATAGACTTTTTGCCATGCAATAAATTTTTATTGTTGCTATTGTCACATACAGGCTGTATTCATGATTATAATTAATTTTATAAAAATGATTAGTTTATTAGTTAATGGCACTGTGTTGTGTCATCTATAATAATGTTAGTTTATTATTGCTATACCATATACTTTTTCTTGTTATAGTCTTATAGATTACTAGTGCTTTGTGCGCATGCGTATGTATGTGCACACAAAAGCCCAACGAAGGAGAAGAAGCCAAATGCCATTGCATGTTTACTTTGAAGATCTTAAATAAGTAACAAAGATCTAATTCGTATCTTAATAGGGAAATTTAAGATGAAATTCTAGTGTGAGTGATCAACGCAATTAGGTTATGTTTGGTTTGGTCGGGCATATATTTTATGCTCTCAACTTTTTTTAATTGCTTATGCAAAGTTATTTTTATTTATCGTTTTCTCAATAAAATATTATAAATATTTTCACGTCATAATAGTTCACATATTATCCAAAAATTTGATCAAGGACCAAAATTTTGAAAAACTATTTAAATGGGGAGGAAACAAAAACAGGAGTTTTTTTAGAAATGATAAGATAATTCAAGCTTAAAGATTGAGATTACTTATTTATAATCATCATATTTTTCGTGAAAGAAATATTTACACAATCACTTTAACTCGCATAATTGAAATTGAGCCTAACTCATATATACAAAATAAATTTGTAAAATAATAATTGTCTCTATTTATAAACTCTTTATACAATATACGAGTACTTCACAATTTTCTATTTTTGTATGAGTACTTTGGCCTTTGGCCATTTTAAAAATACCTAAATATATGTATATGTATCATTCAATCTTTGATTGAAATTACTACTCATTAATAGTATTATCTTACATATATACTTCTAGAAGTTTTCATTTCCAATGTGATAAGTTATACATTATTATGTAATGTAAAGGTAGTCCAAATACATGCTGCATATTGGCAAGTTGAAAAATCTTTTTCGAGAGAAAGGATGATGGATAGGAACAAATGTGCACGGATCTTCATCTTCCTAATTACCAATACTCCAACTAATCAACCAGGCGTATAAAATACAGTTGCATAGTTATCGCTGATCAAATGTTTTTTTATAGCATTATTTGAACATGATTCAGTTAATAGAGATATTATAAAAGTGTAGGAATTGAGATTTGAATTTGAAATTGTTCATTAATTCATTTTAAGAGGTGAAATTTTGACTACTAAGCTATTTGACAAAAAATATGTGAATATACACGTGTGTACACTGTTGGGTTCAAGTGTGATTGATTAAGTTTCACATCGACAATGAATGAGAAGAATGTTAAATTTATAAGAGATATATCCATTATAACCTAATGTTTTAAGGTTTTGGATAGAGATGTGACATTTCTCACTCGTGGTCCTGAAACATTGACCTATTGTTTGCCCTGACGCTCCCAGACACTCTTAAGAGACACCCTTAAGAGAGGCGACCTATTTGAAAGAATGTTTGATTTATAAGAGAAGTGACTCATTAATCTAATTCCTAAATATTTTGGATGAAAATGTGATATTCTCCTATCGTATAATTCTAGAGCATTGACTCGTTGTTTATCACGACGCCTATACTCTCCAACACATTGCTAAAATTTTAGAAATTCACTCCTTATATATAATATTGTTCAAGTTAAATTATCTATATATGAAATATTATTACATTTAACTTCAAAAACCTTAATGCTCATTGCATGATATGAATATGTGTGCGACAAAGGTGTGTGCATTACTCGATGATAAACGTGAAATAGAATCACTAGCTAGTCTTCAAAATCTATTGTAATGTTGTTCATATTTTTATGAAATTATATATCTTTTTAAAACTTACGATTTGACTCTAGTTAATCAAGATTTCAACTTTGTTGTCCATTGCAATTACTGTTATACGCAGAAGATATTGTAATGAATACATACAGGTACCATGATGCATGGTCAACAAGGTCGGTCCAACGCTAAATGAGGTATAAAGCGGACACTAAAATTAAGTTTTTTTGCTTTAAAAATAATGTTTAATCAATTTTTTTCTTTCAAAACAATATTATTTATTAAATTATCATAATACATTTTATTTAATATTTCTTTTTCAATAAAAAATAAAGACAACACATTTAATTTTTGCGAGACATTGTTAATATAAGATAACATTCATAAGTTATTCTTCCTCCGTTCTAAAATGTAAGAGAAAAAAACTCAAATTTTTTGTCCCAAAATATAAGAAAAAGTCCAAAAATTTATCTTTTCAAGAAAAACTTACTATATCTCTCTTACTTTTTCTATAACCAACAACCAATAAAAATTGTTTTTACATCTTTCTATACAACTTTTTTCAAAAAAACATAGTCCCAATCATTATATTTTACTTTTTCTTAATAAGTGTGATTTTTATTTTTTCTCTTACATTTTGGGACGGAAGGAGTATTTCTTAAAAAAATATTGATAAGTTACACTCCAAAGGCTTTTATCTCATTTTTAAATTGAAAAGTTTTGTCTGATTTTTATAATTTTTTTTTCTAGAGGCTTTTATGTTGTTTTTTTGAAGCCTTTTTTTCTAATGTAAGCTAATGATTTTATGACTTGTAAGAGGCTTTTTTTAGTAATTATTTTTATTTTTGAGAGCTAAAAACTTTGCTTAGATTGTCTTACCTTTGTACTGGCCCGTAGCCCGTATAGGTCTAAAATATATAATAGACTTAATAAGTAATTTTAGGAACCATGCTTCATCATGATTCTTTATAAACTAATTGGATCTATATTACTCAATTCACATTAAAAAATTAATCAAGATTTGATGAGAAGTACAAGAAGTCAGCCATGAATGGGTTAACATTAATTAGTGTCGGAGGAGTTGGTTTATAATTAGAAGGATCCCAGGAGGGGTTGACTCTTATATATGTGATGCCAATAAATATCCCAAATACTATTCATTACAAAAGTCAGAGGGCGTTTTAATATTTTTTCAATTAACATATATAAATTCAACGATATTTTTTCAACTGTAACTTGTGCAAAACATTACACATGATAAGTATTATCCCACGTGTCTTCTTAATTATTGAATATTCACTATAAGATGCTAAGGTACACTCCATGTACAAATTTCATGAGCTACATAAGAAATTTGATTTCAAACAAGATGTATTTTTTATTAATTCATTTTTAGTGTTTTCTTTACCAAAATATCTCATGAGATATTATTTAGTTTAAAAATAAGAAAATAATAAGTGAGTTGAATTTCAAAGTGTAAGGAAAAGATCCAAATGCCTCATGTATTCATTAGATGCACCTCCTTATATAGGAGTAGTACTATACAAGGTGGATTGGGCCTTACAACACATAGCCCAATCCTATTTAATCCTAACAATCCCTCCCTTAAACTGGAAATGGGATTAAACACACAAAGCAAAAAACTAAACCAGTTTACAATGAGCCTATAAGGAATACTGGTTATGCTACACATTACAACATAAACTTGTGAACAAAAACAACCTTTAAGAGGTAACAGAAACTTAACAAAAAAATGCTATTCAATTAGCAGCTTCCAAAGCAATTAATCTGCCATTAAGCTGCCATAAGCACTTATCAGAAACAGCTTATTTGATTAAAAACACTTATCAGATGATCAGACACTGCCCATAAGCTCCAAACATTACTTCAATTCAGTTTGTTGCATTCTACCATCCCTAATTCAGTCCTTAGCTTGCAGTAGGATTCAATTTTGAGTGGCTTAGTTAGAATATCTGCCAATTGCTCACTAGATTTGCAAAATTTTAGCTCTATAGTACCTTCATTCACTAGCTCTCTGAGGAAGTGATATCTCACATGTATGTGTTTGCACCTGCCATGTAGAACAGGATTCTTAGACAGCTTAATGGATGAGCTATTATCACAGAAGATAATAGTTCCATGTGATTGCTTCTGTTGCAAGTATTTCAACACACTTCTCAGCCAAACTCCTTGGCATGCACCAGATGCTGCTGCAACAAACTCTGCTTCTGTTGTGGATAAGGTCACTATGGCTTGTTTCTTTGATGACCAGGATATAGCACCAGATCCTAGTAGAAACACATACCCTGTAGTACTCTTTCTGTCATCTAAATCTCCAGCATAGTCAGAGTCACTGTATCCTAGTAATTGGAAGTTTTTTGAATTTCTTTTGTACATGATACCATATCCAAGTGTCCCTTTAAGGTATCTCATAATTCTCTTAATGGCTATCACATGCATGTCAGTTGGTCTTTCCATGAACCTAGCCACCAAACATATGGAGAATGCAAGATCAGGTCTAGTAGCCATTAGATACATTAAGCTTCCTACCATCTGTTTGTAGAGTTTTGCATCAGTACAATTCCCTTCTTCATCTTTCATCAGCTTGCACCCAGTTACAATAGGACTGCACACAGAGTTGCAATGCTCCATTCCAAATCTTGATAGAAGTTCAGTGGCATATTTCTGTTGATGAATTAGGATACCTTCATCTGTTTGATTTACTTCAATTCCTAGAAAGTAACTCATTCTACCAAGATCAGTCATATCAAACTCATGTTTCATTGAGGTTTTGAAATTCTTCATCATCATTATGTCATTGCCAGTGTAAATTAAATCATCTACATAGAGGCTGACAATTAATATGCTTTCTCTGGTCCCATGTTTGACAAATAGAGTATGCTCATGAGGGCATTTTTCAAACTTTTCTTGGTAAAAGTAAGACTTTATTCTGCTATACCAAGCACGAGGTGCTTGTTTCAAGCCATACAGTGCCTTTTTGAGCTTATAAACCTGACTGCTACCACTTACTTGATAGCCAAGGGGTTGTTCCACATATATATCTTCAGACAATTCACCATGTAGGAATGCAGATTTGACATCAAGTTGAAACACATTCCATCCATTTTGACCTGCTAGAGCTAATATTGTTCTGATGGTGTCCCATCTAGCAACTGGAGCAAAGACCTCATTGTAATCCACACCATGCTTCTGAGTGTATCCTTTTGCCACTAATCTGGCTTTGTATTTTTCAATTTCTCCCTTTTCATTGTACTTTGTCTTATAAATCCATTTAACCCCAATAGAGTTACAACCAGCTGGTAGAGTTGTTAGTTTCCATGTATCATTCTTCTCAATGGATTCAATTTCAGCATTCATGGCTTTCCTCCAGACTTCTAACTTGCAAGCTTGCTCATAAGTTGTGGGATCATTGCATGAACTGAACATAGCCATGTTCATCAGTTCTTCATCTAATTCTTCTTCAGCTTCTTTTCCTGTGACATAGCCTTCTAACCTTGTTGAAGGTTTTCTTATCCTTGCTGGCAGAGCACTAGTTGTTGCTTCATTATTGGCATTGTTGATCTCATTGTCTGAATCAGTATCCATACTGGTGTCACTATCATTGTTTTCTACACCAGTACCTTGTTGATTGTTTTCTATTGGCTCTTGTTGCATATCTTCATCAGCAAGTAATCCTTCACTATTATTTGAGGACTCTACTTGATTTTCATTAATCCAATTCCATCCCTTTGATTCTTCAAATACCACATCTCTGCTAATTATGATCTTCTTTTCAATAGGGTCATACAACTTGTAAGGAAAAGATCCAAATGCCTCATGTATTCATTAGATGCACCTCCTTATATAGGAGTAGTACTATACAAGGTGGATTGGGCCTTACAACACATAGCCCAATCCTATTTAATCCTAACACAAAGATTCATCAGAGTTACAATAAACCTTAAAATTTATAAAGCACCGACAAAAATGTCTATAGATTATCCACTAATGAGATCTCTACGGTAACATAAAAAGTTGAACTCAGATCATGATAATTTCTACGGTAACATAATATGAGTCAATTTTTTACCAACTGAACCAATGTGCAGTAACATGTCACAAGATATTTGTTTGTGTTGAATATGCTTGGTAGCAACTAACATATACGTTACTCTTTGCTTTGAGTTACATATTGTGTTTGAATTTGACACGAAGTAGGTTATCAACTCCACCCTCGTGCATGTGTCATGTAGTGCATGCAAACGTATAATAAAACCATATATGATACGTGTGGGTTTTGAAAATGTAAAAGCCACGAGTAAACCAGCTGGAAATCTAACTAACATATAACCAAAAGGAGTGTCCTCAAAGTGTAGTTTAAGTGGTTAAAACATTTAAGAAAGAAATTGAGGATTCAAACTCCGACTACTAATAAGGTCTCGAAATTTATGATATTGGGACCATTGAAGTTGAAGGCTATGGTTATATGCTTACATTCTGAATATGATCAGTTAGTTTAAGTAGTTGGCAGCCTCATTAATGTAAAGGCTCAATTTAAACCATCAAACCTACTCAATAGAATCAAATACTCCCTCCGACCTTATCAAAAAAAATGTATTTTTTAAATTTATTAAATAAATAATATATTTAATCTATAATATAGATCAATTATATCAATATATTTGAGTCGCAAACCCACATTTATAAAAACATATTTATGGATATGGATGTTGATCATGTTTGATGAGATTTGGCGACATTTTTCTTTGTTTGGTATGTTTGTCCAAGGTCACCGTAAGGCAAGGTTCAGACATCTAATTTGGTTAGCTAAAACGCGGAGTATTTGGCGAATGCGAAATAATGATATTTTCAATGGTGTAGAGCGGACGTGTCCCCTTTGTTAGATCAAATTTTATATATTTTTTGATTTTGATTCATCGGTCGGTTAAGACATAATGTTAGTATTTCTTTTTATTTTTCAGATTGGTGTAGTCACATTTTAGATTGTCAGAGTCTTGTTCTTTGAATTGTAAGAGTTGAATACTCTTTGTACTATTTATAATTAAATCTTTTTGTTTATAAAAAAAGAGTTTACATCAATATATTATTCAATAAACATAAAAAAATGGTATATTTTTACTTATAATTATGATCGCAGGGATTAAATATTTCACCAACAACCACATTAATCAAAATTCTAAGATTAATTTTAATACAACAAATAACAAATAGATAGATCTTGTTGTTTGCGTCCTACAACGAGTTGGTACATACTTATACTTTTTGTTAGTAAGTTGTGTTAGGCAGAAAGTTGAGTAGTGAAGGGAAAGAAAAAAGATGATACATTGATGATAAATGATAAAGAATATTTAAGCAATAGAACTCCTACATAATTGCATTAAAACTCTTAAATTATTAACTCAATCCACATGTAGTAGTAGTAGTAGTACGGAAAATGGAAATGGAAGGTAACACATTAAAAAAGGTTTCCTTTTGGTTTTTATGAAAGGTCAAGGGAGCTTATGTGTTAATCCCTATGATTATGATTAATTAATTATTTGTTTAGATCATGGACCCTTTTTCACAAGTCTTAGTCCCACCTTCCCAACAAACAAAGACACCACTAACTTTAATAAAATAATTTAACTCAAGTGATCAATAAACTTCGATCAAAAACTTAAATAATATCTGATTAGATATCTTGACAATACTCTAAATTATTAACTTGAGATATCAAATTTAAAATTCAATATATCAATTTTTTTCGATTTAGTTTTGCTTATAATTTGGTACAAACACAATGAATCCGAATTCCTTCTACTCTTCTTCTCCAGTTTTATGTCATATACAAATGTAAACTGTCCATCAATATACTATGATAATCACTGCAAAATTATAATAAAAATCAATAATTAAGATCGAACAAGATCGATCAATAACGGAAGATGATTCAAACCAAGACATAATATAGTCAACCAAACTCTAACACTTATGTATTTTTAGTAGTTACAAAGTACAAACTCTTGTGACACGTGCTCACAATTTTCTTTCTCATTTTCATCTTCATTAAATGAAATTAAATACTAAAAAAGTTTCTATGAGCTGGAGGGAGATTCCGTGTGTGGAAATCGAGCTGTAATCTAAAATTTCTCTTCTTTTTCTCTCCTTCTCATCTTCTTCCTTCTTCATATTATTTTCACTCTAAAATAATACAAACTCTATAAATACCTCATAAGTTCAACTTATTTTGTCACACACCTTCTTTTTCTTCTTCTCTAAAAAAATTAATATTCACTTACTCAAACACTAACATAAACATAATCAAAAACATAAACATAAACATGGAACTAAGTATCATGTTATGTTTTATAACTTCAATTCTCTTCATTGTTCTGTTCAAAAAATTCATCAAACCCTATGTCTCAAAAAGACATGACTTACCACTTCCACCTGGTTCCATGGGTTATCCTTACATAGGAGAAACTTTTCAACTTTATTCTCAAGACCCAAATGTTTTCTTTGCATCAAAAATTAAAAGGTTCATAAAAAATTCTTCAACTTTATATCTATCTTATCCATTTTAAACATTTTTTCATGCAAATTTTTTACTAACATTAATATTCAAATTTAGGTATGGTTCTATGTTCAAGTCTCACATTTTAGGGTGTCCTTGTGTGATGATTTCAAGTCCCGAAGCTGCAAAATTTGTGTTGAATAAAGCTCAACTTTTTAAGCCAACATTTCCAGCAAGTAAAGAGAGGATGTTGGGAAAACAAGCAATATTTTTTCATCAAGGAGAGTATCATGCTAACTTGAGAAGACTTGTTCTTCGTACTTTTATGCCGGAAGCTATCAAAAACATTGTTCCTGACATTGAATCCATTGCTGAAGATAGTCTTAAATCAATGGAAGGAAAATTAATCACCACTTACCTTGAAATGAAAACGGTAAGTCTACAAAAACAAAGCAAAAAAACAGAGCTAAAAAACAGAGCAAAAAACAGAGCAAAAACAGAGCATCCTCTGTTTCTCAGTTTATTTTCTTAAGAAATAATTGAAATGGAGATTTGAAAATTTGAATCTTTTATAATTTTTTATTAACTTTAAGTAACTAATTTACATAATAAATAATGGGTTTTTGTTAATTTTCAATGTTTTGCTCATTGCAGTTCACATTCAATGTTGCTCTACTTTCAATTTTTGGAAAAGATGAAATTCACTACAGAGAGCGTTTGAAACAGTGTTACTACACACTTGAGAAAGGTTACAATTCAATGCCAATTAATCTTCCTGGAACACTCTTTCACAAAGCAATGAAAGCAAGAAAAGAGCTTGCACAGATCTTAGCTGAAATAATCTCAAGTAGGAGAGAGAAGAAACAAGAATACAATGATTTGTTAGGTTCATTCATGGATGAAAAATCAGGATTAAGTGATGAGCAAATAGCAGATAATGTAATTGGAGTTATATTCGCGGCTCGTGATACCACTGCTAGTGTGCTGACATGGACTGTTAAGTACCTCGGCGAAAACATCAACGTCCTAGAAGCAGTGATTGTAAGTGTTCAGGGTCCCGAACCCTTTATTCTTCAATCATTGTTTTGCAAAAAAAAATAATTAATTTTTGTGTCTAGAAAAATATTGTTAGATTTTGTTTGGTTGCTTATTTAGTTTTGATATTTTTTTTTATAGGAGGAACAAGAATCTATATTGAAGAGCAAGGAAGAAAATGGTGAAGAAAAGGGTCTTAAATGGGAAGATACAAAAAAAATGGTTATAACTTCTAGGGTTATTCAAGAGACTCTTAGAGTTGCTTCAATTTTGTCTTTCACTTTTAGAGAAGCAGTTGAAGATGTTGAATATCAAGGTCAATATTTTTGCCAAATCTTTATATGATACCTTAAATTTTGATTATATTTTTTTTTCACCTTTAGACTCATAGATTCTTTTTTTGGTGATTTTTTAGGGTATCTTATACCAAAAGGGTGGAAAGTATTGCCACTATTTAGGAATATACATCATAGTCCAAACAATTTCAAAGATCCAGAAAAATTTGATCCTTCAAGATTTGAGGTAAATTATTATTGAGAATGAGCTCTATGCATATTACTATTTACCATAGTTTTTGTATTTATTTATGTGTTGATACAATTTGCAAAGATCCAAGAAATTGATAGATTCTGTTAATCATTTGCCAGGCTGCAACAAAACCTAATACTTTTATGCCATTTGGAAGTGGGGTCCACGCTTGTCCTGGCAATGAATTAGCCAAGTTGGAAATTTTGGTCCTCTTACATCATCTGACCACAAAGTACAGGTTGGTAAAATTTCATCATGAATAACTTTTTCCGTCAAACGTCGTAGTATTTGGATTCTCTTCAGCCATTGCTTCCGATGCAATATTCATAGAAATGTTGGATCTAAAATAGTGAAAATTGAACTTAGATCCAATGATATGATCCGTCGCAACAATCTCAATATATGTTTGAATTGATAGCAAGTTTGACCAACTTACAGTGTATCATCGTAATTTTGACAAAAAATATTCAAAAATATGACACTAACATCGTGATTTGGTCAAATTTACTGTGATTTTAAATATGCGCTAAATTAAGTGTTAGACATATTTTAAATTTTACAAAGTTTCTAAATGTTTGCATTATTATGTGTAGGTGGTCTGTGGAGGGTACAAAGAATGGGATTCAATATGGGCCATTTGCTCTTCCCCAAAATGGATTGCCCATAACATTATATCCTAAGAAGTAGATATCACTCCAACATAAGATCAAAATTAATGACTAGTTATCATGGTTATCAAAATTGGCTTCAACTCTCAAGAAAATGAGGAATGATCAAGACAATGTTGCAAGTTGCAAATCCTACAAAAAAAACAAGGGAAAGATCAATCAACTCTTGCTTTCTTTTTGGCCTATAGACACCCTAAGGGTAGTCTTGAGAATAGCATACAATTAGGGATGGAGTTTGTCAAGTGTATATAGGAAGTTTCATAGCAAGAGCAAATAGTTTAAGTTCTTTTCATTTTTTTTAACTTATTTTTTTCTTTCTTCCATTTTTGAGGAAAAGTCCTCAAAAGATTGTATTGGTAGTTGTTACTTGTTACATTTTATCTCATCTTGTAACCTACAAATAAATTTTAGGGTTCAACAAGTATCCTAAGGATATTTGTTAGAGACACCTTATTAAAGATTTTTAATTACTTGAAAAATAAGTATTCATATTTTTATGTTTTTGATGGATAATTTTATGTTTTTGCAAGTGTATTAAACCGTCGTCAAGTAATTTATAAGTTCATATCCACAAGGATTATTTCAATCTTACAAAACAATTGTATTTAATTTAGAATGTAAATTTAAATGATAAGGGAAGAGTGTTTGCATAAGGTTTCAATTAACAAAAGGTAAATTTGTTTTGAATATAAAGAGAGATGAGACTAAGTATTTCGATTCATCTGAGCTACTTTAATTGGTACACTGCACCTATTCCTTATGAATACTTCTATAATTTTACGATAGTTAACAAAGTAACCCTAATCAATCCTTTGACTTAGGACCCGCTTTTCATATTACAGTCCCTAAGCTCTTAGGTGATCTAATATTCTTCGAAGGATTTAAGAACGTTAACTTATTATCACAAACAAACGATTATCCATCCCTAGATTAACCATGTTTATTTGAACAATTCAATTAGGTCTAAATTGAAAGCTATGGTCAGTAGTCATCCATTGTCACGAATTCATGTTATAAGTTATCAATTTATAAAAAACATTCAGAACAATTGAATTGAATAAAACAAGATTGATATTCATGTAAAATAGCGTTTCACAGCAACATGGTTCAATTAGGGTTACATCAAAATCATCTCAGACCTAATTTCTATGAGATTTAGCTACTCATGATTTAGTTTACAAATATCATAATCAAAGAAAGAATTAAAGCATATATGAATGATTAAGAATTGATGCAATCACCTCTTTTTCAGGTCTCTGTGCTCAAAATTGCGCTTTCTCTCTCTAAAATTCTTAACCCTTAAAAATAAAATAGACTTCAGCTTAAATAGGTAACTTCTGCGTGCAAGATCGTGACACGATTATTCCCAATCTTGACACAATTTAGTCCAAATTTCATTGCCATATACTGTTCTCCAATCGTGACACGATTTTAGCCTATTTGTTAATTGTATATTTTTCTTCTTTTTCTTACTGTGTAAGTCTGCTTTAAACTCAAATATACATGAAAATACCATAAAAACTACGTAATGACATAGTGTCATCAACTTTTAATATAACACATTTTTTTTGGTTAATATTATTTATCATTTTATTAGTCAAGATCATTAACGAAAAAAATTATTTTTGCAGTCTCTTAACTTAATTTTAAATAGCAATTTTAATTTCTCTTTCTTTCAAATTAATCCTTTACATTTTAGTGATTGTGTGACCAGGCCACAACTTTTAAATCGTGTATACAATAATAATCTGACAACTCACATCTTCCATCAGAGATGAAAAAACCAATATTATCAGCGTGTGCATTTGCACCATGGATTTGTAAGGAAGCCATTGATTTTGCTCTTAAAATCTATAGTTTTCATTTAGGCCACATCATCTTGTCATTGCTACATATGCATTTTTTTTTTAATGGAGATGCGTAACAAATTATATATAAAATGATATCAGTGTCAACATTTAAAATTGTACAAAATCAATTTTTGAAAAAAAAAAGGAAAAGGAGTTAAATAATTGAATCATACTTAAATAAAATTAATAAAAGACTATGAGAGTAATTTTACTAATTAAACTATATATTCACATATATCATAATTTTTTTTGATAATTCATAATAATTATTTTATAGCACTACATCGATATTGAATAAATAAGTTAATATTAAAATTCCGTCAAAAAAATGTTAATATTAAAATTTGACCTTTAAATTTTTTTTTACTGTATATTAAAATTTATGAATATCTATTTTTTTTTTGAGGCAATTTGTGAATATCTATGGAGAGAGATGGTGATGTATATGATGATGTAAATTATAAGATCCACACACTTCAATTAATTAGTTTTGTATCCATTAGAATGCTTCAAGGTCAAAACAAACAAACTATCCGGGGATAAGTACATGCCTAAGCCTGAGTGTAAATGAATCAATCACAAATTTAAATACAATAGTTAATATTTTTTTAAAAAGGATAAGACAGCACGAATGAAAGAAAAAAAAAAGAAGAAAAAACGAATGAATCACGGCACTAGGAGAATTATAGATGTGATTATTCGTGCTTCCCATCTTGCAAACATGCATTCATATTTTGACTAGTATAAATGATGATGATAATAATATCTTATGTTAAAAATCAATTAAAACTAAGGTTCCCTTAGATCTGAACACTTGTCTTTTCAGGGATACAAGTTGTACAATTATCAACCTACGCGAGATGGGTTTCATGAAATCACTTTGAAGTTCTACATTAGAAGTCGGTGTGAGGATTTATATAGGATTGATTAATTTTTCTTTTTGAATTATAGTCTTGAAGTATAGTTAGGTGCAACACGTATTATTTGGTATCAGAGTTTCATTCGATTCTTGAACGTTGAGACCGAATGACAAGAATGAATTGTAATAAACCCTAATTAAAAGAAATTGATTGAGAAAAACTACAGTCAGTCTCTGGTGCTAAAAAACTAAAAGTGTAAAAAACAAACAGTATAAAAGTATGTTGATTATTAGAGTATATTTTCTCATGTTTGGCCCCTTTTGCTTGATGCAGCTTTAAGGGCTGCTCATCCAACAGTAAAATCCCCAACCTCAGTTCCACAAGTGGAGAAACTTCAATCAAATTTACACAAACATATTTTCCGCTTATCCATCCATACACCATAATTTGAAGTTATATTTGAACTATATTATTTGAAGTTATAAAATCAAACTCTTACTACCGACATAACATACTATTGCACATTACAAAAGTATAGTCTAATAGATTTGAGAGATGTATGTATAAGAGTCCCTTATTGGTTAAAAGATATACCGAAGATATAGTCTAATTACATTTGATAGATGTGTTAAGAGTCTCATATTAATTGAGAGATATACCAAAGATATATTTATTAGTGGGGAAATTTTTTACCTTACAAAAAAGTTAGTTTTGTAGATTTTTTTTAAGAAACTAAAATAGAATTCTCCTTACGACTACAAGATGTGCCAGAAAGAAGTCCCTAAAAGAATTTGTTTATAACAATGCCAAACAAAAAGGAATAAAATAAAACTTAGTTGATGCCCAGACATACAAAGGGGCTCGACCACCACATATGAGAATTTAAACTAAGATTAACATTGTAAGCTTCAACCACCAAACAAATGTAATTTAACTTTTATGTAACATCTGGCGAATTGTGCTTTCCTTAGCTTTGAAGACTCTGTTGTTCTGCTCATGCCACAAAACCTAGACACAACATAACCAAATGAGCTGTAAAAAGACCGTCGAGCTCACATACCTCCTGATGAGTCGATGACTGAACAAATTGAACCATGTGATCCTGGATAAAATTAATTTTAATTCAATTAAGGATAATTTAATGAATGCATATAAATTTCATTCACAATTCATCATAGTGAATGTATTCTCCAACAAACCTAATATAACATACAAAAAATTTACACTTAAGATCAAAACACATGTTCACTCAACTTCATATGTTCTCAATTAACCTTTCACATGCCTAAGTATTTCTAGAAATATCATTTGTCCCACATAGTACTATAGTTCTATACTCCAACTACTCTTGTTTCTAGTTCTATGATATTTTCTTATGTCTCCAGCTGTGGCACCATCCAGCTATAGCCACATATGAAACGTTTATGGTTCGCAATTGTATATGTTTGTAACAAGACAAATTGGCCTTTAACTTTTCAGAAAATATGTGCTACCAAAGTAATTTCCTAGGAGCATGTAAGTGAAAATGTGTGCTACCATAGTTATCTAATTCCACACTTGAAAGTGAAATTTTAGTAGGAAAAATCTAATTCAGATATACACCATTCAACTTTCCCCTTGTTTAGTCAAAAAAAAAAACTTTTCCTTAGGTTTTTCTTAAAAAAAAAAAACTTTCGCTTAGGTACAATATATGTTGATTCAAGTAAATTGATATTTTGCATCAAAAAAAAAAAAAGTAAATTGATATTTCACGCATTAAAGTTTTTTTTTTTTAAAACAAAATAAAAAGGATATGGCATTCATGTTGGCACTCCACAATTATCATCTATCATTTGTAGTATTCCGATAATTAATACTCCCTCTGTCTTATTATATAAGCACCTTCTTACAAAAAGTCTAGTCCCAAAATATAAGCCTCTTTACAATTTAAAGGTACATTTATTACTTAGTATTAATAATTAGGAGTATGTGTAAGTAAAAAAGTAATAAATGTACCTTTAAATTGTAAAAAGGCTTATATTTTGGAACTAGACTTTTTGTAAGAAAGTGCTTATATAATGGGACGGAGGGAGTATTAAATAAATAAAGATAAAAATACTTGACATAACATATTACTCTAAAAAAATTAATACAAACACGAACCGTTGATCACATAACATTGAAACTGATAAATTAACACATGTAAAAATTAAAAAAAATTAATTAAATGTAATCACATGTTTTAAAACACAACACATATCCACATAAGACATGTCTTCTATTAGAAATGTTGATACTATAAACATGATATGTTGTGTGGACTTTGTAATTACACTGCTTAGTTGTTAATGCATACTGCAATTTCAATCAAACCACGGCACCTCAAGAAGGGCACTTTGACATGTTATATATTCTTCTAATAATTACTTAATTAAATTGAATGTATCAAAAAGGAAAATTAAATTGAAATATCGTGTAAGCTAACTGGAATGACGATGATCTGTACCAGAATCAGAAGTTTTCTTCATGAGACCAAGAAATAAAATAATATAAAAATAGTATACTTTGTCAACCAAAACATACAGATTTACAAATTTCAAATTGAAGTATACATATTCAAACTAATTTTATAAAAATGTTGAATTGAAAATTCAAATGTGAGTGGTGATAGAACTCATCGTGATTGAAAAATATGAATTAAATAATTAAAGATAATATAAGATAGTGTAATCTCTGTTTATAAGAAAAATAGTATATGCACCAAAAAAAAATAAATAATTTTTTTAGAGTGGAGACCCGTTGAATTCAGGAGTAATTCTGAGATGAGTTACTCTACTTAGTATTTTATTATTCACAATTTATTTCATGAATCAATCAAACCGTCCAATTTAAAATTCTAATTGAATAGATCAATTCTACAAATTTTTATAAATTTTTAAAATTATTTTATACATCATAAAATAATTTCAAAAGAATGTATAATAAAATTTTAAGATTGTATAGCTACGAATTTCTGATTTATATAAAAATGAGTGTACTTAATCATTGATATATAATAATAATACAATAATCAACAATTAGATTGGTAGAATACTTTATGAATAATGAGATATTAAGCGGAGTAACTCGGAGTCAACAAACCCCTTCATTTTTTTATATAACTTTTTGAGGTTTTATGTAAAGAAATAACGTAAATGAATTAAGCAAAAATATGACACATATTTTTGATAGCTACTATAAATAGACCGGCTTTGGAGGTATCATGCGCAACAATATGGGTAACTGACTACTTGGATTTTCTGGTTTTCTTCTTGGGATTGCGACTAGCTTACAAGCCGAGCTCCATGCCATGTACAAGGGTCTTTGTTTAGCAATGGATCGATGTTTCACCAATGTGGTTATTGAATGAGAGTCTATGATTGCAATTGGTTTAGTAGAACATGATACATCTTCTCTCCATCCTTATGCTCCTATTATCAAGAAAATTAGACAATTCAAAAACTTGGATTGGACTATTGTTTTTTAGCATACTCTTAGATAAGGCAACAAATGTGCAAATTGGCTTGCCAAGTAGGGTGCTAGCTCAAACGCCTCTTTGAAGATTTGGCACAATTATCCTCCTCAACTTAATTATATTTTGATAGTTGATGTTTTAGTTGTTGCTCACCCTCGAGCTTAGTTTGCTGTCCTTTTTACTTTATTTTCCTTTTTTCTAATGTATCAAAAAAAAATATGACACATACATTTACATCGCCTTCTTATTTGGTCCTAAATATGGACCTACAGTACCGGCCCACTAGCCCACAATTAATGATAAAAGGAAGAAAAGAAAAATGAGAAGCAATCACACTTCATGATGAAAAAGTTGAATTCCAATTATTTTGTGCTTTTTCCATACAAATAATGTTTTCAAGAACTGAAAAAGAGTTTGTACATTATGACTTTACCACAAATTATATAATCTAAGTCAAAAATTATGACTCACACCTCTGCAACTTTCATCACAAATGTCACACGTGTGTTTTTATTTTTATTTTTATGTTTGTGTGAATTTAATTGCAAAATAGTTGATATATTGATAGATATGCTTAAGGTACATTTCAATTTCATGCCAGCTGCTATATAGAACAATTCTTTACTACTTTTCTCATATATTGTGATGGAAATAAAAAGCATATTATTGCTTTCTATAAATTTCAATTATTATTATGAAAAATAAATAATAGTATACTTTGTTTTGCACTCTAAATAGTGAGTATCTACAATAATTAGCTAGTACTCATTTTATTATAGAAATTGGATCTGCAAAATTATTTGTATATAAAGTACTAAAGCTGCAATCAAGAGTGTGACATGCATGTACGATTATATTAGCACATTGGTGGAAGAAATAGGATACACGTATAATATAGGTGTCCATTTCAAGTACAAGTACAACAACATAACTCTATAGCCAAACTTCCACGTTTATTTCATTTCATGTATAAAGTCATTAGAATTTAAGTTGACCGTAACTTAATTTTATAAAATCGACTTATGTGATAAATGTTAGTCTTCACTTAGCTTATAAGACTCTTAATACATATTTTAGGTTCAAGATTATACATGTAGAGTGTGTCTCAAGTCATATGACAAGAATGATTTGATAGTATGTAGTTCAATATCATATTAAAATTTGAGTTGAATTTGACATCACACAAATTATGTACACAAAATTGAATCTTTCTCTTAACTCAAAAATATTTACTTGATCATGTTAGATGAACTCTTTGTTGAATAGCTTTGATATTGTATGAGTCCATATAAAAACTAAATGTGATTTTTTTTTTGAGAAAAACTAAATGTGATTTGGCTTGTGTGCATTTGGTTAATTTGGTAGGAGAGAAATTCTAAACAATTTGCGCAAATAGGTCAAATGCATCTATAGGTCCTTTAAGTTTTTGATTTGTACCGCATAGGTCCTTTAAGTTATTTTTGTAACACATAAGTCATTTAAGTTTTCAGTTTGTAACACATAAGTCCTTTAAGTTTTTTTTTGTAACACCTAGGTCCTTTAAGTTTTAAAAATGTAACACATAGGTCCTTTCAAATTATACTCATCATGTTATACAAAAAAAAACTTAAAGGACCTAAGTGTTACAGTTTTAAAACTTAAAGGACCTATGTGTTACAAACAGAAAATTTAAAGGACCTATGTGTTACAAAAATAACTTAAAGGACTTATGCAGTACAAACCAAAAACTTAAAGACCTATGGATGCATTTGGCCGCGCAAATATTATTTGTCTAGTTAAAAATAAATCACCCGATTTTGACCGATTCTTCATGAATGCCCTAAATCTAAATGTCTAATCCATTGAATTGTTGTTATTATTACGTTGTCTCTTTATTGACTCGTACTAAACTTATATTCTCATTTTTCAAAATTAATTTAATTTGAATGACATGTATATATTATAAGGGGACAAAAAATAGCAATGTTTTCTAGTGTTGTCAATGATGATAATTTTGGAAAAGACACTACCTTTACCATTTAGATGAGTTAATTAAAATGGTATGATAAGGGAAGATAGTAAACATGTTTCTTTGGTGGTCGATCGATGGCAATGTCACTTGAATTTCAAATGATGAATTAGGAATCTATCATATCAAACTTTGTGGCTGGCAAACAATATTTGTCAATGTCATACATAAGTAGAGGCTTACAATTTCAATACTCAATCAACAAATTAAGGTGTATGACAAAAAGCTCATTTGCTAACTTTTCATTGTATTTTGTGTCTTTCACCATGGATGGATATATTGTTGGGGCCATATGTGTGATCCTATGCAAAAAGTGATGAATTATAAGATTGCCTTGTTGGTATTTGATTAGTCACAAACCTTACCCAAAATTTTGAGAGCATGGAAAATAGTCTCATGTTTTTATATATGATAATATAGTATGTATTTAATTTGTTAGTATTTTTTAAAATACTAATTTAAATGATATATTTTGAAATTAATTTTATTTAGCTTCTCCTGAAAACACTATATAAAAAAACCTTATGAGTCTACCAAATAGTTAGTGCATAATGTGTATGACATGCAATTGTAAATTACACATATCAAGTATAGTTCTTATTGATAAAAACATCAATAAGAATGTAACAAAAAAAAAACATCATTAAATTAAACTAATAAAGTATCTTCTAAAATATAAAGAGATATGTACATATTAAGAGATATGTTTATCACTGTTAGAAATAATATAAAACTATTGATGTGGCCTTTTTCTAATAGCTTAAGTTTTTGGGATAATCGATCATCTGACATGGTATCAGAGCCTCTATAACTAAGTGGTCTAGAGTTCGATTCCTGCTCCCCTCACTTTCTAATTAAAAAGTGGAATTTTAAGCATATGGTAGGTGGACCTGTGCATTATCCACGCTTCAAGCCCAATGAGCTCTTGAACTCTTGCGTGAGGGGACGTGTTAGAAATAATATAAAACTATGTATGTGACATTTCTTAAGTTTTTGAGATAATCGGTCATATGACAATCACATTTAGCGTTCAATTGTGCTTCAAATATTATTATCTTCAATTTATATATAAAAAAGAAACTCTTAAAGTGATTTTCTTTTCAACTAAAAAGCTCATATGAGGTAGAGAATAATCCAAACAAGCCTATGATAAGTTGAGGAAGTATATGCTTCACAGCTGGTTAACCCAACTAGAGTAAATCAAGATTCAAGAGGAAAAGGATCTTTGATGAATCATTTTCTCCAAAGATGTCTAAATGGATTTGGATACAACCGCAGCCTTTGATCTACAGTACTACCACTATCTCAATTAATAACTTTATGACTAGAAGTCATAATAAGTCATTTTCTAGTATATATCATCATAAATATCTTGCTCTTTTGAATTTGACACACATTACCATCTACTTCAGTTAGCATTTTGATAGTAGAAAGAATATGAGGTAGGTGTGTAAGAGATGATGAGTAATTAAGTTGTTCTATCTAGCATTAACAAAAAACAAAATCACAACTTAATATGTACTATATATACTATAACTAAAAGTAAAATTACATCAAATATTACTATTTGAGATTGTCTTACACTAGCCATATTGATATATGTCTATGGGAGTAAAAGATGAGGCAACCCAACTTTCCACTTTAGAGGGCAAATGAGATTAGATGAAACTCTCTTGTTCACATCTTAAAAGGTGATGGAATCACCACCCACCACAATATATAACTACTCTCTTGTTCCATTTATGTTCATCGAAAAATATAACGTTCTCACACTTTCTCATCAAATAATAAAGATGTGAATGTTATGATTGATCAACAACGGACTATGCAGTAGTTTATCCATAAATTTTTAAAATAAAAGGAATCGACAAAAAGATAAACAAATTAGGGGGAGAATGAACGACAGTAGTTATAGACTCGACTTAGACAATGCCTCTTCAAATACCAATCCAATCAAAGAAGGCCACCAAACATGACTAATTGACCATTAGCCTCTGACCAAACTACATATAAGAAGTGTCCATATTGTATAATCTAAAACAAACAAGAAAACACACTTCAAATTATAGAATCTGAGCCCAATGTTTATGAAAACTAGATTTTTTATTTATCGTATGTTTATTAGTATTAACTAATTTGATACAGAGAATGGGGTATTTGCTACAAAAGAATATGGTATAAGTTGGGTACTCCTGGATTTTGTTCCTCAATTAATGTTTGTCATTGCAACTAATAATTTGATCACTTTTTTAGGTGTAAATGACAAACTTATGCTGGAAAAGTATATTTAAAAAATGCAACGATTTTACAACCCAATTGATAGGATCCAAGAATATATAGATCGAAATAGAGTAATGAAACAGTAGATATTATTTGAGCTTGGGCCTTATTCATTTATAGTTTCTTGAATAGTTGGATTGGTTTGGTTTTTAGCACAATCTCAAACGTGAGTGTTAGTGGGCTAGTGCCTAGTTGAGTGATCAAGGTAGAAAATTACTCTACGCACCCCCCTACACTCCTCATGTACCCCCTTGAAATCCCAATTTACCCTTCAGTTTACACGGAAAACACGGTTCGGGTAATATAATCCGAAACATTTTATGAGAAATTGTCTTGTTCGGATAATTTTTCCCGAAGTACTTTAGTATAAGTTCGAAAAAAAAATAAAACTGGTTAGGGAAAAATAATCCGAACTGGTTAGGAAAAAATAATCCGAACCTGGACCTGCCTTACTTAAGTTCGGCTGCAGCTCACTTTCTCCAACTTCTTCTACACACAATCATAAAATTATTTCTCAAAACTATCTCATTTGGTTGGCTTGAAAATCTAAACTCAACATTAATTTGCACAAACTTTCATTAATCAACATAAGGTAATCTCTCATTTAATCGCTCCAAAATGTTGACGCTCCAAAGTGTGTGCAAATCCCTCTCTAATTTTGTATGTCTAGCTACCAGCTTGAAGCATTGGAAAAAGCTATCCGTAAAAATATGATTGTGTACTTGGAGACCGAATCTAGGAAGACTGATAGCCATGATGCTTCTTCGAAGCTACGATTGTGTACTTTGGAGCGATTAAATGAGAGATTACCTTATGTACTTTGGAGTGATTAAATGAGAGATTACCTTATGTTGACGTTCCAGAAGAGATTTTTCGATTGTGTGTAGAAGAAGTTGGAGAAAGTGAGCTGCAACTGAACTTAAGTAAGACAGGTTCAGGTTCGGATTATTTTTTCCTAACTAGTTCGGATTATTTTTCCCTAACCCCTAAAATCTGCCAATCGTGTTTTCAGGTTTTTTAAACTACCAGGTTCAGATTTTTTTTCCCGGACTTGTATGAAAAATTTGGATAATATTATCCGAATCCCTCTGATATGAAAGTAAGGGCAAAACGGGTAGTTAGGGAGGGAAAAGAGAAACAAGAGGGTGCGTAGAGTAATTTTCTCAAGGTTAGGGGTTGGTTCCAAAGTTTGAACTAATGAATACTAACTAAATCATTAATCAAATCCCCAAAAATTTAGCCTCTTTAATGTGAGGCTTCTTTCTTCAACTTATTAGACATAGTAACCATTGAGGTAAGAAATACTCTCACCAACTTGCATAAAATATGCATCATATCATTATATCAATAATCTTTAGTGAGAAAATGAACATTTTGGTTATAAAGATTAGATGATTTAGTCTCTTAAATTTGTGTATAGCTAGCAAACTTAGTCTCTTAAATTAAAAAATGTTACTCAATTTAGTCATGGGAAGTCCGAGTGTGCCACTCGTATCATGAAGTTAATATGTGTACGGATGAGTTTGCTAACTTAGGTTGTGAACACGAGCCTTGCTTGAAGATATATGAGTAGTGTCCTGCTCTTCTCGTTTCCTTACTATTAGCCGATGTTTCGGGATTGACTACCCCTAAAATAATTGTTAGTTAATTGTTTTTATCGGGGCTTTGGCCCTCTTCATTCCCAAAAAAATAAAATAAATTAGGGTCATAATTTTAAAGGTTTTATATTTATGTTTGCAAGAGATCATTCAAGGGTTCTAGGAGCGCTAGAGGGGTAATTAATGAATCAGAAAACATATCTTTCATCTGAGGGTGAAGGTCCTTTAATATAGGCGATGTTAAGAATACCATGTGTGCCAACAGAATTGGAGCATTACTATAACTGTTTATTTTTACCATAAATAATAAGTATGACATGACCTATGACTTGTAATGATATTTAAATTAAGTAAACAATCAATTAATCAATTAGGCAAGTTGAAAATCCAATATTAAATATACAAAAAAATATTAATATATGCAGTTTGAATCTAAATTGGGTTCCTATGAGGTAGTCACTGCACTACCTCGTAGAGAATGTGTACAAATGAAGTCTCTCTTCCTTTTCTATAAGTCCAAAAATAAAGTTATTCCTAAGGACAATAAATAAGCAAGTTAATGAATTTTAGTTGCCTTTGGCACCTTCTTTTACTCCAAAAAAATCTTAAAAATTTCCTTTGGATACTTCCCTCTCAACTTGTAAGGCATCTTATTGTATAGTTTCTTAGAATAAATTCTATATCTAATTTGTATTACCCCGTTTGCGCGTGTATTTTGCGATCTTGATCCGTTTGATTGGTCTTTATCGTTAATAAAATTGAACCAACGACAGAGCCTAATGTAACTAGAATCAGTACGGCCGAGCATGCATAAGTCCCTCCTTTGACTAGGTAACACTCACCATCCAACCAACCTGCCCCATAGGGTTGTTTTTTGTTCATACTTGTTGCTACAATTAGTAAAATTAATGTAACTCCAAAGCCAAGCCTGCCAATATGACCAATAACAATTTTAGATTTATATTCTACTTAGCATATTTAAAAGTCAAATACTAGATATAAGAATTTTCGTAAGTAAATACATAATCACCAATTGGACCAACATATGGTTGATCACAATGATCAGAGTAACAGATTTAGTATCCCATATGGTTGATCATAAGTTTTATCTTTAAATATTGTGTATAAAGAAAACTTGATTGAAAGGAGAAGATTCACCTTACGTAATAAATTTTTCAGCGAAGATTAATCACCATTATACTTATAAGTATAACATTACTATAAAAAATACCAATTGAATAGACACATCACACACATCTAGTTTGACTAACTAATCGAATAAACTATAATTTGAGTTTGATTCTATACCTTTCTTATCTCTGGACTCTTTTACGTACATGGAGAATGTCTTAATAATAGTTTTTTTTTGAATTAAAGAAGGAAAATACTCCTACCTTAACATTTTTTTTAGTATATCGAAAAGAAATACTCCTACATAATCTAAATTTTGAAAAAAAAAATTCGAATTCATACAAGGAAAACAATTTCTAGAATTGGAGACAGACAAACTGTCCCATGTTAAATTTGGTTTTTTTCCCATCTAAAAATGATTCATCTTGCCAACCTGTAGCCAGTAAATATCAAGCCACATGTCACCAACATAATAGATAGTGTTATTTCATATTCAAAACCATACATACCATAAGAAAAATAATAATTTAATTTGACAACTAAGATTGTATGGTGTTATGTCCCTTTTCAAAAAACTTGGTTGGAAACTTGCAATAATCAAACAATAATTAAGCAAGCTTTGATCTAGCTAGTTTCATTCATAATTAACTCTATAATGGTTGAATATGAAATACTAACAACTAACAAAAAATATAGCAAAAAATGTTTGATTACTTACCAAGAAATGAAAATTAGAAGCCTTGCAATGAAAGGTAACTTATATTGTGCATTTATTTTCCTTCTTGAGTAAGAATTCTTGAATAGTATAGAATTTCCAATGATTTGAGCCAAAATGAAACTAATCAAAGCTGCAATTCCTAATCCAAATGCTTGACTTGATGGCAAATAACATAATTTTCCATTCCATCTAAGATCCTCCTTCTACAAAACAAACAAAGCATCATAACATGTTTCATAAAAAATAAAATTTCAAAGACTTAATAAATAAATTATTAATTTGAAGAAGAACTCATTATGATATATTTTTATACCTTGTTCCTCTTAATCTCTGATGCTATACATAAAGTGAATGAAACCAAGCCAAGAAAAATAGAAATGAAGATGGAAAAGATCAATGCAAATTTGCATCTAGGAGGAGTTTCCATGTATTTTTGTGAAGAGAAATGAGAAGAGAGAAGAATAAAGAATATTTATGTTTTGGAAGGAAGTTATACTCAACAAACAAAAAGATGAAATGGTGCTTTGAAAGTTTTTTTCATTGCTTTTTGGTAGTTGTTGAAGCTTCCTTCCAAATTTGTCTATCATTGTTTTGAAGGAGATACCATTCCTAATTGAATGTATTCTGTTTTTGGGAAAATCAAATTTTGAAAACTTTGTTCTTTTGATTTGATGCTATCTAGTCAACCGCTTGATGCAAATGGATTTTTACCAAGATATATACAGATAGATATATTTTAACCATGAGTTAGAATCCCCCCTAATATTATGTGACAAAAAATACACCTAATATATTAATAATATACAATAATGTTACATAAAACAAAAATTAAATGATGTGTTAAAGTTAGGATTAGGAATAAGTAATTTCATTAAGTATATAGTCAACATATTGATATCTTGACAAAATAGGTTGACTATAAGTAGGAAACATCGGTTCATTTAAAATTATAGAAATATATTCTTATAAGTTATAATAATTGATGTAATTATCAACTTCGAGATCTCAGGTTCGATTCTCTCCAGTGACAATTTAAGTGGGTTAGTTTAGCTTCTTCAAAAAAAATTATCAATATCAATTGTCTGATATAAATTAATCATAAAAATTATTTAAAATTGATTTAATTAATATGTAATTTAAATAATTCAATTTCAAATCAATAAGAAAAAATGTGTTTATAAATGTGTGCTTTTTAAATTTTATTACTTCATCAAAAGTAGCCTCCTTATTATATATGTCTAGGATGGTCAATTTGAATGATGATGCTAAGGAACATGTTTCTCATTTTTATACAAGTTAAGTAAAGTATAAAAATTTATATAATTACTTGTGACCTTTACAGGTAGCTTCTATTATATCGGTTCATGCGGTGAAGGTTCTCTTTATGCCACTTTCTTATGACAAAGAAGAAGTTTCAACTTTCACATTTCTTTGTGTTGATGTCATTGTCTGACTGTGGGGCAAACAATGAATGAATTGAAATAAATAAATAAATCGAGAAGCCACTATTTTCTTGGTACATAGATGTGTAACTTTTAGAAGATATCACAAAAACATTTTTGAAATGTTTCTTTTATTAATTAATAGCTTTTTAGATTAAATTGATCAATGAAAAATATATTTAAAAATTAAATTAATTATTTAAAGGAAAAAGCTTAACTGTTGAAATAACTAATAAATAAAGACATACAGATGTAGAGACGAAATAATGATTTATTTTTTATATGGTACAAGAGCGTACATCAGAAAATCATAATGACTAAGTAAAAATATCCAAAATCATTTGAATGAGATAACAAAAAATTTCTTTCAACTTAATTATATGTAATGCCTTCGAATATAATTTGAGAATATAAATTCGTATGAAATATTTGATTCATTTTAAACTCCTAAATAGAGATGTGACTTGAAATTTAAGATTATAACATTTTTCTCTTTCTTTCTTCTTGTAAAAAATAGAGGATAATATCCGACTCAACTTGATTTTGTTTGAAAGAGCTAGGTGCGTGGGTGCTCCGTGTTGACGGTCCGTTCATTCACTTCAATTTTCTAGATTTTTATTTTGTCTTTTAGATTAACTAGAAATTAGTTTGTTTTATTATCCTACAATTTTTTGTGTGGATCTTTGAATTAAATCTGACTCCCCAGTTTTTTGTATTTTTTCTTTTTTATTTTCTTTAATATAATAAAAAGATATTGATAGAATGAGAGTGAAGTGTACTTTATTCCCTGATGTTTTGATGATCTTCCCCTTGTAATTTTTTTTTTTGTAAGTTGTAACAATGCATATCAACAAAAACAACTATAGTTATATGTGTCATTTAAAATTATGATTTAAACCAAAATTAGGATTAATTGTTAATATTTAATTTGACTCATAAAAGAACTTATTATTATATCGTAAAATAAAACTTATTATATAATTTTTTTATCTAGGTTAATGTTGGATTAAAAAAGTGTTATTTGTGTCGGTTAATATAACTCAACTTCAGTCGATAAAAACATTAACCGTTCCATTTTAGGATGTGTTTAATCTGCTAAAAAATAAGGGATTGGATAGGACAACTTCTGTTGTACTGTGTTTGATTTTAAAACTGTTATTGGGACTGGACAAAATAGGAGTCAAGGGACTGGACAAAATCAGATATTTTTGTCACCGACAAAACCATGAGACAACTTTTTGTCCTCAGCACAACTTGTCTAAACCAGCATAATAACATTTTCTTCATGAAGTATCGTACAAGACAAAATTTGTTTAATGTGCTGTTCTGCCTTGTAGTGTTCTGTACTGTTCTGTCCCGTACTTTCATTTTGCAGATTAAACAGACAAAATTTTACTATATATGGTAAAATTTGTAACTGCTATTACCCTCTTTTGATTTTCATGTTCTTTCTTCATCATTTCCTCAAAGATTCACTCTTTTAATGTCTCAGATTCGATTCCATTCATAAACATGTGGCCTCTGGTTGTGGAAGAAAGCATCTTAACAACATTGTAATTTGTAAGTTCCGTTTCAATTTGACTTTGATTTGTTTATTTCTAAAAACCCAATTCCCAATTTGATTTGCTTCTTAGTGCTTTGGATTCTCAATGCTTAAAAATTCTTACTTTCTTTACTTTTGATAATTTTTTAGTTAAATATTCAACTTGGCTTGCAAATGGGTGCTTGAAAAGGTAATAATAATCTATAGTTTTCTTTTTCTGGGTCTTGTTGTTGTTTCATTGTTCTTTCACATTCACAGATAAAGAAAATTCACTCAAAAAAGTTTTCTTGTTGATGAAGATTGCAGGGTATCATTATCAACTAGTGTTACTATCATTCAATTTGTAAGAGTCTTATAATTTTCAATGATAATGTCCCTTTACCAATCACCAATCAAAACTCACCAAAAACTTATATGGATGCCTTTTCTGTTAGTGCTATTCAGTTAGGATCACTTACCTTAATTTTGAAGCTACATAAAAATGTTCCCTATTACAAGTTTGTTTTCTAACCACCAGTATTCAGCCCATTGGATCGACTAATCCAGTTCGGAGGTCAGTTCTGAAATCAAGTGGTTCCCACCTCCTCCCAAGCACAGTTGCGGGGATCGAACTGTGATCCTCTCTACCAAGTTTAGTATAAATCACTACTGGACCGACTAATGTTTGGTTCCCTATTACAAGTTGTAGGTAGTTAATAACCTTTTTTTTATTTGTTTATTTAATTTTGGCATTGTGTTTGTAAGTATTTTATAAATTTGTATTTCATTAAGTGTGTTTAACACTATGAATAAATTATTGAGGTTATTTTGGGGTTTGCATGTTGCAATATGAGATGAATATTTTATCCTGGGGTGTAGCTTGAAACACTTTTCATCAACATTTGTTATATTAAATCTTGAGTGCTTTCATTTTTAATCAGTTTATCTGTGTTGGTTAATTGTCTGATTCTTTGTTTGGGAACTGATTCTTTGTTTGAAAAGAATATTATACGTGCATTATGCATTAATTGTTAAGGTAATGTTTACTTTCTGTTTGATTTGATTGCATCAATTGTAGGAAATGATGTGCAATTGTGACAAAGTTTGTTTATGATGACTGATGAGTATAGGAACTCGACTATCATGCCGGTCTAAAATTTCTTACTGTTGTTTGTTTCGTGCGTTGAGAATCATGTGTTGCAGGTAATCGCAATGTTTAAGGTCTGATAGCCGACTTGATATGAATCAAAATAAGTATTGATCTGAAGGACCTTTCCTTGATCTTGAAACTGTAGGGTAAATTTGCAAAATTGAATTCTTACGTGTGTGTGTGCACGCGCGCATTATATGAGTAATTCCTTCATACTTAACATACATGTATTACTCTTTCGAGTCTCAATTTTGTACTTTCGAATTATTGAACAACTCTATAAAATCATTACAATTTTGAATTATTACAATGCTGTGTTATTTTTTGAACAAGGAATTACTGCCCAATGCTATTAATATTTAGTGCAATTGGGGGCTACGATTACAAAATATAAGAAAGATTTATTCATTTCATTTACTTCTTTTCCGTTTAAGAGCTTGAAGAACAGATTGTGCAGTGCAGTAAGCGATTGCTTGAACAGTGATCATTGGATTCACACCCAAAGCTGTAGGAAAGACGCTTGCATCCGCTACATAAAGATCCTCCATTTCCCATGTCTCCCCTGTCTGCTTCACCGCCGATTCTTTAGGATTAGATCCCATTCGACAACTGCCCATCTGATGTGCTGAACATAACGTCGTCGAAAGGTCTGTTAATGACCTTGAACTTTCCTTTTTAACAAATTTCTCAAATTCATGATAACTCGCCTTTTTTACATTTAAGGTATTTCCCTTGTTATGATGTGTTCCAATTTCTTCAGCACCGGCTGCAGCTAGAATTCTCAGTACCTTATCGATTCCCTTCTGTAAACTCTCTTCATCACTACCATTCATTTGATAACTTATATTACTTGGCGAATGAACTTTTCCCGATCCTTGATCCCTTGCCAATGCAAATACATGAGCTGTTCTTGAAAATTTTCGCATTCTATCTTTTATATCACTTCCAGAAACCCATGGCATGACAATCGAGAACGCACCAGGATGCAATGCAGGCGTTTGGATCACTGCACCGTATCCTGATTTATCAAATTCCGCAACAACAGTTGACATTGCTGTCATTATCCCTCCTTCGTAGCTCTTTTTCCATGCCTCGGGCCACACCTGCGATGCATCTGTAGGTTCTGCTGGTGCATCTGGGAAGTAACCCCAGGCCATTACCACCGGATGAAGATGCAAGTTTCTCCCGATGTTATTATTTTTTAAGCCGCTTTTTTTAAGCAATGATGGAGTATTGAGTGTTCCACTTGCTACAATTGTGACCTTGGATTCCACCACACAAATGTCTTTAACTCCTTTGTATTCAAATTCAAACGCTACTCCTCGTGCAGTCTTTTCACCACTTCCTTTCTTTTTCTTATGCAAAACTTTCAGGGCCGTACAACCAGGAAGAATCGCTCCATTGCCAGATTTCACCAAGTCCACCAACCATGTTTCTGATGTACCCTTCTTTTTTCCATCCTTACACCCTAAACAACACCATCCACAATAGTGATCCGATGAAGAATTCCTTGGAATGTTAGTCACAGGATATCCCATTTCTTGACACCCTTTTCTCAAAACTGCGTTGTTGAACCCTTCCTCATCTATCTCAGATTGAACTCCCATTTTCTCACAAACAGCATCCATCGCTTCTCGATACAATTCGCTTTCGAACAATTCTAGTCCATTTTTTTCACACCACTCCTTGCACACATGCTGAGGAGTCTTGATGCATGCACCCCAATTGATTGCAGACCCTCCACCAACAGTGGATCCTGCTAATATGAGTACCCTCATATCATCAGTTGCTACCAAACCACTAGATTGATACATTTGATCCATTGTTGGCCCTTCAAGAAGTGAAAGATTGTTCCTAGCAGAATAGCCTCCTTTCTCCAAAACCAACACTTTGTAACCAGCTTTAGCTAGAATTCCGGCTACAACTCCGCCTCCTGAGCCAGAACCAACTACCACAGCATCGCATTGTATAACTAAAGAAGGAGATGACAAATTTGCAGCAGCTTTTGGCTTTCGACGATTAACCGAGACAGGGAATCCAAATTGTCTTAGAGAATCGACAGTCATGTCTCGTGGATAGTTGAGATGGACGAGACCTTTGTAAAGAGGTCCTATAACCTGTTCAACTTCATCATCGCCTTCCGCGGAATTTTGTCCTCCTTTAGATGTTCCATGTAAAAAATGGTTCTTTAACTGAGCATTGAATTCTGGATCAGGTCCACAGTATCCAATTGCTTTCCATGAACAATTGTCTTCTGATTCATCTAGCTGAAAGTATATGTCATGTAATGATGAGTACATGATTCCAAACAACAAGAAAATCATGTACATTTAGTAATATATATTCTAAATGTTTATCAGTATTTTTCCTTTCTAATTTTGTCATAATCTAAGAAATTAACTTAGCAATTAATAGGGTCATTTCATTTTATTCGAACTAATCTTACTAGATGAGCGGTAGCAATAGTCACTTTAACACTCTTTCTTTTGATGCAATTCATGTATGAATTGACTAGACTTTTATGAATTTTACTCGTTAAATGAGTGTTGCAAAAAAAGTATTGTGGTGAATATTGCTAGCATTTTTCATCCAATTATGTAAAAATATTTTTACAGAACCAAGTCATAAAATATTTTTTTAATAATTAAAATGGTACTAATTACCATTTTTTAACTATGTACCTTCATAAAATTTAAGAATGCTTTATGATATAAATTTTACCAAAAATAAATAAATTATGTATATATTAAGTTAAATCTAGAACCCATTTATTCCTATAGTACATGAGATGGGTTGTAACCTGTTTCTTGTTACTGGTTTTGGGCTTGAAGTGAAAAGTTATAGTCCACTGTTTTGGGTCAAACTTATGGTCCACAAATCCTATTGATTCAAAAAATTGAGGTAATTGTTCTTCTCTCTCCGCATTGGTCTGAATCTCTATTCTCACAAGAAGATATCTTGCAGTAAGTAGTGTAAGATCTTACTGAAATATATCTTCATATAGTGTGAGCAATGTGGGGAAGAAAAATAATCACTTATTTTTTATGCTAAATAACTTGGCCCGATTTTCAAATGAAAATATCTCCCTCGTTGAACATATAAGTTGCTTATATCGACAACAAAAAGTTGCTTGATGCAAAGGTAAGAAACAGGTTAGCAATAATTTTTTTTCTAACCACAGTAATTAAGATATTTAACCTTATTAGGCGTCATAAAATATCTCCACGGTTTAGACATTTGATATTTAAGATTTAACCTTAACCGGGGTTTCATTACCTTACAAAGGGATAACTCCAAAATTTTAATTTTTTTTTTAAGAGATAGTCTTGTTGTCATGTCTCTCAAATGGTGGGTGTAGCAATAGTAATATTGCCATATAGTATTTCCATTTGCAACATATATGGATCTGTATATTTATTTCCATTTGCATTATTTGTTTAATTATGGGACACATAAAAATGTGAATTAAAAAGCTCATAACATTGTCAAAACTGGTTTGTGTCACTTAATAAATGCTAGAAGGACAACTGTTTCAATTAAAACCGGTGTATAGACCCCAAATAAATCAATGCACAAAATAGACACGGGGCCGCAGGTGAGGTCTATATCTATGTGTCAATTTAATTAACAAGAAAATTAATTATGATGAACTTTTTTTTTTTTTTGATAATCTATGATGAACGATCTAAATAGGAGTAAACATCCAATTTGTCCCTTGAATTTGTAGGTCACTATCGACTTAATCTCTTATAGGGCATAGAAATTAATAGTGTTATGCAATTTTAATAATGATTTTAAAATATTATTAATAGAATTTAACACCTTATGTGTAAAGAGTTTTTACATTGACAATTGATTATAATTGTTTGATCATTGACATTTATCCTAATTTAGATCGGTTGTGAGTGGTGCAAAATAAAAAAGTCAGGGGATGCAAAATACAAAAAATATAAAAATATTAGTGAAAAAATTAAAATTTCACTCAAGAAGAGAAACGCCCCTGATAGAAATGAGTTATAGTAGTTTAGAGTTTAAGACGAATTCTAACATTAAGTATTTAGTGATTTCAAACTTCTTCCAAATGCATTTTTGGTGGATTGAATTACGGTTCTTCCGATGAAGTCCTAGACACTACTTCAACTTGTGCTTAGAAATTAGCTCTTTAATATGCTATTAAAAAAATATTCTTGTCAAGGCTTAACTGTATAAGGTTAGAGCAATTATTGAGAAAGTGACATAGATTCAATTTGATACATTAGTTTATAACTTATTAATTTACACATAACTCTTGTAATTATTTATTTTTATTAAATAGTATAGTAATTAAACTCACACATTTAAAATGTGAAAAGGGAAGAATTGAGAATTTAAACTCAATCTCCATGAAAATAATATCAATAATGTTCTTATGGGACAAAACTCTTGTAAATTTATAAGCACATATAGGCACATTAAATTGTTTTTTTTTTTAAAAAAAATTAAGGTTTAATAATACTTCACTTTTTGTGTAAAAATAATATAAAACTATTATAAAATCATTAATTTAACTTAAATATTTTATAATTTTTGTTTTTTAATTATTACCAGTACTATAATTGTTGGTTGAAAAGTTTAATTAAACTATATTAGTTCCTTAGAGAATCACTTTGAAATTTTTACAAATCTAAACACAATCATAGAAAGGACACTGTCCTTATATGTGTAGGGTGTGGAAATGCAGTTGGGCCGTGGGAGTAATTATTAAGTACTTTGAGAAATAGTCAATATAGGGCATAAAGCTTTGATCTAAATATCTCAGTCAGAAGTTTTATAGTACTACAACTTCATTTGGGACACAAGGGCCTATATTAGTTATTGTAAATGTGTGACTACTTCCTTAGTGGGTGGCTTTAGAAATGGACTCATCATCAATTTCCTTCCACTTAATCTACTCTTAGTTAAATTCAGTTAAAAGTTTATACATTTCCAAGTCATCTAATAAAAATGTCGAAATGTTAATGTATGCTCTAAAGACACATGTTAAACATCATAACAATTAAACTCTGCTCTTCAATTTAAATGTGTAAGTTTTTTACTGATATTGTTATTTCGTCTATTTACTTAAAAAATAGTTCGTGATTTATCACAAAATAGAAAAAAAAATTATTCCAATAACTAGAATTTTATCTTATGATTACAACTAGAATTCTATCTTATGAAGTGAAAAATATATAAATGAATATATTAAAAATGGTGTTTTAGCCATAAGTTTAAAAAAAAATAGTTGGTGATTTATATGAAATGAGTAACTCTTTTTATAAGTATGAATAAAAAATCTAAAATATATAAGTAAAAAATATAGTTACTTATTTTAACTTTATAAGGAAGATACTCTCAGTAGTTACTTATTTTAACTTTATAAGGAAGATACTCTCACTTCATTTATTTTGTACTCTAACTTTAGAGAATAAATACCTTTACTTTTTTTTTCTCAAACATGTGAATTCAAGTATGTGTACGTGTGCGTCTTAACAATATGGTTGAATAATTAAATGTTGCCCAAAAGAAACATTTTACAAAAAACGAACATTAATATTTTTTTTAGAGTAAAAAAGAACATTAAACCTAATTTTTTTTATTCAATAAAATAAAATTCCTAGTACGTTTTAATAATAACAATTGTGTCAAAGAATTTTTTTTTTGAACAAGCCAAAATGAGATATTATATATATAAAAAGAGATCAACCCCGAGCACAAGATGTGCTAAAAACAGGGCGATTAAGTCTACAACACATAAAGTATGAAGTGTCAAAGAAAAATTAAACTAGAACTATAGTAAAAAAATTAGAATTCAATATTACAGTTAAATATTATTTTTAGGAATTATCTCTTCAATTCAAATTTTGTAATTTAATTTTTTTCAACACCTAACTTTTTTCAAAAAGTAAATATCATAAATGTTTTTACAATAATGAATCTATTTCAAAGCACTTGCACTGATTTCACTTGGATTTCTTGTGGAGCAGGGTAGGGTAGTTTTGGTTTTAATAAATATAACCCCCGTGATTTGGTGAAATTCATTATAGGTCATGTGAATATGAGCTCAATTGACTTTAATGTCCAAATACAAATCTCTCTTCACATGTAGGATCGTCACTTCATTTTCACCAACTCAATCCCAACTATATGCAATTTATTATCATTTTTAAATTTCATCTATTCCTACTTTTCACTAGCAAGTTGCACTAAATACTAATAGCAATATCATCTTTTGCTTTTTAAGTATACCCTACGTGCATAGATAAAAAAGTCAACAAGAAAAATTAATGTAATTTGCTACTACCTTTTTCCAATAATATATTTGATGGTTCATGATATTAATTTGTTACAAAAACATAATAAAAATGTAATTTATTAGACAATACAATTTGAACATAGGTTTTTTTGTGTTTAAAATGTAAACATAGACAAAAATATTTAATATATATGATATATATTATGTATGTATTTAAAGAATATGATTTTCAGTTTAAAACTATATTTTTACTATTTTTGATGAAAATTCTTTATTTTACCACATTGTTTCACTTTTGTAAGAAGATTTTAGAATTAGTTATAAGATATGAATAAGTGATAATTATTGTTTGTACCAAAAGAAAATGATAATTATTGTAGAAAAAATATTAATAATTTTAATTAAGTTGGATGTCAATATAATATTTTTTTAATAATATAAAATTGGTATGTCTATTCTTATTATGATTAGTTAGCAAAATTTGTTAGATGATAATTAAAGTTGTCACTTCCTAAAGACACGTGGAAAAGGCAGTCACCAATACCAAAATTGCCGGCAATTGATTTTTATGACATAATAATAAAATAACAATAACAAACCAAAAAAAAAAAAAATAACAAAGACAAAGTAATCAATAGCTATATAATATTATACTTTATATATGTACACGTATATATATGTGGCTATTCCTACCAAACACATAAAATAATAATTATATTTTATATTTATGAATATTATTTATACATTATAGTAGTAATATAACAATTTGTACCAAAAATAGAGTAGTACTTATAACTATTATGAAGGTGACGGAGGTAGAAAAGAGTCACAATTTTAGGAAACCATGCATGTGGAATGGAAAAAAGTATTTAATACAAAATATGGAATACAAACAAACATATGATTGTAATCAAGCTTTATAGAACAGATTTAGAACTTTTGTGTAGTAAGGGTTAAATTTACTTATAACTTCAAATATAATTTAGGATTTTTATAATATAATACATATAATACTCCCTCCGTCCCATTATATAAGCACCTTTGCTACAAAAGTTTAGTGCCAAAATATAAGCCCCTTTATAATTTACTAGGTATATTTATTACTTTTTTGCTTAGACATACCCTAATTATTACTACTAAGTTGCATTGGAATACAAAAATTGTAAAAGGGCTTATATTTTAAGCTTAGACATTTGTAGTAAAAGTACTTATATAATGGGACGGAGGGAGTAATATATAATTGTCGATAGTTTATTCAGTATAAAAGTTAAAAAGTACACAAACCAATGTTGCATATTATCTCTTTTCTTATAAAATGTAAATTTAGGCTTGACACATATATTTGTTTTTTTACTCAAAGGCTTGACACATATATCATAAACTAAAAATTCAGAGAAATGTTGTGAGGGCCTTGGCCCACATTGTGCCAAACGTGGGTCCGCTCCTGCACACATAGATATCATAATTGCAATACTTAGAAATTAAATTGTACTAGTACTCACTAATCCCTACTACCACAATTTTGGCCTACAATAGAAGTGCCAACTTAATTGCACTTTTTGCACAAACGTTGTTAAAAATTTCACTAAGAAACTTATAATAGGCTTTTATATCACAAACATTTTTATAGAGTGTAATTTTTTTTTAATATGTATAAAATTGCGAAACAAAAGCTATCAAACTACATGGCAAAAACACGACCTATATTCCATCAAATTCAGAGATCAACACCCCCAAATATGACACATAACTTTTCGCATTTTTCGGTTAAGTTTATTGTCGTACTAAATAGTTTATTGTCCGTTTGGTGGACTCTTGTTGTTTCAAACTTTTGTGTAACTTGACAATTTAGTGCTAGATGAAGCACAACTTGTGTTAGTCTAGACATTCCGTTTAATAAATTTATTTTTGCTGCTTCAAAAAAAATAGTATTATAGCTCAAAAATAAATATATTACATACCTGAGTGAAGAATTCCCGAAGAATGAGAAGTTTAACTGTTTTGTAGAACATTCTAAGGAGACGATTAAAACTAAGAGACATAGATTTTAAAATCTGTTCTCGTTTGTGAAGAGGCAAATCAGGGAAAGTGTGAATAAAAGGGAACTTGGTGGAAAAGCAACCAGTGTGAATAAAAGGGAACTTGGTGGATAAACAACCCATGCTACATAAAATGATTGTTCCAATCCATGTAGACAAAAACCACAACACCAACTTTAATGTTCCTGTCATTGGGTGAGTCAATCTCTCACTTATTACACCACCAAGCTGCACATAACAAATTAAAACATCAATTAATCAATATATTACACTAAATTTAATTGACACATTTTAATAATTCCAATTTCCTTCTCATTAAATATTTGTTCCAGCTAAACAAACACACCTTTTTTTTATTTTATTTGCACAAAAAAAACACACATTTTGAAATGGCACAGTATTGTGCCAATAATATATAAAAAAATTCTAGCTACTAAGCTACTGTTTGACCCAAAAAATCAACAAAAATTCTAGCCACTAAAGTATTTTACCCAAAAAAAATCAACAAAATTTAATACACAAAAGAATGAAAATGTATCTTTAATTTTGTCCTTAAATATTCAAAAAGCCAAAAAGTATAAAACTCAAAAACCTTACTATATATTGTTTTGGTACAAAAAATCCTTACTATATGTATAAATTATATATATAGTTATTTTTAGAGGGTGAAAGAGAAAAGATAATTTGAAATATAAATGAATATAGCAAGGTATAGGAAATTATACACGCTCAGGTGTTCCGGCCATGGAAGCTGAAATACGGTAGAAGGCGGCGGCAGATTCGTCGTCGGCTGTGACAGGAACAAAATCATTGATAGAAGGTAAGATAGTATCTGAAAGAGCAGTGAGAGATTTCATTTGCCTATAAGAAAGTGTATTTTTGGGAGGTTTATGTTTCTCTCTTATTTCTCCACCACCACCACCACCATTTTCTAAGAGAAGTCTTTGAGTATCAATACTACCTAACTCAATCACTGTTTCATCTTTTCCTCCCAATCTAAAGCTTCCCTTTCTAAAGCTACCTTTTCTAAAGCTACTATTTTTTATTTGGTTTTCACTATTCTCCATCTCCATGTGTTTTTTTGTTTTAGTATCACACTATATGTTTCTCAACTTTTGATGGACAAACCATTGGCAAATAATTTCTTTATATAGGGAAGGGAAACAAAGAAAATTTGAAACATTTAATAATAATAATAATAATAATAATAATAAGAATAATAATTTATAATAAATATTATTAATTTTAATACTATATATTATGGTCTATGGAATAGGAAAATAGGTTGAGAAGTGGCATGACGATAGGATACCACCAACCACGTAGAAGAAGATTAAAGCATTTGAGAAAAAGTTATAGAAACATGACCATATATTTGGCATTAAATAACACATATTTTTTAGGAATGTGTTGATTCAAGGATATATAATATATTTGAACTCTTTAAATAAATAGCTACGTGTTTAATTTTAGTCAAAAAAAATAAATAAAAAAGCTACGTGTTTAATTCTAGAGTATAAAGAAAAATCAGATGGAAGTGAAGAAAAGTTTGTGTGCCCCATTTTATTTTACTACTCTAATATATAGAATGCATAGTATTCTTTATTTATTCAAAAGAATATGAATTTAATTTTAGAATGAATTTTTTTTTAATTAGTAAAACTTTATTTTCTCCGGCCGGATTTTAAACTATTATAGAGTCCTATTTTCTAAGAAATCACAATGTTAATAAAATAAATCTAAATTTAAAAGTAGTAGTCCTTTAAAAGAATGGATCATAAATTAATAATTAAGTACTTGATAATTGTCAAAACTATTAATTTTGTGAAATAGTATTTTCATTATTACTCTTTATTTATTCTTTTTCAATTGTCATAATTGACCGAAGCACAAATATTATTGACTACGAATATCTTTAATTATATATATATATATATATATATTATAAAAAGTTATATTTTTAAAAATATACATCGAGATAAATTAAACAATATTTTATACATTAATAATTATTTTTATATATATATATATATTAATAAAAATATATACTCAAAAAAATTTATATGAATAGTGTGCGTGATTCTCAAACAAAAAGAATAGAGAAAATACAATTTAAATATCTAATGGTTTAACTGTAAAATTATTTTGTGGAATTGTAAATTTTAACCTAGTATGTCGTGTTTATTTTCCTGAGTATATATTTTTACAATTGTATTTTTTTTACTCAAGAGTTTACAATTGTACTTTCTAATTGCTACACGTATTAAATACTTTTTTGCCAGGAGCTACACGTGTTAAATATATATGTCTTTTTGTATCTTGGTTTGCAGCTAGCTAGTTGTTACTTTTCTTTTTCTGTTTATTTTTCTTGCTATTAATTTTTTTTAAATAAACAAAAATAATAAATCATTATTATAAATTCATATTTAATTTATATCAAGTTAAAAAATTTTAAATTTTAATAAATTAACTTTATATTATATTTTATTTAAGTTATAATTAAGCAAATTTAATTTTAGTATGGATTAAAATTATATGCAAAAAACATATTTAATCTTTAAAATTAAAAATATAATAAAAATTAAGTAAAAGTTAGTCTACATTTTATAAGGATCAAAAATATATTTAATCTTTAAAACTTTTATACGTAAAAGTCAGATAGTTGAAATATGTAATTAACTATTTGTTTGTTATTTATTTATGCTTATTTTATTTTCGTATATTTTTTTTCGTTAAAAAAGGTTGGGTTTTGGTATAAATGATGAACCCAATCGAGTCACCGGTTCAACCACAAAACTGATCATAAGAGAAATTGATATATATATTGTTACAAGATGACGTGTGTTTTCAATACACAGAAATAACAACTCAATCATTCAGGTAGTTTCTGTCAGACTTATCTTCATCCTAAGTTTTTTGATAATTTCATACAAATTAAAAAATATGGTTAATTTTGTATTGGATTTTTTAAAATTGAAAAGATAAATTTAATAATTAAAAGAATGATCTTGTTAACGAGTGCATTTAGTGCACTCTTTAAACATATTATTTAAAAAAAATTATTTATTCAAAAAGTTAAACAACACAATTTTCAATGTGTTGACTTTATATATTTTTTAAAAATTTTATATAAAAACTTGCTCCTCTGTCCTGTTTTAAGTGTCACAGAAAAGTGTGTAAATAAAAGAGAGATAATATGACTTTTACTAAAATACTCTATCTTTTTATTGCTAGAGACATTGGAATACTAAAAAGTAGATCTTTGAATGTACTTTTTTTCTCACATAATAATTGTTTTAAGAGATAAAGTAGGAAAAATCAATGTTATAAATAATATAGGACATTTATTTTGGAACAAACAATTTTGGCAAGTAAGACATTTATTTTGAAACAGAAGGAGTATTATTTAAGGGACTTAATTAGTGCATTGGGTGCACTTTTTAGCATTTACCTTAAGAGAATAGAGTAATATATAAAGTTGATTTTGGTTAGCACTCGCCGCCCCAACTTTTTAATCTAATATATTCTACTAATTTAAATGAATGAGTGTTATTTTTAATATGATAATAATATTAATAATAATAGGAAAAATAACATTAGTGGTTTTTTTTTGTACAAATATAACTTTAAGTGTCACAGAAAAGTGTGTAAATAAAAGAGAGATAATATGACTTTTACTAAAATACTCTCTCTTTTTATTGCTAGAGACATTGGAATACTAAAAAGTAGATCTTTGAGTGTACTTTTTTTCTCACATAATAATTGTTTTAAAAGATAAAGTAGGAAAAATCAATGTTATAAATAATATAGGACATTTATTTTGGAACAAATAATTTTGGCAAGTAAGACACTTATTTTGAAACAGAAGGAGTATTATTTAAGGGACTTAATTAGTGCATTGGGTGCACTTTTTAGCATTTACCTTAAAAGAATAGAGTAATATATAAAGTTGATTTTGGTTAGCACTCGCCGCCCCAACTTTTTAATCTAATATATTCTACTAATTTAAATGAATGAGTGTTATTTTTAATATGATAATAATATTAATAATAATAGGAAAAATAACATTAGTGGTTTTTTTTTTTGTACAAATATAACTTTAGTGCTTTTTTTGGTACAAATATAACTTTAAATGAATTTATTTTTTAAGCATTGCGTATTTTTATATTAGAGGTTTGGGGTAGTGCGAAGAGCATAAGGCAATATTTCAAGATCACAACAAGGAAGAATTCTCGTCGGTTCTATTTTTCTCATCTCTTTTAAAGTTTTTTTTTGTTCTTGTTTAGAAATTGGAGTGATTTTGGGTCTTTTATTGATTCAAAATCACTTCTGTATTTTTTTTTCTTCCTCTTTTGATCTAAACAATTGATTTTCACATTAATTAAGTATTCTTTTGAGTTTTTATAATTTCGTTGTCTTAGTGCGGCGCTCATTCATTTTCCTGTCTTGTAGGGGTTTTGTTTTTCCGTCTTGTGCAGTGTTTGTTTTCTCGTCTTGTGCGGTGTTTGTTTGGTGCGGAAAGACAAATCAACTTTGATTGGCTGCTGATTCAATAAGTGACAAGTTTCTCAACGATGCAGATCCGAGGTATAGACATTTCGATTATCTTAAGTTATAACATCATTTGTAGGCAAAAGTAAATTATTTCATGCTATTAACTTGGATGTTGTGAGATTCTTTGCAAATTCGTCTTTTTCTTTATATAACGGTGTTGAATTTGCAATTGCATCTAATATAATCTATCTATTTGAATGAATGAACATCTTTTTAATTTTGTCAAAAAAAAAGAAGAAGATAACACATTAACCAAGTCTATCTCCCACTTTTACCCAAACACTAAGATACACTCTCGGTCCCCTATCAAGCCAAACCAACGCTTGAAAGCTAGGAGAGGAAGCTAGCTAGGTGAGGGAGACATTCAAATATATTCACTAAAAAATTTAAGACATTAAATAGTTACATTTATTATATATTCAATATTTTGTTTATTTTATAAAAGAGACTAATCAGTCACATTTAATTCCAACAATCTCTTTTTTAACTACGGGTTTTCACGGCCAATACTCGACCCAAAATACGAATCAACACTTCCCACCAAATTAAACTAGGACTCTCATACCACAAATGATTCTTGATTGCAATTTTTCTAACTCCCTCTAGTGCAAAGTTGTGAGTTGGTTAGGTATTTTGTAATGCCTATATTTTTGACAAAGATATTCAATTTTGTAATGCCTCTATCGAATATAGTGAAGGATCAATGCTATATTCAATTTTGTAATGCCTATATTTTTGACAAAGATATTCGGCTTGGTATTCAAATAGAGTGGTTATAAGCTTATTTCTAGCATATTTAGAGAGAAAGAAACAGTAGATTATTTTCTCAAAAAAGGTAATAGCTCGTGTTGTTTGATAAGGTTAAAACTATTGTTTGGTGGTGATTGAAGTCGAAGAAGAAGGATTTTAATTATACTTTAAATATGTGGTAGTTTCATCAATTTGATTTATTTTTACGTCAAAAAATAAATAAATCTATTTAGGACGGAGACTTAGTTAAATTTTAGTGTTTCTTTTGTATGTATTTGAATGTTGATTGTTTTGTAATTTTTTTTTTACTTTAACCTCTAATTTTTAGGGGTAAGGGATCATAATAATCTAGTGCTCGAGACGAGTTCTGACATCAAGTGATTTCAGTCCTCTTAAAAATGCAGTTGCGTGGAAGGGAACCGTAGTCTTCTCTACTAAGTTCAGCGCCAATCACTATTGATCCAACTAACTTTAACTATTGGTTCTTATTACCCACACCTTGTGCTTAAATTAATTTTGTTAATATTATTATTTAATTTATTAAAAAAACTCTCATACCACAACACAATAATAATAGAAATAACAATAAATTAATAATTCATCAAAAAACAATAAATTAATAATTATTATTATTATTATTATTTATAATTATATTATTGTGGACTGAAGAGAGAATCACACATTCATCACAAATAAAAGAAGAGAGTACGTGGTGATGATACGAAACAACCAAAATTATACAACCCTTAAAATAAAAATGGTGATCTGTCCAAAATTTAAAATAAAAAACTGGAATTGAAATAAATGCAACAAATAACGGTATGTATTTAAATCTCACCTGTCCCATTAAAGTTCAGTCTTTTCTGTTTGATTGTGTTCCACATCTTTTTTTTGTGACAAGTTCCACATTTCTTGTTTAGACCCTATTATTTTAAAAACTCATACACAAAATTAAAAAATCGGAATTCGAATTTCTGTCATAGACGTCTGACTTAGCTTTTTATATAATAATAGTATAAAATTTTCTTTCATTTATTAATTCATCATTTTTAAATTTAAAATTTTATGACAAATTGTTTTGCCAGTAATATGTTTTAAGTGATGAATTGAAATAATAAATGTTTAGGTGTATTGTATTTGTCATGTCATCAAATACAAACACTCATTTGACAAAATATTTGTCTATAATATAATTTAATTTCTTTTCAAATATGTTTATCACTTCTTTTTCAAATAAACTCCTAATGCCAGTACATGATTTGAAAATGTAAAAAGAGATTAAGATTAATTATACACATATTTTAAGAGCATTGTATTTTAAGTACATCTACATATAAAAGCTAAGAGATACATCAATTACCTTACCAATTTTATAATTAGAGAGATATTCAACTTATATTATTTGGTAATATAAATCCTAAGGTGTGTTTGATTCGCAAAGTAGTAAGTATTGGACAGAACAAGATAATACAGGACAAAATAAGATGGTACATGACATGACAAAATTATATCGAAAAGAGATAGAGATATAATTTTTTTATATTTGAAAATAAAAAGGGTATTTTCGTATTTTTTATAGTTGTACTGTGGACAAAAAGTTGTCCTGTGGTTTAGTGAAGAACAAAAATTCCTGATTTTACCCTGTCTCTTGCTACCTATTTTGTCCAGTCCTATAACCAGTTTTTACATCAAACAAAGTACAAAAAGTTGTTCTGTCCAGTACTCTGTTTTTTACCAGATCAAACACACCTTTAAGATAACAATATATATTTGGTACGTAATATACTCTATTTGTGATTGATGTATTTCTAATTATAAAATTTTGTCTCAGAGATAGATCAATCAGAAATAAAAAATAGAGTAATCAGACGTTAAAATTAGTTAGTCCAGTAGTGATTGACGCTGAATTTATGAAAAAAGAATTACAATTCGATCTCCCACAACTACGTTCGGAAGGAAGCTGAAAACTTAATGTCAAAACTGACATCCAAACCATATTAAATTGGTGGCGAAAACCGAGAAATAATAGAATATAGAGTATATTACCAAATTATTGTAGTGTAGTCGTAGTGAGAAAAATTTCCCTTCCACCCCAATATTTAACCATTCACCCCTACAAATCATTTGATAATCCCATTCTGCCCTTTTTATTATTAAATTTTTGTAATATTATTTTTTTCCATTCATTTCCACCCTACAATATATTGTTCCGGTAAGTTTTATTTTTTTCAGATTGATGTGTTTATCGGAACAATTTTTCAATGTGTTCCAGGTATAATAATTTTAACAGTTAATTCAAACATTCATACCGAAACACGTGAAAAATTCATTCCGGTTTATTAAAGATCATATGAATATGTGTACCAGGACATCGGTTTGTTACTTTACAAAGAAGTTGTTACCGGAACAAACCAAAAATAGTGAAATTTGTTCCAGAACACATAAAAACCTCAACCTCAATCATTGTTCCATTCCCATTCTCTACTTCTCATTCCTCATTTGCTTTCAATTTCGTTAAAAACTTTGTTTCTGTGCGTTTTTATCGGATCTATCTACTTCTATTCTCTTGAAATCTGGCTATGAATTACAAACACAAATTTTGAATCTTTCTTGTATGGGTTTTCTTATTTTTATTTTTCAATAATAGGATTAGGATTTTGTTTTCATCTATGTTATTCATTTGTTGTTGGCATTTTTTTTATAGCTTCGTTGATGATTTGATTTGGGTGAGAATTTTAGTTGACACACAAATTCGTAGTTTATTACTATGTTTATGGAATATGATTTTTTTTTTTTTGGGTTTTCTATAATATATGTAATGGTGAATAACTTTAAAGTGATGAAATTATGAGTATAATGAACCGGAACAGATTATGTGTACGGGAACAATTTCACAATTTCTGGAATTATGTGTATAATGATCTGGAACAAATTATGTGTACCGGGACAATTTCAATACTTCTGAAATTATGTGTACCGGAACGGATTTCACTCTTTTTTATTTGTTCCGGTAACATTTTTTTTGCAAAGTAACAAACCGGAATAATTTTCAATAATGTTCCGGTATACATATTCATATGATCTGCATGCATATTTTATCAAACCGGAACATATTTTTCACGTGTTCCGGTATGAATGTTTGAATTAACTAATAAAATTATCATACCGGAACATATTAAAAAACTATTCCGATAAACATATCAAACGGAAAAAAAAGTAAAATTACCGGAATAATGTATTGTAGGGGTGAAATGAATGATAAAAATTAATAGTGTAAAATATTTAATAATAAAAAGGGCAAAATAGGATTATCAAGTGGTTTGTAGGGGTGAAGAGTTAATTGTTGGGGTGGAAGGACAATTTTTCTTGGATGAAACATATATTCATCTAGGTTAAAGTTAGTAAGAATGATCATGTAAATTTCTCCGCCACCCCCCCACTCCTACTACGCGCGCCCCCACTTGCTCAGCGCCCCCCACTCCATGTGTATTTTTTACATGGATCGTATTTGCTAACTTCGATCCCATATGGTTGTAGTTAGCAGCCCCCATATATATATATATATATATATATATATATATATATATATATATATATATATATATATATATATATAACTCAATTAAAATTTAAACAAAATTATGATAATAGTATTCTTTTTTTACTTATCCTAAAATTTTAAGAATATATTTTATTTTTGTGTGTCAAAAAGTCATTTATTTTAACAAATATTTACATTTTTAAACAAACTTTCATTACTTAATTCAGTTATGTTATAAATATTTGTATATGATTATTTAATAATATAATATATACTATAAAATAATATTTTATCACTCAACACTATAATCAAATTTTCATGGACAACAATGATGCTATGATCTTAGTCTTAGGTAAAAAAACTTAAAAAAAATTAGATACGAGTAATTGTTAATTTTGAGATATTATAAGAATTGTAATATCAAGGAAGTTACTACAAAATTTCTTTGCCAAATCAATAATCTCATTCACCACCATTACCCCATCCACTAATTTCCTATACCTTTTAGAAATGAAAACTTATTTTAAGAGATAAGATAATCTATGACCTCTGCCACCTTGCTCATAAGGACTTTGGCCACTAGCTTATATATGCATGTATCCAATCGAATTAATTGGATGTTAAAGTCCCGTAGTTATAAAGGTGATCGAAAGTTTGGCACAAATCAATGAAAAAGGAGGAGACATTTCCATGGAAGCCTTGAGTTACTAAGAATTGGTTGAACATTAGTCCTGTGTTGCCGATGCCAAAAAGATTTGATAAAAGAAAAGTTGAACCAATTTGAACATGAGTCTTATAAGAGTTTGTTTTTTTTTTTGACCAACTTATAAGAGTTTGTTAATAATGTATAATAAAAAAATTTTAGTACATCGAAAAGATAAATTATTCCCGTCAGTAATTGATTTAATTAAAATGATTAATCTCTATATTGGTTTTTAAGTAGAAGTGAATTTTCTTTTTATTGTTTCAAAAAAAGTAGAAGTGAATTTTTTATGTCTTAAAATATATATTTTTTGTCAAACTATTGGTAGTATACTATATCTTATCTTATTTAATTAAATAGATTTAAGTTAGATTAAGTAATACTCTCTTTCTCCCGATAAGTGTCACAGTTTGACTGTATTGTGTAAATTTATTTTGACCATATTTTTCTTACTAATATATAATGATAAATATTATATAAGATCTTGTTTTGAAAGAATATCTTATATTTAATTGGTATCGACGAATATTTTTGTAGTATTATATTTTATTGAAAATAACGAAAGATATTAATGATTAAAATTATACATTAATATATGTATAATACTTATTTTGAGACAACGGCAGTACCACCAACATGGGTTTTTTTGAAGCAGTTAAATAGATAGAGGAGCACAAGGTGTGCAACCACTAGAGGGAAAGCTACCACCAACATGGGTTGAATTAGCCGAATGAATATTTTTTTTTTTTTACTAAAGCCGAATGAATAAATCTTCTACAATGTGAGTATGATGACAAATCAAAATTATATTTGAATCTTTTATCGCAAGAAGTGCCTATTATAAGACACTTTAGAAAATGCTTCAAAAACATTTGTTAATTTTTATTATAAAATAAAATATAATAAATTTTTAATACATTTTAAAGTCAATAAGCATACCCTAACACGTCATTGTTTGAAATATTCTCATAGTTAATTATTGCAGTACTCATATTACGGATGGTATGCTTAGCATTACCTATCGACTTTTATCAATGCACTTCTTCACAATCACTTAATTAATGCTCGCATTGACGGTCCAAATTATAATTAGTTAGTAGACAAATTACGTTCAATCACGGTCACTTGGAATTAGTTTCATACTTGCTTAATTAGGAGTATGTCTTCACTGTATACGACCTTTAAATGAACAAATTCCATTTGTTGCTTTTCTTTACAAAGGCCAAAGAAATTAAAAGTTAAAGCACATCCTCCATTCCTCCTAGCCGCCAATTTAAAACAAGTTTGAAATCATGACTTATAGTATCTGAAACCATATTTGAGGAAAAACACTACAGTACCTACGTTGTTTTTTGCTTAAATCATTCCATGAATTATTCCATGAATTTAAAAAGTAAAAATTCTCTTATATTTAGGATTGGAGGGAGTATTTGAGGGAAAACACTATAGTATCTACGTTGTTTTTTGCTTTTGTAAGATGAAAAGTTATGGTTATACATTTGTTGATTTTCGCTTAGTGCATAGTGCTGGATTACTCCCTCCGACCTTTATTATAAGCAACTTTCCACTTTTTATATTCATTGAATAACTAATGTATCTGGTCTATAAATAAGACTTGATACATTAATTATTCAATGAACCTAAAAGGTGTAAAGTTGCTTATAATTAAGGCCGGAGGAAGTATTAATTAAACACTAAGAGTGTGTTTGATCTGTTAAAAAATAAGGGACTGGACAGGACAACCTCTGTTGTGTTGTACTGTGTTTGATTTTAAAACTGTTATTGGGATTGGACAAACTAGGGGTCAAGAGACTAGACAAAATCAGATATTCCTGTCCACCACAGAACCATGGGACAACTTTTTGTCCTCAGCACAACTTGTCTAAATCAGCAAAATAACATTTTCTCCATCAAATATCATACAAGATAAAATTTATTCAATACCGTAAATATTTGTCCTGTGCTGTTCTTCCTTGTACTGTCCTGTATTGTTCTGTCCAATACTTTTATTTTACAGATCAAACTGACCCTAAATATGTTTAGGAATGTTTGACGATTATTTTCAGATATAAAGTGGCGTGCATACAAAAACACACAACAATTAATTTAGCATAATTCTGCTGACATGCAAATCCGTACACTAACTTGTTCTAAGGATGATTTACATTTGCTTACAAGTATTCTAGTAAGTATAGAGTTCATAAATTTTGGCAAAATAATTGTTCCACCCTAAAATCGAAGTTTAGTTTTTTCTCCAGTATTCTAGTGGTAAAACTCATACATTATAAATGTGAAGAATAGAAAATTCAAGATTTAAACTGTCAAATCCAATAATATCTTTAATAGCTATTAATTGAACTATAGTTACTCTCGACAAAAATAATATCTTAAGTAATTAATTACCTATAGTACATGGTAATCTCGTGTGGTGGTGCATTGAGCAATGGAACAAGTTGTATTGGGTAGGTGAGCTAGCTAGACATGATACAATGTTACACAAAAATGAAGACTTTGACAAAAGTAGATGGATCTGTAACCTCTTACCTTAAAGTTTTAATTAAGATGAAAACGTTGTTTTCCTCTTTGATTAGTTAATTTCTTCATTGAATTGTTTATGTATTTGGGCCTGCCTTTTATGTTGTTATCATGTTATGTCATGGTTGTAAGGCCCATATTAGCCAACTTGTTGAAAACACAGTTTCTTGATGGATTTGAAGTGGAAATTCATGAGACACATTTGGTGAAGATAAAATAATTGAAAATTGCATCATCCACACATATTTGTTGTGACTTTAATTTGAGTCTAAAATTTCTCGGTTAGATATAGATAAAGGATAATACATAATTATATTTTAATTTTTGAATTAGGTTAATATATAATTATCTCTAACTTTACATAAGTATATTTCCTCTAATATTAATTCAATTTTTTATTTTATAAAAAATTGTGCGAGTTATTTTCTTATTATATATTTAAGTATATATTATACTCTCTCTTGTTTTACTTTTTCAATTTATCTTTTTCATACTATTAATGAAGATCAATTTTGTAAATTAATTCATAAGTTCTCATATCTATACAACAATGATTACATTTCTCAAAACGACTTATATTTTAGTACGAAAGTAGTAATATTTTGCATTTTGACATATAGAAAATAGTTACTTGAACAACAAGAGATATCAAAGTATTAAATAAGAGGTAAACAAAATTTAATTTGGTCAAGACAAAGTATAGTTATTTTAACCATGGCAAACCAATGGAGGCGATTCCTCCTCTTAAAAGTATTGCTTTCTTCCGGCAACTCCGGAGGTTTTCGCGACTCGTCACAATATGTTCAGGAGAAATGTTATTCAAGATGTGTGGAACCTGGAAAGCAGTAAACGATTTCATTTTATGTAAACTTGTTGCAGGGGTTGCACCAATGATGATGATTGTATATTAAGGTGATCTCTTAGAGATGATTTCTTGAATATCAAATATTGAAATGAAATAGGCACTAGTGTACAAACCAATTCATAATAATATAATGAATTTAATTAAATTTTTTAATCCAAATCAATTAAACTAATTACCTTGATTTTTTCCATGTTCAAGTTTAAACCGAACCAATTGTTACGATGTCCAATATGGTTCTAAGAACATAGCTTTCATAGTAAATCATGAAATGAGACATGGAAATAACTATCTCAATTTGAAAAGAGCGAAGATTGTCCACAAAATATTCTAATCCATATCAAAACACACACAAGGTTTGATGCACTCTAGAGGACAATACTAAATTGAAAAACTAAAGCCTACAATATAGTTTAAAGACGCTTTCAGTGTCACTAACAAAAGGGTCCCTTGTAATAATTAAGGAAAATGTCATTATAATTATTAATTATAACAATAAAAAATTGACATTACAATTAAGGTCAACGATTTTTAACAAGAGAGAAAACCTTGATTGAGACTACGATTTTGTGGTTGTCCTGATTTATCATTTCATATTCTATTCATCTCAAAAAAGGTGAAATGAATTAATGCTGGCTAAAAAGATCTCATTCAAATTTTGAGGTTTGAGATTCTTAAATGGCTACTAGTCCTTAACAAAGACTCATAAGCAAAAATAATCAATGCATATATTAATAAGAATATTATTTTTCTATGTAAGTAAAAAGGACATCACATTTTATATTTAAGAGTCAAAGTTCAAACTTTAAAAACTTCATTTATTCACTTACTCGGATCCCTCTTGAATATAAGAAACAAAAAAAAGGCACACCCTTTAAGATAGTGAGAAATGATTATAAAAACATTTTATTTTCCGATTTATTATCTTTACTTTTGTTGTTAATTAAAGAGAGTAGCTTTGAAAACTGTAAAGAGAGTAGTAAAGTAAGCTTATAATATATTCCTTCCGGTCCTTATTATAAGAAGAAATTTGTTTTTTAGATTCATGGAATGTTTTATGTATCTAGACTATATTATAAACTAGATACATCAAATATTCTATGAATCTAAAAAGTCAATTTCTTCTTATAATAAAGACCGGATGAAGTATCATTTTTTTGGGTACGTAAGCTAAAAAAAGAATAAGAAAACTAAAAAGAGAAACTATTCACGAGGGAAGAAGGTCTCCATTGCGTTATTCCTAAGAAGATCACGAAGCTCTTTTGGTAGGAGAGATATGAGTCAAGAAGTCGGTATCTGTAGAAGCTCAAGTTTTGCGAAGAAGTCAGCACATTGATTCCCTTCTCTAAGTGTGTGATAGAGAGATACATTTGTTTGAGAGAGTAATTCCTTTATATCCTGGATCATCACAGCATAAATATGATACTTAACATATGTAGACATTTGATGAGCTTATAATATATCATTAATCAAAAGATATTCAATACAATAGGTATTTCAACCATAATTTGAGGACTAGCTCTACATGAGACAAGCTTAGTTAATCTATAAACCACCTTATACTTGTCGCCGAAAAAACTCAAAACTTGAGTTGTTATAAAAAGTAGTAATTAAAGAGTCTTTTACAATGTGAAAGAATATCCCCTAGCTCAGTTTCATCATTCTTGTTAAAGTGGAATTTATCCGCCACAACCTTTGAATTAAGCTCAAAATCTGTAGGACCCAAATGTAATTCGTGCACCCAATTAAGCGGGAAAAGTAGTCTGGGAGCTTCACCTATCTTCACATCACATAACGGTGTGAATTGTTCATACTTTGACAACACATAAGCACCACTTTTGTCTCTAAGGCAAATATCAATATCGAAAACGCAACATACACTTCACCCCCCCCACTCGTCGGTCTTTTCCATATGCGTGTACCCTCTGCTGAACTGGAGCAGCAACTCTGACAGGTTGTGCAGCGCGCCAGTCTTGTATCATATTAAATGCACCTGTGTAAACAAAGCTCTGCGCGTCTGTGACGTTATTCCATATTACATTATTGTGCTGCATGCTTCCAAATAGTCCAAATAACACAAGCCATAAAGGAGGATTCATCTGCGTTCAACTGCTGCAGCAAGTGAAAAACCATTTCCGAAATGTTTTGAAAAGTCTGCATAGCTGAGAGAATATATAATAGGATGAAATACATTATAAATTCCATTGACTTTTACTTATATATAGGTTTTACTATAAACCAATGAATTTCAATGGTAATATCATTAGGTTAACCCACTTATATTGGATATCAAATGTAGAGGACTATTCAAATTCTTAACTGAATTGTGTTACTTAAAAATGTTTTTTAAATGAGTATTTCTTCAGAAAGGAAAATTATGTGTGGTTAAAATAATTGAAAGAAATAATAATAATAATAATAATAATAATAATATAATAAAAAAAAATAGTAAAATGTATGATATGAGAAGGGACTATATATATTTAATTTAGACTAAGATATTATTTGATAATGCACATTTTTGAACTTATATGGTTTACAATTTATAGCTTATATATAAGTTCATTTTGAAAAACTAATAAACTGTTTGGTAACATTTTTTTTCTAATTAGTTTATACCTTATTTATTACTTTTTAGTTTATTTTAATAAGCTAATTCAATTAGCTTAGATGTAGTTTATTGTATTTTTTCTAACTTTAATTCTATAATCTTACTTAAAAATAATTAAATATTAATTATATATATACATATCTATAAATCAGTCCAACTGTTAATTTTACTAAATATTTAATTAACATTTTAGCTATTAACTATAAATTATAATTTTCTTTTTAATAGTTTAAGGACTGGAACGACTAGGTTAATATGATCATGTTAACTAAGAGATTAAATAGTTTAATGAGAGAATTGTTTTTTAAGGATATTTTAGTTGATTTGAATGGTTTAGAGATTAAATAGTTGAATAAGAGAATAGTTTAAGGATTTTTTTTTTATGTTCCTTCCGTCTTAAAATTATTGTCCTTGTTGACATTTATTTTGACCGTTTAAAATTTTTGGTTTATTGGTAAAAGATGTGGTACGTGATCTGCACACATCTTACCAGCGAAAAACACAATGAACAAGTAAAAAGTAAATGACATGAAGGTAAAGTACACAAAGTATTTGTTAATCCAGTTCGGCCCAACTGTCCTTATCTGGTGGCATACCAAGTCAGGAAGGAAATTCACTAAGTAAAACGAATTCAAAGTCAAACTCTTCGTTTGCACTTCTCACTTGTAACTACCCGTTTATACTTCTACCTAGGAGACCACCTAGATATGAGAACCTCAGCCCACAACCCCATGTCTACGTACTGAGCTTCGCCCCTGCCTTACGGTCAATACAATCAAAGATTAGAGAACACTCTCCAAACAAATAACAAACTACCCGTGCTTCAAAGCTTTGAGTAGTACACAAATATTCCTTGCTTAAAAGCCTCAGATTACAACTCAAAAATACAGTCCTTATGCAAGCATCAAGGTGACACAAGAAAAGGCTCACAAAAGAAAAGACTAAAACCCTAAATTTATCATTAGGCACATGACGGCTTTACTGCTTTAGGTCGTAAATTCTCTAGTTTTGACTCTTCCTTTAAATAGTCTGAGATTCGTGGGCTTTCTTGATAAATAAGTTTCAGACCAATAACATATTTTTCAAACCAAATCTAAGGTTTCCTTAAATAGAATCATGCATATTAAACTTTGTGTCTGAACTTTCTTGAATAGCATATTTCTTGACGCCCAAGTAACATAAAAACGTGTGATATATATATATATACACACACACTTAAATCAAATCTTCAAAAAGAGTTCACGCGAAAATAAAACTAACTCCCAGAGTTACACATGTGCTAACATCTGTTGACAGATCATTCTACAACATTGTTTTAACAAATATGCAGTCAATAAAAACATCAACACCGTTTTTTTTACTAATGTATAAAAACAAATAAGATCTTATTTAATTTATTTTAATGAATATTTTTACAATATTAAATTTTTATAATTTTTTATGAAAGAATAGTTTAGAGACGGAGGTAGTAGTAAACTAATAAGATGAGATGAGATGAAATCTCATCCAACCGTTTTTGGGACGGAGGTAGCTGGTTTAATAGTCTAGGGACTAAAACAGTTGGATGAGATGAGAGAATTGTTTAAGAGAATATTTAGTTGATTTAATAATTTAGGGACCATATATAATGGTGAGAGAGTGATAGTTTTAGGACTTAATATTGAGGATTAATAAATATCAAAATAAATAAATAAAAGTGAGGGTTTCGATCTATTTATAAAAAGGTTAAATGTGTTTTTAATTTTTATAAAATGGAGACTTTTTAAATTTAGTCCTTAATTTTTATAAAAATTTTCTTGCATATAGTTATAGTCCGGCTTATTTTGTAGGAATTAAAATTAAAATATATTTCACTCTTTTTTTTTTTTTTGAAGCAAATATATTTCCTTCTTTTAAATAAAAGAAGCTACAAGATGACTGAATGATTATTGGTCCGTCGGTGTTATATATTAGTACCTGTAGATGAGTTAGACTACTGCAATAAATGTTTAAGCTTTTGGAGTGGAACAAAATAAAAACCTTGAAATTTTGTGTTCACCATATTTATCCACGTTTCGTGACTCATCTAGTTTTCACTTCCGGAAGGAGTACTTATTCTCATCTTTGATCTGCATTTATTGAACTCACAATATACACTTTCAAATATGTTCATATTTTTTCTTTCAAAAAAAAATGTTCATATTTTTATGAATATTTCTAAATTATTTTAAAACATATCACATTTTAATTATATTAGTGTATCAAAAATAACTGTAAATTCATGTGATTACCAATTGAAGAGTTAGAAGTTTCTTCAATCTGACAACTTTTATGATCACTTACTAGTTCGAACTAAATAAGGTTTCTTGTATTTCGAGAAAATGAGTCTCTTGTATTTCTACTTATAAATAAGATGATACTATTGAATCAATATACTTACTGATGATCATGTAAGCCATTTAGATCATGAATTTAATTTATATCAACTAAACAGTCACATGTATTTTGTCTACTTACAATTAGAAGTTTGTAAGATTGTTTATTCAACTAATTTAATTAAGAGCTCTAGAAAGAATTTGAAAAGTGTCATATATCAATTAAAATTGATATTGAACATATTGTAAATTCAGAAGAAGAAAAAATTGGAGTTAAAAATTCATTCTTTAAACGTCTAAAGTTAATTATATGTATACATGAGTTCATAAATTCTAATTTATATATATTTTAGGAACATTTAATCAAATATCAGTATGTGCTCATAGAGAAGGAAAATAGTCTCATTACTGGGCTGGAGAGGTCATATACTGAGATATTGATTCTCATTAAGCCAACAAATTATTATCTTTAATTCTTCCCTTTAATTTATAAGTTTAGGTTTATAACTTAATATTTTTCATATAAGCATTTTGGATGTGATGCATATATTTCAATTGCTCCAATATAATGTATTTAGACGAATTCTTAAAGAATAAGGGGGAAAATATATTTGACATGAATCTCTATCTATTATAAAGTATTTTGAGCTAAAAATTAGAGACTTGTTTACAGTCTAGATGGTTGATAGGAGGAGTGAAGAAGCAGCCGAAAATCTGAACCAGAAGTTCAAATGAATCATTTGAAATGAATTATTATTATCATTGTCTCATCTTGATCCTCATACGTAGAAAGTAATATGAACTATATGTTCAAAAGATAAATCATTTGCATAGTTGCTAATGCTCCAAACAAAATAGTGTAATACCCTAATTTTCCGCTTTTTAAAATAAATATTTTATTTTCAAAATTATTTCTTATTTTTATGAGAAATACCAAAAAAATAGTTTTTTCGATAATTTTGTTTTACAATTTATTCATTTTTCTTTAGTTCTTTTAATTTGTCGCAATTTATCTTTTTATACGAAGAATTGCAAAAATAATCAAAAATAGTTTTTATCTCTTTATTTAAGTTTATATTTCATTTTTATATTTTTCTACATTTTTATTCATTTTTCTTATTGATTTTGACATTTTTTATCATTTTATAAAAATTCTTTGCTTTTGACCAATCACATTGCGACACCTCATCATCTCCACCTCATAATCATTTTATTACACAAATATCACTCACCTAATCCTATCACTATAAATACACACCTCACATCACTCAATCATTTTTCACACAATTCCCAAAAATATCAGAAAAATCACTCCTCCCTCCACCACCAACACTTTTCCGGCGCCACCGCCGGAATTCCAAATTCCGGCCACCACTACCCAAATTCCGGCGACCCAAAAACTTCACAAAAATCATAATCAAATACACATTTCTTTATAATAAGACCCTTCTGATTTCAAATCCGGCGTTAGTTTCTCGAAAAAACGATCGGAAAAGCTCCAAAAAGGAATTCAAAGTCGCGGCCAAGTCAAATCGTTCGATTCATCCAAACCGTGTAGCAACGAAGGTAAAGGACAAAGGATTTATGATCTTGAGACCCTTCTGAACTTTTCAATTCACTTAGTTTTCGCTGAAAGTTACCGGAACCATTTTCATCCTTTTTTAGATCGTTCGGTTTTAAGCTCTTTTTCGCGTGAATAATGCTTTGAATGATAAATATGACTTTAGATCTGTAATCTACGCGTGATTCCGATTTGATTGGTATAAGATTCGTTGTTTTTGGTCGTTAGAATCATTTTCTACGCCGTCGCCGAAGCTGTCGTGCGCGGCCGGCCATTGTTGTTGTAGAGTTTCTGTTTCTGAAGGTAGAAGACGGACACGTGGCGCGCGGAGAGTGGCTGAAGCCATTTCTCACGCGCGCCCCCCTTCCTTTCTGAACGCACCCCCAGCTGGGTTTTCTCTTGGGTCGGTCTGACCCAATTTCATCCGACCCGGTCCGATGTGAAGGGGGTTGGATCTGGGCCTTTGCTGTTGGGCCCTGCTTGTTTTTATTTGCACTTATCTCAAGAGAGCTTATTTTAATAAGCACTTTTGAGATAAGTGCTTAATCAACCATTTCGAGTTTTTTCTCAATGACTTGAAAACTTTTATAAAAAAAAAATAGAATAATGATAAATAGCCCTTGTCGGATGACTTGCGGTTTAATTTATCGTTATTCCGGAGCTTTTTTTTAACTTGAAAACTTGTTAGTAAAAATGAATAACGATAAAATAAGCCCTTGACGGATGACTTGCGATTTAATTTATCATTATTCCGAACTTTTAAAAAGTGAATAAAACACGTTAGTTAAAAAAGAATAAGAAGGAGCCTGACGGATGACTCGCTTTCGTCTTATTTTATTTTAATTAACCGTGTTCATTAATTGTTTGACTGATATCTGTTGAATTAATACTTGCTTCGATGATTTAATTTCGTATCATTATAACTGTTCAGCATCATCATTATCTGTCATTCATGTGCATACATCTGCATCTCTATCATCTTCTACCTCTTTCTTTTTCTTTCGTTTATCTAAACTGGAATTTGTGGTAACATCTCTTTTCTCAAGAAGTAGGATAAGAATAAGCTAGTCCTTGACGGATGACTTGTGGATTTGAACTTATTTTTATTCTAAAACCTAAAATACTTATTAATTAAAAATGAGATAGAAGGAGCCTGACGGATGACTCGTTTCCGGCTATTCTCACTTTTAATTAATTCGATAATAAACTGAATGAAACGGCGGAGCTTGACGGATGACTTGTCTTTGCTAGGATAACCTCGTCCTTGACGGATGACTTGTGGCAATGAGGTTATCCACATTCACTAAACAATATCTTAAAATCTTAAAAGACACTCAACTCACACAACTGCTTTTTTCCTGCCCTTGTGCAGTCAACCCTTTTTCAACTTTCAAACTCTTTTTTCATCTGTTTTCTTAAATGGATGGTGCTTTATCCATTCCCCTGCTACAGACAAACGCTTAAGCCTCCGAAGCGAGCATACAAGCATACTGTTGTATCAATGGAATGCGACCTAAGCATCGTTCACTAAAAACAACCAACACACGAAATCTTTGTACTTGGGGGATACGTAGGAGCGAGAGCCTCTCTCGTCAAGCCAAATAATAAAAAACTCTTTTTTTCCCTTCTCAGTTTAATATGCGGTAATTTAATTCTTTTCATGCGGTTATCTCTGTTTATGCAAACCAAAATTCCTCGAATGGTTCCCGTTGAGTACAACGGATATGAGGGGGTGTTAACGCCTTCCCCTCATGTAACCAACTCCCGAACCCGATCTTTTTAAGATTTTATCATTATTTTCCTTTCCCCTCACGGGATAAATAAAATATGGTGGCGGCTTCATTGTTTACATTTGTGCATTGCATTTCATCATTGCATATCTGTATATTTTTTTGCGCCGGGTACTACAGCTGGCGACTTCACTGGGGACGATGATTAGTGAGTTAAGCCTAATTTGGGGCTTTTGGTTTGCTTATGCCAGGTTAGCCGTATCTGTCCTATCTTTTACTTTACCGCAAAATATTGAACTGTTTGGATTTGCTGGCTTTGTCTTCTCTTCTACTCCTTTTTTTTCTTTTTGCCTTTATGGCTTGGTTCTTGGTTACAGTGTGATTATGCTCCGTACCCGAGCTAGAGCGATACTCAGGATTAGATGAGGGATTGTTATATTGGGCTCCCTAACGGATGTCTCTGGGCTTGGATATAACGGTCTCGACCAGAATAGATTCCCTTGGAATAATTGGACTCCTTGGCGGATGCCTTGTGGGCTTCATGTTTCCTTGAGGGGTCCAGGACTCTGGTGGCCTTATTAGGTGTCCGAAACTTTTTTAGGACCCACTGTTTAGAATCTGTGTCGAAGTTATGATGTTGACTCATCTAGTTGGCGTTATAATCTCAACCAGATGAGGTTGCTTTTGGGAAAAGCAATCGAGGATTTTGGGTATCCGTGTCAACCTAGAACAACATGTGAGAGGGATGGGTTACAGGTAAATTTGAACTTTTGGCCTCAGAGATTCCATTTTGAAAAAGAACCCTGTTGTTATGAATATGGAAGATTTGTGACTTTGAGATCAAGTTCGCCAGATGATACAATGTTACTGTGATCATATCCATGCATTTTGCATTCATGACATCCATGCATTCATGAAAATAATCATGCATATTCATCTCGCATACATTTCAAAAAAATATATGAGAAAAGTTTTTGCATGAAAAATTATCATGCATTTCCATTCATTAAAAAAGAAATCATGCATTTTATCGATTAAAAATCTCATTTTCATTCATTCATTCCAACAGCTACCTTCCCGGCACCGTTATTGGACAAGAAGAGTTGCTCATCACATCATGGACAATTTGCAAGAACAGTTTGACATCCCGAAAGGCGAGGTAGCTCAGTTAGCCAAAAATGGATCAGATACTTAAAATGTTGGCTAGTCTGAATTTAGCAACACAGTCACTTATGAATGAAGGGGCAGTTCCGGTGGTTTTGAAATTCCAAAGAAGGCCATCAATGTCAAATGGGGCATGGCCATGTTCTGTTTCACCAGTTGGGTATAACTCTTCAGTTAATGCTCAGTTTGTTCAAGGGGTAAGAAACAATAACTCTGATATCCGCACAAGTCAGCTAAGATCACAAAGGGCTCAGCATCAGGCTAGAAAAGTCTTTGATTCAATTCCTATGACATATGGTCAGCTTCTTCCTCATCTGGTACATTATGGAATGGAAACTGCTCGAGCTATCAAACTCAAAGTTGCACCATTGCTAGCCCAGTACAATGCCAATGCTAAGTGTGATTGTCATGATGAGACTGAAGTTCATTCCACCAATAACTGCCAAGCCTTTAAGTACAAAGTGCAAGAGCTTATTAATCAGAAATTGTTATCCTGCAAGAGCTTATTTATCACAACAGGTTCAGTGGCCTAGAGAGGTTTTTTGATCCGGTCCCTATGTCGTTCAGTCGATTCCTTCTTTATGTTGTGCACAATGGATTGGTAGTTCTTAAGGCTCAAAACCCTTTAATTGCACCATTTCTCAGCTTGGTATGACGTTAACGCCAAGTGTGGTTATCATGCTGGTATTGAGGGGCTCTCATGAAAAGACCCTGATGACAACAGAGCAACATGAGTGCTTGAACATGGCCATGAACAAAGAGCTTCCCTGAGGTTAGGGGCATGTGTCGACTATACTAGAGGAGAATGGCTGGTTTGATTCGGATTATCAGTTGTCCAAAGGAATAGCAGCTCAAGGAAAAAAGTCAAGGGAAAATCTCGAGCATTTTAAGGACTTTCTCTAGTGTTGAATTTTAATGATGACCAGATTCCCGTCACAAGAGACAAAGGAACTAAATGAAAGTCATGATGGGTTGCACCAGTGTTCTTCAGATACAATTCTTGCTGACTGGAAGACTGTTGGAATTTCTGAAAATCTTTATTTTCAAAATAATTTGTTGTCTTCAAAACATGCTTGTGATAAATGCTTTGATTGTCAATGAATAAAAAATGCTTTTGTGCACAATTTCTGTCTTATTTATTCTTCTTTTACAGTTTTAAAAAGATAATGAAAAATGGCAATAACTTCTTGCATTCATAAAACACTTTTGCATTCAATCAAATTCAAAAAAAAAAAAAGAGAATCATCAGTTAGAAGTGAATCTATTGAATCATAATTGTGCCATAATTCTTCATGGTTTCGGGTTGCAAGCTTCGTTGAAGAGTTAATATGATTGTTGGATCAAAAGCATAAAATGATTGAACTTCATCGGTGATCGATCCGGGAACTGACGAAGAAAGAGGTCATAATGGGCGCCTCCCCATAACCGGATATAAAAGAGAAAGTTGATCAGGCATTTTATCTCTTGTCAAGTATTTGTTTGCATTTAACATTATGTAATGCACATGCATGTTTCGGAATGAATCCATCTGTATTCACCTCTTTTTCTTATTACTTGCAAATTTGGAGAGAGCATGATTTTTGCTGATGTATGCTTTCAATTGTGAAAAAACCTAGCTGATGATGAAAGGCATTGTTTCATAAAAAATTGTGATTGAATCGAGTCATTCTTGCATATGTTTTGTTGTTATCTTATTCTCCAGTTTCTTGAGATATATCTTTTTTAAGAAATAAGCAATTTTGGTTTGATACTTGACCTGACACTTTAAGAGTATATAGGTTGTTTTTCACTTTAGGCTACATTATGAAGGTTCAGAAATGATTCAATAAAATCGGTACTGTCTTAACATCTTAGACTCTTAGAAGTATGTAAGATCAATTTGAGTACTGATTTTGACGAAGACCTGAACATAAGTTTTTAAGTAACCCTCTGTAGTTTATCCTAGCAGTCGGCACCATATTGTACACAAACTAAGTAGGAAATCGATGAACATAAGTGAATGATCCAGAACTGAAAATTTGCATACTTTGGTTAATGCACTTATTGAGTTAGATGACCCTCACTCGGTTGTTTAACTCAGCAGTTGTTGAAAAACCATAGTAAATGTACTCATTTAGTAGTTGGTTCAGAGGAGTCTGGTTCTGAACTTGGTAGGGCGGGTTGTTATCCGATCCCCCACAACTGCATTTGGAAGAGAAAAAGGGGTTTACCAAACTGATTTTACCAGCTCCCCTCGATTTATGATCATAATCACTAACAGATTTTTCTACCATGAGTGTGTACAAGATAACGGGCTTAATGTGATTGCACCTGAATGAAAAGGGTGAATAAAATTTAAGCAAAAGATAGAGTCATAATAAAATGTTTCAAATTTGTTTTCATATGATGAGAGTCTTTGACTGCAATGTGTGGTTTTGTGTTATTACAGTGCTTGTGGTATTGATATTTATTACATGATTTTCTCCTCTAGCCGGCAACCACGTATGATTAGAGTTGTTATGTCTTTTTCAAACAAGTGCTAAAAAAGAGTTACTATTTATGTGCTTAATGACAAGCAAAGGTTCAAGTATGGGGAATTTGATAACACAATTTATATCTCCTTTTGGCTTGATTTACATGAATTTTAGTTGCATGCTATAATACTCAAAAGACCTAAATGAAGCTAGGTTCACTTTGAAAGCATTCGGCAAATGTATTGTTAAGCTGACTCCTCCAGTTTGTTGAGTAACTAATAATTATCTCTCTTTTCTACACATCGTATGTGTTTAAAAAAAAAAACTTGCATGTGCAAAATACTTTTTCAAAAGAAATGATTTTACCTGCAAATCAATACTTGACATCAAAGAGATCTGAGCTATGGTCTGATCATGGGCAAAGCTGATTTGAGGCGCTCCTAGCTAGGGGCAAGCTATCTATGGATTCTGCCAATCAGGGGCAAACAAGTTGAGTACCCTGCTTATCAAAAGTGAATTGGTTCAAGAATTAGATACACTGCAAATATCAGTGGGTCAGGGGCATATCTGTCATAGATTCTAGTGCTTGGGGCATACTGTGTCAAGATTATATCCTTCTGAAAAGTCATATGTGATGAGATATGACAGAACTTTGGTTGTTAATATCATGGATGGTGAAGAGTCTCCACTCTCAATGCACGCTGTTGCGATGCTTGACTCTACATGAAGATGAAACTTTCAGACAGAAAGAATTGACTCAGTCTCCTGTCACCAAAGCAAGGCCTTGTAAACTCGAGATCGTGAAGAAGGATGACATCGTTATGATTCAGTAGAATTCATTTATTTTCATTGCCATTATCTTAGTTTCAATTTGCAATCGCCTCATCAAGGGATTAGCATCCAGTTGTAAAAACTTTCCACGCAATGAATAAAATTCTCACTTTCAATCATATTGTGTCTGCTTGCTTTTATGTTCTGATTGCATATGTTTGTGCTATTCATTTTGTTAATAAATAAAGCATTTAAACATTGTGAAAAATAAAAGCATTTGAAAAGATTACAAACTGTTTTGATTTTTAAAACATCTGAAGGGAAACCTGTGGCATACAGTAAACTGTCCCAATTCATTACAGAAAATCATGGCAGTCTCTCGATTCCATCTCATGAAAAAAGTTGCTATCCTTTTTGGAAGCTTGATTGAACGTTCGTCCCGCAACGACAGTCAACATCTCAAGATTTCACCCCAATGGAGTTACTCAAATTCTCGGTGCCGGGAAATTCAAACTCTCCTCAAAACAAACCTGGAAATTCATGCATTCATGCATATTCATGCATTCACACATATAGGTTCATGCATAAAAAGAATCGCACAAAATACTGCATATAATCAGATATTTCATCTGCATTAATTTTGCATTTAGGCAATAGAAGTACACAATCATGCATTCATAAAGTACATGTTTAAAATGTTGTCTTAACAGGTTGCAGACTTGGATCTCTTGTTCAGTAACAAAGTTCTGCGGATCTAATTCTCCAATAAGACAGTTATTGAATCGTAACTTCTCAACAATAAGGGTTGATGAATCTTTTCCCCAATGAATTGGTCAACAAAGTGTCATCCCCAAGCAGATCAGTCAGTGCATCATATTCACAATGAGAAAGGTTGAGGGGTCGTTTCTTTCCCCAGTGAGGCAGTTGACATTTGTTCATCCTCAGTAAGTCGTTGGAACGCCGCATTTTCAAAAAAATGGTTGATGAATCGTAATTTCTTGACAAGAATGATTGGTGAATCTTGAATCTCCCCAATGAACTTATTTGGTTCTGATCACTGATATTCAGCAAGTTGGTCAACAGAGTTTCATTCTTATCAGACGAATCTTCACTCTACACCTATCAGAAAGGGTTGATGATCTTTTCCTCAGTGAATAATTCAGTAATGGTTATATACAGCAGATCGGTCTACATACAACTTCCTCGGTCAGAAGAGTTAAACAGATTCTCTCTCCAGTGATTCGGTTGAGATGGTTATCTCCAGTAAGATAGTTGAAATGTTGTATTCCAGCAAATTGTTTGTTAAACAGTTTCCTCAGCAAGTTGGTTTCTGAACCGCATCCTTAATGAAGTTAACACATTGTGTTTTCAATAAGTTCTTCAGCAAAACAGTTGTCAAGCAGTTGTCTTGTGAATTTTGTCATAGATATTGGCAGAATATTCAGCTCACACTCCTCGCAAGTTTCTTTACCCAAAGATATGTCAAAGCACTAGTGGAGTACTTTCAGATTCAGTTTTTGAGTAATACGCCCATAGGGGGGGCGACGACTCAGTTTTTTATGATCTATACACTCATAGGGCGAGTAATGATCAGTTTTTGAGTAATACGCCCATAGGGGGGGCGACGACTCAGTTTTTTATGGTCTATACACTCATAGGGCGAGTAATGATCAATTTTTGAATAATACGCCCATAGGGGGGGCGACGACTCAGTTTTTATGATCTATACACTCATAGGGCGAGTAATGATCAGTTTTTGAGTAATACGCCCATAGGGGGGCGACGACTCAGTTTTTTATGATCTATACACTCATAGGGCGAGTAATGATCAGTTTTGGAGATAATGCACCCTGAGGGGATGCGACTCAGCTTTTTATGGTCTATACACTCATAGGGCGAGTAATGATCAGTTTTGAGATAACGCACCCTGAGGGGATGCGACTCAGCTTTTTATGGTCTATACACTCATAGGGCGAATAATGATCATTTTTGGAGATAATGCACCCTGAGGGGAGGCGACTCAGTTTTTATGGTCTATACACTCATAGGGCGGGTAAGGATCATTTCTTTCTCAGGTACTCAGTTACTAATCATTTCAGGTATGTTTCCACCTTCATCTTCCATAAGCATTCATTATCATTACATCACATTCACACCACAAAATTAGGGCATTTGTATTTAATTATCTTTTACTTCGAACGTATAAAGGCGCAAGTCATTTACGCATTCGAGTATAAGATAATTAAATAGGGGCAGCTGTAATACCCTAATTTTCCGCTTTTTAAAATAAATATTTTATTTTCAAAATTATTTCTTATTTTTATGAGAAATACCAAAAAAATAGTTTTTTTGATAATTTTGTTTTACAATTTATTCATTTTCTTTAGTTCTTTTAATTTGTCGCAATTTATCTTTTTATACGAAGAATTGTAAAAATAATCAAAAATAGTTTTTATCTCTTTATTTAAGTTTATATTTCATTTTTATATTTTTCTACATTTTTATTCATTTTTCTTATTGATTTTGACATTTTTTATCATTTTATAAAAATTCTTTGCTTTTGACCAATCACATTGCGACACCTCATCATCTCCACCTCATAATCATTTTATTACACAAATATCACTCATCTAATCCTATCACTATAAATACACACCTCACATTACTCAATCATTACCAATTATTTTTCACACAATTCCCAAAAATATCAGAAAAATCACTCCTCCCTCCACCACCAACACTTTTCCGGCGCCACCGCCGGAATTCCAAATTCCGGCCACCACTACCCAAATTCCGGCGACCCAAAAACTTCACAAAAATCATAATCAAATACACATTTCTTTATAATAAGACCCTTCTGATTTCAAATCCGGCGTTAGTTTCTCGAAAAAACGATCGGAAAAGCTCCAAAAAGGAATTCAAAGCCGCGGCCAAGTCAAATCGTTCGATTCATCCAAACCGTGTAGCAACGAAGGTAAAGGACAAAGGATTTATGATCTTGAGACCCTTCTGAACTTTTCAATTCACTTAGTTTTCGCTGAAAGTTACCGGAACCATTTTCATCCTTTGTTAGATCGTTCGGTTTTAAGCTCTTTTTCGCGTGAATAATGCTTTGAATGATAAATATGACTTTAGATCTGTAATCTACGCGTGATTCCGATTCGATTGGTATAAGATTCGCTGTTTTTGGTCGTTAGAATCATTTTCTACGCCGTCGCCGGAGCTGTCGCGCGCGGCCGGCCATTGTTGTTGTAGAGTTTCTGTTTCTGAAGGTAGAAGACGGACACGTGGCGCGCGGAGAGTGGCTGAAGCCATTTCTCACGCGCGCCCCCTTCCTTTCTGAATGCACCCCCCAGCTGGGTTTTCTCTTGGGTCGGTCTGACCCAATTTCATCCGACCCGGTCCGGTGTGAAGGGGGTTGGATCTGGGCCTTTGCTGTTGGGCCCTGCTTGTTTTTATTTCAGTTTTTTTTATTTATTATTATTTGTTATTCATACCTCCTGTTTACTGAATACACTCTCTGCAGTAACTTAATTTTATTTTTTTTATGACTTATAATTTGAAAAGTGCTTATAAAAAAATAAGCACTTATCTCAAGAGAGCTTATTTTAATAAGCACTTTTGAGATAAGTGCTTAATCAACCATTTCGAGTTTTTTCTCAATGACTTGAAAACTTTTATAAAAATAAAATAAAATAATGATAAATAGCCCTTGACGGATGACTTGCGGTTTAATTTATCGTTATTCCGGAGCTTTTTTTTAACTTGAAAACTTGTTAGTAAAAATGAATAACGATAAAATAAGCCCTTGACGGATGACTTGCAGTTTAATTTATCATTATTCCGAACTTTTAAAAAGTGAATAAAACACGTTAGTTAAAAAAGAATAAGAAGGAGCCTGACGGATTACTCGCTTTCGTCTTATTTTATTTTAATTAACCGTGTTCATTAATTGTTTGACTGATATCTGTTGAATTAATACTTGCTTCGATGATTTAATTTCGTATCATTATAACTGTTCAGCATCATCATTATCTGTCATTCATGTGCATACATCTGCATCTCTATCATCTTCTACCTCTTTCTTTTTCTTTCGTTTATCTAAACTGGAATTTGTGGTAACATCTCTTTTCTCAAGAAGTAGGATAAGAATAAGCTAGTCCTTGACGGATGACTTGTGGATTTGAACTTATTTTTATTCTAAAACCTAAAATACTTATTAATTAAAAATGAGATAGAAGGAGCCTGACGGATGACTCGTTTCCGGCTATTCTCACTTTTAATTAATTCGATAATAAACTGAATGAAACGGCGGAGCTTGACGGATGACTTGTCTTTGCTAGGATAACCTCGTCCTTGACGGATGACTTGTGGCAATGAGGTTATCCACATTCACTAAACAATATCTTAAAATCTTAAAAGACACTCAACTCACACAACTGCTTTTTTCCTGCCCTTGTGCAGTCAACCCTTTTTCAACTTTCAAACTCTTTTTTCATCTGTTTTCTTAAATGGATGGTGCTTTATCCATTCCCCTGCTACAGACAAACGCTTAAGCCTCCGAAGCGAGCATACAAGCATACTGTTGTATCAGTGGAATGCGACCTAAGCATCGTTCACTAAAAACAACCAACACACGAAATCTTTCTTTTCAGGAAGAACTACGTGAGCTTTGACTTCCTCTTTGTACTTGGGGGATACGTAGGAGCGAGAGCCTCTCTCGTCAAGCCAAATAATAAAAAACTCTTTTTTTCCCTTCTCAGTTTAATATGCGGTAATTTAATTATTTTCATGCGGTTATCTCTGTTTATGCAAACCAAAATTCCTCGAATGATTCCCGTTGAGTACAACGGATATGAGGGGGTGTTAACGCCTTCCCCTCATGTAACCAACTCCCGAACCCGATCTTTTTAAGGTTTTATCATTATTTTCCTTTCCCCTCACGGGATAAATAAAATATGGTGGCGGCTTCATTGTTTACATTTGTGCATTGCATTTCATCATTGCATATCTGTATATTTTTTTGCGCCGGGTACTACAAATAGATGTCCCTGTGTTATCACCAAAATTATAATATTTATGATATCGAGGATGTCTTGGTGTTAGAATTTGGAAAAGAAGAAAAAATTCCTTTTGACTAACCATATGAGTATTTCGACTAAGATTTGTCGAAATTATCTATATTAAGTGGAATTCGATTAGACACTTTTGTGATACTTAACGAATTATATCCAGCAGATTGATGGATGACGAAGAATTCGAGTTGGTGCAATAGAAAGTAGGGTGCTGTCGAAGTCTGCATTTTCAACAAGAAATGACATATGATTCGAAGAAGTCATTGAAGAATAGTCATTCCAAGGGACAAATGTCAAACTTAGATTAAGAAAATTATTAGATAAGACACTTGTCAAAATCTTAAAATAGGAAGTTATTTTCTATTTTCAATAAATAGTTGTAATGTCTATGTACAAAGGTTTGAATCATATTTTCTACAAACTCTACAATGCCCACGCCACGGTGCAAATGGGTTCAAAGAGTGCAAAGAAGATGGATTCCAACCACCATTTACATTTCATGTAATTTCCCTTTTTATTTTGCAATTTATGCATTACTTTCCTTTAATTTTCTTATGCATTTCCTTTTCATCTTCTTTATTTTTCTTTCTTTTCGATACTCACTCGAGTATCTTTCTTTGATGTTGTCGTGAGACAACATATTATTAAAAAGTGTTGGATGTGATTCATTCTAACACTAATAAGAACAAAGATTTTGTTCTTAAAGATGTTGTCATGAGACAACTTGTTATTAAAAGTTGTTGGATGCGATTCTAACACTAAAAAGAACAACAATTATGTTCTTAAAGACGCATGAAGTACATCATAAATCCCGAGGTTTGAACGGACCTTTAAAAATATAATTTTACTAGTTGATCCTGCAAGCATTGAATAATAGCGTTTATTTACCAAAAATCAAAAATCAGTATAAACAAAGCTTTAGGCTTCTAACTATATGAATTTTATATAATATTCTTAGTGAATATTTTCTCAAATAGTGTGATTTGAAAATAAATTTTATCAAAACTCTAGAAGAGCTTTTGAAAGTTTATTTATTAAAGAATAGAAATTGAGATGAAATCATACAATACAATGTAATAAAGCAAAAGTAGTTCTTTGGCAAGTTTGTCATTTATCAACAAATGAGACTACTTAATAGTAATGTTTCCTTAACTATCTTTTTTATTTAATTTTTAATTATTTCATTTCTTAATTGTGAACTATACATATTTTATTTTTAAATTTTAATTATTAATTTAACTGTCCAATGTTATTTGTGGAGTTAGTATATATCTTGGAAAAAGCTACTTGTGTTTTCAATGTTCTATAGGAAACTGTTCTTTCTCTTAAACAATGAATCTAAAAATAAGAATATGAAAACATGTGTAAGTAGATTCACCTGATGCAATCTTGAATGCCATCTATTTTCTCAAGGCAAACCTTACACTCACCTCATTAGACATTAATGTAATCTCTTTTTCCATTCATGTGTAATTTAAAATTTTCAAATACAAACAATTAATCTTTTACTTATCAATTTTTTAAAAGTTTTTCATCCATATAAATAGGGCATTTTGTGATTATGATAATTTTGATTTTGCAAAGGATTTTTACGGAGTTGCAAAGGAATTCTATATGTTTAATATTTTGCTTGGATCACAGGTAAATTTGCAAATTGTGTCTTTGTAGTATTTGTTTTACCTATTTTTGTTTTATTTTATTTATTTATTTTTTTTTGGTCAGGTAGCCTAGCGGCTTGAAAATCACCTTTTAAAGGTGAATAAGTGGGTATACCGGGTTCGAACCCCGGTCCCTGCACAAATGTGCATAATGTCCAACCAATTGAGCTAAGCTCATGGGACATTTTATTTATTTATTTATTAAATGCATTAATCAGTTATGTTGCTCTTAATTTGAATGTTTGATCTTCTTCAATATTGTCTATGTAGGTTCGTTACATATACGGTAATCTTCGATATTATCTTTTGAATTATGACACCCTTTAGTTTTAAATTTTTTATTATGTTGTCCGTTTTCTTCTATTTTCAATGAAAATCAATAGGTGTTGACTTCTCATTCGATTCGCTAAACATAAAATTATTTTGAAAAAAAAATTATGATAATTTTGAAATATAATGTTTTGAATATTATGTGCCGATTTGATTCCAAATTTAAACTAGGTATTTGAGAAGCTCCTGGGCTGTCACGCATCTTGCTCTAGGAGTTAAAATATGAGATTCATTTGTTTTACAAAGTCAACTTCAAGCAAAACTTTTGAACAACTCGTATCGAAGATTTTTTCTTTTTGCCTTTCTTAGTCTCAGTACAAATGTTTTTATGAAGGGGAGAAATAAATGTATTTCGCACACTTTTTTTTTGAACATGGTTTTTTTTTCATTTGGTTTTCATGGTATGGTTTTTAATGAGGCATATTCTAACACTAAGGAAATTGTACTCTTTTTCCTTCATTAAAATTTTTTTCCATTGAATTTTTTAGTAAAATTTTAATGAGACATTTCCTCAATAGACATCCAAAAATAAGTATTATGAATAATAAAGTTAGCGGATATTCATCCTTTACATTAGTTGACGTCCTTTCTTTGATCTTCCATTCTCTTTTTAACTCCCACTAGTTAATGCCTTTCTAAGTGGTTTTTACTTTGAAGAGAATAATATAAACAAGACTCACTTATTATTTATCTCTTTCTACTTCATCTTTGAATTTCTATTATACTTTCTCTTTTCTCTTGTTTAATTTAATTTCATAACAATTCTTCATTATTCAATCAAATAACTAATATTTTTTAATAATTAAATATAATTTTGTAACTTCTATTATATTTCTTTTAAATATTAGATATACGGAAAAGCTAAAATTTTAGTGCTAACAGTTTTAGTGCCCGTTAGCACGCAAATCACTATAATATGAAAACCAAAAATTTAGATCAAATAGTGACATTAAAAATAAAATCTCATTTAATTTATATATTATTTTATAATATATAAATTTTGCGATCACATTAGAGTTGAATATATATCAGTTTTTTTCTCTAAATTTGTATCAAATATTTTATTTTTTCGACTATTGATTATCGACACTTAAAATTGATAAAACAAAACAGTTATCTAAATCTATTTTGTAATCTTTGATTTTAAGTAATTCATTCATGTACATATCATTCATAAGGCAGAATAAAATTGATAATATTAATGTACATGAATGATTGAGTTGTTACATATCATCTCTATTAAATTTATTATTTTATTTTGGAGAATAAAATTTAAATATGGGAAGACACTCAACCCATACAAGATAAGGCAGAATCATCAACCTCATCGGAAATATATGTATAATTTTACAATTACGAAAATTGAAAATTAATCACAACTACACAAGCCCATTTTAAAGTTAAAATTTTATTTAATTTGAAAATAAAGTTGTTTTATTAATTTAATTATTAAAATTATTATAAATATAGTTCAATACAAAGTGAAACTTTGAATCTTAATTCATATTCGTAAAAAAATATAGTGAGGAAGGTCTTGATTCCGTTGAAAAGAAAGCATCATTACCATCATTATTATCGTCATTCATAGAATACCATGACAGCGGTATTTAATGTCCCACCCTTGCTGGAGAAGATTCTGATTCTGTAGGGAAGAAAACATCATTACCATCTTAGTTATGATGGCCCACCCCTAGTGGGGGAGGAATATGATGGTCAACCCCTGGTGGGGAAGGTCCTGACTCTGTTGGGAAGAAAACATTGTTCTCACTCTTGATATGATGTCCCACCCCTGGTGGGGGAGGAATATGATGGCCAACCCCTGGTGGGGAAGGTCCTGACTCTGTTGGGAAGAAAACATCATTACCAACCTTAATATGATGTCCCACCCCTGGTGGGGAAGGTCCTGACTCTGTAGGGAAGAAAACATCGTTATCACTCTTGATATGATATCCCGCCCCTTGTGGGGGAGGAATATGATGGCCAACCCCTGGTGGGGAAGGTCCTGAATCTGTTGGGAAGAAAACATCGTTATCACTCTTGATATGATGTCCCACCTCTGGTGGGGGAGGAATATGATGGCCAACTCCTGGTGGAGAAGGTCCTGACTCTGTTGGGAAAAAAACATCGTTATCACTCTTGATATGTTGTCCCACCCCTGGTGGGGGAGGAATATGATGGCCAACCCCTGGTGGGGAAGGTCCTGATTCTGTTGGGAAGAAAACATCGTTATCACTCTTGATATGATGTTCCACCCCTGGTGGGGGAGGAATATGATGGCCAATTCCTGGTGGGGAAGGTCCTGACTCTGTTGGGAAGAAAACATTATTACCACCCTTGTTATGATGTCCGACCCCAGGTGGAGAAGGTCCTGATTCAGTTGGGAAGAAAACATCACCATCATCTTTTAGAATCCTTGAGGCTTGCATTGAACCCAAATTTTGTAGCATAATAATGAGTAAAAAAAAGATTGCTAACATGTTTTTCTCTGCCATGAGACAAATGATGAGTAAACAAGGTGTGATCTTGAAACAAAAGAAAAAGCAATGCAAGTGATATATGGTGAGAGTTAGATTTGTATTTAACATGAGTGCTAAACTAACCTAGTTAAATAGACCTAGTTTTGGTCAAAAAGTTTTTTAAATACATGAATGTATTAAACTTTTACTATAACTATAATATAAATATACTGGCACTATACATATGACAAAAAAAAATTATTTTACTTCTTTTTTTGACAAAAAAAATCTCATTTTACTATAATATAGTGAAGAGTGATATTGACAAAAAAGAAACGATTGACATCCAAAAATAATAAGTGTTGTACATATATATACCTACGCGTGCAATTATAATCTTTAATATCTTTTGTATACTTTTTTTTTAATATCTTTTGTTGTCTATTATGAAAAGTTTAAAAAGTTAATAATATAAAAGGATTCAATAATACAAATCAAAAAAGATTTTATTTGTAATATATTTCTTAAAAAAGTATTCAAATCAAAAAAGATTTTAAAAAGATTTCAATAATATCATGTGAAAAAAATATGATCAAAATAAATTTACACATACATTGTATTATTTTTTTTTTTGAGGTAACATACATTGTATTATTTAATACAATGTATGAAAGGAGAATATGGTAAGAAATATTTTATTTTATTTATTTTAATACAATGTATTGAACAAAATAAAAAACAGAAAAGCTGACAAACATAATGAATATTTTTTGGTACATGACATAATGAATATTTTGATGGGACATGCATATGTTTCAAGAGCTTTGAGTTTAAGGGTGGAGGTCGATCCTCGTCTTGGGTACATAATCAATATTTTGATTGGACATATGTTTTAAGAGTTTTGAGTTTAAGGGTCGATGATTTGATTATCGCTTTAGATTCGGAGTAACTTTAAATTTTTTTGGCCAACTATCATATCCTTTGAGATGCTCCAATCTACGAGAGGAATAGTTATTGAGTTCGGCGGTAGATACCCTGGTCTCGACAAAAAAAATTAAAACATATTACATGATTTTTCAATAAAAAAAAAAACACAAATGTTAATCTAACATAGTTAAATAGATGCCAAATTGCTAGTCCGAACGTTCATGTCTAAACAAAAAAAAAATAAAACATATTACATGATTTTTCAATAAAAAAACACAAATGTTAATCTAACATAGTTAAATAGATGCCAAATTGCTAGTCCGGACATTCATGTCTAAGGTTTGATCCATGGTCACTCTACTTTGTGTATGTGAGTTTAAGGTGGATTTACCGTCTTATCTATGTACCCAAAAAAAAAGACTTAGTTTCGGTAAAAAAAATTGGTACAAATTTTGGTAAATTATTTCACTTTTAAAATGTAAATAATAATTTCTACCAATTTTTTTAATTCATATAAACAAACTATTTATATTATATCTCATTTTGGCTTGTTCAAAAAAAACTATTTATATGATTTTGTCATCTTCAACGTTACAGATTTGAAAGCACGAGTACTCCGAACGCTTCAAGTTCATCACCATATATTTAGGCTTTGTCACATTGTAGGGAGTTTACCGTTGTATGTTATTAATGTGGATATATGTTCTGAGTTTGTTTGCAAATTTATCCTTTTTTAACTTTTAGCGATTTTGAATTTGTATTATTCAATGTATTTTATCAATTTGAATGAATGAATATTGTATTTAGTAAAAAAAAATAAACAACCTATTTATAATTTTAGCCTTCCTAATTCAATCAAATAACTAACACTATTTTTTAATAATTGCATACAATTTTTATTTAATAGGTTAAATTGATGTTTTATTTTCTACACTTTTGACTTCTTTTATCTATTTTTATAATTTTTTTGTTAGACAAATCTTGTAACACTCTGTTTTTCATAGTCCAAAAATGGAGATTTTTTTTTTGTTGTTGACAAAATCTCTTTTTTTTTTAAACAACAAAGCCATTGAAAACAAACATTCTCGATCGCCCTTAAATTAAATTAGAGTAAACACTTGCAAAATAGCGATCAGAATGTAATGCCTCTTTTTTTAAAAAAAAAAATTGTTTTTACGAATAAAAGTTTAAGAAAAAAAATCAAATGCTATATATTAACAAACATAGTGGTACCATTTATTCCAAAATATATCATAATACAATTTAAGAGTATAATTACAGCGGACAATAAATAAGAGTAACGAGGCTCTTAAACTGCTACCCCTAAACTGATCTTTAAACTCTAACTGAAGATGACTAAGTGACGAAGATCCACAAACAGCTTCAAGCCTCACCGCTTCTCAATGCGGTATAAGTAATTATCTAAAAATGCTTGTAGAGGATCACAAACTAAAAATAACATATAACTAAAAATATGCAGCACAAGATACACAATACTTAGTATCATTTACGCATTTAATCATACGAATCACACATCATAGAAAATAAGTACACAGATAATCTATCATTCACACGCAACAGTATTTAAATGCACAAATAGCTTATCAATACAGACTCTACATAAGCGTGATCACCCTAACCGGAACTGTTTCACATGCATGAATTATGGAATTTAACCTCTCCACAGAGAGTCGTAGGTTCATCCTCTAATATAAATGCCACACAGTCCTCTATACCGGCACGACTCAATAAAGTCTCGTAGAATTAAGTGGTCTAAGAGTCCTTCTATCATGACACACCTTGGTGCAGCCCATCTGGCATACATGCAACTATGAACAAAACAAAGGAAGGGAAAAATATTTGATTTGTCATCATCTAGCTTCACACATATTAGCTAGCAATTAATGTTTATGAGTAAGAAAAATAAAATCAAACCATACATAGTGGTTCGGCTATTTTATAAGTACCTATAAAACACTAATAGATCTAAAGGTTAATAATAAGAACCAATTGAAAATATTTTCTCTTACAATATTAACACTTCGGTTCATAAGAAAAGTTTAGCAAAGAATACTCACAATTTTAAGAACACCACATATTTCCTCAAGCTAAGGTCACTCTTTTTACTCCAAGGACTTTCCTCAAAAGCTCATTAGCTCATATTCAAACCAAGCTTCAAGCTTACAAGACACACTTACTCACATGAAGGAGAAAAATAAAGAAATATGAATTTGTGTGATCGGAGGGAGAGTTTCGAATATGTATAAAAAATAAGGGCGCAGAGTTTGTTTTTAGACTTTTATTTCCTTGCTTGGTTGGAGAGAAATTGAGAAGAGAGAAATTGAAACACAGAAATCAATGCATGTATTTGGACTACTTTTTAATCTAAATACATGCATTGATTTCTGTGTTTCAATTTCTCTCTTCTCAATTTCTCTCCAACCAAGCAAGGCCAGCATTTCTCACAAAACAATAGGTTTAAATGCACTTTTGATCCCCCAATTTTAAAAAACTTGAATTTTTAATCCCCCCTTCTTTAAAACCCACTATTTTGGTCCCCCTTCTTTATTTTTTTTTGAAATTATAGTCCCCCACTTCATATTAGTAATTTTTTTGCTGATGTGTCAGCCTCTTTAATGACGTGGAAATATCCATATGGACAAAAGATGATCCATGTCATCAATATATATTTTTTAATCAAATAATATATTAAAATAAAATTAAACTAATTAAACTAAATACTTAATAACAGTGAAAATAAATAAAATTAAATAAAATAACAACCCTAATTTCCCAAATCAAAACTAAACTTCTAGATCGAAAGTGACATGATTCTATTGTTTTATCTTGGTTCATCAATATTGTTATTCTCGTGTTGAATTTTGGTTTCAATTTTAAGCTTAAATAATCATGCTTGCTAAATTTTTTGTCTGATATGTTATGTCAGTATGGTGTTTACAGATCCAAACATAATTATCATATCAATGTTACAGATGAAGCCCCCAAGCTAAAGAATTTCCTTGCACAATTCATTACTTTTATAACTAATATGTCAATTGATTTTACACCAGCATATATAAACTCTAGCTATCATGTAATGGAGAAGCCAATCCCTTTCTACATTTATAAATCGAACCAATATGATTCAGAAGTTTTGTTTTGATTTTGAAAATTAGGGTTTTTATTTAATTCAATTTTATTTATTTTTACTGTTATTAAGTATTTAGTTTAATTAGTTTAATTTTATTTTAATATATTATCTTATTAAAAAATATATATTGATGACATGAATCATCTTTTGTCCATATGGATATTTCCACGTCATTAAAGAGGCTGACACATCAGCAAAAAATTACTAATATGAAGTCGGGGACTATAATTTCAAAATAAAAATAAAAAAGGGGGACCAAAATAGTGGGTTCTAAAGAAGGGGGATCAAAAGTTCATTTTTTTTAAAATTGGGAGATCAAAAGTGCATTTAAGCTCAAAACAATATTTGTATCACAATCCATCTAGCTTGATTCCTCAAATTTTCTCTTCAAGCCATTGGATCAAATCAAGCACCGTGTATTTTAAATCATGACCATCCATTATTTCCTTGGACACCAAGTTTCTTATTTCATCCAAGGGAGATGAAAAGAAAATCCGAGCAGAAAATCTAGTAACTAGCCTAGTCATCACCAAGTTAGTGTTAACTAGTTACAAACCAAGGTCAATTAGCCTAAACTATATTTACCATGTGCTCATATACTATACGTGTCAAATAATCCTCCTGAACAAGTTACCATGGGCACCAAGGAACATATTTCTAGTGTGCTTCTCTCTCAGACGAGTCGTAAATCACACACAGTTAAGATTTTTGAAGCTAAATTTTTTATCGTAAATATCTTATTTACAACAATTCATGAATTTTTTTAATAAATTTCATTCCGGAAATTTTTTTGCTCCTTAACTTGGAAAAATATAGTGAGATCAAATTCTCATTACGGTCAATATATATAACATCTCTAGTTAAATTTTGACGTCAATAAAAAATCGTAAAATTTTCAAACAGCAAGTATATCTTATCCGTTTTCTCAAAAATGTATAATAAATTATTTTCAAAATTTCTACGAGACAAACATGTTTCTAAACTCATTTAAAAATTATAAAATTATTGTGCCAATTTTTTAAATGTTAAACTACACACATACACAATCTTAGCAAAAATTCTGACAAAACACACAAAACAGATAAAACAAATAGCACAATATCATTTAATATTTCTAAATTCTAATTTCTGCTATTTAAATTCTACGGGTCTTACACATCTTATATTTGTGAGCTTCTATGATACATTAACAAATTCTAAAGTACCAGTACATTTGGTTTTTAAAATAATAAATAAATAATTATTTTTATAAATTTTAAAGTTATTTATTGACTATTATATTTTAGAAAACATAATTTCATAAGAAAATCATAATTTCATATTCTATAAATATGATAATAATATTTTTTATATTTTTTGATAAAACAATTCAATATTTATAATAAAAATTCCAAAACAATAAAAAAAATAAAATATTATTTTTTTGACAATTTCAATGAATGATATTTAGTTATAATAATATTTTAAAAGATAGAAAATTTTATTATTTTTCAAAATATATACTCATTTTCTATTATTTTAAAACATATACTTTTAAATATTTATTTTGATTTTTCGAAAAAATAAAATAATCTAATAGTGTATCTTAAAAGTAACCAATGTCATATGTTGCATCTTAAAAAAAAACCAATATTCTTGTTTTTTATCTTCTCTTTTTTTTTTTGGTTTTCACCAAAAGTTTAATCTGATTCGGGGGTCAGTTCTGACATCAAATGATTCCAGTCTCCTTCCGATCGCAGTTGCGAGGGATCGAACCGTAGTTTTCTCTATCAAATTCAACACTAATCACCACTGAATTAATTAACGATTAGTTGTTTTGTCCTGGTTAATTAACTGACGCAAAAATGAAACTTTCCATAGTCATATCTTAGTATTCTTGTTTAATTCACTTAACAGCATAATTCTGGTAAAGGACCAGGGTATATAGTCTTTATATGTTGTAAGAAATTAAGAATTAAATATAAAAGAGATACAAGAGTACTGAATATCAAATTTAAATAAAAGTAAGTAAACCATAATTTCTCTCTTTTTATATATCCCTTAATTTGGTGTTGCTTTAGCTTGCTAGGCACACCTCTCTTAAAAAATAAAAATAAAAACCATAATTTATTTTTTCTTTATTTTTTTTTTGACAAATTATTTTTTCTTTATAAAGATTGAAAATATTGAACTTTTATCGGGATCGGCGTAAAGATAAGGTCAAGAAATATATTGCCTTAATTAAGAAAAATCTTTGACTCATAAATTAATGAAAGTTAATTAATTTAATAAATTTACAATATTTTCCTCTATAATATATAGATATTAGTATAACTAAACCGTGCTTGTACATGTTAAAATTTAAAATTATATTAATATAAATATGTGATTAAAGTTAAAGTAGATTAGTTGAGATATTAATTTTTTTAATTTAATTTTAAATTTTTGAATCTAATTTTTGAATTGATGAATTTTTTGATTTTATATTTATATTATTTAAATATGAAGAATAATAATATATATATTTAGGATTTTAAAAAGGTTAAAATAGGGTGGAGAGTTAATCTCCCGCTCCCCGTTTCAAACAATATATGATGTTTCTTTTTCCATCCCTGAGAAATAAAAAAAAAATGATAAGGTCCTGTATAAATATATGAGTATAAATATTAGTTTTCATGTAAATTATAAAATGAAAAGACATTCGTATTAATATAAATATTAGTCCCCATATATATTACCAATGTAAAAGAGAATGTAAAAATTGTACCAAAGAAAAAAGAGAGAATGTAAAAAAAGTAATTCAAAAGCATTGCGGTTAGTATAATTACCATTTATAAATTTAACTCAAAATATCTTATATTCTTTTTTATTTGAATAACTTTTTTACATTCTCTCGTCTTTTTTGTAAAAGATATTTTGAATATTTTTAGTTGGTAATATAATAAAAAAAAAAAATTCTTTTTTGACAAAAAAAGGATATTTTAAAACGATCGAATTAGTATTTGTTAAATTTCCTTATATGCCAAGTTTTATTTGTAAGTTTTATTCTGGTAAATAGTTTTATTTGTAAGTTTTATTTCCATCGAAATTCACTTTTCATACAAGTTGATACATTAAAAAAACAGCAATACTATATGTAGGCTGCGAAACTGTGTTTCGGGAATATACAATGAACGCCTTGCCTGATGTTTTACTAGCATTTACAGAGAGCTTTTTTAGTTATTTGTTATTAAAATAAAAATAAGTAATGAGTAATATTTTGATCCTGAAAGTATATGGATAATTTTTTTTTCACACTTTTATTTTAAATAAATGGTTTTTACATGTCTCATGAGCTTAGCTTAATTGATTGGACATATTGCACGAAAGTGTAGGGATCCAGGTTCAAAGCCGGATATTTCACTTTTAAAGTGAACCGGTGAATTCTAACCACTAAACTACTTGACAAAAAAAGAAGGTTTTTACATTGATTTTCAACGTTACAAATTAATTCAGATGCATATATGATGTATGTCATTCATTTTAATTTTGCCACATTATTTATATGTATATTTTTTTGTTTATGCTATTAACTTAAATGTGTTATAAGTTTGTTCACAAATTCTCCTTTATATTTGTAGCCATATTAAATTTTAGTTTATTTTTTATGTCGTTACAAGAAATCTGACAAATTGATGCAATTTTTAGAGGTGATACTGGCGGTTTCTCAAGCACCGCAATTCCTGATGTCGGTTTAAACTATCACAATCGCACAAACAAAAAATTTAACCATTTTTTGGCGGTTTGGAACCGCCACTAAGCCTGTAATTAAAAAAATTTATATTTTAGATGAATTTTACCTAGAGAGTGTCAGTACCTAGGGATGGTAAAACGGGCATGTTCGTCCCGTTTAGACATGCCCTGCTTAACCCTGCTAAAAAATGAGTCGAGACGAGCCGGGTCAACTTAGGTGGCCGAGTCTAAAATCTAACCCCGCCCCGTTTATTGGCGGACATGCAAGTTGGCGGGCCAGTCCGACAATTAATTAATTTTTTTAGAGTTTTTTACAATTGTGCTATTAAAAACAATATATTGATTTTACTTAAAAAAATTTAAGAACAAATAAATTTGTGTGAAACTCAAACTTAATTATGAGACAAATCAAACACCAATACATCATAACAAACCTAACAATATAATTAAAAAATTCGATATAATTAATATAAAAAGCACGTAGAGAAGAGAAGGAGCAAGCAATCATAAATTTTAAGAGATAGAGCGGCGGCATAAAGCAATCCTAAATTTGACACGTATGATTGGGTAGAAAAAACTTATATTTTAAATAAGTGTTCTTATTAGGTTGGATCAAACCGTTCATTTTTTTTTATGAATTTTATCTAGCTTCTTAAAATAAAAAAGTTAACGAGTTAAGTGGGTCAGCCCGCCCGCCTCGCTTTTTTGGCGAGCTGAATGAGACGAGCCACATGGAAAAATTGAGCTCAAAATTTCGACTCCTATCAGTACCCAACAATGTAAGTTCAATATATATTAATTAAAAATAAGAAGAAAAAAGGAAAATAAGTACTTCCTCCATTTTAAAATGAGTGTCGTTTAAGGCTGTTGCACACATAGTAAAGAATTAAATCATGATGTCAAAAGTAATAATATTTTAACTAAATCACCCATCCTTTATTGGTATGTTTCATTGAGAATAGTGTATAAAGTAGTACTCCATCCGGTCACATTTATAAACAAAAAAATACTTCAAATTTTGGTCACTACTATAAGTAAATGTTAACAACTTTTGAATTAATTAATACTACTATTCCTAATATACCCTTATTTGATTTTACTTTTTTTTAATGCATTTATTTGACTTTTACAAAAGCATGTGATTTCCAAGAAGAATAAAAAAGGCAATATAGTAAATTTAACTATGTTTTACATTAAACTAAGAAAATTAACTACACTTAACTAAATTTCTTAAACACCGCGCAAATAGTTTTTTTTTTGTTTATAAATGTGATCGGATGGAGTAATATTTAGTGGGTAAAATTGAAAAATATTGCACTAAAAATTGAAAACGACACTCATTTTAAAACAAAGAGAATAATTTAGTGTTTGTCGCAATATAAGGGTATGTATAATGGTATAGAGTATAGACCACCTGTGCCTAAACGAATAGGCGGCATAGCTAGGGATGTCAACGGGGCGGGGAATGTGCGAAGGCTGTTTCTTCGTTCCTCACCCCCAGAATTTTCTCCGTCTCTGATCCCTGCTGTCGGGAAAAATTTCCTTCCATCCTCATCCCTACGGATCTTCATAGAATCCTCGGAGTTCCACGGACATAAAAAATTAACAAAATTGCTACTTTTTAATCAAAACTACAACACTAATATCTTGTTTTTTCCTTCTTTTTTCTAAAAAATATATCTATCTTTCATTTTTTAAAAATAAAAATACATTTTCTATCAATAACAAAACAATGCAAAAACACTTTCTAATTTTTCTTTTTGTAAAAATAATAACTATTCAAATGAATTTGTTGTCCCCATACATAATCTTAATCTTTATATAAAAAAAACATATAAAGTTATATAATTATATATATAATTTAAATAATATGGTCGGGGTCGGAGAATCCGCGGTAGCGGGGGGACCTTCCCTGTTCTCTGCCTCGAATTATCTACAGGGAAATTTCTTTCTCCATCCCCATCTTCACAGAAAAAAAATTCCACGACTTCGGATCCTCGTACAAATAATCTTCGTGAAAAATCCGTTATCAGATACAAATTAACATCCTTAAACATAGCCAGCTAAACAAAACGGTACAATTTAATCCATTCGTTATTTTGTAGTAAAGCATACAAAACTGTTGTACCAAAAATAAAAGCATACAAAACTGTAAACGCATCGTAATAAATAGACATCTCTTCCAAAAACACTCCAAGCTATTGTAATTAACTACTGGATTTTAAACTATAACTCTCATTCATAAGCAAGGGAACAAAAAAGATGAAAATTAAAAAATTAAAAAAGAAAAGAAAAAAAGAACACAATATATTGAATTCTAAAATATGTAAATAGCTATAGCATCTTCATGGAGGTGGTGTTTGATGTCCTACACCAGGGCTATGTCCTGGACTTGTAGGACGAAAAGCATCATCACCACCCTTATCGTCATCATTTATCGAATACCAATAATCGAGTGAAGGAGGTTGTGGGCTTTTAGGAATATTTGGTGGTGGATGAATATTTAGCAACCTTGATGCTTCAGTTGAGCCAAAATTTTGTTGCATGATAATAATAAGAAGTAGAAATAATAACATGGTTTTCTCAGCCATGATGAAGCTCTTTAAGCTAAAATGAATTAAAAAAAAAATTAATCAAGGTTTTTGATTAGAGGAAGAGAAAAAGAAGAGGTGATTTTGAATCAAAATTGATTATGGAAGTGGTATAGGGTGAGAGTGAGAGTGTGTGGTATTTAACATGACTATGCTAAGGTCCCATGTGCAATACATGATATTAATATAAGACTTCAACATGAACATAAAATAAGAGTTTGATGCACATGGTGATGTCTCTTAAATATTAATGAAAATGTAGAAATAGAAAGAAAATTGTAAGCTTTGGAATATTTTCCAGATGAAGCAAGTTCAGCACTCTATACCTCTTAATTACAATTTTCTCACAACCATTCATTACAAAGCTCTTTAGTGATCATTTTAATTTAAGGTATATATATACAGGCCTTTAATTTGATTGTGATTAGACAACACTAAGAGTTAGAACATCCTGCTTTAATTAGTAGCTACTTTAATTTTAGATTTGTTATATTATATTAGTCTTGAGGGATAGTTCTACAATGTCATTCAAGTTAGAATTATAAAGAGAATTCACAAATTCTAGCATAGTTGATAGAAAATGTTAAAATTGCTAAATTGTGTGTCCATGATCGAGGTTCTAACTCCAATCCATTTACTTTGTATGTGTTAGTTTCCAACAACTTGTTATTGTTATTTCATATATGTACCGAGAAAAAAAAATTATAAAGAGAAAAATGATTCTTTCCCACTAAGTTATTAATTGTTTGTTGTATGGTTTCAACAATTGTAGAGCATTCATTGTCACATATTTGCTTAATGTGTTAAAGGCCACTCCACTTTTGTACATTTTAAGAGAACACTTGCCCAATTAGTTTGTAGAATATGTACTCATTAATTTGCCAAATATGCACTCTTTGAACACATATAATAAAGAGACAAGATGTGACATATACAGTCAGAATGTATTCTCATAGTAAAGCATAGTACTTAAAACAAACAAAGAGTTTCCTTAAAAAAAAAAAACAAAGAGTAAGACCATATATATATATATATATATGCAACAATTATATGACATATATTAACAAAATATGGATGCTGATGACACGAAATCATATCGTATTTTTAGCTCAATTTACATGAATTTTTAGTTGCATTTCATATGTTTTTATTTCATTTATCTCTTTTTATGCCGGTATTTGTTTCCTTTTCAGTTTTATTGAATAAAATAGGCCGGAGAAGAGAAGTGAGCAAAAAGCACTCAAAATGGACCAAAAAGGAGGTGCAAAGAGCATAGAACACGTAGCCCATGCCAAACCAGCCCAAAGGGGCATTTGCCCCCAGATGTCTATGGCGACCGCCATGAATTCTGTGGCGCCCGCCACAAATTTTGGATTAACAAAATTGCCTATTTGTCGTTTCTGTTTGTTTCCAGCGGAGATCACAACTATCCATTCCTACTTTGTCTCCTCATCGCACGGTCCTCATAAATCAAAGCTAAACCTTATCACTTCCTATTTTGGAGGATGGTGGAAAGCTTATCAGTACATCATTCTTCTCTATAAAAAGGACAGAAGGGAGCCGTGCCAAAAAACCTCTTTTTTTTGCCTTGATCAGAGTTTTGGCGGCTGAATATTTTGAACTGGAGATTCTTAGCTTGGAAACAAGATCTGGAGCTTCATATCATCAACTCTTGCATGTATAATTTCTATAACTCTTTGTAATGGTTATTATCATCATGAGTAGCTAATTCTCTAGTGATTAGGTTATGAGATGATCTTTCTTTGAGCAAATTGAACCATGTAGATTGTTGAGGATCTTATTATGCAATTGAAATCCTAATATTATTCAGTTATCTCTTTGTTTAATGCTTTTTATGAATTGACGAATTTATGAATTGAATTTAGGAATCGAATGATTACTAACCCTAACTTTCGAAACTTGATCATGAGATAATTGTTTGGTCAATAATTGTTTTAGAGATATCGGATTATTGAACCATGATAACTAGAATTAATGTGCATCAATCTTTCTATGAATTTGAATTGACCTAAGACATTAGGAAGTTATTTTTATAGAAAAGGGTTTTTAGTCATTAACACCGGTTTGAACCACTTAGTTAATTCATCGTGATATTAGGGAAGCAATTGTAGCATAAGACCGCATCTACCAATTTGTGACGAGAAAGTGATTCGAATAACCTGATCATTCTCATAATTCTGAAATCAATCTATCTTTTTCTTAATTTTATCAATTGAAACCTATTTGCAAACAAATCCCCCCTTGCTTTTAAATTACATTCTAAATTAAATACAATTGTTTTGTCGATATTTAAACAATCTCTGTGGAGACGAATCTTTATAAATATTATTACTTGACGACAGTTTAGTACACTTGCTAAATTAACCATCAAATGCAGATAATTAACATGAATTTGGCCTCTAATTGTATTCTGTCTAACACATAGACGAAAGAGAGAAATTTTATTTCTATGCGTTTAAGTTTTGTCGATAGTTTAACTTTTTTTAATAATTAGCTGAAGTTCACTGGGAATTGCTCCATGTTTGTGTTGCATATGCATCGTCAATAGGTTACATTCTTTGGTCGTTGAGTAACATCGAGAGAGAAAAAGATGGTCTTTAATTACTTATTAAGAGGTCAAGTTCGGAGGAATTGAAGATTCTTCCGAGCTTTCATGAGTATTTACCGTGGGGATTTAATATTGGACCATGAAATGACATAAACTAACTTTGCTGAGATAAGTTAATCATGCAAAGGAAAATGGAGGGATGAGTTTTCGTCATCTTTATGCATGATTTCAATTTTTTTTGTTGTTGATCAAAAGTGGATAGAAGATATCAATTTATTCATGTTAGAAAATAAATGTTGGAAGCTCACAACCAATATAATCAACAAAGATACTACTACTATATTTCTCACATGTTATTTTTTGGGCCTCAATTGGGTCATAACCCATGTTTTAAATTTCATAGTATCAATGGATGCTTCACATGTAAAGGTTAAAGAAAGGCTTGATCGAGATACATGATGATATTAGTAATTAATATAAACGTTAGGAATGAACCATGGTTTAGATAAATTGTTGTTAACAAAATCTTATACATAAATATAAATAAATAGTGAAGGCCACCTTGTTTCATGCTAGCATATTTAAAAATGGGTCTTGTTAAAAAAAAAATGGGTCTTGTTAACTAGTGTTCTTGGGGCACTAGTTAATTTTATCAAAAAAAATAATATTTATATTGGAAATTGTGTTTTATTATTTTTAAAAAGTACAATGAATAAATTTCAAGAGTGTTTTATCTATTTTTATTTCCTTAACCATTACTCTAAGAGCAATGTTTATCATTTTCTGTTAAAAATTGTTAAAAATTGAAGATTTTAATTTGTCTTTTTGGTAGGATGATATCCTAGGTTATCCCACATCATCGTAAGGACTTAGGAGGAAACCTTTTTCTACTTTACTGCCCAATCAAACAAAACCATGTGAACTTGTTTATAAAATTATAAATTATGTATTCCTTTAGCTTTTTGCTTTTTGTGTCGCACAAACCATCTTCGGCTATTAGTTTCTTGGATGACAACTTCATTAATTATTTTCGTAAATAAATTTGAAAATTATACTAACACATAAAGGCAACATTAGACCAAAATAAGACCAATAGTTTATAATTTTTATCAACATCTTTATTAATTTCTTAATTTTAAAAACCAACTTGTGAGTTACCTACAATTTCATAGATCACTTGAGGATTCACTTAAAAAAGTATTCAACTAGTATTTTTGAATTAGGTATGTACTTAATGTCTATAATATAATACTAATAAACACTCACTCTTGCAAATGTAATGCACTTTCTTTTAAATAAATTAACATAAAATCAGCAGCCACTATAGCACTTATTTCCTTTAATCGATAAAACTAGGTTTACCAAAAATTTCTTTTACAAGAATAACGGCCACAGTCTTTAGATTCTTTTTTGTGTGTTAATCCACCAACTTTCAAATGAAAGATTCTATTAAAAGAGTCTTAAAACGTGACAAAATGTGTTAAAGAGTCTCACATTTTAATCTGAGATAATTTAAATTTATAATTAGAGATAATTATCATTTTACAAAACAGTTTAATATGAATAATAAATTTGTCTTAACATGTATCAAAATCTCTTTAAAATACATTGAACTATCCATTATCGAATCATTTACAATTATATATTCACGCATCAAACTTAATAGTGCTGATATGAGAGGATGTTAAAGAGTCTCACGAGTCACGACGTGAGATGGTGTTAAAAGTTCTATATCAAAATTGAGAAGACGATTTTATAGGAAATTACAATTAAATCCAACATCCAATTCAAAGAGATTTTAGTAATAAATTTATTTTGATAATATGAAGTTTATTTAAGACATAAGTAATTAAAGTCTGAATAAAAAATATTTCTTTGAAAAAATAAATTTGGTATACTCTTCAAAGATTCATTTTAGAAGTAGTTTATTAAGCTCTGCTTAGCATATCCTTTTTTGAGCTTAGCTTGTAGTTTATAAGCTTATTATGAAAACATAGTCTTGTTTGGTAACATTCATGTTACATGAATTTATAGTTTATTTTTACTAGCTTTTAATTTATTAGTTTAAATGTAGTTTTGAATCCCCTGTTTTTAAAAAAATGAAGTTTTGATCTCCTAATTTTAAAATCCAGTTTTTGTCCCCAATTTTAATCTTTTTATGAGTTTTACTCCCCCACCTCACTTTGGGGTCAATTTTGCTGACATGGCATTGTCATTAATGATGTGGCATCTATAGATGGACAAATTTAATTTCCATATCATTATTAATTTTTTTTGTTCAATAATAATTATTTTAAAATTTTTATTGGGAGTGTTTTTTACAAGTGAGAAATGAGTTTTGTGGTTCTGCCATTTTGTTGATGATGATGAAGATTGGGCTACAATTCTTTGACAGTGAATGTCGATGGTGATGACGATCAATTATTTATATTAATTTAATAATTAAAATCATTTTTAAAATAATAATTATTAAATAAAACACATTAATAATGACATGGATATTAAATTTGTTCACCTAGACGGTGCCATATCATCAGCAAAATTGACCCAAAATGGAATGGGGGACCAAAACTCATAAAAGAGTTAAAATTGGGGGATCAAAAAATTGAATTTTAAAATAGGGGACTAAAACTTCAATTTTAAAAAAATAAAGGGACTAAAAGTGCATTTAAGCCTAATTTATTTTAATTAACTTATAGCTTATAACTTATTGTTTTTTCTTTTAACTTTATCCCTATCTCATCTTACTTAAAAACAATTAAATATTAATTAAACATTTATTTTTTACGTCATTTCATATCTATAAGTCAGTCCAGCCGCTAATTTTACTAAACATTTCAATTAACTTATCAACTATCAGTTATAAACTATCAAATATCAGCTATAAATTATCAATCATCAGCTATAATCTATCAGACTTTAGCCATAAACTATTTTTTTCCAAACATAACCTTAATCTCTTTAACTCAATATATAGCTTAATTAAAAAGGGTCATATTCTCATACTAATATATATAAGTCATGGTGGTTTAACAAAGAAAAATCAGAAAAAAGATAATATAAATTGATACTCCTAGTGACGTTAATGTATGGTTAGCTTTTTTGTTGCTGAATATAATGTAGTGTTAACTAGCTCGACATTTAGCAACTTTTTCATTCTCCGATCCACAAATTGAGCTGGCAAAATAGAATTATTAGTACTAATTGAGTTTAAACAAAGTGACAATTACTATATTAAAGCTAAGTTGAGTTTAAACATGCGATACGCGCGATACTCATTAATAATTTAATGAACATAAAATTACATTATTAATTAATATTTAAGGAAATTCTTCAAAAAATTATTTCAAGGAAATGTTTTTCTTAATTTTAGCAAGCTGAAATTCACACGTAGAATTTCAAAAAAAAATTAACTTGAACACATAAAATGATAAAAAATAATATCGAATTTGTCTGTTAAATTAGATCTTATGAATATTTCTATTTTTTATTGCACTTAATTGTATATGTATTTTACTATAATTGATAATAAAAAATTTCGCCAGACACAATAGACAAATAATTTTAGCAATAAAGCAGTCGGTTCTATTTTTCTAGAAAGATAAACTCTTTATTCTAACTCTTTAAGATTTTTTTCTTTCACTGGAAAACTGTGGTCTTAGCCCTTAGGTCATTTTTTAACTTGAAATCACTCACGTGCATCATTTTCCTCCCCTTTAATAAATAAATAGTTTCCACTTATATTAAGCTTTTAATTTAATATTTTTCATGATTTCATGCATCGTCTTAACTTAGTGCAATATTTTTGTGGATTCTTGTAACTCTAGTCAAATGAACAACTAATTTGGTGGTGTTGTTGGTTGATGCTTTTTGCATTCTTTAACTTTGCTACGCTTCAAAAATCTCAGCATTTTGTGTGTTGTAATTATATTAATTGTCTTCATATATTTTTATTTTGGCTTTATAAAAACAACACTCGACTAATTTTAAATTTAAAGTTTGCATTAAGCAATTTCTCAACATAACATAATTAAACTAATGTCTTCAATCTTGTCTACGTTTTCCACATCTCATTGATGATTCTTAGCAAAAGATTCAATATTGTCCATAATAGTTCGATCTTGTGGTGAAAAGGAAGGGTAAGTGTGTTGACAAAGTTAGATTTTGAAAAAACTTATGATTTAGTACGCAGAGGGTGAGGTTGGATGAAAGGTGGAGGAAATGGATTAGACGTTGTATATGATCGAGCTCAATGTCAATATTAGTAAATAGAAATCTTATAGACTATTTTCAAATGCAAACAGGATTAAGGTATAAGGCGATCCCTTAACCCCGTTTTTATTTTATTTTTCATGGTGCTGACCGCTGAAGGTCTAAGTTCGATCCTCAACAATGCTACGGAGTTTTGCCACTCTAAAGAATATAAGATGAACTCGAATATTTCCTATTCCCTATTTACTATTATGATTGGTGAAGAATCACGGGAGAATTTGTCGTAATAAATAAGGAACAGAGGTAATAATAAATAAGACCGAGACATATACATCATATTTTTCATCCTAATATACACACAAAATAAGAGCAAATACTATATATAGCATTTCTTATCCTTACATTCTCTTGAGTTATGAGATTTAAACATGTATAAAAATGTCAATTAGGATCATTGAGCTTGGACAACAAAAAGAGACAACTAGAAGAAAGAAAGACAGAAGCACAGAAACAAAGCAAATCAAGAGGAGTTTGTATAATAGCCTTCTTACTTCTGTCAATCAAACCAATCAGAAGCAGCATTACTATCACATGACCAACCTTGGTTTTCAGTTCATTCACTGTTTTTATATCCAACCATTTTGGTCTTTCCTGAGAAGGACAAACAAAGGTAACAAATTAACATCAAATATAATATATTTTGAAGACTTTACTACATTTTGATCACTAAAAATATAACATATTTATTCCTTTTTTTTGGTACAATATTATGTAACATATTTACATTCAACTCACTTTTAGCCAGAATCAGTTTTACACGATCAATTTTTAGTAGTGCAAAACCAAACACTAACCTTTAAAGGGAATAAACCAAATAGATTTGATCTGTCATAAGGTTTTTGATCTGGAAGAGAGCTTGCACTACCAAGATTACTAACAAAGAGTTCATAGAGTCCCATTCCAAAGACCAACATCACAGTTCCTAAAAGATAGACATCTACATGAACAATGAAAATAGCAGTTAAAAAGAAGAGAAACACAAAAAAGTCTACTTAGAACAATGAGAGTACTAACACAAAAAACACGAATTAGAAGAAAAAATGAACATAGTTTAATTAAATGAAGAATAATGTGTTATAATGTTATATAGTAGTTAAGATAAGAGACATTTACCAAGAGCTTCTATTAGCAATTGGATTACTTTACTACGGTTTACAATGTATTCCGAAAATGACTGTGCAACAAATGAAGAGCCCTGCATGTAAAATTGAATAATCATGCATTAAAACAAAACTCATAACATAATGATTATAATATCATGTAATTTTTTGAAACTAATTCGATCGGAAGGAAGTTGGACCAAGGAACAAGGAGTAAAGGTAGTATGATTTAAATTTTAATAAGGTAATACTTTTTGATCAAATGTGAGGCATGTCAAATTATGATCGAAGAAAAATCCGTAGATATAAGACCAGAAATTATTACATTCAATTGATCCTTATCAGTATACAAAGCAATGTATCTGAATAATTTGTTTGTAAAATGCATAATTCACTGCAGTTAAGAATACTAAATGTTGGTCACATTGCAGACCCCTGCATCATCTAGTATCAAACTAGCTTATGACCAACCCTCCATTTTCAAAGCTTTCTTTGGGTTTGGTCTATATTAGAATTTGGACTTGGGCCTAAATAACTTTAAAAGCTATGTCATTGACGAGGATTGCACGACTAGACATCTCGAACGTGAAATTTGCAGGACTACACATCTACACGGATCTAGGATAAGTAATTAGCTTTGATAGCATATTAGAATTTGGATTTGGGTCAGATTAAACTTTAAACGCTAGCTCGTGGTTGAGGGTTACGCCACATGTAATTACTATTCAATCCATATCTATATTCAAGGTGAGACTTTCAATGGTTCAAATTCATTCACCAAAGCACACTATCTAAGGTGCACAGTCTTAGGACGAGAGTTGAGCCTAATTCATCCCTACAAAACCGGCTTTTATAAACTCATGTTCAGACTATCTTACATCCGATGTGAGACTCTTAGCACACCGAACAAGAATTCTAAAGTTTATCCTAGTTGAATCATTCTAACAAACATACCATTGAGAAGTACAATAAATTTGATAAATTTGATCAAATACAATCTAACAATGTTTGAAATTGATACCTTGATGAAGCATAGAATTGATCCAATTAAAGACCCAAAAACTCCAAGAATAGCAAGAAACCGGCATCTATAAATCATCTACACAATCCATCACACAAAAAATCAGACACATAAAAATCCATATTCTAAATCATTCAAACAATTACAGGCTCAAATCAAAACCATTCATAACCACTCATGAAACCACAGAAACCTCAAACTCTCAACAAAAGTCTTACCTTTTCAATGATTTCCTCTATACCTTCTTTCTTCTCTGGCATCTCCTGAGATACAACAGAATCAAAACCACAATTGGAAGCAACAACTGGTGACACAGGATTCACAGCAGATGAAGAAACAGAAGCTTCTGAACTACTACTACACACAAATTCAGAAAATCTGAAGCTTTCATACCCCAACATAGAGACCCTTTTGCCATAAGAGTTAAAGATAGAATTTTGACACTGAATTAACGTCAGTGATGTTGTAATGAACGGTTTCCGCACCAATGCATGTGACAGTTTCATGGTATAGCAGTTAATGGTTGAATTTTGGAGTGTTTGAGGTTGTTGGTTTGAGAAATGTAGAAGAGTTTGTGTGTGTGCAATGTGCATGAATGTGTCTGAAAAGTATCAATGTCAAACACAAGAATGGAAAATTTGAGGTGAAATTGGCTTTGTCTGGTTTTGTGCCACTAGTTACAGAAAGAGAGGTGTGAGAGTCATAGTCATAGTTCTCTTTTTCTATTTTCCGACAAGTAGTGATAAATATCTAGTAGGTTTTTTTGTACAAATCAACACATGTACGAGCCTAAATCAACACATGATTTTGCTTTTGTCTAGTTTTGAATTAAGATTTGCCGCGGTAAATATTTGCCGCTTGTAGATTTTGGATTTAGATTTCCTGTTGTAACAGCAGGCCACAGTAATATTTCTGAATCGTCCGACCTCAACTTAATAGTCGAGATTGATTTAATTAAATAACATAATTTTCAAGCAAAATCATTTGATTTAAGATTGCTGATTGAGATTAAAAATCGTGTGGTAATGCATGTAATCTCTACAGTAGCAAATTATGATCCGGAGATTTTAATCGTTGATTTGAGATCGAAGTGTTTCAAACTTTCAAAAATATGCTATCAAAAATATTTTTTGGTAAAACTTTACATTACAAAAAGATATTTTTTTGTGAGAATTGAAGATAATGGGCAATGCATGTTTAGGCTTGCATCTAACATGGGCCGGACCATGAAATCTTATTAACTGAGGCCCATTTAAAATGTGAATAGTTTGAACATGTTAAGCTTTGAATTTGGTTGACCAAGAAAAAATATTCAATAGTTTTTGACACATAACTAACACCTCATGAACAGATAAATATTCAACAATAGTATTTTTTTTTGTCGGGTAGTCTAACGACTAAAAACTCATTTTTTACAGATGAATAAGTGGATATACTAAGTTCGAACCCCAGTTCGGTCCCTGCACAAATGTGCAATGTCCTTTATCAATTGAGCTATGCTCATGAGAACAATAATAGTAATTTATTTGATGTATAAAGGTAATATAATATATTGTTTCAAAAAAAAAGGTAATATAATAAATAAATGTTTAATGTTTATTAATTAATTCAAATATCAACACACCCACTTAGCAAGGGAAGATCAATTGAATTTCTCTACACATTGATCATGTAAAATCTTCAAAGCCAGGAATCCACAAGTAAAAGAGCTGATAACTTAGTGTCTTATATGCAAGTTTGGTATTTACTTTTTGTACAATCATATTCACTCAATATTTATATTTTATCCTTAAATCTTAGACAAATCCTTTGAACAAGTTAACAAAAACACATCTTGCAACACACTCATTTTTTTTTCTTTCTATTTCACACTTTTTTCCTAAACTAGTATAAGAAAAAGGTTTAAAAAATGTATTAAAATCATTTTATATACTTTTTAAGGTTAAAACAATAGCCAAAACAATAACATAGTTGGAGAATGATGAATAGATAGGTTTAGTACTATGTTAACATAAGATATAATTTTTTTAGCATATGCAATGCAAAAACATATATATGCTTTAAAGTTAGGAAAAGAAGATACCAAAACCTTCCCACCAATTAGAGACAAAGAACCCAAATTTCTCCATTTTCCAAAACTCCTCCATCTCAAGTACTCTCACCCTCACAACATAATAAAACTCACAAATTACCCCACATGGGTTGATTTTAATTTTTGTCACATCATTAATCTCCATGCCTTCTCCCCATAACATTAACCAAGACCATGAGGCTATTCGTCATGATATTTCTCAATCTCATCCTCAATTTCAATCTTATCCTCAACCTCATAATAGAACACCCAAAAAAAGACTAGTAACTCATCAAAATGGTAACACCCATTTCATAATTTGGCTACTAGCAATTCTATGTACAATATTAGCCATAGGAGTTGTAATTGGAGGAGTTGTAGTATTTGTTGGTTACATAGTAATTCATCCAAGAGTTCCTACAATAAGCATATCATATGCTCATTTAGATCTTTTCAGAAATGATTATGCTGGCCTTCTACAAACACAATTAAACATATTTGTGATGGCACAAAATGGGAATTTTAAGGCACATGCAACATTTTCAAATATTAAATTCAAACTTAGCTATCAAGGACAAGGTATAGCATATATGGTTGCTGACCCTTTTGATGTTCCTAAGAATAATTCAAAGGTTTTGGATTATGTTGTTCAATCTAATTCTATACCTTTGACTCCTGATCAAATGGTAGTAGTTGATGAATCATGGAAGAGAAATATTGTTGGATTTGATTTGAAAGGTGATGCTAAAACTCAATGGAGAATTGGACCTTTTGGTTCTCTTAAATTTGGGTGTACACTTGAATGTCATCTTAGATTTCATCCTTTGAATGGTAGTTATATTCCTTCAAGATGCACTTCTCAATCCAAATGATTATTCTTTCTTTGTTTCCATTTTGTTTAGACTATGTTGTTCTTATGTATCCATACATAAAATTTAACATGGTCTTATTCTCTCTTATGTTTCTCTATGTTCCTCCCTCACATCAATTTAGTCAAGAATTAGTACTAATATTAGATTAGATAATTTGGTTTATGAAATCAATAAAATTTTAGATTATTTACGAAGATATTTTTTTGTTATATTAGTTTCTTTTAGAATAATTTGAGAGACTAAATTGACGGATTTAAAAATATTAATGTGAACATTTTTTAAAAGTTTTTTAATGTTAAGGATTAAATTGTCTAATGCCTAGTTTTTAAGGAACAAATATTTGGCGATTGTTTTTTTTACAGTTTTTACCACTAATTTAATCTGATTCAGGTTAATTCTAACATATATTTGGCGATTGTTTGTCTTTAATGAAATTGAGTTTTAGATTCTTTGCTTTTGTGGGAGATATTTTCAATCATGCTTGATGACATAGCATTATTGTATTTAGACAGACACTCTTTTTAGGAGGCTTATGGCTTTAAAGATAGTGACAATATTATTCTTCATTTGTATGTGGTTTTGTTGTTCCACTCTTGATTTTATTTAGTGGTGCTTTGTACTAGCTATCAAAGACAAACAATAGGAAAAAGATACAAATGCAAAGGAATGAAAGTTTTAAAGTCAAGAAAAATATAAATCTAGCTAAGAGTTTTTTATAAACTTTTAATTGTTAAAATTAATTTAACATTTTTTAGGTTCAATTAGGAAATCTGTTTTTGATTACACACAATTACATTTAGGACGTTGAAATCGATTTGAATTGTCCAATTATAAATCAACAATTAAGATCATTTTATTAATTTTAAATTTTTTATAACTACTTTAATTTTAGCATAAAGTAAGTGCGTATAATAACCTCTTAGCATAGTCTATTTTGCAATATCAATTGTTGTTGACTATATAGCTGTAATTTCACATTTGTGGAGTTCAAGTATAGAACTTTGTATATGAAGAAGACTGTAACTCAAAATTTAAACACACTTAAAAAGCAATTAAATAAAAATGAAGTGGTGTCAAATAATGGATCATGGATGTTGGATATTTTACCCAAACAAAATTATAGAGTATGAGAGTGTTAACCATATTTAAAAAATTTAGCAAAATTTGAAATTTATGTACATAAATAATATTTTGCAGATATCTCCTTGTTTTTGGTAAAAAAGAGGGGCAAAGTCTAAGGAAAAAAAAATAAAAACTACGAAATTAGTCAGACTTTTTTAGGCGTACAAGTACCAGAAATATTATCAAAAAAGAAACTTTATTTGAAGTTCTGATGGAAATTCTTTAACCTTGGATGATTTATGATTTTGCATATATCTCTATATATAATTAAGAATTTTTACTTGTCAAAAAAAAATTAAGAATTTTTATTATAGTTTAATATTAAGATGTTTTTAAATTTCTCAAATTATTGAAATTTTGATTATCAAAATCCTTTTTTAGAAACCGAAAAGTTAAGACAAAAAAACTAAATTAATAGATTAAAATATGTAGTTTTGTATTAAATTAAAAATAAATGAATTTGATTTATCATATTATGAATAATATAGTATATACAACTATATCTAAGGCACAAGTTATGGTGCATAAGCCATATGTTTATGCACCGTGCATAAATACCCTAGATTTCTTAGTACACTCCTCAAATTTCTAGCGCACCTCCCAAATTTCTAGCGCACCCCCAAATTATTTAGCACACCCCTCAAATTTTTAGGGGGTGAGCTAGAAATTTGAGGGGTGCACTAAGTAATCTGAGAGGTGTACTAAGCAATCTAGGGATGCGATAAGCAATTTTCATTACTTATGCACGGTGCATAAGGAAAAAACTTATGCACCATAACCACTCCCTCTATATATATACCTATATTATATACAAATTAGAAATAATTTATATGTAATGCTCTTATAATTTTATTTTTTTTGTTTTTACACCAATATCTAGTCCACTAGGTCGACTAATCATGTTCGGAGAAAGTTCTGATATCAAGTGATTTCAATCATCTCTCAAGCACATTTGTAGGGATCGAGCCGTATTCCTCCTTACCATATTCAACATCAATTTGGACCAACTAACATTTGGTAAAATATTTTCAATCTATAAAACCAACTTAACATGCCATTTGCACCGCTAATCTAGCTACAGTATTATGTACACTCATTGTGCCAAATGATACACCAAACATTTCTTTTGTCACATTAAATCCACAAGTAGTTTTTCCTATGCATGCAGCTTCCACAACAGATTGAGCATTTGTAGCTTCCCAAGTACCTTTGTTAAAAGAACCACATTGACCTTCTGGTGTTCCAAAGCTAGCAAATTGAATTTGTGACATTACTTGTCCATTTTGACATGATAATTCTAATTGTGAACCTTCATATACATTAGCACAAATAATTCCTGTTGTCTCAGTTAGGAATTGAACATTTTGAGGATTTCCACCAATTTCTTCAAACAAAACCAATGTGTTCATGCCACCATTATTCAAGAATGACCTTGGCACATGGTAGTATCTTTGTGATGGACTTCCACAATTGGTGTTACACTTTTCCTTCGCGTATTTCCCGCGATAATCGCAACTGCCGCTGCATCCATTTTTATCTGTATACCAAGATGTCCAATAACGACCGATGCTATGACCGTTCACCCAAGCATGACCTTTGCCTAAGCCTTGCAAATCCACCACAACAGGATTTGTTCCAAGAGGAGATTTAAACTCCGCCTTATACCAAGTGAACGGTTTACCAATAGGAACATAAGATGAATTAGTGACCCATGACACACCAACGTTCGGTTGCAAATCATAAAATCGTTTTTTCTCACCGTTCAAACCAACCTTATAAGACCAAAGATTGGTCGACAAATCGATAGTAACATTATTCTTTCCAATCAACTTAACAGGACCGCCTGATATGCCGGTCTTGATCTCATCAAACCATGCACCATAATTTGGAAGTCCAACGGTCGCACTTAGCAAAGTTATAATATTTGTTCCATTCTTTAAAGAAACTTGTTTTTCATAAGTGAAATTATTTCCCCATTGGCTATGTTGGTAACCTATATATCTTCTATTAACATAAGAATGAAGTGTATGACCCTTAGTGTCAACATGAAGAATTGCATTTTGCCAAATAGCAGTGTCATTGATATCAATACTAGTCATGTACCATAAATAATCACTAGCATCCAATGTTGTTTCCTTTTGCTCCAAAAGTGTATGTGCTTTAAGATCTCCCTTTCCATGCATAGTGTCTTTCATAGGCTCCTTTTTCCATATCCAATTGAGCTTAGTAGAATTATGATCAACATCATCACTCTTTTTCACCATTATTGATGTTTGACTACTAACTTTTGCAGTATTGAAAATTTCTTTGTTGCAACCATCAAGAATAGATATAGACCAAGCCGGAACGAAGAATTTACCGTCATTTTGCAAATCAACATTTGCATCTTTGCTAGTGTCATTATTGCTCAAGTAACAAAATCTTGCTCCATTTGAACCAGTGTATGTTGTTAGTACGATTCCATTGTCGAGATTCTTGTCCGTCCTTGAACTATAATTTGTTAGAATCTTTTCACCTAGTTTAATTGCTGCATGAAGATTCTTAAGATGACCCCATTTTGGTTGATTCAAATTTCCATATTCATTAATCGGAGCATCATAGTCATAAGCTGTTGTCATATATGGTCCACCAGCGGTGCGGCCGAAGTTGGTTCCTCCATGATACATGTAGTAGTTGTTTAATACACCACCACTTTGGAAAAATTGTGCAACAGAATAAGCTGAATCTTCTGCACTTCTATGAGGAGTCTTTTCACCCCATTTTTGGAACCAACCAATCCAATTTTCAGTGAAGATTTTCGGACTATTCGGATTATTGGGTTTAAAATTGTAACAATAATATCCATTACAAGTATTGATGATAGGTTGAGGAGCATCATTTTGTTGACACATGATCCATGGAACACCAATATTTTGTGCTAGAGCCATATCAGCACACCATTTAATATAAACCTTGCCTGCATCTTTGTAATTCCACATGATATCTCCGTATTCGTTCTCAATTTGAGCTAAAATAATCGGCCCACCTTGCGACGCAAACAATTTTGCTTCTTTTGCTACATCTATGATCTTTGTTGTAAAAATTTGCATTTCATTCTTGTAAACCGGATTGTTGGTTCTCATCTCAATACCAGGCAAATTGTGAAGCCACACTGGGAACCCTCCATAGTTCCATTCTGCGCATGCATAAGGACCGATCCTCAAAATGCCATATAGTCCGGCTTCTTGAATAAGTTTAAAAAATTTGACAAAATCCAAATTTCCTGAGAAATTATATTGACGTTGCACAGGTTCATGACGATTCCAAAATATATAAGATTCAATTACATCTAGGCCACCATCTTTGGACTTTTGAATAAGATCGGGCCACATTTCCACGGTGCTTCTAGGATAATGAATTGCGCCGGAAAAAAGAAGACGTCTTTCTCCATTGATTATAAGAGCTTTTGAATCATAAGTGACTTCAATAGCAGAACTTGAATACAACATAATTAACATCAAGAAGAGAATGCTAGCACGAAATAACGAACTCATTGTAAACATATATTGATTATCCTTATATTTGTTATTGCAACATTAGAATTTACCAAAAGATTTATATATAAAGGAACATATTGGTTGAAACAACGTAACTAATCAATATTTAAATTAGATTTTCTTAAATTTTGTTTGGTATATCATATAAGTTGGGGACAATGATTGAACGTACACATAGGATTGAATAATTTTCCCTCTCTAAAAATAGTATTTCTTGTGCCAAGAAAAAGTTAGTTACTGACTGCCCCAATATTGAATTTGAAGATAAAATATCACTTTGGAGACTAAAATTCATACTTTTTTACGCCTAAAGTCACTATTTTTATGGCTAAACACAAGGACTCAAATCAAGAATACAAATGTTTTTATGGCAAAACAAATTAGTTTGGACCAAGAATACAACAAATGTGAAAGCCAAAAAGTTTGACTTTAAGACGAACTATATGGAATATATGAACGAAAAGACAAGATAATTTTTTGTTGTATTGTGTTTGATTTTAAATTTGTGTTTGTCTGTTTGAGACGGGACATATTGGGAGCTAAGGGAGATGAAAAAAAACTGAAATTTTTCATCATCATTAAATCATCACTGCACAACTTTTGTCTAAAATATCAAAATAATATTTTACCCACCAAACATCTTATAGTCGAAAAATTATCCAATATAATCTTTAAAAAATTGTCTTTAAGCAAACAAAACTAGTGTACATCATATATTGTTAAAATTAGTAAAAAAACGAACATAATGAAAAAGATGATGATGAATAAGATAAATGTTCATCATCATTTTTAGTTTTATGAAATGTTTCAACTATTCAGATGTCTCTATATTTTAAAAATTCTTCGATATATTACAGATAAATAATATTAAGGATTAACTTGTGCACATTTATATAGATAAATGACATATATGAAAAGAAATAAGATAAACTATTAACTCATCTGTTTATAAAGATAATAAATGACCAATTTAAATAAAACAAAATGGATAAAGAACGACTTTGTTACAAGTAAATAAAATAAAACTCTTTATAATTTTTTTGTACATATGAAAGTTCGAAACATACTAAACTAGAGAGTGTGGTTGAGCGGTTGGGGTTCATCCTCACTTAACTAAAAGTCGGAAGTTTGATCATCACATTGGGTATGGAGCAGCTTTAAATCTCTTGACCTGATATCCCATTTTTTGAAATGCTTCTAGTCTAACGAGAAGAATAATCATTGCGTTCAGCAGTAGATACTCTAGTCTCGAAAAGAAAATGAAAGTTCGAAACGTACTACAATAAAACAAAGCAAGTAACTAAAACCGACTGATAGAAACTTACGTACAGGACAAATAATCTTAATTTGTAGTCTACAATGAAACAAAGCAAGAATTAAAATCGACACTCAAAAGAATGCCAAATAGAGACACTCAGGAGAGCTTCAATGAGACACGTTGCTCCTAGTCTAATAAGATATATGACGTTGATCACCAACTTCATTAATAAGCGATAAGCCTCATGCATGCATTCCATTAATTTTTATTTGAATCTTACAACATGCATTCATTATACACTTTGATTTTATTTTATTTTTAACAAATAAATAAGTTAATATATATATTTACGTAGAATAGCTCAAGTGGTAAGAGCTGGGGAACAAGTTGGGTAGAGGGAAGTCTACGCTTCGATTCCTTACAAGAGCAATTTATATTTCTGATGTACCAAAAAAAAAGTTAATATACAAATTTTAAGAATTTTTTTTTATTTCTTTTCTTTTTTTGGTGAACTTATTTTTATTTTTTTAATATATGTTCTTTATGGCTCCCGTCAGGATTTGAACCCTGAACTTTCTCCTTCCTAACTCATATATTCATCAGTTCTTATCACTTGAGTTATTTTACAAGAATCTTTAATTAATATATGATCTAAAGATAATGTTAGTATTTTCTCTCTAATAATATAATATACACTTTGATTTTAATCAAAAAAAAATATACACTTTGATTTTGTATTTTAGGACAATGTATGTTGTTTCGGATAATTTTGAACCGCTATTTTATTTTGAGTTTTTTCTTGTTTACCCTTCAAGATTTTGAGTTTTTATGTGTCTCAATAATATATCAAATGATTTCAGATTTATCTGAAATTTTACATAGATAATCTATATGATACAAATTTTCACTCCAGCAATGATGTATTTTATAAAAATTTATATCCCTTAAAACATTTTTAGTGGTTAGGTAAATAGGTTCAAATCTTGAGGGGTAGACAAGTTGTCACCTTTATTTTATTTTTAAATTATCATATTATGGAAAGTTTGAATTTTGCTATACAAAAAAATTTGACGACGTAACTTATTGTCCGTCTATTTTTTATTTAGAAAAAAAATTATTTTTTTTCTTAATAAAGAAATTAAAAGAGTTGTTAACTTATAACCAACAACGTAAGTCTTTTTTTTGTTAGATATTTTTATTTTGTTTGGACTAAATATGGATTGTGCCGTCATATAATTAATTTTATTTTTGAAGCCCCTATTTCTTGAAGGCTTAAAGCTGAAGCACAACTTACTTTGGTCTGAGCGTGGACCGTAAAAGGCATGTTATTAAAAATAAGATAGGTGAGTTTTTTTATTGGAAAGAGTACCCCAAACACTTTTTTTTTTATTTCAATTAGATATCTTCTGCGCGCAATTGCAAAGACTAATCGCTCAAGCTAGATAGTACCGCAAACACCTATTGTACTATACTTAAATTTTCTTCTAATGTTTAATGGTAATTAAATTTAGAGAGTAACATAAATTTTTATCTTTTAAATCAAAATTTTCTCAACCAATTGTTAGTTTGTTTGGTGATGGTTGACGTTGAACTTGGTAGGATGGACTACGGTTCGATCCTCACATTTGCAACTGGGAGAAAATTAGAATCACTTGATGTTAGAACAAATCCCAAATCAGATTAAACAGTAGAGAAAACTAAAAAGAATAAAATATTCACATAATCTTGTCAAAAAAAATATATTCACATAATCATTTTTTATTGTTTTTACCAACCATTTAATCTTATGTTAATATTAGTTCTAGCATAAAGTTCTAAACCCTCCCAATCGAGATCGAACCGTGTTCATAATCATATTTTAAAGAGCCGGTACTTTTATCAAATTATCACCTGTAGTAAAATGAACTCTCAATAAAAAGTACAAAATTCAAAAAAGAATAATTTTTTATTTAATACATAAAATAGTCATCCTTTGTAAGTTGTAACTAATATAAAAAATATTCCTATACTATTTTTTCTTGAAACTGAAAGAAAAAATTATAATGAAGAGGAAACTATGTGCCCGTTTGTTATAGCTTTTTTTAGAAAATAATCACTTATTTTTAAAAAATAATCATTTTTAAAAAAATAACATCCGTTTGTTATAGTTTTTAAAAATAATCAGAATCTGAAAATAATCTAAAAACTGCTAAAAATCTGAAGCTGATATTAATAGCTTATTTTTATAGATTTTTTTTAGAGGAGAGAGAAAACAAGTGTCAAAAAATTTCAGACAAAAATATCCTTAATATTATTCTAATATTCCAAAAATATCCTATTTAGAATTTATAGGATTAGTTTGTTATTTTTAAAAGATAAGATTTAGAAATTTGTTTTATTTGTAGTTATATATATAAAGTCATATGACCATAATAAAAAACAAGAACTTGAGTATTTTTCATATATTTATTTATATGATATATTATATTTGGATAATTTTACTTTATGGTAATTTTATGATGCAAAATCACTTTTATATAGTTGCATCCAAACAAGTTAAAGATTAATTTTTTAAAAAAAGTAATTTTTTTACCGGTAAACAAACACAAAATAGCTTCTGATTTTTTGTAAAATCTCTAAAAACTAATCTTTAAATTATTTAATGTCAAAATCACTTATTTTTTAATCTGTAACAAACGGGCCCTATATAAAAAATATTCCTATACTATTATTTCTCAGTAAAAGTTATTGGTAATTAGAGTTAACTTGATAAGAAAAGTGACGGTTCGATCCTACAATAGTGTTTGAGAGAGATTGAAACCGTTCGATACTATAATTGGCTTCGAACTCTAGACTATTTAGATTCTCTTTTCTTAAAACTAAAGAATAAAAATAAAGTTACAGAATAGAAAAATTAGCAAACCACACATAATTGAGTTTTGTATGAGCTAATTTTGCTATAGTATGGGCCAAAGTATTATTTGTTCTCTTAACATAATGCACACATAGAGACCCAAGCCTACTACTACTCCTATTTGCAATTAACCCCCAATAGTTGTTGGGAAAACACAAGTCCCTAATTTGGTCTTCAAATTAGTAGTTTGGTCCTCAAATCTCAATGTTATACATATGAATGCATATGAATATTTTAGTCCCTTTGGTTCTGTGTACATTTGTATGAAAAAAGGTATTTGTAGGAAAAAAGTCAGCAAATTTTTTTATTACTAAATTAAAATTGAAGCATTTAATAATAAATAAACTTCATGAGTGGATTGATGTTACCTTAAAAGCTTAACATATATCCTAAAATTGTTTACGTGGCAACATGCAAACACTTTGTTGCCACCTATGCATCATGCACTGTCTTCAAAACTCAATTCAAAACTACTAGTTTCCTTTGATTTCACAGACACTTTCTCATTCAATCCTTTGTCTCTCTCTGTATTTCTCTGTTCAACTAAATCTCTACTTTCATTTTTCTCTGTTCAGTGTACAATGTAAGTGTCTTGTTACTTCAATTGTGCCATTTTTTGTTTGTTCTTTTGAGGGTTGTTTGATCTTTATGAATTGTATTGAAATTTCCAATTTCTTATTGCATTTGTCTTTTGGTTATTTTGATTTTAGATTTTTTTGAGCTAGATATTGATAATTTCTATGAAAGATCATTTTTTTTGTGGATTTATGACATGGGTTTATGCTTATGGATGATAATTCAAGTTTATGCTTGTGGGTTTTAATTTTATCATATAAAGTTTGCAATTTTTTCTAATTAGTTTGAAATTCTTCTTCTAGTGGTTTTAGGTTAAATAATGAGACATTGTATTAAGCAAGAATTTGTCAATAATTTTTTCATATGGATTTACTGATATTGCAGGATAGGGTGTTAAACTGCATCTACCAAACATTTATGGAACTTTTGAACATGTAATTATTAAGGAGGAAGATCACACAATTTAGTGATTAATGGCTCTAATTGCTGAGATTTTGGCTAGTGTAATAGTGTTGGTGACAAGGGCTTTCTCTTTAATTAAGCTGGTATGCTTGTTTCCTATTAGAATTGGATTAATTGTCATTTATACTTGGACAGAGTTGGTTAGGAATGCAGTAATCTTCAATGTAAACATAATATTGGGAATTTTGTCATGGATATTTGGTCTTATCTTAACACCTATAAGAGCTGTGAATGCCATTCAAAGGGAAAGTCAGGTTAGTTTTAATTCTAAACCTGTATTTGTTTAATTTATGTTGTCTGCCCCTTACATAATACAATTCATTTTTATCTAAAATATTAAGGGAGGACCACAGTTCAATCTGCGCAACAGTGGTTTGGAGGGGATTAAAATTATTTGATGTCAGAATTCTCCTCAAACTGAATTAGTTGGCCCAGTAGGCCGGATACTGGTGGTGAAAAAAAAAAACAGAATAAAATATTAGTATTTGATTAATTGGGGTTACAGGTTTTTGTATTTGTACAATACAATCTATGGAACACTGACATAGACACCAGACATCAGACATGATATTGACAAACATGATGCTAACACTGACACATAGACACTTGTTATAATGTGAAAAAATGAAAGTGATTAAGTGTAGCTACATGTGTCGGTATTGTGTCAGTGTAGGACAATGGGAGTCTAAAAACACAAATCAAACCTCATAGGAGGTTGAGGGTCTTCCGGAAAGGTGGATCATCTACCTATCATAATGATGGTGGTGCCGGTCCAAAGGGAGGGTACATGCAAAAGACACTGCCAAAGTCAGTCTAAGCATAATGCGGTAAATGAGTAGTGAAAATAGGGAGAACCTACTTCACAGGCCTTATGTCGTTGGGCCATAGGGAAACATGTATTAGTTCAGTCGGTCCAACATTCTAATAAATAAAGCTCGACCATTTAGTAAAATATCAATGTAGCCATCTCTCTTGTTTATGCTCACTCGGTTATCCCTGAGTCGTATACTCGTATAAGCCAGTCTTATAGACCAAAATATATAAAACAATATGACAATATCAGATTAGATTAGATTAACCTTTTTACTCATCTTGCTTGAAATAACCGATATGTCAATTGAGTTTCAAAATAATACCTTTCTTAGTTCTGAAGGATGGATCGACTCTCTGCCGATTTCTGTTAGTATCCTAACTAACTCTAACTACTAACTAACAGAACCTGCCCATTGGGCTTACCTAACATTATGCAGCTGGAACGAAAACTACATCGAATGCAGAACGAGATGGAGAGTCTAGAGTGGAATCAGAAGAAACTTCAAGAACGGTTTCAAATGGCTGTCAAAGAATGCAAAATGTTGGAGATGCTACTGGCAGAGCTTGAAGAGGAGCATGATATGGCGATTACAAAAATCGAAAACTTAGAGGGAAAGGTAAATATTTTATATCCATGCTCCTGCCTTATAACTCGTATATGTAGATCTATTTTACTGTCAAGGTGCAAAGAATTTGCTTCTGATCGATATTTAGTGTAGCGAGCAATAGGTTAATATCAGCAATTTTCCGAAATTAAAATCACTACTAATGTATTAAGTTATTTAGTGAACTTAATTAATAATTTGCTGTTATGTCTTATTGACAGTTGAGGGATCAGATAAACGAAAATCTTCGGCTCAAAGAAATTCAAGGAAAAGGATACTGGAGCTCCAAAGATCAAAACATCGACAATGACCGAAAGATTGACGACAGAAGCTATAGCAATCCTCCTCCTACCCTACCATGGAAATCAAAATCTGGTTATAGCGAAAGCGCACTTTCCCTTCAGGATCTTCTGATGAACAAAGATATTTGGGAAGACGAGACCAAAACAAGAACTGAGTTACTTAAACTCTTAAAAACAGGACAAAAATATTCCACTGCTAAATCCGAACCAATCTCAAAAGATGCAGTAGCAGAAGTGAGTGAAGCACTTGATCATCACCGAGACGTTGCTATTTCGCAATCAATTTTCAGCGCGATTTTGTCGCTTATAGTTGGAGTGACTGTTTGGGAAGCTGATGATCCTTGCATGCCTCTTGTTATAGCTCTTTTTGCTGTAGTAGGCATGTCTTTAAAGAGTGTGGTGCAGTTTTTCTTCACCATTAGAAATAAACCTGCTTCTGATGCAGTTGCTCTTTTAAGCTTCAATTGGTTCATTCTTGGTACTTTAACCTACCCTACTCTACCAAGGGTTGCACCTATGTTGGCTCCACTAGTGTTACGTTTCGTAGACCAAGCCGTGACGCGGTTTGGTCTACTGTCCTTTGTTTGATATTTTATTTTTTGTTTATGGTTTGTGTTATATTATGTGCAGTTTGAAATCTAAAATGTTTAGTCTCTTTTTGAGGTGTATAAGTGTATGATTCATACTGTTTGTAAAATAAGAGGATTATGTAATTTTGTTGTTTTTTTTGTAAGTTTCTTGCATCAAAAAATGGGAAGTGTAAGGGATTGTGCATCAGTTTTCTTTTCTTTTTAGTTTGAGAGAGTTTTTGTTACTTTTGTCCAATCATAAATCAACTGGTAGAAAATATCGAAATTGTTAAGTCGGATGTTTATGATCAGAGTTCGATTCTTGATCACTTCACTTTTTATATGTGAATTTTTAATGACTTTGCAATTTTGTCTAGCTTCTTAAGTTGATTTTGAAAGGGTTGAGTTAAGTACAACATAAACTCTAATATGCATGGGGGGTGTGTTGCATTGAATAAAATGTGACATGAAAATCCTAAAATAGTTAAAGTTGGACAGTTGGATTCATTCAATGGCCGAGATTATTAATATTTCTCATCACCAGATGAATTTAAAGTGTGACCATTTATAATGACTAAACAAAAGAACACGTAGAAACGTATTAGACAGGAATTTGACTATTTGGTTTCAAGATGAGGTTGGGGTCCAAGCTATAAGGGATTAGGATATATCTTGATTGTTCTATCGCCAGAAACTTTAGTGGTTGTACCTTTAAGCCTCTTTATGGTAGGACAATCTAAAGGAAATTGATTATCTAATGACACATGATCACATTCACATTGGTATAGATAAAGATTGTTCGATCAATATTAGATAGTTTACAATTTGATTTTGATTTTTTTTGTTTTTACTCGTTTTGGGAAATTTTAATACAGACATTTTGTAATTTGGATTAACTCAATTTTATTCATTTTCTCCATGTTTAAGAGGGTACATTTTTGTCAAAAAAAAATGGTACATCTTTTGGATTGGGCTTCGACCCATATCGCGGGCTTAATTTGCCAGCGCTCAATTCTCTCAACGAGTTCACCTGCATGGATTAGGGGACTTTAGTGAACCTCGAACATTAGATCATATCTCTCTATCATTTAGAGCCATTGCATCGAATCTCTAAGAGGTGAATAGACTAGCAAAATATGTGAGGTAGGGCGAATAGGGGGACAACTTTAGATCTCAAAAAATAAGTCTAAATTTGGAAGAGGTCCATTAAGATTATGAAAAACAAAATTCTTATTTTTTGTTGTCACTCTTTATTCTCTTTGCATAAGTATTAACATATCCCTGACTCCCTCGTATCAAAAGTATCAAAAAAAAATTCAACCTCTTGTACTACTCTCTCATCATTGCACGCATGCACTTCTATTCTTCTCGCAATCTCTCTGCATATTGATGCTATGTAATAACTTTGCATATAGAATGCTCATAGAAATTATTTTTAACGATTGTTCAAAAAAGAAATTATTTTTAACGTGTATTTAGATATTAAATAAAAATTTCAATGTTAATTAGAGCCCGAATTATAAATTGGTCCATGGGCCACCAAAATCTCATAAAATAGTTGTGGCTCCATGTTGTACCTACTGAATACCGTTACAACATTTCCGTTTATATATATGAATGACTCTACATCACGTCGAAATACGATCATCACTACTTGTATTTGTATATTCTTGATCTTCGGATGCTACATCTTTTTTGTAGATAGATCAACCACCGTCAAACACCGACATCTATCGTGCCTTGAAATTTGAATATTTCTTCACCGTACCTGAACCTCCTCAGAACGGATCTCATCATCGGAACGATTATATCTTGCTCCAGTTTAGAGTTTAAATTTAATTCAATTCAATCCTGCAAATTCAAATTATAATATTTTTCACGTATAAAATTAATTTTAGGCAATATCTCGTACTCTCATTCAATATGGACCTAAACAAAATGATCAATTATGACCTGAGGGCAGAAATCATGTGATTGTGTAAAGAAAAGTCCATGTCACAAAATAAAGCACAACATGACAATGTGGCCTAAGATTAGCCTAGTATTAAAAAAATCAAAAGCATATAATAAATTTATTTTATGTAGATATTTCCATTCCACTTTATCACTCCCGTCACAATCCATCTAATATTAAATTTAGGAGTGGATGGTCCTCTCAATCAAGGGACCAATATCTATCTTTTATTAATTGATTTGTATTTTGTCCTAACAACGTCAACGACATATCTTTTTAGGGACCGAAGAAAGCACGCATTAAGTTGTATTAGGTTTTAGCTTTTTCATCAAGCATATGACTACCCTCCAATTGAAGACTCTTTATTGGTACATACTAAAATTGGTCACAATAATAATAATAATAATAATAATATGTAGTTTCACACTTTTTTTTATTACGACCGTTAATTTGAGATCCTACAATTTAATTTAAATTAATTTAAATTATTGTATTTAAGTTAAAATGATCTCAACCATTGATTTATTATTGAATAGTTTGAGATCGATTATAGTATTATGTTGTAATTGTGTGTAATCCTTAAAGAATGAAGTTGAAGGAATTTATTTGATCATATAATGTACCACTTACTCAAAAATACTACGATATAACCCCTTGAGCTAATATATGTGCAAGTGCAAGGGCAACCTACCTCACTTTTAGCATATATTCTATTTATATATATGCTCTAATTGTGGAGGGTGGACCTAGTAATACCATATGTCCTAGTACATGCCTGTTTACAAAGAAATGTTGTATAAACTTTCTCCGAGTATATATATTCTAATGAGAAATATTTATTTGGACACTACTGCAAATAAAAAATATCTAGAGAAAAAAATGTATAAAGAAAAGGATGAAATGATAATGATATGACTAAATAGTTTATCCCTTAACCTTTTTCATTTGCATATGTATGTCCAAACATTTTGATTTGAGGTTGTGCACATATATGTAAGATAACTCAATGGTCAACAAAAGCTTTATCTTTCTCCTAATCACAAGAAAAAATATATTTAGATCTTTCTTCTAGTTCCAGTGAAGTTAAGTAGTTAACTTTGTTTAAATTAAATTTAAGGGATATGATTGAGCGGTTGAAATTTATCCTTTCTTAATTAAGTGTCGGTCATTCGTTCTTTACATTAGGTAGGGAGCAATTTTAAAAATTTTGGGTCAATTTGTTCTATCTTTGAGGTGCCTTTAATTGACAAAAAATTAGTCATTACGTTTGATATTAGATACCCTCAACAAAAGAAGAAATTTGGTTAATTTATTAGGTTGCTAAATTAAATACCTAGGAAGTGGAGTGACAATGCTATTCTTGCTCAAAAGTCATCCATTGAAATTCGATTGGCATGGAATAGTCAAAAGGCCCAAAAATTTTATATTCTTCAAAAAGGCAGTGGTGGGGGGGAATAATTGTCCATACTAGCTAGTGAATGTTGGCTCTCTTAATTTGACTATTAAAATGAATATATAGGAGAGAACAATTCTTTTGAAGATTTAAAGGGCATTTGAATAAAAGATCGAAAATTTTGTTCAATACCTTAATTAAGGCTTTTTCTTGTCTATCCCCTCAAGATTTAGGGGTATATACCCCCAATCACTTAAAAAAAAATTAACCGATATAAATTTTTATAAAATACACCGTTAGATTAAAAGTTTATATCATATAGATCATTTGTGTAAAATTTCAGACAAATTTAAAATCATTTGATAAGTTATTGAGACGCATCAAAATTAACAATTTCTGTGAAATCTTAAACACCGTTAATCTTTGTATGTCTCAATAACATATCAAATGATTTTAGATTTGTCTGAAATTTTACACAAATAATCTATATGATATAAACTTTCAATCCAACGATATAATTTATAAAAAATTATATCGATTAAAACCTTTTAAAGTGGTTGAGGGTATATACCCCCAAATCTTGTGGGGGTACACAAGTTATCACCCTTAATTAAACATTTGTTATGTTTGTTATGTCTTGTATTTTTGTACCGTTATGCCTACTATTTATATTTTGCATATCAAATAGAGCTTTAGACAATGCATTTTCAAGCATGAATAAAATATTGATCTACAAACTACATGTTTAAAGAACTTCGACATGTTGCCTAACTCTTGATTAGCTTTGGGTTTATCCTTTTTGACCGAGAGGAAAAATTGTGATCATTTTTGTGTTCAAGGAAATGGTAATGATCGATTTTTTGAAAAGTAGAATTTTTCCGATGGATCAAATGTACTCGATCTCGTCATTTAGATTTGATTTGTTAGATTTTGTCTGAAGCACGAATTATAATTGATTTCAAGAATATATAAAATTTTAATAGATCAAATTTAAAATTAGATAAAAAATGATAAAATTTTAAATTTAAAGGTAAAATTGTAAGAAAAAAAAGCTACACTTAATGTAAAACTTTTTTTGGTGAGTAGAATTTTATATGCTTTATATATATATATATAGGATAGGATAGCTAAACATGGGTGACGAATTGTGGCAAATTAATTCTGGCAGTCCATTTGTCAATAAGAAAGCTACATAGTTACATTGTCTATATCATAAACAGAGTATGGCTTTGTAAGAAGCAACCAATAAGAAATCTTGATAAAAGGTCTAATTTGTGACATTGGGTTCCCACCAAGAAATGAAAGGTTTGTGAAAATATTTATTATTTTTATTTTTAAAAACTTTTGTTAGTTTTATTTACTATTTTGGGAAAAATATATTTTTAAAGTGAACAATTATTTTGTAATTTTAGAATAACTGAAAATATTAAAAAGGAGAAATGCATCATTATTTATGTGATAATTAAAAATCAACATGTATCTAAAATTAATATATTTATCTATAAAATATAAAATTTTAAACAAAAATATAATTGTGTGGATACCATCCTATATATAGTACACAAAATAGTGAGAGGGACATATTTGTGTGTGGGTAGCATTGATGTTTTAATTGGTGCATAAATTTTGCAGCCTTTTAGATGCTGTGAAGACATCATAATTATATATTGATAAAGTCATGGACAACAATGGTTGTAACAATTGTTATTCTTTCCTAAGATGCTTCATGCAGATAGGGCTCCCTATATATATACATTATCAAAGAAAAGAACATGTCAATGATAATATGATATGATAGAAGACATTACAATGTGTGTGACAGGGTTCTTTGATTTCATTCATTCATTCAAAGTAGAATAGGAGCATTTAGTACAAGATTCTCCCAAAATAGAAAACAACTACTGCTCTGCTCCTGAGTTGTTGAAGTTACTAGTTATTATTCCGGTCTTAAATATAAATAAAAATCAAAATATATATGATCTAAATTTTAGATCAAATATATTTTAATTTTTGCTTATATTTAAGAAATTTTAAACCAAATTCATTTTAAATTTTGCTTATATTTAAGACTGGAGTACACCTTTTACTATGCACATAATTTGAATTTCATATTTGACTTTTGTTATTACCACTATTAAAAAAAATTGGTGTTCAAAATAGAATTTAAATTCATAGGATCCAATTTCTAAACTAGTATAGTATATGCACCCATAGAAATCCTTACAATTGTATGTATGTGTCCTTAAAATTTTATTATTGACATATTGTTGATCATTGTTCTTAAGTTTGAGAGAAAAGATAGAGAAATTGAAGATTGCTCTTAGAGAGCAACTGTAAGAATGTTTTAGAAATTTTTGTAATTTTTTTGTTCAACAGAAGAGATTGAGAAGTGGATAGAGGCTAGCTAGGATTGTTTTTTGTGTACTCTTGAAGATAATTTCTTGTAATTTAATTTGAATAGGAGAGTTACGTTGTTGAATAAGGTAAGTCATTATTGGACAAAATTGAGTAACCAAATTATTTGCTGTATTGTGCCTCATTACTATTACTTGTTAGTTTACTTACATTTAGGTTGTTAATTAGAATCAATATTGCTTAAATTGCTTAGTGTTGATTACATTGAACTTTTATTCCACTATTTGTTCTTATTGAATTGAACAAGATATTCGAATTCACTTTTATGCTCCAATTGAGAGCAAGGAAATCTTCAAGGGGGCATAAGGCAATCCGATACATGAAGTATGTTTGGTATATATAATTTGCGGAACTACCTAAAATTTCTAATATAGTTTGATACAAGATTGTTAAGAGGGCAAAAAACATTCTGAAGGAAGAGATGAAGGGTAAAAAATATTCCGACAATCAACATATTTTTATACCTTTTGTATTTGACATTTTTGGCTTTCTAATACTAGAGGCCGTAGATTTTTTTGAAAAGAGTCCAAAAATTTATGTATAGTATTAAAAAGGTTTAATTTTGCTATACAAAGAGGTTAATTAACTATTAGATGAAAGTACGTAATGCTTGTGGAACTAGCAAAAGTTGTTGATCATAAGTGGAGATTAGTTACGTCAAGGTTCGTATTGAGATTGGACTTGACATCATTTGTCTTGGAGAGATAGTATAGCAATATGGTTGATAGATAAATTGACATCGCGATCAATTTTGTAATATCGATAGAGTATATATTTTTACACATACATTCATGAAATATATCTATAAATATCAATTTAACATGATTTAATTGAACACATATATAAAAACATTTTATAATATAGTATTTAGAAAACATTAATTTCTTAATAATAAATGAAAAAGAATATTAGAAAAAATAATGGTTGCATAAGAAAACAGAAATGTCGAGAAAAGAACTACCTTGGGAACCTATGAACCTGGTTGAATTCTGTTGGGTGGGTCCCTCTTCAAGTGGGACCACACACAAAATAAAATAGAAAAATATATATATTATATAAAAGATATGAAAAATATATATATTTGGTGTGTTGGGCTTGACACACGTTTTGTGTGTGTAGTGTGATATATATATATAGGATTGCCATCCTATTGCAAAAAGGGTGCAACAAACATAACGTGAATTGCAATTGTGCAATTGAGAAAACAGTGCGTGAGCAATACAAAGTGCCGCCACTGTGTTGAAAGTTGAAACAGAGAGTGACCGAGAGATAGAAGAAGAAAGTTGGTTCTTCGGTGACAAAGTGTGTTCGGCAAACGTTGTCTGTTTTGGCTGAAATCAGAGTATGTTATTTCTGTCACTTTGTTACTTACTTAGAAAATTGTTCTAGGTAATTTTGTCTTCTCTTTGAGTCAGTTTGGGATACCCACTTGTTGTGAGGTTGTTAGCTCTCTTGTTGTTAGTTTACCATAGGTGTTGGTGACTATTATATGTTTGTTGAATTGGTGATTGTACTCTCATATTTAATTATAGTGGAGTTATTTATTTGGTCTGTACGACCCGTGGTTTTTTACTCTCACATTGAGGGTTTTCCACGTTAAAATTGAGGTGTCCTTTATTTATAGTTTTTACTCCTTTTTATCGTTATTGCGGTTGGTGTTGGTTCTGCTTGGTAATTGAATTGTTCAGGTTCCACAAAGAGAATTAATTAACACTTCCGAATATTCCGCTGTGCACTTTGATCCCAACAACTGGCATCAGAGCTTCGGTTCTTTTGTGGAAAAAAAATTTGGGTGAACAATGGAAGTCAACACAACTCGTATGGTGACCTTGAAAGGGTCAAATAATTATGCCGTTTGGAAAAGTAAGATGGAAGATCTGCTTTATGTGAAGAATTATCATGGGCCTGTGTTCGATACAGCGAAGCCAACCGACAAAAAAGATGAAGAGTGGACTCTACTACACAGACAGGTGTGTGGGTATATTCGTCAGTGGATTGATGACAATGTTTTGAACCACATTAGTGGGGAGAAAAATGCAAAGTCCTTATGGGATAAGCTTGAGCAACTGTATGCGAAGAAAACAGGTAATAACAAGATGTTTCTGATAAAGAAGATGTTAAGTTTGAAGCTCCAAGAAGGGACTTCGTGTGCAGATCATTTGAATACTTTCCAAGGAATTATGAATCAGCTGTCTGCTATGGGTATTAAATTTGATGATGAAATTCAAGGGTTGTTTCTTCTTGGTTCCTTGCCTGACTCGTGGGAAACTTTTAGGATGTCATTGTCTAACTCGGTTGCTGATGGCGTGTTGTCAATGGATCTTGTTAAAAGTAGTGTTTTGAATGAGGAGATGAGAAGAATGTCTCAAGACTCTCCGTCACAGTCAGAGGTATTGGCTACTCTATCAAGGGGGAGAGACAAGAACCGGTATTCCGGTAATAAATGCCAAAACAGAAGCTATTCGAAGAACAGGTACACTAATGTTAAGTGTTACAACTGTGGTAATAAGGGGCATATTCAGAAAGATTGTCGTCTTTCGAGAAAGGAGAATAAGGACAAAGATAAGGAAGATAACTCAGGTAAAGAGAGTACTAATTTATTATTAGATGATTTGCTTCTTGTTGGAGAGCATGATGTTGCTAATAATATTGATAGTTCATCCAGTTGGGTGATTGATAGTGGTACTTCGGTTCATGTCACTTCTAGGAGAGATATTTTCTGCTCATATACTTCAGGTAATTTTGGTGATGTGAAATTGGCTCATGAAGGCATGCTAAAGTGTATTGGCCTTGGAGATGTTAATTTAGAGATGGCTAATGGTAGCAAGTTAACACTCAAGGATGTGAAGCATGTTCCAGACATTCGGTTGAATTTACTTTCCGTGGCTAAACTGTGTGATGAAGGTTATAACAACTTGTTCTCACGGGACACTTGGAAACTCACCAAGGGTTCTATGATTATTGCTAAAGGTATGAAGAGTTCTAACCTTTACGTTACAAATGCAAAAATAATTAAAGATGTGCATGTTGTTGAATCAACCGAAAAAGTTGAGTTATGGCATAAGAGGTTATGTCACATGAGTGAGAATGACATGGTTGAGCTTAGTAAGCGGAATGTGTTGTCTGACATGAGAAATCCACATTTGAAAAAATGTGATGGTTGTTTTGTTGAAAAGAAGAATAAAGCTTCTTTTAAGATTCACTCACCTAGAAGACCAGAAATTCTTGATTTGGTGCATATTAATCTATGTGGTCCTATGAAGACAAGAACAGTTGGAGGTAGTGTGTACTTTCTAACATTTGTTGATGACCATTCAAGAAAGACTTGGGTTTATACCTTGAAGAGTAAAAGTGGTGTTTTGAGCATGTTCAAGATATTTAAGGCCTCAGTTGAAAGTGAAACTGGGAAGAAGTTGAAGTGCATACGCACTGATAATGGAGGTGACTACTTTAAAAAGCTTGAAGCTTACTATAGAGTGAACTGGATTAGATACCAGAGATCTCTACATTGGAATGGTGTTGCTGAGAGGATGAGTAAATCATTGGTGGAAAGAGTTAAATGTGTGTTGTCACAGGCAGAGCTTCCCGAATCATTTTGGGGTGAAGCATTGAGCACGGTTGTGCATGTTCAGAATCTTTCACCATGTGAATCCTTGCACCATGAAGTACCAGAGATGATTTGGTCAGGTAAGAATATTTCTTATGACCATTTACGTGTCTTCGGATGTAAAGCATCCGTAAAGAACCAGCAGTGTGTGTTTATAGGCTATGGCCTAGATGGAGTTGGTTACAGGTTTTATAATCCTGTTATGAAGAAACTTATCAGATGTTGTGAGGCTGAGTTCATAGAAGACCAGCGGTTGAAAGACATTGATATAGATCAAGATGATACAACTCATGATGAAGACCATGAAAATTGTCATGGAAAAGAGGTGCAGTCAGATGTTGAAACTGTTGCACAGGTAAAAACCACCCAGGTGAAAAATCCTTTAAAGAGGTACACTGTTGAAGAACTTGTTGTTACAAGTGATGTTAAAGTTCCTGCATTAGTTGAAGATGCAGATGACAAGATAATTGAGACTTGCGGCATAGTTGTCGGATGGACAACTGATTGCCCACTTGACTCGTGAAGGGGGAGAATGTTGGGTGGGTCCCTTTTCAAGTGGGACCACACACAAAATAAAATAGAAAAATATATATATTATATAAAAGATATGAAAAATATATATATTTGGTGTGTTGGGCTTGACACACGTTTTGTGTGTGTAGTGTGATATATATATATATATATATATAGGATTGCCATCCTATTGCAAAAAGGGTGCAACAAACATAACGTGAATTGCAATTGTGCAATTGAGAAAACAGTGCGTGAGCAATACAAAGTGCCGCCACTGTGTTGAAAGTTGAAACAGAGAGTGACCGAGAGATAGAAGAAGAAAGTTGGTTCTTCGGTGACAAAGTGTGTTCGGCAAACGTTGTCTGTTTTGGCTGAAATCAGAGTATGTTATTTCTGTCACTTTGTTACTTACTTAGAAAATTGTTCTAGGTAATTTTGTCTTCTCTTTGAGTCAGTTTGGGATACCCACTTGTTGTGAGGTTGTTAGCTCTCTTGTTGTTAGTTTACCATAGGTGTTGGTGACTATTATATGTTTGTTGAATTGGTGATTGTACTCTCATATTTAATTATAGTGGAGTTATTTATTTGGTCTGTACGACCCGTGGTTTTTTACTCTCACATTGAGGGTTTTCCACGTTAAAATTGAGGTGTCCTTTATTTATAGTTTTTACTCCTTTTTATCGTTATTGCGGTTGGTGTTGGTTCTGCTTGGTAATTGAATTGTTGGGTCAACGAGGGGGCAGCCGGGGGATCATCCACATTGGGTTCAAGAACAACGATATAAGAGTCGGACACCACACTTTTACCCAAAACCTTAAGGCATTGGGTTTATGGGTCTTTCTACTTATAAAGTGTTCAACCTCCACTTTTCTAAGCAATGTGAGACTTAACTCACACTTTACCACAACATTCTCCCCCTCAAGTGTGAGTCCTTCAATTCATTATGCTCCCCCTCAAGCGGAAGCTCTTCCCAACCACGTACTTTTTACTTGTACCGCCGTTGCCACTGTACACGGGACCCGCCGCCTGACCACCTTTGTCAGGAAGACTTTCGACACAAGGAGCCTGATCCATAACCGTCGGCTCTGATACCACTGTTGGGTCAACGAGGGGGCAGCCGGGGGATCATCCACATTGGGTTCAAGAACAACGATATAAGAGTCGGACACCACACTTTTACCCAAAACCTTAAGACATTGGGTTTATGAGTCTTTCTACTTATAAAGTGTTCAACCTCCACTTTTCTAAGCAATGTGGGACTTAACTCACACTTTACCACAACAAATTCTTATATCACCTTCAACTAGAAAGAAAGCAAGACATACATAATTATTCTCTTGCTTTTCTACTTTAGTGCATTTCAAAACAAAATTAACATAAATTAATACTAGTAGTTGATGAAAAGAATATATCCCTCCACTGCTATCACATAAAGTTGGATCAATTTCCTGCATTTTGTTTTGGGTCATGCTGAGCATTAAGATATTTTAAAGAAAAAATTGTTTGATTTTGAAAAATATAAAATGTATAAGTTTAAGATTAATTTTTTTTTATTAATATACTAACAAGTCTCAAAACACATGTTAATATTGTAAAACATGAATTTATCAACAAAGTCAATTATTTTGTGTGTATGTCACTTTGCATTTGTGCACACACATAGAGCTATAAAAAAAGGTTGGGTTGATAGACCGGACCAATAACTCACATGCTTAGATGGGTTAGATTTCAACAAAGCTAACCCCAAATGTAATCGGACTATTTTGGCTCAAGCCATGTGGCCTTCTTGAAGATTGGGCTGGACCGGTCTAGCCCATCGGGCTTTAGGCCAGTCTAATATCGGAAATTTTATGTCATTTTTATAAAAATAATATTAATAAATACATAAAAATTATCATTTAATTGAAAAATGATTATAAAAATATAGTTTAATGTATAAGTTCAATAAAAATGATTATATTTACCTAAAAATTTAATAAAAATTAGTTTTATAATTTATTAATGCATATTTAGTGATGATCTAAAAATTATTTACGCTTGCATACAATTATATCTCAATGACATTAATAATCATGAAGAACTAATATATCAAAGTCACTTAAAAAAATCGAATAAACTGAGAAAAATAAAATAAATTTGGTCAGGCAAACCCATTAGCCCACCAGACTAAATGGAGCTCATGCAAAACCGGATCGGACTCGTTAAAACATGTCTTAACAAAAATTGGGCTGGACTAGCCTGATCTATGAATAGTACAAAGTCCAGTAGCCCAAGTCGGGCTGGGCAGGCCGCCCAATTGACAACTCTATACACACATGTCAATTTTGTCTTAATTAATTTATGCTTAACATTTTTTTTGACTAAATGTATTTTATCGTATATACAAATATTTTTTTTGGTAAATTAATGGAATCTTTCCCGCAACAACTGAAGAGGCTAAATCATTCGAGATAATTGAGATTTAATCTTTTTTGGTAAAAATGTTGTATATTGTATATACAAAACTTTAAATAGCCAAAGAAATAAGAAATTAAAACCGCAAAAATTAAGTCTATATGCAACACTAAAAACTCACTACAAAAAATAAATATTTATCTACGAAAATCAATTTATTGACAATGATATTCTTACAAGTTACAAATGACTTAGTTATGTCAATGTAATTAAAATATTTTTTCTCAATGATCTCATATAATTGGAAAAATAACTTGTTGCAACACTTCGTGTACTATTGTTGCAAAATAATTTAACTTCCAACTCTTTGACAACAACAACACAAGTATTGTTAGTAAAAAAATAAAACACAATTTACATTTGAGTTATCAAGATTTACATATGAGTTAGTGGAGCATGTACTTCACAAACCAAACCAAAGTAGAAACACGTTATAGTCAGATCACACGCACGTGCATCCACCTCTTTCCTTTCCTTTCCTTTCATTTCATTTCAACAATAACGGCATCTCTTCTCTTCTCTTCAAAATCCCAAACCCACATTTCCACACCTATCTTTCTTACTACTCCACTTTTCACCTTTCAAAAAAAAAAAAAAAAAAACCATCAACCTCTAATCACCCTCCACGTGTCACAATCTCCTTCGTCTGTCCTCTCTATAAATAACCTCTCCTTAACCCAATCTCCACCACTTTCGTTGAGTTCGTTTTTCGCGTTGTTTCTGTTTAGTTAACTTTCTCTCTCTATCAAATCTAGAGAGAGAAACAAAACTAACAGATTCTTCTTTTCTCTCACTTCGCGTTCTCTAATTCGCTTGGTGCAGGTCGGGAACCACTACATCCGCAGTTTCCCTCGACGGAGAATTGGATCCCGCCTTGCATCAACTGAATCCGAGACCGCGGTGACGCCGGTGATGACTCCGATGATTACTCCGGTGATGACGTTATATCTCAGATCTCATGTTCGAATTTCTACAATCAGTAATCTAATTAATTCTTGTTTAATTTAATTATTTAATTATTTAATTATTATAACTGATTACTAATTATCAGATCCAATCTGTTTTTTGTGTTTTTTTATTAATTTAACTGTAATTGGAGTTATACTGTTATAGATCTTGATTTGTATTTTCTGAATCTGAGTAAAAAACATTTTTTCGTTTAGATTCTTATAGGTTTACTTTGTTTGGATTTGATTTAAGTTTGATTTGACTTGTTTCCTATTATTGATAATTTGATTAAATTTTGATGTGTTTATTTGATCTGTTTTCAAGTTCAATTGTGGAATTTTTGTGTTCTTATTGAGTAATCAATTTATAATATGTATGTTAGATTAAATTTACATTATTTACATTAATATTGATGCTCTTTTTATGTCGGCTGAATTAATCTGCATGCCACAAATGTTTAATGCTACATGTTTTAATGTGTTGCTCTTGATCTTAAAGGCAAGTTTATGAGATAATTGTTGTGTATTGTATTGGATATTAATCAAGAATGAAAGATATGCTTGTAGAGTGGTTTTGATTGTTGGTGAATTAAGCAATAGAATTTCAATAGAATGAATTGATTTTTTAAATCTCGCGAATTCAAGGAAGAATTATATGTTGTTGCCTGTAGTTAAGAAGAATGTTTCATATAGCATTTGTTTTTTGTTTCATGTTGTAGTATATGTGCCGTGGTTATTAATCGAATAGAAATCCCATCTTGAGCTTCTAATATGTAGTCAGAAAAAAAAAAGAACTTCCAAAAACTTTTTTTTCTTCTTCTGTTTCTCTCCTGTTATGTGATTTTAATAAGCATTAGTTAGTTTTTCTTTCTTTATGGTTATTGTCTGTCATAAACTTGATGCAAACTTTATAAATATTAACTGATTGTTCTGATTCACATTGTAGATCAGATTAATCGTAGAATAACGATGTAGTTGTTTGATTGCTATGTATTTTATAACCCCTCATGGTCTGCAGTGGGTCTGAAATCTGAATATTTGTATTAATGGTGTTTGAACTAATCTTACATATAAGATGGTTGTTTGTGGAAGCAGTGGATCCTTTCAGTGTATCTACCTAGTAAATATAGAATTTTCTTTCCTCAATGTTTGTTTATAGATATGTATGGATATGCAATTTTTTCATTGAAAGACTAGTCTATCATAGTAAGTCATATATTTTTTGCATTTATTCAATACGATGTTTTATTGACATACTTATTGGTCGTTTTGAATTGTCTTATTTGAGCTTATCTAGTATCTACATGTGATATTGTAATGATTTCTTTTTCACCCTATTTCCTCTCATGATTATTTATGGCAAATTTTTAGTTAAGTAATTGAGTATCAGTTTTAGGGCTATCTGCAAAGTGAATTATTATCATCTTCTACAAACCCATTAATGTCAAACTATCTGCTTTAAATTTTTGCTATATTGAGGAACATTTGGATTCAGACACAGGTTGATACTTAAATGCTTGACAAACTTCCTCTGTATTGATTTTGTATGCTAATTTATCAGAGTTTGTTAATTTGCCAGTAACAGGTTTTGGATCTAGACGAAGACACGCTTGGGAATTGAATTCCCTCCACCCGACACCCTTCTCTGGGATCTCTTGCATTCAATCTCTCCGTCATATCTCAGTGATTTTGCAGTAAAATTTTAATTTGGGTTTAACTAGCTGATTGCATATATTTCCATGATCAATGAACTATTTGTAGTGTTTAATCCACATTAGTATTAATAATTTTATCACTGATTAAAAATGAATTTATAACCAAAGTCCTTTGTTTTGTGATGAAATTATTGACATCATCTTATGTAATCAATAAAAGGAAAGTGGGGAGAAAGAGAAACATAGTTCCAAGCATGAGGTTGGACAGTTTCATATATTGTCTCAGCATGGAACCTTCTTGCCGTAGTAGCTGTCCTTATCCAGGGTATATAACCTATTGTTGAATTGTTCTAGTCCTCTGCATAAGATGACTTCACTTTTCAGATACCATTTTGTGTATATATATTGTAATGTCAACCTTATTTGCTAGGCATATTGTACTTATGTTGGTTAAAAAAGATGAAAGGAGTTATTATGCTTCTTCATATAGGAACTGTCAACTAAATAGGTAAAACGGTAAAGAACAGCAGGTATGTTGTTTTAGAAAAGTTTCACATGTGTACCTACCCCACAGAACTTGGGTGCATTTTGTAGGCAGTAGATTATTTAATTGCTAAAAGTTTGTATAATGACATCATCGTAATATTTCATAATTAAATCCCATAGGTTAATAGTTTGTTTTGTATTAATGTTTGTAATTTTTTTTTTAAATTCATAAAAAGACAATGTGATGATTATGTAAGTGTAGTTTCAGAAATTTGAATTTTAGATTCTCCACTTTTTCACATTTAGTACCTAATTTTAGCCACTAATTAGGTTAATTAAATATCTGTACGTTTGCACAACTTTTTTTTGACGGGTACGTTTGCACAACTCTTCTAAATAGTTGGTCATATATTAGGTTGAAAATAACCTAGTGTTAACTGCCAAATTGTTTTTTTTTTTTTAAAGTAGTTCATTCATTTTGAAGTGGTTAGATTCTTGGGTTTGATTGAAAAAACAATTTATATTTTTGATTAGTGAAAGACAATTAATTGAGTAGTGAAAAATTCACGTGTACAATGTTGTTAAAATTGAGTTAGACTAATCGGTTGGATCAAAATTTGGGATTTATTTTTGTGCCACTAGTGTTTAGAGGTTCATATCACAAATTTACACACTGATGAAATGACTAATTATTGAAAATTCACGTGTATATAAAGTGGAATAATTGAGGTTCAAACTCTAGCCATAAGACATGTGTTAATCTAACAATTTTATTATTTTTTTACCGTTGAATTAGGGATATGTGGACATAATATGTGAATTTTTGAAAGGAAGTATGCATCACTTCAAGAAAATTTGCATAATATCAAAATAATTTCCTTAGAGGTAGTAGAGAGGCGTGGAGAAACATGTGAAGGAGAGGAGTATTGTGTGACCAATCATGGTCGATTTATTTGTGCTTTTGTTTCAAACTTGGGGTTATCCCCAATAACCTATGGTGAGCTTTTGGCTATTTTACTTGGTGTTAAAGCTAGCCTTGAAAACGGGATTTGAAATCATACATGTAAGAAGGTAATATTAGCAATGTACTTCCTCTAATTTTAATTATAAGCAATTTTCTATTTTTTAGGTTTATTGGAAAACTAATATATCCAGCTTTAATTATAGACCAAATACATTAATTATCTATCTAATAAATTTAAAAAATAAAAAATTACTTATAATTAAAGCTAGAGAGAGTACCTCTTCTTACCTTTTTTTTACACATGTACATCTTCTTACTTAAACAAAGAAACAAGTAAACAAAGAAACAAGTTTGACTTTGTTCCATTTATTATGCTCTATTTTTTGTCCATTAATATAAGAGATGAATGCGTTTGATCTTTTAAAAATAAAAGATTGGATATGACAATTTCAGTTATACGTTGTTTGATTTGAAAATTGTTTTTGAGATTGAACAAACTAGAAATCAAGGGATTGGACAAAAACAGATAATCTTGTCCTCCACTGAACTAGAGGACAACTTTTTATCTTCAGCATAAGTTCTTTAAAACACCCACAAAAAAACTCCACCAAACATCATTGTAAACAAAATTTGTTCAATACCTTAAACGTTTGTCATGTGTTGTTCTGTCTTATACTGTATATTTTTTTTTTACAAACTATCTTATACTGTATTATTCAGTATTATATTTTGTAGATCAAACATACTCATATACATAATTAAAACATTAGTGAGACCCATCAGTAGAATTCATTTATTAAAGTAAATATCATTAATCTATTATTGTGTCTATCTCTTTCCCACAAACAAATAATGGTGGAAAGTAAATGAAGCAAAGTTCCTTTTGTCTTTACAAAAATTTATTATTGAGAAAAAACAACTCAAAAGTTCACAAGGTTCTTAATTAGGATATCAACAAAATCCATATCGGTAGGGTATTCGACTAAATCTATCACAACTTTAAAAACAGAAATTGACTATGTTTAGATTTGGTTTTTTCTTGATTGCAATTTGCAAAAGACAGGAGCGTGTTAGATGGATATCCACACTCAACCGGTCTCACTTGTAAGAAAATCATTTTTTTTCCCACTCGAGTTAGAAACTCTTAAAGAAAATGAATTTACTTATGAAATAAAAAAACTCTTAAAAGTTTTTTTTTATTTTAAAAAAACACAAATTTGATTACGAAATAGTACGAAGCTAATGTCAAAAAATGTGATTTTAAAAATTTGCTTAAATATATTGGGCCGGCCCCCGTCATTCCCTTGGACTTGGGATACTTTTTCACTTATTTTCACTTGAAAAAGTTTATGTAGAATTTAATCAACTATAAAGGTTGAATTTAGTGTTATGAACATGTTTGGGCATATAATTACTCGATCAATATCCACAAAATTGTTGCAAAGTTGGGGTTCATGACATCAAGAGAAGGAAGATCTTGAATATAATTTTGACCAGGAACATAGTATTGAACCCAAAAAAGTAAAAATAAATACACAGTATTTTCTCTTTTCATTAAGTAACTCCGTCTACACTACATTTAATTTTGACAATAAACTTATGCGTTTAGATACAATTTTTCAACTTTGAACTTAATTTGAACAGAACCAATAGAGAGAAAGACACACGCCAATAGATAATTTTTTTTGTTAAAAATTTACAACACATCAACATATTTGACATTTTAGGATTTTATTTTATATTGTAATGTAAATCAAAGTTCATTTTGAAGATGTCATGATCACACATATGATCCCACGATGTTGCCTTCAAATATGGACACACATTTTGGGACAAATTATGTTGTCAATGAAACAATAAAATTTTCTTATTACAAAACTTTTCTTACCATTTTTTTTTTCTATACAAAAATAATCAGAAATCCAACTCTAACCACTTATTAAGAAGTCTAAATCGATAATCATTTAGATAAAACCGATTATCTTCCTGAGAAACGGCTAAATATTTGTTGTTTTTTTTCTTTTGTACCACAAATTCTTGCTTCTTCTCTTTCACAACACATTGGCATTCGGCACTAGCTAGCTCTTGCCACCAATATTTAAATGCATGCAACTTCCTCTCTATTCCCACAACACTAAATAGCATAAATCTCTTTTCTTCTAAACTACTATATTTAAATGAGGTCTTTTTCTTTGTTGTCACCTTCACTTTTATATCTTCATATGCTTTTTCTTTTTACCTTATATTTAATGTTGTTTGGTCCAAGCAAAATTGTGGTAGTGGCTACAATATTAGGAAACCAAACAGATCATTTTGCATTACTCAAATTCAAAGAATCAATATCCAAAGATTCAAATGGAGTCTTAAACTCTTGGAATTCTTCCATCCACTTTTGTGAATGGCATGGAGTCACATGCAATCCCATGCATGAAAGAGTTATAGAGTTGAACTTAGAAGGATATCATTTACATGGACCTTTATCTCCCCATGTTGGCAATCTTACTTTTTTGATAAATCTCAACCTTCAAAACAACAGTTTCTTCGGAGAAATCCCACCGGAATTAGGCCGGTTGCTACAATTACAACAACTTAATCTAACCAATAACTTGTTTGAAGGCGAAATTCCTACAAACTTGACATATTGCTTCAATCTTAAAAGATTGATCTTGGGATCGAACAATTTAATCGGTAAAATACCAAGTGAAATTGGTTCTTTGAAAAAGCTTCAATATATAGGCATTTGGAAAAACAATTTAAGTGGAAAAATCCCTCCATCCATAGGAAATCTTTCAACACCCTTAACAATTTTTACGTTTACTTATAACAACATTAAAGGAGATATTCCACGAGAAATATGTCGCCTAAAAAAATTGAGATTTCTAGCTATGGGTAACAACCATTTGTCCGGTATAGTTCCTTCATGTCTTTTCAACATCTCATCACTTTCTACGCTTTCGATAGCATATAATAACTTTCATGGTTTTCTTCCACCCGGCATGTTCAACACTCCCCAGTCTCAAAACTCTTGCATTCGGCATGAATCAAATCTCCGGTCTGATTCCAACTTCCATTATAAATGCATCTTCTTCTCTTAAATTATGTGATTTTGATTCAAATTATTTTGTCGGACAAGTTCCAACTCTATCGATGCTAAAAGAGTTAAAAAATTTGAATTTAGAAAACAATAATTTAGGTGGCAATTCAACTAATGATTTGGAATTTTTAAAATCTTTGACAAACTGTAGTAAACTGTACATTTTTTCTATTTCATTAAATAATTTTGGAGGCAATCTGCCAAATTTTATAGGAAATTTATCCACTGAACTTAATATGCTAAATCTTGGATTTAATCAGATATATGGAAAAATTCCTTCAGAATTAGGACATTTAGTTGGCTTAACTCTTTTGAACATTGAATCTAACCACTTTGAAGGAATTGTTCCATCTACTTTTGAGAAGTTCCAAAATATGCAAAAGTTAACAATGAGTGAAAACAAGTTGTCAGGATATATACCACCCTTTATAGGGAATCTTAGTCAATTGTTTTATTTGGATTTATATCATAACATGTTAGAAGGAATTATTCCTCCAAGCATAGGAAACTGCAAAAAAATACAATATTTAGATCTTTCTCAAAATAATCTTAGAGGAACCATACCCTTAGAGATTTTTAATCTTTTTTCATTATCAATCTCATTGAATTTGTCCCACAATTCTTTAAGTGGTAGCTTACCAACAGAAGTGGGTTTGCTAAAAATGATTGATAGTCTAGACGTATCGGAGAATCATTTATCTGGTGATATTCCTGGAACTATTGGTGAATGTATAAGCTTAGAATACCTTCTTTTGCAAGGCAACTCCTTTAACGGAAATATACCGCTCTCTTTGGCTTCTCTCAAAGGTCTTAAATATTTAGACCTTTCAAGAAATCAATTGTCCGGATCAATTCCTGATGTTATGCAAAATAATTCTGTTTTAAAACATTTGAATGTTTCTTTTAACATGTTGGAAGGTGAGGTACCAAAAAATGGTGTCTTTCAAAATGCAACACAAGTAGCAATGATTGGAAACATTAAGCTTTGTGGAGGTATTTCACAGATGCATCTACCACCATGTCCTATCACGCGTAGAAAATACGCAAAATACAATGAATTCAAGTTGATAGTTGTGATAGTTTGTGTGGTTTCTTTTCTTATCATACTTTCATTTATTACAATTATCTTTTGGATGCGGAAAAGAAATCAAAAGCGATTTTCTGATTCATCAACAATTGATCAACTAACTAAGGTTTCATACCAAGCCTTACATCAAGGAACCGATGGGTTTTCAACTAGAAACTTGATAGGCTTAGGAAATTTTGGTTCTGTGTATAGAGGAAATCTTGTGTCACAAGATAATGATGTTGCCGTAAAGGTCCTAAACCTCCAAAAGAAAGGAGCTCACAAGAGTTTTATTGTTGAATGTAATGCGCTCAAGAATATTAGACACCGAAATTTGGTTAAGATTTTAACATGTTGTTCTAGGATAGATTACAAAGGTCAAGAGTTTAAAGCTCTAGTTTTTGATTACATGAAAAATGGAAGCTTAGAACAATGGTTGCATCCCGAAATCTTAAATGCAGAACATCCACTAACATTGGACCTCGGTCAAAGATTAAACATCATTATCGATGTTGCCTATGCATTACATTATCTTCATCAAGAATGTGAACAATTGGTCCTTCATTGTGATATTAAGCCAAGCAATGTCCTTCTTGACGATGATATGGTTGCTCATGTGACTGATTTTGGCATAGCAAGGCTCGTCTCAACAATTAGCGGTACCTCTCATAAGAATACTAGTACAATTGGCATTAAAAGGAACTGTTGGTTATGCTCCTCCAGGTATGTTCTAAATTTTGAATCATTGATTGTTTACTTGATCACTCTAATCTTTTGGTGTAGGCTTAATATTATAGTGTAGACATAGTATTAATAAATTTCACTACATGTTTTAGAGTATGGAATTGGTTCTGAAGTGTCCACATGTGGTGATATGTATAGTTTTGGAATCCTTATATTGGAAATGCTTACTGGTAGAACACCCAATAACGAAGCTTTTGAAGATGGTCAAAATCTGCATAACTTTGTTGCTATTTCATTTCCTGATAATCTTATAAAGATTTTGGACCCATATCTTGTACCACGCGATGTAGAAGTAGCAATCGAAGATGGAAACCGTGCGAATCTTATTCCAAGTGTAGAGGAGTGCTTAGTTTCACTTTTAAGGATTGGACTTATTTGTTCAATGGAATCACCTAAAAAAAGAATGAATATTGCAGATGTTACTAGAGAGCTTAGCACAATCAAAAAGGCCTTTCTAGCCGGTAAGATATATAAACTCATTTTTATATGTGCAATAGAATCATAACTAACTCATTAATTGCTTTTGCAATTATAATTTGATTGTTATCATTATATTGTGCATTTCAAAATACAATGGTAATAAAGGGCTTCTTCTTGATTTGAATTTCAGGTGTTCGCAGTTCGCACTCATAATTAGCAATTCAGCTTGATGCAATGTTGTTAATTAAGAACCTGAATGGTCTCTTGCTGGAAGCACATGTAAAAATGCTTAGTTTACTAATTTGTTATGTTATTCACTGAATTTGTTAGCAGTATTTGATTCTGTTTGATTTTGTTTAAGTGTAGATTTCCCTGCATCCTGCAATGAAATCCACGCTAACCTTGATTTCGGATGCGATATTAGTCTTATATCTTCGATGACAGATCGGTCTAACATTCACTGATGAACTTTGTTCTTAATTTATCATGTATCAATTTTTAATCATTTAGAATATTTAGAGAGAAAATTCTTCAACCAACAAGACAACCACACACTTTTTTTTTATATTGAAATTAATTAACTTGCTTTCAGAACGAATAAATCACACACATAAGTCAAAAGAAAAAAACAAACAAACAAACACAACATGCCAATTGGCAATCAAAGTCAAGAATTAAACATACAATAATTTTGAAAAATAACTTTTACATTGTACTTACTGGTTATATTTTATTTGTACATTAAACGCATCATTTAAATAATACATAGAATTTTCTGTTCATTAAATAACTTAGTTCACACTATATTTTTGACAATAAACTTATGAGTTTAGATAGTACAATTTTTCATGTATAATTTTTCAACTTTGAACTTAACTTCATTTGAACGTAACCATTAACCAATACAGAAAAAGACACACACACACCAATAGATAAAAAAAATTGTTAGTAAAATTCAACAGCACATCAACATCTTTGACTTTTAAGGATTATATTTTATATTGTAATGGAAATCAAAATATTCAACTTGAAGATGTCACACATATGATATGATGATGTTGCCTCCAAATATATATGTGTATAAATTATCATAAAGAAGGTACTTGTTTTGTAGTATATTTTAGCACCAAAAATAAAAAGACACTTTCTACCTACTAAATTTCCTTAACCAAATGAAGCCCATTTTGCACATGTTACATGCATTTATCTTACTTTGGTTTGGCACAAACCAAACAGCTTATGCATTAGGAAATGATTCTGATTATTTTGCATTGATCAAATTCAAAGAAGCAATATCCAAAGACTCAAATAGTATCTTAAACTCTTGGAATAGTTCTACTCAATTTTGTAATTGGCATGGAATCACATGCATGAATCAAAGAGTTATAGAGTTGAAACTACAAGGTTATCAATTACATGGAACCATATCACCTTATATTGGTAATCTTTCTTTTCTAACAAACATCAATCTCATGAACAATAGTTTCTATGGAACAATTCCACAAGAATTGTGCCAATTAGTCAAACTACAAAAACTTTACCTCACTAATAACTCATTAGTTGGAGAAATTCCTACAAATTTTTCAAGTTTGTTTAATCTCAAAAACTTATTCTTACAAGGGAACAATCTTGTTGGTAGAATACCTATTGAACTTGGTTCTCTTAAGAAACTTCAAAAAATAAACATTTGGAACAACAATTTAACAGGTGAAATTCCACTATCTATAGGGAATCTTTCATCTCTTATTGATTTTAATGTTGGTTCTAATAACTTAGAGGGAAATATTCCACAAGAAATATGTTACTTGAAGAATTTGGAAACTATATCAATAGGTATAAACAAATTATATGGTAAACTTCCACTTTGTCTTTTCAATATGTCATCTCTTACATCTATTGGTGTTGATTTGAACAAATTTAATGGCACTCTTCCACCAAAAATGTTCCATACACTTCCAAATCTTAGAACAGTTTTTCTTGGTGGGAATCAAATCTCAGGTTCAATACCAATTTCAATCACAAATGCATCTGTTTTAAGAGCATTTGATATCACTATAAACCAGTTCATAGGTCAAGTTCCATATCTTGGGAAGCTAAAAGATCTTCAACTCATAGAATTGTCTCAGAACAATCTTGGAAGCAACTCAACTAAAGATTTAGAGTTTGTAGAGTCATTGAAAAATTGTAGTAAGTTGTATGTGATTGATATATCTTACAACAATTTTGGAGGTTCTTTACCTAATTCATTGGGAAATATGTCCAAACTCAATAACATATATCTTGGGGGAAATCATATATTAGGAAAAATTCCTGCAGAATTAGGAAATCTAGTAAACCTATATACCTTAACTGTGGAAGATAACAATTTTGAAGGAACGATTCCGGATACTTTTGTTATGTTTCAGAAGTTGCAAGTGTTGGAATTGAGTGGAAATCGGTTGTCCGGTAAAATACCAACCTTTATATGCAACCTCAGTCAGTTGTTTTATTTGGGTTTAGGACATAATATGTTAGAAGGAAATATTCCTCCAAGTATAGGAAATTGCGAAAAGTTAAATCACCTAGACCTTTCGCAAAATAATCTTAGAGGAACCATACCGATAGAGGTTTTTAGTCTCTTCTCATTAACAAAATTATTGGACTTATCCGGAAACTCATTGAGTGGTAGTCTACGGATAGAAGTGGGCAAGCTAGAATATATTGATATGTTGAATTTTTCTGAGAATCATTTGTCTGGCGATATTCCTGAAACCATTGGGGAATGCGTAAGTTTGGAGTACCTTTATTTGCAAGGAAATTCCTTCCATGGAGTCATACCAACCTCCTTGGCTTCGCTAAAAGGCCTTCAACGGTTAGACTTGTCACGAAACCGTTTGTCTGGATCAATTCCTAACGGTCTTCAAAATATTTCTTTCCTACAATACTTCAATGTATCTTTTAACATGTTGGAAGGTGAGGTACCAACTGAAGGTGTCTTTCGGAATGAAACTGAGGTGGCAGTAACTGGAAACAATAACCTTTGTGGAGGTATTTCAAAACTGCACCTACCTCCATGCCCTTTAAAAGGAAAGAAACATGAAAAACGTCATGACTTCAAGTTGTTGATAGTAGTGATAGTTAGCGTCGTTTCTTTTCTTCTTATACTTCTAGTTCTAGTTATTCTAACTATCTACTGTTTGAGGAAAAGAAACGAGACACCTTCTTTTGATTCACCGACAATTGGTCGTATGGTTAAGATTTCATATGAAGATTTGTACAATGGAACCAACGGATTCTCAACCAGAAACTTGATAGGATCTGGAAATTTTGGCTCGGTTTACTTAGGAAGTCTCGAGTCAGAGGATAAAGTTGTAGGAATAAAGGTTCTAAAACTTCAAACAAAGGGAGCTCACAAGAGTTTCATTGCTGAATGTAACGCACTAAGAAACATTAGGCACCGAAATTTGGTTAAGGTTTTGACAAGTTGTTCCAGTACAGATTTCAAAGGTCAAGAATTTAAAGCTCTTGTTTTTGAGTACATGAAAAATGGAAACTTAGAAAGTTGGTTGCATACGGAAAAAGAAATTGCAGGTCCACAAAATACATTGAACCTTGCACAAAGGTTGAATATAATTATTGATGTTGCTTCAGCATTTCATTACCTTCATCATGAATGTGAGCAACCTGTTATTCATTGTGATTTAAAGCCTAGCAATGTTCTTCTTGATGATTCTTTAGTAGCTCATGTGAGTGATTTCGGCATAGCGAAATTGCTCCCAAGTATTGGAGTCTCCTTGATGCAAAATAGTACTGTTGGAATAAAAGGGACAATTGGTTATGCTCCTCCAGGTATATCATGACATTGTTAAGTTCTAAAATATTTTTATTTTGAAAAGTTTAAGTTCATGTTTGGTCTTTTTATTTGATTACAGGTTAACATTTGGATAATAACTTTTAAGGGTATTAATTGATATGCGTTATATTTCAGAGTATGGAATGGGTTCGAAGTTGTCAATGGAAGGCGACATGTATAGCTTTGGAATTCTTGTTTTAGAAATGTTAACCGGAAAGAGACCTACAGACGAAATGTTTGAAGACAGTCATAGTCTCCGCAATTTTGTTAAAATTTCAATTTCAAATGATCTTTTACAGATTGTGGACCCAACCATTGTGCACAATGAACTAGAACAGGCTAGCGACAGTGAGAATCTCGGCGTTATGCATTCTAACGCAGAGAAATGTCTACTTTCCCTTTTTAGTATTGCACTTGCTTGTTCGATGGAATCACCGAAAGAAAGAATGAGTATGGTTGAAGTCGTAAGAGAGCTTAATATAATCAAAAGTTTCTTTCCTACTGATGGTTTATTGGAAAAAGCTGCATTACAACCACAGAAAGTATGATGTAAAGATCCTTTTCGTGTTTTTTGATTTTGTAATAAACTATTTAGAAGTTGCATAACGAACTTGATATGATTCAGTCTTTTGTGTTCATACTAGATGATTTTGTCAGCGATAGTTTAGCTCATTGTCTTATTATCGAAAACAGAACATAAAATCCCGATATTTCCAAACCTTGCACCTACAAAAACAAACTCTTATTTGTTTAAAGTTTCATTTACAAATCTGAAATTTCTTGTATAAACTTGAGAATACAAATACATATATATTGCAGGTTGTCAAAATTTATACTTGTAAAATCTATGGTTGTTAATACAGAAACTCTTGGATACCTTGCAACTCAAGTGATCATATGATGAAACTCAAAAAACTAGTTGACAATCCTATAAATAATATTTGAGCATTGAAAAATATGAACCAGATTACTTTAAAAAGAAGTAAATAAATACTATAACAGCTTAAAGTAATCTACTATAGCTGCCATCTTTTCAAGTTTGTATAAGATGGTAAGAGTAAGAGGAAAAAGGCCACTAGAGGAGGGTCGGAATACTACACCTGCGAATCTATTCAAAAAGACGGGAGTGAGCACTCAAGCCGCCATCAACAGCATCTTCAAAAAGTAGAGAAGAATCTTGTTTAGAAATTGCTTCCTTCTTCTACGATAATGCCATAGCATATTAATGTGGCAAAGCATGTTGAATTTCAAACAATGTTGGAGATATGGTTTCTAGACATTGGCCTTGGATTTAAACCACTTTCCTATCACGAAATCAGAACAAAATACTTGAAGCAAAAGATGGAGGAAACAATGAAGGCCGTCCAAGAACACGATATTATTTGGATGAAGACACGATGCACTATCATGAGTGAGGGATGGACTGAAAATGCCGACAACGAAGGCCATTGAAAAACACAAGATTATTTGGATGAAGACAGGATGCATTATCATGGTAACTGTTTTAAATTGCGGTTGAAGCCGCGGGTGTTGCAGTTGCGGTTGCTGCTACGTTAAATGATTTTTATTTTCATAAACTATAGTTACTATATACTAAGTGGCGTACCGCATCACTACACTATTTAGTGCCCGTTTGGCCGGGCTTATTTTCTACTTTTTTTCTTCTCCTTAAAAATAGTAAAGTAGAAAAAAAATGTGTTTGATTCTACTTTTTTTTATTTTTTAATTCTTTAGTTTATTTCTCTAATACTTTTAAAGAGAAATATGGCTAAATTCAATTTTATACTTCTCTATTTCGTTTAAGCTAAATAGAAAAGTAGAAAATAAGCCGGGTCAAACGGGCACTTAGTCTTAGTTTACTTTTAAACATTGATTGAGAGATGCTTGAAATACAAAGTTGAGAGATTATTAAATGTGAGATTTTTCTTTATATTAAAAGCATTTTGGTATTTGAGGTTTTGAAATTTTAACTTTCGGTGAGAAATTAAAAAAAAAAACATGTCCAAAATTGTCCGATGCAGTCCCTCTTGCAGCTACGTTGGGGAGTAAACACAAACATGTGAGTAAAGATCACACCGTAATTGCAGTGCGATATAGTTGCGACATCAACAATGTTAGGACCACAATTGCAAATATGGACAACAATTTAAAACGTTGATCATAAGCATACCCCAGCAGTGGCGGAGCCAAGGGTGGCTCGGCCGGGTTACCGCCCACTCGAAAAAATTGAAAATTACTCATAAGCCTGTATATAAAATTATGAGTGTATGGAACATATATTAGATGATGCAATAAAAATTATTAGAAACATGCATGGTTGTCCCTGCGGATATGTCACATAAATTTTGCCTAATCGTTCAATGTTCAAATCTAGATATAATAAATAAATATAATTTTTTAATGATCAATTTTGTACAAGTACTACTTCAAAGTTCATTATTGATTATTTTGAGTCACTTAGTACATGTAAATACTATTTTGTAGTAGGGAGTTTAATTTTTTAATGACCACTAGTTATAAACCCGTGCATCCGCACGGATCTGTGTTATGGTTAAATGTTATATTTAATTGTACTAAATACTTATGTAGTTTTTAAAAATGTTGGTTAATTTGTTAATTTCTTTTTTGTTTAATTAGAAAAATAATAACAATTGAAACCAAAGATCCGTAAAAAAAAAAAACAGAAATCAGAAGAAAATTTAAAAGAAGCAACACATTACAATTTGAAAACATGTTTTTATCATTGCATTAATAAAGTTTTAAACATATAATATAAAATATGATTTTAATATTAATAAATACATCCCGTCAAAAAATATATATTAATAAATACATATCTAACTTTGTACCAAAAAAAAATACATATCTAACTTATACTATTACAAAGTATATATAGGTTTGTTGAAAACAACATGGAATCTATAGATACAACTTAATAAATAAGATACTTTAATTTGAAGTGAATTATTAATGATCAACTCCCGTTCTACATTTGTAAGACTTTGTGTAAAAGAAGGTGAGCACAATTTGAGTCTTTGCAAGTTCCTGAAAAAATTGAACAAAATTGTTATTTCTAATTATTTTAGGTTGAAGTATTAAAGTGTAAATATATATGTATGTGTATGTGAATAAGTGCAACTCAGTTAGTAATTTATAAAAATTATATCTAATGAATGACAATATAAAATTCCAATTTGAAATGAAGAAATAGGAGATGAATCTAAATTACCTATTGGATGTTATGGAAAACCTCTTTGAACACAACATTTGTAGTAGTATTCAATGAATTTCTTGCGTTATCATGTATTAATATCTTCAGTCCTTGTTTGCTCTTCACTCTAGAAATTGCCACATAGAGTTGACCGTGACTGAAAATATATCTTAGCAAGTATAATCCAACATATTCTAAAGATTGACCTTGAGATTTGTTTATTGTCATGGCAAAAGAAATAATAATTGAAAATTGCCTCCTTATAAGTTTGAATGGCCACGGTGATTGTGATGGTGACATCGACATTCTTGGAATATATATTATATTGCCAATGTTTTTTTCAGTAATTATTTTAGCTTCAATCACATGATCTCCAAGTTTATTAACAGTCAACCTAGCACCATTACATAACCCCTCAGCTTGATCTAGATTTCTCAACAACATGATTGGCGTGCCAACTTTTAGTTTGATGGAATGGTTCGGAAGTCCAGATGTTTTTAGACAATTTAAAAACTCTGGTGTAAGCTGTTCAAATGCTTCATTATTATTTTCTTCGGTTCGATCTACGGAGTCTGAACTATGATATTCCTTTTCATCACCTATATTCAACAAAAACCCAATAAAACCTGTAAAAAAATAATTGCACATGTTATAAATTATATTAAATTTATTCAACTAATGAATTTGAAATACCTGGAATGTGCTTCAATATATAATCATTGATTTCATCTACAACCTCAATTGTTGATGCTAAAATAGCTCTACTTTGTAGATATTGACCATCAATGTAATGATTCAATAAATCAGGATATGTACTTTTAACAATTGCATCAATGGGTTTATCGAATTATGAAATTAAAAGTTCATCTGGAATTGAGATATCTTCATATCCATCATTTGGTTCTAAAACTTCTCCATCCCCGATCCTTAATATCCATTCAGAATTTTTTTTAATTTCTTCAGAGTTTGAATTTGATGAACCATTTAGCAACCGCATGTTATTGGTAAGGGTTAAAACAGTGCAATGATCCCAAATATAAGAGGCATTTATTGTTGCGTGAACAATATCAGATCTACTTCCTCTTGGTATTACCAGAAAGATTTGTCAGAAATTACCACCAAAGACTATAACTTTTCCTCCATATATTTTGGACGCAGTAGACTTATCCTCACTCATTATGTCTTTTAACTTTGTTAGTTTTAAAAGTTATTCTAGTTCAGTTCTCTTCTCTATATTGCAAATAGAAAATTTAAATGCTGGAACTGTAATCTTGAACTTTGAATGAGCTGTCCTTCCTCCAGACAACAATAAAGATGCAATTCCGCTAGAAGCTACAGTCAAAACAATGTCCCGTTTTGATCGTAAAGTTGTTGCTAAAGTGTTCCACATGAAAGTTTTTCATGTTCCACCATATCCATATAGGAAAAAAACTCCCCCTTTTTGCTTCCGAACAACTTCCATGATCGTGTCAAATATTTTTCTCTGTTCATCTAGTAACGTTAGCATATTTTATACTAAATGACATTTGTGTAGTGTAATTTAAGCAAAATATTATTCTATTTTCAAACGCTATTGACACTTGAAATGTAGTCAATCCAATTTAGCATGCGATGAAAATTATGTTACTCATAGGAACAAAAGTCACAACAACAATAATGTAAAAAACTTACCAAATTAGAAGATGCTGTAAGAAAAATTAATAGCAAAGATAAAGTGATGGAGAAAGTAGGGAGAAGTAGTAGTCAGGATGAGAGATGGTACGGAGTGAAAACTGTCACATTGTGTTCTTCGTTTTTAGGTTTATGAGTAACTTATATAGAAAAGATACCTCCAGTTTAGTTTTTATTTTCTTTGGGTAGTTTTTTTTTTTTAATAATTTGAGTAACTTAAAACAAACATAGTATCATTAAACTGTTTTTGTCGCCCATGATATAACTTTATAGCACTCATTTCTATGGAATTCAAAATAATCTTTGCAAAAAGAAATATTTAAAAATTAGCTAGTTTTTTTTAACAAAGTAAGTAAAAAACGTGGAGCACAAATAACATGTTGGTTTTTTTTTTCAGTCAAAAAATAGGTGATTTTTTATTTTTTTTTATAGTATCACACTAAGCTGCTTGTTGCAAAAACAAATGTTTAAAAATTAATTAGTTTTTTTTAACAAAGTAACTCAAAAAGTGGAGCACAAATAGCATATTAGTTTTTTTTTTATATGTGACTATTTTTTTTTTTGACTAAATCTGTGACTAATTGTTGATTTGTGTGGGAAACAACTTCTCCATATTTAGTTAATTACGATAAATGACGTTAATAAAAATTTAAATAATTATGATTAGATTTTAAAAAGAGTTAATTAGTAACTTATTTAGTATATATTATATATATATATATATATATATATATATATATATATATAGTTAGTAGATACGTACATAAACTTACGGTATTTCATTCCGAGTGATTTACTTATTGCAACTTCAATTTTTTTTTTTTACTCATATAACTTCAATTGTTATAGTATATAAGATAACATTGTGAATTGTCTCTTGTTTCCTTTTGTTTTTGTGTGAGTAATGTAGGCCACCATTTGTGTAGATATTTCCTCTATTTTGCCCCATTATCGGTTGTCCACAACCACATAACATGGCTTTAATTTGGCCTTATCTTCCAGTTTTCTACCCCAAAAGAAACGATTGCTATAAAACACTCAAATCTTAAGGAAAACGTATTATGCAGGGCTTGACTAATACTATGATAATGAATGGTTGGTCCATATAGCAAGATAATGGGACCTTATTTTTCATCCCAAAAGATACGATTCTCAAGTTGAAGCAATAATAATATTAACCCGAACTTAGATGTTGCGACTTTGTTTGCAGATTCATCCTTATCATTTGTAACGATGTTGAATTTGTGCTTGTAGTTGATGTATTTTACCAATTTGAAATAATGAATACACTTGTTAGTAAAAAAAATGAAAAAAAAAATCACAAAATAAACTAACTAATAATTGATGTTGACATTAGGCTCACATAGTTAAGCTTCACCAAATGACGAATTTCAAGAGAATTCAAATTTGATTCTTAGGTGAATTTTTTTATTTATCAGGCTTAACTTATCTTGCGGCTGAATCTGAACTATTATAGAGCCTAGAATAAACAAAAATTAGACGAGTAGAGTTCAAATTCCCACATAATTAATAGTAGTAACATAGTTTTGGCCCCCAAGTGCCGTGCTTCTCAGTCTTGGATCAATTGACTATACTTTGCAATATAATCTCTTTTTGTGGTATTCTTCAGCATTCATGCATGCAGTAGCTCTTGCCACCTGCAGTATTTAAATGCATGGAGCTTCCTCTCTATTCCCACAAAACTATCCAACACAAACAAAACTAAATAGCATAAACCTCTTTTCTTCTAAACCAAAAATGAAGTATTTTTCTTTATTATCACCTACACTTTTATATCTTCATATGCTTTTTCTTTTTACCTTAAATTTAATGTTGTTTGGGCCAAACAAAATGGTGGCATTGGCTACATTAGGAAACCAAACAGATCATTTGGCATTGCTCAAATTCAAAGAATCAATTAGTGATCCATATAGAACTCTTGAATCTTGGAATTCTTCCATCCACTTCTGCAAGTGGCCTGGAATCACATGCAGCCCCATGCATCAAAGAGTTATAGGGTTGAACCTAGGAGGATATCATTTACATGGATCTTTATCTCCCCATGTTGGCAATCTTACTTTTTTGACAAATCTCATGCTTCCAGACAACAGTTTCTTCGGAGAAATCCCACCGGAATTGGGTCGGTTGCAACAATTACAAATCCTTTATCTCACCAATAACTCTTTTGGAGGAGAAATTCCTACAAACCTCACATATTGCTCCAATCTCAAATATTTATATTTGGGTGGGAACAAATTAATTGGCAAAATACCAATTGAAATTGGCTCTTTAAAAAAGCTCCAGCAACTGAGTGTATGGAAAAACAATCTAACCGGAGAAATCCCTTCATCCATAGGGAATTTTTCATACTTAACGCACACAGCGTTTCATGTTAACAACCTAGAAGGAAATATTCCACAAGCAATATGTCGCCTCAAAAATTTGTCAATTTTACTTGTGGTTCAGAACAATTTATCTGGTATCCCTCCTTCTTGCCTTTACAACATTACATCACTCACTGAGCTTTTCATGGCACGTAATGACTTTCATGGCCCTCTTCCACCCAACATGTTTCACACCCTCCCCAATATCCAACAGTTTGGTATTTCAGAAAATCATTTTTCAGGTCCAATCCCCACTTCCATAAATGCATCTTCTTTTATGAAATATTTTGAAATCAATCTTAATAATTTTGTTGGACAAGTTCCAAATCTAGGAAAGCTAAAAGATTTATATCATCTAAATTTGGAACAAAACCATTTAGGTAACAATTCAACTAAGGATTTCGACTTTTTAAAATCTTTGGCAAACTGTAGTAAATTGGATTCATTATCTATTGCAATTAATAATTTTGGGGGCATTTTGCCAAATTTTATAGGCAACTTATCCACCGAGCTAATAACACTACATTTTGGAGGTAATATGATATCAGGAAAAATTCCTGCAGAATTAGGATGTCTAGTTGGATTAATATCATTGACCTTAGAAGATAACCACTTTGAAGGAATTATCCCATCTACTTTTGGAAAGTTTCAACAATTGCAACTGTTATCTTTGTATGAAAACATGTTGTCAGGAAATATAACATCCTATATAGGCAATCTCAGTCAATTGTATTATTTGGATTTACATCATAATATGTTAGAAGGAAAAATTCCACCAAACTTAGGAAACTGTCAAAAGTTACAAGTTCTAGAACTTTCACACAATAAGCTCACAGGAACCATACCTATAGAGGTTTTTAATCTTTCTTCTTTAACAAGTTTATTGAATTTGTCACATAACTCTTTGAGTGGTAGCTTACCAAGAGAAGTGGGTACGCTAAAAAATATTGATTCGCTAGATATCTCTGAGAATCATTTGTCTGGGGATATTCCTGAAGCCATTGGTGGGTGCTCAAGCTTAGAATACCTTCATTTGCAAGGGAATTCCTTCAACGGAACAATACCTTCCTCTTTAGCTTCTCTCAAAGGTCTTAGGTATTTAGACCTTTCAAGAAATCAATTGTACGGACCAATTCCTGATGTTATGAAAAATATCTCTACCTTAGAGTACTTGAATGTTTCTTTTAACATGTTGGAAGGTGAGGTACCAACAGATGGTGTCTTTGAAAATGCAACCCAAGTAGCAGTGATTGGAAACAATAAACTTTGTGGAGGAATTTTACAGTTGCATCTACCATCATGCCCTATCAAGGGTAGGAAACACACAAAAAACCATAATTTCAAGTTGATAGCGGTGCTAGTTAGCATGGTTTCTTTTCTTCTCATACTGTCATTTTTAATTATCTACTGGATAAAGAAAAGAAATCAAAAACGATCTTTTGATTCACCAACAATTGATCAACTAGCTAAGGTTTCATACCAAGACTTACATCAAGGAACCGATGGGTTCTCGACTAGAACCTTGATCGGATCTGGAAATTTTGGTTCTGTGTATAGAGGAAATCTTGTGTCAGAAGATAATGATGTTGCCATAAAGGTCCTAAACCTCCAAAAGAAAGGAGCTCACAAGAGTTTCATTGTTGAATGTAATGCACTCAAAAATATCAGACACAGAAATTTGGTTAAGATTGTAACATGTTGTTCTAGTATAGATTACAAAGGTCAAGAGTTTAAAGCTCTAGTTTTTGAGTACATGAAAAATGGAAGCTTAGAACAATGGTTGCATCCCGAGATTTCAAATGCAGAACATCCACAAACATTGGACCTTGGTCAAAGATTAAAAATCATTATCGATGTTGCCTCTGCATTACATTATCTTCATCAAGAATGTGAGCAATTGGTCCTTCATTGTGATATAAAGCCAAGCAATGTCCTTCTTGATGATGATATGGTTGCTCATGTGAGTGATTTTGGGATAGCAAGACTCGTCTCAACCATTAGCGGTGTCTCTCATAAGAATTCTAGTACAATTGGCATAAAAGGAACTGTTGGCTATGCTCCTCCAGGTATGTTCTAAACTTTCAAACTTCAATTATTTATTTGATCTTCTACGCTTTGGTGTAGGCTTATAACATTATATTTGGGACATAGTATTAACAAATTTTGTTACATGTTTTTAGAATATGGGATGAGTTCTGAAGTGTCCAGATGTGGTGACATGTATAGCTTTGGAATTCTTATTTTGGAAATGTTTACTGGTAGAAGACCCACTGATGAAGCTTTTGAAGATGGTCAAAATCTGCATAACTTTGTTGAAGTTTCATTTCCTGATAATCTTATAAAGGTTTTGGACCCACATCTTGTTTTAAGAGATGTAGAAGTAGCAATCGAAGATAGAAACCGTGCGAATCTTATTCCAAGTGTAGAGGAGTGCTTAGTTTCACTTTTTAGGATTGGACTTATTTGTTCAATGGAATCACCTAAAGAAAGAATGAATACTGCAGATGTTACTAGAGAGCTTAGCATAATCCAAAAGGCCTTTCTCGCTGGTAAGATAAACTCACATTTTTATATGTATAATTGAATCATAACTAACTGATTAATTATAAAATACAATGGTAATAAAGGGCTTCTTCATCATTTGAATTTCAGGTGCTCGCACTCATAATTAGTAATTCAGCTTGATACATGCACTGTTGTTAAGAAGAACCTGAATGGTCTTTTGCTGGAAGCACATGAGACAGTGCTTAGTTTACTAGTGTGTTATTCACTGAATTTGTTAGCAGTATTGGATTCTGTTTGATTTTGTTAAGTGTAAATTTTCCGGCATCCTACTTGCTGCCATGTATAAGTAATTTTGTATTGCTGTCTGTTTCAATGAATTGAGAATTGATACTTCTCCCATAAGATTTTGGATTTGGTCAATTTGACGTTCCATTTTAAGGATGAATGAATTAATCAGAATTACTACAACTTATGTGCTTCTTTGGTGTGTTGAGAAAATTAGCCATCAAAGTATTTAGGGGATATGAAAGTTTATTGCTGATTATATTTTCATGATATAAGTTTTCCCCCTGTCTTTTATCATACTCCCTCCGTCCCAAAACTATTGTCCTTTTAGAGTTGTGCACGTAGATTAAGAAACAACAAAGATTGATAAGTTAAGTCTTTTTTACCCTTACTTTATTAAGAAAGAGAAAATATATTTAATTAATGGTTTAACTTTTGTAAGGATACAAATGGTAAACTAACTTTAATTTTACATTGGTTTCCGAAAAAGACAATAATTTTGGGACAAAATTAAAAAGCTAAAAGGACAATAGTTTTGGGACGGAGGGAGTAGTACAATGTTAGTAAGTGCTTCAAGATATCAAATTCTATTTTATACACCCTCGCAAAATTCTCTTATCACTCCACTTCTTAACGTAACTCTTCCATTCGAATAACCAAGTCAACCTTATATAACTCTCACTTACTTTTCCATGTTGTGTTAATGGAATACTGTTTTTTAAGTGGTTAATTTATATATATTTTTTTGTTCAATTAATTTACTTGACTTATCAAATAAGACATTTAATATTTTTAATTTACACGACTTTTCATTAATTATATAGGTAATGATTTTTAGCAGAAGCATGTTGTTTTTTTTTTGTTTCATCGGAAAATTAGAAGCATGTTGTTTACCGAAGCAATAAATCAAACTTTTGTGGACTTCTGTGAAAAATGAGAACCTGCTTAGCCAATCTAAAATAATATCGACATTAAAATATAATTTAAAAAGAGAAAGAATTGTTCTCGAAGAAATCAGTCAGGAGGATAAAAATTGCGAAAAAGATAAAAAAGGACAGTAGAGGAGGGTGGGAATACTATACCTGCAAATCTTTACAAAATGTGGGGAGTGAGCAATCAAGCCGGCCGCCATCAACTGCATCTTCAAAAAGTAGAGAAGAAGCTTGTCTAGAAATTCCTTCCTTCATCTATAATATCATAATATGTTGGAGATCGTTACTAGGCATGGTCTTGAATTTAAGCCACTTTCCTATCGTCAAATCAAAACAAAATATGTTGCAATGTTGCTTTCCAGTTTTCAATAGATAAGCATGAAAAACATTCTCCCAATGCCAAAGCACACTGATCGGCACAAACACTCAACAAACTCAAAAAGGTATCCGTATCAGGACAAAAACTAGTCACCAAACGTATAACGGAGATCAAGTGCCTCATTACAAATTTACAGTACAAAGCAACAATGTTTCTCTGAGGCATTTTACCAAACAAGTCTCTTGCAATATTCAAGCTACCACATTTTGCACGCATTTAAAGAATGGAAGTTTTAATAATGACATTACTATTATTAGAAACAAACACAAAAGGATCATAGCCAGCCTTGCGGATGCGGTCATGGACCCATCTCTCAGTATCAATGTCTGCACTATGAGCACACCCAATCAAAGCATTCACATGGTAACCTCATTGGGGTGTATGGCCCAATTTTTCATCCCTGACTATATTTTTTGTGGGTGACAATAACTTGGTGGGAAATATTCCGCAAGAAATATGCTTCTTGAAACGGTGGAAGAATTCCAATAGAATTAGGAAAATTAGTTGGATTGATTCTCTTGAGCATGGGAGAAAACTATTTTGAAGGAAAAATTCCAATTATTTTTGGAAAGCTTCAAGAGATACAACTTTTAGATTTGGGTGGAAACAGATTATCAGGGGATATACCAGCCTTCTAAATGGAAACATTCCTCCAAATATAGGAAATTGTCAAAAGTTACAATACTTAGGGCGTGTTTAAAATGATTTTGGTTTTTATTTTTTATGTAAATGAACACTTTTTTTTTACCTTTTGAGAATGTTTCTCAACATTTTATGTTGTTTAGAAGTTTAACAAAAGAAAAACATATTTAGTTGGCTAATGGCTATGGTTTGGAGTATTTAGCGGATGCGCAACAATCATATTTTTGAAGGAGTTAGAGTAAATTTTTCGTTTTAGTGGTTTTGGTTTGTAGGCTGTTTTACGAGCAAAATTAATGTATCCCTCTATTGTGCTTCTCAGGCATTTAAAGGGGTGTTCTTTAAATTGTAAAGGTAGAGTACTCCTTCTACTCTTTATAATTCCATTTTGCTTATAAAAAAATAGATAGGTTCTGTGTATGAGATATACTCTCTGATAGATTATTTGCAAGTGCACAAATTATCGCCAAGTAGAAAAATATCGAATCCACAGGGATTGTGATTAATCTAAACGAAAACAACTAAACAAGTACTTAGGAGAAAATAAAAGACAAATTGGGGGTTTTGCATAGCAAGAGTTCAATAGAATGATAATAAGAGAATTTTTGGTTTTTAAGCGAAATATGAAGACGATTGGATTTTGCATGATTCCCTAGCATGTCACTATGATGTTAATGATTAATTCCATAGCATGATTCATTCAATTACCACGACGATTTAACTCAACCATTGCACCCACTCTCATGGTCATACAACTCACTATATTCACTAAAATTCCTTAATCTCTTAAGTCAATTACTAGTTAACATAGGCATGAACGTTCGTTAAATCATTAGTCACAACCTTTAATTTCCTATCTCTAGGCCAATTACAAGATTCAACCATTAATCTATGTCTAATTCATACATCTAATCTCTTAGCAAGCATGAATTTAAAATCATCACAAACATTCATCAACATTCATGAAGCATAAAGCACAAGATTAATGGAATAGTAAATTGAATCAATCATGAGAGAGTTAATACAAAACTAACATTTATTCCATAGATTCATACTAGTTCTTCATTACAAAATCCAATCTTAAAAACTTAGAAATTCATAGTTACAAAAGTTGCAAAAGAATTAGAAAAGAGATACATGAATTATGGAAATGAAATTGGATGAGAATGGATCTTCAATCTTGTCTCCAAGGCTTCCAATCTTGATTCTCCATCTTCAATCCCAAGTTTCCAAACTCCAACAATGGCTCAAAACCCTTTTTCCTTCCAATTTTCGTCATCCCATCAAAGGAATAGAAAGTCTCTATTTATAGGCTAGGAGAAAATCTGAACCTAGCGCGCCGCGCACACAAAACTGGCCATAAGCTGGCGCGCCGCACAACTATCTGCGCGCCGCGTCCATACACAAGATCAAAAGCTGCACGCCGCGCCACAGGATCTGCGCGCCGCGCCACTGGCAGGGAGTACTTGCAGTTTTTAGCAAAACATTGCGCGCCGGACAACCTATCTTGCGCGCCGCGCCCACGCACAAGTTCAAATGATGAAATTTTCCTTTCTTCTTGAGGTTTAAGCTATCTCCAATCCTAACTCTTTCCCACTTCAACTATGATCAAAACACATCAAAATACCTCTAAAACACCATTGAAATGATCTTAAAATGTAACCATGACGAGATTTATCACTCTCTCGGTTCCATATTATAAGAGAAAAAAATACAAATCACACTTAGTAAGAAAAAGTAAAACATAATGATTGGATATTATTTTTTTATATTTTCTTTAAAAAAAATTGCATGGAAAGATTTAAAAATAATTTTTATTGGTTATAGATTATGGAAAAGATAATAAAGAGATTAAACTTTTCTTTAAAATATAATTTTTTATTTATTTTATATTTTAGGACAGTGGAAGTATTGGACATTAGATTAGTTACCTTTCTCATCAAGGACTTGAATTTTAGGTTTTTGTTTCTGTTGGCTAAAGGATTTGAATTTTAGTTTGTCATGGGTTAGTCTACTCTTTTCATTAAAGAATTTGAATTTTTCTGTCATGTAGACAGACGACTCTCAAAGTTATTTTAAGTAAATTTATAAAATATGAAAAAGTGTGTTTGATTAATCAATATCATTTTATATCATTTTTGCATTTGACATTTTTAATTTTTTAACATTAGAGATTGTGGATCTTCTAAATAAAATTCAAAATATCATGCATAATAAATGTTGTTTCTCCTAAAGTTATGAATGGAGTATTTAAAAGAATACTAGTTTTGTAATTCAAAAGGGAATGACGCAGCTTATTGTCTATTTAACTTTTTTTTTCATATGTCATTAAATTATTTTGAAAATAATAGTAGCTGGAGTTCCACTTTTTTAAAATGAACATGTATCATAATTTAAATATTTACTCGACATATTACTTACAATATTTATATCGATTGAGGTATGCTTGTAGGGACACATTACTAGTAAAGTCTACTAGTTTTAATTAAGTGGGGCATGGCATGACCAATGTGATTAGTAACAGTACTCCCTCCATCCCAAAACTATTATTTTCATATACTTTTATACCTTCATATGCTATTTATGTTTACCTTACCTTATGTTTAATGTGGTGTGACTCAAACAAAATAGTGGCAGTGGCTACATTAGGAAACCAAACAGATCAATTGGCATTGCTCAAAATCTATATCTAGTGATCCATATAGAACTCTTGAATCATCACTACAACAAGAAAATCTTAATTTTACAACAAATTTTAAAATCAATTAGTAAAGATTTTAGCTGTTCCAAAATTTTGGAAAGCTAAAGCCTTCTCAAAATTAAGCTTAACCGTCACTAAATATAATTTGTGATATAAAAATTAATTTTAATAAAGAAACATGCGTGGAATACTTCTATCTACTTAAAAAGAGAGATGAAGAGAGACCGGTAGGTAAAAAAGAAACTACATAACATAAGCACCATAAAATAGCGGAACACCGAAAATAAAATCCAAACAAACACTGTCTGACGAGGTTTACCTTTCAAACACTACAACAAATATGAGATTTAGTAACATTTAAAAAATGTTACTAAATCAAGAAAAATGTTACTATTTCAATTTAGTAACATTTCTACAAGTGTTACGTAAAGCCTATGTTACTAAAAGTCTTTAGTAACATTTTAGAGTACTATTAGTAACATTTTATAAATGTTACTAATTTATACCTTCTGTAACATTTGAGTTTATCATTAGTAACACTAAAGAAATGTTACTATTGTACATTAGACAAAATGAATTAGCTATAGGAGTTTTTGTAGCTAATCCACCATATTGGTACCGGTTAAACCTTGAAAATCTCAATCCTAATTATACCTTCACAAACCACCATTCATATGTTATTTTTTTAAGAGAAAAACATTGACAGTGAACTCATAATCATTGAATTTGAAAATTACACAACTAGTATGTTTTACACAATCCATGCATATCACAATATTACAATTTAGATTATTTAGATCAACACTTTCTTCCAACAAGAAGATAAAATAAAATACCCTAACTAAATCTACTAATCAGCCATGAGAAGATTTAAGCAGCTAATGAAAGCTAAGCAACACTAAGAAAACTTCTTGGATGCACTTTTAAATTGTTTAACAAGCTTGCAACACCATCTTTGTGCGCTTCACTTGAAGTAATAGAAATCTCCTAGCTACAAATATTTAAAAATTGAATCAATATAACAAAAGGCAACAGTAGTGATGAAAATACACAAAAGTTAAGAAATTAAGTATAAAGATGAACTTCAAAAATTCCCTATGACACTATACTAGTTCAAATGCTTAATCCTAAACTATGATCGCATCACTTGCTTACTGACTATAAAAATCAAGATAAATAACAATATATTTAGTGTATTAGTAGTAGAAACTACTCAATTATAGATAATACGCTTAAAAGTTCTTTAGGTCGTTGAGTCCTTCCTTGTGAAGGCTATTCTATCCTCTGCACACTTTATCTCATATGAAATTTATAAACCAAACATTTCAAATTGGTATGATAAACTAAAATGACTAAGGCACATTTGGTGTGTCTTCAAAGCATCCTATCAAATTCACAAACATCAATCCATCCACAAGACTAGTGAATAAGATATTATACTACTCACCTCAGAAGCTATATCTCTGAGTCACTCTCAGTAACATACAAGTAAATATACTGGAATAGAACTTACAATTCCTTTCATTCCTCCACATTTGATTACAACCCTCACAAGTCCTCGGGTATCGCAACGAGCAGAAAAGTTCACCACAGCCCATTTACAACAATAAATATAAATTAAGTGAGGATACTTTCGGCTTGCAGAGGGACTCACCAAAAAAACAATCAATTGATATTGGATAAAACTTATGTGAATCCCAGCAAATACGTGTTGTTAGGACTACATAAATCTTGCCAAATAGCAAGAGGAGGTGTTGAAAAGCATGTGTTATTTGATAGTCTGCCCCATTTACATTGGACACAGCCATATGAGGGAGCAATCAACTACTATCAAATGGGAACAGAAAGGTGAGATTGGGACCTAATTAAACTAATACACATTATGAGGTTAATTAGGACTATACTATAAAGCAGCTAATGTACCTCAATTGGAACGTATGTGGGGGCACTTGGGCTTCCCAACATTGATATAGGGAAGGTCCTCAGGGTACTGCAAAACAATCTTTCAGTGATTAACAAAATCATCATAAACAGTTATCTCTTCAAATTCATCATTGCTGTCATCTCTCGTCTTCAGTTTAAACCTACAATATCCACATCATCATTAGCAATAACATCCATCATGTAGACAGCTACTTCAAGCAGCAACCCCAAACATTAAGTTAACAAATGGATATCACATATACATGTATCAATATATAATGGGATAGGAAAACCATATCAAAACAGCTTAAAATTTCATGAGACGCCAACAGTCAGAAAATTTTATTCCAACTAGCTCCCACCACTTTTTTTTTACTTCTGCTTTTTCAAAAATTTCAATTCAATACAAAAAATGTCCTTCACATAACAAATATCAAAACCAGAAGCAGAACAGAATTTAATTCTATCAATTCCAATATCTGCTTTGCCTTGGTTTATATACAATTCCAATATCAGCGAGAAGAGAAAATTGCTCCTGCTTTTGACGAAAAATCTGCCATAAAATCAAATACTCAAAATGTCAGCAGACGCAATAGTGGCAATTCATTGAAATTATAACAATTGGCATAGACAGTAAATACTGATAAAATAAATAAAGACATAGCCATACCATTGTTGATTTTTCCTGAACTCAGTAAGCACTGAATATATGTTCTCAAAGGCTGCATAGGTCTCATCTTTCACCTATTAAAATGAAAAACATATATAAAATTGAGTGAACCGAAACTTTCAAAGGGAAAATAATAAAATGGAATTATATGTAAAAAATTTACCTTAGCTTCTGTTAGAACAATTTTTCCAGAGACAAAGATAAGCACGACTATCTTCGGTTGCTTCATCAGGTAGATTAATCCGGGAAACAACTCTGGTTCATACTACCACCCCATATAAGAGAGTTCAGCATAAACTTTCTTCAAGGTATAGATATTAATACATATATGAAGATAGACACAAGTATCTGCCATTTCAAGTTTAAGAACTTCCTAAACCTTTTCATCATGCAAGTATCTGCCACTTTAGGCAATTTAGCGAGTAATATGGGCTAAACAGTAAATATACAAAAAAAAAAATAAAAGCAGAGTAGTGGCCCTCAAATTCTTCAGAGTTCTTTTAGCTTACAAAGTAAAATATACAAGGGATCAGATCTTGGTATTGTTGAAGAACAATTGAGCATAACAAACAACGGTCAAAAAGCAATTGCACAACAAATAAGTATACAAATCATTTGGTTACCTTATTCCAGTCAAGAAACAATTACACAACAACTAAGTAATCAGATCATTTGGTTACCTTATTCCAGTCAAGACTGAAAGGATCTCTAACATTATGATTTTTCTAATTGCATTTCATATGCTTAATAATGCTTCACACCTATGAAACCCGGATGCTGACACGGACACGGGACACAACACGGACACCGACACCGACATGTCGACACATATAATTTTTTTCGAAAAAATGATATATTTCAATGTAATCGTAAGTGTCGGTGCCGTGTCGGTTTGTCCGATACCGGGACACGCCTATTCCGAGAAGTGTCCGAGCTTCCTAAGTTCACACTAACCATATTAACAAGCACATAGACCAATGAAACAAATCAATGATAAATTTCAGGATGCACAATAGATTGGAAAGCAATAAACAAATTTCAAATACCTAATTACTAAATATATAAACAATAAACTAGTTTCAAACAACTAAGTACCAATTTATGAAACAAAATGATGAAAAGCTTAGAAAAAATAACTACAAAATTTGACAATAAATAAAAATTAAAAACTGAACCTGGAATGAAGGATAAACAAAACTGAATTGAAGCTTGAGAGATTCTGAAACGAAGTTTTGCAGAGAACTTGAATCGAAGCTTGAGTAGTTGAGAAGGATTTCGTGGCTTTGCTAACAATCTGAATCAAAGTTTGAGAGAACGATTCTGAATCGAAGTTGAACATTCTAAAATTGAACGATTGTGAATGCCGGTTGTGAACGCAGGTGAGTGAAGAAACGATGGAAGTTCAAAAACCCTAAAAAATTGAACGCAATTTACCGAATTGAAGAGATGAGATTGTGAATTGAGGAGTTTGAATGTTGAAAGAAGGAGCTGGAACTGCAATTGTGAATGGAGGAGAAGTGATTGTGAATTGGATCGCTTTGGGAGAGGAAGCAGAGAAAACGCACGGCGATTGTGAATTGATCGATCAGCGACGAAATCCTTCCTTGCGAACACACAACTACGCAACGCATGGAGAGTGGGAAAAAGAAAGTGAAATATGGTAACGCGCGAGCATCAGAGAGATGTGTTACTGAATGTAATATGGAGAGCAAGTGACTAAGTATGTGACCTGTGGGAGATGGAAAGTGTTAATTTGTGAAAATGAATATTTGTTTTTGTTTTAATAGTATCAGTATTAGTAACACTCGAAAAGCTATGTACCAAAAAAAAACACTCGAAAAGCTACCACTAGTTACATTTTTTGTAAAGTGTTACTATTAACCTGCCTTTAGTACTCCCTCCGTCCCAAAACTATTGTGGGCCCGTTTGGAGCGCAGGTTAGGGAACAAGATATGTTAACGTTTTCCAATCTTGTTTTAATCCGTTGTTTGGTGAACCAATAGAAAAGGATAAATTTAACTTACTATTTAAGCTTATCCAATTACTCTTTGTTATTTTAATCATTGTTTTCGGCTTGGTTATCAACATGAAAGGAGTATATTAACCATCTCGCCTATTTTTTTGCTGGCTCACTATTATTTGACGTGTTTTTTTTATGTTTTTATTGATCATATATTTTTTTTTATGTTTTTTATATTATTTTAGTGCTATTTAAGCGTGTATCAATTTTAATTTTATGAATATATTTTATCATGTCAATATCAAATGTGTATCAAACACAAGATATGATAAACTAATAATATTATTTTTCTTATCATATGTGCACCAAACACATGACATGATATACGCTAATCATGTTACTATCATTTGGGTTATTATTCAACTTTTTATCCTATCTTGTCCTTATCTATCCGGCGCACCAAACGGGCTCTTAGAGTTATACACGTGGATTAAGAAACAATAAAGATTGATAAGTTAAGTCTATTTTACCCTTACTTTATTAAGAAAGAGAAAATATATTTAATTAATACTTCAACTTTTGTAAGGGTACAATTGATAAAATAACATTAACTTTACATTGATTTGCGAAAAGGACAATAGTTTTGGGACAAAACTAAAATGCTAAAAGGACAATAGTTTTGAGACGGAGGGAGTAACATTTATAAGATGTGTTACCGACAAGTGTTACTAAAGTTACAAAATGTAGTAGTAAACCCCATAAAATTTAATCCCCAAAATCTCAATTTTCATCACAAATCGACTACTGAATAAGAATCCAAAACACCAAAAGCTTGCTACTTCACCCAAAAACCCCTCCAAAATTCTTGGTTATGTTATTTTCTGAAAACAAAGATATTGTCCCTTGGAGCATTATAAATTCTTGGATCAATTGTTTGAAATTTACCTCAAGTGATCTCATATTACCATAAAGGGAAATGGTTGTGCAGATAATAAATTGCATAGCTAGAATGTCAGTTCCTGATAATGATACCTCTACATTATTATGTGAAATTTCAAACACATCCCTCACGCTAAGGGAAAATGGAAACAAGTTTCCCCATCAATCCATGATGGCTTTGACTTTGACCTTATCTTCCAATTTTCCACCCCAAAAGAAACGGTTATCAATGTTGAAATGGTAGTATATATCATTAAAACACCCATCATATCATCAACAACGTTTAAAGCAGGACATTACATAAGATAATAGTAGTACTATTTTTTCTCGTGAGTTTAATTCAATTTATATATAGGAATATAGTATTTTATAAGCGGGAGTCAGTCAAGTATTGAACTCCAGATACTCCACTTTTATTTACCTAGACCATTCGACTAAAAAAAAATATTACTACTATTTTTATTAATGAGGTCCGATATTATAAATTATTTGCATATAATTTTTAAATAGTATTATTATTTAAAACTAATTTTTGCCCTTCAATAATTTTCCAATTTTCAATAACATACATAACACTATCACTCTATTAAATCAATTGACTTTACTTTTCAATATAATTTCTTGCCAACAGTATTTAAATGCATGCATGCATCCTCTCTATTATCGCAAAACTATCCAAACACAAACAAAACTAAATTAAATAGCATAAACCTCTTTGTTTTCAACCAAATGAAGTATTTTTCTTTCTGGTCACCTACACTTTTATACCTTCATCTGCTTTTTTTGTTTACCTTAAATTTAATGTGGTGTGGCTCAAACAAAATTGTGGCAGTGGCAACATTAGGAAACCAAACAGATCATTTGGCATTGCTCAAATTCAAAGAATCAATATCTATTGATCCATATAGAACTTTTGAATCTTGGAATTCTTCCATCCACTTCTGTAAGTGGCATGGAATCACATGCAACACCATGAATGAAAGAGTTATAGAGTTGAAATTAGAAGGACATCATTTACATGGATCTTTATCTCCCCATGTTGGCAATCTTACTTTTTTGAAAAAACTCGACCTTCAAAACAACAAATTCTTCGGAGAAATCCCACCGGAGTTGGGTCGGTTGCTACAATTGCAAATCCTTTATCTCACCAATAACTCTTTTGAAGGAGAAATTCCTACGAACCTCACATATTGCTCCAATCTCATAGCGTTAGATTTGGGAGGGAACAAATTAATTGGTAAAATACCAATTGAAATTGACTCTTTGAAAAAGCTTCAATTACTGTCCTTAAGTGCTAACAATTTAACCGGAGGAATCCCTTCATCCATAGGGAATTTTTCATACTTAACAGAAACTTGGGTTGCTAGGAACAACCTAGAAGGAGATATTCCACATGCAATATGTCGCCTCAAAAATTTGACAGTTTTACTTTTGGGTGAGAATAATTTGTCTGGTACCCCTCCTTCTTGCCTTTACAACTATTCATCACTTACTATGCTTTTCATGGCTGAGAATAACTTTCATGGCCCACTTCCACTCAACATATTTCACACTCTCCCATTTATCCAATATTTTGGAATTGCTGCTAATCAATTTTCAGGTCCAATCCCCACTTCCATAAATGAATCTTCTTCCATTCATTTATTTGATATCAGTGAGAATTATTTTGTTGGACAAGTTCCAAGTCTAGGAAAGCAAAAAGATTTATATCACCTAAATTTGGAACTCAACAAATTAGGTTACAATTCAACTATGGATTTAGAGTTTTTAAAATCTTTGACAAACTGTAGTAAATTGAATTCATTATCTATTGACGATAATAATTTTGGGGGCATTTTGTCAAATTTTATAGGCAACTTATCCACGGAGCTAACAATGTTAAATCTTGGGACCAACATGATATCAGGAAAAATTCCTACAGAATTAGGACTTCTAGTTCGATTAACAGCATTGTCCTTGGAATCTAACCACTTTGAAGGAATTATTCCATCTACTTTTGGAAAGTTTCAAAAATTGCAAATGTTACTTTTGAATGAAAACAATTTGTCAGGAGATATACCACCCTTTATAGGGAATCTCAGTCAATTGTTTCATTTGGATTTACATCATAATACGTTTGAAGGAAATATTCCTCCAAGCATAAGAAACTGTCAAAAGTTACAATATCTAGAACTTTCACACAATAAGCTCAAAGAAACCATACCAGTAGAGGTTTTTAATCTTTCTTCTTTAACAAACTTATTGAATTTGTCATATAACTCTTTGAGTGGTAGCTTACCCAGAGAAGTAGGTATGCTAAAAAATATTGATTGGCTGGATATCTCTGAGAATCATTTGTCTGGGGACATTCCTGAAGCCATTGGTGAGTGCTCAAGCTTAGAATACCTTCATTTGCAAGGGAACTCCTTCAACGGAACAATACCTTCCGCTCTAGCTTCTCTCAAAGGTCTTAGATATTTAGACCTTTCAAGAAATCGATTGTATGGACCAATTCCTGATGCTATGCAAAATATCTCTAGTTTAGAGTACTTGAATGTTTCTTTTAACATGTTGGAAGGTGAGGTACCAACAGATGGTGTCTTTGAAAATGAAACTCAAGTAGCAGTGATTGGAAACAATAAACTTTGTGGAGGAATTTTACAGTTGCATCTACCATCATGCCCTATCAAGGGTAGGAAACACACAAAAAACCATAATTTCAAGTTGATAGCGGTGCTAGTTAGCGTGGTTTCTTTTCTTCTCATACTGTCATTTATAATTATCTACTGGATAAGGAAAAGAAATCATAAACGATCTTTTGATTCACCAACAATTGATCAACTAGCAAAGGTTTCATACCAAGACTTACATCAAGGAACCAATGGGTTCTCGACTAGAAACTTGATCGGATCTGGAATTTTCGGTTCTGTTTATAGAGGAAATCTTGTCTCAGAAGATAATGATGTTGCCGTAAAGGTCCTAAACCTCCAAAAGAAAGGAGCTCACAAGAGTTTCATTGTTGAATGCAATGCACTCAAAAATATCAGACACAGAAATTTGGTTAAGATTGTAACATGTTGTTCTAGTATAGATTACAAAGGTCAAGAGTTTAAAGCTCTAGTTTTTGAGTACATGAAAAATGGAAGCTTAGAACAATGGTTGCATCCCGAGATTTCAAATGCAGAACATTCACCAACATTGGACCTCGGTCAAAGATTAAAAATCATTATCGATGTTGCTTCTGCATTACATTATCTTCATCAAGAATGTGAGCAATTGGTCCTTCATTGTGATTTAAAGCCAAGCAATGTCCTTCTTGACGATGATATGGTTGCTCATGTGAGTGATTTTGGGATAGCAAGACTCGTCTCAACCATTAGCGGTGTCTCTCATAAGAATTCTAGTACAATTGGCATAAAAGGAACTGTTGGCTATGCTCCTCCAGGTATGTTCTAAACTTTCAAACTTCAATTATTTATTTGATCTCCTACGCTTTGGTGTAGGCTTATAATATTATATTTGGGACATAGTATTAACAAATTTTGTTACATGTTTTTAGAATACGGGATGAGTTCTGAAGTGTCCAGATGTGGTGACATGTATAGCTTTGGAATTCTTATTTTGGAAATGCTTACTGGTAGAAGACCCACTGATGAAGCTTTTGAAGATGGTCAAAATCTGCATAACTTTGTTGAAATTTCATTTCCTGATAATCTTATAAAGGTTTTGGACCCACATCTTGTTTTAAGAGATGTAGAAGTAGCAATCGAAGATGGAAACCGTGCAAATCTTATTCCAAGTGTAGAGGAGTGCTTAGTTTCACTTTTTAGGATTGGACTTATTTGTTCAATGGAATCACCTAAAGAAAGAATGAATATTGCAGATGTTACTAGAGAGCTTAGCATAATCCAAAAGGTCTTTCTCGCTGGTAAGATAAACTCACATTTTTATATGTATAATTGAATCATAACTAACTGATTAATTACAAAATACAATGGTAATAAAGGGCTTCTTTATCATTTGAATTTCAGGTGCTCGCACTCATAATTAGTAATTCAGCTTGATGCATGCACTGTTGTTAAGAAGAACCTGAATGGTCTTTTGCTGGAAGCACATGAGACAATGCTTCGTTTACTAGTGTGTTATTCGCTGAATTTGTTAGCAGTATTTGATTGTGTTAAGTGTAAATTTTCCTGCATCCTACTTGTTGCTATGTATAAGTAATTTTGTATTGCTGTCTGTTTCAATGAATTGAGAATTGATACTTCTCCCTTTTAAGGATGAATGAATTAATCAGAATTACTACAACTAATGTGCTTCTTTGGTGTGTTGAGAAAATAATATCGATATTAAAATATAATTTAAAAAGAGAAAGAATGGTTCTTGAAGAAATCACTCAGGAGGATAAAAATTGCAAAAAAGATAAAAAAGGACAGTAGAGGAGGGTGGGAATAGTACACCTGCAAATCTTTACAAAAAGTGGGGAGTGAGGAATCAAGCCGCCATCAACTGCATCTTCAAAAAGTAGAGAAGAAGCTTGTCTAGAAATTGCTTACTTCATCTATAATATCATAAAATGTTTGAGACTGTTACTAGAGATGGCCACTTTCCTATCGTCAAATCAAAACAAAATACTTGAAGCAAAAGAGCAGTAATCAGGGCAATGAAAAACTTTCTCCCAATGCACAAACACTCAACAAACTCAAAACGGTATCCTTAGCGGGACAAAAACCAGCCACCAACATATCAAGACAGAGGTCGAGTGCCTCATCATACCTCTGATATTGATTATAAGCATTAACAATACAGTTCCAAGCAACAATATTTCTCTGGGGTATTTTGCCAAACAAGTCTCTTGCAATATTCAAGCTACGACATTTTGCATACATTTAAAGAATGGAAGTAGCAATAATGACATTACTATTAGACACAAACACAAAAAGGTCATAGCCAGCGTTGCAGATGCAGTCATGGACCTATCTCCCAGTATCAATGTCTCCATTACAAGCACACCTAATGAAAGCATTCACATGGTAACCTCATTCATTGGGGTGTACGACCCAATTTTCCATATCTTTAAACATATTCAAAGCTTCACAAGGTTAATTATTGTTGAAATACCTAGTAATGAAACAAGTTGAAGCAACAATATTTCAGTTGGGAATATTATCAAACAGTTTCAATGCAGACTTTATATCTTTATGTGAAACATAAATATAAAGTAACTCACTCTGTAGCACTAGCAAGCATAAGCATTTACTTCATCATCTGTAGAGTAAACGATACTCATATGTGAACTGAAGCAACAAACGGAAGCATTTATAGAGTAAAAGAACTGGGAAGTGAGTGAACTGGTGCAAACTGCCAACTGCTAACGAAAGTGAAAGAACACAGATTTTTTTTAAAGTTTATCAAAAAAAAAAACAGATTTTTTGAAAATAGCCTATTTATAATTTGGCTTAATTACCAACGTCCTAATATATAACTATAAGTCCTTTGACTTATTTATGGCATATTAAAAAAAATTGGTAGAATAATTAAATTTTACTAAATTATTCTTTGTTTGTATGTGTAGATATTTGACTTTTTTGTATTCTAATGCAAATAATAGTACTCCCTCCCGGGGAAAGTAATAAATATAAGTCGTTTTGACAATTTCACACAAATTAAGAAATATAATCATTGTTGTATGAGAAAGAGAAATTATGAGTTAATTTACAAAATTGTCCTTAATTAATGGTATGAAAAAGATAAATTATAGAAGTAAAAGAAGAGAGAGTAATAAATAGTTAAGGGTATAATAAGAAAATTAACATTAAATATTGCATTGATATTGTAAAACGATTTATATTTTGGTACAATTTTTTTTCCAAAACGACTTATATTGTGATACGGAGGGAGTAATGATTAGGGGTATGTGTAGAAGAAAGTATTAAATATACCTAATAATTTATAAAGAGACTTATATTCTAAGTTTAAAATTTTTTGAAAGGGTGCTTAGAATTTAGAATGGAGAGATATGATTTTTTTTTTTGTCAGATTTACCTATATGAGATTTAGTTAGTTTTAGTTTTTTATATGTATTCAGTTTGAGCAGTTGTGTGTGTTTAAGAAAGTTTACAATCTATTTATATTTATTAAAATAGAGTTTAAATTAGTTTTTCACCACCTCAACAGTTTGATTATGACCTAATCAATTTTATTTCATATCATTAAAAATTTTAAAAATTTGATGTGTCACATCTTATAATCCTTTACTTTTCCTACTTTCTTATTATTCACCTTTAAAATTCAATATACTCCTTCTCTATGTACAAACCTCCTTTTATTATTTTCCAATATTGCATATATATCCATTTATACTACCTCTTCATCTTTTATTAACTCCTCCCCTAATTAGTACTACCTCTGTCTCTTACTATAAGATAGAGACAAACCACTTTTTAGATATATTGAATAATTAATGTATCTGGTCAATATATAGATTAAATATATTAACTATTTAATGAATCTAAAAATTGACTTGTCCCTTATAATAAGGAATGGAGGTAGTATATTTTTTCATTGCCAAAGTCGTTAAGTTTATAGTTTCTTATCTCACTTCTAAGTTCTAACACTCATAGTGCATACAAATTCTTATGGAAGCAGTTAGTCAAATTGCAAAGACAATTCTTATAGGGAAGTATAAATAGGGAGAAGAAGATCACTTGGGTTAGTTGGTCGAATGTTTGCAAACCCAAAGTTGATGGAGGGTAGGGGATTAAAGATCTTAGAGTGGTGAACCTTGCTCTTCTGAGTAAGTGGAGATAGAGATTGTAATGTGGGGGACCTAGAATCTGGAGAAACATCCTCCTGACAAGATACGGCTCGTTGTATCCTTTGCCTCATCTTGGTGGTCGTCTTGTAGGTTTTAGGGGAACTTCTTCTTGGTGGAAAGATGTCTCCCTTCTTGGGGGCTCAACTGATTTTACATCAGATTGGTTTTTTGAGGGGATTGGGAAGAAAGTAGGTAATGGTCTTTTGATTTCCTTTTGGTTCGATCAGTGGATTGGGAATACCCCTCTTAAGGTGAAGTATCACAGACTTTTCCAAGTCTCAGAGCAAAGTTACAATACACCTGGGTGGATGAGGAGTGGGTGTGGGACTTGAGGTGGAGGAGGGAATTATTTGTTTGGGAGGCGGAATTGCTGGATGAGCTCATGGATGCTCTTCATTCCATGAAAATTTCAAATGTTCAAGATATTTGGTATTGGAAGCATGAATCTAATGGAATTTTCTCTGTCAAATCAGCTTACTCTGTTTTGGAGCTAGCATTTAGGGTTGAACTTGTTCCGCCAGCGGCGCCTGGTCCTGTCTTGGCTAAGGTGTGGAAGTCTTGGGAGCCTTACAAAGTGATTGTCTTTTCATGGCAATTACTTCAGAATAGGATCCCATCACGCCAAAACCTCTTTAGGCGAAAGGTGATTACAAATATTAATATTGTTAATATTAACAATATTAATTGTGTATTATGTGGAAATTCAGCCGAGTTAGTGGAACACTTGTTCCTAACTTACAATGTTGCCTCGGCGGTGTGGTACTCTATTTTTAGGTGGTTAAGGGTCCATAGTGTTTTACTTGGGGGGTAATTGGTTAGTTTGAGTTCTTACCATGGATGAGTATTGGTAGGACGACTTACTTAGGGTGGATGCGAATTTGGCATACTATTATTTAGTCAATATGGAATTCTATGAATGACTTCATCTTTGTTGGGGGATCTTCATCTGTTGAATACCTGGTTGATAGAGTGAAACTTTTTTTCTTAAAAGTGGTATTTAGTAAAAACCCTGCCAACTCCTACTCTCTTTATGAGTGGGAGGTGCAACCTATTTTGTGTTGGAACCGTTAGAGTCTTGAGTTGTGGTGCCCTTGGGGCTTGGTGGTCTTGGAGGGGTGTCGGCTTGCCTTTTGCTTTTTTTTTCTTCTTGTTTTCTTCTCACTTTCTATCTCTTTTTGCCGATCAAGGGTTCTGGGGATTAATAGCTCTCAGTCTTGTCAGAGATGCCTTAAGAGTTTTCTTTTTATGCGTTCATTGTATTTTTCTTTCCTTTAGAGGTTCAGTACTTCTTGTACTCCCTTTTATGGACTCTTTCGGTGTATCTGTTATTCGTTTTATTTTATATATATATATATATATATATATATATATATATATATATATATATATATATATGGGGTTTGCTAACTTTCTCTCATGTGGGAGGAAATTAGCAAGCCTCCTCCCACATGTTTATAGATATTTTTCACGCACCCCCCACCCACCCCCACTTCTCACGTACAGCCCCTATATATATATATATATATATATATATATATATATATATATTTGCCATTCAAAAAGAAAGTACATACATTAAATATTTTTCCATTATTAATCTAATATCATGATTTTTCTAATCCACTTCAATCTTTCTATTTCTACCTCACTATTCGATATGAAAAATGCTAACATGTATTATCATTTTGTTTACATATCATTAGTTAAATATTGTTGACATGAACATGCTCTATATTTGCAGGTTCTGTAAAGCGGGTGTCGAAACTAACCAATGTGAGTGCATACCTTTCTTATGTTACAAGTTTTAATATATGCATTAAAGCTTTTTCTCATATTTTTTAAGATTAGCATATTTGTTAATTATCAAAAATCACTTGAATGATTAGAAATTTGTACATCTAAATTGTTTCTATAACCTTACTAATAAAAATGGTTGTTTTAGGTTATATATTTGCATATAAAACTATTGATTAGAAATTTGTACATCTAAATTGTTTCTATAACCTTACTAATAGAAATGGTTGTTTTAGGTTATATATTTGCATATAAAACTATTTTAACAAATTTGTCATCTCATCATTATCTTCTTTGCCAATCTAATGATCAATATTCATTAACAACAATCTAGAAATGAAGAAGGAAGGAACTCTTGCAACCATTTGAACCTTCAAAACTCTTTGATGTGCAGTCTAGAAAGCAATAACATGGAAGCAACAAACGATAATAATTTGAGACAATGAAATTTTTTGTCATTGACAAAATTTATTATATACATTCTATTCCAAAAATATAAAAATTTAGTATATATTATTACTCAATCTTTTTCCATAATAAGAATATAGATATCTTATGTCATATTGTCTTTATCCTTTTTCATATCATTTCTATGACTACGATGACGGATGGTAATTATTAAAGATTTGATAAAATAAAATAAAAACATTTCCCTATTTATCGTCCTTGAACATTATTTATACTCGATAAACATTGATATAGTGGGGGAAATGCATAAGCATAACCATCTAACACACATACAATCAATTCCGTAAAAAAAAAATATATCATCACTCACTAATTAATATTCTTATCCTCTAAAATTTAATTTAAAATTTTGTCAAGTAGCTGGCTTAAACATAAGCACTATGAACTAAATTCCCAAGTTAATCAAACTCAAGTAGAATATAATTAAAAATAAACATGTTGAAAATAAAGTGAAATATCAAACTTTTATATAGAGATATAGAATCAAATTTCAGCGATTCGTTTTCAATTCATTACATATATATTGTGTATATTTTCTTCTTATAACAAAAATTACAATGTTTTTAATTCCTACACATTATTTTACGCATAATCAATTATATTCGCGCAACGCGCATGTTATTATCTAATTCTAGTATTAAGTCTGAGTTTTCTTGACCAACAAATTTTATGATAAGTGTTTGCGATTTTCTCTTTTAAAAATAGCAACTAAATTACAATGTTTTTAATTCCTACACATTATTTTACGCATAATCAATTATATTCGCGCAACGCGCATGTTATTATCTAATTCTAGTATTAAGTCTGAGTTTTCTTGACCAACAAATTTTATGATAAGTGTTTGCGATTTTCTCTTTTAAAAATAGCAACTAAATTATAACCAACTAAAATAGCAACTATGTATAAAGCAATCAAGTGATTCTAACCAACTAAATTATATCATGAAGACGAGTAATGAAATATTTAATTGTGACATTAAAGTGTGGAATCACATAGTTCATAAGTCATATGTCAATTGATAGAAAATACCGAAATTATTATACCGAACATCAATGACTTGAGTTCGATCTCCGATCTCTCAACTCTAAGTGTGATTTAATGATAAGTTAATAACTTTACCATTTCATCTATTTACGATAAAAAGGTGTAGAACCACATAATATTTTGAACTGTCTCTTGTTTCCTTTTGTTTTTGTATGAGTGGCGTATGCATCCATTTGTGTAGATATTTCCTCTAATTTGCCACATCATCGGTTGTCCACAATCACATAACATGGCTTTAATTTGGCCTTATCTTCCAGTTTTCTACCCCCAAAAGAAACGATTGCTATAAAACACCCAAATCATAAATAAGGAAAACGTATTATGCAGGGCATTACTAATGCTATGATAATGAATGGTTGCTCCATGTAGCAAGATAATGGGACCTTATTTTTCATCCCAAAAGACACGATTCTCAGGCTGGAACTCAAGCAATAATAATATTAACCCGAAGTTAGATGTTGCGACTTTGTTTGCAAATTCATCCTTATTATTTATAGCGATGTTGAATTTATACTTGTATTTGATGTACTCTGCTAATTTGAACAAATGAATACATTTGTTAGTAAAAAAAAATGAAAAAAAATCACAAAATAAACAAATCAATAATTGATGTTGACATTAGGCTCACATGGTTAATATGCTTCCCCAAATGACGAATTTCAAGAGAATTCAAATTCGATTTATAGGTGAAGTAATTTTTTGATCAGACTTAATTTATCTTGCGGCTAAACTCTAAACTATTAAAGAGACTAGAATAAACAAAAATTAGATGAGTGGAGCCTAGAATAATAACATAGTTTTGGCACCCATGCATGTGCCGTGCTTCTCAGTCTGTTGGATCAATTGACTTGACTTTGCAATATAATCTCTTTTTGTGGTATTCTTCAGCATTCATGCATGCAGTAGCTCTTGCCACCTGCAGTATTTAAATGCATGCAACTTCCTCTCTATTCCCACAAAACTATCCAACACAAACAAAACTAAATAGCATAAACCTCTTTTCTTCTAAACCAAAAATGAAGTATTTTTCTTTATTGTCACCTACACTTTTATATCTTCATATGCTTTTTCTTTTTACCTTAAATTTAATGTTGTTTGGTCCAAACAAAATTGTGGCAGTGGCTACATTAGGAAACCAAACAGATCATTTGGCATTGCTAAAATTCAAAGAATCAATATCTAGTGACCCATATAACACTCTTGAATCTTGGAATTCTTCCATCCACTTCTGTAAGTGGCGTGGAATCACATGCAACCCCATGCATGATAGAGTTATAGAGTTGAACCTAAAAGCATATTATTTACATGGATCTTTATCTCCCCATGTTGGTAATCTGACTTTGCTGAAAAATCTCCACATTGGACACAATAGCTTCTATGGAAAAATCCCACAGGAATTGGGTCGGTTGCTACAATTGCAACAACTTCGTCTCACCAATAACTCTTTTGAAGGAGAAATTCCTACAAACCTCACATATTGCTCCAATCTTCTAGAGTTACATTTGCCAAGGAACAAATTGATTGGCAAAATACCAGTTGAAATTGGCTCTTTGAAAAAGCTTGGTCGTCTATCCTTAAATACTAACAATTTAACCGGACGAATCCCTTCATTCATAGGGAATTTTTCATACTTAACGGAAACTTCATTTGGTATAAACAACCTAGAAGGAAATATTCCAAAAGCAATATGCCGCCTCAAAAATTTGTCAATTTTACTTGTGGGTGAGAACAATTTATCTGGTATCCCTCCTTCTTGCCTTTACAACATTACATCACTCACTGAGCTTTACATGGCAGTTAATGACTTTCATGGCCCTCTTCCAGCCAACATGTTTCACACCCTCCCCAATATCCAACAGTTTGGTATTTCAGAAAATCATTTTTCAGGTCCAATCCCCACTTCCATAAATGCATCTTCTTCCATTCATTTATTTTCTATCTCTAGTAATCATTTTGTTGGACAAGTTCCAAGTCTAGGAAACCTAAAAGATTTATATACTCTAAATTTGGAAGGCAACAATTTAGGTTACAATTCAACTATGGATTTAGAGTTTTTAAAATCTTTGACAAATTGTAGTAAATTGAATAAATTATCTATTGAAGATAATAATTTTGGGGGCATTTTGTCAAATTTTATAGGAAACTTATCCACCAACCTAACAATACTATATCTTGGGCGTAATATGATATCAGGAAATATTCCTGCAGAATTAGGACGCCTAGTTGGATTAATATCATTGTCCTTGGGTCATAACCACTTTGAAGGAACTATTCCAACTACTTTTCAGAAGTTCCAAAAGTTGCAAAAGTTAGGTTTGAGTAAAAACAAGTTGTCAGGATATATACAACCCTTTATATGCAATCTCAGTCAATTGTTTCATTTGGATTTACAGCATAATATGTTGAAAGGAAATATTCCTCCAAGCATAAGAAACTGTCAAAAGTTACAACATCTAGAACTTTCAGACAATAATCTCAAAGGAACCATACCTGTAGAAGTTTTTAATCTTTCTTCTTTAACAAACTTATTGAATTTGTCATATAACTCTTTGAGTGGTAGCTTACCAAGAGAAGTTGGTATGCTTAAAAATATTGATTCGCTAGATGTCTCTGAGAATCGTTTGTCTGGGGACATTCCTGAAACTATTGGTGAGTGCACAAACTTAGAATACCTTCTGTTGCAAGGGAACTCCTTCAAAGGAACAATACCTTCCTCTTTAGCTTCTCTCAAAGGTCTTAGATATTTAGACCTTTCAAGAAATCAATTGTACGGACCAATTCCTGATGTTATGAAAAATATCTCTAGTTTAGAATACTTGAATGTTTCTTTTAACATGTTGGAAGGTGAGGTACCAACAGATGGAGTCTTTCAAAATGCAACCCAAGTAGCAGTGATTGGAAACAATAAACTTTGTGGAGGAATTTTACAGTTGCAACTACCATCATGCCCTATCAAGGGTAGGAAACACACAATAAACCATAATTTCAAGTTGATAGCGGTGCTAGTCAGCGTGGTTTCTTTTCTTCTCATACTGTCATTTTTAATTATCTATTGGATAAAGAAAAGAAATAAAAAACGATCTTTTGATTCACCAACAATTGATCAACTAGCTAAGGTTTCATACCAAGACTTACATCAAGGAACCAATGGTTTCTCGACTAGAAACTTGATCGGATCTGGAAATTTTGGTTCTGTGTATAGAGGAAATCTTGTGTCAGAAGATAATGATGTTGCTGTAAAGGTTCTAAACCTACAAAAGAAAGGAGCTCACAAGAGTTTCATTGTTGAATGTAATGCACTCAAAAATATCAGACACAGAAATTTGGTTAAGATTGTAACATGTTGTTCTAGTATAGATTACAAAGGTCAAGAGTTTAAAGCTCTAGTTTTTAAGTACATGAAAAATGGAAGCTTAGAACAATGGTTGCATCCCGAGATTTTAAATGCAGAACATCCACTAACATTGGACCTCGCTCAAAGATTAAAAATCATTATCGATGTTGCCTCTGCATTACATTATCTTCATCAAGAATGTGAGCAATTGGTCCTTCATTGTGATATAAAGCCAAGCAATGTCCTTCTTGACGATGATATGGTTGCTCTTGTGACTGATTTTGGCATAGCAAGACTCGTCTCAACCATTAGCGGTATCTCTCATAAGAATTCTAGTACAATTGGCATAAAAGGAACTGTTGGCTATGCTCCTCCAGGTATGTTCTAAACTTTAAAACTTCAATTATTTATTTGATCTCCTACGCTTTGGTGTAGGCTTATAATATTATATTTGGGACATAGTATTAACAAATTTATTTCATGTTTTTAGAATATGGAATGGGTTCTGAAGTGTCCACATGTGGTGACATGTATAGCTTTGGAATCCTTATGTTGGAAGTGCTTACTGGAAGAAGACCCACTGATGAAGCTTTTGAAGATGGTCAAAATCTGCATAACTTTGTTGAAATTTCATTTCCTGATAATCTTATAAAGATTTTGGACCCACATCTTGTACCACGTGATGTAGAAGTAGCAATAGAAGATGGAAACCATGCGAATCTTATTCCAAGTGTAGCGGAGTGTTTAGTTTCACTTTTTAGGATTGGACTTATTTGTTCAATGGAATCGCCCAAAGAAAGAATGAATATTGTGGATGTTACTCGAGAGCTTAGCACAATCCAAAAGGGTTTTCTCACCGGTAAGATAAACTCACTTTTATGTGTAACTGAATCCTAACTAACTCGTTAAATTGCTTTTGATACTATAATTTGATTTTTATCATCATATTGTGGATTTCAAAATTCCTAAACTACAAAATGTAATGGTAATAATGGGCTTCTTGATTTGATTTTCAGGTATTCCCACTCATAATTAGTAATTCAGCTTGATGCACTGTTGTTAAGAAGAACCTGAATGGTCTTGCTGGATGCATTTGTGACAATACTTAGTTTACTAATTTGTTATTCACTGAATTTGTTAGCAGTATTTGATTCTGTTTGATTTTGTTTAAGTGTATATTCCCCTGCATCCTTCTAGTTGCTATATATAAAGTAATGTTGTTTGTATTGCTTTCTGTTTCAATGAAGTGAGATTGATACTTCTCCCATATCAATTATCTTTATTCACTTGTCTTGTAGTTTTAGTTTTTTTATATATAAGAAAAGAGTTTGTTTGTTAGTTTGAAGTGTTGTTTGCATGAAGTTAGGGGTGGGAATAGGTCAGGCCAGCGGCCTTGCCTATTCAGGCTCGGCTAGACCAGACTATTTTCTTAAATAGAGTAGACTTGGATTTTTTTAAATCTATCTATTTTATATATTAAATTAGAGCTTCAAGTTATTAACATGACATCTCATCATTTTCTTACTAAGTAATGTTATTTTTGCCACATCATTCATTTTTCCTATGTGGCATTCATATATATTACTCTCATATTTTTATTCTTATTGTGTTACAATTACAATTTACATGATTTCAAAAGTCATGAGTTACTATATTCATAACTTTTTCATTATTATTGGTAACCATTTTTCCTAACTCTCCAATTCCCTTCATTTTAGAGTCTATAAAGATCACTTATTCCCTTTTCCATGAGACAATTAGCAAGCCTCATTCCATATTCCCAATTCAAAACATTATATCATGTAATGTGATTTCTAGATCTTCATCATGACCACACCAACTAACCTTTTACTTTCTTGAAGATTAAATTCTCCTATTGTTCTTCACTATTTTCTTCATTTTTTACTTAGTTTTATATATTTTCATTTTCATAGAATCACATAACTTTTACTATATGTATATACCAAGGTACAAATCTTTTACATCTTTCACATAATCTGAGAGATTTGAAGAAGCTATCCATAGCTTTATGTTTTGTTGTCTCTCTAAACATATATATAAGTCATTTTTCATATTTTATAATTTTATTTAGTTAAATTTAGTTATATTTTTGTTTACTATTTAAAAATTTATATTTTTGTTTTTCATTAAGTTCCCGTCAAGGCTATTGCTAATTACATTTTTTTAATTATTATTATTTTTTGATAATAATAATAATAATAATTATTATTATTATTATTATTTTGATTTTAAAATTTCTTATATATATATATATACTACTCTAAACAATAAATTAGAGACCCGAGACCAATTACATATTAAATTTAACAATTATAACCATTTGATTCCATATCATAAACTTTTTTTGTGATATAATTTATTTTTCAGTTATAAATTTATATTGTTTATTCATAATAACTCACTATTAATTGTACATGCTATTTAATTTATTTAAGACATTTTAAATACATATTTATCAATATTTTTTTGGTGCATAGAAGAAATGCTAAGTCATCGTAAATTCACACACATAAAGTAGAGTGATCAGTGATTGAACCCCGATCATAGACATCCTGCCTAGCAATTTCAATATTTTCTGTCAGTTGATCTAAGACTTCAGGACAATTACTCATTATTTTCTAAATATATGTAAATATTAATGAACATTTTAACAAATTTAAATACATATTTTACAAAACTATAACTCATAATAATCTATTAGTAAAAAAAAGCTCATAATAATCTATTTATAAGAAAAAATTATTACCATTTTAAAATAAACAAATTATGTTATATATAATCAACTAAATTCAAGTTATTCTTTTAACTTGCTTAAAAAAAGTTATTCTTTAACATAAATAATATACTTTGTTTATAATTTATTAAATTATACTCAACAGACATTTATGTAATTTTTGTTGAATATATAGTACAAAAGTAATAGATCTGAATAAAAAAAAAGAAATAAATCCATCCTTTTGAAAAAAGATTGATGATCTTAAATTAATTTTCTATCATATAAAAAAGTTATATTTCTAATCATCCGCGCAACGCACGGGTCTTTATCTAGTGTGTATTTAATTAAAAGGGTTGGGCTACAAGCCTAAACAAGTCTTTTAGGCCTACTAGATCGGCTTATTTAAATAAATATAAATAATATTTTTATTACTATTATCATTATATATTAAATGTTGTACTTTAGACTAAATTATAAATCTATGAATTTTTCATGAACTCTACTTCTAACATGTTATCAGAGCCTAAAACAACCCAAATTTTATAAGAAAGCAAACATATAAATTTGCTTCTATATATTCATACTCAGCATATAATTATAACAATAACATTTACAAATCTGATATACAAAAACCACTATGGAGAATTTTGAGTAGACACACTTGTACAAGCCTCTCTACTAATACACCAAACATTACTCCTACTTGGTGTAGCTATTACTTCCTTAGATTTGACATCAAAAGATTCAATTTCTGAATCTAAAGTACTATCACAACATTGTCCATCTGCTTTGTTCATCTTTTGAAGTAAGGATTGCCTAATATTTGAATCCACCACCCAATTTTCAGAGTTATTTATTCCAAGAGAGCAATTTGGTGAATTAGAATTGCTTAGAGAATCCTCTTGTAATATATCTCCTATTCTAGATAATATGCTGAATGCTAAATTTCCAACAACTCTTGAATAAGCTTCCAAAATGGAATGTCCAATATCCTATAAAGATCAAGACATACAATGTTAATTGTATTGATGTGAAGAGTAAAGAGATTACTTGCATAGCAAGTTAGTTAGGCTTGGGCTTCAACTACTTTTAACTACTTATAACTAACTCCGGAGTTAGTTATAACCTTCTAGCTATTCACTAGTGTATATAGATTTGTAACAAATTAGATTTGTGAAATAAGATTTTGATTTTACATTGTTCTCTCATTTCGTATTCATTCATGGAGTTCAATCTTCACATTTCACATATAAATCAAATCACAATAGCATTGAATTAGGACAAACTTTAGGACTCGGAATAATTTGTCAAATGCATTATACTATAAAACTGACCTTGCCATATTGAACTTTAGCAGCATCAAGAAAAGTTTGAGGAAGATTCGGGTATTTGATTTTAAGCAGCTGTAAAAGTGTTTCCGCACGATCCAATAGTAACTCCATTTTTTCAAATTCTGACATAGGGCCCTTCACAAAAGACCATGAGGTTCTAACCGGTGATTTTCCGAGGACTTGTTCCATAGTTCTCTCTTTCAATGAGAATATAACAGCTTCTAACTTATTAATGGTTTCAAGGGCCATATGCTCGGATTTCAGATTGAGAGATTTCAGCATTTCTTCACCAGAGCTTGATTCGACTGTTAACACCTTGTGCAGTTCCTGTCCAAGATTTGCCTTTCCGGACTGCAACATAGAAATGTAACATCGAATATATCAATGAAGATCAGTTTAATTAATTTATTCTATGTCTAAAATAATTGTTATCTAATCAAGAACCAAATAACATATTATGTATATACATTACAACACTATTATTACCTTTGCAAATGCATCTTTAATAACGGCTGGCACAGGCATTTCAAGCAAAACATTTTCGTTGATAGATTTAGCAGCCTTGAATACTTGACGTACCACCCTTCCTTGATGAACCAGTCTCTTTCTTTCGGTATCAGAAAGACCAGTTTTTGGTACCTGAGGTGATGGAAGCCACCATCTTTTACTATGTTGCGCACTCGTGTCTCTTCCTTCGGTTCGGCTTCCTCCCTCTCCATACCAAAACTCGGTTTTCACCATTGAATCAAGTGCCTCCTGTCAACAAATAATCCATATTTCGAATAAGATGCAGAAGCCTAATATGTTACTAGTAAAGACCTCGTGCAAAATTACACAAATCTAAAAAAAAATGACCAAAGACAACTTAGAATAGGTAAGTTCGAAGAAAAACACTCAAGATCGATGTTGATTTTAGTAAAGAGATGGCGTACAATAAGCATAGAGTCCAATTTCTGGAGTGCTGGAAGATTCATGTGAATGTCTGCACGAGCTTTTGGGGTCATTATCTGTTTCAAGAACAAAAAGTCACTTATTTTGCTGCAAAGTGATGCATAAACTAGATTACTTTTTCTTATCTTGCTGAAATGAAAAATACCTCAAAGATTCTACCATTGGCATTGTTTTGCTTAGCAGGAACTAGTTCAACCATATAGTTCGTAGGAGATAGTAACCAATCCATTTCTCTTCGCCATTTGCTCTTCCTTTCTTCGGATAATGGTTCCAATTTCCACAACTCACCAAAAACAGTGACTGCATATGATCAAAAGACGTGAATAATCTCTCCAAATTTTTTTAACTGTCGCATTTTTAGGAGAATTTTGCTTCTGTTCATTTGTCATTTTCAAACTTCAAATGCAACATTAACTATTATTTTTATCAGTAACATCATTAACAACGGTATCAAAGAAGAAAAAAAAAAGGATAATTAATTTCATAAAATGCGACAAAATTTATTGATTTTCTTGATTCTTTGATTAGTGTAAAACAACCTTAAACGAAATTTGAAAAGGAACGGGGTAGTAAGCAACTCTTAAAGTACGAAATTTGATTAGTTTAAGATATTTTTCTGCTTTCGGCATTTGAACATAACAACTTTATAAGCTTCATGTGACAAATAGTACATTTTATGAGTTTAATGTAACTTCGGAGTGATAAGGTTGTACGGTAGTTTCTGCAAAGAAACTATACTAACATTACTAACAACTAATTACCAACATTTGGCGTTTGATACAAAACTTTCGAGTAATTATGAAACCAAACAAACAAGAACATACCTGATAAATTTGTAATGGCATTAGAAAGTGCCAAAGCTGTAGTAACACCCTTAGTTCCACCAGTAACATCTTCGCCAAGTAAAAGCTTCGAAAATTTTTCCTTCATGTCATCAATATCTGAATGTTGAATAGTATAAGAAGGTTTTTGTTTGACATAAAGTTTTTGAGGACTTTCTGTGAGTTCCCATTCTTCAAGACCTTGTTCATCATCTCTTTTCATTGTTAAACATTTCGAAGAGAATGATCCAAATGCATCTTTACTTGAAGAACAACTTGAATCATCTTCATCATATGAATCAGTTATGCATCCATCTCCTTTACTTGTTCTGCTTTCTTCTTCATATGATTGATTATTTAATATGCAACTCTCAAGGCCATTATATGTCATAATTCCTGAAAGGTTACATTATATAAATTCATAAAAAATTCATTATTTTTCCAAAAGAGGTTATACTTAAATATAAAAATAAAAATATTATTACATATAACCAAATATAGTATTAAAAGAAAGGAACTTTAGACATAAAAATAAGCAAGAAATAAAATGAAACTTGGCTGTCAATACTATAATGATGCAAGAATATATTCTCTCTGCTGTTGGACAAATAAGGTATGCAGGCATACATACAAAAATAGCATATGACTAAACATCATGATTTACAATTAAAATTAATTAAAACCATAGTATAAGAGCAAATTTAATACGTCCAAGTCAGCATAAACGTTGCATGTTACATGCAAGGACCTGAATTCAAACTCCGGTACACCCACTTATTCGTCTTATAAGGTGAAATTCTAGCCACTAGTTACAAGACGAAAGAAAACGAAACTTTAATACATTATTAGACAATTAATTTATGAAATCTAAATTTTGTACATTTTATTGGCAAATAGGTCAACTAGACTCATTTAAAAAAGTACTGATTCACACTCAAGAGTCAAGAACTTTGAATAAGAAAGAAGAAGAAAAAATGTCACAAATTGTCAAAAGTAAATTATTGAGATTCCATGACATATCTCTGTCACGGATATCATTTACTTCTTAGTTTATACAAAATTGTATACGGCTTCCTAACAAGGTCAAGTATATATCTGCAAATTGCAGATCACCATGACATATTAATAATGCACTATTGCATGATGATGATAATATACTGACAAGAATTTATGTTATTATTGCTGAAATTCACATATTTGTTTATGTTCTAATAATGTACTTTATTAACATGGCATAACAATTTTGACCAAAAAAAAACAACATGACATAATAATTAACAATCTAATGGTTGTTAATCTGTTGATTTTTTTATAATTGATCCTAAACACCTAAGAGGTTCACACTTAAGAGAGGGATGTAATCATTGGTCAAATATGTCCCTAACTATAGATTATGCATGCATAATAAACCACATATAATCTGTGACTTTTTTTATTTTAATTTCAAGTTTGGTCACAGAAATTGAGAACGGAAGTGTACAATAGTACAAATCAATCATTCAATAAGATAACAAACATGAGAAAAAAAATTGAAAGGAAGATGAATTTTATTTAAATTGTAACATTTTGGCAATATTATCCCGTTCAATATTTTGATAAAAAATTTATTTCATATGGATATATTACTATGATTCATCAAAATTAACATGATCAATAAAAGAGCATTAGACGTTAATACTAATAAATTTCAATAACATATTAAATTATTTTATATTTTACTAAAATTTTATATGAGTGATCTATATAATATAAATTTTCAATCTAATAATAATTAATTTTGTACATTTTGTATTAGCAAGAATGTTATTGAGCAATTTAATATTACTAAAATATTACACCACTTGGTACAACACATCAATATAATTTATAAAAGTGCATAAATATCATATGTTTAATTTATAAAATCCCTGGATTAAAGTATTTAAAAGTTCCATGATGAGCTTATATAAACTTTTTCTTGTTTTTTTTGTGTGTGTTTCCACTTAAAAAAAATTTACTTTTCAAAAAAAGAGCTTTCATGTGTTGAAACTTGAAAGTTTGATCTTTTGATAATAAGGGTGAACAAAAAGGTGTTTATACTTTGACAAAAATAAAAGTGTTTATACAAATTATCACCTACTAGCTACTACCACTAGCTAGTACGTTTTATATATGGGACCAAAATATTTGAAAATACAGAAGCTTCCGATGCTATGATAAGATAGAACAATAATTGTATCTAACTCATGTTTGGTATCATGGTGAAATGTCAGAACCACGGTGACTCACTATGATTTTGCACAAGCTACAACTTGTACCTTCTAAAACATCACAGTAGATCACCATGATTCTGGCATTCCCACTGTGATACTAAACGTGCACTATTTCTATCGATACTATCCAAGTCTTGAAGCTTTCTTAAGTCTCGGTGATCATCCAACTTACCAAGAAAAAAATTTATTATAAAAACATAGAAAGGTAGTTTCCTTAAAATTTTGAGAACATGGGCAGTGAAAGGTACAACACACCACAATGAAAGCCACTAAGTACATTTTGTGACTATCCTTGAGGAAGGACCATGAAATGGAACAGGTAGTAGTTAGACCTAATAAAAACACTCATGGTCCACCAACTTGTTGGTCCATGTATTTGAGATTGAAAGATTTGAAACATAATAACCTTCCATTCTAGTGTTCTATATCATCTTTCACCCTCTCCTACTTGCTTGCTCTAAATCAAAAAGACAAAATCCATATCACATCTAAAATGATAGAACGTAGCAAAAGGTTCAAATTGTGGGATTCCACCCTTTGTCTTTGGGACAACATATCATTTTCTTCCTTAAAAGTGTAAGCATCATTGCATAGTGATGACTTTTATAATTTTGTCATTTCATAAATTTGATGAAAATTTATTCAATGCGTACAATTTTGAGGATTAAAAATGAAGTTACTTCAAATGATTATCGCTTGATTATCGTTTTGTCTTTCTTTAAAATTGATTAAAAATCCGGGATTAAAAGTCACGAAAAATATTTGATGGATAAACAAGCGACAAAAAAGTTTTGAAGAATTAAAACTCAAAACTTTAAATATTTATAAACATCGTAAACTTATTTAACGCTAATAAAATAAGAGAATAATTTTGATATCATCAATATAAAATAATTTACATCATTATTTAATCACAACTCATCATTTTATAACTTTTAGTGTGGATATAATTAAAGCATTATACTAATGGATTGAATGTATAAAATGAGAAAGTGTATACTTGATTATCTTATGTGCATATCAATTAAATTCTAATTAAAAATTAAAAAATGAGAAAGAGTATACTTGATTAACTATTAAGGAAAATGAAATAGATGTCATTTATATTATTTCATGATTCTACTATATATTAAAGTAAATGTATTCTTTTTTGAATGGCAAGTTCTTGTGCTTGGTATGTTGAACAAAACAATAGTGAATGTCTAAGATGCATATTTATGACTCGTGAGGACAGGACCATAGGACAGGTATAAATGTGCCCTACAATAAAGGACACGCTCAAACATAGAAATACTAGTACTATAGTCTAGTGCTAGACCATTAGAAATATAGTTATGAATTTTAAATTCAAATTAACACTCATACAACTATTTATATTGAGAAAGTAACTAAAATTAATAGCATCATATATATTCTTCCAAGGTAGGCATGCCAAAATCTCTACAGTAAAATATTTAGATACGATACACTATAATAAATTCAAATACTATTTGAAATAACTTCATCTTTTTGAAAAAATTTGAAGTAACATCTTAAAAAAAAAATTGTTCAAAAAAAAACATCTTAAAAAATTTGAGGTTTTTTCCGTACAATTCGCAAGAGTTTTGAGCAAACAAAATTATACACCATAAACTAGTATTTATAACCTCCCAAAACTCAAACCTAGTATTTGATCATATAATTTATATTTGATCACGGTAAAATGTCAAAATTATAGTAGATCACAGTGATTTTGATATACTCACCGTGATAACAAACATGCACGGCAACAACAATAACAATAAGTAAGAAAATTAAACTAATTAAAAATTCACATATATACATGGTTTGAAAATTTGGACTTACTCTCTTGGTCATGAAAATCAATGCTAATTTTCCTTCCCTTGCTGCAACAAGGTAGTCCTTTCCTCATCTTAAACATCTCTTTCAACTTTAACAAATGTACTGTGGCTTCAATAACTCTTCCTCTGACTCCTTCACCAAACAATGTCCAAAATATATATAATTATTCTAAACAATTTTCAATAGTTCAATTTCTGTTCAAAAATAAAAATATTGCCACAATTTTCGAAATTAAATGTATACTGAGGAAGTCATGGGCCACCATGTCACAATTTTCCTACTAAACATTTAATTTCACGTACCACGTCACGTTTCATGTACTAATTTCAATTTATATATCTACAATTTTTAAAAGATAAAATATCACAATCAAATAAATAATACATACTGAATACTGATTCTCCAATTGACAATCAAACAAATACAATACTTATGTGAAAAATATTTACTAACTAAAAAATACAAAATTAAAATTAAGGTTTCCACGTCCAAACCAATTAATCAAGGATAATCCTAAGTCTCATTATAAAACTACAAGCCATCTAATAAGGCTCGAGTCTAAGATGGAAGACTTGCGCAAATTTTCTTTTTGTTAAAAATTTCACTCTTAATATAGCTAAATGGAATGATCGGAGTTCGAACTCCGACCCTTACATATATAATACATGTCCTGCAATTGAATTAAGTGCACAGGACTGGACTATTTACACAAGTCTTCTACTGTGCACAGGTCTAATAATATTGGCTTAAATACATTTTTGGTCCCTTAATTTATTTTTTGGTTTCGTTTTGGTCCCTTAACTATTAAAAGTTTCGTTTTGGTCCCTCAACTTATTTTTTAGTTTCATTTTGGTCCCTTAACTATTTTCTTGGTTTCATTTTGGACCCTTAATTATTTTTTTGGTTTTATTTTGGTCCCTTGAAATGAAGACCAAAGTAATTGACATAGGAAGAGTTAAGGGACCAAATCGAAACCAAAAAGTAAGTTAAGGGACCAAAATGAAACTTTTAATAGTTAAGGGACCAAAACGAAACCAAAAAATAAATTAAAGGACCAAAATGAAACTTTTAATAGTTAAGGGACCAAAACGAAACTAAAAAATAAGTTAAGGGACCAAAAGTGTGTTTAAGCCAATAATATTATAACGAATATAAATTTTACAACATACGTGAAGGGTAAAAAGGTAAAAGTGGTGTATAATGGAGTGGAGCAAACAAAAGGTCATAATTATGATAACTTTATGAAACGTTTGGTCAAAGAAACTCAGAAAGAGAGTCTGAAATCATAACTTAGAACAGTAAAAAATCCAATGGTCAAGCAGATTCCACATTACTACTATGTCCATTTTTCTCATATAAAAAACTCAAAAACTTTTTCAAAAGCAAAATGAGGATCAAGTACTAAGATCCAATCAAATAGAAAGAAAAATGCTTTTCACAACTCACATTTTCCAAAATAAAAAATAACAAAATTAACTTGAAGTTCAAAGTTGATAAACAGAACATACCTCAGATGAGTCAAGATATATCAGATGGCATTGTTATCCGATGAAATGTTCAATGGTGTTGTGGCAAGCTTAAGCAGATAACAATGGCACTGTAGTAGAAGAAGAATGAGAGTTCAATAATAAGAGAGAGAGAGAGAGAGAGAGAGAGAGAGATGAAGAAATATGGAAGAGGAATGGATTTAAGAATGGAGAGAGGGAATGAAGGAGGCTCTTGTGTACAGTAATTGAACTAGGACCGTTGAATTTGATTGGATTAGTTTTTATTGGACGGTCAAGATTGTTTAAGGGATTAGTAATGTGGGTCCATTTTAAGGGTAGTGTCCTATCAATATCATTATCAGTAGCAGTTTTTATTAATGTGATGAAGGTGATTTAATTTGGATTTTCAATTTTCAAATTATGGTCACTCATCTCACTAGTCATTGATTCTACATCACCTACTATTACTATTACTATTACTATTACTATTAGCTGTTAATTATAAAAAAGAAATGGCAACAATTGCTTCTTAGTTCTTATAAGTTATAACAGATATTTTATCTTTTTTAAATTTATTTAATAATTAATGTAACTAATATTACTTTCATCTTTAATTATAAAATTTTGTTGACTAAATTATGAGAATTAAACAAGTGAAAAATAGTAATAAATCTATTGATAGTAAGTATTATTTTTATAAGCTTATTTCTTAATAGATAGAGTTTATTTATGTTTTATTATTGTAAAGAGTAGAAAATAAAAGTAAATTTTGTCAAAAAAAAAAAAAAGTAAAATTGGTGGGACTCAGGGCAATGAATGTTGATACTCGTGAAAAGAAATGAGTTCCTCTTAACGTGAAAAAAATTCTAATTTTTATTAGAAAAAATATAATGACTTAACCACTAGACCATCAACTATATTATAAACATTTAACAAATACTTAAAGATGTATGACAAATATTTTAAAAATACTACATAACAAATCAAAATCTTGTTGCTCGTTATATTTTTTGAGGCCCTAGACGAAGAGCCGTCTCTGATCACATTCTCCGTACGGGTTTAGTAGTTTGAAAAGATGAATCATAAGAATTTTTTTATATTTTATAAATATTAATTACACATATTCTAATAATTTTACTATTTTTAGTTTATTTAATTAGTGCATAATATACGTTATGCATAAAATGAAGTGCACTAGTTTGCATTTTTCATAAAAATATATCATGCATCATTATTGTTTTGTTAGCTGTTATTAAGATCCTGAATAAAATTATTTTGTTATCTGTAAAAAAAAAGTCACAAAATTTTGACAAGATTATTAAAGAAAAAGAAACCCAAAGAAAAGAAAATGTTAACATGTGTCCTTGGGGCACTTGTTAGTGTACTAATAAAAGAAATTTAACATTGGTATTTGTGCATTTTATATTTTAAACAATCAAACATTGTCAAATTTTAAGACGAAATTACTATATTTAGTATTCTTAAAATGTGCCTTAGGGCACATGTTAACAACATGTTGAAGAATTTCAAACTTAGCAAAACACATGGAGAAGAGATAATTGTCAAAACCTACTTACACACACCGATACAGTTATAGTTTCATCCCTATGTGCGTAATTCCCCAATTTCAGGTTCAAGAAAAGCGCCGCTTCTAATGGCTTATGTCTCTAAATTTGTCTCACTCACTCTCATGTCTTAACTCTCTCTTAACCCAAACTCGCAGTGCTATGCTGCTACTACTAGTATAGTAGTATTAATTTAGTATATATTATATAGTACTCCCTCCGTCCCTAATTATAAGACCCCTTTTGACCACTGCACGTACGCCAACGCACAATTTTGATCGCCAATATCTTTAATTATTTAGTAGTAAAAATTATAAAAATTTGATATTTTAAAAATACTCATCAAAACAAATCAAACAAGATCTTATATGTTAATATTTACATCTATATATTATTAGAAAAATACGGTCAAAACATGATAGATGAATAGTAAAATTTAGTCCAAAAAGATCTTATATTAAGGAACGGAGGGAGTATATACTATGCCAATATACAAATCCCACAACTTTTTTAAGAATAAAAGGTTATGATTTGATTAATAAAATTAGCTAGTACTAAAAATAAGTACTTATTTTTTAGTTTTCGTTACCCGTTAAATCTGATTCAAGATGAAGTTTATCATAAAGTGATTTCAGTTTCATCCTAAATATAGTTGTAGAAATCAAATTGAAATCCTCCAGTACCAACAAAATAGCATTTTTGGTAGCGGTGCTAAAGAGTAAGGACCACCAAATTAATAGAAACAAGAAAAGAGCAATAATTGATTGATTCATTCTATTGAAATTGCTTGCTAGTAGCTGTTAAGAATATTGAGATAGATTTAGGAGCGGCTGTATCTAACTTGTCCCCTTTTGAAACTCGCACCAAACTAGCTTGCCTTTGCCACTACTAAGTCCTACCAACACTCCTTTCTAATCTACTTGTGCTAGCTAACAAACAAAAAGTTTTGCACTATGCCACCACTACATTTTGTCTCCATTTGTCTATACTACATTTTGTGTTGGGAATAATAATATCCATACAATAACATGGGGATCATGGTTGGTTATTTTTTGGTTTTTCATGTTTCACACTTTCATGCATGGAATATGGAATGGTTTTTGTAATTTGTACCCAATAAATTAATACACCCTCATTTTCATTACGAATGTTTTGTTTGAGGTGTATACGGTTTTTAAGAAAATGATTATCTATTTTAATATATTAATTGTAAAGTTCTAATTTCTCTCTTGCCATGTGTCCTTTTTTTCTCCACATATGCATCAAAGTGCCATGTATGTCCAAAATCCTATGTGTCATATCTCATTGTACTTCTTTTCTCTCACATTTGCTACAACTCCATCCTTGCAATTTCTATTATTCTAATCCCTAATTCCCAATTTCCCAATTTTCTTCTAACATTAATCCATCATTCTCTTCTCTTACTAACATTAATCCCATATTGTACTAACATTAATCTCAATTTCCCAATCTCCCAATATTCCAATCCTCTTCTAACACCCATACCTCAACCATGCATGTTCTTGCCTCTGCCTTCTCACTTCATCACCGTTAGCCACCCTGCGCTGCGTAACTTTGCTCTCGATCATTGCAATTTTGCCCAAACCTCTCTCTGCTCAATCGTCGTAATGGCGGCAACAGTCTTTGTTGTGATTCACACTCAAAGTTCTATCTCCTCCTCCGTCGCCGTGACAACATCAATGCACCGTGCCGTCGTTCGCCTACCTCTTTTGTGCGTTTCAATCGACGGCTGCATTCAATTGCCAATGTCTCATCGATGTAAGTTTCAGTTTATGTAATTGTTGTGCAATTGGAATTTTTTTTTTATGTTGTCTTCCAATTAATAGCTTACATACTTTGAAATGTCTTTCTCTATATTTTGATAATTGATTTGTTATATATATATATATATATATATATATTAAGTTTATACACATGAAAATTGATGGTTCACTCTATTTTAAGTTTGAAACTATTGTGTGTTTCTTTTATGTATTGTGATGTTTTTCCCCAATTTTCACATGTCTCCTAACAATTTTCTTGTGATTTTTTTATCATATTCAAATGAGATCTTATGCATCATCTCTCCGGTCAATTTTGGTTTCTACTTTAACTAAAAGAACAACTTATGGACATGTCATAAATTGTGTGCGTAAAAGAACAACCTATGTTACAAGTTTTTCTTTTCCAACATTTTTTGTTAGAAATTTTTTTTACCAATCCATTAGAATGTATTGTGCCTTCCTCCAAAATTAAATCTCTTCATATTGAGTAGTTTGAAATTGACAGCATCCTCATTGTTGAGTGATCATATTTCTAATTACATTGTCAATAGATGCTTGATTTCATGGAATGATTTGGAACAATTAATTTGGTTTGCTATAGTTTTTGTCATATATTATTGTTGTCACAAACTTTGTAGCGCCTGCATATAGAATGATTCTGGACAATTACACAAACACTAACTCATTTCCTCCTATTGCTTATAGATATTTTTAATTTATGCGGGTACGCAGCAACCGCGCAACGCACGGGCCTCAATCTAGTTTATGTTAAATTTCAATGATAAAATGAGCTTCTGGTCCATTGACATTTGGTCAGATTCAAAGGTAGTGTGTTTATGTTTAGAAGGTGTAGTGTTAGACATCTTGCTATTTGTTGGTTAATCAAATCAAATCATTGATATCTTACATTTGTTGGAGTTGCATTCCTTAACTCGTGTTTCATCAAGCAAATTAAGCTGTGGATGTTTTTGTCGATTAAGGGTTGCATACAACTAAGTTCAGATAAAAATACAGTTTATTCATGATTTTGCTTCTTTCACCTTGTTGGTTAAAATGATTATTGATGTCTTGTGTAGGGGTTTAGTTTTTTGTCCTTTATTCTTTTTTGGCTCAATTTTGGTGAGGTTTTGCTCTTTTTTCTCATAAAAAATAATTAGTTTACTTATCAATAATTTGTATTACTCACCTAATCTTGTAAAGTTAATTGACCACTTTTAATAACATCTAAAAAAGATTGACCACTTTAGAAGAGTCAAATTCAAAATAGAATCATCTTAAAAGAAAAATGATTTGCAGTAGTAATACAATGTCAACTTACTCTATAAAATAAATATACCCCTCAAATTTAATCCACACCAAAAGTAGAAGAAAAATCCTATATCATGTGTTATAATAGTTAGTAACTTCAACTATATCACTACCCTGATGAGTAGAATATAAGGGAAACAGAAGCAAAATAAAACAGTAGTTCACATAAAGCATTCAAATCCAATAATGCACATTCATCCAAGAACAAAATTGTGGAGACTACCATCAGCATGAAGATAAAGGTGTATACATTTTCTCCAGGGGGGAAAACCTGCCACAGAAAATCAGTGTTTCAAGACTTTGAAAAACATGTAGAATTAAACATCAAATTAGCATTATTAAAAATGGTATTTTGGTCTATGTAAATATAAATACATTATAGTAACTTGTAAAATTATAATGAATAATATTCTTAAGATGTATATGAAAAAAAGAGAGTACCACATAATTCCTGTTGATAAAAATACGGATATGTCAAACCTAGGAAAGAAACAGAACCATCACTAAAATAGAAAAATCTAAAGACAAGATTAGAAACAGACCTCAATAAATTAGTCCAGCTCCATTGGTACGTCTGGAATGTCAAATCTATCTTCTTCAATAGTCTTGTTTATCACAGATACTGGACCGGGTATCGAATAGTCAAGGAAAGTGTATGCAACACATTTTCGCATATTCTTACTACAGCTGGGTTCCAAATAAGTTAGAATCAGACACATGCTATATTTCAAACGAGATGTTAAGTATGGATTTTGAAAACCCTTGAAATTTGACAACCACCACACAGACATGCCACTTGCAGTAACAATAGAGATTTTCACATGTATTTTCTAATTCAAATAATTTATCATGGCTTGTAGAAATTCAAATTGAAAAAAAGAAAAGAAAAAAAAGGAGAAATGATCTTTCATCATTTATGTTTCTGGAGTCTTTTTAGTTTTAAAAAAAAAAAGTCTTTAAATCAAATATCAATTTCTTACAAGTCCAAAAATTGGTGTTTTCAACACAGCTTCTCTTTTTCAAATCCTTAACATGTGCCCTTAGGTTAGAATCAACTCTAAGTTTCCACCTTAAGCCTGCCCTGAACCTAACTTGAGGTACACTAAACATGCAATGCCATGTGTATCTAACCATATGAAAGCGAAGTAGGGAAAGGGAGGGCAAAAAATTAAAGAAAAGGATATATATTGACATGAGATCGTCCTCCTTTTCACCTCGATTACGGCTGTGGTTTAGCTCTCTACTTATTTCAGGTGTAACCTGCAGTAGGAAAATTAATATCAGTCACACAACCACAAATGCATAATGAGAAAAACAATATGTCAGATCTAGTGCTCACTAATTTATGATTTTGCTTTTCCAGAAGAATCATTAAATTTTCCTTATCTTCCTTCTGAAGTTCATTTTTGTACCTGAAAAAAAATGCTTAGTCAGAAAGGCTTAGTATTGAAAAGCCAAAGGGGCATCAATCATTGCTAGAACATTTGACAGTTTAATCACATGAGATCAATAGATATATTTTTTTACAAGTGACATGACATCAATAGATATTGAATCAAATAATATGATAAATGTGTAAAAAATTAATATTTTCATGGAATGTTGTCCCTCCAACTCTAAATCAGTATGATTAAAGAAATAATTGCAGAACATTTGACAGTTTAATCACATGAGATCAATAGATATATTTTTTTGGTTGCTGTTGTATCAACATGATCGTATCAGATATCCCTTAAAACTATTATGGGACATGTTCACGAAAAATTGCAGAAAATGGTGAATTACTTACCTTTGCACAAATGCAAGGAGTGATTGGTGCCATATAACAGGCATTGTCCTAGTTTCATTTTCAAATCTCATGAAATGAGCAACAACTGCATCAATTACACGATACGGCAAAGCATATTTCTTCTCCAGAAAAAGCTTAATGAAATAACTGCAATTATTATCACAAATATTATCTATCAGATTTTGGGAGGAAAAATAAAAGTTTTTGAGAAAACATATAATGCTCTATTTTTCTAAAATGACAAATCAAAATATTAATCAATTCATCCAAAATGTTTTGTAGTGTGATCAGCCTCTTCTCTCATAATAACCAAGATTGTTAAAATTTACATGTCAAAATATTCAGTAAACAATTATATGATATTATTAAAGCTTAAATTTGTTGTTGTCCTTCAAAATATGTCATTTTTTAAATGATTGTATATTTTTTAATTGTGTTTGCTTTTAATCCCTAAAAGCATGTACTTTTGTCCCTGTTGAAAACTTGACACGTTCAATTCTGCAAGTGTAGGGGCTAAAGTGAATAAAATTCAAACAGGGTCAATTTTCAAAAAAGGCAGGTTTTCAGAAGCAAACCATATTTAAGGCTATGATTATCGGTTGCTGTTATTTCATCTTATCATAACATAAGAGGAATTGTCCACACCTCTTTCTATGGGAATGGATCCTCTCATGTGACATGAGGGTCCATTGAAATCTCAACCATTCCTTGGAAAGGAGAGAGAAAGAGAATTTAGGAAAAATAATGAGTTTTAGTGGTGTTGAGATACAGAAACATGAGGAAAAAATGGAGATTCCATTCCCATCTTTATATATACAACAACAAAAGTGTGGTTTATTACGTGGAACATATGTTTGAAGAAAATTTTAAAGTTGTAATTCCTACTTGATGATATCATGGCTATGGTTAAAGCCCCACTCAAAATTCTATTTCGCAAATTGTTTTATGACAATTATCATACAAATGTCTAAAATTATGAATACCTTGTAGTGCCGCAATACTCCATCCCAGCAAGCTTCATTATCGCAACACTATAAAAATCCAGAAGTTAGGGTGAGTCAGACATTGGACATCACTTAAAATAGAATTAATAAAAGCTTATAATTTCAATCATTACATGAAAGGTGTACACTAGGTATGCACTACTAGCTGTAACTTTTAAGCACTCAGGATGCAAACAAATAGACTTGCTACGATAATTTTGGAAAATATTTCATATTTAAAACAATTCAAAAAATGTATTTTATTGATTTTGCCATGATAATTTTGGAAATACAAGGTTGCACAATCGACATTGATAATGGAAAAGAATGTAAGTAACTTTACTATGTAATGATAATAAGGAGATATGATAAAATAAATTTGCACTGCCAACTGAAGAAACTCATCCCTAATTGCTTTCTACAATAATAACTACAGGTGATTGCACAATTAACCTTGATAATGGAAAAGAATGCATGCAATTTTAATGGATAATGGTGATAAGGAGATATGATCAACTAAATTTGCACTGCCAACTAAAGAAATTCATTCCTAGATCTTTTCAGCAATAATAAATGCAATCTTCTCTAAACTTAAGTTTGAGAAACCAACCAATGACCAGTCCACTATGGCACGCATCAGTGCACTTGACAAAAAATTCAAACACGTACTTCAATGTATCGAATCCAATTTTTAATTTTTAATAATTTGAGTTATGACTGATCAAGTTAACAAACCTTGAATGGAGTGCAGGAATAGATATTTTTTCTATAATGCTTCCAACAATGACTGCTTCCCTGAGTGTGCATGTGCGTGACTGTACATGAAGAATAGCGTCAAATTAGAAATGAGAAGTGAATGAACTGGAAGGTTTCTCGGTCTAAGCTTTTTTTGAAATGTATCAGAGAGATGTTTATTAATATTTTCAAAGATAAAGATATTTTAAGATGGAAAAACAGAGTCTTTAATCAAATGAATGATCAATAGATATCACAAACAGAACCTAATAAAATATCGACCAATCATTACTAAGGAGTATAAAAATTAAAAACAACTTAGATATGATTATATACCTCGCATAGTGGAAACAGTATTCCCTTAAAGAAAGCAGATGTTTTGTACAATGACTTTTTCAGTGATTGGTATAAAGCAAAATGCAGCCGTTTGTTCTTTCTTATATCTTCTCTAACTCTTGGAAGCAACACAAGCTTGTAGAAGCGCTCGGCCTTTTTTGGACTAAAATTAGAAGCAAAAATCGTAGTAGCTTGAAACAAAGCATTTGGAGACCAATTTTCAGGTTCAGTAAGATATAAGACCTCCTCCCAATGTTGCATTGCGGTGATACCTTTAAATGCCTTGGGGATTTTGCCTATTGTATATCTGCTGAGAACAGTTGCAACCCTGCAATATGAAAAATCGTATAAGTAGAGATGCCTGATATAAAAACCTTATATTAACCAGGAAAGTATCAAAATGAAACTGGATTCATTCATCTAGTCTTCATATTCGTAAAAAGAATTTGATTGTAAATACCCCTTGTATAAGTCAAGTATTGATTTATCCATCTTAGGATCTGGTCGAGCCTCTGCACACATAACAATTCATAAACGAATAAAAATCAGACCCCAAATCAGACTAAAAAAAAATGAATAAAATAAAGCAATGATAAGGAGAATAAAGTTCATTTTAATATTGTTACCTGAGGCAACAGTAACATCACTTTCTTTTATTCTTTTAATTACGACGTTATCAAGTGTTTTCAGGACACCCGGGTCCTTGGATGAGAATGCTTCCAATACTTTCTCGTCCTCTTCAGTAATATGCTGAATAAATAATCAAATCAGACTAACCAATGTCACTATCATAAACAAAAAGGGTTGAAGAACATAAACTCAATTTGGTGCCAAATCATTTGTAAATATAAATAAGCATTGCTAATAATTTCCCACTTACAATATGTAAGAAAGCAGTGCATTTAGGGTATGTTCGGATCAACTTTTTTGAGCTTATCTAACGGCATAAGCAATTATGAGACTGCTTGGAAGCAGGGACGGAACTAAGTATATGGAAAATGTGGCGATCGCCACCCTTGAATTATCCTAATACTTTGGTACTCTATCCTATATACATGTGTCCGCCCCTCTACATTTATCAACAAAAATATGTATTTGCCCCTTCCAATAAATTACCACACCTTTTAGTAGTATACATACTAATATACTACTATATAATTAATATTGGTTTGGTTCTTTACCTTATTTTATGTTTTAAAGTTTGCCTTCTACATTTAAAAAGTTTTTTAAGTTGGTTTATTATGTTAATGATGTATAATATAAGTTCGTCTTTTCGTTAAATTTTGAGTTAATTTTGTTTAATTTTTCGTTAAATTTTAAGTTAATTTTTTCTAAAACTTCCGTGTGACATCTTTTAAGTTGTTCACGTATGCAAATATATTAGCCACATAGATGATTTAAACAGAAATTTGACTAAATAACTAACTTACAAAATTTTAAATGTAAGAGACAAAAAAAAATCTAAAATAAACGCACAGAATCAAAATCATGATCTTAATTATTGACATTTTTTTAGAATCGGAAATATAAATTGATTCTGCCAAGGATTTATTCCTAAACCTCCCTCTACCCAACCCACATATCCCCTAACTCTTATCACTTGAGCTATCATACGGGAACTAATTATTGGTGTTTATAAAAACTTCACAATATTTGGCTTAAATTTTCCAATAAATAATAGGTAGTTTTATATGACTTGATTAAATTTTATGATCAAATTATTGTGTCCATTCAAAAAACAATTCTATATATTTGATTTTTTAGAAAAAAAAAAATTCTTTTGATATTTATCATGTTATATTTTCGCCACCCTTAATAATTATTTCTGGTTCCGTCCCTGCTTGGAAGAGCTTATGAAAAAAACTTATGACATATATATCCATGAGTTGTTTTCATCTTATTCCAATAAACCCTCTAGTATAGCTTATGAAAACAATTTAAAGCATATATGAAAACAAATTTGATTTTAATTTCTTTTCAACAGCTTATACAATAATAAGCACTTATATGATAAGTTGTTTATCCAAACAGTTCTATGTTTGACAATGTCTAGCTTTGAACTTATAACTTATAATCTCATATGATAAAAAAAAAACTCGGTTGATAATATTTTTTTCTCACAAGGATACAGCTTATTTTTACTAACTAATAACTATTTTAAAAAGCTAATTCAACTAGCTTATAGCTTATCATTTCTCTATCAAATTTTCCCCTGCCATCTTACTTGAAGAAAATTATATAATTCAACATAAATTTTTAGAGGGGGATCCATTGACTCCAGGAGTAAATCTGAGCTGAGTTACTCTGCTCAATATCTTACTATTCATAATGTATTTCACTAATCCAACCATTGATTATTATGATTATATATCAATGATCAAGTACACACACTTTAATATACATCCGAATTTCATAGCTAAGCAATTTAAACATTGATATTTAAATGTGTTTTTAGAAGCTTATCATACGTTTGTTTTAAATTATTTAATTTAATGATATATCAAATAATTTTAAAATTTCATAAAAAACTTGTAAACTTAATCTCAGAGTTACTCCGGGAGTCAACAGATACCCTCTCATATTTTTATGTCATTTCTTTTTTACAAGCTAGTTCAATCATTACTTTTACCAAACACTAAAAATTCAATTATGTAGCTTATCCTCTATTTATAAGTTATTACTATTCAGTATAAGTTTATCCGTCAGCTTATCAGCTATCCGTTATTTTTTCTCGAACAAAACCATAAAGCGTCTAAGATGTCTCAAACTTTAAACCTAATTCCTCAAAAGCGCTAACAGAACCAAAATTTGCATATAGCCACAACACAAACTCATCAAAACATAAACAAAAAAATCAATGAAAAAAATGACTCACATCAACATCAACATTAACTTCAGCAAATTCACTTTCATTTTCCTCGAGTCCATTGATGAGATCATCATTATCATCATCCTTATCTTCAACAGCATTGGGAACTTCTTCGAGACGCCGGAACGAACTTCTGGTAACATTTTGCTCACTAGCTTCTTCTTCATCTTCAATTTCCTTGAGTTGATTCTTCGCTTCCTTCATAATCCTTGAACTGATACGAGATTCCATGAGTTCACCTTCCGTTTGGTGCCTTTTTGCAGCTTTGGAGCTTTTCTTCGATTTGGCATATTCAGTACCTTCTGGATTAAATGATTCGGGATTTTGAATCCTTTCCTTTCTCTTCGCCATTGATGAATCTCTTTGTTTGGCACAGATTTCGGTGTTTCTCGGTGTTTCTGACGGCGGAGGAGTGGCTCCGGCGGTGTTGAGTTCGGTGCAACTCGAATTTTTGAGAAGGGCGAAGATGAAGTAGCTGCTGAGTTAGGTTTAGGGATTTATATGTAATGTTTTTTAGGGTTTAAATTGTTGAAAAAAATGAAATACTAAAATATATGTATTATAAAATTAAAAAATTACTCTTTTTTTTGGTAAATAGACGAGATGGCAAAGCCACCAATAAACTCACACACACAAGTTGAGTGACCGGAGTTCGAACCCAGATCATGGATGTCCGGCCTAACAATTTCGGCATTTTCTGTCAGTTGAGCTAGGACTTCTAGACTTAAAAAATTACTCTTTAAAAAATCAAAAATAATAACAGATTATCCATGGGAATTATCTGTAAGGTGATCCGAAGTTGTGGATTTTTTTTCCTGTGGAGACCTGAATGGAGTGAGAAATTTCCCCGTAGATAATTTGGGGCGGGGAATAGGGGAAGGTACATCCGCCACCGCGGATTTCTCGACCACGACCATATTATTAAAATTTATATATATAATATATAATTATATAACTTTATATTTTTTTTAATAATAATAATTAATACTTTATAAATATTATGATTATGTATGGTGGCAACAAGTTTAATTAGATATTTATTTTTTTTGACAAAAAGAAATATTAGAAAGTGTTTTTGCAATTTTTTGTATTGATGCAAAATGTACTTTTTTTTGAAAGGGTAAAATGTACTTTTATTTCAAAGAAAATGAAAGATACAAAATATATTTTTTTTAGAAAAAAGGAAGAAAAAATAAGATATTTTATATTAGTGTCGTACTTTTGATCAAAATATATATCAATTTTGTTAACTTTTTATGTTCGTGGAGCTCTATGAATACTGTAGAGATCTTTGGTAATGGAGATAGAGGAAGAAATCTCCCCGCGGGGATTAGGATGGAGGAAGAAATTCCTCCAAAACATAGAGTGGGACAAGGCGTGGTCAAGTAACCTCCGGTCAATCTCCGCCCGTTGACATCCCTACTTCTCGATAAACATGAATAATCTTGACATTCTACGAATGGGTCAGCAATTCTTTGATCTTCTTAATTAAGCTCCAACTACATAATTTTCCTTCTGTTAAACTACTAACCACGACTTTAGAATCTAATTGAACCTCCAAGTATAAGTATCGCACACCATACTCTCTAGCTAGACATAAACCTTCATAAAGACCCCATAATTCTGCCATATAAGAAGATGTCATATCAATGTTCCTCGAAAAGCCACATATCCAGCGACCATTCTCATCACGCACTAGTCCACCGCAACCTGTCAATCCTTCTGTACCTTTCGCTGCTCCTTATTATACTTTAAGTACGACTATTTTCTTAATTAAAATTATTGTATTAAATCTTTGTTTCCACTTTGTTCATATGCTAGATTGAAATTTATATGCAACATTTTAAAATATCCGTGCAACACACGGGTCAAAGTCTAGTTCATTCAAACATCAAAATGGTGATTTTATTATGCCATCTACTTCATATTATTTCCCATTATTTAACTCATGAAGTGAGTTATTCCAAAAATCAATTCGTGCAAATAAAATTCCAATGACAATAATATTAATGCAACCTCCATAATATAGGCAAAAATTATTATGCGTAAGTGGGATCCTTATACACCATACATAATTTTTAATTTACTTGCGCGTCCCGAGCCCCCCTTTCTGGGACATATATGATTGTGTTCATTTTGTTGTGCATCTTTTTTCAACCAAATTAAGGGTTTGTTTGGATTGCTGACCCGTTGACATCCATACTTCTCGATAAACATGAATAATCTTGACATTCTACGAATGGGTCAGCAATTCTTTGATCTTCTTAATTAAGCTCCAACTACATAATTTTCCCTCTGTTAAACTACTAACCACGACTTTAGAATCTAATTGAACCTCCAAGTATCGCACACCATACTCTCTAGCTAGACATAAACCTTCATAAAGACCCCATAATTCTGCCATATAAGCAGATGTCATATCAATGTTCCTCGAAAAGCCACATATCCAGCAACCATTCTCATCACGCACTAGTCCACCGCAACCTGTCAATCCTTCTGTACCTTTCGCTGCTCCTTATTATACTTTAAGTACGACTATTTTCTTAATTAAAATTATTGTATTAAATCTTTGTTTCCACTTTGTTCATATGCTAGATTGAAATTTATATGCAACATCTTAAAATATCCGTGCAACACACACGGGTCAAAGTCTAGTTCATTCAAACATCAAAATGGTGATTTTATTATGCCATCTACTTCATATTATTGCCCATTATTTAACTCATGAAGTGAGTTATTCCAAAAATCAATTCGTGCAAATAAAATTCCAATGACAATAATATTAATGCAACCTCCATAATATAGGCAAAAATTATTATGCGTAAGTGGGATCCTTATACACCATACATAATTTTTAATTTACTTGCGCGTCCCGAGCCCCCCTTTCTGGGACATATATGATTGTGTTCATTTTGTTGTGCATCTTTTTTCAACCAAATTAAGGGTTTGTTTGGATTGATGGAATGAGATGGGATGGGATGGAATGGAGTGGTATGGAGCGCTATTCCGTTGTTTGGTTTTACAAAATATGAATGGAATGGAGTGGGATGGAACCCATTCCTTTCAATACCACCCATTACTCCAATTTTTCATTCCGCCCAATTTGGGGTGTATGTGATGGAATGGAACAGATTAATTTAACAATTACAACTTTATCCCTAGTTTTATAATATTATTCTCACTCTTCACTCTTTTCTTCTTGCGTCACTCCTATATATTGTGTCGTTTGCTCTTCTCATACTTGTTGCTTCTTCAATCATATTAGTAATATGCATCATGAACATGACTTTCTTTGTTTATAATGTTTGTGTACAAAAAGAAAGAAAAATAAAATTGAAAAAAGGATCACTTTCAATTGAAAAAAAAAGGATTGGTTCATGTTTCTATAAAAGGGATTGATTCGATTGAAAAAAATCTGTTTCGCACTTAGTTTCTGTAAAATTAATTTTTCTCTTTTGATTGAAAAAAATATTAATGAAAGGGATTTGGTTTGTAGAACATGAAATGGATTGATTTAGATTTGTAAAATTGAATCCTAGAAAAAAGGGATTGATATTGAAAAAAATTGTTTTTTTTTCAAAAAATATTGTTTTATAAATAAAGTATAAAATTAGAATAAACAAGTTATAATTCATTCCGCTCCGTCTACTTTCCAAACAATGGAGTGGGAAATTAACTTCATTCCATCGTAAAATATCCAAACAATGGAATGGAATGTCTCTTCCATTCCGTTCCATTCCATTCCGTTATGTTCCACTCCGCTCCGCTCCATTCTATACCATCAATCCAAACAGACCCTAAGTATCCATTTTGTTTGATTGTTGATATGTGTTAGGATCAATTAAGTGTTAATTATTTTATTTCATTTTTGTTAGCTGTAGGTTAGGTATTTTACTACATACATACTAACCTATTGTAGCTTTTTATGAACTAGACTTTCACCCGTGCGTTGCCCGGGTTTTATAAGTTGGTATAAATATTGAAGAATTATTTTATATATGATGTATAATAATTAAAAAAATAGTGATAGAATATTAAAAAAAAGGTATGACAATAATTTTAATAATATTAATAATGAAAATATAAGGTATAAAATATAGTATTTAAAAAGATAAATAGAAAAGTAGTATTATTAATTGAATTTATATATACAATCAGTCACTGTAAGGTTATTTTACACATGCATCTAATAATGTGTTGTCACATCATATATACTCCCAACGTTCCTTTTTATTTGTCGTTTTAGAAAAAAATATTTGTTCCTTTTTATTTGTCGTTTTAGGTTATGCATTAACACATGCTCTACTATTTTAAATCTGGAATTTTTTACATCATTTATCTTTCTCTTTATGTTCAGAAAAAAAAATGTGTAACACCAAAAATATCAGAGAGAGAATTGCATGATACTGTAGTTTAACAGTTAGGGAAAAATACACTCACCTCCCTTGAGGTAATCCTAACACATAAAAATATTTTGGTGTTTTTTTAGTTCTTTAGAGGGAAATAGTGGTAGTAGTGGCTTTGGGAAAAGATGAATTGAAGATGAAGGGACTTCACCGGTAATAACGCCTTTAACAATTCAACAAATACCAAAATGTTATGAAACTATCTCTAAACATGAATAATAATATAGGAGAATAGATATGGAGAGAAAGTGAGAAAAGAGAATGATTAGGGATTGTATATTCTCATACCAGTGTATATTACATTGTAGCACAAGTCCTATTTATAGGACAATATATTGGGCCAAGAATATGGGCCTATAACCAATGGACAATCCATATACTTATTCATAACACTCCCCCTTGGATGTCCATTGAGGATATGCCTCATTAAAACCTTACTAAAATAAAACCCAATGGGAAAAAGATTCTAGTGAAGGAAAAAGAGTACAACATCCTATGTGTATAAATCTGCCTCGTTAAAAACCTTACCAGGAAAACCCAATGGGATAAAACCATGGTTAAGGGAAAAAGAGTGCAGAACACAATTATATCTCCCCCTCATTAAGGCAATTATATCTAAGACGAATAAGACCAATTAATCTTCTATATAGTTGATCAAAAGCTTTACTTGATGAAGACATTGTAGAAAGATCTGATTTATCTCCTTTTATATACTCTTCTCTGAATTAGCCGTTGGTGCAATATTATCTTCTTCAAATTTCTTGTAAATGTAGAATCGCAAACGTTAATAAAATCATATTCTCAAATTTCTTGATGTAGTGCTAAAACTTCCACTTATTTGGATGATATTGCTGTATCTTTAAGATATAAATTATATGCTCGACTTTGTGCCAATATCTTCAAGTTTATTGATATTGACAAATACAAAATACCACTACATGCAATTGCAAAATGCAATAGTGCCCTCAATTGAACTAATTAAAATATGGTACTTCAAGATCAATTCAAATAACTCATCATTTTCTTGAGACGTGGAATAATATAATATTTGTTCACGTCAAGTGACATCATACACAACCAATTATATCTTTCCAGATCAATTTGTTTATCACCTTTGATATATATAATTTTCTTCATGCACAGAACCTCATTGAAGTACTAAATTTGTAATTTCAAACAAACTTTGACCATCGAATGTATTTTATTTCAAATTTTTCTGTACTCAACAGATTTCATAAGCTCTTCAAGAGTTATGATAATATTATAGTGTTTGATGTGGTACTTCAGGACCACCTAATGAATCATCATTTTCCCAAACTCTAATGAGATGTTTGTTCATAATGAGTGGTCTTATAACAACTAGAGCACACAACTCATAACAATTTCATATTTCATCTCAATAGAAGAAATCAACTTTTAGAAACTCTTCAAGAGTTCTTATAATATTCATGTCATAAAATTTGTTTCCAAATCCTTTCTTCAAAATTGCCAAATGATGTCATTATCATATTTCTCATTTAGAAATATTCATTAAAATTATTATACAATATGCATCTATATTGTTTGAGTAACAATGAGACTAATACATTTAATCATCTATTCAATAGTTTGTATATGTCTCATGAAATTCAATCTTTTAGGAAGTTCCATATAATCATCACTAACAAGTGAGTCATACAATTGTAACACTTTGAATAAATTGATACTTTCAAGTGTTACTAAACTTTAATCAAGTAAGAAAAATATTTTGATTTCACTTCAGGTGAATATTTCTCTTCACAATTAATGACAAACTTTTATCGATATTCTTGTATATCATCATTTTCTATTTGCACAAAAATTGATTCGTATCTCATCATTTTCACATCTTCAGATAATGTACGGACTGCTGGTCCAAAAATCTTTCACTTTGCAAAGTGATTTTAATTACGTAGCAATTGCATCTTTTCATTTTGACAATCATTATGTTGTCTATAATTCTCAATAAACTTTGATTCATGATCCTCATCATCTTTTATCATATATAGCGCTATATTATATATAAAATTATCGTCAACGTTGACTTTCTTTTGGTTCCATCGTATTCCATTTATGACATAATTTTTTCGAGATCTCTTTATTTCATAAATTTCAGGTACCTGATAAGTTCTTCTGGAACTTAAAATCAATTATGTCAATACTCTTTTGGAATTTTCATATCCTCACTTGGTCATCTTTCATTTTAGTTCCTTTTCTTATTTGAGGTTTTTTATCATTGGAACCAATTTTCCCACCCAACTTTAAGTGTGGTTGAACTCATTTGCAATATAGAATTGTTCAACAGGAACATCTATTTTGATTGGAGCATTAGCAGCTGATATTTGATTTCATAAACTTGCAAATGATTTATCTTTTGACCATCTAGTTCAAACTATTTTATATGAGGATCAAGATGAGATACTAATAATAATTTATTTCAAGTGATTCATTTGAACTTCTGGTTCACATTTTCAGCTGCTTATTTTCTCCTCCTAATATTGGAAAAACTAATTCATCACTTGATAATCAGCCTTCAGGGCATTATATTTTTCCAATATTTTTCAATAATTCGTCATAAGGCATTATATTGGAGCAATTGAACATAATCAACACATCCAAAAATGTTTATATGGGAATCATTTTTATAAACCAAAATTCAAATTGGAAATCAGGGGAGGACTTATGAATATTAAATTGTTGACATGATGCGAACCAATATCTCAACTTACATGTTTGAATCTTCCCAAAAGATTAATTAGAAATTATAATCTCATAAGTATCGATCTTGTAATTAACTTTAGACATCCAAAGAATGAATCTTCAAGTCTATTATTTGTTTTTCCTTGTATGAACATGCGAGATGTTTCATATCAATTTCCATTAGCCTACAATACTTATGAAATTCCTTCTAGAAAAGTGATACATAAAATGAGCTCTTAATTAAATTAGTAATGAAAATAATCTCATAAACTTCTGGCTATAAGTTGACAACAAATATACATGTGACCATTTAATTGATGCATCAATATAATTGGTCTTCATGATCACAATCGGTGTATTCATTTGCAAATGTCACCTTACATATTGTGAAAATATAAGAGGCTCAAATTATCAACTTTTTTTTTTTTTGGGAACTAGTAATGCACAAAAACTATTACATTGAAGAAACTTCTGGCTCTTCAATACATATATTTTTATTTTATTTTTGCATCATAAAAGATTCAAGATGACCCAACCGATCTTGTCAACTGTTATGGTTTGTAAACTTCTGGTTTACAATGACATTGCTTCAATTGCACTAATATAAGAGACAAATAAAATTTGATAACATTTCACTACACTTATTTTGTGTAAAATATGTCTCGTAATATAGAGGTATTCAATATGAATTTTGTTCATCCATATAACAATATATTAGCTCTTCTGGAGCCTGTAATATTTTTTTTTAGTATTAGATAATCAACGTTAATTTAATTTGGATCAAAAATATACTAAGATCAGATAGATCTTATAAACTTCCATCATAGTTTAACGGTCTAATTCTCAATTTTGCTACTTCGGGAGCATATTCAAGAGATATAAATAAATTTTCTTCTAATTCTTTGTTTATATTAAGATTAAATAAATCTTACATGCTTCACTCTTGATCCAAATGTCTAGTTCTTCAAGAACTATAAAACTGAACTGTATAAATGATGAAGTCAATTTATTTTCTTTGAGCAATCTTTTCAAGATCAATGCTTTAACATTATAGTTCTTCTGGAACTATATCTCAAATGATCTTTAAAATGATCATATGTAATTTACTCTTGCGCAGTTTTTTAAGAATGTTCTAAATTAAATTATTAGTTCTCCAAGAACTTTATACCAAATTTTCAAAACAATAATAGTAAACTTCGTTCTTCGAATCCTGCATAAATATTTCAATATTTAAGATCCTTCTCTTTTTTTTTCTTTAGTTCTTCAGGAACTAAACTAGTTCTTCGAGAACTATATTACAATTGATTTTTATAAACAAATAAAATCAATATTTAAACAATCATTTGACAATCGTACCAAAAAAATCATTTGAAAATGCTTTATTATTAAATCTTCTAAAATTCATCATAATTGAGACTTAATATAATATATCATATATTATACATTTTTTTTTTTGATACTATAGATCAATCGTATAATAACAATCAACTAAAAGAAATCTTGATCAAGAATAAAAGAAAATCATAGATATTCAACCAAAACGTAAATGGACCCACTTTTAAAAAATATGCATCCTATTAATTTGGTGTAAATTGTGTAAACGGATTGATTTAAAACGTTGCTAAAATGATGGGTAATTTGAGATAAAATAGTATCTCAATTAAATGTCATTATCCAGATTCCAGACTAAATCAAAACTGTCAAAAGAAATTGACTAAATCAAAATTGATTCTCTATAATCCACATATTATGCATATTTATTTATAGCACTATAAATGATTTCCAAAATAAACACGACTAATTTAAATTGTAACAATAAAAGTTCTTTATCATCAAATTAAATTTGTGTTTCGTTAACAAAGCAAAGCAATATGTGAATTCGTTGGTTATGTAATCATAAGATTGAAAGAAATTCTTAAAAGAATTTGCAAATTGCCAATAAAAATTAAAGATGTGTATCAGAATCATCATATCTTTATAAGTCCTCGAGAACGATATAATAAATCTAACAATACTGTATAATCATCTAAAGATGCACACTATTGAATTCTTTTAGAACTCATGAAATTACAAAAATTAGATTTTTATTTAAGTTCTTCAAGAACCATATATCAATCCAATAGAGATATATGACAATTGAATTCTTCTGGAATTCATAATAATTAATTTTTTTTTTAAGTTCTTCATGAACTAGTGTATTGAATTCTTCTGGAATTCATGATGAAAAAATTAGGGTTTTATAAGTTCTTCGGGAACTAATTTTATTGTATTCTTTGAAAATTCATAGATTAAATTTAAAGTTCACCAGGAACTAAGATTATTGAGTTCTTCAAGAAATTATTATAATAACATAAGAATTCTTCAGGAATTCATTATAATAACATAAGAATTCTTCCGAATTCATTATAATAATTTTCTTTTGCAATCCTTCGGGGATGCATGAATGTAATCCTTCAGGGATTAATAAATTATTAAATTGTAATATTATGATGCATATGAAAACAAAAATAGATCTGTGACGTTCTTTTAAGTATTTGCAATATGTGTCACCGTAATAAAAAAAAGGATTAAACTAACAAAATATAATAATAGGCCAAAAGTAGATCATATATTACTATGTTAGTATGTACGTAGTGATATGCGTCACCGATCAAAAGTAGATCAAAATAGGTCAAACAAATAGATCAAATTAACAGAACATAATAATAATAGATAATACAGAATAGTCTATATTAGTATGTACGAAAATGAAAATGAAAGGTTTCGATGACACACCTTTGAAAATTAATTTGGTAGAGACTCGTGCTGATAACGTGTTATGAAACTATCTCTAAACATGAATAATAATATAGGAGAATAGATATGGAGAGAAAGTGAGAAAAGAGAATGATTAGGGATTGTATATTCTCATACCAGTGTATATTACATTGTAGCACAAGTCCTATTTATAGGACAATATATTGGGCCAAGAATATGGGCCTATAACCAATGGACAATCCATATACTTATTCATAACACAAAACATTTTTTTTATTTATTTAAAGAAATTTGCATCCATGTGGACCAATGATTATTGCACACATAAAACATGATTAGTGAGAAGATTAAGAAGGAGATTAGGAGGGAAAATTTTAGGGTTAATTGTGGCTAATCCAACAGCATTTAAAGATAAGAGATAATAAGATTGAAATTATTCATTTTTGTTGACAATATGTTCTAATATTGTCGTTCTAGCTTTCATCATTTCTGGTGCATTGCAACGTTGGATACATAATAGATTTGTTAATTGGTTTAAACATTGCTTTTTCACTGGATTGATTTGTGATCTTGATGAAGGCAATCTTGGTATTTTGATATGAGTAGATGAGAAACAGACTGATTGCAACTCCAATTGTTACTTTGGGAGGTTGTATTGAAAATGTTGAAATGTAGATATGAGTCTATTGCAACTACTAGTGGTGTATCTATTTCAAATCAACAAAAATGAAGTCATGCGTGTTTTACAAGTTACTATAAATTTAAAAAGTTAACCAAATATTAATTTAATAGTGATTGATGTTGAATTTAGTAAGGAGAATTATGATTCGATTTCCATCAATTATGTTCTAACGAGATGGAACTATCAGAGCTTACTGTCAAACCAAATTAAATTGTTGGTAAAAAAAAAAAATTCATGTACATGGACATTCCATTTTTCAAATATAGCATACAAATTTCCTTCTAATTTTCCTATTTTTTGGAGACTAAAGCAAGCAGTCTTAATTTTTTTAAACTATTTTCTAGAATATTATAAAATGATTCATTCAACAAATAATATAAAATGAATATTTTTTAAGTCCATAAACTATTATATAAAATGTTTATTAAAAAAACTATGATATAAAATGTTAAATTTATGTCCATAATATTTTAACCTATAATTTATTTTTAAATATTCATTTTTTTTTTATTTTTTTTGAAAAGATAATCATTCTTTTTTTCTTTCGAAAAAGTTGTTTCATGATTACAAATTAACTAGATTACTATTATTTTTTTTATATTTTTTATATATATTTTATTGATTAACCCAAGGGGTGTGGTTGAGCGGTTGAGGCTCATCCTCGCTTAACCAAGAGTCGAGGGTTCGATCCTAGTCACTGCATTCGGCGGTGGATACTCCAGTCTCAACCAAAAATATATATATTTTATTGATTAAATTTTAATCTCAATTACAATTATCGCGTGGACATGTATTTTGAAAAGGAAACGTTTTGGCGGGGACAAGTATTTTGCCTTAAGAATATTAAGGATTTTAACAGACCAAGAAATAAATCCAAGTGCGAATATCATCCATAATAGCGACACCATCACGCTTCTAGAATCGGTCTTCCTCTGAGGATGAATGGAGTTAATTAAGAGTATATTGAAAGACCCTAATAAACGACACCAACCATGCTAAAGATGGAAGTAAATCAACTATGATTTATTTTTGTTGGTTCTGTTTGTTGACCCAGTTTCACATTTACACATAGTTTTTTATGTCAGCCCCCCCTTTTAATTTTTTTTTGATGCATTTTGAAAAACAAAATTTAAACTTTTTTAAATTTTTTTGTTCCTTTGACGTAAATACTATAAGAATTTGGTTTTAATGATTATATAGCCATATTTTAATTTAAAATTACATACTAAAATATATACTATAATTATGGTTTTATTTATGACAATTAACATAACAACTATTAAGTACCTCAAATAGTTTTGGAGTCCAATCTACTGAAACCATTCCACACCAAAAATGGTTTCAAAATTATTATTGTTAAATGGTTTCCACGCTGAAACCATTAGTATAGTTAAATAGTTTCCAGATCTTATACACTAAAATCATTAATACTGTTAAATGGTTCCAAAATGTTATACACTGAAACTATTAGTATTGTTAAATAATTTCAACATGTTATACACTGAAATCGTATTGTTAAATGGTTTCATATAATTATAGGTATTGATAAATAGATTTTTGAAATCATTAGTATTGTGATAAACCTTTAAAACAATTATTTAAAAAAAACAAAAACAAAAATTAAAAAAATTTCAGATTTTCTTTCGAATTGGAAGACCCAATAAACGAAACAAAACAAAAAAAATTTGGGCCTTCAAGATAAACAAAAAGCCAAAACAAAACAAAAACGAAATAGGCCTTCAAGCACAATATGCCAAAAAAAAATGCAGCACAAAAGAGGTGGGGATAGCAGGAAATGTGGGGCATAAAATTGAGGTGAATTTCTTAAGTTAAATAAGCATAAAATTATATAAATTTTTTAAGTTAAATAAGCATAAAATTGATCATTAAAAAAAGTGAATTAAATACTTTAATATGGTATTTTTAGGAGATGTTTTTGAATATCTTAAATTAATTAAATATATTAAATTTATAATATGTAAATGAGTATTTTTGAAAGATATTTCATTTTCTTTCATTAAAAATTGTATAATAAATAAATGTTAGTTACCAAAACTAGTTAGAAAATAATTTTATTTTAAATTTATTACTCAGTGCATATTGATTTTTTAATGAAAATATGTAATAAATTAGTATAATATTATTATTTATAAACAATGAAATAAAATAGTTGGCAAATAAATATTTTAATTCATAAAAATGTTGATTTTTATTGTCAAAAAAATGTTGATTTTTGTAAGATAAAGTGTATTAATTTAACTATTATACTCTTAAAGGTCTCATGTTCAAGCTTTTTGCACAAAATTTAGGTGCATTTCTTTAAGTACTTTTTCGTATGATTTTTAACATAACAAATTATGATTTTTTCAAATTCATGATTTTCTCAAAGTTCATTATAATCACAAAAATTGAATTTATATTTAAAAATACAAAAAATATAGATTGTTTTTCACCACCAATTTAATCTAATTCAGGAGTCAGTTCTGTCATCAAGTAATTCCACCCTCTCCCAGTTGCAATTGCGGGGATCGATCCGTGATTAAAGTTTTTTCTTTAACTTGACTTATTTTTTTTTTTTTAAAATTCACATCAAAATAGCATGTGTTTTCCTACGTAAAGTCTACCATGCACCATTATGTCAAGTGGAAAAATTGCCCTTTCACTCCTACAATTAACTCTCCATCCCTACAAATTATTTGATAATCTCATTTTATCTTTTATCCAATAATTTTTTTTTTGTTGGGTTCAATACCGGAACAGTTCCAATGTATTTAGGTGTGATAATTTATCAGTTTTTTCAAGCACTCGTACCGGAACACTAAGTTTGTACCGGAACACTTGAATATTTATACCGGAAAACTATAGAAATTGATCCGGTATAACAAATCACACCAACAAGACAAAAAGGAACTGATAAAAAAATGAATTGGTAATAAAAATAATACACCAAGGCAACAATTCATTCATTCATTCATCAAACAACATCATATCATAGTCTTTGGTCTCAAGAAGAACAAACGCAACAAAGCCAAAAAAATCCATATGCCGAAGGAGATATTTTTATTGGAGCAATTGATCAAGGAACAAGTAGTAGCATATTCATAATTTACGACAAATCTGCTAAACCAATTGGATTTTACCAGGTTGAGTTCACTGTCAGTCCTATCCTTTGTTTTGATTGTAAAGTTTTGTCATTTGATTGAAAATTTTGATGGGCTGGTAATTTTAATTCACACCCTTGCTTTGTTTACATCCTAAAGTTTTGATTGAAAGTTTTGTTCTTTTTATCAAAAAATTGATGGGTTGGTAATTCTGGTCGCATGCTTGTTATGTTTACAATTTACTTAGTTGAGTTTTGTTCTTTTAATATCCTCTGTATTCATTTATACCGGAATAATGTAGATATTTGTAATACCGGAACAATTTTGATAGTTTTCCGATATTAATATTCAAGTATTCCGGTACGAATTTTAATAAATAGGAACAATTTTTAAGTGTTCCGGTATAAATGTTTGAAAAATTGATAAATTTGTAGATGAAGTGTAATTTTATGTGTTTGGCAAGAGGGATAAATTTGGAATATTCAATAGTTTGTAGGGGTGAAGGTTTAAATGTAGGGGTGGAAGGGAAAATTTTCTGTCAAGTGATACACCGTCCACCGTATATATATGGGGCCTATATGGGGATTGCTAACCTTGACCCATGTAGGTCAAAGTTAGCAACTATAACCCACATGAATTACTCCACGCCCCCCCATGTTTCTCCACGCCCCCCAATGCGCGCCCCCCAAATGTTTCAATAAGCCGTTAATTTTAATTGATCCTAGTAACATATTAGATAAATTTTTTTTCAAATTTTACATGATAATTTATATGATATAAATTTTCGATCCAATGATAAATTTTATAAAAATTGCATTCTATATAGTGTAATGAATAACTTTTGCACATGACTACACCATTTAATCAGGTGGTGCATGTTGACAAAGCCTCAAATAAAATGAGAAAATTTGGGGCCAAAATAGCATCGGAATTTCAAAAACAGCAAGCCTCATGCCCAAGAGCACTTGCATGAGATGGTAAAGGATCTCTTACAACTTAATCAGAGGTCATGAGATCGAAATCAGTCATGATAATGCATCAGGGTTAAATTCTCTTTGAAGGAGAGCTTTAACCATCATTTGATGTCCTATCCAACTTGAGAGATTAGTCTGTGTAGCTGCGTGCAAAGGATACCAGGTTAAATAAAAGAATAACAAGCCTCATCATTCTTCCATTACAAAGTATTCGTGTTCTGCAAATTTGGGCAACTCAACTTATGAGAATTTCAAAAACAGCAAGCCTCATTATGTAGAAGATGATGAGACTCATGAGAGTATTCTAAGGTTTTGTTTGCCAATTTGGAGGGTAAGCCTTTGGATGGAGGAAAATAGAGAGAAAATAGAGAAATTTTTTAAATTTTTTGAAAAAGTATTTTTTATAAAGAACAACAAATAAATATTTATGATTAATATACTGTATTATGAATTTAAGAATCTTATAACAACATTAATTAAATTTGAAGAATTCATATAAACCCTTCAAACCCCCCATCAAATACAATTTTTGAGTTCCACCAAATTAAGGGGTTGTTGTGTTATAAAGAAAAAATAACCTTCCAAATTTCTCACCTCCCAAACTCCTCTATTTCTTCCACTTGTTTCTTCCATTTTTCAAAACCATTCCATCCCATTCCTTCCAAACTCACAAACAAAGCCTAAAGTGATTCTCCAGAACCTACTTAAAACTATTTGGAGATTCTGTTCCTTGCATATGTTTAGCAAAATATACAGGTATTACATACTTGTCAATTCAATTGCATTTAACTCTCTCTAACTATAAACCCTAATTTATTTATTTTATAATCTTAGAAACCCTAATTTTAATTGATGCACTCATGAAATTATTTATAAAAGAACAAGTAAACATGGAACTGTCTCTAAAATTTGGCAGAAGCAGAGCAATGTGAAGATTTAGTCATCTAATTGTTTCACCACTAAGAAATGCCTTTTTTGTTTAGATTGAGTTCCATAATCACATCAACAACACAAAAGTCTACTTTTTTAAAAGTGAAATTGTGTGTGTTTGGTTCTGTGGTGAGAAAAATTGATTTTGACAAAAATTGAGTTGAGGGTAATTGATTTGTGTTTAGATACATTCAGGTAAAAAAAGTTAGTTGAACAATAAATTTGAGTGTAAAAATCAATTTTAGAATTAGAAGTTACATTTTCTAGCTTTAAGTAGAATCAATTTTAGAGGTGAAGTCAATTTTACTCTAAAGGAACCAAACATGTCACAATCAATTATATACCTCTAGAATCAAGTAGGATTAAGATTTTCAAATAAAGATATTAAGATTTTGACCATCTTCAAATATAGTATCATATGTAGGTCTTGTTCATGTAGACACATCAGAACCTGTTCCATCAAGGTGAGCTTTGACATTTTATATTTGCACCATCTAAATATATTTTCTACCCTCACAGATAGAAAAAGTGAATGGGAGAGACTATTTATGGTTGGTTTAGGAAGGAAACCAAACTGTTACAATATTTCGATAAAACTGAACCATACTCGTAATGATTCGTCCCAAATCTAACCGAACTAGTATATAGGTTCGGTGCACCAGTTCCGTGGTTCCAAACCAGAATTACCTCTACCAAGTTGCTATTGTTAATAGATAATTAGAACTGTTGAAAAAAAACCAAAAACCTTTAAACTGAACTGCACTAAAATGAGCCGACTAGTGACGGATAGTTCACAAACTGAACCCATTCAAACTGGTTCAGTTCAATTCATGAACTCTCAGTCACAACTCAAATTTTTTATGTGGTTCGGTTTAACAGTCCAATTCAATTTTTGGTTTTCTTACCTGTCTTAGTTGATCTAATTTTTTGTTTTATCCGCCTATACACCATATTAAACCCCTTAGCATATTTTATTAATAGTTATTCAATATCTAGTTTTACAAAAGTGAATTAATCCCATAAGTCGAATCCTTTATCAGTTATTTCAGTAGCTGCAAGATATGTTGATATGATTCATGAACTTCATTTGATGTTATGTCTTTTCTTATGTACTTTTTAGTCTATTTTCATTATGTTTCTTTTCTGTGGTTAAATATAGTTAGCTGATATCGGCGAAAATATTTTCTGTACAATATTTGTGTCAGTCCAATAAGTTGAAATTGATAAAAATATGGTGTACTTATACATATAAATGATTCAATACCCTCCTTACTGGAATGATGAAATATCCAAAGCACACAAAAAATCCATGGTGACAAGCATGTTTTCTCAAAACCTCAAACACATGTATAACTGTTAATAGTAATAGTTGGAGAACTTTTGATGATTTTGCAGTAAAATTGGGAAAATCATTGTTGAGATATTTTATATTTATGACTAGTACTATCTTTTAAGATATTATATTTTTATATCTTGATTCTTATTACCTATTACTGTGACTCATGTATTTGTATATATATACATTGTATATTTCCGTTTCAATATATGAAAAACACTATTTTCTCAGTATCAATTATCATAAGAGTGGTATAATGAAAAATTAAAAAAAGGTCATGTTAACATGTGCCCTAAGGGCACATTTTAAAGATACTCAATATAGTAATTTTGTCTTGAAATTAACAATGTTTGATTCCTAAAAGTATGAAATGCACAAGTTTCAATACTTAATTTCTTTTATTAGTATACTAACAAGTGCCCCAAGGGCACATGTTAACATTTCCCTTAAAAAAATACAATAAGCTCCACTTCTCATTATTTATAGTATTACATGAATCAAGTATATGATAGATTTTACATGAAGGATGGGTTGTGGCATTCTGTTGGCTAGAAGTGGAAGGAAAATCAGTGGCAATGCAATTAAGCATCTTAATATCTCAATTAATCTCACCAGAAACAAAGGCCTTTTTGATTATGCTTAACTCTCTCATGACATCCACTATATTCATTCTTTCTTTTGGTGATTCCACTGAACAAGCAAGTCCAATACGAAACAATGAAACTAAGCACTTCTCTACAATTGGAGTGAAATTCCCCCTGTTTCCTTCATCTAAGTTTGATTCTTCATTTCTCGGTACAAGATGTGGGTCCAAAACCTGCGTAATATTTGTAGGAAATGAAGTTTCTACAAACATATGCAAATTTTGACCTTCTTCAAACATTTCATCTGTCGGTCTTCTTCCGGTAAGCAATTCCAACAGAAGCACCCCGAAGCTATACATGTCGCCACATGTGGATATTTCAGAACCCATTCCATACTCTGAAAAATAAAGCAAAAACATTCAGTACAATGTAACTATTAAAATATCAACCATTAACCGAAAGATAGTAAAATTAAATGAAACACTGAATGATCTAGAAAGTACCTGGAGGAGCATAGCCAACAGTCCCTTTAATTCCAATTGTACTAGTTTCCTTGATAGAGGTGTCGTCAACGACTGAAATAAGCCGTGCTATGCCAAAATCACTCACATGTCCAACCATGTCATCGTCAAGAAGGACGTTGCTTGGCTTTAGATCACAATGAATGACCAGTTGCTCACATTCATGATGAAGGTAATGTAATACAGAAGCAATGTCGATAGTGATATTCAATCTTTGTTCTAGGTCCAACATTCTTTGATTCCCCGCATTCACTATCCCTGGATGTAACCATTGTTCTAAGCTTCCATTGTTCATGTATTCAAACACTAATGCCTTAAATTCTTGACCTCTGTAATCTGTACTTGAACAACATGTCAGAATTTTAACCAAATTTCGATGTCTCATATTTTTAAGTGCATTACATTCTGCAATGAAACTCTTGTGTGCTCCTTTCTTTTGCAGATTCAGGACCTTAATGGCAACAACTTTATCTTCTGATGCAAGATTTCCTTTGTACACAGAACCAAAACTTCCTAATCCAACCAAGTTGCTAGCAGAAAAGCCATCCGTTCCTTCGTGAAGTTCTTGGTATGAAACCTTGTTTAGCGGGTCAATTGTTGGTGAATCTGGATATTGTTTCTGGTTTCTTTTCCTCATCAAATAGATAGCCAGGAAAATTGTCACCATGAGAATAATAGATACCACACTAACTATCACTACTATCAGCTTGATTTTAAGGATTTTTGCATGTTTCAGACCTTTAACTGGGCATGGCTGTAGATGAAGCTGTGAAATACCTCCGCAAAGCTTATTGTTTCCAATCACATCTAACCTGCTTATATTTCCAAACACTCCATCTGTTGGTACCTCACCTTCCAACATGTTGAAAGAAATATTCAAGTGTTCTAAAACTGTTATATTCTGCATAACATTGGGAATTGGTCCAGACAAGTGATTTCTTGACAAGTCTAAATATCGAAGACCTTTAAGTGAAGCCAATGAGGATGGCATAGTTTCGTTGAAGAAGTTCCCTTGAAAATAGAGGTATTCTAAGCCAATGCATTCCCCAATGGTTTCAGGAATGTCACCAGATAGATGATTTTCTGAGACATCTAGCATGTTGATACTTATTAGCTTACCCACTTCTCTTGGTAATCTACCACTCAATGAGTTTTTTGACAAATTCAATAAGTTTGATAACGAAGAAAGACTGAAAACCTCCAAGGGTATGGTTCCTCTAAGATTGTTTTGTGAAAGGTCTAGGTATTGTAACTTCTTGCAATTTCCTATACTTGGCGGAATATTTCCTTCGAACATATTATGTCCTAAATCCAATTTAAACAACTGACTGAGGTTTCCTATGATGGGTGGTACCTCTCCTGACAATTTATTTCCATTCAATATTAATTGTTGCATTCTCTCAAACTTCCCAAAAGTAGTAGGAATAACTCCTTCAAAGTAGTTAAGGTCCAATGACAGTTGAATTAAGCCAATAAGATTTCCTAATTCTGCAGGAATTTTTCCTGATATTTGATTACCCCCAAGATATAGTTGACTAAGTTGAGTGGATAAATTGCCTACAAAATTTGGCAAGTTACCTCCAAGATTATTAGTGGATAGAGAAAGCAGACTTAGTTTACTACAGTTTGTTAAGGATTTTAAAAACTTCAAATCCTTTGTTGAATTGTCACCTAAATAGTTTTTTTCTAGATTTAACCATTGAAGATCATGTAACTTCCCTAGACTTGGAACTTGTCCAGCCAAATAGTTTTGTTGATCAGATAAGTCGAGTAATTGTAGGGCAGATGCATTTGCAATGGAAATAGGGATTGTACCTGATAATTTATTTCTTCCAATATATAAATATTGAAGATTGGAGAGTGTGTTGAACATATTGGATGGAAGAGATCCATTAAAGTCATTGAGTGTAGCTGAGATCATAGTAAGAGATGACATATTATAAATACAAGAAGGAAATGTACCAGATAGTCTGTTAATAGCTACTATAACTAATGACAAGTTTTTGAGGCTGCATATTTGTTGTGGTATATCTCCCTCTAAGTGATTCATAGCCATTGCAAGAAAGATTAGAGATGAAAGATTCCCTATGAATGGTGGAATTTTTCCGGTTAAATTGTTATTTCCAATCTCCAACACCCGCAGTTTATGAAGAGATCTGATTCCAATTGGTATATTACCAATTAGATGATTTCCATATAAGTATAACAGTTCAAGCTCAGAGAAACTTGTCAAGTTTGTAGGAATCTCCCCCGTCATGGAGTTATTGGACAGAACCAATCGCTTCAATCGTATCAGCTGACCGAGTTCGTGAGGGATATTTCCAAAGAAACCATTGTTTGCAAGGTTGAGGTCTCTCAAAAAAGATAGATTGCCAACATGGGGAGATATGAATCCTTGCAGCTTATATCCTTCTAAATCTAACCCTGTAACTCTTTGATGCATGAGACTACATGTAATTCCATGCCAGTTACAGTGGTGAGTTGAACTGTTCCAAGAGGCCAAGATTCCATATGGGTCATTAGATATTGCATCTTTGAATTTGAGTAAAGCCAAGTTATCTGTCACGTTTCCTAATGAAGAGGTAGTTGTGTTTCGGATGAAGTTGAAAGCAAAGAGAAGAGATAACCCAAATGTAAATGTTGAAAACATGATAGGGAAATGTGTTTATTGGAACAAGAGAGTATTTTAGATTGTGAAATTTGAATATGTTGTTTAGTTATATATACTGTTTTGATAGTTGAGTTAAGTGGGAACACATTACACATTAGATTCTTCCTCCTTTCATTGTTTGTGTTATGGATTTTAAGGAAATAGATTAGATGCAGTTGACTTTTCGGTGTAGTCATTTTATAGTCTTCCGATCAAGATCAAACGGTTTAAATAAATGCAGTTGATAAATACAGTTTTTAAATTATGACCGTCTGATCATGATTGGACGGCTACTGCACGACTGCACAAAAAATCGATTGCATGAAATTCAGGTCCTGATTTTAAATACATGAGTAGCATAATCATGTGTTATGCTATCTTACTTAACTTTAGAATATTTATCGTTTGTTACTTCTTTTAAAGGGTAAATAAGTCAATACCCCTTGTAAAATATGCGAATTTTACAATATCTTCTGTAAATATTTTATTTTTGAGAATCCCTCTATAATGTATGATTTTTTGCATTACCCCCTAGATTTGTTCAACCATAATATAACTCCCGCAAAGCAGAACCGCTACATAAAAACCGCCGCAAAATATTATGGTTGACTGAGATCATAGGGTATTGCAAAAATCAAACATTACAAGGGGGATTCTCAATTTTTTTTTACATGAGAGTATTACAAAACTCGCGTATGTTAAGAGGGGGTATTGACCTATTAACCGTCTTTTAAATTGCTGTAATGGAATTTTATCAATTTCTAGGAAATGTGTAGAAGCTGGCACACATTTCTTCAATTTGCTTTATAGGCTAAAGTTTATCAACTGAGTGTTCAACTTTCTGTCAAAAAAGTAATTATGACATAGGCCCACTCTTTGTTTCTTTCTTTTATGTCATATCAAAATTATCGAAAGTTGAATGTTTGTGGATGAGGTAAAAGCACAATGATGATAAGATGAATCAAATAGAAAACTCTGGAAAACAAAGTATCAAAGCACAATGAGCAGTTTTTACTTCATCAGAAAAAGAATCATCATCTGATAAATCATCCCACGAGCTCCCTGCATACTCTGTCTCAATTCCTAAGGCAGTAATTGTGTTTTGGACCAAGTTGAGAACAAAGAGAAGAGATAACAAAAATGAAGAAAATGTTGGAAACATGACAGGAAAATGTTTTTAGGAAACAAGAGACTATTTTAGATTGTGAAATTTGAATATGTTGTTTAGTTATTATATACTGTTTTAATAGTTGAGTGGGAACACATTAGATTCTTCTTCCTTACATTGTTTGTGTTATGGATTTTAAATGCAGGAGATAGGTAGCAATTGTTAATGCACTACTTGTAATCATGTCCGCGCGCTTAGGCATAGTTGGGCTTATTTACAAGTCCATAGACATTACTTGCTCGCTAAGCCACGATCTGGTAGCTGAGCGAAGCTTACATGTAATAGCCTATATATATGGCTTATGTAAAATAGTGTTTGGTTAATGAAAAACAGTTAGTTACTTTCACAGCAATAGCATGTGTTATGCTAGTTTGCTTTATAGGCTAAAGTAGTAATGAGTAAGAATTTGTGTCCGACGCTGATATGATACTAATAAATATGGTTAGATTTAGTCGAATCTATTTTTTAAGTTATTATTTGTGTCTACATGTTAGTGTTGTGTCTTGTATTTGTGTTTATGCGAGTGAAGTTGAAAATAAAAGGTACTAAATCATGAAACTTGAACACATTTAGTTAGAGACTACCTCCTGTCTAAATATAAGAAAAAGTTGATGTATATAATTTTAACTAGATAGATCAACTTTTGCTGATCTGACTTTTTCTTATATATATTTAAGACCAGAGGGAGTATATTTGTTTGATGGTTGCATGCTTCCCTATGTCTATGGTGAACAAATGAATTATAATCGTGCAGACACGCCGCCTATCCACTTTTTTCAAATAAATATCATAGCTATTCTTCATCATTTAAAAATTAAATTTAAAATAAGATTAACTTTGATTAGTTTTGTTTAGATTGATTTAACGATTGAATCATATTTGATCCTATTCTTATGCGATGTCTTCCTCACAGTGTTGCCATTGTCAATCTCTTTTTGCTAGATGAAGGATAAGAGATGCTCAATTTTTCAAAAATCACCATGGTGACCAATGACCATCAATACTCTCTTTTAATTAGGCCTGGTTATGAAAAAACTAATACCAGCAACACACCATTTTGTTCGAATGTACTAATCAATAATCCATACCGAAGTCGCATAAGGACAGTCTCGAAGCGCATGAAGCACTTGTAGCATCCATGATTAGTCAAGAGATGCTCATGAGTCACTAGGCATATTGAAAGTTTGGATTCTGAGGCTCTATTCATTTCAACATAAGCTTCCATTCAGCATCAGACCTAGTTTGTGAAGTTTCATTATGTGCTTGAATTCAATAATATAGGTATATTAAATCTTAAGCATGGTTTTTTGTGGACTAAAATATACTAACATTACTCAAACTCATATGTTGGTTACATCATTTTGTGCCACCAATTTACAGTTCTTTTCATTTGTTCTTTGTTATGGAACTTTGTTCTCCTATAACTTCTGACATTTTCATAGAAAGCTACTGCTAATGAAGTTGGCGCTCTTGGCTTAAAACGTGTGCTTTGAGCCTTTGAAAATATATATTTGAACCTAAATATATTTTCTTCTCCTACAGATAGAAAGAGGGAATGGAACTTTCAACATTTTTTTTGATAAGAAACTTTCAACATCTTTACACTTCACTTTTTAACTCAGTTCACTCATCACGCCACCAAGTCACCAACCTACTGCTATCCATAACAATACGATACATACAATACAATGTACTTGAATGATTCAAGTGAGTTTATGTAGAAGATGATGAGAGTATTCTGTAGTGGATTCTGCACAAGCTACCTCAAAACTATTTCGAGATGTCCGTTCCTTGCATATGTTTAGCAAAATATACAGGTATTACATACTTGTCAATTTCTTTTTTGGTAAGGATTAGATACTTGTCAATTCAATTGCATTTAACTGTCTCTAACTAGAAACCCTAATATATTTATTTTATAATCTTAGAAATCCTAATTTTAATTAATACACTCATGAAATCATTTATAAAAGAACAAGCAAACATAGAAAGATATGAAGATTTTGATCATCTTCAAATATAGTATCATATGTAGGTCTTCTTCATGTAGACACCTCAGAACCTGTTCCATTATATGTTGCGTATGAATTGTATGACTTATGATGGTTTTTGATAAGCGCCCACTCACTCTGTAGTCAGACATGTAGGCACAATTGACTGGACTACATTATCATACGACGTGAGTTTCTCTGTTTGCATTTCCGTATCTTTTTTCTTTTGAACCAGGGTTTGTTGTCTAACGATACATAGTACACGCTGCCATTTTTCTTTTATCTGTTGTCCTATTTTCTGACATTTTCATCAGAAAGCTACTGTTATTGTATTCAATAGTTAGTAGAAAACTTAAAGTTGATCTTCTTTGCTCAAGTGCATCAAGGTGGGCTTTACCAAATTGCTATTCGTGAACTCACCGTCACAACTCAATTTTTTTTTTTATGCAGTTCGGTTTAACAGTCCAATTCAATTTTTGGTTTTCTTACCTGCCTTAGTTGATCTAATTTTTTATTTTGTCTGCCACCATATTAAACCCCTTGGTATATTTTATTAATAGTGATTTGATATCTAATTTTACAACACAACATGAAAAAATTGTTATTGGTAAGTGAATTAATCCCATATGTCAGTTACTATTTTAGTAGCTGCAAGATATGCTGATATGATTCATGAAATCCATATGATGTTATATGTCTTTTCATATGTACTTTTTAGTCTATTTTCATTATGTTTCTTTTCTTTGGTTAAATATAGTTATTGGCGAAAATCTTTTCTGTACAATGTTTGTGTCTGTCTAATAAGTAGAAAATATCCACAGATCCAAACCACACAAAAAATCCATGGTGACAAGCATGTTTTCTCAAAACCTCAAATACATGTATAACTGTTAATAGTAATAGTTGGAGAACTTTTTATTATTTTGCAGTAAAATTGGGAAAATCAAAAGAGTGATATAATGAAAATTTTAAAAATACAATAAAGTCCACTTCTCATTATTTATAGTACTACATGAATTAAGTATATGATATATATTACATGAAGGATGGGCTGTGGCTAGAATTTGGAAGGAAAATCAGTGGCAATGCAATTAAACATCTTAACATCTCAATCAATCTCACCAGAAAGAAAGGCTTTTTTGATTATGCTTAACTCTCTCGTGACATCCACTATATTCATTCTTTCTTTTTGTGATTCCACTGAACAAGCAAGTCCAATACGAAACAATGAAACTAAGCACTTCTCTACAATTGGAGTGAAATTCCCCCTGTTTCCTTCATCTAAGTTTGATTCTTCATTTCTCGGTACAAGATTTGGGTCCAAAACCTGTGTAATATTTGTAGGAAATGAAGTCTCAACAAACATATGCAAATTTTGACCCTCTTCAAACATTTCATCTGTCGGCCTTCTTCCGGTAAGCAATTCCAACAGAAGTACCCCGAAGCTATACATGTCGCCACATGTGGATATTTCAGAACCCATTCCATACTCTGAAAGATAAAGCAAAAACATTCAGTAATATGTAACTAGTAAAATATCAACCATAAACCGAAAGATAGTAAAATTAAATGAAACACCGAATGTTCTAAAACTCTAGAAAGTACCTGGAGGAGCATATCCAACAGTCCCTTTAATTACAATTGTACTAGTTTCCTTGTGAGAGATGTCGTCAATGACTGAGATAAGCCTTGCTATGCCAAAATCACTCACATGTGCAACCATGTCATCGTCAAGAAGGATGTTGCTCGGCTTTACATCACAATGAATGACCAATTGCTCACATTCTTGATGAAGGTAATGTAATACAGCAGCAATGTCGATAGTGATATTCAATCTTTGTTCTAGGTCCAACATTTTTAGATTCCCCGCATTCACTATCCCTGGATGTAGCCATTTCTCTAAGCTTCCATTGTTCATGTATTCAAACACTAATGCCTTAAATTCTTGACCTTTGTAATCTGTACTTGAACAACATGTCAAAATTTTAACCAAATTTCGATGTCTCATATTTTTAAGTGCATTACATTCTGCAATGAAACTCTTGTGAGCTCCTTTCTTTTGCAGGTTCAGGACCTTAATGGCAACAACTTTATCTTCTGATGCAAGGTTTCCTTTGTACACAGAACCAAAACTTCCTAATCCAACCAAGTTTCTATCAGAAAACCCATCAGTTCCTTTGTGAAGGTCTTGGTAAGAAACCTTGGCTAGCGGTTCAGTTGTTGGTGAATCAGAATCAGAATATTGTGTCTGGTTTCTTTTCCTCATCAAATAAATAGCTAGGAATATTGTAACAATGAGAAGAGTCGATACCACACTTACTATCACTACTATCAGCTTGATTCTATGGTGTTTTGCATGTTTCTTGCCTTTAACGGGGCATGGCTGTAGATGAAGCTTTGGAATACCTCCACAAAGCTTATTATTTCCAATCACATCTAACCTGCTTACATTTCGAAAGACACCATCTGTTGGTACTTCACCTTCCAACATGTTGAAAGAAACATTGAAGTGTTCTAAAACTGTTATATTCTGCATAACGTTGGGAATTGGTCCAGACAAGCGATTTCTTGACAAGTCTAAATATCGAAGACCTTTAAGTGAAGCCAATGAGGATGGTATAGTTTCGTTGAAGAAGTTCCCTTGAAAATAGAGGTATTCTAAGCCGATGCATTCACCAATGGTTTCGGGAATGTCACCAGATAGAAGATTTTCTGAGACATCTAGCTTGTTGATACTTATTAGCTTACTCACTTCTCTGGGTAATCTACCACTCAATGAGTTTTTTGACAAATTCAATAAGTTTGATAATGAAGAAAGACGGAAAACCTCTAAGGGTATGGTTCCTCTAAGATTGTTTTGTGAAAGGTCTAGGTATTGTAACTTTTTGCAATTTCCTATACTTGGAGGAATATTTCCTTCAAACATATTATGTCCTAAATCCAAATTGAACAACTGACTGAGGTTTCCTATGATGGGTGGTACCTCACCGGACAACTTATTTCCCATCAATCCTAATAGTTGCATTTTCTCAAACTTCCCAAAAGTAGTAGGAATAATTCCTTCAAAGTGGTTTAAGTCCATGTTCAAGAGAATTAAGCCAATCAGATTTCCTAATTCTGCAGGAATTTTTCCGGTTATTTGATTACCCCCAAGAAATAGTTGACTAAGTTCAGTGGATAAATTGCCTACGGAATTTGGCAGATTACCTCCAAAATTATTCAAGGATATAGAAAGCACTCTTAGTTTACTACAGTTTGTCAAGGTTTCTAAAAACTCCAAATCCTTAATTGAATTGTCACCTAAATAGTTTTTTCCTAGATTAAGCCATTGAAGATCGTGTAATTTCCCTAGACTTGGAACTTGTCCAACCAAATATTTTTGTTGAGATAAGTCAAGTACTTGTAGGGCAGATGCATTTGCAATTGAATTAGGGATTGTACCTGATAATTGATTTCCTCCCATTGCCAAATATTGAAGATTGGGGAGGGTGTTAAACATATTGAATGGAAGAGATCCATTAAAGTCGTTGAGTGTAGCTGCGATCATAGTAAGAGATGATATATTATAAAGACAAGAAGGAAATGTACCAGATAGTCTGTTAGTAGCCACTGTCATTATTGTCAAGTTTTTTAGGCGGCACATTTCTTGCGGTATATCTCCCTCAAAGTGATTCATATCCATTGAAAGAATGATTAGAGACGAAATATTCCCTATGAATGGCGGAATTCTTCCGGTTAGATTGTTATTTGTAACCTCCAACAACAGAAGCTTACGAAGAGAGCTGATTCCAATTGGTATATTACCAATCAGATGATTTCCAGATAAGTATAAGTATTCAAGCTCAGAGCAACTTGTCAAGTTTGTAGGAATCTCCCCCGTCATGGAGTTATTGGACAGAATCAATTGCTTTAATCGCATCAACTGACCGAGTTCGCGAGGGATATTTCCAAAGAAACTATTTTTTGCAAGGTTGAGGTTTCTCAAAAAAGAGAGGTTGCCAACATGGGGAGATATGAATCCATGCAACTTATATCCTTCTAATACTAACTTTGTAACTCTTTGATTCATGGGACTACATGTAACTCCACGCCACTTGCAGAAGTGAGTTGAAGTATTCCAAGAGGCTAAATTTCCGTCTGGATCATTAGATATTGATTCTTTGAATTTGAGCAACGCCAAGTGATCCGTCTCATTTCCTAAGGTAGAGGTAATTGTGTTTTGGACAAAGTTGAGAGCAAAGAGAAAAGATAACCAAAATGAAAATGTTGGAAACATGACGGTAAGTTTTTAGGAACAAGAGAGTATTTTAAATTGTGAAATTTGAATATGTTGTTTAGTTATATATATACTGTTTTGATAGTTGAGTTGAGTGGGAACACATTAGATTCTTCCTCCTTTCATTGTTTATGTTATGGATTTTAAATGCAGGAGATAGGTAGCATGTGTTTTGCTATCTTAAATTTAGATTATTTAAGTTGCTTTATAGGCTAAAGTGTAAGAATTGCTTTAAGTTGCTTTATAGGCACTGATATGACAGTAATAAATATGGTTAGATTTAATCTGTTCTATTTTTTAAATTATTAAGTCAATATCCGTCTTTACTTTGTCCAAACCGTGTTATGTTTATTGTTAATCTAAGAATAGTTTATTAGCCATGATTCTGGTGTGCTTGTATCCGAGTAGTTAATTAAGGCATTATAAGGTTTTTTTATGTTAATTATTATGTCCACTTGTTTCAATAATTAAACAATTGTTAATAAAGATATTATGTCCACTCTTTTTAGTCAAAAAAAGAAGGCTCACTCTTTTTGATCATCTTCTCGTAATTGTCAAAATGTGATTGATTTTTGGGCTAAATTTGAAACTAAAAGGTACCAGATCATGGAACAGGAACTTGAACATATTTTAGTTAGAGACTACCTCCTTTCTAAATATAAGAAAAGGTTAGATACATCAATTTTTTTGTTGATCTAACTTTTTCTTATATGTATTTAAGACCGGATGGAGTATATTTACTTGATGGTTGCATGATGCTTCCCTATGTCTATGGTGAACGGATGAATTATATGATTTTATTGTTATCGTGCAGAGAGACATGCCTGTCCACTTTTTTAAAATAAACTTGATATAAGCCGGCTCATTGCGCAGAAATCTTGAATATTCACTTTGTGAAATAGTTAAATGATTCAAAAGAAAAAGATAACTACTAATTATACATGAGTAGTTGTTCATCACAAATGAATTTGAAGATAAGAATAACAAATCTATGTCGACCTTGATTAAAACTCGTATGTTGCATAGAAAGTGTATATGTATAAAGCGAGATGAATGTCAACATAATTTTGAAAGGACATAATAAAAGGCGGAGATTAAGAAAATCTACTTTTATGGACAACAATATCATCACCATGTTGTCATGTCTTCCGATGTCTAGATCTATGCTAGAGTAAATGATGAAATAGTTGTTGAAGATAGAAGACATAATCAACTAAAAGACTTTGGAATTCTGGAAGCCAATCAAAATTGTGGTGAAATAGCATGTTCAAGCAGAAGCTTGAATTTGGAGTTTATACTCGGTAGATCAATGATATACTTTGAACGCAAGTATAAAGTAACGATACATCGTGATGCGTAGAAAGCGTTTCATTTTCGCGTGAGGAGTATCAAAATATAGTAAGATTGTGAATCGATTCATCGATGAGTTTCAGTATAAGATTTATCAAGGTATTTCTCTTTATAACTTCAACATTAAACAAATTTTTGAACTCTGTCCAACAGCAGCATTGAGTTGGAACCAGGTATAATTTATTAATAGTGATTCAATTCTCAATACCCTAGTTCTTCAGCACAATAAGAAAGAAATTGTTATTGGTAAGTTAATTAATTATTTCAATCGATTTTCATTCTGTTACTTTTTAGTTAGTTGATTTTCCTGTATAGTGCTTACTTGGTTGATGCAGTTTTGAAAAATAAAAACATATGCTTTGCAAACATTTTGGTATCCATTTACATGATGGTGAGTTGTTGTATTCAAATTTCTAGATTAAGTATTGATACATAGATAGATATTACATGAATGATAGGTTGTAGCATTCAAATGGCTTGATTTTGAAGGAAACTTTTCAAACAATTCTGCATCACAGTACATACATTTTTCATTCCTAAACGACGACCATAGACTATGGTCCATAGTCTATTTCGCCTTGAACACATTTTTGTATATTGTAGTTTATGATTTTTAAATGCATAATAAGATGGCAGATAATCAAATTAACTGTTTAATCAAATAAGATATCTAGAGTTCTAATCAATGTTACCACCGAGATTAGCCTTTTTTATTATGCTTAATTTTCTGGCAACACATATACTTTTCCGAAAGATCATCGTTTGAGAGTATGTATTTAGAATATGAAGTTTCATTATGTGTTTTTTGCTAGCTATAAGAGAACTTGTTTTGCTTTATGGAGCTATTTACATTGAGCATATCAATTATTGGTGCATGAAATAATTGGATATATTAAATCCAAAAATGGTCTTTATGTGGACTTGATTATATAACATTACTCAAATTCAGATGTTGGCTACAACATTTATCCAATCAATTTGCATCTCTTTTCATTTGAAAGCTTAGTAGAAAAACTTATAATGCATTAAGGTGTGCTTTGACATCATATTTTTGCACCTAAATTCTTCCCCCTCAGATAGAAAAAGTGAATGGAAGAGTCATTAGAAGGGCTTCAAGAATGTGATCATTTACATATTGTAAGGTATGTTAATATCATTTTTTTGGTCTGCATATATATATACACCATATTAAATCCCTTATTATAGTTTATTAATGGTGATTCAGTATCTAGTTAGTTGTTCAGCACAACAGGAAAAAAAAATAGATATTGGTAAATAAATTGTAAGTGAATTAATCCCATCAGTGTAATCCATTTGATGATTTTGCTGTAAAATTTGGAAAATCATAAGAGTGATATGAGGAAAAAATTGAAAATACAATAAAATCCACTTCTCATTTGTAGTATTACATCAATAAAGTGTATGATAGATAGATATTACACGAAGGATGGGTTGTGGCACTCAAATCTCAATAGGCTAGAATTGCAAGGAAAATATGCGGCAATGCAATTAAGCATCTAAAAATCTTAATCAATCTCACCAGAAAGAAAGGCCTTTTTGATTATGCTTAACTCCCTCGTGACATCCACTATATTCATTCTTTCTTTTTGTGATTCCACTGAACAAGCAAGTCCAATAAGAAATAACGAAACTAAGCACTTCTCTACTATTGGAGTGAAATTCCCACTGTTTCCATCATCTAAGTTTGATTCTTCATTTCTCGGTACAAGATGTGGGTCCAAAACCTGTGTAATATTTGCAGGAAATGAAGTTTCAACAAACATATGCAAATTTTGACCTTCTTCAAACATTTCATCTGTCGGTCTTCTTCCGGTAAGCAATTCCAACAGAAGTACCCCGAAGCTATACATGTCGCCACATGTGGATATTTCAGAACCCATTCCATACTCTGAAAGATAAAGCAAAAACATTCAGTAGTATGTAACTAGTAAATTATCAACCATAAACCGAAAGATAGTAAAATTAAATGAAACTCTGAACGATCTAAAACTCTAGAAAGTACCTGGAGGAGCATATCCAACAGTCCCTTTAATTACAATTGTACTAGTTTCCTTGTGAGAGATGTCGTCAATGACTGAGATAAGCCTTGCTATGCCAAAATCACTCACATGTGCAACCATGTCATCGTCAAGAAGGATGTTGCTCGGCTTTACATCACAATGAATGACCAATTGCTCACATTCTTGATGAAGGTAATGTAATACAGCAGCAATGTCGATAGTGATATTCAATCTTTGTTCTAGGTCCAACATTCTTTGATTCCCCTCATTCACTATCCTTGGATGTAGCCATTGTTCTAAGCTTCCATTGTTCATGTATTCAAACACTAATGCCTTAAATTCTTGACCTTTGTAATCTGTACTTGAACAACATGTCAGAATTTTAACCAAATTTCGATGTCTCATGTTTTTAAGTGCATTACATTCTGCAATGAAACTCTTGTGTGCTCCTTTCTTTTGCAGATTCAGGACCTTAATGGCAACAACTTTATCTTCTGATGCAAGATTTCCTTTGTACACAGAACCAAAACTTCCTAATCCAACCAAGTTGCTAGAAGAAAACCCATCAGTTCCATTGTGAAGGTCTTGGTATGAAACCTTGGCCAGCGGGTCAATTGTTGGTGAATCAGAACATTGTTTCTGGTTTCTTTTCCTCGTCCAATAAATAGTTAGGAATATTGTCCCAATGAGAAGAGTAGATACCACACTAACTATCACCACTATCAGCTTGATTCTATGGTGCTTTGCATGTTTCTTGCCTTTAACGGGGCATGGCTGTAGATGAAGCTCTGAAATACCTCCACAAAGCTTATTGTTTCCAATCACATCTAACCTGCTTACATTTCCAAAGACACCATCTGTAGGTACCTCACCTTCCAACATGTTGAAAGAAACATTGAAGAATTCCAAAACTGTTATATTTTGTATAACATTAGGAATTGGCCCAGACAAGCGATTTCTTGATAAGTCTAAATATCGAAGACCTTTTAGTGAATTCAATGAGGATGGTATGGCTCCATTAAAGGAGTTACTTTGCAAAAAGAGGTACTCTAACCTTATGCATTCACTAATGGTTGTAGGAATATCACCAGATAGATGATTCCCTGAGAGATCTAGCATGTTGATACTTATTAGCTTACCAACTTCACTGGGTAAGTTACCACTCAATGAGTTTTCTGACAAGTTCAGTATGTTTGTCAAAGAGGTAAGACTGAAAACCTCTAAGGGTATGGTTCCTCTAAGATTGTTTTGTGAAAGGATTAGGTTTTGTAACTTTTGGCAATTTCCTATGCTTGAAGGAATATTTCCTTCTAACATATTATCTCCTATATTCAAAAGATATAATTGACTGAGGTTTCCTATGATGGGTGGTACCTCTCCTGACAACTTATTTCCCTTCAATACTAATTGTTGCATTCTCTCAAACTTCCCAAAAGTAGTAGGAATAACTCCTTCAAAGTTGTTAAGGTCCAATGTCAATTGAATTAAGCCAATAAGATTTCCTAATTCTGCAGGAATTTTTCCTGATATCTGATTACCCCCAAGAATTAGATGACTAATTTGAGTGGATAAATTGCCGACAAAATTTGGCAAGTTACCTCCAAAATTATTATTGGAAATAGAAACCACACTTAGTTTACTACAATTTGTTAATGATTTTAAAAACTCCAAATCCTTTGTTGAATAGTCACCTAAATAGTTACTTTCTAGATTTAACCATCGAAGATCATGTAACTTCCCTAGACTTGGAACCTGTCCAACCAAATAGTTTTGTTGAGATAAGTCAAGTACTTGTAGGGCAGTTGCATTTGCAATGGAAATAGGGATTGTACCTGATAATTGATTTCCTCCAATATAGAAATGTTGAAGATGGGTGTTGAACATATTGGATGGAAGAGATCCATTAAATTCATTGAGTTCAGCTGAGATTATAATAAGAGATGACATATTATAAAGACAAGAATGAAATGGACCAGATAGTCTGTTCATAGCAGGTATAAATTTTGTCAAGTTTTTTAGTCTGCATATTTCTTGTGGTATATCTCCCTCTAAGTGATTCATATCCATATAAAGACCGATTAGAGATGAAAGATTCCCTATGAATGGTGGAATTCTTCCTGTTAGATTGTTTTTGAAAATTCCCAACTTTTGAAGTTTTTGAAGAGAGCTGATTCCAATTGGTATATTACCAATTAGATGATTTCCAGATAAGTATAAGATTTCAAGCTCAGAGCAACTTGTTAAGTTTGTAGGAATCTCTCCTGTCATGGAATTATTGGATAGAATCAATTGCTTCAATCGTATCAACTGACCGAGTTCGCGAGGGATATTTCCGAAGAAACTATTGTTTCCAAGGTTGAGGTTTCTCAAAAAAGATAGATTGCCAACATGGGGAGATATGAATCCATGCAGCTTATATCCTTCTAAATCTAACCCTGTAACTCTTTGATGCATGGGAATGGGACTACATGTAATTCCATGCCAGTTACAGTAGTGAGTTGAACTGTTCCAAGAGGCCAAGATTCCATATGGGTCATTAGGTAGTATTGCATCTTTGAATTTGAGTAAAGCCAAGTTATCTGTCTCGTTTCCTAATGAAGAGGTGTTTGTGTTTCGGATGAAGTTGAAAGCAAAGAGAAGAGATAACCAAAATGAAAATGTTGAAGACATGACAGGGAAATGTGTTTATAGGAACAAGAGAGTATTTTAGATTGTGAAATTTGAATATGTTGTTAAGTTATATATATATATATATATATATATATATATATATATATATATATACTGTTTTGATAGTTGAGTGGGAACAGAACACATTAATATTAGATTCTTCCTCCTTTCATTGTTTATGTTATGGATTCTAAATACATGAGTTAGTTAGCATAATTATGTCTTATGCTATCTTAATTACCTTTTAGAGCTTTATAAAGTCTTGAACAATTGTTTGAAAATTACCAAAACAACAATTTGGTGGCAACTGGCAAGCGACATGACAAATACAACAATTCTTGTCTACTATTAAATCACATCTCAATTTTTTATCCATAGTATAAGTGGTCTAAACTAAAATACATTTTTTTTCCCCAAATATCGTATAAAATAAAAAATTATTCAATACTATAAAAGTTTATTCTGTGCTGTTTTATCTTGTATTGTGCTATTTTATCTTATGTTGTGTTGTCCGGTACTTACTCTTTAAGAGATAAAACGTACCCCTAAAAAGTTAATTTTACTTTGGTTTATCATGCAATTTTTTGGTAAGGATTTTTCGTGCAATTAATTAGTAAGAGTATTTGTGGAAATAACTTTTTTTTTTTTATCATATTTTAAAATATTAAATGAGTTTCTCAATGTTTATTTTCCTTCATAATTTTTAGGTGAAGGAAATATTTACAGAGAAATAATTGTGCAAATAAATTACATAGATGGAAATGTCAAATTGTCAATTCTTCATAAAGATACCTCTACATCCCTCACGCCAACAGTTATAAAAAATTATAAACTTCTCATTTATGCAAAAATTATCCATTGTTGCAAATATTATTATTATTCGTGATAAATTTCACTAATTTAACAATTAATTATTATTATTATTATTATTATTATTATTATTATTATATATCAATGATTAAATACAGACATTTTTATATAAATATGAAATTCGTAACTATGTAATCTTTTTTATATATAATTGTAGTTTTGTAATCTAAATCTTGATATTTACTTGTGTTTTTTGAAAATCTTATTATACATTCATTTGAAATTATTTAATGATATATCAAATAGTTTTAAAATTTCATCAAAATTTGTAAAATTGATATATTTAATAAGAACTTTGAATTGTGCTGTTAGATAGATGAAATTCATCGTAAATAATGAGATATTAAACAGAGTAACTCAACGTAGAGTGTCAATCAATCCCTACTCTTCTTCTTCTTCTTATTCTTATTATTATTATTATTATTATTATTATTATTATTATTATTATTATTATTATTATTATTATTATTATTATGTTAGATTTCAAGTTTCAACACATCATCCCTCACGCCAAGCCAAATTGGAAATAAGTTTTCCCATCATCGATTAGTCCATGGAATGATAGCTTTAGCCTTATCTTCAATTTTCAACCCCAAAAGAAACGATTGTCAAAAAAGAAAATTCCACCCCAAAAGAAACGGTTGTCAATTATTATTTGTTTTATTACATCCAGGGACGGATTTGGACATAATTTTTCAGTGGGGCTAAAAAAATTTAGTCGCTACTAAAAAAAATTATTCTGATATTTTAGTTAAACTACAAACAATATATAAGATTATTATTAGTATAACTTGTATATCAAAAAATAAAAGGAAATATATTTTACTTATAACGTGAATACTACAAATTCGATTAGTTATCTACCATTTTTTGACTAACAAAGTTAATATTTATTATTATAAAATTAAACTATATAACTTAAAATAATATTTTATGTATAGTGAATGACTTTAAGTCATCAATAATAGACTATGCACTAATATTTATACCAATACTTAAATTAATATGTGTACCAAATGACTTACAATCATCAATAATAAACTTTAAACCAATATTTACATTAGCATCTGTATAAATATGTATATAGAATGACTTAAAATTATTTATAAAAATATTATTATTTTTTTTTAAAAAAAATTTGGCTAGGCTGGTGTGGCTATAGCCACACCTAGCCTAAGGGGGTCCGTCCCTGATTACATCATATCAACATTGTCAAAATGTTTGTCGATGAATATTCAGTACTACCTACGTACTTTTTTTTTTTGAGGCAGTACTACCTACGTACTTATTTACAAGTAATGAGACTTTTTAGATTTATTAAAATATTAATGTAATTGATTATTAAGACCAAAAACACATCATTTTTTTTTTAAACAACCAAATGAAATTGCATTAAAAACATACTAAACGAGGACAAGACATGCCTAGTTAGCATGATAAAGATATTGTTACATTACAAACAAGTTACCAATTGGAAAGCTAGACACATAACACCACATACTTAAAAAGAAAACATAAAACCATGCCAACGCAGTCAAGTGCCCTGCCACCCTAAACACAATATAGGATTAGAGAACCAAAAACTAAAATCGACCAAGAAATTAGAACATTTAGCCCTCAACCACCACCACACATTGAGACGAATTTGGTCCACCACCTGAGTCACATCAAAAGGTTTATGTTGAAAAAAATAATCATTGCGAGATTTCCATATCCACCAAATAGAGGCTAACCACACAAGCTGATAAAGACCATTAACATTCACATGATGCACCTGGAGCCTAATAAACTAATGGGTATGCATAATAGCGTATGAATGAAAAGCACATTGAACACCCAACCATTGAAGCAAGCCATTCTACACCCTTTGTGCGAACTCACAGACAAAAAATAAATGAGAAAGAGATTCAAGCGTTGAACACCCGAAAACACACAAAGCAGAGCCTGCTGGAATAATACCCCAGAGAAGAAGATTATCACGAGTCGGGAGCCTATTCTGAAGGAACCGCCATGCAAAAACTGAAACCTTTAAAGGAGCAACTTTATGCCACGGTAACACAAACTGAGTTTCCACTGGGATTGCACCGTATTTACACTGATTCTTGGTAAACAATCGCTAGTTTGCAATGTTTGAGAGACCAACTAGAGAATCTCGAGACATGTTTGTGCATTTATTGTTTAAGGTTGAAGATAACAATGTTCATTAACGCAAATGAACAAGTTTGTTTGTGAAAAATAAAGTAAATGACAAAAAAGATAACTTGTTTGACAAGAAAGATAAAAATACTCAAAGTGAGTATGTATTGACAAAAGAAAAGTAAATGTTTCAATGAATTAAAATGCAAGAAATGTAAATGAAAGCAGTAAATTGCATAAGAATGTAAATTGCATTGAATTAAACGAAAGTGATCACAAGATCATACAGGATTTCAGAATTTGTAAGGATTTTTAGTATGTGAATTTGTGATATGATTTACAACAAATGAACTAATATTTATAGATAAAATCTAAGGCTATCTACTAACGACTAAATAACAACCATTTGACAAGTGTCTTGCCACATAGTCTTCATTCCTGAATGCCAATAGTTGTCAAACTTGAATGAAACGTTGCAATAGTTTAAAATTTGAATCTTCAGAAATGTTGAAAATTTGCTAAGTCTTGAAGCAGTCTTCGAACTCGAATAATCCTTAGAAGTCACTCGAAACATGGATGACTCGAATCAAATTCTTGATTCACTTCTTGGACTTGTAAATATTTTCTATCTTCTGAATTTTGTGAATCTCTTTTGATATTAAATGTTCTTAAAGACATTATCCTTCACCTTCATATTACAATAAATGATTTGGAAACATTGATTTCCATGTTTGAAGGTTTATTGATTATCTTCAAAGAACATTCAGTGCATATTTTGACTTAACCAAAATATGAGCTAACACACCGATACCCTGCTGAAACAGTGAACAATAGGCTTCTCTAACAGCGTAGACTACAGAAGCCCCGCCCTTGCAACTCCACCTGTCTGACACATTAGCCTGCATAGTAATATTAGATAACAAATCTTAGCACCCTCCCAACAAAGTTTCCTCCCAGACAAATAAAGGACGCCGCCACACCCATCCTCCACCCCAACCCCCCACCCCCTCCGACATAATTCACCAACCGACACCTACGGCTCCACACTAAGCTCAGCTAAACGCGGAAAACACTCCCTCATAGACATCCCATCACCATACCAAGGGTCGTTCCAAAACAAAGTATGCTCCCCATCTCCATCCACCCTACGCAAGTCCCTCTGAAATCATCTGTCAATGCCATTAAAAGAAGCCTTCCTTATTCCCACAATATCCTTCCACCAACTCGACGCATTAACCCCCCCCCCCCCCCCCCCGCATCTTTCAACTCACCTCTCTCCACCCCATACTTTTGATGCAATACCCTCCACCATAACCCACCTGCCTCCGTTGATACCCTCCAACACCATTTACCCAACAAAGCTATATTAAACTCCAGCACTTTCCTCACACCCAAACCACCCTATCGCCGATCTAAACACACCTTATTCCACATAACCCAGTGAACCTTCTGAGCTTCCCCATCCCCACCCTACAAAAAAGACTTAAAAAGAGATTCAATAAGAGCAACAATACCTGAAGGAGCCTTGAAAAAAGAAAGAAAATAAACCAACATCGAGGACAAGACGGCTTTGAGAAGGATAAAGCGGCCACCCATAGACAGATTTCTACATTTCCAAGCTGTTAACCGAGATTTAATTTTATCAACGACAAGTTTCCAGAAAGAAATTCTTCTATGATTACCACAAATCGGAATACCAAGATAATTGAATGGAGTAGAACCAACTTTACAACACAAACACATAAGTTTTTTAATAAATATAAAAAAATGTATTGTCTTTTATAAAAAGAAATGAGGTGGTATAATATTACCTCCGTCTCATAATATGTGTCTCCTTTAAGTTTTTAATTTTGTCCCAAATTATTTGTCTGTATTTAAAATATCAAGCCATCATTTATTATTCTTTTTCCATTATAATTTTTTTAACAAGTAATTGTTTTTTTTTATAAAATCTCTAAATTATTTAATGTCAAAATCACTTATTTTTTAATCCATAACAAACAGGTATTATATTGATTAAAATATTTCAACTATTTTTAATTATTTATATAAAAAAATTATGTTTAACCATAAGTATCACGACCAAAGACACCCAACACAACGAGTCGCACTGAACGCACGACCGATGTGATGCACAAGTATCTTACTAATAAAAGTTTGAATAAAATATTAGTAGTATGTAGGGGTGCTCGCGGTTCGGTTTGGATCAGTTATGAGAAAAAAAGTCATCCGATCCGAAGAGAAAAGAGCATGCGGTTTGGTTCGGTTTTTGGATGATTAAAAAAAATATTCGATCCAATCCAATCCAATTTTATGCGGTTTACTTCGGTTCGGTTTTATTCAGTTTTTAAATAAATAATGCAAAAATACTTGTAATATAAAAAATATATATTTCAAATGTTAAAAAAAATCCATGTAAGCAACTAATTATATTGTTAGATTAAAAACATATTACTAGATGAAACCAAAGAGAGAAGTGAGTGAGACAGCGGTGGTTTGTGGAAGGCGGTGATGGATTGAGAGATCATGATTTGAAGGAGACGAATCGAAAAAGAGAACTGAAATGTTTCTTTTACATGTTGTTAAAGTCAATGACAGATGATTTCTAATTTAACGTGTCTTATAAATAAAGAAATAAGTATTAAAATATATATATATGCGGTTTGGTTCGGTTTGGATCGGTTTTGAAAAATCAATTCAAAATCCGATCTGATCCAGCGGTTTTCATAAAAAAACATCCAAATACATCAAAAAATATTCGGTTTTTTGCGGTTTTCAGTTTTCAGTTTTTTTGGATTGGATTTCGGTTTTAATTTTGATTGATTTGGATTTGAGCACCCATTAAATAAAAGATGAAATTAAATAAAGTTCCATAACTTTGTGCAAAATATATTGTGTGATTATTCAAAAAATAAATAAAAAAGAGCAAATGTTAGTGAACCTGCTGAAAACGTGGCGCGTTTATACCACCATGTAAAGCGTAGCAGGGGTTTCAAAGCCAACACGCGAGGCGTTTATGTAATGGGCGAGGCTTTTCGGTATAGGAATCGATTCATCGCAACGCGATCCGAGAGTACACAACGCTTCAGATTCGCGTGACACGCATCAGAAGGATCGCGAGGCGTCTCAGTAGAACGTGAGGCGTATCAGAAGATAGTAAGATCGTGAATCGATTCATCGGGACGCGTTTGAAGCGTTTCAGTTTCGCGTGAAGCGTAACAGAAGAACGCGAGGCGCTCAATTTCTGCATCCAAAGCAAAAATTCATTGGTAATTTCATCTAAGTTCTACTCCATTCTTTACCAATAAATAAATCCATTCCTTAACCATCTTGGTCTTCACAAATTCAAAACAGAGCAAAGAAATCTAACAAAGCTTCTACAAGTGCCTCTGCTCCTCCATCAAATTGATGCAGTAAAACTTCATCGATGAGTTTCAGTATAAGATTTATCAACCTATTTCTCCTTACAACTTCAACATTCAACAAATTTTTGAACTCTGTCCAACGGGAGCATTGAGTTGGAACCAGGTATAATTTATTAATAGTTCTTCAGCACAGTAGAAAATAAATTGTTATTGGTAAGTGAGTTTATTATTTTAATTTATTTTCATTCTGTTACTTTTGTAGTTAGTTCAATAATTTTCCATTATAGTGCTTACTTGATTGATGCAGTTTTGAAAAATAAAAACATATGCTTTGCAAACATTTTGGTATCAAATGGCTAGATTAAATATTGATAGATAATGTAATACGGAAGCAATGTCGATGGCAATGTCCCTGGATGTAGCCATTATTCTAAGCTTCTATTGTTCATGTATTCAAAAACTAAAGCTTTAAATTCTTGACCTTTGTAATCTGTACTCGAACAACATGTCAAAATCTTAATCAAATTTCGATGTCTAATATTTTTTAGTGCATTACATTCAGCAATGAAACTCTTGTGTGCCCCTTTCTTTTGAAGGTTCAGGACCTTTACGGCAACAACTTTATCTTCTGATACAAGATTGCCTTTGTACACAGAACCAAAACATCCTGATCCAACTAAGTTTCTAGCAGAAAACCCATCAGTTCCATGGTGAAGGTCATGGTATGAAACTTTACCTAGTCGATCAATTGTTGGTGAATCAGAATTTTGTTTCTTGGTTCTTTTCCTCATCCAATAGATAGTTAAAATAATTGTCACATTGAGAAGAATAGGTATTCAAATATAGTATCGTATGTAGGTCGTCTTCATGTTGACACCTCAGACTCAGATCCTGTTCCATTCTCTATACTATATATGTTGCGTATGAATTGTATGACTCATGGTTATTGATAAGTGCAAAGTCGCTCAGTAGTCGGAGACGTAGGCACAATTGACTTAGCTATATTATTATCATACGACGTGTGTTTATCTGTTTGCATAATGCTGAGTAATTAGTAAAACTAGTTAATATACTAAAAAGTACAAGAATTCAAAGAAATGACAAATGTTTCATGAGTATGTTATGTACCTTGTGGAGCATAGTTGATAAAACTTATGCTAAGCATATCTCAAAACCATGAGAGTACAGGAGAAAAAGCCTTTTTCCTCATGAACTAGCAACAACTTTTCTCTTATTTGCTCTGTGTTAAGGAACTCTGTTGTCCTATTTTCTGACGTTTTCATTAGAAAGCTACTGCTTAAGTGCATCGATTATTATTTGAAAACTTGTAATCCTCTTTGCTTAAGTGCATCGAGGTGTGCTTTGAAAATTTATATTTGCACCACCTAAATATATTTTCTACCCTCACAGATAGAAAAAGTGAACGGGAGAGACACCGGATGGATGGACTTTAAGTAAAGCATCTTTTAGATTTCATAAGGTATATTGATGTAAAGACTATTTATGGTTCTGTTCAGGAAGGAAACCAAATTGTTACAATATTTCGATAAAACTGAACCGAACTTTTAATGGTTTGTACCAAATCAATCCAAACTAGTATATAGGTTTGGTGCACCAGTTCTGTGGTTCCAAACCAGAATTACCTATACCAAAAAATGAACTGTGCTTTTTTGAACCGAACTTATTCCTTGCGGACTGAACTTTACCAAATTGCAAATGTTAACTGAAATTAGAACTATTGGAATAAAAAAACCAAAAAACCTTTAAACTGAACTGCACTAAAAAGAGCCGAATTGTGACGGATAAATCACAACTCAATTTTTTTATGCGGTTCGGTTTAACAGTCCAATTCAATTTTTGGTTTTCTCACCCGTCTTAGTTGATCTAATTTTTTATTTTGTCCGCCTATACACCATATTAAACCCCTTAGTATATTTTACTAATAGTGATTCAATATCTAGTTTTACAACACAACATGAAAAAATTGTTATTGGTAAGTGAATTAATCACATAAGTGGAATCCTTTATCAGTAGCTACCAGATATGATGATATGATTCATGAACTCCATTTGATGTTATGTCTTTTCATTTTTGCAATTTTTAGTCTATTTTCATTCTGTTTCTTTTCTTTAGTTAAATATAGTTAGCTGATATCAGCGAAAATATTTTCTTGTGTCTATTATAAGTAGAAAACATCACTAGATCCAAACCACACAAAAAATCCATGGTGTCAGGCATGTTTTCTAAAAACCTCAAACACAGGTTTAACTGTTAATAGTAGTAGCTGGAGAACATTTGATGATTTTGCAGTAAAATTTGGAAAATCATGATAAGAGTGATATAATGAAAATTTTAAAAATACAATAAAGTCCACTTCTCATTATTTATAATATTATATTACATGAATTAAGTATATGATAGATATTACATGAAGGATGGGTTGTGGCATTATTGGAAGGAAAATCAGTGGCAATCCTATTAAGCATCTTAACATCTCAATTAATCTCACCAGAAACAAAGGCTTTTTTGATTATGCTTAACTCTCTCGTGACATCCACTATATTCATTCTTTCTTTTGGTGATTTCACTGAACAAGCAAGTCCAATACGAAACAACGAAACTAAGCATTTCTCTACAATTGGAGTGAAATTCCCACTGTTTCCATCATCTAAGTTTGATTCTTCATTTCTCGGTACAAGATGTGGGTCCAAAACCTGCGTAATATTTGTAGGAAATGAAGTTTCTACAAACATATGCAAATTTTGACCTTCTTCAAACATTTCATCTGTCGGTCTTCTTCCGGTAAGCAATTCCAACAGAAGCACCCCGAAGCTATACATGTCGCCACATGTGGATATTTCAGAACCCATTCCATACTCTGAAAAATAAAGCAAAAACATTCAGTACAATGTAACTATTAAAATATCAACCATTAACCGAAAGATAGTAAAATTAAATGAAACACTGAATGATCTAGAAAGTACCTGGAGGAGCATAGCCAACAGTCCCTTTAATTCCAATTGTACTAGTTTCCTTGATAGAGGTGTCGTCAACGACTGAAATAAGCCGTGCTATGCCAAAATCACTCACATGTCCAACCATGTCATCGTCAAGAAGGACGTTGCTTGGCTTTAGATCACAATGAATGACCAGTTGCTCACATTCATGATGAAGGTAATGTAATACAAAAGCAATGTCGATAGTGATATTCAATCTTTGTTCTAGGTCCAACATTCTTTGATTCCCCGCATTCACTATCCCTGGATGTAACCATTGTTCTAAGCTTCCATTGTTCATGTATTCAAACACTAATGCCTTAAACTCTTGACCTCTGTAATCTGTACTTGAACAACATGTCAGAATTTTAACCAAATTTCGATGTCTCATATTTTTAAGTGCATTACATTCTGCAATGAAACTCTTGTGTGCTCCTTTCTTTTGCAGGTTCAGGACCTTAATGGCAACAACTTTATCTTCTGATGCAAGATTTCCTTTGCACACAGAACCAAAACTTCCTAATCCAACCAAGTTGCTAGCAGAAAAGCCATCTGTTCCTTCATGAAGTTCTTGGTATGAAACCTTGACTAGCGGGTCAATTGTTGGTGAATCTGGATATTGTTTCTGGTTTCTTTTCCTCATCAAATAGATAGCCAGGAAAATTGTCACCATGAGAATAATAGATACCACACTAACTATCACTACTATCAGTTTGATTTTATGGATTTTTGCATGTTTCAGACCTTTAACTGGGCATGGCTGCAGATGAAGCTGTGAAATACCTCCACAAAGCTTATTGTTTCCAATCACATCTAACCTGCTTATATTTCCAAACACACCATCTGTTGGTACCTCACCTTCCAACACGTTGAAAGAAACATTCAAGTGTTCTAAAACTGTTATATTCTGTATAACATTAGGAATTGGTCTAGACAAGCGATTTCTTGATAAGTCTAAATATCGAAGACCTTTTAGTGAATCCAATGAGGATGGTATGGCTCCATTGAAGGAGTTACTTTGCAAAAAGAGGTACTCTAAGCCTATACATTCACTAATGGTTGTAGGAATATCACCAGATAGATGATTCCCTGAGACATCTAGCACGTTGATACTTATTAGCTTACCGACTTCACTGGGTAAGTTACCACTCAACGAGTTTCTTGACAAGTTCAGTATGTTTGTCAAAGAGGTAAGACTGAAAACCTCTAAAGGTATGGTTCCTCTAAGATTGTTTTGTGAAAGAGCTAGGTATTGTAACTTTTTACAATTTCCTATACTTGGAGGAATATTTCCTTCTAACATATTATTTCGTATACTCAAATGAAACAATTGACTGAGGTTTCCTATGATGGGTGGTATCTCACCAGACAACTTATTTCCATTCAATACTAATCTTTGCATTCTCTCAAACTTCCCAAAAGTACTAGGAATAACTCCTTCAAAGTGGTTAAAGTCCAATGACAATCGAATTAAGCCAATAAGATTTCCTAATTCTGCAGGAATTTTTCCTGATATCTGATTACCCCCAAGAACTAGTTGACTAAGTTGAGTGGATAAATTGCCTACAAAATTTGGCAAGTTACCCCCAAAATTATTAGCGGCAATAGAAGTCACACTTAATTTAGTACAGTTTGTTAAAGATTTTAAAAACTCCAAATCCTTTGTTGAATTGTCACCTAAATAGTTTTGTTCTAGATTTAACCTTCGAAGATCATGTAACTTCCCTAGACTTGGAACTTGTCCGACCAAATTGTTTTGAGATATGTAAAGTTCTTGTAGGGAAGAAGCATTTGCAATGGAAATAGGGATTGTACCTGAGAATTGATTTGCTTCAATTGCAAAATATTGAAGATGGGTATTGAACATATTGGATGGAAGAGATCCATTAAATTCATTGAATGGAGCTGAGATTATAGTAAGAGATGACATATTATAAAGACAAGAATGAAATGTACCAGACAGTCTGTTAATAGCCATTGTAATCTTTGTCAAGTTTTTGAGGCTGCATATTTCCTGTGGTATATCTCCCTCTAAGTGATTCACATCCACTGAAAGAATGATTAGAGATGAAAGATTCCCTATGAATGGTGGAATTCTTCCGGTTAGATTGTTTTGTGGAATCTCCAACAACAGAAGCTTATGAAGAGAACCGATTCCGATTGGTATATTACCAATCAGATGATTTCCACCTAAGTATAACCGTTCAAGCTAAGAGCAACTTGTCAAGTTTGTAGGAATCTCACCTGTCATGGAGTTATTGGTGAGAATAAGTACCTGCAATCGTATCAACTGACCGAGTTCACCTGGGATATTTCCGAAGAAACTATTGTTTCCAAGGTTGAGGTTTCTCAAAAAAGAGAGGTTGCCAACATGGGGAGATATGAATCCATGCAACTGATATCCTTCTAAGTCTAACTCTGTAACTCTCTTATGCATGGGACTACATGTAATTCCATGCCAGTTACAGTGGTGAGTTGAACTGTTCCAAGAGGCCAAGATTCCATATGGGTCATTAGATATTGCATCTTTGAATTTGAGTAAAGCCAAGTTATCTGTGACGTTTCCTAATGAAGAGGTAGTTGTGTTTCGGATGAAGTTGAAAGCAAAGAGAAGAGATAACCAAAATGAAAATGTTGAAGACATGATAGGGAAATGTGTTTATAGAAACATGAGACTATTTTAGATTGTGAAATTTGAAAATGTTGTTAAGTTATAACCTAAGTTATATATACTGTTTTGATAGTTGAGTGGAACACATTACATTCTTCCTCCTTTCATTGTTTGTGTTATGGATTTTAAGGAAATAGATTATGTGCAGTCGACTTTTCAGTGGATTCGTTTTATAGTCGTCCAATTTGATTGGACGGTTTAAATAGATACAGTTTTTGAATTATGATTGTCCGATATTTGATCAGACAGCTATGAATGACATGACTGCTCAAAAAAAAAACTACTATTATGATTATCGGATATTGATCCAATATTATTATTATTATTATTATTATTATTATTATTATTATTATAAGTTTCAGCGCATGATCCCTCACACGCCAAGCCAAATTGGAAATAAGTTTCCCCATCATCGATTGGTTGGCATGGCATGATTGTTTTGACCTTATCTTCCAATTTTCCACCCCAAAAGAAACGGTTGTCGATTGTAGTATTTGTTCTTTATCATAAAAAAGCCCAGATCATATCATCAATAGTAGTAACATTTTAAGCAGGACATGATTAATTAATGATTAAAGATAGAAAGAAATACTGTACGTACTTCTTTTTCCCTTCAATCAATAATGTAACACTATCATGTGCTGTGCTAGTGCTACTAATGGGATTTTGTAAATTTGTAGGAAATGTGTAGGAAGGTGGCACACTCCTTCAATTTGCTAGTTGCTACTAAAGTTTATTGACCGAGTCTTCAACTTGCACCCAACAACGACATGCCAGTTTGATAGAGAGTAGTTAGTGATAATAATTAAGTAATAATTAAGTAGTAGTTAGTAATTAATTTAGATATTAGTAAAATTAATATTTATATTATTAGTTATACTTTTATGTATTAGATTGATTAGTTGAGCTATATGTCTTTAGGTCCATTAGGGTAGTATATATATGTTCATTGTAACCTCTTAACCTAAGAAATGAAAAATGGCGAATGTTTTTGTTTATTTTCATATATAGTTTTTATTGTGGATAGAATGGGACAAAAGAAAGTTTAGGGTTTGGAAGCACATGGACTCAGTGTATGGGTGTGTATAGGCTTGGTAATGGGCACGATTTCGGCTTAAAAAAAAAAAAAGAGAAAAGAAAAACCAATTCTACCTATCATACTAATTTTTCTCAACCGAACCATCAAGACTGACTATACAAATCATATGCTGCTTTTTAGAACCTTGAGGACAAGGTTCAAGTGAACCCGTCGGCAATGATAGAGAGTAGTTAGTGGATAATAATTAAGTAGTAATTAGTTAATTAATTTAGACATTAGTAAAATTAATATTTATATTATTAGTTATGCTTTTATGTATTGGATTGTTTGGATTGGACTATATGTCTTTAGCCCCATTAGGGTAGTATATATATGTGCTTATTGTGACCTCTTAACCTAAGAAATGAAAATTGAAGAATGTTTATGTTTATTTTCATAGATAGTACTGTATTGTCTTTTCTTAGAAGTAGTTTAGTTTTCTATAGTTTATAATTTGGTAGGATTTAGCTTTCTATCACAGTTTAGCCTCAACTGCTTGATTCTTGGATGACAACATGGTAGTCCATGACAGCGGCCAGGACCAGCGCAAGTTCTTCCATCGACTTGTGCCAACAATGTTAGCTTCTTGCTGGCTTGAGAGAAAATACAGTGATGGAAAATAACACACAAAACGGTGCCGAACTAACCATTCATCTTTCCATAAACCAAGTTCTAACTCATCACCTACAATGCTACTAACATTACAACCAAACCAGTTCCCATCCATAACATTATTACCTAGCTTTCAAATATCACGCCACCAAATTGACGCGTGTTTTAACTCCCTTGAACCATCTCCATGCAAAAAGATTGCAGCTAGATTACCATAACAAAAATGCAAGAGTTGATTCCACTGAGCTAATCTCTCATTCAGACAACGCGATTTCCATTTACACCAAAGAGATCAATTAAACATTTCTAAATTTCTAACTCTTAAACCTCCTCTATTCTTCTGTTGACATATTTTATTCCAACTAACTCAACACATTTTCTTACTTTCCAAATCACTTACCCCACAAAAAAGAACGTTGAATATTAACCGTTTCTTTTAACAAAAACAAAAATATTATAATTAAATTAAAAGCTGAAATTGAAGTTCCATAATTTTCTTAATTAAATTAAAATATGAAACTAACAATAAATAAATAAAAAAGAGAAAGTGTTGGTGTGATTATTCAAAAAATAAAATATTATAATAAAATTAAGATGAAATTATAATTTCATACAATTTTTTTTAATTAAATTAACATTCCATATATTTACATACTCCATTATTGGAGCAAGTGTTAGTGCAATTATTCAAAACATGAATAAAAGAGAGCAAGTGTTAATGTGATTTGATAGGGTAGGATAGGAATAGGAATAGGAATAGGAATAGGAATAAGACCAAATACAATGGGTGTTGAATTAATGTGTTGAATGAATGTTGAAAATTGAAGTGGTGTGTATAATGGATGTGTTGAAGTAAAGTATTGAAAGATGTGGAGGTGAGAAGTGTTGAAAGAATTCAACATATTGAAGTTGTACCGCGGAAGATTCGTGGCGAATTTTCATTTGCGCGCCAGAGTGCGTGCGCTACATGTGCAGACAGCGCGCATCAGCTGTTAGTCATGACGCAAAGAGAGAAATGTTGGGGACGCGTGATAGTTGTTTATTGTATGTTAGGATTTTTAAGTTATAAATAATTTGAACTCAATTATTTTATTGTAAATTAATTTTTTATTTTTTTTTATCAAAATTCATAATTTTTTTTGTCTATAAATAGAGACTTAGTTTATTTGATTTAGGCACAAGAATTTTTTTTCTTCACTATCTTAATCCTATTACTATCTTTCTACTAGTGTTTATTTTGATGTTTTAGCCTTTTTTTAGTGAAATCGATCCCAATAATCATTTCAACACCTAAAATTTTTCTAATACATTTTTTACGAAAATGTAAATTTAAATAAGAACAAAAATATAATTATAATTTTATGTAATCATAAAAACAAAAGTATAAATTTAAATAAGAATATGAAATAAAAAGTGGTGGGGTAAAGTGTTGAATAAAAGTTGTGGGGCAGAATGTTGAATGAAAAACTATTGAAAAGAGTAAAAGTTGAATTATTAGGTGGAAGAAAAAAACATGATGTACAGACAGTACAGTGTTGTTAGTTGAAAAAATTGATGTGGAATTTTTGAATCTTTGTAGATGGTCTTAAGATAAAAAGGGAAAAGTATTAACTTGAAAATCACAAAAGGCATGCGTTTTAAAAGTTCAAGAAAGAGCACCAGTTGAATGTCGTGTTTTTAGCAATACACACAAAGGCATAGCAGTGGGTTTCAAGGCCAAGGTGAGGCGATTAAAACATGCGCGGGGAGTGGTAGAAGCGCGCGACGCGATTAAAATGCGCATTGGGCGCAGCAGAATCGCACGAGGCACATCGAAAATTGTGAGGCGATTTGGAACGTACGTGAGGCGTTTCAGTAATGCGTAAGGCGTTTCAGTGCGTTTTCAATCTCTGCATCCAACTCTCAAATTTCTTGGTGGTTTCATCTATTTATACTCCAAAAATTTCTCTTTAGCCCCCCCCATTTCTCCATAACCCCCAAAAATCCCAAAATACCATACATTTTGGGATGTAGATCCCGAAATGCATTTCGGGATGTAGAACCCGAAGTATGTGAAAAATTTTGGGGGTATAGGCACCATTTCGGGATAGTATAGGCACCATTTCGGGATATAGATCCCGAAATGGTGCCTATACCCCCAAAACCCCCTAAAAACTTCGGGACATTTCGGGATCTACGTCCCGAATTTTTTTAAATACCCCTAAGGATAAATAAGATAGTGGGTGAAAGAATATTGGGGGACGATTGAGAAATTCTCTTCTACTCCCTTCTTTATCCCTAATTACAAGTGCATCTGCTCCCCATCAATTGATGCAGTAAAACTTCATCGACGAGTCACAGTAGTCGGTATAATAATTTAAAATTATAAAACAATTTTTTAAATTTGTTTTACCTTCTATTCATATGTAATTAAATTATATCACATATAAAAAAAATTATAGATATTGATATTGAAAAAGAAAAAAAAAAACAAATTAAGATAAAGATTATTTTGTGTTTATAAAGTTAAAGGTAAAAAGTAAATTATTTTAAAATTCCCTCCTCTCCCCTCATAAACCAAACACATTTTTAATTAAAATCACTCCCCTCTCCTCTTCTCATTTAGTTGAATCAAATAAGCCCTTAATAAATAATTTGTATCCCTGAAAATAATAGTTTGAATAAAATATTAGTAGTATGATTAAACTAAAAGATGAAATGAAATAAAGTTCCATAACTTTGTGTGATGAGAAATGCTATAGTCACACTCTCTAACACACTCATCTAAACACACTCCAATTAAAATTAGTCACATCACCCCACTTCTCCATTTATTTTTTCATTTTGTTTATTAATAGGAAAATGAATAAGAAAAAAGGGTGATGTGGCTAATTTTGATTGGAGTGTGTTAGAGGAGTGTGTTAAAGAGTGTGATCATAGCATTTCTCTTGTGCAAAATATATTTACCGCAAGTGTTAGTGTGAATATTCAAGAAAATAAATAAAAAAGAGCAAATGTTAATGAACCTGCTGAAAACGTGGCGTGTTCAGAAGTACGCTGCACGTTCTAAGCTCACGTAAGGCGTTTCAGTAGATGAATCGATTCTTCGCGACGCGTAAAAATCGTTTCAGTTTCGCGTGACACGCATCAGAAGGAACGCGAGGCGTATCAGAATCAGTAAGATCGTGAATCGATTCATCGTGACGCGATTTTGAAGCGTACCAAGCGTTTCAGTTTCGCGTAAGGCGTATCAGAAGACCGTGAGGCAATCAATCCCTGCATCCAACGCAAATTCATTGGTAATTTCATCTGAGTTCTACTCTTTAATTTTACCGATAAATCCATTCCTCAACCACCTTGTCTTAACAAATACAAAACAGAGCAAAGAAATTGTTATTGTCAATAATTTTCCATTATAGTGCTTACTTAATTGATGCAGTTTTAAAAAATAAAAACATATGCTTTGCAAACATTTTGGTATCAAATGGCTAGATTAAATATTGATAGATAATGTAATACAGAAGCAATGTCGATAGCAATAGTGATTCAATATGCTTTGACATCATATTTTTGCACCTAAATTCTTCCCCCTCAATAGAAAAAGTGAATGGAAGAGTCATTAGAAGGGCTTCAAGAATGTGATCATTTACACATTGTAAGGTATGTTAATATCATTTTTTTGGTCTGCATATATATACACCATATTAAATCCCTTATTATAGTTTATTAATGGTGATTCAGTATCTAGTTAGTTGTTCAGCACAACAGGAAACAAAATAGATATTGGTAAATAAATTGTAAGTGAATTAATCCCATCAGTGTAATCCATTTGATGATTTTGCTGTAAAATTTGGAAAATCATAAGAGTGATATGAGGAAAAAAATTGAAAATACAATAAAATCCACTTCTCATTTGTAGTATTACATCAATAAAGTGTTTGATAGATAGATATTACACGAAGGATGGGTTGTGGCACTCAAATCTCAATAGGCTAGAATTGCAAGGAAAATATGCGGCAATGCAATTAAGCATCTAAAAATCTTAATCAATCTCACCAGAAAGAAAGGCCTTTTTGATTATGCTTAACTCCCTCGTGACATCCACTATATTCATTCTTTCTTTTTGTGATTCCACTGAACAAGCAAGTCATTCTTTCTTTTTGTGATTCCACTGAACAAGCAAGTCCAATATGAAATAACGAAACTAAGCACTTCTCTACTATTGGAGTGAAATTCCCACTGTTTCCATCATCTAAGTTTGATTCTTCATTTCTCGGTACAAGATGTGGGTCCAAAACCTGCGTAATATTTGTAGGAAACGAAGTTTCTACAAACATATGCAAATTTTGACCTTCTTCAAACATTTCATCTGTTGGTCTTCTTCCGGTAAGCAATTCCAACATAAGCACCCCGAAGCTATACATGTCGCCACATGTGGATATTTCAGAACTCATTCCATACTCTGAAACATAACGCAAAAACATTTAGTTGAATGTAACTAGTAAAATATCAACCATAAACCGAAAGATAGTAAAATTAAATGAAATACTAAATGATCTAAAACTCTAGAAAGTACCTGGAGGAGCATATCCAACAGTCCCTTTAATTCCAATTGTACTAGTTTCCTTGTGAAAGGTATCGTCAATGACTGAGATAAGCCTTGCTATGCCAAAATCACTCACATGTGCAACCATGTCATCGTCAAGAAGGATGTTGCTCGGCTTTAGATCACAATGAATGACCAATTGCTCACATTCTTGATGAAGGTAATGTAATACAGAAGCAATGTCGATAGCGATATTCAATCTTTGATCAAGGTCCAACATTCTTTGATTCCTTGAATTCACTATCCCTGGATGTAGCCATTGTTCTAAGCTTCCATTGTTCATGTATTCAAACACTAATGCCTTAAATTCTTGACCTTTGTAATCTGTACTTGAACAACATGTCAGAATTTTAACCAAATTTCGATGTCTCAAACTTTTAAGTGCATTACATTCTGCAATGAAACTCTTGTGTGCTCCTTTCTTTTGCAGATTCAGGACCTTAATGGCAACAACTTTATCTTCTGATGCAAGATTTCCTTTGTACACAGAACCAAAACTTCCTAATCCAACCAAGTTGCTAGAAGAAAACCCATCAGTTCCATTGTGAAGGTCTTGGTATGAAACCTTGGCCAGCGGGTCAATTGTTGGTGAATCAGAACATTGTTTCTGGTTTCTTTTCCTCATCCAATAAATAGTTAGGAATATTGTCCCAATGAGAAGAGTAGATACCACACTAACTATCACCACTATCAGCTTGATTCTATGGTGCTTTGCATGTTTCTTGCCTTTAACGGGGCATGGCTGTAGATGAAGCTCTGAAATACCTCCACAAAGCTTATTGTTTCCGATCACATCTAACCTGCTTACATTTCGAAAGACACCATCTGTTGGTACTTCACCTTCCAACATGTTGAAAGAAATATTGAAGTGTTCTAAGACTGTTATATTCTGCATAACGTTGGGAATTTGTCCAGACAAGCGATTTCTTGACAAGTCTAAATATCGAAGACCTTTAAGTGAAGCCAATGAGGATGGTATAGTTTCGTTGAAGAAGTTCCCTTGAAAATAGAGGTATTCTAAGCCAATGCATTTACCAATGGTTTCGGGAATGTCACCAGATAGAAGATTTTCTGAGACATCTAGCTTGTTGATACTTATTAGCTTACTCACTTCTCTGGGTAATCTACCACTCAGTGAGTTTTTTGACAAATTCAATAAGTTTGATAACGAATAAAGACCGAAAACCTCCAAGGGTATCGTTCCTCTAAGATTGTTTTGTGAAAGGTCTAGGTATTGTAATTTTTTGCAATTTCCTATACTTGGAGGAATATTTCCTTCAAACATATTATGTCCTAAATCCAAATTGAACAACTGACTGAGGTTTCCTATGATGGGTGGTACCTCACCGGACAACTTATTTCCCATCAATCCTAATAGTTGCATTTTCTCAAACTTCCCAAAAGTAGTAGGAATAATTCCTTCAAAGTGGTTTAAGTCCATGTTCAAGAGAATTAAGCCAATCAGATTTCCTAATTCTGCAGGAATTTTTCCGGTTATTTGATTACCCCCAAGAAATAGTTGACTAAGTTCAGTGGATAAATTGCCTACAAAATTTGGCAAGTTACCTCCAAAATTATTAGTGGATAGAGAAAGCAGACTTAGTTTACTACAGTTTTTTAAGGATTTTAAAAACTTCAAATCCTTTGTTGAATTGTCACCTAAATAGTTTTTTTCTAGATTTAACCATTGAAGATCATGTAACTTCCCTAGACTTGGAACTTGTCCAGCCAAATAGTTTTGTTGAGATAAGTCGAGTTCTTGTAGGGCAGAAGCATTTGCAATGGAAATAGGGATTGCACCTGAGAATTGATTTACTCCAATAGTGAAATATTGAAGATTGGATAGTGTGTTGAACATATTGGATGGAAGAGATCCATTAAATTCATTGACTGCAGCTGAGATCATAGTAAGAGATGACATATTATAAAGACAAGAAGGAAATGTACCAGATAGTCCGTTAACAGCTACTATAACAAATGACAAGTTTTTGAGGCTGCATATTTCTTGTGGTATATCACCCTCTAAGTGATTCCTAGCCATTGCAAGACTGATAAGAGATGAAAGATTCCCTATGAATGGCGGAATTTTTCCGGTTAAATTGTTATTTCCAATCTCCAACGACCGAAGTTTATGAAGAGATCTGATTCCAATTGGTATATTACCAATTAGATGATTTCCATATAAGTATAAGTATTCAAGCTCAGAGCAACTTGTCAAGTTTGTAGGAATCTCCCCCGTCATGGAGTTATTGGACAGAACCAATCGCTTCAATCGTATCAACTGACTTATTTCGCGAGGGATATTTCCGAAGAAACTATTGTCTCCAAGATAGAGGTTTATCAAAAAAGATAGATTGCCAACATGGGGAGATATGAATCCATGCAGCTTATATCCTTCTAAATCTAACCCTGTAACTCTTGGATGCATTGGACTACATGTAATTCCATGCCAATTACAGTAGTGAGATGAACTGTTCCAAGAGGCCAAGATTCCATATGGGTCATTAGATATTGCATCTTTGAATTTGAGTAAAGCCATGTTATCTGTCTCGTTTCCTAATGAAGAGGTAGTTGTGTTTCGGATGAAGTTGAAAGCAAAGAGAAGAGATAACCAAAATGAAAATGTTGAAGACATGATAGGGAAATGTGTTTATAGGAACAACAAACTATTTTAGATTGTGAAATTTGAATATGTTGTTAAGTATATATACTGTTTTGATAGTTGAGTGGGAACACAACACATTAATATTAGATTCTTCCTCCTTTCATTGTTTATGTTATGGATTCTAAATACATGAGTTAGTTAGCATAATTACGGAGGGATGTCAATGGAGCGGAGATTGATCGGAGGGTATTTTATTATTTTTTGTCCCATTTTTGTTTCGGAGACATTTCTTCCTCCATCTCCATTTTCACAGGGAGATTTCTTCCTCCATCTCCACATATCCTCACAGTATTCACAGAGTTCCGTGGACATAAAAATTTAACAAAATTGTTATACATTTTAATAAAAAACACGACACTATTATCTTATTTTTTTTTTTTTTCATATTTTCTAAAAACATGTATCTTTCATTTTTTTTAAATAAAAGTATATTTTGCATCAATAACAAAAAACTACAAAAACACTTTCTAATATTTTTTTAAAAAAAAAAAAATATCCAATTGAACTTGTTGTCACTTATCACCAATACATAATCATAATCTTTATAACGTATTAATTATTATTTTTAATTATAAAATATATAAAGTTATATAATTATATATTGTATATATAATTTAAATAATATGGTCGGGGTCGGGGAATCCGCGATGACGGATGGACCTTCTCCGTTCTCTGCCCCAAATTAACGACTTCAAATCTCTGTACATATAATCTCTACAAATAATCCGTTATCAGATATAAATTGACATTTCTATAATTATGCCTTATGCTATCTTAATTAGGGGAATGCTACGGTACAATGGAGAAATTGTCATGTACAGCATTATAAATTCTTGAACAATTGTTTGAAAATTACCAAAACAATTACCTCAAGTGTTCTCATGCACCCTCCGTCCCATATTATTTCAAAAAAAAAAAACTTGTTTTAAATTATAAGAAAAAAAATATTAATTTGACCAATTTTAATCTAAAGTTCCAGAAATACCCTTTATCATATTTTTCAAACAATTACATTTATTACTTTCAATGGATGGTTTATTAGTTTATTGTTATTGGAAATTAGGCAAGGCACTTATAGAGTCACTAAAAGTTAATTTTACTTTGGTTTCATGCAATTAATTAATAAGAGTATTTGTGGAAATATAATTATATTTTTATCATATTTTAAAATATTAAATGAGTTGCTTCAAAAAAAATATATTAAATGAGTTTCTCAATGTATTTTTTTTTCTTTATAATTTTAGGTGGAGGAAATATTTACAGAGAAATAATTGTGCAAATAAATTGCATAGATGGAAATGTCAAATTTTCAATTCTTCATAATGATACCTCTACATCCCTCACGCCAAAAGTTATAAAAAATTATAAACCTCTCATTTATGCAAAAGTTATCCATTGTTAATACTATTATTATCAAGATGATTTTTTTTGGTACAATATTCATGATGAATTTTACTAATTTAATCGTTGATTATTATTATTATTATTATTATTATTATTATTCAATGATCAAATGCAGACATATTTATATAAATTTGAAATTCGTAGCTATATAAATATATATTTTTTATACGTTCATTTAAAATTATTTAATGATGTATCAAATAGTTTTAAAATTTCATAAAAATTTATAAAGTTGATTTATTTAATAAAAACTTTGAATTGTACTGTTGGATAGACGAAATTCATCGTAAATAATAAAATATTAAACAGAATAATTCAAGGTAGAGTTACTTCTTGAGTCAACGAATTTTTACTCTTCTTCCCCTTATTATTATTATTATTAGGATTTATCTAACATGTGCAACACTGCACATGATAAGGGGTGTGATTAATGCACCACTTTATGAGTTTTTCCATACCTTATTAATGAATTAATTATATTTTTTCTAAAACTTGTTTTCTCTCTATCTCTCATATTAATTTCTCTGTTCTCTCACTGTTAATCTTAATCTACCTCTGCGTTTTATCTCACCGGTCAACCACCAACTACCACTGCACCGGATCCGTTTTGACCGCCACTGCACCAGTCGTAGAAAAGCGCAGATCTTAGAGAGAAGACGGCGGTATCAGATTATCAATCTGATTTTGTGTTAAACAAAGAGCTTCTGTCCTTTGAGAGTAGTTCCCTTCTCAACAGTTACAAATCGATTTCCTACAATAACAAAATAAAGAGCTTCTGCCCTTTGAGATGTTTTGTTTACTATTTTTTTCTTGTTTTATGGATTGAAACAGGTAGAAAGCACAACTTTATGATGAAAGATGAGAACGGCAGCTACCTTATTTAGGATGAGAACAATTAGGATGATGAAGATGTTGATTTATTTTTTGATTTCTGAAGATGTTGATTTAAGATTAAAAGAAGAAGAAGATGGAAAGAAGGAGAGCAGAGAGAGAGTTTAATACGAGAGAGAGAGAGAGAGACTGAGAGATAACAAGAGAGAGAGAGAAAAATATTCCTTATTAATTGATTCACTCGTTAATATCATAAAGTGGGGCATTAATCACACCCCTTATCCTGTGCAACATTGCACATGTTAGAAAAATCCTTATTATTATTATTATTATGTGAGGTTTCAAGTTTCAACACATCGCTTCAAAAAAAAAAAGTTTCAACACATCATCCCTCACGCCAAAAGATAAGTTGATTGGTCCGCATGCATGGCATAATAGCTTTAGCCTTCAATTTTCCACCCCAAAAGAAACGGTTGTCAATGTTGAAACGATTGTAGTATTTGTTCTTTATCATAATAGACCCGATTATATCATCAACAACGTTTTAAGCATGATTAATGATTAAAGAGAGAAATACTGTAAAGTTCTTCCTTTTCCCTTCAATAATGTAACACTATCACTTAGTTTTGGCATCCATCATGTGTTGTGCTACTCTGTCTGTTCAATCGATATATTGACATATTTATTGTCTGTTACTTGATGTAACTAGTTTGTGAGCCCGTGTAGAAAAAATTTATGTTTATAGATTTATTGACTTTGATATATATTTTATAAAAATAAAATTTTATAAATTTTATGAAAAAATGCCCTAAAAAAGGTTTGAAATTAATCTCATAATATTTAGAGTAAATTTTTTTTAAAATAAAAATAACATAAAAAATTACTCGAACATATTTTATATCATTTAAGATTTCTGTATAAATATGTGAATAAAAAATATATAATATCCATATTAATATATGCGTAAAGGTATCGATTCATATATAACTAAAAAAGACTCGTATAAATTATTGAAAAAATAGCCCTCGTATATATAAATTCAAAAATAGGTTTCATATAAATTACAGAAAAAATAAACATAGGCGCCATAGTAAAAATAAAAAAATAAGCATGTGTATTACTCCCTCCAGTCCTTATTATAAGAAAAAATTAACTTTTTAGATTCATAGAATGTTTGATGTATTTGGTTCATAATATAGTCCAGATACATGAAACATATTTCATGAATCTAAAAAGCAAATTTCTTCTTATAATGAGGACCGGAAGGAGTAATATATAAGTGAAAAAAAATATAATATAGTAAAAAAGTGAAAATATAAGTTCGCATATAATGTTTTTAAAAAAACCGTCATGCAAACAAAAAGAGTTAAATTAATGATTGAAATAAGATAATATTTTATTGAAATCTTTAATTCTATATTTTAAATGCACAAACTTTAAAAGAATATTTTAATCTTTAGCAATGGTTAGTATGACTCAAAAAAATAACCTAAAGAAATTTCTTCAAAATAAGTCCCATATAAATTAGAAAAAAAAACCCATATACTGTATTTCATAACAAAAAATAGGTCTCATATAAATTAGAAAAAAATATAATACTGTAAAATATATATATATATATATATATATATATATATATATATATATATATATATATATATATAGATAGATAGAGAGAGAGAGAGAGAGAGGATGTTTCAAATGAGAGAGATTTTAAAATGAGAGGATGAGAGGACTATATGTGAGTCATAGGATCAAATACACGGGTCAGATTAATTTTAACTTTAATAATGAGTCACGTGACATTTTAACTTTTTGTGATTGGGAGAATTGAAAGAAATTTGTGGGCTTGTGAAGAAAACCTCTCTCCTTTCCCCTTTCACTCAACAGTCATGGCTGCTATTCTCCACCGACCCAATAATTTTGTAGATGATTTGAGTTTAAATAGATCTCAATGATTTCGGCTATTCTTATATCCATCTTGTTCAACACCGACGGAGCTTCTTTGACCCATCTTGAATTCTTGATTGCTTTATCTCACCTACAAGTCTACCTGATTCAATAACTTTTTGATACATCAATTTTTAGATCTTATGCATGTTATTTGGTTTTCTATTGGGAAGTTGGATCTTGTATTAACATGTTGGCAATGCTAATTTGAAAAATCAATTGTGATTTCTGTTTTAAATTTGTGATTGAGATTCACAAAATTGAAGTGTAAGCAATTTCTATTTTATATCAAATGAGATAAAATGGGGTATTTTTCAATGTTTTCGTAATGTTGTTGCTGGGTTCAAGAACTAAATAGCTTAATTTATACAAAAATGGTACTGTTTTATAATGTTGCTTTGGCACAAAAACTTTGTCAACGACAACAATTTATAACATCAGAAATGTTTATTGTTGAGAAAAGGGAGAAAGATGAAAAACGATGAAGAGAGAAGAAGAAGCAGAAACGTTACAGTGAGGGAAGAGAGAGATTTGTAATTGGGTTAAGTTCTCACAGTCTCACGTGACTCATTAAAGTTAAAATTTAATCTGACCCGTGTATTTGATCCTATGGCTCACATATAGTCCTCTCACCCTCTCATTTTAAAATTCCTCTCACTTGAAACATCCCCATATATATATATATATATATATATATATATATATATATATATATTATATATAAGATCACATATAAATGATTTTTAAGAAAACATTCGTGCAAACAAAAAGTGTTAAATTAATAATTTTTTTGGTAAGAGTTAAATGAATAATTGAAATAAGATAATATTTTATTGAAATTTTAATTCACTATTTTAATTGCACAAACTTTTAGAGAATATTTTAATTTTTAACATTGGTTAGTATGACCCCAAAAAACTAAACTTAAAAGAAATTTCTTAAAAATATGTCCCATATAAATTAGAAAAAAGAGCCCACATTGTACTTCTAATGTATGAGCCCGTGCATATATGCACAGGAAAAAATGCATTTTTAAATTTATTGATTTATTAAAAAATATATTTTCATATATATTACTTTAAATTGAAAATTTAAACTATTTCAAAAAACAAAACAAATATTTACGATCTTATGTAATTTAAATGATTAAAATGGCACTTTGTAATAAAACCTAATGAATATTTATTTAAAATTATAAATATATAAAAAATTATAGTCTTTGTGGATAAAGTAGTTATGAGAGTCAGTGATTATTTCAAACTCAATAATATGGCATCATACAAATATTTTTGACAATAATAATATAATAATATAATGAACCTAAATAAAAAAATTTCTTAAATAAAAGTTTAGTTCAAATAAAGTTTAAAGTCAATTTATAGAAAAATAAACATCTTACAAAATTATTGATATTGATTTTGCATATATGTCTACACTCTATGGGATATATAGAAAAATATTTGAGGTGGATATGAATTACAAAATAAAAATATTTGTGTAATATTATATGAGTAGAATTAAAGATTACAATATAAATAACAAAAAAATTGATTCCCGTATTAATATTTAAACAGAAATATAGGTTCAAGTTCAAATTAAAGAAAAAAATCTCCCTCTCAATATATGATTAAAAATATAGATTTTGTAAAAATTATAAAATAAACAGGTCTTCGTATAATATGAGTCGTAATATAGATCTAAAGTATAAATTATAAAAAATGCTTTCATGTAATATTTGTTCCGGTAAAATATAAAAAAAAAATTTATATTAATATATGAATAAAAAATCCAGCCAGCCCTAGCTTCCTCGAGAGAAAAAATTCTCTATTCTTCCTAAGGTTTTTTCCTCTCTTGTTCATTAGAGAGGAATTGGTTAGTGATACATACTTTTAATGTACTTATTTCAGTGCATCATAGGTTGTGAGAAACATTGAAACGAAACTTGTAATAGAACAATTATAATTATAATTATAATTATAGTAATACTCAGAAATAAAAAATAAAGAAAGACAAAAAAAACTCAATTAAAATGAATCATTAAATTCATCTTGCATCTGCTATTTTTATTACATGTAATTCTTATATTCTAATTATAAATTATAAATAACATTTGAGACTTTAATCAATTTTATAAATATACAATTGTACAAATCTTTATTGTGCTTCAACTTCATCTCTTGTGGTTTCATGCTTCTTCTTTTTGCAGTCACATGCTTCTATCTTTGAATCAATCTACACAATCTGAAAAATAAAAAATTAATAAAAATTTTAGTCAAATAAAAAAAATGTTTGTTTGAAGAACAATCAATATATATATATATTACCCCATTGCAAAAGAAAAATAAAATTGAACAAAATAAATGGAAAATAAAGTTTGAAAGAAATAAAATGAGGTATAGATTATTAGAATAATAAATATTAATTTTGAATAGTACTGTAAAAAAAACAATTAATTCTAAATTTTAAATTCAAATAAATTGCACTTTTCAAAAGAATTTAAGAATAAACTTATAATTTTAACTGATTCTTTTATTGCAATTATTATAATAAACCTTAGGGTCTGTTTGGATTGATGATATAGAATGGAGCAGAGCGGAATGGAATGGAATGGAACGGGATGGAACGGAATGGAACATATATTCCGTTCTAGTGTTTGGATATTTTATGATGGAGCGGAACAAATTTCCCACTCCATTGTTTGGAAAGTGAACGGAATGGAATGATTTACAACTTTTTTATTCCAATTTTACCCTTTAACTATAAAATATTAATATGATGTATTTTCTACCCAATTCAACTTATAAATTTCACATATATCATTACTAATTCATTCTCAATGGAACATAAACTACGAAAATAATAATAATTGAACTATATATATATATATTAAAACACTAGCAAAAGGGTTCAATTTGATGTGACCTAATCATAGCCAAAATAGGATACCAAAATCATAGCCAATACTTAGAACAATATAAGGGCCAGCATAGGAACGATAATAAAGAAGAAGTACGGCAATAAAGAACAGGGCAATAAAGAAGAAAAAAAATAAAAAAAACTAAGCAGCAATAATAGGAACGGTAATGGAAAACAAGTCACATGTGAAGCAGATGAAGCAACGTGACACATAGTTGAAGCAACGTTGATTGAAGTTCATTATGAAGTAACCTTGATTGAAATATAAAATTAGGGGTAACGTTGGAATTATATAATTATTGTGTTCCATTCCATCCCATACACCACATATTTGGCGGAATAAAAAGATGGGTTAATGAGTGGTATTGGATGGAATGAGTTCCATCCCATTCCATTCCGTCTATATTTTATAAAACCAAACAATAGAATAAAACTTCATCCTACTCCATCCCATCCCGTTCCATCTCATTCCATCAATTCAAACAGACCTTTAGAGATGTGCATGACTCATTATTTCTAATTTACGGGCTCAAAAGAATTTAGGAATAAACTTCTACGTATAACTGTTTCTAGAATTCAGGAATAAATTGTACCAAAAAAAAATTTAGGAATAAATTTTGTAACAAAAAAAAAAGCATTTAGGAATAAATTTGTAGGGGAAATGTGTAGGAAGGTGGCACACTCCTTCAATTTGCTAAAGTTTATTATTGACTGAGTATTCATTCAACTAGCACCGAATAATTTAAAGTTGATATATTATAGTCCCTTCCGTCAAAAAAGTTTTTTTTTTATAAGCAAAAGATATGAATTATAGAGAGTACTCCTTCCGTCCCATTATATCAGCATTTTTATTACAAAAGTCTAATCCAAAAATATAAGTCGCTTTACAATTTTTGTATTCCAATGCAACTTAATAGTAATAATTAGGGGTATGTGTAAGCAAAAAAGTAATAAATGTACCTAGTAAATTGTAAAGGGGTTTATATTTTGGGACTAGACTGTTGTTGTAGTAAAAGTGCTTATATAATGGGACGGAGGGAGTATAAAGGGTATTCAGTCTTTACAATTTGAGAATAAGATTTTTTAAATATGATGAAGACAAATTAAAGGGTTACTACACCAATTAATAAAAGAAACACAGATATTTTATCCTAATTGATCTATGAACCAAAACTAAAAAATGCATAGAATTTGGTCCACCAAAGAATTCACATTAGCTATCTTCTTTAAAAATGTTATTCTGCAAACGCTAAATACTCTATATCGTAGTTAGCCAAATAAGATACCGAAACCTCGTTTTATTTTTTCCTTTTGCCACAATACCAAACAAAAGAAAATGTTGCTAGACTGTTTCAAAATGAATAACATTGATACCCAACCATCAAATATGATCCCAAATTTGAGCTAAAAACCGACAAAAAAAAGAAGAAACATGATGAATGTCTTCTTCCTCTATAAAACAAAGAGCACAACACCTGTCATGAGGATTGGAGAGAATCCCTCTATCAAATAAAGCTACTCTAGTTATGTAACAACAATCTCCAACTAAAAATGTTAACTTTCGACCGAATATCTTCAACCAAAACTTCTTTAAGCCCTCTCCGTGTTAAAAGGAGCGCCATCCAAACCGAACCTATTCAATAAAAACAAATAACACGAATGCACCGTAAAAAGACCAACTTCATGAGGTATCCAACATTATCTATCCGGCTTTCAACACGTTGTAACATGGAGCATAACCAACAGTCCCTTTAATTCCAATAGTCCCTTTAACCAATAGCTATTCGACACATCGTAACACTATTTATCATATTTTAACAAATAAATTTTAAAAAATATTTTATATTTAACACCACAAAACATTTAAGTTTTACACTTTAATTAACACACTTATAAAACAATTACTAAATTTAATTAATCTAAAAATGTTACTTCTCCTTCATCGCTGTTGGGATCAAAGTGCACAGCGGAATATTCGGAAGCGTTAAATTAACTCTTTTGTGGAACCTGAACAATCCAATTACCAAGCAGAACCAACACCAACCGCAATAACAATAAAAAGGAGTAAAAACTATAAATAAAGGACACCTCAATTTTTACGTGGAAAACCCTCAATGCGAGAGTAAAAAACCACGGGTCGTACAGACCAAATAAATAACTCCACTATAATTAAATATGAGAGTACAATCACCAATGTCAACAAACATATAATAGTCACCAACACCTATGGTAAACTAACAACAAGAGAACTAACAACCTCACACCAAGTGGGTATCCCAAACTGACTCAAAGAGAAGACAAACCTACCTAAAACAATTTTCTAAATAACTAACAAAGTGACAGAAACAACATACTCTGATTTCAGCCAAAACAGACAACGTTTGCCGAACACACTTTGTTACCGAAGATTCTTTTCTTCTTTCTTTCTCTCGGTCACACTGCTACTCTCTCTTGTTTCACTGTGACGGCACAAATTGCTCACTCACAGTTTACTGTTTGTTGCACCGTTGCTTCTTTGCAACTAAGGATATGTATATATATCCTTCACACATGACACACATCACGTGTCATTCACTTGTGGGCCATGCCCATCACACACACACAAAACCTTCTTTTTATTTTTTTCTTCAAATCTTTTTTTTTTATATATATTTTTTTCTTTTATTTTGTGTGTGGTCCCCACTTGAGGAGGGACCCACCCAACAATCGCAACCCAGCACCTTCATCATTCTTCAGCCAATTTCAACATTGTTTAATTTTCATGGCAAATTCTATGGTACTCTTGAAAAATTCAAGAGTACCGGTACATTGGTTCTTAAATTAACGTTTAAATAAGTTGTATTTTTTGTGAATTTTTTTTATCTTATTTTTATTATATTAATTTAACCTTATTTATCAAAAGTGTTAATGAAATAAAAAATTGTTTTTTAAATTTTTTATTACTCATATTAGTATTATAATAGTAAATATTAATTATTTTTAAGATAAAATATTTATGATTCGTATGAACAATGAAATGATGTTTTTATTATGAAATAATAGTTCTTATGATGTTAAAGTCAACAAATAAATTTTGATTTCGTAAAAAAACTCGTTAATTTATTAATTTAGAAACCAAATGTACCGGTACACTTGGATTTACCAAATGTACCGTAAAAACTCCCAATTTTCATAACATATCATAATTCTTTCAATTATTAAAAGATAAAACACCAATAGAAAATTCTCAATACATAACCCAAACAAACAAATTATTCATTTTTTACTTTCAGTACAATTTCAACATTTAGACCCTAGTTTTCATTTGTTTCCTTCAGAATTTCAACTTTCTGACTCTAGAGTTTTGCTTTGATGTTTCTATACTTATAAACAACCCATCCAATTATGCTATGGCAAGTATTGTAAACAGTGATGAAATTGGGGGGCGATGGTTTACACTTTCACTATGAAATTTTAAAGTTTGAGTTCACAAGAAATAAAAAATTGATGAATAGAGTTATGTTTGAGAGAGATGAGATGAAGATGAATTGATTTCAATTTACCTTTTTCAAAGGGATGAAGATGGGATGACGGTTTTAAACAATTTAAAATAAAATTTATTATAATTTTTAATTAATCATTAAATATTGAAATACAATTTATATAACACTATGATAGAAAAATGTACCAATACTATTAATTTGGTCAACTTTTAATATATAACATTAAAATACTGATGTGAACAAAACTTAGTTGTTTATTGGTTGAATTTTTATTAACTTTTGACAAAATACCGTAAAATTTGTCATATAACATATAAATTTACTGTTTTGATACTTGATAGTTACAGTTGAGTGGGGACAAAATATATTCTCACCCATTTCATTTTGTTGTGGATTGTAATAACAAGAGAGGGAGCATATATTATGAGATCTTAAACTTAACTTTGATCGTGCGTTTTTTCTTCTAAATTGCAGTAGTGGAATTTGGTAATTTGTAGGAAATAAAATACACAAGAAGCTACCACACTCTTTCAGTTGCTTTATAGGTTAAACTTAAAAGTATATTGTTACATATCACAAACACCCCATATTGAAAGGAGTGTTTCATTACCTACACGACACTGAAATATGTGATTACATTTAATCAATGTTTAAAGCCTTTCAAGAAAATACAATTTTTTAAATTATTATATATATATATATATATATATATATATATATATATATATATATGTGTGTGTGTGTGTTTATAATATGTCCGATATCTGTGTTTGTGTGAAGTAGTATATCGGAAACTCAGAGTCCAAGTCAATATTTTCCGCCCTTATTTGCTCTAAACCGCGTTGTGTGTATTGACCATGCTTCTGGTACACATTGTTATCAATAGTGAAGTCCTGAGGTCATTGTCATAAGTGGTTGGATGTTTTATCAAGACCAAAATTCTTTCAATTTCAACAATAAACAAAGCAATTCTTAGTAAGATATAGGCCCACTCTTTTTCTTGTCGATTGGAAATGTCAAAACTCAAAAGGCAATGAATTTGGCCAAATTGTTTGAAAATAAAAGAAGGTATAACCAAAATGAAAATGTAGGAAAGATAAAAGCTTCATTTGGTTGATGAACAAGAAAATGTGATATCATAGAATTTGAGATAATAGCTATATGTATGAGTTTGGATTTGATGGTTCAGTAGGAACTATGAAGCTCAGATATGAGATACGATATGATACGGATACGGTGATACGAAAAAATTTAAAAATTTAAGATACGATAGTTAGGATACTTTAATAAAAAAATTAAATATATAAATGAAAAATATATAAGCATAACAAAAATTGATAACAAAGAAACATTAATTAACATTATTAAAATTATCAAAACAAGTTAATTACATATCTTAAGTACTATCCAAAAAGCGAGTCATGCACATCTTCTCTAATATCTTATAATCTTGTCGCTCATTTCCTATATTCATCATCTTTCTTTGACAAAAGTTGAAAATTTGTATGCACATAAACCAAATATTTAGCCTTTTTTGTATCTATTTTATTTCTTTTCAAAGAATGGATAAAATTAAAACACTGGATACTTCTCTGATACATATCGGGAAGTATCAGACAAGTATCGCATATGTGTCGATATTTTTTTATTTAAAAAATGAAGTTTAATCATTGGATACTTTCTCGATACATATAGGGAAGTATCTGACGCGTATCAATTGGAATGTAATGTCTAAATTAAATTATAATCAGTTGGAATGTTTAAAATTTTTTTCTCAATAAATTTGTTTTTTTGTTAGTTTAAACTTTAAAAACAAAGGTCGGGCTGACCGAGTAGCCTATTTTGACAGCTCTATACCTAAAGTATATGTGCAAACAAAATCATACTCCATTTAACGAGAAGGATAAATTTACAACTTATTTGTATTTTTTAATGAAACTTAATCAACCAATTTACACATTTTATCTTCCTAAAGTGCGACATGAACAAACCAACTAAGAAAGAGAAATGAGTTTATGATGAGAAAAAGTAACATTGCATATATGGGGATTAAAATTTATCAAAATTATTAGATCCAATATTCATGACGAGGATATAAACCTCGACCCCTCAACTTAATATGTATAAATTTTTAATAATTTGTCATTTTGTCAATGTATCAACAAAAAACCCTCTAGTAAAACATCAGTGATTAATACTAAAGCTGATTTAATTTGGAGTTTTTTTTTTTGACAACATAAAACTTAGCTCATTTCATTAAATAAAATAGTAGCAATACATGAAGGTATAGACTGAAAAATACGGAGACTAGATATAGAATATGCTACTCTAGTTAGAGAATGAGCAAGCTGATTTGGAGTTAGATTTCACAATAATTGTCTTATAATCAATATCCCAAGCCAACTTGAGTCCTCCCAAAATGACTGCAAGCGAATTTTAGGCTGAGACCATGAATTAAAATTCCATTATCGTCAAGGCCTCTGAAACTAGCAATACCAAGGTTTCCTAAAGAAGATCTACGTTGACCTTACTACATCCTATAGAAGGATATGTTGAAAGATCTCTCTTCATTCACATTTCTCCTATTTTTTAAACCCTAAATAATCAATTGGTTCATGTAAGTTAGTGCGTTTTTGGTTTTAGTTTCTGTATATTTAAAATTATTTTGGTTTTAATCTCTAATGCTAAAACCTGCAGGAAAATTTGAAGCAAAATCTGCGGGAAACGTGTAAATTTTTCTACAGATTTTAGTTTTAAGAACTAAAACTAAAATAAGTTTAACATTCAGGTTTTAAATTTAAAAAAATACATACACGGACTAAAATAAAAAAATATACAAACTTACAAGAACTAAAAGATCATTTAAACCATTTTTTAATAGTCACGATAAATAAAGGTTCCACCATAATAAATAGTAGTCAGGGCCGGCTCTGGGCATAGGCCTAGAGTGCGACGGCCTTAAGCCCATGCCGATAAGGGGCTCAAATATTTTTATATATAGTGTATATAGTATTACTTATATATTTATAGACATTATACATAGTAAAAAATATAACAATACACTCAAATATTTATCAGATTTGAGCTCAATAATTTTTTATATTTTTTTTACGAAGTCAACATAATTTATTTTTTACACTCCAAGCTTAGCATTTTCATTTTCACACCTAAATTTCATTAGCCAAAACACAAAACTGAGAAGTAAAATTTAAAACGCATAACCAAAACGAATCTATTTTTGTCTTGCATTAAAATTTAAATTGGTTTTTTTTATCTCTTCAGCTATTGATCTCTACGATCGATTGTATTTCTACTTTATTTAACATTTCGACTTTTGAATTTGTTAAAAACTTTATTCTCTGGATTTTAATTTCTATAACATTTTCAACAACAAATATTTGATTATCTATCTCACGATATCAAACAATAACAAATTTTCAAATTAGGGAAGACTCAGTATCTAGGGATAGAGATTAATCTACATAGTTGATGGGTGAAACATTTATTATATTTGGACATTTGGTTTTTGCCAACTTATCATTCGTTGTTTCTTGTTTTCGGCTCTTGATGTAAACATTTATGACATGTCTAACACACCTTGTACTGAGGTTGAATTTTGTATCCTTAAAAATGAAAGTTTGAATGAAATATTAATAGTATGATTAAATTAAAAAATGAAATTGAAGTTCCATAACTTTGTGCAAAATATATTTACAGCGAGTGTTAGTGTGATTATTCAAAAAAATAAATAAAAAACAGCAAATAGAAAAGAAATTGTTATTGGTAAGTGAGTTTATTATTTCAATCTATTTTCATTCTGTTATTATAGAGCTTTACTTGATTGATGGATTTGTTGCAATTAATTGGCTACATGAAGTATTGATAGATGTAGATATTACATGAATGATAGGTTTGTAGCATTCAAGTGGCTAGATTCGGAAGTGTTGGGTCATGAGGAGGTCTCGGGGATCACTACATCGGACCTTGAACAACTACACAAGTTGAGTTGGACACTACATTTTTACCCAAAACTTTATTTAGGCAGTGGGCTTATGGGTCTTCCCACTTATATAGTAATTCAAATCTATTGTTTCATCTGATGTGAGACTCAACTCACACTTGAAATACCAACAGAAAGAAAATTATCAAACAATTCTGCATCAAAGTACATAAATTTTCGTTCATAAATGACCACCATAGTCTATTACACCGTTAAATAATTACGAGTGTGAACACTGAACACATATTTGTATATTGTAGTATAGGAATTTTTTAAATGCTTAGCAAGATGGTAGAAAATCAAATTAACTACTTAATCAGATAAGAGAATATGCTAAAGGCATATGTAATTAATCTTCTAGAGTCTCAATCAGAGTTACCCACAAGGTAAGCCCTTTTTGTTATGCTTAGTTCCCTAGTGACATCCACTATATTCATTCTTTCTTTTGGTGATTCCACTGAACAAGCAAGTCCAATCCTGAAAAGTGAAATTAAACACTTCTCTATAGTTGGAGTGAAATTCCAACTATTTCCATGTTCTATTGTTGTATCTTCATTTCTTGGTACAAGCTGTGGGTCCATAATCTGTATAAGACTGTTAGGAAATGAGTTTTCAACAAAGTTATGTAGATTTTGGCCGTCTTTAAACATTTCATCTATCGGTCTTCTTCCTGTAAGCATTTCCAACATAAGCATCCCAAAGCTATACATGTCGCCATGTGTGGACACTTCAGAACCCATTCCATACTCTAAAAGATAAAGCAAAATCAGTTAACATTTTGTAACTAGTAAAATATCAAACATAAACCAGAAGATAGGAGAGTTTAATTTAATGAAACACTAAGTGATCTAAGAGTCCACAAAATACCTGGAGGAGCATATCCAATAGTCCCTTTAATTCCAATTGTACTAGTTTCCTGGTGAGAGGCGTTGTCAATAACCGAGACAAGTCTTGCTATGCCAAAATCACTCACATGAGCAATCATGTCATCGTCAAGAAGAATATTGCTTGGCTTTAGATCACAATGAATGATTGATTGCTCACATTCAAGATGAAGGTAATGTAATACGGAAGCAATGTCTATTGCAATACTTAATCTCTTACCAAGGTCCAACGCTCTTTGATTCTCTGTATGTACTGTCCTTGGATGTAGCCATTGTTCTAAGCTTCCATTGTTCATGTATTCAAAAACCAAAGCTTTAAATTCTTGACCTTTGTAATCTGTACTCGAACAACATGTCAAAATCTTAACCAAATTTCGATGCCTAATATTTTTTAGTGCATTACATTCAGCAATGAAACTCTTGTGTGCCCCTTTCTTTTGAAGGTTCAGGACCTTTACGGCAACAACTTTATCTTCTGCTACAAGATTGCCTTTGTACACAGAACCAAAACCTCCTGATCCAACTAAGTTTATAGCAGAAAACCCATCAGTTCCTTGGTGAAGGTCTTGGTATGAAACTTTAGCTAGTCGATCAATTGTTGGTGAATCAGAATTTTGTCTCTTGCTTCGTTTCCTCATCCAATAGATAGTTAAAATAATTGTCACGATGAGAAGAATAGATATCACACTGACTATCACTACTATCAGCCTGATTTTACGGTGTTTTGCAGGTTTAATACCTTTGACAGGGCATGGCTGTAGATGAAGCTCTAAAATACCTCCGCAAAGCTTACTGTTTCCTGTCACAGATAACTCGCTTACATTTCCAAAGACACCTTTTATTGGTACCTCGCCTTCCAACGCGTTGAAAGAAACATTCAAGTATTTCAAAAAAGATATATTTTGCAGAACATTAGGAATTGATCCAGACAGCTGATTTCTGGACAGGTCTAAATATTGAAGACCTTTTAGTGATGCCAATGAGGATGGTATGGTTCCGTTGAAAGAGTTCCCTTGCAAAAAGAGGTATTCTAAGGCTATGCATTCACCAATGGTTTCAGGAATGTCACCATATAGATGATTCTCTGAGACATCTAGCTTGTTGATACTTTTTAGCATACCTATTTCTCTTGGTAAGCTTCCACTCAATGAGTTTCTCGACAAGTTCAGTATGTTTGTCAAAGAGGTAAGACTAAATACCTCTAAGGGTATAGTTCCTCTAAGAATGTTTTGTGAAATGTCTAAGTATTGCAACTTTTTGCAGTTTCCTAAACTTGAGGGAATATTTCCTTCCAACATATTATCTCCTACAGTCAAAAGATATAATTGACTAAGGTTGCCTATAATATGTGGTACCTCTCCTGACAACTTATTTCCATTCAATTCTAAATTTTGCATTTTCTCAAACTTCCCAAAAGTAGCTGGAATATTTCCTTCAAAGTGGTTAAGTTCCATGCTCAATAGAGTTAAACCAATTAGATTGCCTAGTTCTGAAGGAATTTTTCCTGATATATGATTACCCCCAACATATAGTTGACGAAGTTGAGTGGATAAATTTCCTGCAAAACTTGGCAAATTACCTCCAAAGCTATTATTGTATATAGAAAATACTTGCAGCTTACTACAATTCGTCAAGGACTTAAAGAACTCTAAATCCTTAGTTGAATTGTCACCTAAATTGTTGGATTCTAGACTCATCCATTGAAGATCATGTAACTTCCCTAGACTTGGAACCTGTCCTACCAAATTGTTTTGATAACCTAAGTCAAGTGTTTGTAGAGCTGATGCATTTGAAATTGAAATAGGGATATGACCTGAGAATTGATTTCCTCCAATTGCAAAATATTGAAGATTCGAGAGTGTGTTGAACATATTGGGCGGAAAAGAACCATTAAAAGCATTGAGTGTTACTGAGATAATAGTAAGGGATGACATATTATAAAAGCAAGAAGGAAATGTACCAGATAGTAGGTTGCGAACCATTGACAATATTGTCAAGTTTTTGAGGCTACAGATTTCTTGTGGAATATTTCCCTCGAAGTAATTAATAGCCATTGAGAGAATATTCAGGGATGAAAGGTTCCCTATGGATGGTGGAATTCCTCCACTTAAATTGTTATCTGAAATCCTCAATGTCTGAAGTTTTGAAAGAGAACTGATTCCAATTGGTATTTTACCAATCAGTTTGTTTCCAGTTAACTCTAGGCCTTCAAGATTGGAGCAACTAGTCAAGTTTGTAGGAATTTCTCCTGTCATGGAGTTATCGGTGAGAAAGAGTTGCTGCAATCGGAACAACCGACCAAGTTCCTGTGGGATTTTTCCAAAGAAACTATTGTTTGCAAGGTTGAGGTTTCTCAAAAAAGTTAGATTTCCAACATGTGGAGATATGAATCCATGCAACTGATATCCTTCTAAGTTTAACTCTGTAACTCTTTGATGTATGGTGCTGCATGTGATTCCATGCCACTTGCAGAATTGGGTAGAATCTTTCCAAGAGGCCAAGATTCCATAAGGGTCATTAGATATTGATTCTTTGAATTTGAGCAACGCCAAGTGATCCGTCTTGTTTCCTAATGAAGAGGTAGTTGTGTTTTGGACGAGGTTGAAAGCAAAGAGAAAAGATAACCAAAATGAAAATGTTGGAAACATGACAGGAAAAGGTTTTGAGGAACAAGGAACTGTTTTAGATTGTGAAATTTGTATATGTTTAGTTAGAGATACTTGTGTGTTTATATATACTTATAATACATATAAATTTACTGCTTTGATAGTTACAGTTGAGTGGACCTAGAACAGAATATATATTGTCAACCTTTTCATTCTGTTGTGGATTTTAATAACAGGAGAGGGAGCATATACTATGATATCTTAGGGCTTGTTTGGTTGGAGAGAAATAGGGAGGAAAGAAAGTGAAACACGGAAACCAATGTATGTATTTAGACTATTTTATAATTCAAATACATGTATTGGTTTTCCGTATTTCACTTTCTTTCCTCCCTATTTCTCTCCAACCAAACAAAGTATTAAACTCAAGTTGATCGTGTGTTTTTTCTTCTCAAGGGAGCATATACTATTTAGCTCATGATTTTTTTTTGATATTGAGAGGGTTGAAACTCATAAACAAAGAAACTACATTTTAATCAAACGAGAAGTTGATATTCCAATAACATTAGTTAACAATGAATGTCTAACTTGAACCGTTGACTTAGACAAAACTCATGAATAATCAATGTTCCATTTCCATCACAAACCATATTAACTAAATTAGCCTCTCTGTCAAAGTGACAAACTCTAACTTCCCCATCCTTGTCAAACAATTGATGAATTTAATGCAAAATTTCCACCCATCTACGCTACCCGCGTCCTTATAATTTAATGTTTTTCTATCAAATAATTTAGTTTGTAGACTCACATTTAAATGTGGAGAAATGAAGATTTTAAAATTTGAACCATGATCCTACAAATGATGTCACTAATAACTACCAACTGAACTATATTTAAGTGTATAATTATCGCCGTCTTTTTGATGGTTGCATTGCCACATATTACCTCCGAGTAGCTTGGATACTTCATACTTGTATACATATGGAGTGTCTTTTCTAACCACATATCTAAGTAAGGAACCCATATCATTTGTTTTTTTAAATTGTTTTTCAAAAACTTTTTGGATTAAAATAATAGAAATAAACCTATATCTAGCATTTTATATATATGATATGAAATTTGTGGGACCCATGTTAGAGTTCTAGATGAGTAGTAAGTTTTTTTTTTTGCATAAAAAGAGGGGCAAAGTTCAAGAAAAATTACATAAATATTAACACGAGGAATAGAAACTCTCATTACATCATCTAAGTACAACTTTTCTAAACTAGTCGAAGGCGCATCAAAGTAAGAGAAACTTTGTAATTCACATTCCAATGAAGTTATAACATCTGCAACCTTGTATGTTTCCCGTAAGACATGAGAAACTCGAACATTCCAATTCAATTGAATTAGCCGTATGAATATTTTGAAAATATAGATTTTTTTGACAAAATTTTGAAAATATAGTTGAATGATTTAAATAATTAAAAAAAATAAAGTAATATCTCTAATCTATAATAACAATAATAAACCCACCAGTACCCTTATAATGGTACTTTTTACACATATTAACCAACTTTTATTTACTATTTCTGCCTATCCAAACCGCAACACGGTAACACTACAAATTCTTTTGATTAGTATGCTTTCAATCCTTCCCATAAACCATTTCTTGCTCTTTCGGATGAATTTCTCTTACAACTCTTTCAATTTCAAATTGGAACATTTGTATGTTTAACTTTTCTTTTTGGCAATGATCAAGTATGAATTTATATTGGATGATTCAATATTGCTTCGTGATGGCATGTGAGTGATTAATTTACGGCATTACTTTTATTTTCTCTATTTAAAATGCGGTTGCTTCTAGGGTGAGGGAGCAATTAAGTCCCTCACCGGTGAGGCACGAATAATATACCATACCATTGGATTTGATCAATGGTTTAGATTTATTAAAAATAAAATAAAGAACATTTTTTCATTGCCGCACACAATCTAGTACCGCTTACACTTTCTTCTCTCCATTACCTTACACTAACATCGGCCATTAACAATATTTTGTCCAGGGAATTTTGCTAAAAGATCAATCACGTTTTCTTAACAATTGCATCATTGGACATCAATTCTATTTGTTTTTTTTTTTAACAAAACACCGTGTCCTTTCATCAAACCCAGCGATGAAAATTTTGCTAATGGATTTAGAATTTATATTTTGAAGGTTAATCATGTTCATATTCTATGTTCTAAACAACGATGAATTTAGAAAGGGCAAAATTTTCAGATCTGAAAGCAAGAGACAAACCCAAAACAATATTTTCATAAATAATTAAAAAAATTAAGAACTTTCATCTTCTCAAAGCTTTGACGCAACCACCCATATGGCCGACGATGGAGGTTGTGTTTAGTTCGTCGATGGTGGTGGTAAAAAGTCCACGAATGAAGGTGCAAATTGTGAATGAAGCTTTACCCAATTGATTTTGTTCAATCACCGGCAGATCAGAAAGAACATGATGATTTCAGGAAGAAAAGATGGAAATAACATTTATTTTTTTAAAAAATAAAAATAATATTCTGAAAAATGATTAGGATCGTATGTGATGATGAAAAAATATTCTTTATTTCATTTTTAATAAATCTAAACCATTGATCAAATCCAATGGTATATTATTCGTGCCTCACCGATGAGGGACTTAATTGCTCCCTCACCTTAGATGCCACCTTAAAATGCATGATTTTTTTTTGTTACGTTCTTTCTAATTATTCTATTTCATTCTCCTTTCATCATTAATCCTCTAAAAGTTTCATTGTTTCTCAACTTTTTTAATTTATGCCTTGAATGTGTTTATATTTTGCATGTTAATTGTACAATTATACCTTCGAAAAAGCACTCAAAGATAACAATTGAAAGTGATAGAAGAAGTTCTATGGGTAATTTTGTTTCAAAAGCAAAAAAGTAACTGATTACCCATATATCAAATCACAACCGCATCCCATTGGATAATCATGGTAAGATACACTTAATATTAATTTTTTAATTTTCAATTGATATTTAGAAACTACAATCTCAATTAGTTTAAATTTTGACCAAATTTTGTTTCACTCTCATGAATTGTGTCGGTACTAACAATTATTTTCTACATTTGTAGGAGTTCAAAGAAAATAATTAGACGCATACTTCCCATTCTAGGAAAATATAAAAAATTATGGTTAATTTGTGTAGTTCAAGAAAATTATTATATATATTTTTGATAGTTCAATTTTGGTTTTGTCGTTAATTTGTGTTATCAACAACAATGTGTTTGTTAATTTTGTTCAAGCAGTGTTAACAAAAGGGGAATAAAGTTATGGTATATCCTTAAAACGGAAAAGACGGCAATATAGAAAATTATGAAGTAGTGGTATATATTCATTTTTGATAACATCAATTTGATCGCATGGGCTAACTATGGTTCAACGTCACAAACTGAAAACATGTTAATCAGTCAAAGAGAAGAGAACAAAAGACACAAAAAAAAAAAATATATCAAGTTTGTTCATTTTTTCACCATGCATATTTACTCCAAATTTCTACTTTCTTTGTTATTTTTTGTAAATCATTATCTTTTATAATGTCATTTAATTATTAAAGTTGAGATGTTGTGGAAGTTTTTACTATTATATTTTGATGCGAGATACAACTTCTCTGTTTTTTATGGTATATTCAGATCTTAACTTCACAATTGTTGCAAAGGATAAAAAAAACATTCGAAAAAGAAAGAAGATGAGACTTTATTTAGTTTTTTTGAAAACAATAAAAGATGTGACACACCATTGTTGGGGACCCTCACCCTTCTCTTTTTATTTTTTGACTAAATCGTCACTGTTAGAAATAATATAAAACCATTGATGTGGCCTTTCCTAACAGCTTAAACTTTTGGGATAATCGGTCATCTGACATGGTATCAGAGCCTCTATGACCCAATGGTCAAGAGTTCGATTCCCGCTCCCCTCACTTTCTAATTAAAAAGTGGAATTTTAAGCATATGGTAGGTGGGCCTATGCATTATCCACGCTTCAAGCCCAATGAGCTCTTGCGTGAGGGGGCGTGTTAGAAATAATATAAAACCATTCATGTGGCCTTTCCTAATAGCTTAAGCTTTTGGGATAATCGGTCATCAGTCACCCTTCTCTATGTGACTTAATTGTAGTTTTCCAAAAGACAACTATTAGTAAAAACAAGGGTCATGTTAACATGTGCCCTTGGGACACATTTTAAGAATACTCGAAATTGTAATTTTTCCTGAAATTAACAATGTTTGATTTTTAAAAATATAAAATGCACAAGTTCCTATGCTAAATTTCTATTACTAGTATAATAACAAGTGTCCCAAATGCACATGTTAACATTTCCCTGAAAAAAATAGATGTGCGAAAAATTTATAATTATTTTTTATAATAAAAAATTTATAATCATGTTCGACATATAAGTTAGCATCATAAAAAATATGTACCACACAACATGAGTAGCATGAATGTGAATGTGAATGCTCTTAGATAATATTTATTTTTCATGAAAAAATAATAATTTATGCTCTTATTTTCCATTAAATATAATATATTTGGCGGAATTATTAGAAACATTTTCGATCGTTATCTTGCAGGTTTTTCTGGCTTCATTCAAGGGTCTTCTGACATTTTGCTTGCGGAACTGTCTACTATCTACAAGGGCCTCTTGTTGGCCAAATACATGAATATAGATGAATTTATCTGATATTCTGACTCTTTATGTTATGTTAACCCAATGGGTGTGGTTGAGCGGTTGGGGCTCATCATCCCTTAACCAAGGGTCGAGGGTTTGATCCTCACTTTAGGTATGAAACAACTTTAAATCTTTGGGCCAGCTATCCCATCCATAGAGATGCCTCCAATCTAGCGAGGGATTAGTCAATGCGTTCGACAGTGGATACCCCAATCTCGACCAAAAAAATATCTATGCTATGTTGATCTAAGATATATAGAAGTTGCTCTCTCAGCTAATATTTGTCTCTATCACAGATTTAGAGAAAGAAACCAATATGCAAACTTTCTCGCTAAACTTTCAACTTCATAAAATGTGGAGTTATTTTATACTTTTGGTTTGAAATACCCAATATTTTATTTATTAAATAGCTTTTCATTTCATTTTTTATTATAAAAAAACAATAATATAAATAAAAAATTGATGAAAATGTATTACTATAATTTTCTTGACCAAATTTTTTGAATTATGTTTATGGTTTTTTTGAAAAAAAAAAATTATATTTATTCTTTTACAATAACTATAGTAAATATTTTTCTGCTATTGACATATTGCAGTATATGATATGGTGATGATTAGGGTTTCAACTCAATGTGATCGATGCTAGCATTGATTCTGCATATTAAACTCTCCTCAAATCCATAAAAATCGAATCTTTATTCCTACCCTCAATATTTAAACACCATTTTCGCATAATTTCATTCAAAATTTCAACTGGGTTCAATTCAACCAATTGAAAAATTCACAAAATTGATGAATTTTGATTCCATATAGTAATGGGATTGCCAAGGTTTGGTCGTCCAAAGAAAAGTGATGAATTGAGCTCAAATTTATTCGTAGCAAATTGTGGACCAGCTGTTGGAATTTGTGATGATGATATTGTTTCTGTTTTCTGCAAATTTGGTGAAGTTAATGGAGTTTATGCAGCTGATGATAGTGGGACACGTGTTATTGTATCTTATTCTGATGTGGGTTCTGCTGAAGCTGCTTTAATGGCATTACATGGACAACCTTGTTCTGAACTTGGTGGTCGTTCTTTGTATATTCGTTATTCAGTGCTTCAACCAAATCCACAGGTAGAAGATAGATAGTTAGATACAATTTATTTGAGTTGCAATGTTTCATGTTTATGTCTCCTTGTTTATGTTTTTATTTATGTTTATGTTTATGTTTATGTTTATGTCCTTGTTTATGTTTTTGTTTAGTTTTAGGTGGCTTCTAGGGTGATAAAATATCTTATATGGTCTAATGTGGATCAATGCTTGAATATCGTTTGAAACTCTAACAATGACTGATGTCATTCATTCCCCCTAAGTAGAAGTTACTCGTCGTCACGATTGAGATGGTGATCAAATTGGTGTTGATTCGATAAAAAACAAGGAAAATGAATATTAGTGATTCAAAACTCAACTTATATTTGTTTCCTTTTGTTTTGTCGAATCAACACCAATTTGATGACTTCTCAGTGGTAAAGACGTGGATTGTGGAGGACTTACTTAAAATTCAGTGATTTCAAGTATTGGTCCTCATGACTGAGATAGATAGTGACCCAATCGGTGTCACTTTGGCAAAAAAAACAATGAAAACGAATATTAGTGAATCAAAACTCAATTTTTTTGTTTTTGTTTTTCTTGAATCAAGGCCCTATTAGGTGACTATCTCAGTTTTAAGGATGTAGAGGTTTATGAACTTCTACTTAAAATTGGTGATGTCGGTTATCAATGAAATTTTAAGTGATTTTCAAGCATTGGTATACCGTAGACCACATGAGACACTTTTCCACCCTAGCAATTACCATATGTTTATGTTTATTCATGGATTTATACTTTACATTGTTCAGGATCAAGTGAAGGACTTGGTTTCTGTATCTATGACGGCCTCCGATCTGAACATTCCAGGCATTTACCTAGTGCATGACTTTGTCAGTTCTAAAGAAGAAGAGGTTTACTGTTCTTTTCCTTTTATATCAAATGCTACATTGTTTTACTTAACATATTTGCATTTTTCTTGCATTCCTTTGTATTAAATAGTCTTTTTTTGTTGTTTGTATTAAAATTAAAATTTATTTACAAATGTTGTCATTTTCCATCTTCTCAGGAATTGCTCCAAGCTGTTGACAGTAGGCCTTGGAATTGTCTTGCCAAAAGAAGGGTTCAACACTATGGTTATGAGTTTTGTTATGATGTGAGTTTAAGTATTATTTGAGTTTTCTCCTGTTATTTCTACATCATCTTCTATCGTACTTAAATTAGCGCGGAATCCAAACTTGTTACAGTCAACCAAATAATAATTCTTTTAATATAATTGACGATCTTATTCTGAACTAATTGGAAATCTGTGTTAAATATGACAGTTAAGTTGCAGAATCATGTGATGGTTTTGATTAATCCCGACTCTCCTTTCGACTTTGTGCAGATTCGGAATGTTAATACAAAGCGATGCTTAGGTGATCTTCCCTCATTTCTTGTTCCAATACTTGAAAGAATATCATCATGTCCAGTTTTCAAGAATGTTGACCCTGATAGCATAGTTTTAGACCAACTTACGGTATGAATAGGATAACATACTACTGGACTCAATCTTAATGAATTTTTAATCTAATGATAAAAAGTTACATTTCATATTTGTTCATTCTTTAATTGTTATTATTTTAACACCATTTGGCGTTCAAAGTTTGAATGTTGCTTTGTTACAGGTAAATGAGTACCCACCAGGAGTCGGTTTGTCGCCACATATAGACACTCACTCTGCATTTGAAGATTTAATTTTCAGCCTTTCGTTAGCAGGGCCTTGTATAATGGAGTTCAGACGATATGAAGATGGTGATTGGCGACCAAAAGATTCCTCAAGTACTGTTACAAAAGTAGAAAATCCAGAAGATGGTTCAAATTGTATAAAGAAGGCTATCTATCTCCCCCCTAGATCTTTGCTACTCTTATCCGGTGAAGGACGATATGCATGGCATCATTACATTCCGCATCATAAGGTTTAATGTTTAAGAAATGTTCATATTCTTTCTACCTTTGCATGCTGAAAGTAGGTTATAACTTAAGTACCTAACTAAAACTAAGATGTTGGCTACAGCATTTTGTTCCATCAGTTTATATTTCTCTTCTTTTGTTTTATGGTAGGAAAATTTGTTATCCTAATTTCAAACATTTTCATTAGAAATCTAGCATATTCTGTTTTTAGTACAAAACTCATGATCGATCGATATGCTTCAACTGCATCCACATGTGCCTTGATATATAAAATTTTGCATCTGAATATATTTTCTCCCCAACAGATAGACAAAGTGGATGGTAGAGTCGTCAGAAGGGCTTCAAGAAGGGTATCTTTTACATTACGTAAGGTGTGTTGATGTCATGGCTAAATTCGCATGTACTTTTCTGTTTATTTTTATTTTCTGTTCTAGTTAATATGATTTGTTGGTAACTTGGCTTATACTCTTTTCCTGTACAGCATTCCTGTTAATCCATATGTATGCTCATGCTTCATCATTAATGTTTGTTGTGAACACTAAAAAATGTAATAATTATAAAAATAAAATTTTCCTATTTAGTTTATTTATATGATACAATGAACCCTAGGCTATTACATAATGATACACATCTATGATGATATTGAAATATTAAAAGATATGTCAGTGCTTGCAACCTTTTACTAATAAGTAATAACTAATTGTTTGTTCCGACATTTTTCTTTCTTATGTCCAAATTCTCATGTTAAGAATAACTTCATTGTGAATACAGGTTAGAGCAGGTTTGTGCAAATGTGAATTTCCTCAGTATTGCGACTCTCAAAGATGAGGTTTCACCGAAATGACAAGAAGGATTAAAATGTAATGCATTAAATGTCCGTCGTTGAGAGTTGCAATGAATATAATTTGAGGTATGTTCTGCATTCTTTTGTTGTTTCTTACTATAATAATGCCATATTTATATTGTTGAGAACTGAATTATGAATCATTAAATGAACAGTTATGGATTAGATGAATGCTTATAAATTATACAATGGTTGTTACACTATAATCCATGAAATTTTACTTACGTAGGATTTATTCGGGTCATTAAACAGGTGATCATTCTGCTGATGAATCGGATATACTCGAACAAACTTGCAAGCATAACAACCATGAAAGAAAATCAATAGTTGATGGACATTCATATGAGTTAATTTTGCACCAAAAAGTAATTAGGTTTCACTTCTTCACTTGATTCCAGATATGAATAATCCTGCTATTTTCTAGTTATAGCCATACTTGACTGTAGTTGCAAGTATATTATATTCGCCATTGAGGATTAGATTTGTAGCTATTTCTGAATCTGCATATTCAATTTAGATCAATTTTGTACCTGAATTTTCTCTTGCAATTTATTTTGGCAGCTGTTTGTGCAACATTCAGATGGTGTATATTAACTTAATTTAGCAACAAAAAATGAATATGAAATATTATGAATGACAGTCTAAAAAAATGCCGGGAAAAATGGGTCCACCTAGTGGCTGAATTCAACACTAAGTGTAGAGAAATGGGGAATCTGAGTTCCGAACTTTGAACTCCGGTTCATACAATAATGTTCTTAGTAACTATCAACTGAACTATACTTAAAAGACTACAACGAATAGTAGTATTAATAAGGAGTACAAGATATTATCAAACTCTTGATAAAATAAATACTCAAACTCTTACAAAAAAAGAAGTGTTAAATGCTTTGTTAGTAAACTAAGGAATTATTACACAAACTAGAAAATACAATACCAACATGTCACGTCGATCGACCGATGAACTAGAACCTCAAAATAAACTTTACATGATCAACCAAACATGATCAACTAAACGGAAGAAATTGTAAATAACCCTCCAAACATTTTACTCATAGTAACAATTGAAAAACAGATGATTGCCATCTTCCAAAACAGAGAAGCAAAAATCACATAGAAGTGCACCATTCAGTTTATTAAGAACAGTGCATCAAGCTGAATTATTTATTATGATTGCGAACACCTGAAATCCATAATTATTAATTAGGGATTTAAGCAAGTAATGAGTTATTATGTTCAAATAAGCATATAAAAGTATTAGTTTATCTCACCAGTAAGAAAGGTCTTTCTGATTATATTAAGCTCTCTAGTGACATCTACAATATTCATTCTTTCTTTTGGTGATTCCATTGAACAACCAAGTCCAATCCTAACAAGTGAAACTAAGTACTCCTCTACATTTGGAATAAGATTCTCACTCTTTCCATCTTCTATTGCTACTTCTGAATCTCTTAATACAAGATGTGGGTCCAAAATCTTTATAAGATCATTAGGAAATGAATTTACAACAAAGTTATGTAGATTTTGACCATCTTCAAAATCTTCATCAGTGGGTCTTCTACCAGTAAGCATTTCCAACATAAGAATTCCAAAGCTATACATGTCACCGCATGTGGACACTTCAGAACCCATTCCATACTCTAAAAACGTGTAGCAATATTTGTTAATACCAAATCTACACCAAAATATAGAAAAATTCAAAGAAACCATTGAAGATTCAAGAATTTAGAACATACCTGGAGGAGCATAGCCAACGGTTCCTTTTATTCCAATTGTACTAGTATCCTTTTGTGAGGTACTGCTAATGGTTGAGACGAGTTTTGCTATGCCAAAATCACTCACATGAGCTACCATGTCATCGTCAAGAAGGACATTGCTTGGCTTTAGATCACAATGAAGGACCAATTGCTCACATTCTTGATGAAGATAATGTAATGCAGAAGCAACATAGATAATGATGTTTAATCTATGACTGAGGTCCAACGTTGTTGGATACTCTGCATTTAAAATCGCGGGATGCAACCATTGGTCTAAGCTTCCATTTTTCATGTAATCAAAAACTAGAGCTTTAAATTCCTGACCATTGTAATCTGTACTGGAACAACATGTTAAAATCTTGACTAAATTTCGGTGTCGAATATTTCTGAGTGCATTACATTCAACGATGAAACTCTTGTGAGCTCCCTTCTTTTGGATGTTAAAGACCTTCACAGCAACAATATTATCTTCTGAAACAAGATTTCCTCTGTACACAGAACCAAAACTTCCTGATCCAATCAAGTTTCTAGCCGAAAATCCATTTGTTCCTTGATGTAAGTCTTGGTATGAAACCTTAGCTAGTTGATCAATTGGTTGTGAATCAAAATATCGTTTTAGATTTCTTTTTTTCATCCAATAGATAGTTATAACAAATGAAAGTATGAGAAGAAAAGAAACCACACTAACGATCTCTGCTATCAACTTGAATTTATGGTGTTTTCCATGTTTCCTACCCTTGCTAAGGCATGGTGGTAGGTGCAACAGTGAAATACCTCCACAAAGCTTATTGTTTCCAGTAATTGCTACTTGGGTTGCATTTCCAAATACACCATTTGTTGGTACTTCACCTTCCAACATGTTGAAAGAAATATTCAAGTGTTCCAAGGTGGAGATATTCTGCATAACGTTAGGAATTGGTCCATACAATTGATTTCTTGAAAGGTCTAAATATCGCAGACCTTTGAGAGAAGACAAAGGGATTGGTATTGTTCCGTTAAAGGAGTTCCCTTGTAAATGAAGGTACTCTAAGCTTATGCATTCACCAATGGTTTCAGGAATGACCCCCGATAAATGATTCTCAGAGACATCTAACATATCGATATTTTTTAGCATACCCACTTCTTTTGGTAAGATACCACTAAATGAATTTAGTGACAAATCTAGTGAATTTGATAAAGAAGGAATACTGAAAATCTCTAAGGGTATGACTCCTCTAAGATTGTTTTGTGAAAGGATTAGGTATTGTAACTTTCGACATTTTCTGATATTTGGAGGAACATTCCCTTCTAAGATATTTACATCTAGTTGTAAATCATACAGTTGAGTGAGGTTGCCAATGGAGGTTGGTATATTCCCTGATAAATTGTTTCCAGTCAATACTAACCTTTCTATATTTTGAAATTTCCCAATAGTGGTTGGAATCATACCTTCCAAATAGTTATGTTCGATGGCCAAGAGTCTCAAGTTAATTAAATTTCCTAAATCTATAGGAATTTCTCCATATATTTGATTGCCTCCAATATATAATGCTTCTAGTTTGGTGGATAAATTACCTATAAAATTTTGCAAACTTCCTATAAAATTATTACTGGCCAAAGAGAGAATTTGCAACTTACTACAGTTTGCCAATGATTTTAAGAACTCCAAGTCCTTCATGGAATTGCCACCAAAATTGTTGGTAGACATACCTAGCCTCGAAAGACTTTGTAGCTTCCCAAAACTTGGAACTTGTCCGACAAAATGGTTACGACTGATATCAATTAACTCCAAACTAGAAGCATTTGTAATGGAAATAGGGACTGGACCTGAGATTCGGTTTGCGGAAATGCCAAAGAAACTGAGATTTGGGAGAGTGTGAAACATATTGGGTGGAAGAGGGCCACTAAAGTTATTTTCTGCAGTTGAAATCATATTAAGTGATGAAATATTATAAAGACAAGAAGGAAATGTACCCGATAATTTGTTGACATGCACTGATATAACATTCAACTGTTTTAGGAAGCATATTTCTTGCGGAATATTTCCCACCAAGTTATTATAACCGACCGAAAAAGAGGTAAGGGATGAAAGATTCTTTATAGATGGTGGGATTTTTCCGGTTAAATTGTTTCTTTCCATGAAAAAATATTGAAGGTTTACAAGAGAACCAATTTGATTAGGTATTTTGCCAATCAGTTTGTTTCCACCTAAGCGTACCTTTTTGAGCGCATAGCACTTTGTCAAGTTTATTGGAAATTCTCCAACCAACGAGTTGTTGTCCAGAAGGACATATCTTAATCGCGACAAACGACCCAATTCTTGTGGAATGTTTCCGTTGAAGTTGTTGTCTCTAAGGTTGAGAAATCTCATATGTGTGAGATTACCAACATATGGAGATATGGATCCATGCAACTTATATCCTTGCACCTTCAAATTTGTAACTCTTTGATGTTTGGGACTGCATGTGATTCCATGCCATTTGCAAAAGTGGGTTGAACTATTCCAAAAATCTAGGATACCATATGGATCACTAGATATTAGTTGCTTGAATTGGAGCAAAGCCAAATGATCAGTTTTGTTTCCTAGTTCCATTGTTTGAGTTCTGTTTGGACCAAAACACATTAAGGTTAAGATGAAAAGGTGAAGGAGAGTAAGATGATATACATACCAAGACATATTTAACAAGAAAATATAAGGTTTCATATTTGGTTGAGGAGCAAGAGGGTGTTTGATAATTAGTATAGGGAATACAAAAGCTTGGTCCTTCCCTTTCTTTTGGTATGGATTTAAATACTAGACACAACATCAACATGTAGTGGGAACGCGCGGGCCTCAATCTAGTTAAAATGATGTGATTATAGAATTTTAGCCTTGCTCGGCTATTTGAATCTTGACTTTGCTTGGCATGTTGTGTATATTTTTTTCCGTTTGACTTATGTGTGTGATTTATGTGCTTGTTTTATTCTAAGAAAATTATATGTTGTGTTTTTTTTTTTTTTTCCTGTTCTTTTGACTTTGTGTTTTTATACTACCTGAGTATGTCCAATCCAAATACTAATGAATGAATCACATTTTTTAATCAAAACTATGAAAATAAGAAAACTATGCTGGATTATTAAATAAGAAAAATATAGAAATATATCAATTCTTATTTCGTTGAATTAGAAAGCAATACAAACAACATTAGTTATTTATAGCAAACTTTAATATTTATAGAATAGGATTACTCTGTACTCATAATCATAATAGAATCAAACAAAATCAAATACTGCTAACAAATTCAGTGAATAACACACTAGTAAACTAAGCATTGTCACATGTGCTTCCAGCAAAAGACCATTCAGGTTCTTCTTAACAACAGTGCATGCATCAAGCTGCATTACTAATTATGAGTGCGAACACCTGAAATTCAAATCAAGAAGAGAACCATTATTACCATTGTATTTTGTAATTAATGAGTTAGTTATGATTCAATTACTCATATAAAAATGAGTTTATCTCACCGGCGAGAAAGGCCTTTTGGATTGTGCTAAGCTCTCTAGTAACATCCGCAATATTCATTCTTTCTTTAGGTGATTCCATTGAACAAATAAGTCCAATCCTAAAAAGTGAGACTAAGCACTCCTCAACACTTGGAATAAGATTCTCGCGGTTTCCATCTTCGATTGCTAGTTCAACATCTCTTGAAACAAGATGTGGGTCCAAAATCTTTATAAGATTCTCAGGAAATGAAGTTGCAACAAAATCATGCAGATTTTGACCATCTTCAAGAGATTCATCAGTTGGTCTTCTACCAGTAAGCATTTCCAACATAAGAATTCCAAAGCTATACATGTCACCGCATGTGGACACTTCAGAACCCATTCCATACTCTAAAAACATGTAGCAATATTTGTTAATACCAAATCTACACCAAAATATAGGAAAATTCAAAGAAACCATTGAAGATTCAAGAATTTAGAACATACCTGGAGGAGCATAGCCAACGGTTCCTTTTATTCCAATTGTACTAGTATCCTTATGTGAGGTACCGCTAATGGTTGAGACGAGTTTTGCTATGCCAAAGTCACTCACATGTGCAACCATATCATCATCAAGAAGGACATTGCTTGGCTTTAGATCACAATGAACGACCAATTGCTCACATTCTTGATGAAGATAATGTACTGCTGAAGCAACATCGATTATGATGTTTAATCTATGACTGAGGTCCAATGTTGTTGGATCTTCTGCATTTAAAATCTCAGGATGCAACCATTATTCTAAGCTTCCATTTTTCATGTAATCGAAAACTAGAGCCTTAAACTCCTGACCTTTGTAATCTATACTAGAACAACATGTTACAATCTTAACTAAATTTCGGTGTCTAATATTCTTGAGTGCATTACATTCAGCAACGAAACTTTTGTGAGCTCCCTTCTTTTGGAGATTTAGGACCTTTACAGCAACAACAGGATCTTCTGACAAAAGATTTCCTCTATACACAGAACCAAAACTTCCTGATCCGATAAAGTTTGTAGGCGAGAACCCATTGGTTCCTTGATGTAAGTCTTGGTACGAAACCTTGGCTATTTGATCAATTGTTGGTGAATCAAAATATCGTTTTTGATTTCTTTTCCTCATCCCGTAGATAGTTATAATAAATGAAAGTATGAGAAGACAAAAAACCACACTAACTATCACTGCTATCAACATCAACTTATGGTGTTTTGTGTGTTTCCTATCCTTGATAGGACATGGTGGTAGATGCAGTTGTGATATACCTCCACAAAGCTTTGTGTTCCCAATAATTTCTAATTGGGTTACATTCCCAAAGAAACCGTGTGTTGGTACCTCACCTTCCAACATGTTAAAAGAAACATTCAAATGTTCTAGAACAGAGTTATTTTGCATAACATCTGGAATTGATCCAGACAATCGATTTCTTGAAACATCTAAATATTGAAGATCTTTGAGAGAAGCCAGAGAGAACGGTATTGTTCCGTTAAAGGAGTTACCTTGCAAAAGAAGGTATTCTAAGCTTGCACATTCACCAATTGATATAGGAATATCACCAGATAGATGATTCTCAGAGACATCTAGTTCAACAATATTTTTTAACATTCCCACTTCTCTTGGTAAGCTACCACTCAAGGAGTTATGTGACAAGTTCAATATGTTTGTTAAAGAAGAAATATTGAAAATATCTAAAGGTATCGTTCCTCTAAGTTTATTATGCGGAAGTTCTAGATATTGCAAGTGTTTGCAGTTTCCTATGCTTGGAGGAATATGTCCTTGAAACATATTAAAGCCTAAATCCAATGCAAACAATTGACTGAGGTTACCTATAAAGGGTGGTATATCTCCTGATAGATTGTTATTACTCAAATCTAACACTTGCATCTTTTGGAACTTTCCAAAGGTAGTTGGAATAATTCCTTCAAAGTGGTTAGATTCCAAGGCCAAGGAAATTAAGCCAACTAGACGTCCTAATTCTGCAGGAATTTTTCCTGATATCATATTAGTACCAAGAATTAATGTCTTAAGCTCAGTGGATAAATTGCCTATAGAATTTGGCAGAATGCCTCCTAAGTTATTTTTGGCAAAAGAAGCCAGATCCAACTTACTACAGTTTGGCAAAGATTTCAAAAACTCTAAATCCTTAGCTGAATTGTTACCTAACTTGTTTTGATCCAAATTCAGAATTTGTAAATCCTTTAGGCTTCCTAGATTTGGAACTTGTCCAACAAAATAATTTTTACTTATATCAAATAATATGATGGAAGAAGATGAACTTAAGGAAGTAGGGATTGAACCTGAAAATTGATTTCCACCAATTTCAAAAGTTTGAAGATTAGGTAGGGTGCGGAACATATTGAGTGGAAGAGGGCCATGAAGGATATTCTGTGTCATGGAAAGCATAGTAAGTGATGTAATGTTGTAAAGACAAGAAGGAGTGTTACCAGACAAATTTTTTGATGCGACAGATTTCTTGTGGAATATCTTCTTTTATGTTGTTAGAAGCACACGTAAAACGCATTAAGCTTGAAAGATTCCCTATGGATGAAGGGATTCTTCCAGTTAAATTGTTTCTATAAATGGACATTGATTGAAGCTTTTTCAAAGAGCCAATTTCAATTGGTATTTTGCCAATTAGATTGTTCACTCCCAAATACAAGTCTGTGAGATTTGAACAATATGTCAAGTTTCTAGGAATTTCACCTGAAAAAGAGTTAAAGCTAAGAAAAAGTTGCTGCAGTTGTAGCAACCGGCCCAATTCCGGTGGGATTTCTCCGAAGAAACTGTTGTTTTGAAGGTTGAGATTTATCAAAAAAGTAAGATTTCCAACATGGGGAGATAATGATCCATGTAAATGATATCCTTCTAGATTCAACTCTATAACTCTTTGATGCATGGAGCTGCATGTGATTCCTTGCCACTTGCAGAAGTGGATGGAAGTATTCCAAGATTCAAGAGTTCCATATGGATCACTAGATATTGATTCTTTGAATTTGAGCAATGCCAAATGATCTGTTTGGGTTCCTAATGCAGCCACTGCCATATTTATGTTTGGACCAAACCACATTAAATTTAAGGTAATCAGAAAAAGAAGATGAAGGTAAATGTACAAAAGTATAGGTGCTAAGAAAGAAAAATGCTTCATTTAGTTGACTAGTAAGAGGTTTCTGCTATGTTAGCTTTCTTTGGATTTGGTTTGATGATTATGTTGGAATACATAAGAAGCTTGTTCTACTGGTCAAAATGATCTGATCATAGAATTTTAGCCTTGCTCGGCTATTTGAATCTTGACTGTGCTTGGCATGTTGTGTTTATTTTTTTTCTTTTTGACTTATGTGTGTGATTTATGTGCTTGTTTTATTCTAAGAAAATTATATGTTGTGTTTATTTTTTTTCTGTTATTTTGACTTTGTGTTTTTATACTACCTGAGTATGTCCAATCCAAATACTAATGAATGAATCACCTTTTTTAATCAAAACTATGAAAATCAGAAAACTATGCTGGATTATTAAATAAGAAAAATATAGAAATATCAATTCTCATTTCGTTGAATTAGGAAGCAATACAAACAACATTACTTATTTATAGCAACTAGTAGGTTGCAGGCAAAAGACCAGTCAGTTTGTCAATAAAAGTTCATCATGTTGCATTACTTCTCTGTCCACAAATCATGACTTGGAAATTCAGTTCAACTTAAATTATTAATCATGAGTGCGAAAACCTGAAATTCAAGTCAACAAGAAGCCCATTATTACCATTGTATATTGTAGTTTAGAAATTTTGAAATGCATTTAATGAACTTATAACTCCATAACCAATATCAATGAGTTAATTCATTATGATTCAAATAAGCATATAAAAACATCAGTTTATCTCACCGGCGAGAAAGGTCCTTTTGATAATGATAAGCTCTCTATTGACATCCACAATATTCATTCTTTCTTTTGGTGATTCCATTGAACAAACAAGTCCAATCCTAAAGAGTGAAACTAAGCACTCTTCTTCACATGGAATAAGATTCTCGTTGTTTCCATCTTCTGTTGTTACTTTTGCATCTCTTGATACAAGATGTGGGTCCAAAATCTTTATAAGATTATTAGGAAATGAAGTTTCAACAAAATTATGCAGATTTTGACCATCTTCAAAAGCTTCATCGGTGGGTCTTCTATCAGTAAGCATTTCTAACATAAGAATTCCAAAGCTATACATATCGCCACATGTGGACACTTCAGAACTCATTCCATACTCTAAAACATGTAGCAAAAGTTGTTAGTACTATGTCCCAAATATAATATTAGGTTTACACCAGAACATGGGAGGATTTAAAGAAATAATGGAAGATATACCTGGAGGAGCATAGCCAACAGTTCCTTTTATTCCAATTGTACTAGTATCCTTATGATAGGTGCCGTCAACAACTGAGATGAGTCTTGCTATCCCAAAATCACTAACATGAGCAACCATGTCGTCATTTAGAAGGACATTGCTTGGCTTTAGGTCACAATGAATGACCAACTGCTCACTTTCTTGATGAAGATAATGTAATGCAGAAGCAACATCAATAATGATGTTTAATCTATGACTGAGGTCCAACGTTGTTGGATGCTCTGCATTTAAAATCTCGGGATGCAGCCATTTTTCTAAGCTTCCATTTTTTACGTAATCAAAAACTAGAGCTTTAAATTCCTGACCTTTGTGATCTATACTTGAACAACATGTTACAATCTTAACTAAATTTTGGTGTCTAACATTCTTTAGTGCGTTACATTCAGTTATGAAACTCTTGTGAGCTCCCTCCTTTTGGAGGTTCAGTACCTTTACAGCAACTACATGATTTTCCGACACAAGATTTCCTTTATACACAGAACCAAAACCTCCTGATCCGATCAAGTTTGTAGTCGAGAAACCATTGGATCTTCAATATCAGAAGTATACTTGATTCTAAACTTCAATAGGAACTTATTATATCATGATTAAGTATGAGTATATAACTGAGGTTGATTTTATTGTGAATGGTTATAAAGAATATAAGTGTTTGAATATAGTTAGTTAATGATGTGTGTACACAAGTTCTTTGAGTAAGACCTATAATTAACATCTCATCTTTAATTAGTGCTAACTTTATTGAAAATTGATTTATATTAGTGATTTTTAATTAGTCTACATTCTATTAATATTTTTTTATTATCCAAAGATAATTAGAGTTTGGCTTTTTGATGACTCTTGTCAAGTTCTTTGATAGCATAATCAGAGTGGAGCTTGATATGCAAAACTGCATATTTAAGCATTGTGTATCACTACTGCAAAGGATTTGAACAATGGAGACAAATGCAATATTTCAGAAACATCCAACATTCACTGTGATTTAAGCGTTAAAGACTAAATACAACATAAATATTATATGACTGATTAAATGGTTCTAAAACACAAATACAGGAAAAACATACAGTACATAATAAAATTGATAAACTGAAACATCATTAGCCAAATGGTCATCATTCTTTTTCAACCTTTACAACTTTCTTCACACTATTTGGTTCATATGCTTCAATAACATATTAGTAAACAAAGCATTGCACATGATAATCCATTCCAGCTGAATACATACACTTCTCTTACTAATTATGAGCGCGAACATCTGAAATTTCAATAACAAAGAAGCACATTATTACCATTGTATTTTTTCTGTTTAGAATTTTGAAGTGCACAATAAGATTGATAAAATCAAATTATAACTTTCTAAGCAATACATGAGTTTGTTATGATTCAAATAAGCATATCAAAATATCATTTTTTTTCTCACCGGCAAGAAAGATCCTTTTGATTTTGCTAAGTTCTCTAGTGACATCTGCAATATTCATTCTTTCTTTGGGTGATTCCATTGAACAATCAAGTCCAATCCTAAAAAGTGAAACTAAGCACTCCTCTACACTTGGAATAAGATTCTCACTGTTTCCATCTTGTAGTGCTATTTCTCCATCTCTTGATACCAGATGTGGGTCCAAAATATTTATAACATTATCAGGAAATGATGAAATTGCAACAAAGTTACGCAGATTTTGGCCATCTTCAAAAGCTACGTCAGTGGGTCTTTTACCGGTAAACATTTCCAACATAAGGATTCCAAAGCTATACATGTCACCACATGTGGACACTTCAGAACCCATTCCATACTCTAAAAACATGTAGTAAAATTTGTTAATACTATGTCCTAAGCATAACATTAAAACATAGGATGATTAAAAGAAAATGGAATCAAAGATTGAAGAATGAGAATCCAAAACATACCTGGAGGAGCATAGCCAACAGTCCCTTTTATTCCAGTTGTACTAGTATCCTTATGTGAGGTACCGCTAATGGTTGAGACGAGTTTTGCTATGCCAAAATCACTGACATGAGCAACCATGTCATCGTCAAGAAGGATATTGCTCGGCTTTATATCACAATGAAGAACAACCTGCTCACATTCTTTATGAAGATAATGTAATGCAGAAGCAACATCAATAATGATGTTTAATCTATGACTGAGGTCCAATGTTGTTGGAGACTCTGCATTTAAAATCTCAGGATGCAACCATTGTTCTAAGCTTCCATTTTTCATGTAATCAAAAACTAGAGCTTTAAATTCTTGACCTTTGTAATCTGTACTAGCGCAACATGTTAAAATCTTAACCAAATTTCGATGTCTTACATTTTTTAGCGCATTACATTCAACAACGAAACTCTTGTGCGCTCCCTTTTTTTGTAGGTTTAGGACCTTTACAGCAACAATCTTATCTTCTGGTACAAGATTTCCTCTGTACACAGAACCAAAACTTCCCGAACCTATCAAGTTTGTAGTCGAGAACCCATCAGTTCCTCGATGTAAGGCTTGGTATGAAACCTTAGTTAGTTGATCAATTGTTGGTGAATCAGTAGATCGTTTTTTATTTATTTTCCTCATCCAGAAGATAATTGTAATAAAGGAAATTATGAGAAGAAAAGAAATCACACTAACTATCACAACTATCAACTTGAACTCATTGTGTTTTGAGTGTTTCCTACGCATTATAGGACATGGTGGTAGATGCATCTGTGAAATACCTCCACAAAGCTTATTGTTTCCAATCATTGCTACTTGGGTTGCATTTCGAAAGACACCGTTTGTTGGTACCTCACCTTCTAACATGTTAAAAGATATATTCAAATGTTCTAAAAGAGAGATATTCTGCAAAACATCAGGAATGGTCCCAGACAATCGATTTCTTGAAAGGTCTAAATATTTAAGATCTTTGAGAGAAGCCAAAGAGGACGGTATTGTTCCATTGAAAGAGTTCCCTTGCAATTGAAGGGCCTCTATGCTTACACATCCACTAATAGTTCCAGGAATGTCCCCAGACAAATTATTATCAGAGACATATAGCGAATCTATATGTTTTAACATACCCACTTCTTTTGGTAAGCTACCACTCAATGAGTTTCCTGACAAGTCCACTGCTAAATACGAAATACTGAAAATCTCTATGGGGATGGATCCTCTAAGTTTGTTTTGTGAAAAAGTTAGGTACTGTAACTTTTGACAATTTCCTATATTTGGAGGAATATTCCCTTCTAATATATTTTTTTCTAGTCCCAAATCATACAATTGGCTTAGGTTTCCTATGAAGGATGGTATTTCCCCTGATAATCTATTTTCAGACAAATCTAAAACTTGTATAATTTGAAACTTCCCAAAAACAATTGGAATCTTTCCTTCAAAATAGTTATTTTCCATGTTTAAGAGAATCAATCTAGTTAGGTTTCCTAACTCTATAGGAATATTTCCATGTATGTTATTAAACCCAATATATAGTTGACTAAGAGTGGTGGATAAATTTCCTATAGAGTTTTTCAAACTTCCTCCAAAATTATTACCGGATATAGAGAGCACTCGCAACATACTACAATTTGATAATGATTTTAAAAACATCAAATCCTCAGTTGAATTGTAACCTAAATTGTTGTTTTCCAAATTTAGAAGCACAAGACTCTGTAGCTTCCCTAGAGATGGAACTTGTCCGACAAAATGGTTCTCACCGATATCAAGCATTGTCAAAGTAGAAGCATTTGCAATGGAAGTTGGGATTTGACCAGAGAATTGATTTCCTCCAATTGCAAAAAAAGAGAGATTAGGGAGAGTGTTGAACATATTGGGTGGAAGAGAGCCACTAAATTCATTGTCTGCAATTGAGATTGCAGTAAGAGATGAGATATTATTATAAAGACAAGAAAGAAATGTACCAACCAATTTGTTTACATGAATTGCTATAACTTGCAACTGTTTCAAGAAGCACATTTCTTGTGGAATATTTCCCACCAAGTTATTGTCACCCATATGAAATATAGTCAAAGATGAAAGATTTCTTATGGATGGTGGGATTTTTCCAGAAAAATGGTTTTTGTTCATGTAGAAAAATTGAAGCTTTTGAAGAGAACCGATTTGGTTAGGTATCTTGCCAACAAGAAGATTGTTTCCACCTAAATCCATCTCTATGAGTTTTGAGCACTTTGTCAAGTTAATGGGAAATTCTCCGACCAACGAGTTTTCGTTCAGAAGGAGATATCTTAATCTTGACAAACAACCTAATTCTTGTGGAATGTTTTTGTAGAAGTTGTTCTCTCCAAGGTTGAGAAATCTCATATGAGTGAGATTACCAACAAATGGAGATATGGATCCATGCAACTTGTATCCTTGCAACTTCAACTTTGTAACTCTTTGATACTTGGGACTGCATATGATTCCATGCCATTTGCAAAAGTGGGTTGAAGTATTCCAAGAATCAAGGATACCATATGGATCGCTGGATATAAGTTGCTTGAATTGGAGCAAAGCCAAATGATCAGTTTGGTTTCCTATTTCCATTGTTAGAGTTCTGTTTGGACCAAAGCACATTAAGGTGAAAAGGTGAAGTAGATGAAGGTATGCATAACATGACATAGGTAACAATAAAATATAAGGTTTCATATTTGGTTGAGGAGCAAGAGGATGTTTGATAATTAGTGTGGGGAATACAAAATCATGGTATGGATTTAAATAGTAATGCAACATGTATGTAGTGGAAAATGAAAAATGTATTTAGTGGAAAATGCAACATGTATGTAGTGGGAAATGCAAAAGTGAAGTGACGTTGCATTGGTGCTGCGTGGAAATTCTAACACCAAATTTTCTACACTTAATTAAAACTTCCAATTTAATCCACTACTAGTTACTCCCTCCGTACCAAAATATAAAATATAGGGTTAAATATGTTTTTTGTTTCTATAAACATTTAAATTTTCTGCTTTTACTTCCTCGAAACTTTTTTTCCACATTTTAGTCCCTACAATAATTCTCTAACATGAATTTTGGTCCCTACTTTTAAGTCAACTTATATATACTACTTAAAATTTGGAATTATGTATTGCAATCATGTTTAGTATATTAAAAACTAGTATTGAAGGCGCGATATAAGTGTCATCTAAATTATATATTTAATTTGTATATTATCTATGTAATAAAAATATTACAAAATAATAATAATAATGTGATCTGATTAGATACATATGCATAAAATTGACAACAATATAAGGTTTAGACCGTAAAATTCTAGTTCGAATATAATTAGGATTACTCATATTCAAACTTAAAAAATTCGTTTGTAATATGGGCTAGCTCGTATGAGCTACTGATAGTATTTTTCAATTTAACAATAATTTCTTATTCCATTCATTTTTCATATTATCATTTTGCTTCATACCTCATACAAAAATATAACTAAATTAAATAATTAGTTATTAGAAATTAAATATGACTAAAGGATTTCTTTTTATTTCTTATACTAATTTTATTAATTAAAATGAATAGAGGCAGCCTTGGTGCCAAAGCATAGGTAAAAATGTGTTTGTAGATTTGCATTAGATATATCAAGCATCTCCTCTTTTGATAATCTTTTTGAGTTGCTTAAAATTTGCATAAAAATTTTCAAGCATCTCATCTTTTTGAAACAGTCTCTATCTTACCAGAAGATATGAACACACAATCCAATAAAATAACTTCTTTAATCTTGATAATTTGTGGAGCTATTGGACTTGAGTAGACATTATCTTCTATAACTTCTTTTTACAAACTTATAAATTAAAGTGCGACGCATTATGTCATGAATCTTGTTTCCCTATACAATACAATTAATTTTTTTTTAACATAATACATGATAAAAACAATAATATTAGTGATTATGAGAATAAAAATATATATTGTCAACAAAAATAATAATGTAAATTTGACTTATAACCATTCTTATTTTTGAATCTATTATTAGTATCATGTCTAATGAAAATGTTTGGTTGTTGCGAGGCAAATCTCGAACAAACCACAACCGAATTACACGAACAACAACATTCAAACTCTCACTCTTTGCGTTGATTTTAGATAGTTGATAAATTTTGAGAGCCATTTTGTATTAACTTAAAGCAAATGAGAAACACAAAATGATAAAGACAAAAATATAGTTGGATATGAAATGAAATTGTGAAGTTGTTGCGAAAATCTACAATTATTTATAGTGAGTTTTAGAAACACAAAATTAAATTAAATTTATTATAATTTTAATTTAATATTGAACGTTTTATTTAAATACTTATGGTTTTTACGTAACTGACAAATATTTTTATGACATATAAATTTGATATTGTAACGTTTATCTTATTTAATTTAATTCTTTTGTAATTGGAATAATTTAATTTAATATTGACCGTTTTATTTAAATAATTATAATTTTTACATAACTGAAAAATATTATTATGACATATAAAATTGATATCGTAACGTTTATCTAATTAATTTAGTTCTTATGTAACTGATTGAATAAATTAATTTAATGTCGTCCGTTTTATTTAAATAATTATGATTTTTACGTAACTGAAAAATATGTTTATGAGACATAAAATTAATATCGTAACGTTTACCTGATTTAATTTAATTCTTTTGTAATTGACAGAATAATAATAAAACATAAATATAAAATTGAAATGTCATCTGCAGAAAATCGAAACGTTTAAAATATTAATTTAAAAAATATAACGTAAAAATCATTAAGTCTAATAGCACACGTGTACTTTTTTCCTATGAAATATGTCACAAATATATATATTGTAGATTGAATTGATTTACAAAATTTTAATTTTTTTTAAGTAGTGATGAATTAAATATGAATTTTTGAAGTGTTTGTGCTTAAAAATTCATAGTTAATCCATCAAGTGTTAAAAAATTATGAATTTTGGTGTGAGTAATTTTTATAATATTATACTTATGAATACAAAACCTCATTAAAAAATTTGAATCGTACACATAGTTGATTCAAAAGTAGGGACTAAAAATCATGATCGGAAATATTTGGAGGACCAAAAAGTGGGAAAATTTTTTATAGGGACTAAAAGTAGAAGACTTGTATGTTTATAGGGACCAAAAACATATTTAACCCTAAAATATAAGTCACTTTGAGAAAAAAATTGTACAAATATAAGTCACTTTACAATACCAATGAAGCATTTTCCTGTTATTTTTCTTGTTATACCATTAACTATTTATTACTATCTTCTCTTTTAATTCTTTAATTTATTTTTTTCATACTATTAATGAAGGATAATTTTGTAAACTAACTCATAATTTCTCTTTTTCATACAACAATAATTACATTTCTTAATTTGTATAATATGGTCAAAACAACTTATATTTTGGTACGGAAGTAGTAGCTTTTTTTAAGAGAAAGCTTTATATTAAGCAAACAAACCAAAAGCGAATACAGACTAAATTGTCAAGGCTGAATCATTTCTCAACCAAGTGCGAGAACCTAAGGTTTTAGTTGCTTGACAAGCTCATGAGCAGGAAAATTACAAATACGATTAACATACTTAACAGCAGTGGCGGAGTCAGAAAAATTTAAAAGCCCGAGCAAAATCTTAAGTTTAAATAAAAATCTCAGTTTTGAACAAAAAAAATATCAGTTTTACTCTCAATTTTGAACAAAATCATTAATTTTACCCTTAATTAATCTCTATAAATTATAATTTTATCCTAAGTCAACACTGAAATACCAAAATATTTATACCGAACCCGGGCGAGTGCCTGAGCCCCTATGGTGCCTCCGCCACTGCTTAACAGAGCAATTAACTAACTTAGACAACAACTCATTACAATCAATGATAAAAGAAGTTATGCTAGCAATAGATTTTTTCCTGTTGCAACAGTCCACCACGTTCACGGCATCCAATTCAAAAATAACATTGTTGAGTTGGGTCTGGGTAAAACCACTACCTGCATTTTATAATTGGTTTTTCAATTTTACAAATCACTCGTACCGGTTTATCCAACACAAATCCCTAATTATTATTATTATTATTTTTGTTGTAGGTGAGAATAAACCTCTGACCTCCTTATCACTCCATTCTTATAACTCCCAAAAATGACATGTATGTGTGTGCGTGCACGCAGTGGCGGAGCCACGTTAGGACCAAGGTGGGCTGCTGCCCACTCCACTTTTTAAAATTTTATTTTGATATTACTATCATATGTATTTTTTTTTTTGACTAAAGTATCATATGTATTATATATGTGTTATTATTTTTTTGTAGAAACTATATATATACATATTATTATATATTTTATATTTTGTTAAAAATAATCTTTTAACTATATTAAGTATAAAAGTAGTAGTGGTAATAATAAGGCTTAATTACACATTTGGTCTCAAACGTTTATTTTATGTTTTAATTTGGTCATTTCCATCAATTTTGTCCACGCTTTCAAGTGTCCACGTGTCTGTCTACATGTGCAAACCGTCTGCCACATAGGACAAAATTGACGGAAAAGACCAAATTAAAACCTAAAATAAACGTTTGGGACCAAATGTGTAATTAAGTTTGATAATAATAATAATAATAATAAGATAAAATAAATAAAAATAGTCTTTCAGAATCTGTCCACTATTGATCGAGTGATACAACTTACTCGTGTCAACAACAACCTTTAAACGTGTCTTTTTAATGATGAAAATTATAAAAACAAGGCTAGGTAACAAGATGAGAGATGATTTTCTCAAAAGCATCATCATTGTTTATATTGAAGATGAAATTGCTTAAAAATTCACCTCAAATATAAGACGAATTAAACAATATGAAATTACGATGAAAAAAAGTAAATAATTCAGTCGCCCACCCGAGTTATTTTTCCTAACTCCGCCACTGCGCGCACGCCCCCGTGCATGTGTGTTGTCAACTAGCCAAATGATCTGTTTGGTTTCCTAATGCAGCCACTGTCATCATGATTTTGTTTGGACCAAGCCTGCACATTAAATTTAAAGTAAACAGAAAAAGAAAATGAAGGTATACACAAAAGTATAGGATTCAAGAAAGAAAAAGGCTTCATTTTTGGTTTAGCAGTAAGACTAAGAAGTTTTTATACTATATAGCTTTTGTTGGAATACATAAGAAACTTGTTCCTTCACCCTGTGATTCTGCTTACATTTAAATGGTAGTGGCAAGAGCTAGTGCATGCTGAAGCTGAAGCTGAATGTGAAGTTGCATGTGAAACTATACATTAAAATCCACATTATTGCTTGACCTTTCAACTTGTGAATCGTGTCTTTTGGGTTAGAAAATAAGGTCTCATAAGATTCTATATGGAGCAGCAGAGGCAGCAACACTGAAAGTATTGCTACTAGTCAATAGTCATTCATTACTAATCATTAGTAAATAGTTTGTTTGGGTTTTCCTATGTCAACAAATGGGACTAAACCTTTTTGGAGTGGAATTCCTATTATACCAAATGGTATCCATTATGCAATGCAATTAGAAAAAGTGTGGAAAGGAAACAATGCTTAATTAATTAGCTGAGTGAACTTATCTTGAAACTTTGAAATTGGTTTGTTAAATGTCCACAAAATTTGTTATGCTAAAAATCATCATTACCTTACCTATATTTCAACTTGACAGTATATAATTTCTCAAGTGGTGGAAGACTAGAAGATTATATTAGATTAGGATCCTCTCAATTTTTTAAAAATAATAGAAAATTTTGTTTGAAGAGAGATAGATATAAGAAAATAGTAAGACTCACTTATTAATAGAGTGGTGGGATCCACAATCTATTTTATGTTTCAATCTTTCTCCAAATGAAATTTTCCGAATATATCATATCTTTGATATTTAAGGTTTTACTAGGTGTGTATTTGGTTTGGTGGTGAACATAATTGATTTTAACATAATTGAGTTTAACAAAATTAATTTATGTTTGAATATAATAACACAAAGTGAGTTAGTGACCCATATAGATAGCGTCCTTGCAACTATGAAATTGTTGTCATGAGTATCCAGTAGAACATATGCAGCATCTATCTATTTTATTAATTTATTAATTTAGAGTCCAAGTTTCTTGCATTGACACTTCATCAATTATATGCTACATAATAGTATTTGTTCCACATCATCAAAATTCTGATGTGTCAACCTCCTCCTTCAACTTTCTCAATTTTTATCATTTTATCCATCCACCTCCTCCTTCAACTTTCTCAATTTTTATCATTTTATCCATCCACACATCTACCACCGTTTAGATTATTTACGTAACATCACCTCTTTTCTAAAATTTATTTATCCAATTAATCACATGTTCAACACATAACTACACTTTGCGTCAAAAAAAAAAAACACATAAGTACACTTTAATTTGGTGGTAATGTCTTTATGTGACCATAATTGGCATTGCATTTCTCTTTATATGACCAAAATATGGTAACGTCTATAATTATAAAAAAAATGGTAACTTCTCATCTCTTTCATTGCATCCGTTAACTTAATTTCTCACCCAATTCCAAAACATCATACAGTCTTCTTCAAGTTTTCAATAGGCCTAAATATGAATTTCCAATTGAGAGAAAGTTGTACCATTTTATTTGATGTGATGAGTTGAAGCTATCTTTGTAACCTAAACCATTTTACTGTTTTAATTTCCTGCCATCTCTATTGCAAATTTCCCGGTTCCAATTATATTTTTGTGTGTTGCTGGCTTCCAATTGCAAGTATGGCATTAGAGCCAATTCATTTTACCTCATTCAACATATATACCATAATATTATGTTATATGAGTTGAGTTTCAAAAATTGTTTTGTTAAATATTCTTATTCTTATGGTATATTTTGTTAAATATACCATAAAATGAACTCCCACATGTGTGTGCACCTTTCTCATGTTGTAGGATATAACATGAGACAACACATATTTTCTTGGAGGATTCAAAGGTTAGATTCCCTCTGTAATTTTTTGGATTCTATTACATTTCATTCTAGATGATCAACAAAATAAACCACAAATTATTTAAAAAGTTGGAAATTTACATATTTATATTGTTTCTTGAAGATGATCGACTAAGAATAAATAATGAAGGGTGCAGCTCCTGCAACCATTTGGATCGACCTCCACAAGTCTAGATGTACTCATGTACAATATATATATATATATGCTTTCCTTTAAATCTTAAAGGTGCCAAAAACATTTATTTTTTATTTTAATTATAAAATTAAGGTTTCGATTACATTTTTTATTTTTGTATATTGTTTAACTGCCTAATATAATTGATTCTTCCTGTTATGATAATGGCATGTACACGGCAGCGGAGGCTGAAGCGTGGGGCTTATTATGCAAAGGAATTGAATGGATAGCTCAATTGGGTCACAACAAAGTGGTGTTTGAATTGGACCGTAAAATGATGGTAGACGATGTGCACTAAGTACAAGTCAAATCGCTCTGAATATGCTTCACTTATTGGTAATCGTAGAACCTTACTCTCTAATTACTCCGACTTTGTAGTCGTTTTTTCTAGACAACAAGCGAATGGTATCGCCCACGCTCTTACTAGGGAAGCTTAATCTTATGCTTATCGCATTACTTTTGATTATATTCCTCATTGCATTGCTACAATAATTATGAATGAAATGTCTTGACTTTGTGTAATGAACACCCTTTTGAGATGTTTATTAATTTACTCTAACTTCGAGAGTAGAGAAACCTCCTAAAGAAAAGATAAAAATTAAAGACTAATACTTCATTGATTTTGATTGATAATCGTTACAATGAGAACTCCTCAATATATAACATATAAAAAGGCATATTCCATAGCATAATTCTACCCTAGACTTATCTAGAATATTCTAGAAGGATAACTTCTAACCTAGACAACTTGGACATATTCTATTCAATTGGGCCTATATATTAATTCATTACACTTTGTTTGCGTCAAAATATATATATAATTGATTCTTCCTATATTACTGAGTTTTTGTGTTCCAGCATTTTATGTTTGAAAAAAAATTACCAATCCATTAGAATGCATTGTGCCTTCCTCCAAAATTAAATCTCTTCATATATTGAGTAGTTTGAAATTGACAGCACCCTCATAGTTGAGTGATCATATTTCTAATTACATTGTCAATAGGATGCTTGATTTCATGGAATGATTTGGAACAATTACTTCGGTTTGCTAAAGTTTTTGCCATATATTATTGTAGTCACAGACTTTGGAGCGCCTGCAACTGGAATGATTCTGTACGATTACACAAACACTTTCTCATTTCCTCCTATTGTATAGATATTTTCAATTTATACATGCACGCACGCAGCAACCACGCAATGCGCGGGCCTCAATTTAGTTGTTTATATATTTATCATTTTAAAACATCACACATGTCAATTTATATTTGTTTATATAATTCCTTCAACATATTTAACCACCTATCAATTTTTACATAAATATTAACACTATTATTATCATTTATTTTTGTAGCCTTTATTTACAACTTCTCACAAAATCTCTCTCTTCTTTAAATAAAATATTAAGGTTTTATTTAAATTTATATTTTTTTGTTTATGATTACATAGAATTATAATTATCGATTAAAATCAAATTAAAATAATACACACTTAACAAATTATTTTTTGATTTTTGGATGTTGAAATGATTATTGAGATCCATTTCACTAAAAAAAAAAAACTTCAAAATAAACACTAATAACAAAATTAAAATAGTGAAAAACTTGGTTTTTTTTCTATGTTCAAATGATATGAACTAAATCTCTATTTATAGAGAAAAAATTACAAATTTTGGTAAGAAAAATTGCAATGAAAAAATTAAATTCAAAGTATTTATATCAGCAAAACCCCGTTGCCGGATAACCAATAGTAAGAGGACACGTGTCTCATCTTTATCAACCAAAGCTTCTACGTGTTTTGGCAAATCATTTTGCACCACGCGTCCCCCCGCTTCCACGTGTTTTGGCAAATCAATTTGCACCACGCGTCCCTCTTTATCAACCAAAGCTTCTACGTGTTTTGGCAAATCATTTTGCAACACGCGTCCCCCCCGCTTCTACGTGTTTTGGCAAATCAATTTGCACCACGCGTCCCCCCTTGTCTGCAGATAGCCTATAAAAAAGACAGAAAAAAATACTTAAAACCCATATTATTTCAATTCTCTTTCTAGTACTCAGATCTCACATATTTTTCTTCATTTCTCTCTTATATATCTCAACATCATCCATCTCTATCTCCCGGCTCCATCTCTTTATCATCTGATCTCTCTCTCCCTCTCTCCCCTTTTTTTTGTTCTTCCTCTATCTCGCTCATATTTTTCATCAAGTACTTTAGGTATTTTTTTTTTCACTAATCTCAGTGTTTGTTATGAATTGTCCTGTATTTATTCATTTGTAAGACAAATAGATGTTTATCGTTGGAGTTCGAACTAAGCAGTATTAAGATTTAGTCTGACATTCATAATTACAATTGTTTTAAACTTCAAAATAAGTGTATTTTCTAGATCGGAGTGTCAGAATTTCAACAATTAATAAATTTGATTTTTCATTAGGGCCAGATCTACAAGATGTTTTGGATCCCTATAATTTCTCATCCTTATTTCAATTTATTTTTATTTGAATATGTTTTTGAGTTGAAGCACCTTGTATTTATGTCTTAATCTAAATCTTTTGTTTCATAAAAAATATCATCTTTGTGGGTCGTGTAAGCTTTTTATTGAAATTTAAATTGATATATTGTTGATGCATTTGATTTTCACCTGATCTATCTCTATATCTTCTCTCTCAATCTCTCTCGATCTCTTTGTCATCTCTCTGTCCCCATTTTTTGTTTTTCGATCTATCTCACTCATATTTTTCATCAAGTACACTAGGTATTTTTTCAATACTTTTAGTGTTTGTTATGTATTGTCATGTATTTATTCTATTTAATTTTACATTCACAATTTCAATTGTTTTAAATTTCAAAATAAGTGTAACTTTTAGATTAGAGTGTCTGAATTTCAACGATTGATGGATTTGATTTTTTATTACGGCCAAATCTACGGGGTGTTTTAGATCTCTACCATTGTCCCGACCTTATTTACTTTTTATTTTTTTTTAATTTATTTTTGAGTTGGATCTAGTACCTCTAGTATTTCTGTCTTAATTTAAAAACTTTATTTCATAAAAAAAAAAAAAAAAATCATCTTTGTGGGTCATGTATGCTTTTTCTTGAAATTGATATATTGTTGATACATTTGATTTAATTTTCAACTATTTCTATTTGAAATTGATAAGTTGTTCTTGTAGAAGGCTAGAGCTCTTGTAAATATGTCTAGGAGTGTGTCTAAACACTACAATGAAGATATATGTGCTCTTCTTTGTAATAAAGGAAGTTCATTACTTTGTTGCGATTGTTGTCCTTCAGCTATTCATCTAAGCTGTTTGTTGCGATTAAGGCACATACATTTAGACCCAAACAACTTAGATGAAAAGCTGAAGGACAACAATCGCAACAAAGTAATGAACCTCCTTTATTACAAAGAAGAGCACATATATCTTCATTGTAGTGTTTAGGCACACTCCTAGACATTTTTACAAGAGCTCTAGCCTTCTACAAGAACAACTTATCAATTTAAAATAGAGTTAGTTGAAAATCAAATGCATCAACAATATATCAATTTAAACTTCAATTAAAAGCTTTACCCACAAAGATGATATTTTTTTATGAAACAGAAGTTTTAAATTAAGACAAAAAAACTAGAGGGATTGGATCTAACTCAAAAACAAATTCGAATAAAAATAAAAGCAAATAAGGTTGGGATATGATAGAGATCCAAAACAACCTGTAGATTTGACCCTAATAAAAAATCAAATCCATTAATTGATGGAATTCAGACACTTCGATCTAGAAAAAACACTTATTTTGAAGTTTGAACGACAATATAAAACCGGTGGATGCCGGAACTCATGGCGACGGCGAGCTGATCAAGCGCAAGAAACTTGGGAGGAGAGTTTGGAAGACAATGGGAGGATGCATTTGGGGTTTTCTACATGAGAATGGGCAGTTGGGAAGAGTAAGAGGGTTGAAGAGGAGAATGGACAAACCAGTGTTGAACAAATTAATTGAGTAATAAAAGAAAATTAATTAAAACCAGAAAACGTAAAATAATTGGAAAATGGAGAGTGAGGGAGAAGTACACACTATTGGAAGACTCATTGTAGTGAAATTTCCAGAATCTTTTCTACTTGCTTTCACAAATTATTTATAGACAACCTTCACAAGCATACAATTGTAAACAATTATATCCCTTGATTTCACAACCAAAACAATATATAATAAAATACACAAATAAGTTGAATGTTGCAATGGTTTGTGAAATGAAACAGTTACAAGAGCCTGCCTGGTGAACAACAACTTTTGCAATTGCCTAGATACTAGTTTTGTAACAAATGGAAAATTATCACACATTATAAGTTATATATGAGTACAAATTATTTCAGTGACATTTATTAGTCCAAAATAACATTTTCTAGTTCCTTATTATTCTTAAAAACAATATCATCAAAACAAAAATGTTTCAAATCAATCCCAATGCTCCTAACCAATGCACCTTGATTCCATTTCAGTCTCTTAACATTCCAATCAAACCAAATCATGTTGCAGAGACTAACAAGATTTGATTCTGTGATTGTGCAAACTTATATATTACTTTCGCACGCGCTGTCTCATTGCAGCTTGCTTCAAACTCCGCAAACTTATATATATGCAACATGTAGTGGGAAATATAAAATTTAAATTTGATTAGGATTACACCAGAAAAAGAATGTCATCAAAAGTTAAGTAAATTTAGTTTTCTAAGATGTTTGGGATTAAAATCCGTCATAAGGCTCATCTGGTTGCTCTTGCCGTGTATAAGTATTTTTTCAGTCAATGAATGATTCACATTTTTGTCAGTTGAAAAGGAAACTGTTTATAGATGGATGGCAGTGGCCTTGAATTGTACTTGAATATTCCACTTCTTAAAAACCAGTATTCCATAAACACATTAAGCTCTCTTCAATGGTCTTTAGTATATTATAAGAATGTTGAAATCCCAGTAGTAAACTTTGACTCTGAAAATACTAAGCATGAGTATATAACTGAGATTGATTTTATTCTTAATGGTTACAAAGAGGAGAATGATGTGTGCGCACAAGTTCATTGAATAACACCTATAAATAACATCTCATCTTTCATTAGTGCTAACTAGTTATTGATTTATATAACTGATTTTTAATTAGTCTACATTCTATTAACCTTTTTTTTTATTACACAGATAATTAGAGTTTGGCTTTTTGATAACTCTTATGATATGCAAGTATAAAATAAAATATTGGTACAAACAAATGCAAAACTGCATATTTATAGATTTGGATTACCCTGTACTCATAATCATATTAGAAAACTTAATCTTATGGGAGAAGTATCAATTCTCACTTCATTGAAAAAGAAAACAATACAACCAACATTATTTATATATAGCAACTAGTAGGATTTTATGCAGGGAAATCTACACTTAACACAATCTAACAGAATCGAATACTAAGCATTGTTGCATGTGCTTCCAACAAAAGACCATTCAGGTTCTTAGTTCTTAGCAACAGTGCATCAAGCTGAATTACTAATTATTAGTGCGAACACCTGAAATTCAAATCAAGAAGAGAACCATTATTACCATTGTATTTTGTAATTAATGAGTTGGTTATGATACAATAACACATAAAAATGAGTTTATCTTACCTGCGAGAAAAGTCTTTTGGATTGCGCTAAGCTCTCTAGTAACATCGGCAATATTCATTCTTTCCTTAGGCGATTCCATGGAACAAATAAGTCCAATCCTAAAAAGTGAAACTAAGCACTCCTCTACAATTGGCATAAGATTCTCACGGTTTCCATCTTCGATTGCTACTTCTAGATCTCTTGAAACAAGATGTGGGTCCAAAATCTTTATAAGATTATCAGGAAATGAAATTTGAACAAAGTTATGCAGATTTTGACCATCTTCCAAAGCTTCATCAGTGGGTCTTCTACCAGTAAGCATTTCCAACATAAGGATTCCAAAGCTATACATGTCACCACATGTGGACACTTCAGAAATCATTCCATATTCTAAAACATGTAGCAAAATTTGTTAATATTAAGTCTACACCAAAACATAAGAAAATTCAAAGAAACAATTGAAGATTCAAGATTTTACAACATACCTGGAGGAGCATAACCAACAGTTCCTTTTATTCCAATTGTACTAGTATCCTTATGTGAGGTACCGCTAATGGTTGAGACGAGTTTTGCTATGCCAAAATCACTCACATGAGCAACCATGTCATCATCAAGAAGGATATTGCTCGGCTTTAGATCACAATGAAGAACAACCTGCTCACATTCTTTATGAAGATAATGTAATGCAGAAGCAACATCAATAATGATGTTTAATCTATGACTGAGGTCCAATGTTGTTGGAGACTCTGCGTTTAAAATCTCAGGATGCAACCATTGTTCTAAGCTTCCATTTTTCATGTAATCAAAAACTAGAGCTTTAAATTCCTGACCTTTGTAATCTGTACTAGAACAACATGTTAATATCTTGACTAAATTTCGGTGTCTAATATTTCTGAGTGCATTACATTCAACGATGAAACTCTTGTGAGCTCCATTCTTTTGGATGTTAAAGACCTTCACAGAAACAATATTATCTTCTGAAACAAGATTTCCTCTGTACACAGAACCAAAACTTCCTGATCCAATCAAGTTTCTAGCCGAAAATCCATTTGTTCCTTGATGTAAGTCTTGGTATGAAACCTTAGCTAGTTGATCAATTGGTGGTGAATCAGAAAACTGTTTTTTATTTCTTTTCCTCATCCAGTAGACAATTGTAATAAGTGAAAGTATGAGAAGAATAGAAACTACACTAACTATCACAGCTATCAACTTGAATTCATTTTGTTTTGTGTGTTTCCTACGCGTGATAGGACATGGTGGTAGATGCATCTGCGAAATACCTCCACAGAGCTTATTGTTTCCAATCATTGCTACTTGAGTTGCATTTCGAAAGACACCGTTTGTTGGTACCTCACCTTCCAACATGTTAAAAGATATATTCAAATATTCTAAAATAGAGATATTTTGCAAAACATCAGGAATGGACCCAGACAATCGATTTCTTGAAAGGTCTAAATATCTAAGACCTTTGAGAGAAGCCAAAGAGGACGGTATTGTTCCGTTGAAAGAGTTCCCTTGTAAAAATAGGTATTCTAAGCCTATGCATTCACCAATGGTTTCAGGAATGTCAGCATATAGATGATTCTCCGAGACATCTAGCTTGTTGATACTTTTTAGCATACCTACTTCTCTCGGTAAACTTCCACTCAACGAGTTTCTTGACAAGTTCAGTAAGTTTGTCAAAGAAGTAAGAGTAAATACCTCTAAGGGTATGGTTCCTGTAAGAATGTTTTGTGAAATGTCTAAGTATTGCAACTTTTTGCAATTTCCTAGACTTGAGGGAATATTTCCTTCCAACATATTATCTCCTATAGTCAAAAAATATAATTGACTAAGGTTGCCTATAATATGTGGTACCTCTCCTGACAACCTATTTCCATCCAATTCTAACTTTTGCATTTTCTCAAATTTCCCAAAAGTAGCTGGAATATTTCCTTCGAAATAGTTTTCTGACATGCTCAAGAGAATTAATCGAAATAGATTTCCTAATTGTGTAGGAATTTTTCCTGATATATGATTACCCCCAATATATAGTTCACTAAGAGTAGTACTGGATAAATTTCCTATAGAATTTTTCAAACTACCTCCAAAGTTATTGATTGATACAGAGAGCACTCGTAACTTACTACAGTTTGATAATGATTCTAAAAACTCCAAATCCTTGGTGGAATTGTCACCTAAATTGTTGCTTCCCAAACTTAACACACTAAGATTTTTTAGCATCCCTAGAGATGGAACTTGTCCTACAAAATAGTTTTCACTGATATCAAGCATTGTCAAAGTAGAAGCATTTGCAATGGAAGTTGGGATTTGACCGGAGAATTGATTTACTCCAATTAAAAATTTATTGAGATTGGGGAGAGTGTGGAACATATTGGATGGAAGAGCGCCACTAAATTCATTTGCTGCAATTGAGATCACACTAAGAGATGACATATTATAAAGACAAGAAAGAAATGTACCAACAAATTTGTTTGCATGAAATGCTATAAACTGCAACTGTTTCAGGAAACACATTTCTTGTGGAATATTTCCCACCAAGTTATTCCCACCCACAGTAAATTTAATCAGGGATGAAAGATTTCTTATGGATGGTGGGATTTTGCCAGAAAAATTGTTGTTGTTCAGAAGGAGATATCTTAATCTTGACAAACGACCCAATTCTTGTGGAATGTTTCCGTTGAAGCTGTTGTCTCCAAGGTTGAAGAATCTCATATGAGTGAGATTACCAACATATGGAGATATGGATCCATGCAACTTGTATCCTTGCAACTTCAACTTTGTAACTCTTTGATGTTTGGGACTGCATATGATTCCATGCCATTTGCAAAAATGGGTTGAACTATTCCAAGAATCAAGGATACCATATGGATCACTAGATATTAGTTGCTTGAATTGGAGCAAAGCAAAATGATCAGTTTGGTTTCCTAGTTCCATTGTTAGAGTTCTGTTTGGACCAAAACACGTTAAGGTTAAGATGAAAAGGTGAAGCATATGAAGGTATACATACCAAGACATAGGTAACAATAAAATATAAGGTTTCATATTTGGTTGAGGAGCAAGAGGGTGTTTGATTATAAGTGTCTTTTGGGGTGGAATACAAAAGCATGGTCCTTCCCTTTCTTTTGGTATGGATTTAAATACTAGACGAGACGCAGCATGCAGTTGGGTGTTCTATTGCTCGACTTCAAATTTGGAGTAATGTTGCTTGACTTCCGATTTGAGAATCATGTCTTTTGGGCTGGAATATTTTGAAATGAAGTGAGATCCTTAAGATTTTTTGAAATTATTGTAATGAAGTCATTATCATAAATGGTTGGGTGTTGTTGATATAGGCCCTACTATCTTTAATATAATTAAGATATAGAACCACTTTTATATTCATCTTCTAGAATTGTCAAAGGGTAGTGTGCATATTCATGGAAATTTAGATGCACCAGCTGTTGATTTTCAAAATTATATTAAAAACTTTCAAACATGTGTGTCTAAAAAGAAAACAAAATTAAAAGACAAAGTAGCAAAAAAAAAAAATACAAAAACATTACAAGGTTGCATGTCCTAAACATACAAGTGGATTTAGCGCCAAATATTTCAATCAAAAACTAAACTAAAGTCCTTCAACTTTGTTGTTTCTTTCTTTTCAAGTAACCCAAGCAAAAGCTAACTAGATCACTAACTCACTTTAATGTCTTAATGAAAAGCATGAGCCTACAAAATTGAGACGCATGATGAACAATATTATTGGGTAAAACACATTGAACACCTCACTAATCAAGAACAACTTTCCAAATAGAACCGAAAAATTCACAATTCACGACCACGTGATTAAAATCTTATATTAACTTGCAGTCGGCTGAACATAGAAGGATCAATGCCTAGACAGCCACCGAGGTATCATGTCGCTAACCCACACAAAAGAGAGACTTTCTTCCACCATGGAAGCAACCCACAACTTCTTAAGCACAAATCTGATTTTTGGTTTTCGTTTTTTTGCTCTTCTATTTTGACGCACATGGATTTGGGGTATTTTAATTTACACTTTTGGGGTAAACATACTTGTCGTCATTGCCAATTTGTTATTACCTATTTCAAAGTTTCGATTTATATAAATGGGAAGAGGTTTGGAAGGTGGACATTGTGATTGACGAATACAAAGGACATAATCTTGGATATATCAATTTTAGTACATTAGAGTTTCAATTTCAAATTTAAACAACCTTGACAGAGTAAAAGTGAGGAATCTTGTATTTGGAAAAATCACCAAAGTACAACGGTGGAAGAGAAAATGCTCCAACAATGAAAGAAAAAAGTTTGAATTTTGAAGTCACCACTCTAAGTAGAGAGACTTATTTACCTAACAACTTAGGGTTAATCCATAAATCAATAAAAATACAGCCATTTATTTTTAAGAGTAAAAAAAATACAATAGGCAAAAAATACTATTCATTGCTCACATAAAAAACCACTTATGAAAATATGCAGATTAATAACAACTTCAAGCATGAACTAAGGATTCAAAATCATTCAACAGGCAAAAACCAAAAGTAATTATGAAAAGAAAAAGCAAACATCAATTTTTTCACACAGAGACAGCAATTAAAAAAACAACAATAGACTAATAAGATTTCATTCGGCGATCAATTGCAAAGTTATAAATCACATCCGCACGCTCGGTCTCATTGCAACGCGCTTCAAACTCAGCAAACGCCAAAAAAAGTTGCTCAACTTCTTCATCCTCAGCAAGCCTCTCTACACCTCTTTCATAAACATCTCTCGCGAAACAAACATCACCATTCATAATCTCAAATTCAGCGTAACGCATCCAAGCCGCAACAGTACAATGACACAAAACAAAACTCTCGAAAATACATCTAGCACGTTGAATTTCATTCAGTTTAATTTCAAATTTAACGTAAGAAATCCAAGCATGTTGATCAGGCATCCATTCCATCCATCTCCGAAAAATCTCTCTAACTCCGTTCACATTACCGAGCATCTTCTCCATGTGAATATACTTATACCATAACTGATCAACCCTAGGTAAAACAGTAACAGCACGATCCCAAACATTCCTTGCATGGTTGATGAATCTATTCTTCATTTCAAATTCAGCGTATTTCAACCAAATAGTGTGATTCTTGTAATGAATTTGTTGTTTTAACACTCTTTCCCAAATCGAACGTGCGCGGTTGAAATCCTTTTGTGATTCTTCCCACTGTGCGTATTTAATCCATACGTTTGAGTTTAAATCGAATCTTCGGATTAAATCTTCGAATTCTTTTCGTTTATGGAGACGGTAGTCGGCGAGTTCTGTTTGATCGGTTATTTTTTGCTTCGGCGGACGACGGTGATCGGAATGGTGGAGTTGTCTGGCTTCGAGGAGGATTTGCTCGGCAGTGATTTGAATGGGAGCGGGAGTTTTGTTCTTAACCGTAATAGAACGAGAAGATAGCTTCATTGTTTTAGCGGCAAAAGAATAACAAAAAGAGAGAATCAATGAATGAATTTCTAAACTATGGGATAGGATAGGATAGGATACAGTATTTATATATATAGACAACTATGGGCTTATAATCAATTATGGGCTTATTATCACTTTTTAATTTCTTAAAAAATATTAAGTAACTTAATAACAAAATCTAAAATCTTTCTTCTCATAAATATCCAAACGATTTTATTTTTCTCATTTAAATAGATTTTTTTTTTATTTTATCATTTAAATAGATTTATATTTTTATTATTGAATTTGTATAATTTTTTATAAATATTTTAACAATTTTATTTATATTTCATCAAAAAAAAAAACAAATTTGTTTATATGTTGTCTAATAAAAAATAGAAGATTTTATTTTTTGGGAATATTGGAGGACTCAAACCCAAAATAAAAGAAATTACAAAACAACTAGACGCATATCAAAAACTCCAAATACATTAGCCTCAAGTCTAACCTTAACTTGGACCGGACATTCTTCGTAAGAGAGAAACTCGTCCTTTAAGTCAAATGACATATTAAATAGGTCATTGTACAATTTGTTTCGCAATAAACATGACTTATCCGCAAACAAGAAACTAATTAGATTAGGCAAAGAAACTGAGATGTATAGAATTATTCATGTCACACCAAACAGATTTAGCATGAATTCAATGTCACATAGAATGAAGCAAAGTTTCAATATCCACACCATACATGGAGCACAAAACATGTTGAGATACAAATCTCATTTGTCAAAAGAGACTCCCACGCGACACACCATAGTAATCTCTGTTTTACACAAAATTCATATCACCCAATAGTCGTAAGAAGTTTATTGAGAAATAAGCGATGTAAATGCAAATTGATAATATTGATATGTCCAAAATTTACAAATTTCTATGGTAATTTCTCTAAATTACATTAAGGTACAGGATTTACAGTGGAGATTAGAGTACAAATATTTTCTATGGTAATCAGAAATCAGAGAGTCAGCCGCAAAATAAAAAGGAAAAATGTGACTTTAAATATAAAATGAATTGAAATATCACAACATAAGACACTATAAAGAACTTTGTTTATGAACAAAGATTTTTCACACACTGCAAATCAGACAGATAATGGGATATTTCTTTGGCTTCCAACGTTTGGTTTTATCTCCCATGATACCACATGCTGACCTTCGTCAGGAGCAATAAATGACAACGAAATCTCTCGGATCATCAAGTCACCACAAAATGGGCATTCACTAGCTATAGCATCATCTAGTTGTGATCGGAGCTGCCATTAAATATGTGACGTGAGTAAACAAAGTTATTCAACATAGTACAAATTCATGAAAAATCAGCATTTAAGACCACATTTTTCATGCTAGCCTAATTAACTTGTAATACTGAGCAAGTAAAATAAATTTGAAGCTGAAACTTCAATGCAGGTAAAGTGCATTACTGAGAGCTACACAAATTTTTTCATTACCAACTGATATAACACCATTGATGCATGAAAGTAAGTTCTGAACAAACCTTATCTACAGAGGCCACGCTAGGAATGGATCCCTCTAATGCAAGATTGCCATTGGATTCTCTCCTTGCTTCACTGCTTATCAAAGTAAGTTGCTTCTGTAGATCCAGAATATGCTCAGCCTGCAACATTTCCCAAAAGAATTTATTTAATTGACGGTGTTGTAGATAACAAGTTTTGAGGTGGTGAAAAGGACATGCAAATAAGATTCTGTCGATCATAACTAAATTTGAATAAAATAAGATACAAAAGCTAACTATATTGAGATGTCACGGAAACATGAGGGACAATTTGTATACTCACATGGGTCTCAACTGTACAACGAGTCACATGTGCGATAAGACATTGTGAGTGGAAGGCATGTCCACATGGAAAGACATAAAATGGAGCCATTTGTCCTACTGATGTATAACCACGACCCATGCCGACCTCTCTACCGGCATTTAGAATCTTTCGTCGACATACCTAGGGAGTCAGATTAACGATCATATCAAACACAGATTCATAAAAACAGGGCAGCTAATGACTGAAAGCAGATTCATCTTAACATAGTTGTGGTACACAACCACAAGCAAATAACTGAACAATAATATGCAACTTTGTCAAATGTATATATCAGGAAGATCAATACCCCACATTCCTCATCACGATCAATAACAGTGCATCTTTGAGCAAGTGCACTGATATCATTTCTGATGTTATCAGCCCCATGGGTTGTGTCATTCATCTCTTCCTTCAACTGTTCAATTTGCTTGTTGTAATCTTCCAGTGATGAGCAGATTGCTTCCTGCATAAGATAAACAATAAATGATTTAGCATATAACAAGTTTTGTTAATATTATGAAAGGAAGCCATGCTATTTTATTTACATGGAAACAAATAATAATGAATAAAAAAATGAACTAGTAAGTATCATGATATACTTTGAAAACTGACCAGAGTTGAATAATGTTAATAGAGACAGTAAACTACGAGAAAAATATCAAAAAATAAATGTACCTTGAAGTCATCAATCAGGGCAAAATCTGGAAAAAACGGTAATATATCCTCAATCTTCAGCAAACCGTCAGTTTCTTTAAGAAATGCAATTGCCATCCTTATGTTTTCCCTCTTGGTTCCTTTTTCTTGTTCAACAACATGCTTGGCAATCATGAGCCATAGCTTCTTTCTCAAATCTTCATCATCTTCAACTTTATCGGCTTCAGCCATAGCTAGCTCTGGATCAACCTGATATAGAGAAACAACTTAGCACCAAAAAAAATCATTTTCGAAAAAATATAAGCCCTTTTTGTAGATTCTACTACTTCTTTTCAAACCCTGGCTCTAGGAGAAGTTTATATTCTACGAAATTGCAAGTTGATTCCAAGCTTGAAGGTTTAGCAACCATTACCATATTCCAGAGACATAGTAGAGAACAGGTCGAATTAAGGATGAAAAACCCACAATAAAGGGTACTTTTGGGCTTCCTCAGTGAATTATTCCGTAACTTAAGAATTTGAAAGTATATAAAGTTGAATACCAATGTGTAGAATCGGTTGTTCTTGCAGTAACCCAGTAAGGTACAAGTGCAAGTGACCAAACATCACAAATGATGCAAAGCAGGTGTTTCTACAGTACTACCTCTTTTAATATATTAATGCAGTGGTAAGTAGGAACATAATCACTGTGTTAGTCTCACTCACCTGTAGGGCAAGAGCAACGGCTTCTTCATGCATAGACATCATGCTGTATATATGAACACATGCACGCATTCGTTTTTCCTTGAGGCAAAGACGTAGAGCATACTTGGGATCATAGAAGAACTCGGGACCATTTTCTGGTCCTTTTCCAAATTTACATTCTAGGAATCGTAAAAGTGAACTATCATCCTCCTGAGTAGATAAAAATGGAAACAACTTAAGCACATAGACCAAAATACAAAACCAAGATATTTATTGCGTACAGAAAAAGAGGTAAACTACAGGTAATTTGGTAAATAAATAATAAATGCAGTTGAAAATTTGAATAGAATTTTATAAAAAGGGCCAAATAAATTTTCCAACAGGGTTCTGTATTTCACAATGGAGATAGTATGTATATTTTCCAACAGGGTTCTGAATGATTTAAAGGAGTTTTATATAAAGGAACGGAAGGAGTATATGTATTTTAAACACAACAGTAAAATACAATAGGAATGTAAAAGAAAACCACTCAACCTGCTTTGCATATAAAGAAAGCAGCAGGTTATGAACACCCGGATCTTCATTATGCAATTTATGAACACAAAATTCAAGATATTTAATGACTTCATGTGTCTCATTCCTGCATTTTAAAACAGTTAATATAATTAAAATGAATTCAAGAACTCATCATTTCTGAATTCAACATTTGAAAGATTGAAAATGCAATTCTGAACATGCAGTACTTCGCATGAGGTTCACTTGAGTAACGCATCATTGCAGGAATCAGTTTCCTTGGGTTCAAATTCTTTGTAGCCATCCATGACTCCACAGTTTCATATGCATCAAGGGCAATAAGGTCTGGAGCAAATTTATACTGCATAGAACAATCAGCACTGATCATTGTATTTATATTTGTCCAAAGAGATTGAGACGCATTAGTCCCAAACAAAATCATAACATAGAAACTCAGGAAGAACCATAAAAAATAGAAACCAAAAGATTATTATACCCCAAATCCCTGAGGCTGAACCTTACCTGAAGGTCTACAGGCACAGAAGGTTTCTGAAGCACTTCCAGTGCTTTTTTTGCTTCTCCTTGCTGAATCATGAATGAACAAAAACAGAAAGAACAACAAAAGAGAAACAGCCGTAGTCAGATAGTATATTCCAATAAAGTATCATAGATCTGGAAATGAAAGTCTTCAGTGACCACATAAGACATAAATGGAGCCAGATCACCTGAATGTAGTGGTGAACTACAATCTCATATTGCCCTTTTAAGCTGGCAAAATATACCATTTCTTCAACCCTTCCATAACTGTCAAAAATTGCAAAAGCATATAATTATATATAGGTAATAATGATTGTATATTAATCAACTTTAGCCGAACTTTTAACCGACATGGAAATGAACCATGAAGTAAATTGAAATACCCTTCTTTTATTTTATTAATATGAAAAACAGTAAATAAAATGTTATTGAATGAAAAGGTTTATAAGTTCTACCAATAGCTAAATAACATTTGACAGCATATATATAATTATGTATTGATGAAGTACCAAAGATCGTGGTCCCCTAATCTGCCTTAGAAGTATATCCTTTATCTTTTTCCTACATCTATTTGTCAAATTGAGTAGTAAAATTAAATAAAAATCTAAGTGGTTGATTGAGATTATTTCATATACAAGCAGCCAGAACTGTGTAAATAAAAGAAAACAGGCATGTGCCAAAAATTGAAGTCAAGCACATCAAGTGTCAACAACTACCTTTCTAAGAGTTTCATGGTAGTTATTTCATCCAATACATCCTTGCTGTCACTGAGAAAAGCACGAAACTCTTTAATAATTGATTGGTACTCTGAATCGCTATTCTCCAAAGCAGAGTCATCTTCTAAAAGCAGTCGATTTATCTAAGATCAATATATGAAACAAAAATTAATGAGCATATATAAAATATCACACAGCTAAAGGGATACAAAATACAACTGATGTAGTAATTTAATTTTCCAAATCCATAGTGGGAATTTATTCATCCCTTAGAAACAACAAGTTTATCATCTATTGTACTTGGAGGTGTTCAGAATGGTTTTTGTGTATACTAACCCTTAAGCACCATGCAACAATTCCAAACAAAGGAAATAATAGGAGGTTGAAAATGCTTTACAGAAAATATATTGAATTTCACGATACAAGTACAGAAATAAGTACCCTTCTATTCCAACTTAAGAGAAGAGTACATCAGATTTTATCATTTTTCATGCAATTGTTCACCGGATAAGAGATAAAGGAATGAAAGTGGCTAACAATTTCCTATCAAATTTCAAGCACACAGTAGAACCTTGTCCAGGTATAACTCAGTTGCCCATGTGGATATCATTGTTATTTGGCATTTATCGTCCTTTTCTAAATTATCAAGCTTCCGCAATAAGAAAGCCCTCAAAGCATCCTGCAGATTAAGAAGACAAACTGGTAAGTTTGCATATGCACGAGCCAAATGTTAATTCCAGAATATTTGAAAACAAGGTTCACCAATTCAATTCAAGTGGCATAAAAAAGCATTAGTCATTAGATGTAAAGATTAAACTAGCATATGAAATCATGAGTTCCCACTTATCATACACACAATTGCTTCAGATTTAAAAGGAGCAGACTTTTTCTAGAAATAAATACTAATGATTTCTATGATAAAAAATAGTTATCTCTTCAATTTTATATAGCTTAAAAGGCCAGAAACATGAAAAGTACCTGTTCACCGGCACTGATGAACTTCAAAGTGACCTCCTCAAATGATAAAATATAATTGATCTGCAAAGCATATTTGATATTTCTGTCAGACGTTTTTATCTTTAGATTATATAATACCAAATTCCCAAGCATACTTGAGAGTTAAGAGCATGATAATGTCTTCAGCACAAAAGGCATTTACCAAATACAGCAAAATAGTTAACTTAAAAGAGAATTTACTTTGGCGTAGAAAGATGACGCTCTAAAATAATCTTTAGAGGAAAACGCGTCTTCAGCCTGCACCATAAACGGCTCTAGTCAAAAACTAACCACGGCATTGTGGTAATAAAAACCTTGAATTTATGTTGCCAAACAAACCATATCAAGTTACAAATAAATGCAAATGAAGGTTACCTGCACTAAATATACTTGGTCCCTTTGAAAAGGGTCACGACAATTTGCTAATGCAGCAGCATATTCTTTCATGTCAAGATACACTTTCCACATATCTTGACCCTCGTCATTGACAGAAACCTATTAACAAATTCAGCAGCATTGATCAAAACCAAGACAATTGGATCAAAAATACAGAAGGCTGTAGTCGTCAGAGAACACATACCTGAAAGATGGAGTTTTGATCATATGCATAGAATAAACCAGCCGTGGCATCACTACACAATCCAATAATGCCCTTTGATGCTGAATCAGATGTTTGGTCAAACTGAAGTTCTTCTATGATGTTCTCACTAATTCTATTTACAACCTATAGATGTTCAAACAATTTAGCAAGCAAACGGTAACTCAAAAAGATATTGTGCACGGTGTATGAACTATGATGGAAGCAAAACAATGATAGATAAGTTTATACACACCTTGACCTTGTTCTCTAAAAGCAACAAGAAATGGAATTCAGACAATGCCATTGAACTTGGTTTAACTGTTTCAACTCCTTCAGACAACTTGGAGTAGTTCAAAAGAGCCTTGTTTTCAATAAAGTTCCCATTTGCACTTGAAGAGCAATCAAGTAGTTAAAAGATTAGAAAGGTGAATAAGTTCCGAAGAACAAACAATATGGAAGGATTTAACAAAAAATAACATTTAGAACCACTAGAAGCATAAATAGCATGTTCTAAAATGAGATTTGCAGAACAAAGACCCACATAAGGAGCATGTTCTAAATCAAATCCAATGTAGATTTAACAGATAACAAAATCAAGTCATTGCCTAAATTACCTATGTTGCCCTCCAAAATTTAAGCCACCATGGTAAATGCCAGCTCCAGAGAGCCATGCAAAATGTACAGCTCTTCGTTGCTTAATGTAAAAATGCAACTCACTGAAAGATAACCAATACAATGAAGTCTTAGAACGGAAAACACAGAATGTGAAAAACTGTAAATATCAAGGGAATTTTTAGCCTCCAGGTTTCTTGCATTTCAAATTATTATTATTATTATTATTATTATTATTATTATTATTATTATTATTATTATTATTATTATTATAAAAGAATGACTACTTGCCTGTTTGGTATGTCGCCAGGAAGTTCCATGAAATGGACTGCACGGTCTAAATAACTTGCAAACACAGTCTACATTTTGTATAACAATTAGCAAAGTTTAAACTTGTGAGATATAAAGACAGTATGATAAAAACACAAAACCCACCCAAGATTAATATTTGATGGTGTGACAGAATTAAGACAGTATTTTTAGCACAAACACATAATATAACTTTAATCACATGTTCACAAATATTATGAAACATTTTTTTAATTCTTAAAATGGGAAAATAAATCAAGAGAGTACATGAAAAGAACTTTAAAATTTTGTTACTCAACAAACCATGTGACAACATTTTGTCCGGAAAACAACTACTTAAAAGATAAACATACTCGTCTCCCCCCATTTGCTCTAAAAATATGTGAATGTCTGTGTTTTATTAGATAAAATTATAACATAATTTATACACATACTTAAAATATACTTAATAAAATACATATCGTAGCAAATTTCATATTGTTATTTTTCAGTTGCGTAGTGATTGCCAAATTTTATGCTGCTAATGATTGAGAAAAAACGGATGAAATGCACAGCGGAAATGAAACCGCAATATTGGGTGACATAGAGAAAAATGAGTAAACAGAGCGCACAAAGAAAATAACCATATTAACATGATTTGCCCAATAATCAAGGGTTATGTCCCCAGGAATAGGTGTAAACAGATTTCACTATGATCTTGTAAATTACAAAAGAAGTTTAGTGAAAAAAATTCTCTATGCTATGGAGCATTCGAATCCATCATCTAGTATTTAAAAAATCTTCTCATGTTAACATGTTACTGAATTCAAACTAAAGACCTTCTTATATTCACAAAACACTAAATAGAGCACATACAAAGGTGTCACACTTAAAATAACTAACCACCAATGACCTTCTAATATTTGCTTCTGCTTTATTTGACGCAAATATTTGCCTTATTACTATTAGTAATTGAAGTAGTACACACCAGATGATGCCTCAAACAGTATGTGGCACCAAATGAGACGGTAGTAAAAACAAATGCAAATGGAGCAGACAGATGGATAAAACAATGAAGGAACACACATAAAACAGAAAGTTCAAGCCAAATTCATTATTATACAAAACAAAAATGTTGTGTTGTGAGTCAAGTATTCATTATATGTTGGGAGCCAAATTCAACATTATACAAAACAAAATGTGCAAATGTATAGCATTTGACTTACTTCTAGTGACCCAAAGCCAGTGAAAGAGTAAAGCCGGGTAGGAGTAACTGCCATCACATAATATCTAGCCTCATTAACTACACTAGCCGTTTCCATCTGAACAGAAATGATAACAACCAGAAATTGAATGCCTTAATCACATTTGGAACCTAGAAAGAAGTCTTTGACTTTAATTTCTCAAAAAGTAGGATGAAACCAAAGACAAAAGATTTAGATATAGAACCTAAAACAGTAAGCAGAAAGAAGATATACCTGTAAACCCATTAAAGCTTCTGGAAGTTCTCTCAATTCATAGAGAAACTTGATATATTTTTCCTTCTTGTCCTTCTCATCCACAGCCAGTTCATGAAGTTGACCATTATCTGTACCGAGAATGACTTCCTTTGTGGAAACTACATTTTGAAAGTTAAATCAAAAACTCAACCAGGAAATGAAATATGCGGAGCAGAGGTTTACGTTTGCACATTAATCATAGTGCAATAGCCAGATAAGCAATTAACCGACTACCTTCAGTTATCTGTTGCCTGTTCCATGCAACAACATTCACAACAAGACCTTTCAGCTTGCTCAAAACTCGCGGCTTGGTCCATTTCGCATGAGTATAAAAAGTTTCGGCTCCCCCGGGACCAACAACAGTGGCAATACAATGACACCCTCCTGGATCGACAAATACTCTATGGATTGACTGCTCCCCAGGACGACCTGCAGATAGATCAAACTCTGTATTCCAACAGAGAATAATATATCAGACTTTCATCAACACAATTGAACAAACAATCATGATATCAAAGCACAAGAAAAACTCCAAATTCCAGCATAAGTTCAACCACAGCATTATCAATCAATACAACAGAATCATTGAAATTTGAAACAACAAACCCCTACTCTATACCTCAGTTCAATAACAAATAAATCACCAAATCAGACACTCAAAATGTTATCGAAGTTACTAAATTTGAGATCCCATATCAAAAGGGGGGGCCAAATGTCAACTCACTTCCACTATACTGTATGTTCAGTTCCACTTTTGGAAAATCCAAAACTGCTTCTTTCAGTGTAGAATTGATTTTGACATGTTTGTTCGCAAGTAAAACTTATTTTGCCTCCAAAATTGATTCTAACTTGAAACTAAAAATTGAAGCTTTTGATTCTATAATTGATTTTTACACTCAAGCTCATTGTTCAACTAACTTTTACATAAACGTATCCAATCATAAATCACTTCACATTTAACCGACTAGCCAGGATCAATTTTACATAATCAATTGACTCAAAATCTATGAAGCTCCAACACTCCTTAGATTAGTCAGTGTCCCAGTGTCCGACACCGACACTTACAATTACATTGAATTATATCACTTTTTCAAAAAAAATCATCCATGTTGACGTGTCAGTGTGTCTGTGTCATGTCTGGTGTCCGTGCTTCATAGCTCAAAATCAATTTTTGTCACCGCAGAACCAAAATTGCAACAAAAATCAATAAAAAAACAAAAAGTGCATCCACATTCCACAATGTATCAGCACAAAAAAATGAAAACTTTACCATGAGAATCACCAACCCCAAAATCATGCCTAATGACCCATCCTCTACTAGTTCCAATAACAATGACATCATTTCCAGCAGCTATACACGTGATAACACCATGACCCTTTGCAGCATATCGTTCAAGAAGGTCTACAGTAAACACTTGTCTCCCTTGATCCATCTATCAATTTGAATTTTTGATCAAAAATGAAAATCATTGAAATGGAATTAAGAAAATAAGCAAAGAACTTCACCGATGTATACGTACGATAGAGGAGAAAGTGAGGTGCGGCAGTGACGGTGAGTCTCGAAGGCCGCGACCGTGAGTGCGGCAGTGTGGGTGTTCGTCGACGGCGAGTTTGGATTGTTGATGAGTTGTTAATTAGAGTAATTGTGAGATGATTTATGATTATGGTTTGTGAGTTTATTCATTATAGAGATGTGAATGTGATTTTGAGTTATTTGATTTCTCAAAAATACACTATCTCCTCCATTATTTTTTACTTGTCGATTAAAAAAAAGAAAAATAAATAAAAGAGTGTATTTTTGCACCTTATTGTTTATTATGCCTTTTTTAAAATATATCATAGTTTTAATCTAACAATAATTTCATATTTTTTAACAAATATTATTTATTCCTAAAAAAATTGTAACAAATTTTATTTAAAAACAAACAAAATTTGTATACAATAAAAAAGATTATATTATTTTAACAAAAAAAAATTATACAAAATTTAGTCAATAAAATATACTAGTTTATAAGTTCATTATGAAAAAATAATCTTATTTGATAACTTTTTTTCCACATGAAATTATAGCTTACTTTTACTAGTGTTTAGCTTATAACTTATTCAATTACCTTTATCAAAAAAAAAAAACTTATTCAATTACCTTATAACTTAGCTTATTGTTTTTTCTTCTAATTTTACTCCTATCATCTTACTTAAAAATAATTAAATATTAATTAAACAGATTTTTTTACGACATTCATATTTAGAAATCAGTTCAACTACTAATTTTACCAAACACTTCAATTAGCTTATAAACTCTCAGCCATAAGCCATCAACTATAAGCTATGAGTTATCAGTCATCAACTATAAGCTATCAGCCATTAACTATAACCTATTTTTCTCAAACAGAGCCTCTATCTCCAAATCAAATTTTATCGCAATCAATTTTACATCAATTATGCCAAAATCAATTTTTCTCACCACATAACCAAACACATACTCCCTCTATCCCATAATATAAGAGAAAAAAACCGATTTTTTTTATCCCAAAATATAAGAGAAAAAACACAAACATTTACATTTTAAAAAAAAATTATTCTCTTTCTTATCTTTTCCATAATAAATACATCTTTCCATGCAACTTTTTTACAAAAAAAACTTACGTCTAATATGTTTTACTTTTTTTTACTAAATGTGATTTTTATTTTTTTCTCTTATAATATGGGACGGAGGAAGTACTATATAAGTATAATAATTTATTGGCTTGTAACAAGTAAAAACTTTTTAATTAGAATTTGTGTCTCTCTATTTTCATTCACTTATAAAATTAGTATCTATTTACAAATTACCCAGTTTCCATCGAATTTTTATACTTACAAACAGTAATTTAATATATTTTAAATTATATGACATTTGATGTACTCAAATTGATTAATTATTTTGACACTATTTTATAAAACTAGTGTACAAATTTATAAAATAGATTAAAGTAGTGTCAAAATATAAATAAATCTATAAAATTTGTAAAATAGATTAAAGTAGTGTACAAATCTATAATCTAATATAGATTAAAGTTGAAGCCAATTCTAATTCTAATATAAAAACAAGTACCACAATAAGAGAAGAAAATGACCAATAGTTTGATTGAAATGGTAACTATTTAAACACTTTAAATAGTAAATTTTTTTATAAAATTTTTATTAAAATATGTAAAATCAACTTCATAAAATTTGTAGTGTTTAATGTTTTAAATAAAAAAATTCTTTAAATAGAATGCAACATATTTATAAAATAATTTGTTCTAGACTTTCTTCAATTGTGCACGCATATGTAAATCACTTTCAAATTAATACAACCCCATTTGGGTTGATCTAGTGGTGTTGGCTTGGGTCCTTGAAGTGTGCTCCTCACAAGGTCTCAGGTTCGATTCCCACTGGTGTCAATTTCAGTGGGCGAGTCCATACAGAGCAAAAATTCTGGCTTTAAATGGGGTCCCCGCAAATGGGCGGTGGGATTGATCCTCTCGGATTAGTCGGTCCTTAGGCCGGATACCAAGCTTTCAAAAAAAAAGTTTACCATTATATTTCTTCGATTCATTGTATTTTCTTAATTAATGTGAAATAAGTAAATTTGTTGCTCGTTATGAGGCAGAGTGAGTAACATTTGTAGATAATCCCTCATTGATTGTAGAAAGTGGTTATGGTTTTGGAGAAGTAAAATAAGTCACGAATCATATGCCACATTCAAACTAAACTCCTTTTTTTTTAATAATAATAGTATCAAACCAAACTCTGATGGCTCAATTCTATTTACAACATATAATCCCAATTCATTGGCTTGAATATCAAAAAGCTGCAAGTCCATATGATACATACAATGTAGAAATTAGAATGCTAGGGAAAAAATTCACAGCAGCAATAACAGCCACTAACATGTATATTATGATTTATGCAGACAGAAGCTGCTGATAAAAAGAAAGTATAAGTTAAGAAGACACATAAAAGCCAGGTAGTCGTTATATATGATCTTGTCACCAACGCTTGGTTGAAGTAGCCCTGCAAAATCAGAGCATCATCAAATCAAAATAATGCAATTTACCGTTATTACTTTGTCTAGTAAAATAATATTAATAAAAAAAAATATTACTATCGGAAAGATGGCACTAATGTGTCTATCTATCCGCCTATGTGTAAATTGTTGAAAATATGATTAGGAATTTGGGATCTTTTGTAAGTATGGCACAATTTATTTCTATTTATTGCATTAAGCCTATATAAAAAACAAGATCAGGTGTGCTGTGTATTTCACACGGTTTCACCATGTGTAATCCCCTTTTACTCTCATTCAACATGGTATCTAGAATTGTGATTACTCAGTCGACCCACTATCATTTGATGAGAATTGTATTCCACAAACAGTGTTCCAACTCCGGTTGCCCCTTCTCTTCTGTCGCGACCTATTGGTGTTCCCATTTGTACTCTGTCAACTGATAATAATGCCTGAGAATACTTAGCTCATACATTTCAAACACTTATGACTTCACATGCCATGCCATTCTTTACCAAACTTCATGTGCTCATACTCCTCAACAAAATGGAGTTGCCAAACGTGAAAAGCATCTCATTGAAACACCTCATATGCTACTGATTCGTGGCAATGTTCCTTTTCATTTTGGGGAATGTTTTTCTCTCTGTTTATTATCTCATAAATTGGTTGCCTTCCTCTGTTCTTGGTCACCAACTACCTCAATCTGTGCTATATCCTAATGAGCCTTTGCATTACTTGATAACCCCATGTCTTTGGGTCTACTGTTTTGTTCATAATCTTGCTCTCAAAAGTCTTGATAAATTGTCACCTCAGTTTCTAAAATGTGTATTTTTAGGTTACACCTAATCCAAAAAGGGTTACTGCTGTCATTTACCTAGTTTGTGTAGCTATCTAGTCTTGGTTGATGTGACCTTTTAGTTTGTATGTTTCTTTGGACCTTCTTCAACACCATAGTCTATCTCAAACACTTCACTCCTTCCTCATATCGAATTGGCGTACATTCCACCAATCATGCCATAGATTCAAGAAAATCCCACCCCTCCTCGCCCCTTACAGATCTATCATCTTCAGTAACCTCCACCCTTACAACTTGTGCCTCCACCTCCAACACATGTGAACTCCCTTCCAACTCTATCGCCTAATCCAACCCAAAAACATAGATCTTCCTATTGAACTCAGATATGCTTTTCTCTTTCTCTCTCATTCAACATAAATAAAACTACCTAACTGATGAAAACAACAATGCCCTTCAGACAAATAAGAGTTTTCACCCATAACCTGCATTATGTTTTCACGTGCAGAAGTTGCATTAACCAAGCAACTTTTAAGAGTGGGTAAACACTACATATTCTTAAGATGTAAGAGGCAATACGTACCAAAAAAAAAAAGATGTAAGAGGCAACTATAGTGATAATCACTCTTCAACCCTCTCTAATGTATATAGAAAATAAGGAACCCTAGACTTTATAGTTTATACAGGTCCCAGTTAGAATGTCAGCATGTCATGCATCTTACTACATGACGAAAAATATTCTAAAAACTAAAATTGAGCTAATTCAAACCTCAACAGTGGCCTCTGCTTTTGCTCTAGCATATCCAAACCACCCGGCACAATAGTATCCGAAACTGATCTGTCTAAACTAGATAATGATTCTGCAATGTCTTTAAGACCCTGCAAGTGAAAACGGGATCATTAAGCATACTATAAAGTACTAAACTCCAATATGGAGGTAAATAGCATCTTAAACCCCATTTTATCAGATAACAGATTAACTTGTACACCACTAGGAAAATGAAAACAGAGAACAAAGTACAAGGTAAAATAATACCATCAGATTTGGAGTTCCTGGATATGTGATCATACCAGGAGACCTCCCTTGAAGTTTTGGTTGGTCACGCGGAATAGTTCCCTGAAAATACAAGAGATGACATTAATAATTAAGCTACTAGAAGAATCAGGAAAGATGTTAACTGTTAAATAATGTAACTTAAAATGTCAGTTCTATAATATAGTCGTTTACAATTCTGTTTTTTGTTTACATTTCTTGTTTTTAGTTTTAATAACAAAAATGTCACTTTATTTTCAATGTGTTTCCCGAAACTGTTATTTTCAAATTTTACAATTTTCTATACAAAAATTTGAAAACAGAGTACAAAGTAAAAACAAAATGGTTTCTTTGAATTAAAACTGAAAGTAGAGAATTTTTTTTGAAATAAAAAAGGAATAAGCTCTTCCATTTCATCTAGTTTTCTTGCCTTCATCAACACACAAAATAGATAACAAATGATAATTCTAACCATACACAACTGGCATATTCAACAATAACAGATTAGTACAGCGACAAACAACATATGCAAACATAATTAATTACCAGTTTACCACTAATGAATATAAGAAACAAATACCCACCGGTAAATAATTTGGCCCTGCATGGGTCCTTATGAAGTCAATAATCACGTCCAATCCCGAGTTTGCAACATCCTGCAACCATACTATTAAATCAGTATTATAGTTGGGCGTCACAGAATTAACCATTTTCTTACCAAGCTTTAAAATAAATTATATAAAGATCTTCTGAATAAAGGAAACGAAATAGCTTATTACAAAACTACAAACTACTATCTAAATTTAAAGGGAACATGAAATTGTTTACCTGACTTTCACTCAATTTATTCAACCTTCCATCCTGCAGGTAATACAACATAAGAATGATTCAAATAAAAAAAAAAGTAGCATATTGTATATTCATATACAGTTATTGTTTCTAGAAGTTTCCATGCACTCTATAAATAAATGTATCTGCACTACTGTTGTTAGAGATCATATTTCAGATTTACAGAAAACTTTTTTTCTGTCGGTTTTTCTTTAAAGTTTAACCTAAAGTCTCTTTGCTGTTTACATTCTATAATAATATTTGTTTTAGTAAGAACATATATTATTGCTCAAATGATAATAAAAAATTGTGTAAACCAGGTATCCACCGCCCACAACTGCGGAGAGACCAATTCAGATGATAAACTAAAATCATGCCAAATTCCAAAATATCCTTCATAGCTCTAAACTAGTAGATATCCGCATTAAAAATTAATAAGCCAAATCATGAATTCAAACATACCAGTATTGCCACTGAGCGTTGCACGAAACTCAAATCATCATGTATATTAGTAACAGTATTTCGAACTTCAGAAACCTGTGTACAAGAGTATTAAAATGTTACCCACAGTTTTCCTTCCTTACCATCATGTTTAGAAATTGTAATAGGACATTGCAAAGTTACACTTTAATTCCGTTATCCAGGACTGGAACACAGCTCATTTGAAAGAGCTCAATAGCATACCTAACTAACTCGTAACGTTAATAAAATACTAAATTTCATTATTTCTAAACTGTACCATCCTCAATGACTAATGCAATAAAATTTTCAGCAATTTGATAAAAATAACCAAGTAAAAAAGTTCCAAGTGAAAGTTTCAAAATTCTAGGATATAGAGTTAAGCATGAATGCTTTGTGATTTCAAGGATTCAAAGGTTAAAAGTATACTACAAAAAACATTGGCACAAATTATATGATAGAAAGAGTAAATGGTGAGTATTGTAAAGATATAGAATGTAGCTGAAACCAAAACCTGAAGCAAATAGAGAGAAAAATGGGAAAAAGGATGCAACATGTCTAACAATTAGAGAAGACAATGTTTCCATAATTAATAAATGCAACAAATTTGAAGTGTTTACTGCCAACTAGGCTATTAAGCCATTTTGTAAGCGATCAGGGTGAAATAATTACAGTTCAAAGAGAGTTTATCTGCCTTAATGTACTAATATTCACTAATATAGATATCCAACAAAACAAAACAAAATTCAAAATCAATAACTTCTAAAGAAAACCTGATCCGGTTGTTTGAAAAGAAATAGTATGTGCTGGTCCATATATGTAGGTTTAAGTAGGTAACAAAAATGCATGTACTTAATTGCACATCTGTCGTGTGTGTATCAAAAAAAATTCAAAATCAATAACTTCTAAAGAAAACCTGATCCGGTTGTTTGAAAAGAAATAGTATGTGCTGGTCCATATATGTAGGTCTAAGTAGGTAACAAAAATGCATGTACTTAATTGCACATCTGTCATGTGTGTATCAAAATCTGTTTGGTTGCATGTATCTTTATCTTTATATAGCTACAACTGCAAGCATAAAATTAGTATGCATCAAAAGACATACTCCATCCTTAATATTGCGTGACATCTCATTTTGTTTGCGCATTTTGTCATCCAAATTTTGAATTCTCTGGGTCAAGTGCTTCTTGGCATCCTGCCAACATAAACATTGAGAAGAAATTAAATTTTAAAAGAGACATCAACTATAATAGTTTTTAATACATTTATGCATAAATTTCCATGTTAAATCTTTGAATTGAGTGCATAATGATGATGGGAAAAATATCTCCAGACAAATGTGGATCATTGTAGCATATGTGAGTACAACTGCTACATTCCCCATATTAAGGTTACCAAATGGCTTGCAGTCTCTTATAATGTGGGGTTTACCTTACTCTAGGGAGCAATCAAATCTCCTCATGAATTCTCTGTTTAAGAATTAATTTAAGGGTTGATTCTCTGTTATAAACAGTTGCAGCATGGTAGGAGGCTTATTATATATAGTCTGTCAGCAAAACATTTTGTGATGGCAAAGACCATTTCCTCTTTAATTATCCAAGGTCCCTGCGGTATTTAAGATTTCTGCTTCCCTTTTCTCTTTCTAATGTTAAGAGACATATGCCCCTATAGGTCTTGGAATAAATGGTTGAGGTCATGGTTCACAGATTACTGCCTACTGGACATTGGAAGAATTGTTGGTGCAATCATGTTCAAAATCCTGTTGTATGTGTGTGCCTAACTAAAAACTTGAAAATATGGAAAGAATATTGAATGCAGTAAATGGACACCTACAGCAATGACATCTGAGGCATGCTGCAGCTTCTTTGTCAAATCTGCAACAGCGTTTTCCATATTACGTTTAGTCACGTACATAAGACCTGAGAATGAAATGCCCTGACATTGAGAGAAGAACAGGGAAATCAGTATAATGATTGAAGAACAATTATTTGAGAAATATCAAATGGATAAAATAACTCAAAAAAATTCAGGGTAATCAGATATAAGAATAACAGTTTACGACCCTTTACGAAAAAAACAAATACTGGTAACGAAGAAATAAACTGTCAACCACAAGCTAATGAAACTATTACAAACAGTGCTGTCAATCAGGGATAGTGTAAAATGGCAGTTTGACAACATTTATGCTTATAAAGTTATGTGATTTCTGTGTGTCAAACTAAGACAACACACTTTCTATTTATAATGAAGATACAATGAAATACATTAAATAGCGAATTGTTCAAATTCTGCAACATTATAGCGCCACTATTTAACAACACTCTACAAATCCAGTAAGAATCCAAGCAGTTCCATACCTTCCACCACATGTAACCATAACCCACAACACCCAAGGTAGCTGCCGGAACCACAAGAGATGATAAATTACCTGCAGAAAAAGGAAAAAGATATATAAAAAAAAAAAACAACTAGTGGAGAAACATAGCATCTTAAGCAGCAGCCACATTAGACGGCAAAATAAAACTTACTTTGTCCTGGACCATTCATTACTACGATTGAATTTGGCTTATATTTATTCCTATCCACAATCCGATTAACTTCCGCTGCCAAACGACCCACCTAAGGCGGCAATGTGAAACAATAATTTAGTGATAAGAAATTTCAAAGCGCCTCTTTCAAGTACTCCCTCCAGTGGTTATTATAAGAAGAAATTGAAACAATAATTTAGTGATAAGAAATTTCAAAGCGCCTCTTTCAAGTACTCCCTCCGGTGGTTATTATAAGAAGAAATTGACTTATTAGATTCATGGAATGTTTGATGTATTTAGTTCATAATATAGTCCAGATACATAAAACATTTCATGAATCTAAAATACAAATTTCTTCTTATAATAAGGACCGGAGGGAGTATAAAAAAAGATAGAGACATAATGAACGAGTTTGTTACCTGAGCAACAAGGGCATCAGTAACTCCAGCTTCATCTTGATCCCCAGGCTTTTCCAATCCCTTCACCAGTAACTGTGACCATATAGAAACTATGAATCAAAAATTAAATGAAAATGAAAAATAATATTGTGAAACCCTAATTATGAGGAATTATAGCGAGAAAGAGAGAGACAGAGAGAGAGAATTGGATTATATAGAGAAACACGTATATACCTGGAGTTCGCCGATGATATCGGATAATTTACCGTTTTTGAAGAGGATGGTACCGGTGTAACCTGAAAGGATAATTTACCGGTGAAATCAGATGACTGATATGCGATTGTGTGTGTGTGTGTGTGTGTGTGTGTGTGTGTGTGTGTGTGTGTGTGAGAGAGAGAGAGAGAGAGAGAGAGAGAGAGGGGAGTAGTACCAGCTCCGGCGACGATAAATAGGACCTTGGAGAAGGCCATTCCACTTTGCATAGCCATAGCCATGGCGACAGAGAGAAAGAGAGAGGGAGATTTGATATGGTGAGTAATTCGGCTTTATCAAATACTACCTCTGTTCCTATATATAAGAGACAAAGTTAAAAAATTACACAAACCAAGAAAACTATTTTCATTAATTTAATAATTTTCCCTAAAAAAAAATTAATTTAATAATTTAAAAAATTATGGTTATTCCCTCCATATCATTAATATTTTTTTTGAAGCACATCCAAATCATTAATATGAGGTGGAGAATAAGTATATGCACGGATAAATGAGCATTGAAAACAATTATTTTGTATTGAAGTAATTGCATTTGTATTGGAAGATGATTATCTTCTTTAAATAAACTTTTATTTTAATGGATGTCTCTTATAAAAAGGACCAAAAAAAAGTTCTAATTTGTCTCTTATATATAGCAACGGAGGTAGTATGTTTTTGACTAATGACCTTGCTTAGCTTACGGAAGGAACAAAGAAAGAAAACGATCGTGAAAAGAATGAGCAACCGGGTTTGGGTGTCTTAAAAACGGGTTTGGGTTTTAATCAAATATATGTAAAAAAAAAAAATTAATAATTATTCTGGACATTTACCCGAAACACGTGGATGAGATAGTAAGATATTTCTTACCGTTTAATCAGAGATCATGAGATCGAAATCGAAATTAATCCTGAAAATATATGTAAAAGTTTATCATGACTCATGAATACAATTTTTTTTTTCACCACCAGTTTAACATCAAATAATTTTAGCCTCTCTAAATACATATCAATCATCACTACAATTTTTACATTACTCATAGCAAACGATGTATTGAAAAACATATAAATGCAATTCATCTTTTAACTAAGTGTGATAAATATTTCTTGAAGGAGTGAATTATAATTAATTTAAAAAGAAATCAAACAATGTATTACATTCATCTTTGAACTATTTGTTTGTTAATCATTATCTTTTAACTAACTTTTTTTCGAGGATCCGGCGGATATTATTTATTCTATTGAATCTCTTTAAATCTTTTTTATAGAGAGGGCATGATGAGACGAGAAAGATTCATTTGATTACATAGTATAAGATGTGTTTAGATTGTGATAAATGTGGTTTGGGGACCCGAAGGATAAAGGAGTTAACTTAACGTTGATGGAAAAAAGCTTTTGGAGGGTATTTGTGGATAAAGAGGGGTTACGATTTAAGGTGTTAGTGCCGAAGTATGGGAATGAGTATGATACAGTCAAGAGGGGTGGAAGTTCTACCTTGATGTGGTGGAAATTTCGGATGTAAGAGAGGATATGTGATTGGTGGGGGAGGTAACGGAGGTTGAAGGTGGCGCAAAAGTCTTTTTGCTTTGGAGGAAGAGAAAGTTGAAGAGTGTCGCGAGTTGTTACCTAACATTGTTTTGCAGACTCGAGTTGAAGATAGGTGGAGGTGGAAACTTGATATTTTCTAGCTTCTGTAACTGTAACTCAAGAAGGATATGTTGCTTGCAACAAAGTGGTGAATGGAACAGTTTATAAAGTAAGCAGAAATCCATGTTACATGTAGTTTGTCATTATCACTAGAAAAACTGTTTACTTTATTTTCATAAAAACAAGATATAAAAAAGTCCAATTTGATTTGCAATTATGCATTAGTCCTAAATATTGACCTGTCACAACAAACTATTTGTTCGCCAAACTTAATCGCATTCGCGACGCCAAACATATTGTTAAATTTTCATAAACGATAACAAATGTAGCATTAGCTTCCAGCAGCCAATGGCATCAATACCCTCCTTCAGTCTTCCTTTTCCACCACTCCGGAAACTTAGCCTCTGAAGTTAATGTGTCTACCCTGTAAAGTTGAAGCGCATGATTTGCGATTTCATGCCCAAATGTCCACCCAAATACACCTCCAGCTAAAAAAGACAGTCCAGCACCTGTTCAATAGTAAAAACATTAACGGAGTACATGAAATCACAAAGAGTCGAGAACATTTTACAGCAAAAATGATGCCTGCGTATGATAATCACGTTTAGGTATAGTAATGCGTTTCTTTGCACCAAAAAAAAAGTGTTTCAAATTTTCCAATCAGATGAAAAATGTAACAAATTACCATGTAAACTCCTTGAATATTTCCAGGCATAACCTGCGGTGAATAAAGCTCCCAAAGCACTTCCTGTGAGGCCATATTGCACTGCTTCTCTAGCAGTTCTCAGCTGAAATGGGAAAAGGATGATACCCAAGCAGCATTTCAGGTGACAGTTAATTTGAAGTTTAAAGCATAAACACAAGATCAACAATGGTCAAGTTATTATTTATATTAAAAAAATAGATTTTTCCCTTAAAAAGGAACAACCAAACAAGTCCATTCTATCTAAAAGTTCCACTTGCATTTATTGTGATTTGTGAGTGATCCCATATAACAAATCGTCAAAGACTGTCTAAGTCAGTAGCTCAAAATGTTTATCATGTAGAAAAAGAATGAATGATACACAATAACATCTCATTTTACATGAGTATGGTGGTCTATTTCATCAGTCACAGCCCACAGGGTAGAAGAAGAGCTTCCACAAAGAATTTTGATCTATATAAGTAGTTTTACCATATTAAACATATGCTAACTAACAAAAGTACTCCATCTGTTTCAAAATGAATGTCACTTTAGTAATCAAAATTTGTTTCAATGTCATCTACACTTTTCAATGTAAGATAAAAAAAAAATCTTCCAATTTTTCCCTCTAATAATTACTACTTTCTACATTACTTTCAAAATGTTACTTATTTCACTTTGACCAATAGTTAATAAGGTTAGTCTTATAAAACTGACATGTCTTTTGACAACATTGCATTTCTTATAATGTGTTCAGAACCTTAAACTTAAACGACGCTCATTTTGAAACGAATGGAGTAATAACTATAGCCTAGAACATCCAAATAGTATCTCACCCTACAACATAAATTATATACTACAAAGCATAAATTATATAAGGCTATGAAAAATGGAGATGAAAAAGTGAAAGAATGATTACCGCAGGTCCATGAACAGGATCAGAAGCAATGAATTCTTCAACATCAGAGCTAGACCAAGAAGTTAATGGTTTATCACGCTTGATGAAGGTGGAATAATTTGTCATAAAGGAAAATCTGTCACACCAAAACTCTTTGTAACTTTCCCAGAATGAATGAGATGATGAATCTTGTGCCATTGATTTATGAGATGGAGAGGATTGGATCAAGAATCGATAATGATGAAGCAAAAGAGCAATGGAATGGAACTATGAATGAGGGAACGAGTTTGGGTTTCTGAAAGACCGGGGTTTGCCGGTTTGTTTGGAGTTTGGACGGTTTTAATTCATCTAATAGTTTTTGCATTATAATATTGGTACAAAATTTGTATTAAGATGAATTCTCCCATTTCGACCGAATTTTCTGTATATGCAGAAGTTAGGAATTGAATTCCGGACTACATGTTTAAGCAGACCAACCACCTTACCACTTGGTCGAATTCATTAATGGTACCCATGTATACTACTTGAAATTTTGAATTATGTATTGGAGTGATGTTAAGTATATTAAAAATTGAATTGATTTACAAAATTTTAATTCTTTTAATTGAGGATGAATTAAATATGAATTTTTGAAGTATTTGCAATTAAAATTTCATATTTAATTCATCATTTAATAAAAAATTACGAATTTTGTAGGAGAAACTTTTATAATAATATAAAGGGTTTGTTCAAAAAAAATAATATAAAGGGTTAAATATATTTTTGGTCCTTATAAAATGCGGACTTTCTAAGTTTAGTCATTATTTAATTTTTATTATATTCTTAATCCCTATAATTTGTTTCTTGCATAGAGTTTTAGTCCCTACTAAAACAAAATTTACTTAATTAGAATTAAAGTCTTAAATTTTTTAATGATATTTTTATGAGCATGTTTAAAATATCATATAAAGTTTATTTGTTAAAATTTAGAATTGACAACATGATATGATTTAAATATAAATTTTTTAAATAGCAAAAGTTAACAAAAATATCATGACTTAGAAATCAAATTTTGAATTAGTTTTTTTTTTGAGGAACTTTTTACAATGATCTAAACATACCTGCAAAAAAAATCATTCAAAAATACCTATTGATCTACCCATATATGATAATTTTTCAAGGACTAAAAATTTAATAAAGATTAGGTAAGGACTAAATTTAGAAGATCACCATTTTGTATGGACTAAAAACATATTTAACCCTATTATAAACATAAATACAAAACTTCATTCAAAAAATTGAATAGTACAAATAGTTGATTGAAAGCAGGGACCAAAAATCATGAAACATAATTTGCTAATTAAAGTGCGAACTCGAACTCAGTTTGCTACTTCGAGTGTGAACTAAATTTGCATTTTAATTAGTGAACCTTATATATAATTAACCAGTGTCCAAGACTATATTTTGATTGGCCACAAGAGTGACTGTGACATATTATCGACCAATCATACACACGTGTATATTTAATAATTCTATAAATTGATTACTCTTTTTTTATTTTTTTTAATCACTCGCTCATACAATATTTCATTCAAAATATTTTCTTAAAAAGTGAAGGAAGAGTTTACACTTTAACTAGCCAATTGTGTTTCATTAAAAAAAATCATGAGAGGTTAGAGAATGATGAAGGGAACAATTTTATTTTTATTTTAGAATGGTTAAGGTATCAAGTTTTTTTCCTTCAATTTTGACAATTTAACACACTCGTCACCTAACTAATAAGGGGGATAAAATTGGGCGCGTGAGAAACTCGAGGGATGCAAAAAGAAACTCGCCTCTAATGAAAAATCTTGTAAATACAATTTAGTTGGGTAGTTGGAGTTGGAGCATTGGAAAATATGAAGACTTTTTTGTTGTTTATAAAAATATGTGAACTTACAAGATAATATGTTTGTGTGTGAGATAGATAGATAGATAGATAGAGATAGAGGTATAGAGAGAAAGAGTAAATGCTCCTTAATATTGTAAAAGTTGTCATTTTTCTTTTGATCAACAGTGGTAAATAACTCTAAGAAATTGTGTGACATCTAGCAAATTGTTTCTTCTATTAAACTATTTCATTCGGTCATATTTATAAGTAAAAAAAAAAACTATTGCGCCGTATTAAAGAATTTAGTTGTATGTAATTAACTTTTTTGAATTAATATAAAACATAAATAAATATACTATACTGTCCTTTATAAATAGGCTTTTGTTTTTTCTATAAATAGATTTTTGTTTCTTTGAAAATCACGTATTACAACTTTGATGAACAAGTTGGTCATAATTCTATTGAAGCAACTTTTAGCTCCTACACTATCTAAGGAGGGGTAGTCATTATGAAGTTGGAAGCTCATCAAATCCACTAAGGAAGTCTTTAAGTGTGGACCCTAGATAACATCGAAGAAGTTGCTCTCCACCACCTAAACCACCCCGATGTTGTATCTCCAAGACCCCAACTAAACCCATTTCCAAATGTGTCTAGACTTCCTGGAACATCTAACATTGTGGTTGATCCTCCTCCTCCTGAAGATCTGTTAGAGATTTGATTTATATTCTATTCAACAGAGAAAACTAAAGCTATTTATGAAAATGAAAATGCAACTTTTTCTTATTATCCCAAATCATTCTTATATATATATATATATATATATATATATATATATATATATATCCACTTAGTAACGGCTTGATACAATCATAATGTAATCTGTAAATTAAGGAAAATGGGTACTGACTAGCACATGACAGTAACAATAACAAACTTATGGAATCTTTTGCAGGTGGAGACAAAAGCTTTTATTCCCTTCCCTATGTTGTGTCATAGTTATCAAGATAACTTGGCTTCTTGTGAGGCCTCTTAGATGGGCCTGGGTCAGTGTCCTTGGTATCCATTGGGTTAGGTCCATAATTACTAACATCTCCCGAGTCTTCAAAATGCACCTTGTCCTCAAGGTGATAGGTAGAAATGAGTTCATCCCAATTTTCCCAACTAGTTTCCTCCAAAGGAAGTCCAAGCCATTGGACTAATGCTCTTTTTGTTGGAGGGTTAGTTGTCTGATCCAGTTCAGTTTTGAGGATTGTGTAATACCCTAATTTTGAGCTTTTTAAAATAAATATTTTATTTAAAAATTATTTCTTATTTTTTCTCATAAGAAATACCAAAAATAGTTTTTAGATAATTTTTGCTTACAATTTATTCATTTTTCTTTATTTCTTTTAATTATCGCAATTTATCTTTTTAGGCAAAAAATAGTAAAAATATTCAAAAATAGTTTTTATTTTCGCATTTTGAGTTTATTATTTATTCCTATATTTTTCTATATTTTATTTGTATTTTTCTTGCACTTTTTCTATTTTTATTTGCATTTTTTTTCTTTTTATGACATTTTCTTTCTTTTGAACCAATCCCACCATGACACCTCATTTCCTTCACTTTTTATCCCCATTTCACATTTTTGAAATAAATAGAAAATTCCATTTTTGTTTCAGCTTACATCTCTTCCCCACAAAAATCAAAAATTACAAAAAAATACCCCATTTTTTATGAGATAGTATAAATAGGCTAGTTTCTCACAAACCCTAGGATAGAGTTTACTGTTCACAATCACAATTCTCTCTTCTTTCTTTCTCTGACGCGCCTCTCTCCCCTTTCTCAAACCCTAACTTCTTCAACCCTCAAATTCACCATCAAAACTCCATTAAAACACAAAATCATTAAAAGATAAAATGTTCATCTCACTCTCCTCTATCTATTGATCTTTGAATCGCGTCCATAAGTTCAAAAACGGCTCCGAATCGCTCGATCCCGAAAACAAAAATCGCCAAAACTAAACAGGTAGTGATTGATGCGTTTCTGAACGAATTTTGCGTGCGATTATGTTTGATTTGTGACCGGAATCATGTTTGAACCCTTTTCCGGCAATTTTTCGGATGAAATCGTGACTGAAAACACGTTTTAAAATTTCACTCCGTTTCGGATTTTCGTGCGTACGCGTTAATTTAAGCTTCTTTTGTCTGTTTTGATCCTCGATCTATAATCTATGCGAAAAACCGATCAAATTGGTATATTCACATGTTAATTTTGGTGAAAGTTTGATGTGGTTGTGCTTCACCGAGTCAACTCGCCATTTCCATGGCTTTCGAGTGACTCACCGAGTCACTGACTCGGTAGTGAGGAAGAAGAAGAAGGTATAACACGTGTCAGCCTACGATTGGCTGACACGGTTTTTTTGTTTTTTGTGATACTGGGTAGCGGGTCGGGTTATACCCGTTTAACCCGACCCGGTTCGGTTTGGGTAGTTGTAGCTTCCGGGCTGAATCCACTTTTGGCCCATTCTGATTTTTGTTGTGATTTCTGTTTTTTTACTACTAAATACACTCCCTCCTTCTGCTATTGGCACCCCCTGGTGGGTATTGCATTGGGCCTTAAGCCCATATTTTTTCTGTTTTGTTTTGCCTTTCACACACTCCTTAGTTGATTTCTACGCCCCCCTGCTGGGCTTGGCAGATTTGGGCTTTAGGCCCAAATTTCTGTTTTTTTTTTAATCCTTTTTGGACTGCGCCCATGGGCTTTCCCAAAAGCCCATTTAGTTTTTTAGCGTTTTTCGCGTCTTTCTTTTATGCGGTAATTTTTTTTTATCGTTTAATTTCGTTTATGCGTTGAATAAAAAAATAAAATAATACTTTATTTTAATGTTTATTTCACGCTTAATTTATTATTGTGTATTATATTATATTTTATGCTCATCACCGCATCTCATGCACTTCATATTCATACGCCTTCGTCAGTTCATCTGGTATTCTTCTATCCCTTTGCTCTGGCTTGGTTTTCTTTTAAACTTCTCTTCTTAAATAAAACAAAAAGGAATGATGAATCAATTAAAGTGAAAAGAGGGGAGTGTGACGTATGTCCGCTCTGCTCGGGTAGGACAGTCTGTGACGTATGTCCTGGATGGTGGACTACCCTCATTTTAATTGGTGATTCTTAGTTAGTTAATTAAAGTGAAAAGGAAGAAGTGTGACGTATGTCCGCTTGATTCGAACAGGACAGTCTGTGACGTATGTCCCGGATGGTGGACTATTCTCATTTTAATTAATGAAGCTCAGTTTAGTTAATTAAAGTGAAAAGGAGAGAGTGTGACGTATGTCCGCTTGATTCGAATAGGACAGTCTGTGACGTATGTCCCGGATGGTGGACTATTCTCACTTTAATTAATTAACTTTAAATATTTGAATGAAAAGGAGGGAATGCGACGTATGTCCCGTTCGGCTCGAATTGAACAGTCTGTGACGTATGACCGGATGGTGCTCAATTCTCATTCAACTGAACAATCTCAAAAAAATCCTAAAAGATACTCAACTCACTTCAATTCTTTTTCCTGCCTCCGTACAGTCAACTCTTTTCCACTGCTCTTGCGCAGTCAGATCTCTTTTCAACTGTTTTCCTAAACGGATAGTGCTTTATCCATTCCCCTGCTACAGACAAACGCTTAAGCCTCCGAAGCGAGCATACAAGCCTACTGTTGTATCAGTGGAATGCGACCTAAGCATCGTTCACTAAAAACAACCAACACACAAATCTTTCTTTTCAGGAAGAACTACGTGAGCTTTGACTTCCTCATTGTACTTGGGGGATACGTAGGAGCGAGAGCCTCTCTCGTCAAGCCAAATAATAAAAAACTTTTTTTTTCCCTTTTCTGTTTAATATGCGGTAATTTAATTTTTTTCATGCGGTTATCTCTGTTTATGCAAACCATAATTCCTCAAATGGTTCCCGTTGAGTACAACGGATATGAGGGGGTGTTAACGTCTTCCCCTCATGTAACCAACTCCCGAACCCGATCTTTTCAAGGTTTTATCATTATTTTCCTTTCCCCTCACGGGATAAATAAAATATGGTGGCGGCTTCATTGTTTACATTTGTGCATTGCATTTCATCATTGCATATATGTATTTTTTTTTGCGCCGGGTACTACAGATTGTAAGAGGTGTAATGATGGGATGGTTGATAATGGAAGATGGGGGCAGTGAGTTAATAGAAGGAAGAGGGCCTTGATGGAGCTTCAATTTGGAGCAATGAAAAACAGGGTGAATTTGAGAAGAAGATGGTAAGTCTAAACGGTAAGCAACTGGACCGATCTTTTCCAAAACCTTAAAAGGTCCATAAAAACGCTTGGAAAGTTTGGAATAAGAAGTAGCAGTAACCGTTTTCTGTCTGTATGGGCGGAGTTGTACATAAACAAAATCACCAACATTGAAAACAATGGGGCGTCTTTTTCGGCCAGCAAAGTACTTCATGCGTTCTTGAGCTTTGTGGAGAGTAGCTTGAAGCTTAACCATAAGTTGTTGTCGTGTAGAAAGCATTGAATCGACCGCTTCAATGGTAGATGAGTGATCAATGTAATGAGGAACAGAAGGAGGTTCACGCCCATAAGTGATTTGAAAGGGAGTTAAACCAGTGGCTGAATGTAAAGAAGTGTTGTATGACCATTCTGCAAGCGGTAATAATTGTGACCAAAGGTTGGGTTGATGGTGGACGAAAGAACGAAGGTAATGTTCCAAAACCCTGTTATAAGTCTCAGTTTGGCCGTCAGTCTCTGGGTGGTAAGCAGTACTCATGCGAAGCTTAGTGCCACTTAATGTAAACAGTTCGCGCCAGAATTTACTAACAAAAATGCGATCACGATCAGAGACTAAACTGCGAGGAAAACCATGTAATTTGCACACTTGGTCGAGGAAAACAGTAGCAACTTTATGAGCTGTGAATTTGGTAGGTAGAGGGGCTAAATGGACTCCTTTGGATAGTCGATCCACAACTACAAGTATCACAGTGAAGCCTTGAGATGGAGGTAGGCCAGTGATGAAATCTAGTGATAAATCTTCCCAAATAGCAGTAGGAATTGGAAGTGGTTGAAGTAAAACTGAGGGTTTCTTCGTGTCATACTTGACTTGTTGGCAGATTGAGCAATGAGATACAAATGCTTGGACATCTTGCTTCATGTGTTCCCACCAAAAATTTGCTTGAAGTCTAGCTAGAGTTTTGTTGACACACATGTGTCCAGCAATAGGTGAACTATGGAATTCTTCCAAGAGTGTTGTACAAAAAGGAATGTTCCTATCAAGCCAAATACGACCCTTGTAAAGTACAAGGTTATCATGAATCCGATGGTGAGGAAAGGAAGAAGGGTCGGTGACAATGCTCTGCAATAAGGTGTTGAATGCTGGACTTGAAGCTAAAGCTTGCTTGAGCTGATCCAAAAAAACAAAGTTACGCATAGTAAGAGAAAGAATTATACCTGAAGGTGATGCGGTGCATCGAGAAAGTGCATCGGCGACGACATTAGATTTCCCTGTTTTGAATTGAATAGTGTAATCATATCCCATTAATTTGGCTAGATAAGTGTGTTGTTCAGGTGTTTGTATGACTTGTGAAATGAGTTCCTTTAAGGCTTGGTGATCGGTAAAAATGATAAAGTGGTGGCCAAGAAGGTATTGTCGCCATTTCTTAACAGCGGTGGTGATGGCATGAAGTTCACGTATATAAGTGGAGGAACGTTGTAAACGGGGGCAGAAAGGTTTGCTAAAGAATGCAATTGGGTGAGAGTCTTGCATAAGTACTGCACCCATAGCAGCACCGGATGCATCTGTTTCAAGAGCAAAAGGTTTGGTGAAATCATGTAGTTTGAGTGTAGGAGCTTCAGTCATGGTTTTCTTGAGAGTGTCGAAAGCTTGTTGTGCAGCGGGAGACCAACAAAAAGCATCTTTTTTCAGCGGGGTTGGATAGTGAGAGTAGCTAGTTGTTCAAGGATAATATCGACTTTGACGGTGAGGTCGTCGAGACGTTCGGCGTTTGTGGGTCGAGCTGCCATAGAAGAGGTGAGTTTGTGCAATGAAAGCACCAAATGTTAGGGATTTGATTTCTATTCTATTCAACAGAGAAAACTAAAGCTATCTATGAAAATGAAAATGCAACTTTTTCTTATTATCCCAAATCATTCTTACAGAAATGAAAATGCAACTTTTTCTTATTATCCCAAATCATTCTTACAGATATATATATAGCCACTTAGTAACGGCTTGATACAATCATAATGTGATCTGTAAATTAAGGAAAATGGGTACTGACTAGCACATGACAGTAACAATAATAAACTTATGGAATCTTATGCAGGTGGAGACAAAAGCTTTTATTCCCTTCCCTATGTTGTGTCATAGTTATCAAGATAACTTAGCTTCTTGTGAGGCCTCTTAGATGGGCCTGGGTCAGTGTCCTTGGTATCCATTGGGTTAGGTCCATAATTACTAACAAGAACCCTTATATCCCATAAACTCCACCTTATTACTACCTCATGTGCCTTTGTAATTGTTCACTGTATTTCTTAGTTTTTGTCTTTATTCTATTGAGTGATTAAAAATATTTTTCATTTAATTTTCTGACATTTTTTTGTTACAAGTTGGCGATATACTAAATATTGACTTTAAGAAACCAACTATTTCCCAAAAAAAAACAAATTATTTCCTTTTTTTTCTTTACTAAACCAACTCCGCCGCTATTAGGATTAACTAGAGGATAGTATATTTTATTGTCCGACGCTCTTTTGTGTGCACGCACTTGTTAGCATTTACCTTAATAATATAATAGGGTGTTATAGACAAGATGGAGCAAAGCCTACTTTTTTCTCTTATGTTTAGAACATTAGGTTTTTTTTTTTTTTTCTTTTCTTGAATATTTTTGGTCGAGACCGGGGTATCCACCACCGAATGCAGTGACTAATCCCTCACTAGATTGGAGGCACCTCAATGGGTGGGATAGCACCCAAAGATTTAAAGCTGCTCCATGCCCAAGGTGAAGATCGAACCCTCGACCCTTGGTTAAGGGAGGATGAGCCCCAACCACTCAACCACATCCCTTCGATTTTCTTTTTCTTGAATATAATTTTTTTTCTTTAAATTTGTTCTAAAATTCAATATTTTATACACCGATAAACTGTATATTTACAAGCATATGAAAATTCTATTAATTATACTAAATATTGTATATTTGTACTTTAATCTATTTTATTAATCTTTTACAAGTAAATTTTTATATTTTCAAAAAACATATCATTAACTTTTTTTAATCTTTATTATTTAATATAATAAGTAGGTTTCAAAAATTATACTATCAAATATACTTTCTCATTTCCCCATCTCTAAAACAAATTTCAAAATATTCTCTAAGCAGTTTTGAAATTTTATTTTTTTTTGTTTAAAGAAATTAGATTAACAAACAAAATTTTCATTCACTTATTAAAAACAGTTTTTACTATTAACTTTTAAAATAAAATTTAATGATTCTACCAAAAAGTCGTGAATAAAATTGTCAAAACTATATTGAATTCTTAATAGTTACTGTTTTATTGTTAAGGTATGTGGAAGTAATAAGAAAACATTATATTAATATTTTAAAGGATACATGAGACATTAATTAAATATATTATTATTATTATTATTCTCGAATATTAAAAAGTAGATATAGAGACATGTTATTTGTTCTAATTAATTCTATCTTTTTTTTGGTAAGAATTAATTCTATCTTTTTTTTGGTAAGAATTAATTCTATCTTTAATATATATATATATATATTCAAAATTCACACTTTTTATATTACTATCATGTACTATGAATGGTATACTATATATTCATACATATTGTATAAAGTATATTATTGGTTGTGAGCATTTTTCATTTCTATCATACAAATTCTCATGTGTAAACATATCACATCTAAAGTACACAAATAAATATACTCGATACAATTTTTTAATGGTCAAATTATATTTTTTTTATCAACTAAGCTAAGCTTACAAAGATAAAATATATAAATATTATAAAATTGTATTATAAGAAATATTTTTTGAACAATGTATTCTAAGAAATATTATAAAATTGTATGATTATATAATTGTTTTTTTTTTAGAAAAAAAGATAATTTTTTCTATAAAATGACAATAGTTTGTTTGGTTACAAAATACATAAATAGGAGTACATGAATTAAATTAAATTGTATTATGTAACAAAAAAAATAAATTGTACTGAAATTGTATGATCATCACATAAAACTTAAATAAATTAATCTGATTGATATGACAACACTACCCTCCATATATAATGCAATATCCTGCCAATTGAGTCAAACTCACGGAACAACAAATCGTCACCCTTTAATGACAACAAAGTATTTCCTATAAATTTTGGCAAAATTACACAGTAGGTCCAGTAGTCTGGCGCGTCCCATGCGTTTCAAATTTTATCCTTTCACTGTTCGTTGTGTAGCTTGCGAATTCAAAAGGAGTTCGCTACTTACAGGGCGAACATTATTTCACCCTTATAGTATTGAAGACAAATATTACAGTACAAGTACTCCAAATACCACCACCACTACTAACACTGCTACCACATTTTCACCGTTATATCAGTCAAACTTTTCTGATTCAGAGACTTATGCAAAGGACCAGAGAAGAGCAGGTGGTTGCTGGTGGAGAAGGTATTGCTATGGAGAAAGATTCTCAAGACTCTTATCTTGATTTGATTTTAGATATTTCGTGCTTCAAATGATTTTGGAGAATAATATATGTAAAGTTTTGTGATCAATTGTCATATCTAAATTATACACCAAATTTGTGTTCGTGAAATATCAAAATAACCATTTCTCAGTGAAGTGATGTTGCATGAGTTTTGCTTCCATAAATTCAATTCATGGTGAAGAAATAATTGCTAATGCATTCTTATTAACCTATACTTGATATGTTATATTCCATCTCAAATGTATTTTCCCTTCAATCAACTTCTGAAATATGTGCACAACATAATTTCTGTTATGGTGTTTGAGTTTGTATGTAGTATGCAATTTTTTTCATATATTTTCATTTATGGGGGCGTATTGATCGTAAAAAAAAATTGTCCACTACTTAGAGTGGAAACTCGAATGATATTTGGTCATTTCCGCGGTGCGAAGATATTGTCGGGGGCACGAAAAAATTGACATAGTCACATCTCACTTATCGTAAAGTACTCCCCTTTTTTTTTTCTTTTCAAAATTTGATTCATTTGTATACCTCTTTTTTGTAATTCCAAATTCTACTATATTTCTCCATTTTAAATCTCATTCAATTTCATCTTTTTTTCTCTCATTATATTCTTCATTTTTCTACTTCTCATCTTCAATTCACCTTTTCTGATTAGTTTTTTGTTTCAAAAAAGTTCTTGTCTCAAGTAATGTCAACACTAAAGGTGAAAATAGGCTAGGTCTGGCTAGACTTTAATAGGCATGAGTCTGACTCTGACCTATGAAAAAATCATATGGCCTAAGCCTGGCTTATGGTCTTTCAAAGGCCTAATTTTCTAGTTTGATCTAACCTACTTAAAAGTCTGACCTGGTCTGAAAGCTTGTTTAAAAGTCTGCTTCGTATTAAGGTCAATGTGTTTTTTTTATTACGTTAAACATGCCTTAAAGCCTATTTAAAAAAAGACTCTCAAACTCTAAAAAATAAACTTCACAGCACATCACAAACATATTTAAATTCTAACATATTTTCATCATTATAACGTGTGTGAGAAAAAGATAACGTTGTGTTAGGGTTTCTGTGTGAAACGTGAATGAATGGACGTGTGTGAGAAGTTTATTTATGTTCACATTTCAACGTTTCAGTTTTTATTTGTATTTGTGTGGGAAAATTATTTATTTATTTATTTTAGTAAAAAATATAGGTTTTAATAGATATGTATATATAGGCAAATATTTGCCTATCATTTGCTTGGTTCCAGACGTGAATAATCCTACTATATAGGTTTCACTTTTTCATATAGGCAAATATGAGCAAAAAACACGCAATAAAATTTAGGTTTCACTTCTTCATTTGCTTGGTTCCAGACGTGAATAATCCTACCATATATATACCTGGTTTCACCTTCATTTTACACAATAGATGACTCCAGTTACAAGTACTAGTATATTAGCTTTGGAGGATCAGATTTATAGCTATTTCAAAATCTGCATATTCATTTTTGGGCAATTTTGCACTTGAATTTCCTCTTGCAATTTATTTTGATAGTTGTTTGTTCAACGTTCAGATGGTCTATACCGACATAATTTAGCAACAAAAAATGAATATGAATGAAACTCTGGAATCCCAATAGTAACTTTATTCTGTTAAATTTGTGTTATATATTTATATTGGCATAGCATATTTCTCTTGTTTGGAAATATCATAATCACGCCTCTCCGGGTAGGTTTTCTCTTCGATCAGATAAAATTGCAACAGTGCTTATGCATAATCTTTACATAGGGTGTCATAGGCATTCCATTACCAAGCATTAAATAAAGCCTTTTCTGTAGCATCATCTGCAGAATTACCCGACAACTGCCGATCATTGGAGTATCATTGTTCCATTGCTTTTGAAACAAAGGAACCTATAGGATAGCAATCCGAGCCAAGAGGACCGGGTATATATGCATCATGTTTGAGGTTCAAATATGGGGCATAACAATTTTGGGAGCACCAAAGAACAGTCGAGACGGTGAGAATAAGCCTGGGTTACCATCCATGATCATACAATTACCAACTTTATCACTAAGAATGAATTTCAAAGTGACTCTTTCCACTGTGATAACCCATAGAACTTAAATCATGGTGTCTTTATTTTTTGAGAAACTTAAATCATGGTTTTACATAATCATATCTAGAAGCCTATAAATATTATACATAGCTAATGTTGTTACAGATAACATTGTGCCGTCATAAATAAGACGAGAAAATTAGCTATTTTCAAGCATGTCCCTATGCAGCCACAACAGGGTAATTACACCTCACAACATGGCCCAATTTAAAAGTAAAATTTCCGGCCATTACATATCTCCGGTCATCTCACCTGCAAGGATAACAAGCTATATGATAAAATTTAAATGGAAAATATATGCTAAATAGAGAATCAACATATTCAATAATATAGCCAAGAAACTTCATAAAGAAAATTATTTCTTCGGACGATGAAAAAGATGAAAAAAAATGTTTCAGGTATAGTTTTGACTATAAAATGCCTATCAAATTCAAACGGAAATTCTAACATACAAGCATAAGAGATGAGGTGCTCGTGATAGTGAAAATTGGGCAATTATGTGTCAATCGAGAGCAAGAAGAAAAAAACGTGGCGCAAAAGTCAATTAAAAGAATTCTTACCATGCATGCATTTCATGAAGAAATCCAATTCCGACAAGCAAACATTTCCCTGAAGCAAAGATGGTTGCTGGTAAACAAAGAACGAAAAGTGTCTTTGATCAGGATCATTTCTGGGCTTTGCCATCTCAACCAATCTCTTATATCTTTCTCTATCATAGCAAAAGAGTGCATTCTCTCCAGCAGCGACCAAACCCCGTTCCCAAGCTGAGTTTAATACCTATGCAATCATCATTCATAGCAAATGGATGAAAACATGCATGACACCAAGTCGATCAAAATAAGTAATGATCCCTCCGGACTCAATTATAAGCAAAAAAGTGCCTACATTTGTTGGACTCAAAATAAGTAAATGTCCACATTTAAAGTTGTTATTTCCAAAATACCCTTAATTAAGTCTTTAATGATGTGAGTGATTAGTAGTAGGTTAGTAAATGTACTCCCTTTTTTACATGAAATCAAGAAACAAGAAAATTAAATGTAGCTAAATATCATCCTTAAAAAATGTGAAACTGTGTATTTTTGCTTTTAAATGAGTCCAAAGTAGAGTACAAATTAATGTAAAGTTGCAAACTTTCTATAAAGATGCCACTTCACCCATCATACAATTCACTTCAAAGCTGGATTAAAGTGTAAAACTAAATAAATTTTTTTTTACCTGCCAACTCAATCCCTCTGGATCAACCAATGATTCATTAGCATCCTGACTGGAAAGATTAAATCCTAAGCAGACAAATTTCATGGTGACAGCGTGTTTTCTCAGAACCTCAATCACAGGAGAGTATCCATCCTGATTTGTGGGGTTGTGATATCCTGCTGTCAACTCTGCTGCATGACTAGGAGTCTTGTACCACCAGTATACTGCGGGAATCTGCGAAAGGATACAACTTCAGTTGGTATGCTTTTACTTTCAATGACGGGATTTTGTTTTTTAAAGAGGTGCAGAGAACCATGCTTCCTAACACTAAATGTCAATACTTTCATCTAAACGGAGTAACATTCCTCTTCTTGCTGAAGATTTAATTTTATCCCATGTGACTAAGTGAAACTAGGGTTGTATTTCCCTTTCCAAGTGTTTTATTATTTCTTCTTCCTTTGTTTTCTTCCTGGTTTCTGTCTCTAGCAATCCTCACCAACAAGATTCTAACACCTTGCATCTCTCAACTAAAATTACGACTCTTTTCGCGTCTGTTGCACGAAAATGCCATCATACGACTTAGACATCAATTCCATAGCTGTTATTGATTTTTGAGACCTGCTATTGATTCTGAGAATGTTTTCTTTTACATATGATGGAAGCTCACTTCCTTGCTAACTTTCTCACAGCTCACAAGATTTCGCTGTTTACTATCCTATTTTTAAAACCAAATTTATACTTAAGTCATACATATCTATACTATTCAAGGGATAAGAAATTATACACCATTAGCATTTATCCCATGAACAGTTTCTCTTGTATTATAAGTTTGTAGTAAATGCCCCAGTTTTTAAGGCCATACAACTGACTCTAGGTACCATTATCAATTATGAATGCAATCAATACCAGCGGCATCCAAATTTAGTCACACAACTACAAGATGAAACCATTACATGGAAAACTGATACACTAGAAAAACTACCTTGACAATAATTTTTGTTTCCTCAAAAGCAAGGCTTGCAAGAGACAAAACATTATCTGCATGGTCTACTAAAGTCTGGGAGTACCAATGTAAGAAGAAGCGTCCATAATAGTTGTCGTAATCACCTCGCTCACAAAAGAATCCAGTTTCATGCGGCATAGAGTTGTAGTTCCCCGCATTGTCAGGTCCTCTAGCCCAGAAAGAGTGACCACGTAGTTTGGCTGCTCTGCGCAGACTATGTTGTAGGTATTTATCATAGCACTGCTCATCAATGATTAGATAGAAAATAAGACTTCCTTATTAACATATAGAATATGATAGCACATAAGTTATTTACTTATTTATGATACAGAATAGTACAACTGTTTTGAAATGGGACCAAAAAAATGAGGTACCTGGAACTCACCGATACCAGGATACCTCCACCCCATCCTTTCTGAAAAGGAAGGGTATTTCAGCTCCCCAGATGCTCCAAGTCCAATTTCTACAGCATCAATCAAGCCTTCTGCAAACAGGTCATCAAACTCTGTCCGAAAGCTTCTCATCATATCAAAATAGACCTATATATAATGCAGAAGGCTAATCAGAAACAAACACCATAAAACAGAACATGTAACTGATAATTGACGAACACTTATAGAGTATATAATCTACGAAATGCAGAATCTCCTATAACCATGTACAATAGCACAAAAACAAGAAATAAATATTATTTTCTTTCCTTTTAGGTGAAATGCAAATTCACTGGAAATTGGTATGTAAACATAAATAACAGACATTTGACAGTAGTGAAAGCATAATAGTTGAACCAATGAGAGGAATAAATCTATTAGATATTTATACCTCAATTCCAGTTCTTCCTTTGAGAACTCGCTCTTTGTCAATTCCCCAAGATAGGCATTCGGTATTTCTCCGTCCTTCACGATCTGTGAAAAATATGTCCTGGTTGTCTTTTCCAATGTCCAAAACCCATTGTGGGAGGGAAATCAATGCATCACTAGAGTCATTCCCTCCACATTCATGAAATGCCATAACAACCTTCAGAATTTGAAATAAGAATCAAGATAGGTTCTCAAACAACATTCAAGATGACAAGAATACACATGCAACTAGAGGAGCTTCTATCATACTTTAAAACAATGTAATGTTTCATTTTCACATACTATCCAAGCTAGGGAAACAATTTTATTTATCACGATGAAAGAAAAAAAAAACAAATATTTAAGAATTAAGATATAACACAACTGACGTCATCCTTTCACTAGTTATGCTCCTCCTTACTTGTCACATCCTCTGTGTTTTCTATTCTGACCTTCATGTATTGTAATAGTTTTTTAAGCATTTATAAGGAGGACTTCTATTTTTAACCAGCAAACACACCTTGTAATAGAAAATAAATGATTTAGTTGGTCTCATTACTGCATCATATATCATATCATATATTATATATAGTATATAGACAAGTCTAAGTCATAATCATTCTAGATGAATTTTCCATTTTGAAGGACATGGATGCATGTATAACATGATCTGATATGAGCAATTAAAATACATACCTGTAAATTTAGCTTGAATTCTCTAATAATGTTAAAAAGCTCCCTATAACCAGACCACACATATTTCTGAGGGCTCCAGCCTTCAACAATGCCCCACCAACAATCCACAACAACACCATCAATATTTAAGGATTTAATATGGATTAGCTCTTGCCTAATGCCTTCAGGATCCATCAACTGGCAAAATTTGTTAATAATACCAGCCTGCATAAAAAGGCTAATTTTTAGAAACCCTATGATCAAATGCAAGGCAAACAGAGTCAAAGCCTCAAAAGGGCACACCAAGTGAAACCTGTAAGTATACTTTTGTCTAGAACATATTACACAGGTTGGACGCTAGCTACACATTAAGCAAACAACAAATAGAAGACACTTACTGGAAGCTTTATGTAAACAGGAACATACGGTGTGCAATTGAAGTCATTTTCATGCGCCCCAGAGTGAATTTCTTGCATCAGCTGCAGCAATAAGTTACAAGATTAGATGATCCGGTTCAATCACTTGTCAACATCCATATTAAAAATTCAAACCTACCGCTTGGGTTAGAAACAATAACAAAAACAACGAAATAAACTTTATGCAATAGGTTCGTAACGTAACTCTGACATGTTAGAAAATTATAGTTTAAGAATGTCTGATTTACAATCTTCAACCAATAGTATATAAAAGAATACCAGACCAGAGAATCCGATTATGCTAAGTGAATTAATTGATCAGATTTCATATATCATATCAACACAGACACAAAAAACAGCGAGGATAACAGCCAACCATGCACATTTTTATGAATAAATCTGCATCAAGTATGATACAAAAGCAACAAAACGATGGATTTATACACCACAATCACCTGATCAGCCTCCAAGCAGTCGATGGGGCTTACACTTGCATATTTTCCATTCTTTGAGTCCCTTTCTGCAATTACAACAGAATCAATAGATGCAGGCGACAAGGATTCATCAATTCTAAGTACTTGTGGCTGATTCTCTAGTGTTTCCTTAACAGAATCAGTTCTCAAAGAACCACCAGATAGTTGACTTTCAACTGACTTTGCCGCAAATGATCCCTGCATAATAAAACTATAATCAAACATAAACACTAAACAATCAAAAAATTGTGAACAAAACATTTCCCATCCAAACATTTCAATATTTTTTTCTTAGTTGAGCACCAACTAAATCAAGTACTTGAGCACAAGTGATTAAAGCATTTCATTTTTAGTTAAGGTCGAATATCTTGGGCAGTACTTCTAGCTCAAATAATACTCGATCAAACTTTACTTACTTCCTAACCAATCACCCAATTTCCCCGACTAATACCCAAATTTTTTTCCTAAGCAACAACTTACTAATTTCTTGTCATTTCCACAATTGGTTAATTCTCAAGTTGAGAACTTCTATCCAACCAAGCACTAACATAGACACGGACAACATACACACGACAATACTAATAATTCGAAAAGAAAAAAAAAGTCGTCAAATTTACCAATGTTGTCAATGCAATAGCCGAAAAATATTGTATTATTAAAATTCCGCTATGCAACAATGCTATTATAGCAACTATCGGTTTGTCCAAATTCCGCTATGCTATAACGCTATAGTGCTTCTGTAGCTGCTATTTAACAACACTACGCGGTGTTGTATCAATGCATGGATTAGTCTATGCACTTGCGCGCATAAAATACCCGGTTCAAAACAAAACAAAACAAAAAATAAAATAAAAGAATTCAATCACAAAATTGAAACAAAAATGAAGGAAACCATGTGAGAAGGAGGAAGAGACTGGCGATAAGTATTTCCATCGGCATCAACAATCCAACCAGCTTCACGCGCTAGAGCAGCGAGTACATCATTCATATCAGCACGCGCCGGTAAAGGGAAATTACCATACTGACGGAGTCCAGCCAACATTCGACTTGTGATAGCTCGACGGTGTCGTTCACGGAGCTTGGTTCTTTCTTTTTCTTTTTCTCTCTCTTTTTTACCTTTTCCGGTGGAATTTGTTCCCGCTGCTGTGGCGGCGAAGCCGCGGAGACGGCGGGGTTGAGGTTGTGCTAAGTAATCGGAGCTGTGATCATCGCTTTGTGGGTCGAGATCTTGTGTTGATGCATCTTCGTTTGTGTTCTTCATCTTTGTTTGTTTGTTTGTTTAAGATTTTGCTACCATTTTACTACTTTTCACTCAGACACATTCAAACTAGTTCAGTTCTCAGTACTTAACTTAACTCGGTGTTCTTTTCTGTCAGAAATGTTTTTTCTTTAAATACCTAATTTGCCCAAATTAGTAAGTGAGGTGTTGGCTCTTTTTAACTCTAATTCCTACATAAAGAATGCAATTTTATGCAAATTGATCTTAGTTTGCGAAAAATTAAGTTAGTTCAAGTGGTAAAAACTAAATGATTCAAGTTTTGATTGGAACAATTTATTTTTCTGATGTATTAAAAGAAAAAACTAAGTTTGCAGAAGTGATGGAACATTGTTAAGCTCTTTTTAACTTTGTGTAGTAAAAATAAGATTAAGTGCATGTTTGATTTTGTGATGACAAATTAACTTTGAGTAATTTGATTTTTATAAAATTGAAGATTTTATTTAAAATGAGTTGAATAATACTGTAAATTTTAATGTAAAAATTACGTATAAAAGTTTTTTTTTGACTAAAAAGTCACGTATAAAGTTAAAAGTTACAAATTGTGGTTTCAAACTAGTGTCAATTTTGGAGACATAATCAATTTTATTTGAGAATAATCAAACATATTTAAGTTAGTTTTACTCATCTGAAATCAATTATAACCGCTCCAAACTCAAATGTTGATTAGATATAAGTCAGTAGAAGAACAAAATTACTCAACATAATTTCAAATGCTTGAATAAAATTTAGCCATTTCGAAAAGAAAAAAAACATAATTCAGAACTTAGGGATTTGGGGATTTACTTTTTTAAATTGTTTTACTAAATGAATTGTAAGAACATATAAAGGTTTGGATTTGGTTGACATGGGTTACCCATATTTTTGAGCTTATTGGGCCTCATTTCTCGAGTAGCTAGTACAAAATTATTACTTGCTCCCTCCCCCCAACTTATGTGCATACATGAAGGGGACATGCTCCCTTTAACACAAGGGTTAAAATTATGTTGAACAAGTATATATAGCAATGTCTGATTATTCTTAGTACATTATGATTGATTATTTTACTTCGAGAATAAGTGTTATTATCTCCTCAAAAATGAAAACAAACATACACAAGTTACATGTTCAACCGTGAACCAACACTTAAAAAATGTCCAATTCACCAACAATAAGTAGAAGTCAAAAAAAAAAAGTAGAAGTCAACAATCTTCATGAACCATAATCTTCAGGACTTGGTGTACTTTTGAAAAACAAAATTTTTCACGTCCAAAATTCACGTCAAGGCAGAAGCTACACACTGTAGTGTTTGATAAACACACGTTTAACATCATATCACCCCACTTCCAAACATACCATGAGATCGTTTGATCAATGATGATTTGACAAAAGTGAAAAGAGATTAGTCGAGTTATGGACCACAAATATCTATTTATTCTCTAGTTTATCCAAATTGACATAAATGTATATCTTAAACATTATAACAAAGAAAATAGTAAACTTCTACTTCTGAACACGACAATGTCAATCATCATTGAAATTTCAAACAATTTTCAAGTATCCCGCAACGGCAGAATAACTTGCCACCAAACATATAAAGATGTGAGTGTGTGATTGGCTGATTGCAGCACTGTACAAACCAGGTTGTACAAACTGCAGTCAAGTTACTGAGGAGACAACAAGAAATTACTACCACTCCCCAAATAAACCAGACAAATTACATATCTACTCTCACACCAAAATTTCAAATGTTTCTTTACCCTTTTTTCTCTGAAAAGTGAAAGAATGTTTATTACTACAGGCGTGCACAACCGTTCATTATTTTCAGGCACTTGTCAAAATAAAGAGAATCACTTCAGTCAAAGATGCTGTATTAAAATCAGCAATTTCCACTCCATAGTAAAAAAGAGTGTTTATTTGACTAACTTTTCCCCCTCCTTTTGTGGAATGGTGTAACTTAACTTTAACACATGTGGAGAAAACCAAACAATGTCCTATGTGGAGAAAACCAAACAATGTCCTATACACACTATAGGAAATATTTTAGTGAAACATGTTCGCATAATTCCACATACCATATTTTTAGGAAATCAAATTACTCGGTAATTGACGTGTGATCTAAGCCGTCAAATTTTAAATTAACAGTTAAGTATATGTTTCATATTATGAGACGATGAGTTTGTCAAAATCATGATACTCTTCAATGGATTTATATCAATGACTCCGAAGCTATCTACACCATGTGTCCATTAGAGGGACACATATCCTCTCCGGCGGTGATCCTGACCCTTCTATTTTGTGTGACCACCGGAACAATAGTTAAATAACGGCTGAGATTCCGCTGCAGAGGATCTCTTCCCCCATTAGAGGAAAGATTTTTCTGCTTGTTCAAAAAAAAAAGGAAAGATTTTTCTTTGGATAGATAAACAAAAAAAGAAAAGAAAAGGAGAGAGAGCTAGTAATTGGTTCAGTCTAATTCTACCAATGTTTGATATTTATTATTGAGAAATTGGATTAAATAATCATTGACAACAGTGAGAATACAAGGTTGAGCTGCATCCGATACTTGATAGTTACATAAAATGTATATGCTGATTAACAATTTGCAACTTCAATTCCCTGTTGGCAGTGAATCTGATATACAAATGTCTCCCCTACATAGTGGACATACCCTGTAGAATAATAGTATACAAAAAAAGAAGCTAAAGTTACATATTTCCAATACAATCTCTACTACATGTGGAGTCAGAACCATGTAATGTAAAGTTACTAACATAATTATTTATTACATAAAAATAAAAATAAAAGGACAGTGGCATGAAAAAGCATGTATTGATGAATTTCAAGATGAAAAAGAATTTCAAGATTTATCATAAGAGGGACCACTTAAAGTAATTCATATGAATTGAATTGCAAAGAGTTATTGCTATAAAGCTCCTATCAGATTTATGATGGAGCCTCAACAGCATGCTTGCTATAGTTTCTGTAAAATTCTGTAAATTTTATTAAAAACAATAAAAAAAATCGGGTTGGAGAAATTATTATAATTTTTTAAAGCAACACCAATGGCCGTTTTAACTTTTACGGTGGTCTACAAGGATGTTTGAATTCCGTCCGTTGAGATACGGGGTCAAACTCTTATCGCTGTTGAACTAGTATGAATTTGAAGTTTATAACTGTGTTGTTAATGTTAACCAAAAGAAGATTCATAATCCCTAATCTGACATACCTGTGAATCTCCTTCAGCCATTTGTCTATACATGTTGTATGAAATTCATGATGGCAAGGCAGTACTCTCATGCTGTCTCCATCTTCATATTCCACAAGGCATATATAGCATCTGTCAAATTAAAGGATCCAATATTAGTAAAATGCACAAACTATTTTGTATGTATTCCGTATCACGGTAAGTTTGCCGAAATCATAGTGAGTCGTCATAATTCTATCATGCTCACCGTGATATCAAACACGCACTTTATGTTTGATAGTTCTAAATACATTTTTCAGTTTCATTTTCTAAAATTTGTGTTCCATTTATATTGCTAACAATGAGATGGAAAACTCATATAGTGAACAATTGTAATAGAGAGAAGATAGAAAACAAGCTAGGATAAAAGCATTCTCACAAACAATGAAAACAATGTTTAGCATTTTCAAAATTTATAAACATGTCAGAATACTTACTGTAGTGGTTCTTCTTGATGTTTGTGCGATTTTGTGTATAATTTAACAGGTAAGGATTCAACGACTTCAGCAGGTGCGGGAACAGATCCGATAGCAGATACAGAGGGGCGGGAAGATAAAACCACAGATTGCTGATGAATTTCATCCAGAACCTAATTAAAGTATATACCAAATATTCAACTTGTTTAAATATATAATAATGAAAGGCCTCCGAAATAGTTAATAAGAATGTATTGAAGTTACCTCAAATAAGGCTTCAGCTAGCATAACGATTCTTGATATGCTAGCTCTAGCATTTGTATCATCATTGGAATTGGAATTTGAATTGTTATCGCGATTAGTTAGTCTGCATGTACAACGACCGTTTCTATGTTGACCAGACAAGATACATGATCTGTCATGTCCAGAAAGATTTTCAAACCGGCTACCCAACCGCTGAAGAGCACGAACCTAAAATTTGAAATGAGAATCATTAGCTTTGAATAAGTTCAAGAAATGGAGAGAAAGAGTCGTTACAGATGTTTCCATCAATGTTACTCCAAATTGTAGTAGTTCTTTTTTTAATCAAAATCCCATAATTCAATTATCTATGCCATTACCAAACTCATTACTTTGCTACATGTAAGTGTGCCATGTTTACGATTACAACATGGCATCTCGGCCAATATATATTTTTTCCTAATTATAACCATTAGCTTGGAGACATACTATTAAACCATTAGCTATTACGTAAAAATTAAGAAAAAAACACAAACCTGAGATCGTATTCTTCTTCTACGTTCAAGGAAATTGGACCTATGTTCCAGTAGATCCTGATATCTAGTTTCTCTTGATCGTGAAGCTTCAACCTCATAGTCTTGGGTGCTAAATGTGGAGTCAGACACGTTCGGTAGAGGATATCCGGATGTAGTATGAGAATTTAAAGCGTTACGATTAGTTGGTGACACTCTTGTACCCCTCTCCTCTACTTGTCGTCCACTATCCTCACTAGCATCTCTCAATTCTCTCTCTTGTTGCAGAGGGCAAAACGTGAAGTCAGCCAATCCTGATCGGCGGTGAACTCTGTCACGAAGCCTTCCAACACTTAAAGTTCGGCTAAAACGAACATTACGGTCAACAGGTTCTCGAGCTCCATTTCGTCTAGTCTCAACATTTCCTGTATCATTGTGAACTCTTGGAGAAAATATGTTCATACCAGGCATCTCTCTTGTAGCATACCCATCTCTAACAATATCCTGGATAGGAGACAGCGTAGGACTGCTCGACAAATTGCCAGCCAAGCCGAATGTTGAAGCATTTGAACTTAAATTATTAGAGGCATCTTCATGATACTGTATAGGGACTCGATTAACAAAAGATGTATTAAGCAAGTTACTACATTGTTGAGTTTCATTTCTACTATGCAGACTAACCGCGTCTTCATTGTTAAATATTGAAAGACTTGCCGATGAAACAGGACAGGGTCGAGATGACCCCAAACTGGTGGTTCTGCTAAGTCTGAAGCTTATATTACCCGGAATGAGGCTAAAACGAGAAAGAAACCGACTTGTAGGATTTCTGGACTGAGTTGAAGAACCATGTGCGGAGCTGCTAGCGGTTCTACACTCAGTGTGACTCCACTCGTCAAGATCAATGTTAGAAGTCATACAAGGTACTTCATCAGATTTAACTTTTCTAAAAGACTCTGACTTCACTCCATCTGAGTCAATCTCGTTGTTGGTGGTATCACTTCCATTTACTTTATCCTGATCACAAACCTAAAGCAAAAGTTGCAAACTAGCGTTAGGCCATTAGCACCACAAAATGTTGACCAATAACCAAAATTGTTACTAATACTTGATGCCTATACATAATTAAATATACGAACACAAATGAATAATAGAAAGACATTTCATAACTTGAAAAAGACATCAAAGTATCAAACTAATAACCAAAAGGGACAATGATGCTAACAATAAGATAGGGACATAATACCAAAAAAGATATGTTGCTACCTAATTGAATTGTAACAAGAAATCAACACATTATAATTACTATAGGTTTATTAATTAATGTACAAAATATTATTGCATCTATTTAATCTAGAGCTTATGAAATTACATCATTTACTCAACTAAGAAAAAATTTCTTGGTAGTCTTTCAGCAGTAAATTGCAAGGCAAGAAACAACCACAAAAGTAGTAAATGTAAAAGATAACCAAAAACAAAACCAACAACTTTTAGTTTCCACATCATAGTTTTAATTCTGAATGCATAGACACACAATGCAGTAGTTAATTAATAATGCAATAAATTCCTAATAAGCAACTCCAATGTAGTGCAAGTAGTGACATTGAATATCATGTTTCAAATCAAATCAAATCAAAAACATTTAAAAGCAACTTGAAATTCAACCATCAAATATGAAAATAATAAAATCAAAGGTCACATGTCGAATCCTCCCGACGCCACTTCCTAATTTCAATTGGCCCAGCTGGTGGACGGTAGGATTGATGTCCCTCAGATTAATCGTCATTGGGCCAAATACCGAGTTTTCAAAAACAAACATAATTTTTTTTTCAATTGAAGTTAAAAAGCATGAAAATCTTGATAATGGTTAATGCTTATTCTTTAAAATCTAATATAATTAATCCTTAGCAGTATAATCCTAGCAGCACCCTTTATCTTACAATCCAAAATCCAATCATCACAAACACAATAATATTCAAGAATGAACTAAAAACTAAGAGAAAAAAAAAAAATTCAAAAAACAAAAACAAAAACAAAGAAGTGGCATTGATAAATAAACATTACAAATAAGAAAACAAATTATACCTGTTCATCATTATCACTATCACGAGATCCAGAAGTTGTTCCAAGACAATAAGAAGGAAAACCTTTATACCTTTTGGATCGACCCTTTTGTAATCCACAAGAAGATGATGATGAACTACAAGAAGAACTAGCTTTACTACCATTAGACCCCATTTTTGTTTTCTTCACAAATTCCTTAAAAAAATGGTTTTTCAATGACCCAATAGAGCAAAGAACAAAACCCAGAAATCAAAATGTGTTCTTTTGAAGATTGAATGAGTTTCAGATCTGTAGTGGTGAGAGAGTAAAGTAACATTTTTGTGTGGTTTTTTGCAGCATTTTTTGTTTTGTTTTGTTTTTGTTTTTTTGAGTTGATTGATTAATAAAGACTTAAAAGAGAAAGGTATGTGACTTATGAGGTGTTGAATGAAGAGTACAAGTAAAAGAATGATACTATAGAGATTGAATTTGTATTGTAGTAAAAGAAAGAATAGGAGCGTGTGAGAGGGTAAAAAAGACAATAAGATTCTTTTGTGGTGGAGAAAATGGAAGGAAGAGAGAAATAGGAAAAAGAAAAAAGGGGAGGTAAAAAGAGTTTGAAAATGGTTTTTGATTTTAAATTAAATTAAAGAATTGTGTTTAATGGTAATGAGAATATATAGAAAAAAGCTGTTAAGAAATGATTATAAAGAAAGTTGTAGTTGAATATAAACATATACTCCCTCCGTCCCAATATAAGTGTCGCAGTTGACCAAATCACACACTTTAAGAAAAGTGTATAAATGAAAGAGAGAGAATAATACTTTTACAAAAATATCCTTACTTTTTATTGGTAGTAGATATTGGTATACTAAAAAGTAAATTTTTTAGTTACTTTATTAACTTTTGTAATCATTACACAATAAAGTAATAAGGGTAAAAGAAGAAAAAACCATGTTATAAGTAGCATGTGACACTTATTTTGGGACAAACAATTTTGGCAAGTGTGACACTTATTTTGGGACGGAGGGAGTATAAGTTACAATATTTGCATTTTTGAAACTAAAGTTTGGATTTTTTTTCTTTTTAATAAAGTTAAATTATTTTTCAAGTATTATATTTTTTATTATTTTTACCAAATATTATATTTCTTATTATTTATTTCAATTCTATATCTCTATCTCTATTTATTTATATATATTACGATAGTTTCACGGAGCTCTCTTCAGCATTTTAAGAAAAACTTGTTTACAATTCCATTAGAATTTCTCTAAGATTTTTTTTATATATTTTTTTAATATTTTGGTTAGAAAAACTTGTTTATCATTCCATTAGATATTTTTTGTATATATTCTTAGATAAATTTGGTTAGGTGTCATTCAATTAGAGTTTAACTAATTTTTTTTCGTAAAGATTTTTTTTAATTTAAGCAATTAAAATAAAAATTATGGATAACAACAAAAAATAATATTTTACGGATAACAACAATTTAATTTGTTTCCACTCTAGCATAACAACAACCAAATATAATTTAGCTATACATAGAAAACACATAACATTCATGGTCAAAGAATTTGAACATCAGTTAAGGTTGTTCGTGGCTCATGTTTAATCCAGATATTCATGAAGCTGCGACGTTAAAATTGATGTATGATTATATAATTATATCAATTATGAATTATATTTAATAAATTTTCAGTTATGCATATATGCAATGCAATTGTTTATTAATATTTCCTTTCAAATTTTTTTAAAACTTATGAAAAGAATGATTCTCTTATACAAGTTTCAGTTCATCTCCAAAGTTTTCCATCACGATTTACTTAAAATCACACCTATGAGAAATAATGAGACACTTCTAGAATATCAACAAGTAAGACAATTTTCTTTTACTATGTCAATTTATGGGTATTTTATTATTATTGTTATTATTATTATTATTATTATTATTATTATTATTATTATTATTATTATTATTATTATTATTATTTCTTTTACTAAAATACTTCGTCAAATATCACTGTGAATAAATTGTATGAATCAATGTTTATAATCATGACTGAAATCAAATTTATTGATGACGGTGTTTGATGGTATCAGTCGTGTCAAAAACATAATACTACACATAAGTAGATTCTGACACAGAGTACTAATGCAAGTAGTGTCAAAGACATACATCAAAAGTAGTTCTACGGTAGGCACCTAGAATTTTCGTTTAAAAAACCAATTTTTATAGATTAACTATTTCATCTTAACTTATTAAATCTATAGATTAACTTTTTCTTCTTGACTTATTACTACTAATAATTTTGTATACTAATAAGTTTCATACTTTATATTTTCTAAATTTTTATCATTGCAATTCATACTTTATATGTTCTAATTTTTATATGCGCAATTTATACTTTATATTTTCTATTTTTTTATCAGTGCGATTCACAAGATTTTATAATAAAGTTTGATGAAACAGTATAGAAGAAGGTCAAAGATAGAGCTGCTTTAGATGTCGTAGACTTATGCTCAAATAAAGTTGATGGTATATCAGTTAAAAGAGCTCACCTTGATGGAGCTGATTTATCCACAACAAAATATATGAAGACCAATATAAAAATTAAGAAAGACTAGACTATTTCAATTATATGATCGTCAAACAACAGATTTTTATTGTTTAATTTTAATGCATTATTATACACTTTTTTGTTGACAATTTTATTCAATTTTGTCATTTAAATTACTAGACCGATATTTTCACTCATAGATTATTACTCACATAAAAAAATTGAATAAAATTGAATAATGCATAATAATCTATGACTGAAAACATCGGTCTATTAAACTAAATGACAAAATTGAATAAAATTGTCAATAAAAAAAAGTGCATAATAAGGCATGAAAATTAAACAATGAAAATCTGTTGTTTGACGATCATATAATTGAAATGGGTCTAGTCTTTCTTAATTTTTATATTGGTCTTCATATATTTGGTTGTGGATAAATCAGCTCCACCAGGGTAAGCTCTCTTAACTGATATACCATCAACTTTATTTGAGCATAAGTCTACGACATCTAAAGCATTTGTATCTTTGACTTTCTCCTATACTGTTTCATCAAACTTTATTATAAGATCTGGTGAATCGCACTAATAAAAAACTAGAACATATAAAGTATAAATTGCACATATAAAAATTAGAACATATAAAGTATAAATTGCAATGATAAAAATTTAGAAAAAATAGATTTAATAAGTTAAGATGAAATAGTTAATCTATGAAAATTAGTTTTTAAAATGAAAATTCTAGGTGCTTACCGTAGAACTACTTTTGATGTATGTCTTTGACACTGCTTGTATTAGTACTCTATGTTAGGATCTACTTATATATTATGTTTTTGACACGACTGATACCACCAAACACCATCATCAATAGATTTGATTTCGGCCATGATTATAAACATTGATTCATACAATTTATTCACAGTGATATTTGTCAAAGTGTTTTAGTAAAAGATATAATAATAATAATAATAATAATAATAACAATAATAAAAAAATACCCATAAATTGACATTGTAAAAAAAATTTGTCTTACTTGTTGACATTCTAGAAGTGTCTCAATATTTTTCATAGATGTAATTTTCAGTAAATCGTGATGAAAAACCTTGAAGATGAACTGAAACTTGTATAAGAGAATCATTCTTTTCACAAGTTCTAACAAAATTGAAAGGAAAAATCAATAAACAATTGCATATATGCATAACTGAAAATTTATTATATGTAATGTATAATTGATATAATAATAGAATCATACATCAATTTTAACGCTGCAGCTTCGGAAATATCTGGATTAAACATGAGCCACGAACAACCTAAACTGATGCTCAAATTCTTTTACCATGAATGTCATATGTTTCTCACGATGAATGTGTTTTGTATATATAAATAAATTATATTCGGTTGTTGTTATCCATAATTTTTATTTTAATTGCTTAGGTCAAAAAAAATCTTTACGAAAAAAAAACAAAAAAATTAGTTAAGCTCTAATTGAATGACACCTAAGCAAATTTTTCTAAGAATACAATTGAATTATGCTAAAAAAAATATCGAAAAATATATATATAAAAAAATCTTAGAGAAACTGTAATTGAATGACACATAAGCAAATTTTCTTAAGAATGCACGAGAGAGCTCCGTGGAACTATCGTAATCGTAATGTATATAAAATATAAAAATATAAATAAATATAAATAAATAAATATAAACAAATAAATATAAATATAAATATAAATATAAATATAAATATAATATAATAATAGAGATAGAGATTTTTTTTAATATGACTTTTATTTTAATTTAATGTCATTTATACGATTAATAATATATTTATTTCACTTTTTATCAAAATAAATTTCTTTACTCCAACAATGTATATTTAAGCAACTCATAAGATATTATATCTCAAACTCACTATTTAATATTGAAATAAATTAATCAAATAATAATTTAAAATAAACTAATAAATAATATAAAAAAAGAAAATAATATTGTGCATGGCGCAGACTAACATACTGATATGAATATATTTGAAGTAATATATCGCTTAAAAAAATATTTGAAGTAATATGTGAAAATATATTTGCCGCTGAGGTTTTTTTGGATTTTGTATAAGATGGAGGTTGGGGGTGACCTCCCCGACCTGTTTCTGTTTTTTTTTTTCTTCCTTTTTTTTGTTTTTGTTAACTCACTATGATTAATGTTTTAGGTTCTTCAATTAATTTTTTAATATGTATCTACAAACTTCAATTTTTGTACAATAATGAGATTAAATTTTAAGTTGACATTAATACATTTAATTTTCTTTTTTAAATAAGGCTGAGCATATATTTTCAAATAATAAATTTCAAATTATTTTTATAAAGAATAATCATGTTATTAACTCTTTTCAATGTGTTGTTAAGTCTACTGTAAAATAACTTGATTTCTTCAAGATGACATCAACACGTTTAATTTTTTTCAAATGGGGTTGGACATACTCACAATAAGTGATTTAAAATTCTTTCAAAAAGAATAGTCATATTATCAACTCTTTCAACATGTTGTATTTACACACACACAAAAATTCAACAAGAAGCTTTATATCAAAAGATTTATTAGAAGAAACGGCTACAAAATCTTTTGAGATTCTAAATATGAAACTAATTCAAAGAACCAAAGCTCATAAACATTTTCCTTTAACTCAACCTTTTTGTAAGCATGTTTGATGTTGGTAACTAACTGATTCATGATCCTTAGTCCCCGGATAATGTCTCAAAGTTTCCCTCCTACCTATGTTTAGACTTGGTATTGAAAATATGCATATGATGATCTTTTAAACACTATGTTAAAATGACCTTTAAAGAGAGATTTTAAGTTATTATAATACACAAAAGTAAACATAATTAGTACTAATATAGTCATAACCCTACCCAATTTGAAATGATACCAATCTTTTTATGTTGTTGCAAAAAGACATAGCAATGACAGTTAAACAATAGTGCATGAAAGAATAAGAAAGCATGAAAGCTTAGGATGTCAAAAGTTAACATATTTCACATAGTCATTGCACGCTTATGGACAAAATGTCTTTGGTGTTCAAAGTTCAATGATGTATCTATATGTATGAGTTAGTACTACTACTATTACTACTTTGCTTTATTGAGTACTGTGAAACATTGGTAACGTCTACATTATTATTCTTCTTGTATAGGGATGAGAGTAACATGAAGCAAATCAAATCACTTGAGAAACTCAAAATGTGCTGATATTCTAAAGTTTGAAAATTTTGTTGGATCTTGTTTGCTAGTGTAGTGACTAGTGAGGGTTAGGGGTCATGATAATTGAGCAGTTAAAAGAAATAACACACCAAGTTTGTCTAAAGAATAAGACTATTGGTTTTTTTTACAGAAAGAATAAGACTATTGTTAAGACATTATTTTAGTAAAATTAGTGTTTGATATTTTAGTCTTACTGAAATGTCAACAATGAATGATTAAATCGACACTAAGACATAAAATGTCGGATGCACATCTAAAAAATCAATCTCGTCTGCATAGCATCATTATTTTCAACTCAAGAACGGCGCATCCTGAGAAAACCATTTGTTTTTACTCGTCCGGAACGGTGCATCCGATGAATCATATTTTTAGAAATGGTTGGGGATAAAAGGAACTCTCAATCTTGTATGTAGCCCATTAGCAGTAGTCAGTGGGCATCTCATTAAAGCCTTATAACAAACAGATATTGCTTTTGACACCCATTTTACTGAAGACACAATCTCACTCTAGAATACATTGCATGTTTTCTTCTATAATCAGATTTTAAATTTCAGAATGCAGAAATAGACTTTGGAAATTAAATTACAAAATTAGGCAGAAAGAGCCACAATATATACAGGAATTTATTGTTGTATTTTCTTTGTTTGTGGAAACATCCATAGTTTTAACCGTTTGATAAGAATTTATTTATACCATTTAGTGAATCTAACGGTCAAAACTATAGGTATATTGATACAATTGTAAGTGTCACTTTTAAAATGATCTGTCTTAAATGATAACGTACAGATAGAGCAAATGGAAGTAGCCACCAGTAGCAATAGCATATATATACTACAGAAAGATCTTCAGATGCAAAATTCTGAAGATTATTTTGCTGATATTCGCAACTGCCAAATGAACTTATCAGCTGCTACAATAACACGAGATGTCGGGCGAATGGAAATTTATACCTGTTGAACTAAGAGATGAATATTGAAAGAAAAACAATGGATTACATAAGCAGTCCATGAAAAGTTCTAGTATATTTGCTAACACTTTTCTTTGCTCCAAAGAGTTGGTTAAAATTACATCAGAGGAAAACATCAACAAGATATCAATGAGAAATTTTGAATTATGTAGTTACATAGCAACATGATGTATATATGTGATTGTGATGTTTATCATTATACTGAAGTATTGAACCTATACAAATAGACTTTGTAACCTTGTACTAAGCCAATTACTATCATTCGTCTCGTATTATAAGCTGTTTTAAGATATGACATGTGAATTAAGAAATTGCAACTAAGAATGTTGTACCTAACAGAGTAACAATGAAGCTTTCTGTCTGGAGTATATCTGTGAAGTATAAAGTGACTCGATTTAACGGGATTGGCCTGTATTCCTTATTCCTCGGCATTGTCAGCATCCATTTGATATATCCATTATTTCTAAAATAACAGAAAAAATCCAAAAGAGCAATATTAGTTCTTCTAATAAGTCAGGCTGAGGTTTAATCAATCTAAATAGACCTTAAGTCAATAAGCCTTGGAAATGAGGCAAGAATTTGTTAGACAAAACAAACAATAAAAACGAAGTTCATAGGAATTATAACTCACGAATCGTACTTGTAAGACGAAATGGTCCGGTTGTGTCAAAATCAGCAAATATAAGCTTTTACAGGATGATCTACAAGATGCAAGAACCATATGAAAGTCAATCATTTGCAACATTTACAGATTAAACATAAAAGTTAACATCTTTAACATTGATATGCTTACCAAAATAATCAACATTTGTAGAAGCCAACCAGTTCTAATGCACAAAAGCTCAATCCATTGTGCCTGATAAGGAATTAAAAATGAAAAATGAGTCAAGAACAAGATCATAATTCATGATGCTATTGAGTAACATAATGTAGTGGAAAAATAAATAAGTTCAATCAACAAAATCTTTTTAATTGTGGTTTAATTAAGAAAAATTTGTTTCATTGTTGTGAAAAACTTTTCAATATCTCTCCATCTAAATTACCCAAATACAAACGAATCATACAACAATAGCTCTACTCTATATTCAAACACTCTCACTCCATCAATTAATCCAGCAAATTGATTGACATGATCAACCCCTTCACTATGCAAAACTGAGCTAACACCAATCCACTAGCAAACACCGGAAACTCAAAGAATAGGTGAGACACTGATTCCTCTTCATTACAACCTTCAACCCAACGAGTCAAATTTCGAACAAGTACTCTCCCTTACTTAAATGGTCCTTAGTAGCAACTTTGTTTTGAACTATATATCCTTCAAGCAAGCAATGAAACTTTGGAAGGTATGTACTTATGCCAAGCTCATGCATAATTTGGATTAGCCATACTTGTTATTCCTAACATAACCACCTTATAAGAAGCATTCCTTACAGAATAAGTTATTGGCATTCCATCCACCTAACTGACCTAAGACCTACTTATCTTCCTAATTCACCTTTTACGTTATCTCCTATTCTCCTTCGATTCATTCATTCAATGAAACCAATTCCCAACACCACCTCAAATCCTTCGCCCACTCAGCTCGATTTTTCTAAAGTTAACTGCGCAGTATATTCAAGGTAAACGGACAATATACTGCGCAGTTAACTTTTTTTTAAATAGAAAAATCAATCATTCTAAAAAAATACAACATCCAATCCAACAATCGTTCTTCATACATACCATTTGCAATCCCCTTTCTTTCTAAGACTAAATAAATGAAAACAATTGATCAGAGATATATACCTGACGAAACTAGCGATGTATGGTGACACGACTAATCAACAACGAAATAGACCTAAAATCGGACACTTTCACCGGAACAAACCTATAGCCATCTTGCTCTTCACAGAAACCGAGTTCGGTGAAGCGACGACAACATGATTATATTGACGACAAATAAAAACTAATATTCCCCGATGAAGCTGAGTTTGGTTCGCAGTCACTGCCGCGGCGGCGGTGAGTAACGGCGGAGATCGGAGAATCGCAAAGAGATGAGAAGAAGAAAATGTAACCGCTTTTGGCGCGTGCATGTTTTAGAAGATAACTAAAGGCGCGTGTTTAAATATATAATATAATATAGCACTAATCTTTTTTTTTTGACAAATTATATAGCACTAATCTTATAATAGTAGTATCACTTACTAATGAGATTATATTAAACATTATGTACTATTTAATTAATTAATCATAATTTTTTTTTGTTAGAAAAGGAAACCACACTAATTGGATACTACAAGATAATATGATAATACCATCATTAAAAAATTGTATATATTGGTACAAATTGTGAACATCAAAATAAAATATTATAGAATCATCTCTTTATAGTTTATTAATAATATCCACTTGTTTAGCTTTACTCATTCATTTATACTTGTTATTATATAAATATATGTGCAGATGTATTTGTGAGTATAATTTAGTTGGGAGAGATATTACATAATATGTACAGACTCATGTTCGAACTCTGGTATACCAATTATTCATTTTAAAGTATAAAAAAAATGAGAATAATATTCAATAAACTTAAAAACTGACTTGTCTCTTATAAAAATGAACCGAGGTAGCAGACATAAAATAACATGAAATTTCACTTCAAATTGAAGACATTAATTTGCTGTGTGACATTTGTACATTGGTTCTATTCTATCTATGCAGAATAATACTGCAGTTAAACTCACCTTGTTTGATAGTTTTGGAAAACTTGGCTTTATGGCTGATGCACCTGATGAAGTTCCTTTGGTAGTGTCATTTTTCTATCATTCACACAACATGTAAACAAAACCTCTTACAATTACAAATCATAATGAAAAAATATACTATACTACATATTTTTATTAAGAAAAATATTGTAACTTTGGTATTAAACAATTAATGATGGAGGCGCCGGCCCAGCACACAAGTTTTGTGCAGTGGCGGCATTTCTTTATATTGATAGCTTGATAAATTTGTAAAAAATAATCATATTTTTCTTATTCAATCACTAGTTAAAACCAATAATTGTGGTTTTATAAAAATAATGGAATATATATATGCTATGTATATATGGATTGATTTTGATGAAATGAATCTATACTCCTGGATTATCTTGTGATTCAAAAATGCGGTTGTGACAACTCGGGTTGCAAGGGTAAGGACAATCTATCTGATGGAAAAGCCTTCTTTCGTAAAACCAGTCTGCAACAGCTTTTGCAATGGTCTGCAAGACAAGCCGACAAATTCAGTTACAAGATACTTATTAGACATTAGCTTGGATTCTCAGCAGCGGCTGCAGAATCATTGGATCGAGATACATTGGATAATTTGGATCTGAATCCATGGCAAAAGATAATGAAAAAAAGAATATTGCAGTTTCTTACTGTCTTGGCCAACAACGGAGAGTCACTTCGAAACCATGTTTCTTGCATTTCAGTTTGGCAGTGAGCATAGCAAGAGTCTATGAACATTCCTTTGGATGGAGAGTTTCCGATAACAGTCAATGCTCTTAGAAATTGTGTTCTAAAGCCTGAAAACCGAGTCATGAATAAAGAGAAGTTAGATAAATTTTCTATAATATTTTGCGGTTACAATGTGACAACCTATGAAGAAAATAATTAAGAACAGATAATTCACCTTGCATTAGATCAAGCTGATTAGAAGAGCAGTTGTTTATATCTAGCTTGCAGCTATGCCAATGTCCATGAGGATCAGCAACACCCGGCGCCAAAACATTTTTAATCTGAATCAAAGCAATATCTCGAGGATCAGCGGAAAAGCCTTGTTGGATATCTCATGTTATTCAGTGCTAACACCAAAAACATCAAATAATACTCAAATAAACTAATTTATATCGAGCAGCAGAATAATCTAACCTGCCATGAGTCGTATGCCGCGTTAACGAAGAAGATTGGTGTAGTGATTTGTGATACAACATATTGAGGGAAAAAACACTGCAACACAGTTCGTAAGTATTAGTAACAACGCCAAAGAAGGAATTGCAATATCTCGAGGATTGGGGAAAATCCACGTTGGATATCTCGTGTTATCAATTGCAAAATGTTCTTACCAGCCTTGGACTGAGTCGTGAAGTGCATGATCTAGGTAAATTCTTTGCAGAGCCCTAATAAAATCAGAAGAAAATGAAAATCAGACTATAAGATTTTAGATCGAAAGTATCATTCAAATGAAAGGTAGAAAATATATGTAGCGGTTTTTTGTGTGTAGAAACATAACATATGCAAGTGTTATCTAAAATTGCAAATGATCAGAGTTAAGAAGGTTACATGTGTTGTAACAACTTGACTGAAGAATTGTTCAATATGCAGTGTTCCGGATACATCCCTTCTGTTAACAGAAACATATTGAATCAAATAAAATGATTTAAGGAACTTCTAAAAGAGTAGTAAAATGTTTATCAAGTGTATTATAGGTGATGCTTACGCATTGATAAAGTATCCGGCGTCTGAGAGGCATTTCACTCTAGCACCGTTCGGTAAAAGAGCTCGAAAGCGATCACAATGAAGTATTGAAGTCAATCCACCAGCTGAACATCCTGAGATAATAGCCTGTAATTGCAAGTTCTAGTGAATGAATAACAAAAAAATAATGAAGAAGAGAAAAATAGACAAATCATTAATGTTGTCATACATTTGAAGCATTTTTCATTCCTTTGGCTAACAACTCCTCCATGACAGCATTAAAAATTCTTGCTCCTCTGAAGTGCAATTTTGTTACCTAATTTATGCATCATATTGTTAAAATTTCATCAAAAAGAAGAAGAAATATATAGGAAGTTTTTATACTAAAATGTTGTATGTTGTATTTTCTTGACAAGTAGATTTTGAAATTTCTTTGTATTTTGTAAAACTTACTGGATTGACTGCTTCTACGTCGCCAGTAAAAGATGAACCGTCACAATATCGAACCTTTATTCTGTTCCAATTGTAGAAATCTGCAATTCACAACATTCATTAGAACAAAACAAGGGATTCATGAACAGAAACAAGTTACATTGACTAGTATAAAATACCTGGATTAAACCGTCTCCTGTTATTTAAAATTCCTGAAAATGCAATTTGGTTAGCCATTTGCTTCGATGAACCTAAACGATATGTCTTGCGCGAAAGGCAAGTAGTGACATTGTTGCACCATCCTCCTCCCTAAGAGATTCAAAAAAAAATTGAAATTGAAGTTCATCACCAATAAAAGATAACCTTCCATGATTTGTCCAATAAAACACTATTATTGATGAAAATTTTCAGAAAAGGACAAACCTCAAATTGAACTAACCAACTGTTAATTCCTGTTCCATATCCTTTATCTAAATGGTAAGCTGGTGGACTACCATCCAAACAAACTGCACAATATTTAAAATTTCAATTTTTTCGATTATCATAAACATCAATCAAAATAGTAGGCATAAGTTTATATACTAGCATAAGAAATTTTGTTAGGATTGATTTATTTGACAAGTCGACAAGTTGTTTTTAGCTTATTTCCATTAGCTCACCAGGATACCTTATGAAAAAAAGCTTATACGAAAACAATTTAACTTTATTTTATCTTTTGTTATAGAAATAGCTTATATGTAAGCACTTCTTTTTTCTTTTCGAAAGGATGTAAGCACTTTTATGATAAGCGTTTATACTATAAAGCTAATATGAACACACACACGCAGAAAAAGAAGGAAAAACAACTAACCGGCTCCTTTTAACACCGCGTTGTGGACAAAAGTGATTGGTACATAAGCAGCTTCTGCCTTAAGCAATACCAATACAAACACCAGAAGGTTTAACCATTGGCCTAATCTTATGCTCTCCATTCTGCACAAATCCAACAAATATGGCAAGTGGATACCCTTAATAAGGAAGAAAAAAAAGTTATTCACTTTGAAGTCTTGCACTGAAAGATAAGCAGAAAAAGAGAATATTGAAAAGAAATTATTTTTATGGAATTCAATGTCTTTATCAACTTATATTCATGAAAATAATCTGTTTATTTCAAAAGCAACATGGAATATTTCAACTTTATATCATGATCTTAGGACCAGTGAATTGCTTCATCCAAAGGGTAACTAAAAATATATCCAATTCAATAAATACACAAACTACTATTGTCTCAAAAAAAAAACAACTAAATTTCATGGTTCGATCCCCACAACTGCACTTGGGAGGGACTGGAACCATTGATACTATAACTCACCCCGAACCGGATTATTTGCCCAGTGAGTCGGATACTGGTGGTAAAAAAAAAAAAGACTAAACCTCAAATGGTTTAGGCAAATCAAGCTAACCCAAATGCCTCATTGTCACTTTCCACAATGAAAAATCAAATCCAAAAACTTGCATTTTCACATATGAATATATATCACTTACATCAAATACAACACAAAAATTCAGTCATAAGTAGAAAAAATGAATCATTGATCCAATACATACCCAATAACAAAAACAAGATTCTGAAGCCAAAAACTGAATCTTTATTCAAAACCGAGAAAGAAAGTGTACCTGAATTGAAGAATGAAGCGGAAACAAAGTTTGTTGAGGTGAATGTGATAGCTTGTAAAATGGGGAAAAAGTATAAGAAAGAAAACAGAATGTGTGTAACTAACAAATAGAAATAAACAATGGTTGATGTATAAGTCACTTTATTGTGAAGAAAGTTAGTGGAATGAGAGAAGTGGCTGTTGAAATTCCTTATTTATGTTAAAGAATTTGTGTTGTGGTTGATGAATGGTGAGAGAGAGAGAGAGAGAGAGAGAGAGAGAGAGAGAAAAACAGAGTTTGTTTGTGCAGAGAAACCAAGAACCGACAGTCACAGAAACAAACCATAGTGAAAAAAAATGTGGACAATTTGTTTATTTATAAGTATTTGCTTTTAAAGAGCACACAACAGTGACAGAACTAACTACGCAGATTTGTTTAGGTTTTTTTTCTCCTACTTTTTAGCTTGATTTGAAAAAAAAAAAAAAAATAGCTGAAGACAAATAAGTTAATTTATAATAGTGTTGTGAGTTTAGGTCAGTTGGTAGGATATTGTATTATATATGTAAGAAGTAGAAGTTTATATTTGATCACTTCACTTATCTACCTTAAGGTGAAATTTCTAGCCCACCTGCCTCTCTCTACCGTCTCTGTCCCAAACTCAATCGGAAGTAATATTTAAACACTCACCCCTACTCTCAATAAAGAACGGGTTTCACCGCTCAGCCGCATAAACTATAATATAAAAAAAAGTCTTTTTTATTTTATATTTTGAAAAATATCATGTTTCAAAACTATTTTTAAACAAGATATATAAATGAGTAAAACTAGTTTAACATAAAAGATACTATATTTATATTTGAAGTTACTATTTTTAAGAAAGATAAATATGCAATAATGTTTTTTTTTTTTACGGATATGCAATAATGTTGTTAAATATAAGAGAAATATGATAATTTAAATTGGACAAAGCGGAGGCGGGTGGAAGATCATACCGCCCCCAACTCCGTATTCAAAATTCGGGTTTTTCCTGCCCCTACACACCCAGTTGAAACAACTTTATACCGCTAAATTTGGGACAGCCGAGTGGGTCTGAGTCTTATTGTCATACCAAATAGCGGATGAGTTTATATAGTTTATAACTTATAATCTAATTTGTAGCGAATAAACTACTCCCTCCGTCCCATTATATAAGCACCTTTACTACAAAAGTCTAGTCCCAAAATATAAGCCCCTTTACAATTTTTGTATTCTAATACAACTTAGTTGTAATAATTAGGGGTATGTGTACGCAAAAAAGTAATAAATGTACCTAGTAAATTGTAAAGGGGCTTATTTTGGGACTAGACTATTGTAGTAAAAGTATTTATATAATGGGATGGAGAGAGTATATGATTAAATTTGTAGTATTCGGTAAAATTAGCGATTAAACTAATTTACATTATGAAATTACTTAAAAAGAAATAAGTTTAATTCATATTTAATTATTTTCAAGTAAGATGACAAAAGTAAAATTAAAAGAAAAAATAATAAATTATAAGATAATTGAATAAGCTTACACAACTAATCTAAAAACTGGTAAAAATAAGTTATAATCTCATTAAAAAAGATAAATTGCGCTATAGACTGATGTAATTTTTTTTTTACAGTGGAAGCTATATAGATTTTTTTAATGTTTTTTTCTTTTCTAAATCATAAACAAATAATAAATAGATCCTAAAAATTCTAAATAAAAATAATAAATCCCAATAATATCTTATTTTTAAATCTAAAATATATTTAAATTTAAATCTAAAATCTTTAAAAGGAATTTTGGCATATTATTCTCAACATTTGATCCGATCTAATATTCGAATTGAAAATTCATTGTTTTTCTTCACATTTATTTATCTCAAGCTTCTCTAAGCATATACTCCCTCCGTCCCAATATATAAACACCTTTACTACAAAAGTCTAGTCCCAAAATATAAGCTCCTTTACAATTTTTGTATTCCAATACAACTTAGTTGTAATAATTAGGGGTATGTGTACGCAAAAAAGTAATAAATGTACCTAGTAAATTGTAAAGGGGCTTATATTTTGATACTAAACTATTATAATAAAAGTGCTTATATAATAGGACGGAGGGAGTATATAGATAAATGACATCATAAAGAGATTAGTAGCTAGATTCACACAGCTCATGAAGAGTAAACATGGTACATAGCTAGCTTTGCTTTGTAAGTATGAACGAGGAATGTGAATCCCATGATTGGATATTGGAAAGTTGAGGTGGCTGCAGCATTGTGTTATTTTTTAGGACTTATTTTAATTTGTTTGAAAGTTGTTAATATATGGCATATCTACAACTGGCACGCGATTGACGGTGCGGTGCTTTCTTAAATTAAATGTCACACTTTTATATCACTATAGTTCTATAAATAAATAAAAAGATTAAATAAGCAAATAAATTAATAAAAAATAATCTACATGAATAGTTTATAGTTATAACTAAGTTTTTTTTTTGTAAGAATTATAACTAAGTTGATAGAAATATAATGTATGAAATTTGAATTTAAGATTTTTTTACTTATTTATTTTTAAAGATAAATTTTTTATTATTTACTACTTTTTTTAATAAAAAAGTAAACTATAATTTTGAATTTGAGATTTTAAATTTACGAAATTGCTCCCTAAAATTGATCATCATTAATAAAAATAGTATATAAATAAAAAAAATAGTAAATACCTATAGTTTATTGGTTATCTATATGTCAAAATAAAATTACACGTTCGTCCAGCCTTCTTTTGTTGTTTTTCCTTTACATACTTTGTGCCAACTACCAAACTCTCGAAAGTAATTTTTTAAACCTCAAATGTTAACATGTTCCTAATAGTCCAATAAATGTTTGAAGTCCATGAATATATTAGTACGTTATTAGTGGATGAATCTAATTTATTTTTTGACTTTAAACACAGCCAAGACATGTGTTTGGGTTTTGCTTTAAACAATACATGAAGTAGTAATGAGGACCAACAGAAATTGTTTGGCAAAGCATATGTTACATGTTAGTATATATGTCTTTTGTCGCACATTATATTATTCTTAATTAACTGAACATATAGTATATAGTAGTAACATATAGATCTAATATATGTATATACCGGCACCGTCTAAATATAAGAAAAAATTGATCAAATAAAGTTGATCGAATATATGAATAATGTTAATGCATAATCGGTGTAAATTGTTTGCAATGTCAACTATAATAATGTTCAATATTTTTTATGCATACTTTTAAATTAGATACGATAAAATGGAGTAATTAACATCACATTGGAGTATATCAACATGTAGTACCTAGTGTGTTCTTTTAATTTTAATGTCAAGTATTACCTAGTGTTTTATGAGTAGGATCAAACATTTTATTACTTGAGTCATGTTATTATCTAGTGTTATTATTATGTCAATTTATAGCATTAGGGATCTATATTTGACAACATGTTATAGACCACTTATAAATTTTCAAATATGTTTTATAACTAAACTAATAAGTAATGTGTAATTAAAAAGAACCAATGTAAAAAGGAAAGTTTGAAAATGACATTGTTGGATAAAATTTGAAGGCTCTCACGGAAATGAAGTTAGGTTGGCTAGAAACCAAAATACAGTACCCATTGGCAAATATGGTAGCTAGCTGTATTTGAGGAGTTAAAATGTCACAACTTTCATTTGTTGAAATCAGTTGGTTTAACTAACAAAACAAGAAAAGAACCAACAACTGCACCTGTCATGTTTCTTGCTCTTGCATCTAATCATCTTAATTAATAGCACTATTTGTACATAGTACTTCACTATTTACTCAATTTATTCTATTTTATCATTCTCATATCACACTAATGAAAAAATTAATTTTATAATATAGTCATAGTTCCAAATTTTCATACAAATTAATTATATTTTTTTTTAGTTTGTGTGTCGTGTGTTAAATTTTATTTTTGATACATCGGAAAGATAAATGCTCCCACCAGGATTTGAACCCTGGACCTACCCCTACTCACCCCAGGTCCCCTAACTCTTACCACTTGAGCTATCCTACGGGGACTGTGTTAAATTAATACTACTACAAAATAAAAGAATATATATTAATATAATATTGGTGCCTAAAATAGCACTAGTCGTTATTAATAGAATCTTATCACAAAGGATGATAACATTGGTGTGGCTAATAAGTGAGTATAGTATATGGAATATGGATATACACATGATTACATTTAGAAGCAGCCTAGAAACATCAAGTGATTCCTTCTGGATTTGACTCTTTTAATGCAAAAAAATGAGAGAGAGATATATACGTCAACCAATCAACATATCGTATAGAAATAAAACTCTCTGACTGATTATTGCATAATGTTTGAAAGTGATCATCGATACAATCATTAGACACGTCTAGCTTGTTTCCACAATTTAACTCTAAATTTGTTTTTCTAAAATATAAAAGAAAATTAGATAAAAAAAATTGATGTATTTGATTAAAAATTTAGTAAGATATATAAAAAAATTTTTGATTCATTTTTTCTTTTATTTTAGGACGAAGGAATATATTAGTAGTACTATTTTCCTTCTCTTATTTGATACGCAACTGGAAACCAATATTGAATATAAGAATTGAGCATGCTTTATCGATTTGAATTTTATGTCGTTGGTTGGTTGAAAATGGCCTAGTAGTAACACATTACGGCCTCATTGGCCCCGCAACTAGTGTTATTGGTTGTGGTGTCATTGCCTCACACTCTCACATCAATTCAAATTGCATTTGCATGGTTCGTGTGATTTAAATGTATCAAAACCATTTTGTCAACAAAAAAATGTATCACCATCATCATCATTTTATCATTCCCATTATCTATTTTTAGTTTTTTTAAGTAGTATAAGTGGAAAATTTTAGTTAGAAGCTTATTCTTTACTTATTATAATTTCATAGTAGTATACAGATTGGCAGTAAAATAAATAAAGTTTGATTGAAAGATTGTTTCATTTAGGAATCAAATTCAATTTTTTTAAAAAATATATTTTTTGGTAAAACTCATTAACCACTTAAGTCAATGTTTTGATTATATTTTATTACATATCAAAATATGGAAATGTTGATTTCTATCCTAGAAATAAATGATAAAAAATTTAATATATAAACAATGTCTTCAAAATTGTGTATTCAATTATGATCATTCTACAATCAATCATGACACAACCACTTCCATGTCAATATCTCCCAATTCGATAATTCATATCGTTCTCAAGTAGCCCATGTCACTAACTTGTAACTGCCTCCCACGTGGCAATCACTTTTTACTGCATGGGAGACTATTTTTTGACTCCTGACCAGTTCGCTGGGTATATGCAGCAAACGATGTACGAGTTCGCTGTTAAAACGTAAGTGTTTTACAAATTGAATACAAAGAAGAGTTGAGGAAATGTGTTATGGAAGGAGAGTTAAGGAGTACAATGGGTAAGCCCCCACCCACATATTAAAGGTGTTAAACGTGAAGGATTTAAGTTTCACACTTAGCTAAGGAAGCTCCAATATCGAGCTTGGAATCCATAGTTTCTATGTCCGGGACCAGGTTGCCGCGTCAACTTCTCCCCTCGCTACTCCCCGCTATCAAGATGGGTTTTGCCGTCAATTCCATTACTCATATGGTTCCCAATTAGAACACAAAAAATCCATCGTCGATTACCACACTGTTTTAAACCGTGATCACAAAAGAACATCGATAAGAGCGGTTTATAGAATTCTTGATGAATTCTCATTGGGCTGATGCATAAATACGACCTACCATATGGCCAATCACAATTGGCCACGTGACAATCAATTTTGACTGCATTTTTTTACTGCCGACATGTTCGCATTTTAGAAAGCAAACACCATTCGCTGTGTAGCCGGCGAACCTGATTTTCTCAGTTTTTACTATTTAACACAGGCGCTGACTACAAGGAGTAAAAATGAAAACATAGGGGCGCGCCAGAATGCCGGGGGCGCAAAAATAATTTTTCATAAAAGATTAATTGACAATTTGTAGTTGTTAAACCAAAGCAAAATTGGTCCATATTTGAGTTGGGTATAGTTTGGGCCGGTCCATTTGATCACAAATTCAAGTAGCCCAATAAGTAAAATAATAAAAAAAAAAAAAAAAATAATTTAAATAAAATAAAAAAACGGCGCTGTGATGTGAGTGTCGTCTACAAGCATAAAAATAGAAGAAATAAGATATGCTAAAAGCTGTTGCTTCAGTTCCTTCTTCAATCTCCTTAACCAGGTATTTTCGCTCGCACATTAATTAACATTCAATTAACAACTGATTAATTAATTAATTAATAATATTGAATTACTTTAATGGCGAATTGGCGATGCAGTGTTGTGAGGAAAATGAGCACTTCTTCAGCATCACCGATAGTATTTCCCAAATTCGTTTCAGTTGAAGCCGCTGATATACATTCCAGAACTAAATCTGACGGTAACTAACTCATTCTTCATCTTGTTCTTCTACTATCACAATACATAATTCAATTCCATTTATTAACCTTTTAATTTTTATTCAGGTCTCAGATTCAGCCTTGTATCCTATAACATATTGGCTCAGGTATGCTAATTTATCATATCATTATTAATAGTTTGTAATTTACGTAGCACGGAGACTAACACGTAGACACTGGTAATAATTAATTTAAGAAAATTAAGGTGATTGATGCGTTGATTTGGACACTGATATGTGTGCCTTTGATAAGTGTATGTAGTTAACTATGGTTAGGTAATTCATTAGTCAACAAATTTTATCATTCTTCTAATCAGATCAACTATATTTATTATTTACACATTTCTTTTAATCAAGTTTAGTTAGGTCATTAGTGATTAAAGGATTCACTTTTCTTCTCATCAGATTAAGTAGTATATAGTAAGAATTATTATTTATACCGATTATAACTACTCCACAACTCCCTTTTAGATTCGTTGATGTAGTTAGTCTATATTATACGGTAAGATACATCAATTATTCAAATGAACCTGAAAAGTCAAATGTTTCTTATGAAAAGGACCGGATATCTACAACGATATGGTTATAACTTATCATGTATTTGTAGGAACATTTTTTTTAATATTTTTTTGTAATGTAATGTAATGTAGGTTTATGTGAAGAGTGCTTTTTTCCCATACTCACCTCCTTTGTCTCTCAAGTAATGTGCTTTTTTCATCTTAAATTTTCAATTTGAATACTTGGGTTGGTTTGGTGGTATTGACTTGGGACCTGGGAGTGTGCTCCTCCTTAAGGTCTCAGGTTTGTTTACATATGTAAATTGAATTTTAACTGTAATGATTGATTTTGCTCACTGTAGATGGAAACATCGTTCAAATTCGATTTTGGAAGTTCTTAAGAACTTGGGAGCTGATTTTTTCTGCCTACAGGTTTTTTCTTTTATTTAATTTACTTTCAAACTTTTGTCTCGAGTTTCAGTTATTTGATTACTTTCCTTTGAATAATACTCTTTGTTATGCTGATTTGTTTCAGGAACTTGATGAGTTTGATAGCTTTTACAAAGGAAGGATGCAGGAGCTGGGATATTCTTCTATTTATATGAAGAGAAGTGGAGAGAAAAAGCGTGATGGGTGTGGCATATTTTACAAGCATGACCGGTATGTATATCTTTTTTGCAATACTCAACAAGTTTGTAATAATTTTGTAGGCATCAAAGTTTGATTTCTCAATTTGTGGATCTATCAGTTATATTTGACCACAATTTTCTGCAATATCAAGGATTGCACTGCGTCTATTCACAAAAAAGAAGCAGAATTGCAGTGCATCCACGATTGTGATCTATAACTATTGAGAGTCTCACATTGGCTAGAGATATAGTCTAAATAGTGTTTATAAGACTTGAACATTCCTTGCCTTATAAGCCGATTGTGTGTGGCGCGAGTTAGGCCTAAAATCCAACTTCTAAGATGATATCAATATCAGAGCATCTCAAAGATCCATTATTCGGCCAACATCTCGATTATTCCATCTGCATTTGTCCACGCTTCAGATGTCTAGCCTTGGACTTTAAGGCATGTGTTGAGATCCTTGTCAATCCACTCCCATTGATCAACGTTTCAAATGTCCAATCCAGAGTGTGAAGGGTTATGTTAAGACTCTCCTGTAGCCTAGAGATATGACCTAACTAGAGCTTATAAGGCTTGGACAATCGTTACCTTACAAGTCGGTTTCAGGGGTTGAGTTTGACATAAAACTCAAATTCTAAGAATAGCCTTAGCTAGGATATTGTGTCTGGAAATATGTCTTTTGAATAGAGCAACTACAATAACTTAGCTAATCTAAGGACCCAAAGTTTGTGATTTATTGCTTTTAAATCTAAAACCCTTTTTCTCTTATGTCAACATATTAGTTGAGTGTAAGTTTCAAGCTTGGAAGGATTTGAATATTATTCTAGTAATCCCATGTGCACTTATTTGATATTATTCCTATGAAAAATTTGGTTAATAAATAAATGAATTATGTGGAAATTTAATTAAGAATGATATTCTTGTTTATTATCAATTAATTGTTATTTAGGAAACTATGGCTCTCTTTATCTGTCCCCTCTCTCTCCCTTCTCATCCTTGGGGTTAGTTGTTGCGTTTTTATTTTCCGTTTTCTGGAAACAATGGAATGGACGTCATTAAATCTTCAATGATATTCTTTCGGTCTTTGTTATCTATGATCTTTATTAAAGTTTATCCTTACCTTGTGCTGTTTAGTGCAGAGTTGGTCTTGGAAGAAAAAATTGAATACAATGATCTTGTAAAGTCAATTCAAGATGGGAACTCTTTAAATGATGATGAACACAACAATGTCCCGACAACCCAGCCAGATAAACAAAAGGATGATGCGACCAAAAGTGGTAAATGCAAAATGCAAATTGATATTGTTGCATTGAGTTGCATTGATTGTTGTAGCACAAAAAATGAGAATTTTCTGTTACTTGTACTGATTTCTGAGCATTCTGCTTTTTCATTAACTGGTTTTTTGATGCAGGACCTAAATCGGGTACAGCAGATCGTGGAGATCCCAATGATCCTCGTGTGAGACTAAAACGTGATTGTGTTGGAATTATGGCTGCATTCAAATTCAAAGGTCCCTCTCATCAATTTCTTATCATAGCCAACACACATATTTATTGGTAATGAAGTGACTTTTGTTTTTTCCCATCTGCGACGTTAAATGAATTTTGAGTTATGTTAATATGGGTTTGTGTAACATATTTCTGTCCCAGGGATCCAAAGTGGGCTGATGTCAAACTTGCACAAGCTAAATATCTTCTATCTCGTTTGTCACAATTCAAAACACTGGTATCAGATAAATATGAATGCATACCCGAAGTAATTGTGGCTGGTGACTTCAACTCTCAGCCAGGAGATATGGTACCTAGCATTTCTAAAATCTTAAGTTGTCCATTTCTTATTTGCATCTAGATTCTCTTGTCCCTATGCCTTTGTCATGTTCATATGTTGGTTGAATCTTGTCTTGTTGCTTGAAGTTTTGTGCTAGATATTAAGGTATTCCTATTTCAGAACTTAGTTTTGTTGCTCTGAAATCTTTCATATTACATGGACCTACTATATATTAATACCTTTAATTTTCTTGTTTTTTTTTTATATATTCGAATCCCTTTCTTGAGTTTCGATTATATGAAATCGCCATATACACTAGTAAATCTTTTTACGATTGGCTAAACCAATTTAACTCACCTGTTAAATAGAGCAGCTTTTGAGAATTTTTAATTAGTACAAGAATAAACAATATGATATTTTGAGAAATTGGTGTCAGTGTGTCACCATTGCTCTTTTGTTGTTTCAATTGGTTCATTCACATCGCTGAGTCATGCTTGAACACTTATTCATAGCTATAGACATGCACATGCTTTCAAAATTTGAGCCGTCTTTCCTACAATGTTTTACTGATATGTTTGATCTATTTTATGTTTTACAGGTTTATCAGTACCTTATATCAGGCAACCCGTCATCAGAACTGATGACTGATTGTATAGAGGAACGTCCGATTCCTCTAAGTAGTGTCTATGCTTCTACAAGAGGAGGAGAGCCACCATTTACAAACTACACACCTGGCTTCACTGGAACACTCGATTATATATTATTTTACCCTTCTGACTACATTAAACCAATTAGTTATCTCGAACTTCCGGATTCTGAGGCGGCTGATATTAAAGGTGGACTGCCAAACTTTAGTCATCCAAGCGATCATCTACCAATCGGTGCTGAATTTGAAATCAACAAGGACTAACTAAATATTGTATGGCAAGTGCTATTTAAGCTCAATTTTTCATGTTCTATGTCTTTTCTCATTTGTCAATCTTGAAACAAGTTTATAAGCTGAGATCAAGAAGCCTATGAGATCAAGTGTACAATGAGTATTATCATGATCATGAAATCAATACTGCCGCTCAGCTAGAAGCAAAAAGTGTCACTAAAAAGCAAACAGTGTAGGATATTTTGTTCTCATGACGAAAATTTCATAGGTTTGACCTGCCTCTGATAAATTCGTAGGTGAATCTTGTTGAAGATAGTAGTTATGATATCAAATTTTCCAATTTGAAATTTTTGTTATCTTATTCATGTAACATTTCTCATTGATTTTAGACAATAAAATCTGGTGTATTATTATGGTAGCAAGGAGTAAATAAATGCTCTTTTAAATTTCAATTTCCAAATTTTCAGCTGATCTCGAAACCTACCAGGCCATTACTATGCTTACCAGACTATTTCGTATTAATTTTTTGATGTTAAGTGGTCCACATTCTTAAACTGGCCAGTTCAGCCAGAGATTGATGATCATAACAGGGATCTTATTTGATGACTCTAAGATAACGACTAGCAGTTTAACAATATCCATCTGATTCAAAATTTCAATCTCTATTGCCAACTCTTGTCACATTGTATGTATCACCATTCACTATTTTTTTTTCTAAGTCCTTGCATTGCATGTGCTATCAAATTCCAAGTACTATATTATGTAGAACTGTAAATAACAGAATTCACAGTCTGGTTTTGCTACTCTGTATAGTGTTAGTGCAAAAATGATCTGTGTTTGTTTAGATTGACGGTGAGTTTGACATAATCACAGTTGTTGAAACTCTAAAGTATAGTTTTGTCAACATCACAATGACTTACCATGATTCTGACTATTTTTCCGTCAATTCGAACTTGCTCTTATGACATGTTTAGGTTATTGTTGGGAGAGAGCAAATGGCCAGTAGTCCACGACAACCATTCATTGCATTGGCATTAGGCGTGCTTTGGAACACACGCCAACGGTAAACGAATAGACTAGAAACATATTTACATGTTTTGCTAGTACTATGTGGGATCATGGCTATTGTTTCTATAGCTTATTTTGCACTGTATTATCTCAAAGTTGGACGGTTCTCGTCAATGTCTATTTAAGTCTTTCTTAGGTCTTGTTACTATCATATCATTTCATTATATTGAAGTAGGGTCCCTTGCAAATTCAGGTACTGTTATTGGAGCCTTTTGTTTCAACTTTGGGACCACGAATACTGCAAGTTGCATATTGCTAAGGGTCACTTAGACTGTAGTTTTATTATTGGAGCACATACTAGAATTGATTTTGATATATTGAATATTATCGCCTAAAATTTTGCATCTAACATTGATATTGATTCTAACTCAGAAACTACAATACGTCAAAAAAAAAAAACTTAGAAACTACAATTTGAAGTTTTTGCCTCAACAATTGATTTCCAACCTAAAGTTTTTACCTCTTTTCTAACATTAATAATTTTACTACTTGTTTTTAATTACTTTGTCTATCTAAATATAAATTTCTTACAATCAAAATTCAGTTTTAATCGGAATTAATTTTATAGAATCATAATCTATTTTTGTCACCATAAATCCAAATGCACATTAAGTTTATGTTTTTAAAAGTTGGTTAACTTAGCCATGCTATTGCTTTTTCGGTCAATAACGTTTAACACTTCAATTGGTAAGTTTTTGAAGAAGTGTGTAGACAGTGTTGGAATTATCTAGACACATCTTACAAAAACATCTTATAGAAAAATGAGCTTGAGATCAAAATTCTCTAGACAATGTTTCTATCTTAAAATGGTAGTATTTGATATTGAAACATAAGCTAATCACATGGCTATAAAAAGGCATTGCGTAAAGACTTTAAAATAATGGATTTGATTATTTTCATTTTCTCCACTACTATGGTTTTGAATGAAGAGTTTGGCAATAAACATGATTATGTGGCATTAAATGAGGTTTGTACATCTTTTGTCTAGGTTGCAAGATTTGTATTTTTATACATCTTTTACTCCTGAAAAACATTGCATTCTCTGCCGTAATTAACATCCTTGCATATTAATTAGTCTTTAAATGGAAGGTAAATATCATTTTCCCCTAATGGCTTGAGAAAGACTATAGATCATGATCTTGGAACCCAAAGTTGAAGTTAACTCATCTCTACAAAATTGACTTGTTTAGTAGTGAGGATTGTTGAACTATGTGAGACTCTTAATAGACCTTCTCGCGCTCAATGTTATTGGACTTGATGAATATAAATGATAGATGACTCGTTAGCAGAATTAAACTTGATAACAAATAACTTAATAGATCATGAAAAAAACTCTAATATCATCTTTACTTATAAACTCATATTCGAATCATTTCATATTTAATGTAAGATTCTTACTATTAGGTAACTGCGGCCTTATTCCAAGGTGATGGGTATATTTTTGGTGTATACCACTTATGTGGTTTTTGATTTTGTATTGCGGAATTTGGTGGGATATATTTTTATACGAAGAAGGTTTGGAGATTGGAGAATATAACAAATATATTAATTATTCATTGTTCTCATTCTCTTTCTCTCATTATTATTCATAGTATAAGGCTCTATTTATAGAGCTACAAAAATATATTTTTAGATCATATTGATCTTAAATAACAAACAAATCTTAGATATTCTAAACAAAAATATAAATATTAAATCCTAAAGATATCTATTTTTAATATAAATCTTAAACATATTTAAATATAAAATATTCTAAAGATATTTAGGCATTATTCTCAACACTCCTCCTTGACTGAATATCTTTTTGTTGTATCCAATCTAAAATTTGAGCTGATATTTTTTCTCTTCTTCTTCTTCTTCTTCTTCTTCTTCTTCTTCTTCTTCTTCTTCTTCTTCTTCTTCTTCTTCTTCTTCTTCTTCTTCTTCTTCTTCTTCTTCTTCTTCTTCTTCTTCTTGTTGTTGTTGTTGTTGTTGTTGTTGTTGTTGTTGTTTACATTCTTTACGAATGAGTATGTTTTTGTAACAGTTGGTTGTCAGCTATGGAGGATGTTATGCTTACATCTTCATGTAATAAAACATAAAGATTCGTCTTGTGGTTTTATAACAGTAGGTTGTCAGCCATGGAGGATGTTATGCTTACAAGTTACATCTTCATGTAATAAAACATAAAGATGTATCTTGTGGTTATGTGACAGTTAGGTTGTCAGCCATATGTGACAGTTAGGATGTCAGTCATATTGTGGTTATGGGTTATGGTTATTGGTTATTGATGATGTCTTCTTTTTGTTCTTTTTCATCTTCATCATCATCTTTTTCGTCCTCCATCTTCACAGATCTGAACCTTAGCGCTCTAATGCCGCTCTGATACCACTCTGATGGGTATATTTTTGGTGTATACCACTTATGTGGTTTTTGATTTTGTATTGCAGAATTTGGTGGGATATATTTTTATACGAAGAAGGTTTGGAGATTGGAGAATATAACAAATATATTAATTATTCATTGTTCTCATTCTCTTTCTCTCATTATTATTCATAGTATAAGGCTCTATTTATAGAGCTACAAAAATATATTTTTAGATCATATTGATCTTAAATAACAAACAAATCCTAGATATTCTAAACAAAAATATAAATATTAAATCCTAAAGATATCTATTTTTAATATAAATCTTAAACATATTTAAATATAAAATATTCTAAAGATATTTAGGCATTATTCTCAACACAAGGGTCGTTATCATAAACTTTAAATATGATGCCTTGTGAGACCCATCGTAGTATTTGACATTTCAACTAATTTTGTTTTATGAAGTACTAGAACCAATGGTGGTGCTTGAAATAAACTCTTCGTGTGGCAATAATAAATGTGCAGTACACAATGATTTTTCTTTTGGTTCAAATTTTTTTTGGTACATAATGAAATTTAAAATTTTGAGGAAGCTTGACTAAACAAAGATTTATGTTAAGGATGAAAATTCTTGAACAAAAAATTACGCAAGAAAAAAAAAAGTTTTAACAAATACTCCGTATTATGGAGTATCATGTTATAACTTATAAGTATGAAGTTTTCAACATTGTTTAGTGGTAATTAAACCTCTTGGTGGAGAACCTACTTGAGACATAATATATATTCTTCTCTTTTAACTAATTTTTTTTTCATATGCAAGAGTTATAGGTCGAATTCTTGACAATTTATTTAAAAAGTTTAAATCCCTTAGCACCGCCGGCATGAGTTAAACATCCACCGTCAGAGTAACGACTTCGTTGGTGGATGATATGTATATTTTTAGTAGTTTTCTCATTAATTTGGCAGCTTCAACCTCATAAAATAATTTTGTAAAAAACCTCCGCTGTTTTTGAAAAGCTATGCAACTTAGAATAATCCAAGTATGCAACAAAATTAATCCCTATATGGGCACTTTGACACATATATGTTGATTTAAGTTCCCAAATTTTGGCATCCAAGCAATTCCATTTAACAAAGAATTGGAATATATGTGTTCTACAATCTTACATTCAACTTCAACATGACATTAATTCTATTCGAACCAATGTTTTAAGAACCGGACGGGAAAAACTTCTAAGCCGTCGTTATATTTGGTTTAATCAGAGTTAAATCCTATGACAGCCGATAAATATATAAATAAATAACTAAAAACCTTATTAAAAAAGTAAGAAGAAAAATGTAATCAATAAAAATCAGTTGAACCTAATTCAATTGCTACTTGCTAGTTCAACCAAACTGCAATATAATCAGACTAAATCAACCGGCGAACTATCTATCGAATTTTTTTGGATTTTGTTCTCATAACATGTGAATGAATGCTAGTATGAATGTTTTGGAACACATTTGCTGATTTGAATAGATAGTCTTTGAGCATCAAAAAGAAATTTTTTAGTAGTGAGAGTTATGAAAATGTACAAGTTTACATGTCCATGTTTTCAGAGTTGTAGGCTTTGCAAAATGGAAAATGTTGTACACAATGTTGAACACTTCAATTTATTTTTGAGTAGTGCAATTTGCCACAAAAGAGTTATAATTTATAAATGTATATAGCACAAAATAATACTTATTTTTGCTTAAATATTATTCATTACTTCATTAAATAAAAATTAAACATTTCCCATAGATATAATTTTACAACAAAAGTAGGGAACATTTTGGCAAATCTAAGCCTATTAACTACAAAGTTCATCTCAAATTTGATACTAATATATATAAACATTAATAATATTATTATAAAATATAATTTTGAACTAATACTAGACATTACAAACATGATACTAATATGATATTAATTGTCTCTATATACTTGATGCTATATATGTTAATTTGGAATAACTGGAACAGAGAAATATGGCTCTGCCATTGGTGATTCAATTCCCATTTTTCTTGATTCACTAGCAACATCTTCAAGGAAACCATTGTAGAATGCTTTAACCTTTATAACTATGTAAAGAAAAGATGATGCAAGGTAAGAGAATCCCAACCTGTGAAGCTTTTGTGCTTGAGCTAGATTTGTGCTACGTTTCGCAACTTTTTGATCAAGCGACGATCCTTTGTTATTGTGATCTTTGAAGTTCCCTTGATCTTTAGGGTAGATTATGCTATTTTCTATTCGGTTATATCGATAGCTTTTGCGACGAAATAGTGTTTTTTTGCTTCCTCTTTCACCATAAGAAGTTGCATAGTGCATTAGTGTTTGGCATCTTACATCATTAACAAGTTGTGAAGCCATAAGAAGAAGAGAAGGTGTGTGATATGTGGAAGTTAAGGAGTGTCCTCTCTTAATCTTTGTCTCTCTTAAATTATAATTGATGTTTGTAAGGATTGGTGGCTATATATAGAGTCTAGAGAAGGCCTATTTAGAGGGAAGTAGATTGTTTGTGGTCACAAAATTATACTTTGGAAGATTTGCATCGTTTGATCAAAATCGGATAATTCATGATTATATTTTGTTAGATAAGGTTATTGAACTTACGTCGTAGGACTTTCTTATATGAATAAGTTGGTAATCGAGTCCTTTTAGGTTTTGTTGTATATTAACTTTGTAAATCTTTTTTCATAAGTTATGGTGTATTCTATTGAAACTCTAATATTTTTTATATTGTTTACATATTTTGCAAGGTGTTAGAAAAATAAGAGAAAATATCCCCAAAAGCATAACTGCGCACACACAAATTAAAAAAAAACAATTAAATCACAAATATTAGGTGGTTTTTTTTTTGTCGAGACAGGGGTATCTACCGCCGAACGCAGTGACTAATTACTCGCTAGATTGGAGGCACCTCGATGGGTGGGATAGCTGACCCAAGAATTTAATATTAGGTGGTTTGATTGTCCATACCTCCACAATTTTACAAAAAAAAATATTATTACTCATTTTATAATTTTTACATAGAAAATTGAAATCTAAGAATTTTGCATGAAAATAATTGTAAATATCTTAAAGACACGCAATTACTACCCACAAAATTAGAGTTGTTGCGGCCAAGAAAACATAAATTAACTCTATATTTATTTATAATAATTTTCTATTTCTTTCGTTCTAACTACTCAGAGCATCTCCAATAGGAGTATCTAAGAGAGTTTCATAGACTATTAATGAGTATCTTATTTTTTTTAACCATTGGAGCAATGATGATGTGGCATTGAAGGTATCAAAATAATGATTCAAATACCTTATTTAAGATACCATCAATTTAATGTTAGTTTTTTGTTTGGTATATGTAATTAAACTCTTTCCATATATATAAAAAAAATATGAGTATCTTAGGAGTTGCATAATTTTGTACCATTGGAGTAAAACATATATAAGTTACATAAATATTACATGATATTGTAGGGACCACTTATTAATAATATATAATACTCATAGTGGTATCACCATCGGAGATACTCTCAATGCGACACTTGGGTTATTCATCCACTTTGGCATGACATATTTCGTTTAAGTACGAAGTAAAACTTTTTTTTTTTGAATCAAAATAAAGTAAGACTTCTACTTTTCTATTTAATGAAAGACTTTCAATTGACAATTGAATATTAAACCAAAATTATAATTTGAACTGTTCAATTGAGATTGGACGATTGTGATTGCATAATACTATTACACTTTAGTGAATGTTGATTCTTTGATCAAAGATAGGATGATTAATGATCTATTTTTGTGTTTCAGATTCAGTTTGCAATATCGAAGTATGAACGGTTCAATTAAGAATTGATTGATGTACGAAATTGTGTGAATACTCCAACAAAAGGAATCTGAGTATAGAAAGGACAATAGTTTTGATCTATAATATAAGGTTTTTAATTATTAGTTTATGAAAAATACCAACAATCGAACATGTTTTATTTTTTAGGAAACAATCGAACATGAACAAAAAATATAATTTTATCTTAAAATTTTGAAATGTCATTTTTAACACCAATTTAAGATAATTTTCTTTAATCTTTAGTACTTTAATTTGTGTATTTAGTAATTAGTACACTAGCAAGACACTTAATTTATTAGCGCAAGAGTGTTAATTTATTGGTTATTTATTTATTTATCAATGGCTGCAAAATATCATGAAAATGGGTCCCCAAAATTAAGAACGAATACACAAAGCACGTGAAGGGTAGGGACATAGACACATAGTAGGACAAGCAGGGTAGTATTGTCATTTTCATTTCAATTTCAATGGCATGCAAGTTGGGTTGGATAACGTAATTGCATGGTAAGTTAGGAAGCATATAATACTCACAACTTGCTTTGTGGAAGGTTTCTTTCTTAAATCAAAATTTTAATTCAGAAGGATTATTGGAAATTAAGTGGTTGAATTTTATTTGTAGTACGTTTTCTTTGAATTTGAATCACAAATTTTCTTTCACATGATGATGGTATATCAATGTATGAAATATAATAAATGTGTTGTGGCAAATATGTGACAAATGCATTTACTTAACTGATTGAACTATATATGATAAGAGCATTGCAATATGGTGTTAGAAATTAAATCACATAATCATAGGTGAAATAAGCTAAAGCTTGATAAGTTGATAGAGTAAAAAACTCATTTTGATCAATTGATATGACTTTTTTCTAATCAAATTGATATGACTTATTAGATATGAATTGTGTAGTTTTTTTTTTTTTTTCTTCAAAAAAAAAACTACACACTATCAAGTTCTATATTCCTAATGACCCCACAAACTTAGGATAAGAGAATTTTAACCAAAGTTTGGATTATAAACCTCAATAATAATCTGAAGATGAAACAATATTGAGATAAAAATAAAATAAGGGAGATGCTACGGTACAATTGATAAATCATCATGTACCGGTACAATAAAATATATTAACTAATAGTTAGATGACACGTTGGATTGTATTTGACACGTGACAATAATTAATTCTTAAAATATAATATAAAAATGATGATGTGGATAAAAAATAATTTTTTATTGGTTAAATCTTCTATTGTATCGGTGCATTAACTTTTGCTAAAACTACCGTAGAATTTCCCATAAAATAGTGTCTTCTCAACATTGTCCAATACATGATTAAGTCAGCGTGGTAAAAACTTAGCACTTTTAACAAATAGTAGTCAAAAACTCAAAATGCATGGCACATAGATAGAACCTATACTTGGAAATAAAAATTAACCAGAAATCAATTGAAATGGGAAAATAATTAAGGGAGTTATTATGGTGGTGTTATGTAATATTTCTCGGGTGTTCAAGAACGTTTAGGACTTTTGTCTTGTTGCCCATTTCCAAATTTCCAAGAGCATTTTGTTTAATTTTGTCTCTAACTACGTTTATTTTTGGACAAACAAGAATTAATGCATAACAACTCTTTTTGTTTGGGTGTTCTCAATTTCTTCTGGTGAAGATTGGGTTCAATCAGGAACTTACTAGAGTAGAGGGGTGAAAGAAAAATAAAGAATACTGCATCTCTAATAGTAAGAACATTTAAATGAGATTTAAAGAAGACGTGAATTTGTTCTTTATTTTTTTTTCTCTTTATTGAAAGAACTTTACTTCATTGGAAGAGTTTGACGTGACAAAGTCAATAGCATAAAAGTTATAAAAATAGCTTAATTAAGATAAGAGTAACTAAAAAGGACATTAATATACAATTCAATACTTTTTTTTTACCATCAGAGAAAAATGTACTCTCTTCAATTTTAATTATAAACATCTTTCATTTTTTAAATACACTAAACAACTAATAATTAATGTATAAAATTTCAAATAAATTCCTAAAAAAATCATTGAAGACACTCTTAGTTTTTTTTGACAGTAAACTCTTAGTTAAGAATCAAGATTAAAGCTTATTTATTTCTCAATTAACAATTTTTTCGCAATTTTGATCTCTCGTCTCATTTTTGAAGGTTTTTTTTATGAGAAGTTTACTTATTTATTTAGGTTTAATGATTATTTTCGTCCCTGTATGTGCGCGGATTTCGGTTTTAGTCTCTGTATCAATTTTTGTTCTAAATAAGTTCTTGAATCAACCAAACTTTTTGCTTTTGGTCTATGATGCTAAAATCCGCAGGAAAATTCGCAAGTCTCCTGAATATTTTCATATGAATTTTAGCTTTAGGGACTAAAAGCAAAAAAATTGATTTTTTTTTTGATAGGCAGCAAAAAAATTGATTGATTCAGAGACTTATTTAGAACAAAAATTGATATAGAGACTAAAACCAAAATTTTACGTACATACATGATGAAAAGTAAAAAATGATCATTAAGCCAATTATTTATGACATGACAATACTAATTAACAATAAAAAAATACAATTTTTCAAAAAAAAAAATTAAAAAAATACTATATTGTTAATCTGAATAAAAAAAAAATACTAATTAGCAATATCTTTGCTTAAATTGATATTCAAGCTAGCATAATAAGCGCTACCACATCATAAATCAATAAGTCACCCTTTAAAAAAAAATCAATAGGATCACATAATAAAGGTTAATCTGAATGATATATATTGTTTTTTAATATGTAGGTTGTTAAGTTCAATTTTTCTGTCTTCGTGAACTTAATTCAATTGGTAAGCACATTGAGTTTGAATATTGATGTCCACTTATTCATTCTAAAAGTAAAATTCTATCCACGCAATCTGACCAAAAAATTACATTTTTTTTTTTCGCATTTTATCATAGTGTGGTATTGTTGGCTATGAAAATTTTTAAATGTCGAAGTGAAGCAAAAAATTGAGATGTTTATCAAAATAAGAGTAACTAGAGTAATGTCTCTATCGACCGATCTAAGTTTAGAGTAAATATGATTTTAATAATAGCAAAAGCCAAATCAATTGGGCATCGTTTGTTACATATCAAATCTTTTATTCTTGAGCTGAATGAATGAAGTAAGGGACCGTTGATAGTGCTAAATATTGGCATGACCGAAAAGCTAAAGTAATGTCCAAGAAAGAAAGAAAGTGGAACCGTTGATGAAGAAAAAGTGCTACTTCTTTAGCTTGACAAGATGCTAATGCTTAATGCGTATATTTGGTTATTGCCTAACTCAGTCACTGTCATAATGCTTTGAATTTGGACACCCACTAAGAGTAGGTGGTGATGCAATATGGAATCTTGCTTCTCCAAACACATGGGAAACGTTTAAGCCTTACACATGGGAACAGTTTTTTGGTATGGATGTAGTGTGTTTTTTTTGTCGAGACCGCGGTATCCACCGCCGAACGCGATGATTAATCCTTCGTTAGATTAGAGACACTTCGATAGATGGGATAGTTGGCCCAAAGATTTAAAGCTGTTCCGTATGGATGTAGTGTGTTTCATAAAGAATTTATAATTTTAATATTTTTATTATATGACCTATAAATTGAATCATACCCCATGGATTGATTCTGTATGAGTCCAAATGTACCACATAGTAGCAAAGGTTTCTTGTTTACTTGAACAAGTTTATTCACAACATTGATTATTTTGGATTCCAAAATTCAACCTAGAGTCCTAGACCATTAATTTGATTTTCTTGTATATTAGTAGTATTTGAACCGTTGGAATAAAATAAATGGAAATAAGCACCAACTTTCCAACAAACAAGTGCTCTCATGAAATCAGCTTTTAATCTTGAGACATGACATCATAATATATGTTATTCATAAAGTGTACATAGAAAATATCTCAAGCAATGATTTCAATATTCATCATGCACTACAAACACATTATATAACCATATACTAAGAAACATTTTAAACATAAGTCTCAACACAAAGAAAATACCAAAGAAATGTCACATTTTCTCAAAGCAGTTGCAGCTACAAAACATGAAAATTTTGAAGTCAAGTTCACTAAGAAAAGTGTTGTAAAAGCTCTTAATCATTTTCCAAAGCCATTTTCAGTGATTAATCTCTCGAATCTTGATCTACTTTCAGGTCGTTTTCCTGTTACATATTTATATTTCTACAAAAAACCAAAACTAGGTGACTTCAAATCTTTTGTTAACACTCTTAAAACCTCTCTAGCACAAACACTTAATCATTACTATCCTTTTTCTGGTCAAATTGTTCAAAATCATAAAACAAATGAACCTGAAATCATTTGTGACAACAATGGTTCATTACTCATTGAAGCTCAAGTAAATATTCCACTAAAGAATCTAGATTTTTATAATCTAAATGAAACACTTGAAGAAAAAATTGTTTCCGTTCAACCGAATTTCCCATTACAAGTTCAGGTAACAGAATTCACTTGTGGTGGAATTTCAATAGCATTTACATTTGATCATGCATTAGGTGATGCAACTTCTTTTGGTAAATTCATTTCATCATGGTGTGAAATAGCACAAAATAAACCGATATCATGCATACCCAATCATACAAGAAACCTTTGCGCGCGTTCGCCTCCTAAATACCAACCTTATCTAGATCAAATTTTCATCAAATGTACCATGAAAGAGATACAAAACATGTCAATGAATAACAATATTTCGCTTAAACGTCTTTATCATATCGATGCATCGAGTATTAACATGCTGCAGAGACTTGCGTCGGTTAATGGAACCAAGAGAACAAAGATTGAGGCTTTCTCTGCCTATGTATGGAAGGTAATGACTAACACAATTGATCAAAAACTTCATAAAAATTGCAAAATGGGTTGGTTAGTAGATGGAAGAGAAAGAATGAATGGAAGCAAAAACTCAATGTCGAATTACATTGGTAATGTATTGTCTTTGGCATTTGGTTCGGCGAAAATTCAAGAATTAAAGGAAGGTTCATTATCAGACATAGGTGAAATAGTTCATGAAGCAATTTCAAAGGTTAGTAATGAGGAACATTTTTTGGATTTGATTGATTGGATTGAGTTTCATCGGCCGGGTTTGATGCTTGCAAAGGCGGTATTAGGACAGGATGATGGACCGGTTTTGGTGGTTTCTTCGGGACAAAGGTTTCCTGTTAGTGAAGTTGATTTTGGATTTGAGAGTCCTTTGTTAGGGACAGTTTATAGTTCTATTGAAAAGGTTGGTGTTGGTTATATGAATCAAAGGAAGAGTGGTAAAGGTGATGGTTCATGGACTGTTTCTGCTATCTTGTGGCCTGAATTGGTGGATGCTTTAGAGGATGATCCAATTTTTCAGCCTATGAGTGCTTCTCATCTTCAACTTTAGTGTCGTGCATTATGAAGCACATTCACAGACACCAGACACAACACTGATATGTTGGCAACACAATTTGAAGAAAAGGGAAGTGATTGAATATAAATATAGTCATTGACATTAGTGTCCTTTTGGTGTTAGACACCGATGTGCCTTTAGTATGTTATAACATTGTTATTTACTCCTATCTTTGAAATGTTGTACATTAGTTATTAGTTATAGTAAATCTGAATCCTTCAAATTGTACGTGTTTATATATATATGTCATAAATAGTTCAACTTATAGCGAGTTCTTAAGAGAAAAACAACATCAAAGCATGATGTCTTTCACTTATTTTGTATGTGTGCGAGTGCGACAAATGCATTGCGCGCCAATCCAAATAGTTAACAACAATTTTTTTCTCGTGTTCAGGTGAAAAAGATATGAAAAATAGGTGTTTTTTTCTTCTTTCGGTTAGATAACTCGGAACAGAAGCAATTTTTAAGAATCATTAAAGACGGAGAAGAAAATTCTTAAGTCTCGATTATTTCGGAGGTAAAACAAGGGCAAAAAGATGTTGTCTGTCATTCTCTATATAAATTTGGGCAGCCTGTTTAAATAATTGGGCTGCAAGCAAGTCCTATTTCCAATTGTTGCCCCCACCACAAAAATTCAGCACACACCCTCCAAATACAAAATACACTCCCCTCCACAATTTCCCACACCACCATCCCAACAATCTCCTTACTAGAGATAACAAAACAGAATGCGCAAGCTTAAATTGAGCATTGGACTTTATCAAGCCAACTTACAAAAACAATTTATTATATTTTTATAAGTTATTTAGTTTTTTTTGTGTACATTAGAAAGATAAATTACTCTATTCTAAAATTCATCTCTGATTCTCTCCCTACTCAACTAATATCACTTGAGCTATTCTACAGAGACTTTTCAATTTATTTTTAACTGATAAAAAATTATCTTAAAAATATAATGTAAAGATTTGTCAAAGTATTTATAAACTATTTTTATACAAAAGTTTCATTATTTTATGAATTTAATTTATATATATCAAAACCCACTTGAGTTTGTCAGATGGTATCGCCTTAGAACCTGAGAGTCTATTCCTCCTCGTAGTCTCAAGTTCGATTATCTGAAATGCTAATTTAGATGGGCTAAAAATTATATACATCATCCTGTTATTTTACATACTAGTATAACTTACCCGTGCAATGCACGGGTTAATATTTAAATTTATAGTATATATTATTAAAATTAAAATAAATTAGTTGAGATATTAATTTTTTTAATTTAAGTTAATTAATGTAATATTTGTCAAATAATTTTATTTTTCCAATTACTTGTGAAATTAATTTTATATTTCTATTATTTAAATATAAAAATAATATATATTTAAGGATTTTAAAGAGATAAAATAGGGTGGAGAGTGATCTTCTGCTCCCCGTTTTGAACAATATCATATTTCATTGCTAGTCCCCATTGAAATTACAAAAAAGATAGGTCGTGTATTAATATATGAGTATAAATATTGATCATCGTGTAAATTATAAAATAAAAAAACATTCATATTAATATGAGTGTAAATATATGTTATACTATAAAAAATGGGTTTTCCGTATTAATATGTGTATAAATATTTAAGTTCCTATAAAATAATTATTTCGTCTCGTATTAAAACATTGTAAAAAAATATAATTCTGTAAAAATTACGACAAAAAAAACCTGTACATGAGTATAAATATAGCTCCTATAAAAATTATAAAAAAAATATATATAGTCATCGTATTAATATATGGATACAAATCTAGATCCTGATAGCAATATACGTTCTCGTGAAATTATAAAAAAGTCTTCGTATTAGTATATGGTTTTTATTTTTATATTACGTAGACGTTCATTTAATATTGATTTTATTCAAATATGAAAAATAATACAAATAATGTAAGGATTTAAAAGGATAAAATACTCTAGAGGGTGTGATCTCCCACTTTCTGTTCTCAATAATATAATATTTTCTCTCCCGTCTTCGTAGAAATTATAAAAAAAATATATAGATGACCATGTATTGATATATGAATATAAATATAAGTCTCGTGTAAATTAAAAAAAAAAAAAAGACACTTGTATTAATATATATTAGTATAAATATTGATCCCGTATAAATTAAAAAAAATCCAAGTATACTAATATAAGTGTAAATATTTTTCATAAGCAATAAAATAAAATATCATAAAATTGCCTAAAAAATAATCATAAAAATATAATTTTAGTTGTTTGTGGAAATCGAGTCGTGTGGTATTGAGCAACTTTAAATTTCAGAGACAGTTATCCCACCCTTTGAGGTGCCTCCAATCTGGCGAGGGATTAGTCACTTCGTTCGGCGGTGGATACCCCGGTCTCAACAAAAAAAAATCAAAACGTGTATCTCATACTAAATTTTGTTCGTGAGAGAGACATATATGAAACACATAAACTTTGGTTCATTATAGATTAGCCTGTGAAATTTTGTTCATGAGAGAGACATCCGTAAATATATATTATAGAGATAGAGATTATAGAAATTAGTACTTTTTAAAAATTATGGTTAGTAACAATTAAGTAAAAAATTACATCATAAAAATAGGTTTTTTTGTTGTAGGTGAGAATTGAACCATGTTCCTTTTGCTACAACTCCTAATTAAATCTACATAGTATAAGTACAAATATATATCATAAAAATAGATTTTTTGTTGCTGGTTAGAATCGAACCATGTTACTTTTACTAAAGCTCTTAACTATATCTAAGTAAAATAATATAAAATTAGAAAAGTGTTGCCGGAGGGAATCGAAGGGAGTATATTTAGCTTGCCTAATTGCTTAAAACTTGAAGCCTTGAAATCTTGCCACATAGACATATGAATACTTGGTTGCTTGCCACGTTGGATAATGATCGGGAGAGAGACATCCGTAATTATATTATATAGAGATAGAGATATGCATATGTATTGATATACCTACCAATATACTACCATGTAATATATTTAAAAATATTTGATGTGCCGTATTTATTAAATGATGTAGCAATATATTATTATACGTATGTGTACACAAAATATATAATAATTAAACTCACATATAATAATTAAACTCCTTTTGTATTGTTTAAAATCATCCCAAAATTGTCCGATTTGGATCACCTATTGCATTTTCTGTGCTGCTACTATATGAGTGTATCTCTACACATAATACTTTTTTATCTGATCATCAACTCTTCATTTTTTAATTTTTTATTTTTTTTCTCACACAAAATCAGCACTGCTCCTGCAGAATAGGATCCGCTCCCAAAATTGTCAGCACCTTGCTTATTTTATTGGTAGTGATTTCACATGAATTGATGTGTGCATTAGACATTGATTTCACCTAATTCAATAAGTTTTTTTAATTTACGTGTAATTGTAGAGATTAATTTTCGAGTTTTGTGGATTCTAAATAAATTGTAAATTTTCTTAAAAATTTTAACGCTCGTGCATGCCTTAGTTAAATATAAAATCCACAATTTTGGTTATAAAACTTTGGAGATTTTTTTTTAAATAACCCTAAAAGCAAAAAAAAAACACACCATTCTACCCCTGTTTTTCTGATCTGCCCCACTGACATGTCGCATGGGAAATTCGCTGGTGCAGGTTACGAATTCAACTTTAGGACTGCGATGATTGCAGTAGCGAATTCCAGAAAGGTTATCAGAGAACGTCAGAACGCGCGTTCTGCAGTAGCGCGTTCATGATAGACTGCTTTTTCTGATCTGATCTGACTGCGCGTGCTGCAATAGCGCGTTTATGAAGGACAAAGCGGAAGTGGCAGAAAATCATGAAACAGTTGAGAGAAACAAAGTCATGGAACAAAACAAACAGAGCTACCACATCCATTAAATCCACCATAATAGTGAGAGGAACAAACTCAGAAAACCAAACAAACAGAAACAAATCGCCCACTACCACCACCCGTTTCACCACCATCCGCCGTCACCACAACCATACAAGAAACGAAACAAATAGTTCCGGTGATTAAATCAGAAAACAAAAACAAATAGATCCGGTGAGTGAGAACAGAGAGAGATTCGTTAGATCCGGTGACTGAGAACTAGAAACAGATCCGGTAGAGATAGAATATACGATGAGTGAGAGAGTGGTGTTTCATTTTGTTTCTTTGTTCTGATGATTTTGGAAGAAGAAGTATAAGTTAGCTTTGTTGTTGTTGTGTGAAAGTGGAGCAGATAGAAAGAAAAAACAAAATGAAAAAAAATAAATGAAAAAATGATGGTTCACCAATTCTTTGGATCAAGCTGCAACTTTGGTGGGATCCAGCTGGAGACCGCAACCTGCCAATATGCAACCTGTCAGAATTTGCTACTGCAGCTTGCGCGTTCTGGCGCGGTCAGAGCAGTCTGACACGATGGCAGAACGCGCGTGTTCAGATCTCGCGGTCAGTCTTTGCATCAGAAATTGCAGAGAAAAAATTAATGAATGTGCTTCTGCAATAATTGCAGTTCCTAAAGCTGATTTCACAACCTGCACCGGCGAATTCCTCTGCGGCAAGTCAGTGGGGCAGATCAGAAAAACTCAGAAAAACAGGGACATTTGGGTGTTATTTTTTGTTGACAGGGTTATTTAAAAAAAAAAATCACTTTGTGGAACTTAAATGAGCAGCAAACTTTGTGCTGCTGCATGCCTAGCCAAATATCAAAACCAGATTCTTGTTAAGCCTTGTTGACCTAATAATAATTAGTGCATCTGTTCTTTAAGTGCATTCTGTTTTGTTGTGGGGAGTTGTTTTGTTGTTGTTGGGTGTGCACTGTGCAGTACTGTGTGCTTTACCAATTGATGCTCACTCGCACGCTCTTCATTTTTGTGGTCTCCAAGTGCGTCATTTACAACTTAAGAAGTGTTTTTAGGTTATCTGGTCAGCGACAGTTTGTTTAATTTGGAAGGCGCAAAATGATCTTGTCTTTAATTTGAATTCTTTATGCGTTGATTTAGTGGTTGATCAAATTAAAATTCAAGTATGGTGGTGGTTTAAAGTTAATTGTAAATTTTTTGATTATCCTTTAGCCTTATGGTTCACTAGTCCTCTTCATTGTCTTGAGTTCGTTGAAGCAGGTTAAGTTTTTTGTATTCAGGTGACAGAGTACTTTTTGAGCCCTTGTATTTGCCTTGTGAAACTTTATATTTTTCTTGCCTCTTTTCTTTGCATGACTTGTGCGAGAATCGAGTTATAATATAGTTCATTTTAGCTGTTTAAAAAAATAAATAATTGTAGATGTTATTTTGACATGTTAAGAAATTTAAAATAAATAGTTTGTATTAAAACTTGTGCCTTTCATATTAAATATATAAGTTTTTAATAAATAATTATTGTTTTTCAATAAAAAAAATTACTACTTTTAGTTTTTATTTTACTTTGGTATACACTTTTAATTACTTTAACATGTACAATATTACACATATTAGACACACCATTTTTATAATTTTATTCTTTAAGAAAAATAATTTCAAATAAACCACCAAATTAATTTATGACTTTATAGAACACTATCAAATAGATCAATAAATTTATAAATATTTCATAAAAGTCTCAAACTCTCTTAATCCATATTTTAATTTTTTTTGTCAGATAGTTTAGTGGCTAGATACTCACACATACAAATATGAAGAAATATAGAATTCTAGATTCGAATCCAGGTCACTCCAATATGTCTCTAGTAGAATAGCAATCAATTGAGTTACACTAATGAGACAATTCATATTTTAATTTATTTAACTATTTCATTAACTATTATTTTTAATAAAGGTTTATAAGTAACTGAAACTTGTTTTTTTTTATTAAAAATTGCATGAAATAAAAAAAAGGACACCTAAAAGTATTTTATTTATTCAAAAATCAAGATTCTGTGGGACTGATTTTATTATTATTATAATAATAATAATAATAAAAAATAGATAAAAAATCTAAATCTACACAGTGTAACACACGAGGCCACGTATAGAGAAAGAAACACTCTCACAATCACATCACAAACATTACACACACAACAAACCAACCAAACCACATTTCTTCTTCTTCTCCCACTCCTCTGTAACAGAAACATCAATGGCGGGACAATCAAGAAAATGGATGATACTAATAGCAACAATATGGATTCAAGCATTCACAGGAACTAATTTCGATTTCTCATCATACTCATCAACAATGAAATCAGTACTCAAAATCTCACAGGCTCAACTTAATTACCTTGCTACTGCTAGTGATATGGGTAAAGTTTTTGGTTGGTCTTCTGGTCTTGCTCTCATGTATCTTCCTATCTCTCTTGTTATGTTTATTGCTGCTTCTATGGGTTTTCTTGGTTATGGTATTCAATTTCTTCTCATCAATGGTTTCATCTCTTTGCCTTATTTTCTGGTTAGTTCTTTTTCCTTTTCTTTTTCCCCTTTTTTTTCTCTCTCATTTCGGTTACTCTTTTTTTTTTTTGGTTAATTTTTTATTAGTCTTAATTAATGCTATTTTTAGATTCTTAATGATTAATTAGAATGATTAATTAAAGGTGTGTGTGGCTTATATAGCGGGGCGTTCAGTTTTTGATTTGACTGACGGATGGTAATGGTATGTATGGTTGGTTGTTGGTGCGTGCCTCCCCAATTTTAGTTCATTCTTTTGTTTTTAGCTTTCACCCTCCGGTTTCTAGGGGAGAGGGGTCCTAGTAGTCGAAAGTTCGAGACGAGTTATGATATCAAATAGTTTCAGTCATCTCCTAAATACAGTTGCGGGGAAGTATCCCAATTTTATAAAGTACTAACACAAACATTGGACACGATAGGACATTTACATGCTCGACAAATTTTAAAATGATAAAATTCAATGTAGGTGTCATGTTGATGTTCAACATTGATGCGTGTTTGATATTGAGACATATTTAATTTAAGGAGAGTGTCTGCGTTTCATAGAGATAATTAATCTCGATTAGAACTTGCGGAGGTGTTTTTTCATGAAGCTAGAAATCAAATTTCTAGTCATGTGTTTAAGAAAAATGACTGAATAGGTGTTTATAAAGTAGGCAATCTTCATTTTACAAATCAGATGAGTTAGACCCAATATTCAATTTTAAGATGATATCAGAGCTTGAATATGTGTTTATAAAATTAGTGCATATTCATTTTTCTCTAATAAAAATGTGTTAAATTTTGGTCATAAAAAATGTGTTAAATTTTTCTTAAATAATTATAATTTTTTTCACTAAATAAATTTTCTTATAATAAAATAATTATAAATCTTAATTGGAAGAATATACCATAAGAATAGGAATGATGCAGTTATTATGGGTGTTGGATGTGTGGCCTCCAGCTATGGGAATAACTCACTCCCCATTGCAACCATTATTTGAAAGAAAAGGTTTTTTAAACATCTTTATTTGTTTTTACTCTCTTTTTCTTTGTGGACGATGTCACGTTGATAAGATTCCAAAGACGTATCTTAAAAAACTTTGTACTTTTTTGGTTCTTTTGAATTTTGAATGGACGATAAATTTTCTGAATAATAATAATAAGAGTAACATAGAAAGCAATAACTTGTTTCTTTAAAAATCTTACTACTACGTCCTTTTCAATTCATTTCTATGATGACGTTCTCAACTGTGCTTTTGTATTGTGTCAAAAAAAAAAAAACTGTGCTTTTGTATTCTATTTTCTAGTGGTCCCAATTAACTTCTTCCCAGACCCACGCTACAAATGCTTCCCTCCGGCTTTATTTATAAGCAAAAATGAATTTTTAAACTTTATCGAATAACTGATATATCTCGTCTCTACATCAATTATTCAATGAACTTAAATTTTTTACTTTTGCTTATAAATAATAAGGCCAGAGAAAATATCTTATTATTATACAGTTAATAATAATAATAATAATGGAGCCCCTAATATGGACCTCTTTGTCCACCCATGGACCTTAGTAATAACCGGCAACAATGGGTACAATTTTTTGCCGCCACCATCTCCGGTCACATTATTCCCAGAACCACTTACTTATGATGTTTTCTCCGCAAGTCTGTAGTATGTAGAACGACGTAGTTGAATCGCGTTGTTTAGGGCCTGTTTGGTGCGCAGGTTAGGGAAACAAGATATGTTAAAGTTTCCAATCTTATTTTAATCCGTTGTTTGGTGCACCAATAAAAAAAGATAAATTTAACTTACCATCAAGCCTATCCAATTACTCTATGTTATTTTAATCCTTGTTTTTGGGCCGGGTCATCCAATTACTCGTTTTTATTTTTCTTATCATGTGTGCACCAAACATAAGACATGATATGTGCTAATCTTGTCACTATCATATCGTATTATTATTCAGCTTCTTATCATATCTTGTCTCAATCTATCCGGCGCACCAAACGGGCCCTTAATGTTTAAAGCATTGTTCTATTACTAGTGTTACCGTGTGATCCTTAGTCTAGAGGATTCAATTTCCTTTTAAGGTGAATGAGGTCTGTGAACCACCATTTTGGATGACAAATTGAATTATTTGAATTTAAACTGTTGTGTGAATGATGAAATTGATGTTGTGGAAGTGCATAGTGAATTAGACATGTATTTGCTGGGAATTGGGTGTTTCATTGGTTTCTAGTTGCAAAAACTCACCCCATTATATAGTGATTCTAATTGAAGGAGGAAGGTGTACCATACACTATTGTCAGTCAATCTATTAAGGACCATGGGTGGACCTTAAAAAAGAGGTCCATGTTAGGGGCTCCCCAATAAATAATAATGATAATGATTTGGACCAATAAAATAAAATAATGATAATGATAGCTTGCCTAAAAAAATTATAATAATGATTTGTTTTGACTAAAAAATTATGATAATGATAGCTAATTAACAAGTATCAGTAGCTGGTAAAAAAAAAAAGTATCAATATAAGTATTTTTTTTCTTCCTAACATAGTAAGATTCTGAATCATATGGAAAACGAGCCACAATAATTCAAATTAAGCTCGAGTGGTAAATAAAGTCTGGTAAATAATTATTTAAGCTAAGGATGGAAACCCATCAAATAAGATTTTACACCAACATACTTAACAAATTAATATTATCATACTTAGCTTAGAACAAGTATATGAATGTTACTAGTATAATATAAAAACAGCTTCACCATTTTGGAAATGTGTACCAATACTAGAATTTCATTTGATAAGAGATTGAGTGTTGTATGATTCGCTATAGGAAAACATGTTGTTGCTGACAAATAACTTTAGAGCTATGTTATTTGGACAAAGAAAAAATCGACACATATGTTGGACACCGTATAAAATACATCCTCGGTGTGTGTTGATCTGATCCCCAGGAGAGAGAAAAGATGATAAAAAAAGGCAAAACCGTATGATTATACGGTGTTGATGTCCACAAATGATTTCTGATAATTTTAACAGACTTGCAATATACAGAGTATTTGTTAGAATTATAGTGAAGTTGACTAGTTTTGACTTTTCATTTTTCAGGTTTTTCTTCTGTGTCTATTGAGTGGCTGCAGCATATGTTGGTTCAACACAGTATGTTTTGTTCTCTGCATCAAAAATTTCCCAGTTAACAGACCCTTAGCATTGTCGCTCACAGTGAGTTTCAATGGTGTAAGTGCAGCACTCTACACTCTCGCTGCAAATTCTATAAACCCTTCATCAGATCAACTCTATCTTCTCTTAAATGCACTTGTTCCTCTTCTCACTTCTCTTGCAGCATTACTTCCGATTCTTCGCCAACCACCTTTATCAGACACTCATTCTCCACACGCTGCTCGCCACAACTCGGTTATATTTCTTACATTGAACATTTTAGCGGTTTTCACTGGTCTTTATCTCCTTATATTTGCCTCATCAACTTCTGATGAAGCCACATCAAGGCTTTACTTTGGTGGAGCTCTTATACTTTTATTCTTGCCGCTATGTATTCCTGGTGTTATATATGCTAGAGATTGGGTTCACCGCACTGTTCATTCGAGCCTTCGAGTCCAAAACAATGGCTTCATTCTTGTTCATGTTGATGATCTTGAGCTTCATAAAGAACTTCTTACGCGTCAAAACAGTGCTCGTACTGTCAGCAATGGAGATGGTCAAACCCTACTTGGTGAAAATGGATATGGAATTCAGAGGGCAAAAAGTAGTGATGTGAATTGCGACAAGTTTTTTGGACAGGATCAATTGGAAATGCTGGGAGAAGAACATTCAGCTGTGGTTCTTGTCAAAAGGTTGGATTTTTGGCTTTATTATGTTGCATACTTCTGTGGAGGTACAATTGGTCTTGTTTACAGCAATAATCTTGGACAGATAGCTCAATCTTTAGGTCACAGTTCAAGAACGTCGACTCTTGTCACGCTATATTCATCGTTCTCCTTCTTCGGCCGCTTGCTTTCAGCTATGCCAGACTACATTCGAAAGTAAGTATTCTTTGGATTTATCTTGTTATATAAATTTAAGTGTTTGAGAGAACTTGTAAAAATAACTTATAATATGTTTGCTTAAATTTTACAAATATGACGATGCTGACAGTAAGTTTTTCTGCATTTGCAGTAAGATCTACTTTGCAAGAACAGGATGGCTAACCATTGCACTAATACCAACACCAATTGCATTCATCTTTCTGGCTTCATCAGGTAGTGCTATGGCACTTAATATAGGTACCGCGCTAATCGGTTTGAGCTCGGGTTTCATATTTGCAGCTGCAGTGGCAGTTACATCCGAGCTCTTTGGACCTAACAGTCTTAGTGTCAATCACAACATTCTCATTACAAATATTCCAATTGGATCCCTTCTCTATGGTTTTATGGCTGCATTAGTTTATGATGCTAACGCTATCTCGGCACATGGAATTGGAAACACAATAATGTCTGATTCATTAGTGTGCATGGGTAGACAATGCTATTTCTGGACATTTGTTTTGTGGGGATGTATATCAGTCATAGGATTATTTTCGAGTTTGTTGTTATTCTTAAGAACCAAACATGCTTATGACTGTTTCGAGAGACACCGTATTTCAGCACAATCGACTGTGTCTTGATTTCTGACACTGCAAGGATCTGAATGTAATACATAATGACGACAGAAAAGCTTGACATGTATAGCACATGATTTTGGAGGCAAAAAGAGTTAGGATCTTTCTTCTCTTCACCACAATGCAACAAGAAATTGAAATGTAGAAGCAAATAAGGATGGAAGCGTTGGATTCATGAGGTTTGAGGAGTTATGCGTCGGTGAAGTCTTGATTCACATGAAATTTTGAGACCGTGACTTGGGAACAAAGTGAGCAGATAAATACTCTACTTTGTAAGTTTTATTTTTTCTGAAATGACAAACTATGAATTGATTAACAATTTAACTATTATATATCACTCCATCTATTTCTTTTCGGTTGTCACTCTTGTAGAAAAAATTGATACATTTACTTGTTGTTTTCAAAGTTCAATGCATCATTAATTATAGGGTTAATTAGCTTTTACCCCCTGAAATATACACCAAAATTGCTTTACCCCCTGTAAAAAAAATTTGTTGCTTTACCCCTCTGTAATATCAGATTTTGTGTTTTACACCCCTGGACTCAAGTCAACCACACTATAACCGCCGCAAATAAAACCACCGCAAAATATAATTTAGCGAGGGTTTTTAACCGACGCAAGAAAACCGCCGCACGAAAACCTCCGCAAAATGTGACTTAGCGACGCAAAAAAACCGCCGCAACAAAAACCGCCGCAAAATAAAAAATGTTAGCTGCAGTTTTAAACCGCCGCAAAACAAAACCGCCGCAAAATATATTATGGTTGACTGAGTCCGGGGGGGTAAAGCACAAAATCTGATATTACAGGGGGGTAAAACAACAAAAAAAATTTACAGGGGGGTAAAGCAATTTTGGTGTATATTATAGGGGGTAAAAGCTAATTAACCCTTAATTATAATTTTGCCAATAATACCCTTAAGTATTTATTGAGAAACAAATAGGTGTAATGAGATAATAAATAGTTAAGGGTATTATAGGAAAATAACAAATAATTCCATCAAAAGTAACAAAATTTATTGATTTCTTGGTATGTATAAATAACTTTAAAGGAATGGAGGGAGTAACAATATGTATATGTGACACAATCATCACAACCTCAACCTCTTTACTATTATTTATGAGAAAGGCATTTTTTTTTGGAACCAGCAAATATATAGTATAATATACTCAACCATAAGTATAAAACATACATATGGCGATCAATAACAACACCAAGACTCCTACCCCTGCTCCATTGACTATCCAAACAACCAAACCCCAATCACACCACCCAAGTCACACGTTTACAACAAAGATACATGGTGTTCGGCTCTGAAACCAATTTATAAGAACTTTGGAGGAATCGCACCACAAAAACTAGATGATATAGTTGGTTTTGGTTATAACCCCACAGAAGAATATGAAAAAAGCATATCAAGATGATAATTTTGAAAAAAATTATTATGTAGAGATGTCATTGAATTAAAGAAACAGAAAAACTTCAATTACAGAAAGAAAAAGAAACAATATCTTAAATTAACCTCAAGGGTAGGTACAAAATGTATCATCTTTTATGCATAGGAACAGTCTCTCATGTGCTAATGCCATTTTTGTTGCTGTAAACATAGTTCTTGCATATTCACGGCAAGCATTTCCTCTTTTTTCTAGCCTCTCTTTACCATCTTTTACAACTTCTTCAAGTGCTTCAAAAAGTGATTCCACATTTGGAGAAAACATATAACCAAATTCATCATCAACAATAACACTACCTTTAATACTTGGAAACCTTGATGCCAAAAGTGGCTTCCCAATCATCATAGCCTCCATTAGTATTTGATCTAGTCCTTGTGGTCTTAATGTAGGATTAAGAAAAATATCAATAGCATTATAAAATGCTCTTAACATAGAACGACTCAGAGATCCAAGAACAAGAACTTGGTTCCCTAGATCTTTGTACTTATTTTCCCATGGTCCAGAACCAGCTACAATCAAGTACACATTGGTGTGTTTTGTTATAAGCCTCGAAAATGCTTCATGTAGTAGTGGATGACCTTTATCTTTCACTAATCTTCCAGATACTCCAAATACTAAACTAGCATTACTTGGAATTCCAATTTTGGTTCTAAACTCTTTTCCTAATTCAACATCTTGTCTGAAAGCCTCTTCATCAACACCATGGAGAATTACATGAACTCTTTTACTTGGAATTTGGTAAAAATCTCTTAACATCTCACCAGAACTATCACTGGTAGCAATATGATGAGAGTATTTGTTGAAGAATCTTATTTCATTGAGAACCTTAGGAACAACCCCTTGTAATCCTTTTTCAAAATCTTGAGATCTAGGCTCGTCTGGACGGCGAGCCAAGTCCTGAAAAATGCTTGATTGCAAGATTTCCAGTGCTATGCCGTGCCACGACACAGCAAGATTTGGAAGTTCTTTTGCTAGCCAGTGAGGAAGTGATACACTTTCTGAATGAATAACATCAAAAGGTTGACCTCTTTGGTTTTCTTCAAGAAAAAGTTCCCATGCTTTGTTGTAACGCCACTTACCTGGCTCGCCTTCGTGGCAATGAACGTAAAGTGAAGAAGGTGAACCTTTTGATAAAATTGAATTTGTTTCTGTTTCATCTTCTGAAGGGGAAGTAAAGACATGAACTTGATGTCCGCGGCGAGCTAAAGCCGTGTGAAGGGTGTAAGCATGGCGTTCCATGCCGCCGGGAGCGGGTCCTCTTGGCCATTTTCTAGAAAAGACTGCAATTTTGAGAACTATAGGTGGGCTTTGTTGTAAAAATGAGAGTTTGTTCCATGCAAACTCAGCTGCAAGAAGATCACCTGAAAAAGTTTTGGTAAGTTTGGAATTGGTAGTACAATTGTTTAGGATGAAAAAAGTTGGTATAGTGAAAAAGGAAAGGATGAAAAGGGTGAAATAGAAATTGAAATGTGAAGATGAATTAGTCTTCTTGGATCTGTTATTGAATGCCATTAATTCTTATAGGGATTATGAAATTTTGAGCATATATATGAAATTTATAGGGGGGACAAGTAAGAGAGGCATGCATTGAGCAAAGTAAGTTTGGTTGACTTTTTTTTGCTTTAAGTGCATTTTTCACACTTATTTAAGCGAAAAAAGTGGATCCATGTGATAAAGGTTTCGTAAGTTTGAGTTCACAAACTGTATTTAACATGCACACACTCAACATATACACATAGTGGACTTAAAAAATTGAGATTCATTATTAAATGGAAAATGATAAACATTGTCCTAAGGGCAATAGTTAAGAAAACAAAAATAGTATAAAAACTCTTGAAGTTTGTGTACTCTACTTTTATAAAAGAACAAAATACAATTTCTAATATAAATATTACTTTTTTTAATAATCTTGGGCACTAGTTAGCAAGACTCTTATTAAATATCTTGAATTCTTGGTTAAGTTTTGTCTTTAGTTATGTTAGAAAGAATTAGTAAACTAAAGTGCAATATTTGCAAATTTTGAACTAGTTTTTTTTTTTTTTTGACGAATTGAACTAGTTTTTCTTGTAATTTAGAAATTGTGTATATTAAACTAAGGTCAAAGTAGCTAGCCTAAAATAGAGAACTTCTTTTTTCAACCTCCAAAAGAAATTCAAAATGTATACATCTAAAAACAAAACACGATTTTTATTTTATGCCGTCCGAAAGTATACTTTTAAACAAAAATACAATTATTTTTTTCATCTCAAAGTATATACTTTCGATCACACATGTGGTTTTTTAGATATCTGAAGTGAAAAAGAAGCTCTCTTAAAATCATGGCATTATGCCTATGCTGCACCAAATTCTTATGCAACTGGCCTTTTCTTTATTTGATCATTCCAAATTTTTAATTTACATTAGAGGGCTTTCTTTTTGTTGTTTGATATACAAGCATATGAGCAAAGAAACATAGGCTTATCATTATTTTTTAAGAAAATTGTTGTATGCAGAAAGTAAAAGGTTAAATTGACTATGTCACTCAATCAAGAGGCCTATTAATTAAACAAAATGGAACAATATGTATCCTAAATTAATCTCAAGGGTAGGTACAAAATGTATCCCTTGTTATGCATAGGAACAATCTCTCATATGCTAATGCCATATTTCTTGCTGTAAACATAGAATTTGCATAATCACGGCAAGCATTTCCTCTCTTTTCTAGCCTCTCTTTACCATCCTTTACAACTTCTTCAAGTGCTTCCAAAAGTGATTCCACATTTGGAGAAAACATATAACCAAATTCATCATCAACAATAATGCTTCCTTTTATACTTGGAAACCTTGATGCCAAAAGTGGCTTCCCAATCATCATAGCTTCCATTAGTGTAAGATCAAGTCCTTGTGGTCTTAATGTAGGATTAACAAAAATATCAATAGCATTATAGAATGCTCTTAACATAGAAGGATTCATAGATCCAAGAACAAGAACTTGGTTCCCTATATCTTTGTACCTATTCTCCCATGGTCCAGAACCAGCTACAATCAAGTAAACATTGGTGTGTTTTGTTATAAGCCTTGAAAATGCTTCATGAAGTAGTGGATGACCTTTATCCTTCACTAATCTTCCAGCTACTCCTAATACTAAACTAGCATTACTTGGAATTCCAATTTTGGTTCTAAATTCTTTTCCTAATTCAACATCTTCTCTGAAATCCTCTTCATCAACACCATTGAGAATTACATGAACTCTTTTACTTGGAATTTGGTAAACATCTCTTAACATTTCACCAACGCTATCACTGATAGCAACATGGTGAGAATATTTGTTGAAGAATCTTATCTCATTTAGGACCTTAGGAACAACCCCTTGTAACCCTTTTTCGAAACCTTGTGATCTAGGCTCGTCTGGAAGACGAGCCAATTCCTGAAAAATGCTTGATTGTAAGCTGTCTAATGCAATGCCGTGCCACGTTACAACAAGATTTGGAAGTTCTTTTGCTAGCCAATAAGGAAGTGCTACACTTTCTGAATGAATGACATCAAAAGGTTGATCTCTTTGGTTTTCTTCAAGAAAAAGTTTCCATGCTTTGTTGTAACGCCACTTACCCGGCTCGCCTTCGTGATAATGAATATAAGGTGAAGAAGGTGAACCTTTTGATGAAATTGAAGTTGTTGCTGTTTCATCTTTTGAAGGGGAAGTAAAGACATGAACTTGATGTCCGCGGCGAGCTAATGCGGTGTGAAGGGTGTGAGCATGGCGTTCCATGCCACCGGGAACGGTTCCACTTGGCCATTTTCTAGAAAAGACTGCAATTTTGAGAACCATAGGTGAAGGGTTATGTTGTAAAAATGTAAGGCTGTTCCAAGCAAACTCAGCTGAAAGAAGATCACCTGAAAAGGTTTTGGTAAGGTTGGTGCATTTGGAGTTTGTGGTGAAATTGTTGAGGAGGAAAAAAGTTGGTATAGTGAAGAAGGAAATGATGAAAAGGGTGAGGCAGAAATTGCTATTTGAAGGTGAATTAGTTTTCTTGGATCTGTTATTGAAGGCCATTAATTCTTTATAGGGTTTATGAAATTTTGAGCATATATATGAGTTTTAAAGGGACAAGTAAGAGAGACGTGCATTGAACAAAGTGTGTTTGGTTCAATTTTTTCTTTAAGTGCTTTTCTCACAACCTTGTTCGAGAGAAATAAGGGGATGTATGTGATAAAGGTTTCTTGAAGTGCTTTTCTCACAACCTTTTCCTTGACATGCACACATTAAATATCCTGAATTATTGGTTAAGTTTTGTCTTTTAATTATGTTAGAAAGAATTAGGAAACTAAAGTACAATATTTGCAAATTTTGAACTAGTTTTGCTTGTAATTTAGAATTTGTGAGAAATGTATATTCTGTTGAAACTGCGTGATGCAGTTACATTTGTAGACCGTCTGATCTAAATTAACGAATGAGATCAATTAACTATGTGTTTAATCTGGACCGTCCAATCTTAAATCAATGATCGAGATTAAAAAATGTGGGAAACTGTGGCAAAACTGCCACTACAGTGAATCCAGGTCCGAATTTGTGTATTTCAAGAGATACTAGTACTATACAAACTAAAGTCATAGTAGATAGCCTAAAATAGAGAACTTCTTTTCCCAACCTCCAAAAGAAAATAGAAAGTATAGGAAAAAAAATACAATTTTTATTTTATGCCGTCTAAAAATATACTTTTAGACAAAAATATAATTATTTTTTTTCGTCTAAAGTATACTTTCGAACGAACACACATGTGGTTTTTTAGAGGTGCAAAAGAAACTCTCTTATAATCTTGGCATTATACTTATGTTGCACCAAATTCTTATGCAACTTGCCTTTTCTTTATTTGATCATTGCAAATTTTCAATTTACTTTAAAGGGTTATCTTTTTGTTGTTTGATATACAATCATATGAGCAAAGAAACATAGGCTTATCATTATTTTTTAAGAAAATTGTTGTATGAACTATGAAGAAAGTAAAAGGTTAAATTGAGTATGCCACTCAATCAACTCCATCAAGAAGCCTATTTTTATAATAAAAGTCAATGAGAACGGTTGATTTGCAACAAATAAAAGATTCACATACTTTATAATTCAATGTCATCATCATTTTTGGAATGCATAATTTGAGGTCAAACTATGTGACGTAGTTGTAGGATTAGCTTAGTCCTAAATCTAATAAAGCAGTTGGAAAATTTATTTTTCTTCCTAGCCTTTGAATAGATAGATTTTACTTGTTTTAATGAAAATGTCATTGATTTGGATTTTGGAAATCACATGGAATAGCTTCAACTTGAAGAAATAAGCAACTTTTATTCTAAACCATGTTACAAAACATTTTTTAACTCCTTTGCTTAAATTCTTTTTAAAGCTTATTTAAGTCGAAATGGTTAACTTCATTCTAGACTTGTCCAAGGATGAGACTACTAAAATCTTAGTTTTAGTTCGCCGGTATAAAAAAAAAATTCTTATTAGTTTTTATCAGGCAAAAAGCTACACAAGTCGACAAAAAAACCTAACCTAAACAAAACGAGTCTCCTCAAAGTTTGTTTTAGATCTCACTCACTTTTAAACCGATTCGAAAACAAAACTTCAGATACCAAAAGGAAGATTTTATTATACAATATACAGGTTACAAAACATGCATACATATTACATATTTTTATAGATTTACACATATATAGGGTGGCTTAAGTGTCCCTCTAGCCATACCACATGTGATAATACTTTACACTTAATTAAAAAAACACTCTTCTAACATAATGCTTAATATTCAAACTTTTTTGCTTCTAACTGGAGCCAATTGCTTCTGATTTGCACTAATTGCTCTAGGTTTCATCTTATTATTATTAGATGCTCCATTTTTAGTAGATTTTGATGATGATATTGGCCAGTGTCCACTGGTAGCAGCCATATCCTTAAACTGTTGAAGGCTTTCAAGTGTTTCAACAATCATTGCCATTCTTGGTCTGTCTTTAGGATGCAAACTTATGCATTGTAATGCCAAATGTGCTAACTCTTTTGAACCTTTCACAGAATATTGTCCTGCAAGTCTTGGATCCATAATGTACCTTAATCTTCTACTGCTACTCAAGTATGGCTTTGTCCAATCCACAATATTTTGTTCTGTCTTTGGTCGTGTTTTGTCTGTCGCTCTTCTTCCTGTTAGTAGTTCTAGTAGGACTACTCCGAAGCTATAGACATCACTTTTTGTTGTCAAGTGTCCTGTAATGTAAATATCCGTATGTTGTATCAGAGACAATAAAACTATTAGAGTCGTCAATTGGCTCGATCTAACAGGCTGGTTTGGCGGACTCATATTTTAGGTTAGGCCGGGATTCTTATGGCGATTTTGAACCGGCCCAATTGGCCTGTTTGACAGGTTGGACCCCATTTCTATAACAAATTGGCACCATAATATAAATTGGTGCATATCACATATTTTTAAACAATTGCATCTTTTTCAAGTTGAAATTAGTTATGAATAAATACCTAAACTTATTATAATAAATTGTTTATATATGAAGAATCATAAACTTCTTTTAATTAAGCTCTTGTAAAAAAGAAAATGCTCCAAATTTAGTCATAATAATCTTCCAAATTTAGTCATTATACCTGTTGAGATGTATTCTGGGGCTGCATATCCATATGTACCCATAACTCTAGTTGTAACATGTGATTTTGATCCCTCTGGCCCCATTTTTGCAAGTCCAAAATCTGATAATTTTGCTGTGAAGTCCTATTTCAAACAAAACCAAATGATACATAAACAAGTAAGTAAATTTACTTTCTTGTGCATAAATGCCTATGTTATTTCACCATTTAACTTCAAGATTAATTTTGATGCACTGTAAGTATAATTTTTTTTACAGTGTCAATCAATCATAAACCATCATTTATACGACTAAAAATCAAATATTTTTAGTGATCCAATGACTATAATTGATTGACAGTCTAAATTTTTTTTACACTGTCGCCTGTATATACTAATTAAATCCTTAATTTAATCAATGAATTAGTACTTACGGAATCAAGTAAGACGTTAGAAGTCTTGAAGTCTCTATAAATGACTGGTTTTTCAGCTCCATGCAAGAAAGAAAGACCTTTAGCAGCACCTATTGCAATTTTTATTCTTGTAGCCCAAGGTATTGATGTTAGTCCTGCAATAATAACATGTTGTAGTTAACTAAGTAAATCACATAAAAAGAAATAGTAAGCTATGATTATGATACATACTTCTAAATAAGTGATTCTCCAAACTTCCTCTTGGCATGAATTCATACACAAGTAATCTTTCTTCATCCTCACAACAATATCCAATCAATTTCACCAAATTTGGATGCCTTAACTGCCCAAGAAAAATCACTTCTGCCTGCAAAACAAGAAAACCAATATTATATTAATCACTTACCCAAATTATAATTTTATTTAAATCTTTTAATTTCTTTTCCATCAATTATTATAATTATCTCACATTTTTAACACATTATATTTTGGACAAGCATCACTAGAATGTAATCCAATATTCCATGTCTCTCTCCATGAACTACTTTTTTCTTAACAACTACATTTTTCTAATGTATGAAAATTTATTAACAAGAAAAAGCTACCATTTTATTAATTTTTTTATTAGATTCTTATGACAGCTGTATGACAAAAGTAAACAACTCTAGTGAGTAGTGACAAACACTCATGCTTTAGTCTCCTATCCTTTACAATTTTTTCTTTGACACCGGCATTAAAAACGTCTCGTAAATACAATTCAAATTATAAAAATTACGTGAACATTTGATATATTAGATGCGAGTTTAAATTCCGTAATTTCTTGTTTATTATCAACACTTAGTCTACAAATTTCTTTGACACGAGACTTAAAAGAATGTCTTGTTAGTACGATTCAAATAGTAAAAAACTGCATGAATATTTGATATGTTAGATACAAATTTAAACCGTAATTTCTCATTTATAAACACTTAGTGTAAAATATGTCATAATTTTCTGTTATACTTTTCACAAAAGTGGAAAAATAAGTCATAATTAACATATAATTAAACTTACAAGCCATTCACGATGTCCTTGTAAACCTTCAATATCCAAAAGCTTAACAGCAACTGGTTGAGCCTTCAAACCTTGTCTAAAATTATCATCTAAATAACCCTTATGAACAGTTCCAAATCCACCTTCACCAAGCAAAAAATTACTAGAAAAATTCTGAGTAATAGCACGAAGTTCACTCAGCTGAAAATCAAACAAATCAGAACCAAAAGACAGTGCAAGATCTTCATTGATTCGCGTCGAAGACGAACGACTAAGATCAGAAAAAGAAAGTCTTCTAAAAGATGGTAATGGAGCAATGTTCTTAGAATAATCTGCACGTGAAGGTTTGCATTTACTAAAATTTCTTAAGATTGTTTGGTTTTCTGTTGTGCAACAATTTGATGTGAATGGTCTCCATGGTTTTGATTTTGATGGTTCTTTCATTGCAAAATGAAAAGAAGAGAATTGTGTAGAATGGTTGTGTTGTGGTGCCAAATAAATATACTAAAGATTATATAATATACTTTTGAATATTATTTATTTTTTGGTTAGTGAAAGAGACATAGGAATTTGAGGAAAGGAAGAAAGATATATAATATATTCTATTTTTTTTTCTTCAACTACTCTCTAACCACTACTCTAGTATACATTTGAGGGAAATTATGTTGTCATGTTTTATTTTGTTATTTATTATGTTATCTTGTTATTTTTAATTTGATTTGATACTCCCTATAGTGTTGTAGTGATGTGTGTATTCATGCAAAATATACTAAAATCTTTTTGACTTTTTGATGGATTGACTACTCCACTACTATTTTAGGTGGTCACAAGTTAGATGCTTATTGTATTGGCTTAATTAATTACTTCATGAAATGGAGATAGTAATGCAATGTGGATGAATGTGAACTGTTTGATTGATCTTCTATTTTGACTTAGTATGTTTTATAATCCATATGAATTTGACTTAGAGATAAATTTTTTGGTGCATATTAAAATTCATCAGTATTTTTTGTGTGTGACTAAACTAGTATTTATTTATGTATTGTATTGTATATGTATATTCTCTAAAATGCACCAAAGAAAAGTGAAATTCCAAAAAATGTATTGGTTATAACTATTGGCCCATTCAATTATTTTAAATTGTTAAATTTGTTATTGGTTAGAACCTTATCTGATCCATTAGTGTTTATTGTTCTAATAATATCAATGATGCTATCCAAAACTTCAATTCATTATAATTAATTTATGTAAATGGATCATATTAAGAAAACTTTATTTCACCTCTTAGAATAAATATATGTTTGCTAATGATTTGGTAGCCTAAGAAACGTATAAACAAGAACAGTGACGAAGAGAATGATAGCATCAATTTGTCTTTATTCAGAAATACAACTACTGACAAGTAACAAATTGTGTTTTAAGCAAAGAGGAGTGGTTAGAATTTGAAGTGCTGGATATCATATATCAACAGTTACTTTTGTCGAAAAAAAATATAGTATTATAATTATATAATATGAAAATTAAAACAAAGCTTAAATGAGATTTTTACATTAGTACACTGGCTCCAAATTTCAAATTTTCTAATCAACAATGATCCAATAAATTTATGTTTTATAAATTTTCTAAGTCGTGTGTTATAAATGGAAAGGATCATAACTCATACTATTATTTATCTGATGGGCAAATTTTATTGCACACAAGTGATTTAAATGGTTCACATACAAGACCATTTAAGAATCATTGCATCAGACAAGTACATAAATTTTACTATGATAGATTCACCATATCATGTCACCATTTATCTCCTTCATAATTTGAAAAATTAAGTCTCGCGTTAATTAAAGATAAGGCTTTACTGTAGCTTATAAAGAGTGACACATTTCACCTTATAAGACGATTTTGTAAAGATAAATTAGAAAGAAATACAATGGACAATAAAATTACATTTCACCTTATATTTTGGAACTGAAGTAGTAATCCAAAACTAAAATCTTAATGTATAAATATATTGTAAATGATTTTTGTGATATTTTTAGATAGTTAATTGTTATTTTTGATCTTGAAAATGTGGGATTTCATGTTGAAATTGTGGATTTGAAACCAAGTTGAAGTGACAGGTTAAATGTTAAAGAAAAGTTGGTAGTATTATTAATGTTTTTAATTTATATGTGAATTTATTAAATTCTCTTTTGTTTGCATGTGTATTAATTTGATTTTTCGAGTTACGCATATTAGTGTAATAACGAGGGGTATTTGTAGGAAAAAAATAAAAAATGTATCTAATAATTTGTAAATAGACTTATATTTAGAGACTACAATTTTTTTTTAAATGATGCTTATAATTAAGGATAAAGAAAGTATATTTTAATCAATGCTACTTATAAGTTTTGTTTGACAAATATAGCGGATAAACTTATGATTTATTGTTTTTAAGTTAGTTTACAGCTCCGGTAAAAAAAAAAGGTTAGTTTATAGCTTATTGCGGATAAATCAGTTAATAAAATTTATAGTATTTGATAAAATCAATGATTGAACTAGTTTATAGATATAAAATAACATAAAGCATATAAGTTTAATTAATATTTAAATCTTGTAAAAAATTTATATTTAATTTTTTTTAAGTAAGATAATAAAAATACAATTTGAAGAAAAACAATAAGGTATAATTAAATTAGTTTATGAAAATAATTAAATACTCTCTCCGTTCTAAAATAAGTGTTACAATTAACCAGTTCACGTTTGTCAACGTATAACTTTGATTGTCAATATTTTTAGGCAAATTGTGTTTGTCAACGTATAAAAATTGTATACGTTAAAATTAGGCAAATTGTATGGTACAATGTATAATAGATTTTTCAAATAATAGGAAAATGAATATATTTTGAAAAAAAATAATTTTTGTTATCTCTTAAAATATTATATTAACTAAATATTATTCATCAAAAATGTCAAAAAAATAAACTTTGATTTGTTTGGTTGTTTTTGAATTTTCATTATTCATAATAATAGTGAATATTGAATTTTTAAAGAAAATATATAAAAAATTAGTATAATATTTATAAAAAATTAAAATTATAATTTTTATTATAAAGTTATGTTTTATAAAATATAATAGTTAGTAAATAACTTTTGTCAAAAAAAAATAGTTAATAAATAACTTTTTAATTTATAAAAAATAATTATTTATTTATATTTTAAAAAACAAATGTACCGATATTAGAATTTTACTAATATACTGTAGAAAGTCTTTTAAAATTATTAATCGAGATAAATCAAATAACATTTTAAATATTAATATTTATATTTATGTATTAATAAAAAAAAAATTACGTGAATAATACAAAATTATGAATTGTGACACTTATTTTAGAACGTTGTAACGGAGCAGTAAGCTGCAATTCAAAATGTGCCCGACGCTGTTTGAATGGTTAACCAAACTAGCTGAGCAAAAGATGATGATTTCATATTGATTTTGCGATTTCAAATTGTTTTCATTTATGCGTTTCAGATTGTGTAGAGAGCTCAACATGTTTGAAGGAAATGTTATCTGTATTCTCTAAACTGGAGCCGCCTTGCCTCCTTCCGTCTGTTAGTAGTTGATATTTGCTTGTTTAGACTCAATGAGCCATTTTCTGTTATTGGGCTCATGGCCCATTGAGGCCCAATCTTGTATTGTACTCATATGTCTATATAAGACAATGAGAGTGTGTGAATAAAGTAAGAAAGTACCATTTTACAATAACACCGTCGCCACCGTGCCGGTAACTTCCACTGCCTCTGTGTCACTCAGTTGTTCATCCGCTCCGGTAACATCCACTGTCTCTCTGTAGTTTCTTTGGCATAAAACAAGAAGACATTCTTCATATCTAATACAAATGCTAACTCACATGTTTGCAGGTTTTCATAGATGTGCCACTACACCTGTGCAAAGCTAGCTAGGGACCTAAAGGGAAAGATCAAATGTATATTAATATTGGTAAAACTTTTCATACATGCTTTATTTCTTAAATTACTGTAAAATTGTGGAATAAACTTTGAATATCACTTGAAAAGTAATTTTGGGACGGCAGTTAGACCGACAATGTTGTACGAAGTACAAACATATTGTTGTTGGACAGTGCTGAACCTACAACATAAAGTAAGCGTAGCAAAGATGAGGATGTTGCATTGAATGTGTGGTAAGACTAGATGAGATAGAATTAGAAATGGCCACATTAGAGAGAGAGTTGGATAGCACCTATAGTAGAAAAAATGGAAGAAACTAGACTTAGGTGGTTCGGGGGCACGTAGAGTGAAGATATGTGGATTCTATAATTAGAAGAGTAGATTAGATGGAGAGGAGTCAAATCACTATAGATAGGGGCATATCTAAAAAAACTATAAAATGTGGGATTAGAGTTAGACTTGATTGTTGTTGCATTTGAAAAGAAATTTGAGTACAATCTCTAAAATGTTTAAATAGACTATGCTATATCTAATCAATCTAGTGAAGGGGTTAAATAAAACTTAATAAAATCTATACAAATAATGATATTATATTTAGAACAATTACAATATTAGCACCAGCAGTTCAGCTATATATATATGCCATATAGAAAATAAATAACTCATTGACTAATAGTTGAAATATTTTAGTTCTCCTTGCTTGGATTTGGATCTTTGAAGGAAAATTGTAATCTTCTAATCTAGACAGATATAAAGCAACTTATTTTGTTTCATTTTTAGTTTAATTTCATTTTCTTTGTTTCTTGATCTTCAATAGATGGGACATATAGGCTTATTGCATAAACCACAAGTCATGCATGGCTACCCAGCCTCATGCTTTTCCTTCGAAACTTCTGCTGAATTTTAACTGTGATTATATTTTTCGTCTGGTGTCAAATATATCACCACAACCCCTTTAATGTACAAGGCACTCAACTCACTCTGAAACCTATAATGAACTATCAAAATCACAAATCAGAGCGTTAGAGAAGAGCAAAGTGCTTTAAACACTCCTCATTTCTAATGAACAAACTGAAAATTAGAGTTATTATATAGAGTTAAGCTAACTACTCTAACTAATTTTTTATAGGGCTAAAACATTTATTAAAATTAAGTAAAGACTAAAGACTAAATTTAAAAGGTTTCTATTTTATAAGAACCAAAAATATATTTAATTTTATTATATAAAGAAAATCATCTTTGAATAATTGTTACCGACCACTAAAGAAAATCCCCGTGAGCTTAGCTCAGTTGGTAAGGACATCACATTTTATATGCAGAAGTCGTAGTTTGAACGCCAAACACTCTAATTATTCACCTTTAAGTGTAAAATTCTAACCACTAAACAAAAAAAAACACATCACGCATTATTAATGTAACTTTCTTTTTTTCTTTGCTTTTTTCTTTTATGTTTTTAGCATGTTAGTGTATATAAGTAGACCACACCTTCAGCATCTATGAACAGTACTCAATTATTCCAAAGTTGCATTATTGAGTTATCAACTCTTGGATCCAATACGTGCATGCAAAACCACTTCTTGCTTATCCTTTTGCTTCACACATTAATCTGTATCAAATCTCCAATTTGCAAAGTTACAAAACATGGCTGAAGCTGTGATTGAAACTGTTCTTGGGAATTTAAGTTCACTGGTTCAAAAGGAGATCGGCCTATTTCTTGGTTTTGATCAAGAATTGGAAAGGATTTCCAGCTTGCTCACTGCAATCAAGGCTACTCTTGAAGTTGCTGATGAGAAACAATTCACTGATAAAGCTATAATGGATTGGCTGCAAAAGCTGAAAGATGCAGCTTATATCCTTGATGACATTTTGGACGAGTGTGCCACTGAAGCACTGGAGTTGAAGTACAAAGGATTCAAGCATGGACTCTCTTGTTTATCATCTTTGCATCCAAAACATGTTGCATTTCGTTACAAAGTTGCTAAGAAAATGAAGAGGATAAGGGAGAGACTTGATGAAATTGCTGAAGAAAGGATGAAGTTTCACTTGCCAGAGACACTTAGAGATAGTAGAACCGGCGTCCCTGACTGGCGACAAACCACTTCTATCATTACCCAACCTCAAGTGTATGGAAGAAATGAAGATATGGATAAAATTGTAGACTGTTTAGTTGGTCATGATGCTAATTTGGAGGATTTATCGGTTTATCCGATAGTAGGTTTAGGGGGACTTGGTAAAACAACACTTGCCCAACTTATCTTCAATAATGACAGGGTAGTCAAACACTTTGCACTAAGATCTTGGGTATGTGTTTCAGAAGATTTTAGTTTGAAGCGAATGACAAAATCCATCATAGAATCAACATCTGGACATGCTTGTGAGGATTTGGAACTTGAGCCACTGCAGAAAAAGCTTCAAGACCTGCTTTTCAAGAAAAGATATTTGCTTGTTTTAGACGACGTGTGGGATGATGAACACGAGAATTGGCAGAGGTTGAAATCTATATTGGCTTGTGGGGGAAACGGTGCTTCAGTTATAGTCACCACTCGACTTTCAAAGGTTGCAGAAATCACAGGAACAATGCCTCCTTATGAACTATCAACGTTATCTTACAATGATTGTTGGGAATTATTTAAACAACGGGCTTTCGGAGTAAATGAGAAAGAACTCACCAAGCTTGTGGTCATAGGGAAGAAGATAGTGAAAAAGTGTGGGGGAGTGCCTCTTGCAACAATAGCATTAGGAAGTCTCTTGCGTTTTAAAAGAGATGAAAAGGAATGGCTCTATATCAAGGAAAGCAAGCTTTGGAGTTTACAAGGTGAGAACTCAGTGATGCCTGCTTTGAGACTAAGTTACCTGAATTTGCCAATAAAACTCAGACAATGTTTTTCCTTTTGTGCACTATTTCCCAAAGATGACATTATAAACAAGCAATTTGTAATTGAACTTTGGAGTGCTAATGGCTTTATTTCATCCAATGAAATGTTGGAAGCAGAAGATATTGGTAATGAGGTGTGGAATGAGTTATACTTGAGATCATTTTTCCAAGATATTGGGACAGATGAATTTGGCAATGTTGTGAATTTCAAGCTGCATGATCTTGTTCACGATCTTGCTCAATCTGTTACAGGAGATGTCTATTGCATTACAGAGGACAGCGGCGCACATACGTCTAAAAGAATGCCTAAAAGAATACGTCATATCTCATTGTATAAAAGGAAGGCTTTTGGGAAAGTCATCCAATTACCCAAGACCAAATCTTTGAAGACCTGTATAACTCTTAAGTATGCTACAGTTGACAGACTTTCACCTCATGTATTGGAATATTATTCTTTACGAGCTCTTGACTACCAATTAAGAGATAAGTTGCCATCTTCAATTGGTCATTTAAGATATCTAAGGTATTTGAATCTTTCCAATGGGTACTTCAAAACTCTTCCTGGATCCCTATGTGAATTGTGGAATTTGCAAATTTTGAAGTTGAACGGTTGTTCACGACTACAAAATTTGCCTAATAATTTTATACACTTGGAAGCTCTAGAACATATATCTTTGAATGATTGCTACTCATTATCAAGCTCACCTTCCTATATTAGCAAGTTAACTTCCCTAAAGACTTTAACAATGTATGTAGTTGGCAAGAGAAGAGGGTCCCTTTTGGCAGAATTGGCGCAATTAAACCTTAAAGGAGAGCTTCACCTCAAGCACCTTGAGCGAGTGAAAAATGTAACAGATTCTAAAGAAGCCAATATGTCTAGAAAGTGCATTAACCACATGCGGTTGTCATGGGGTAGAAATGAAGAATCGGAGTTGCAGGAAAATGTTGAGCAGATTGCTGAAGCGCTTCAACCTCGTACCCAACAACTTCAATCTCTAGGTGTTGGAGGATATAGAGGTGAACATTTTCCACAGTGGATGTCTAACCCTTCACTAAAAGATTTGAAGCGTTTGGTACTCAATGATTGCAAAAATTGTTTGTACCTAAAAGAGGAGTCTTCTAATGGTGGAATGTCAGGAGGTTGGATAGCTTTGGAAAACATATTATTAAAGAAGATGCCAAAATTGATAAGTTTGTCAAGAGATCACGATGGAAAAAACGTGTTCACACACCTTTCAAAACTTACAATCATTGAGTGTCCTAAGTTGTTAGCTTTGCCTTTCCTTCTAGTTCTCAAGGAGCTTCGTGTGGGAGGTAAATGCAGTTGGGAATTGCTAAGCTCAATCCAAAAACTCCATAACCTTGAATCTCTACGACTCGGAGACAATGAAGAGGTAACTTGCTTTCCGGATGGTATGCTAAGTAATCTTACTTCTCTTAAAGAACTAGAAATATGGAAGTACTCCAAACTTAAGTTACTCCCATTTGAAACTATTAACTCTGATTCACTCCGGATGTTGAACATTAAAGATTGTGAGAACCTCGTGTCATTGAAAGATGAAGCATTCCAAGGGTTGCATTCTCTTGAGAAATTAGAAATCTTGGGATGTCAAAAGTTCAACCTTTCAGCAGGTTTTCGATACATGACATGTCTTGAGAACTTGAGAATCGCCAACTTCTCTGATACAAGTGGATTGCAAGAAGCTTTACAACATATGACATCCCTGCAATCCATAACATTAAGTGAACTTCCAAATCTTACATCCTTACCTGACTGCTTGGGAAACCTTAGCTTGCTTCACGAATTAAATATTCTTGCATGTCCCAACTTAACGCGTCTTCCAACTACCATCCAGAGTCTCAGCAGTCTTAATGGTTTGCTGATTTCTTGTTGCCCCGAGTTAGAAAATAGATGTCGAAGAGAAACAGGGGAGGACTGGCCAAAAGTAGCTCATGTTCAGTATCTTGGAATCTTAAGAGATGCAACTTATCATGGAACCGGAGGTCAATGGTTTGAATGCAAAGGTTTGTCCTCAATTATTGTTATTATACAATAAGAGTTAAATATAGTTGGTGTATGTGTGTAGTCAATCTAATGTATACAAATTAAACTTAAAATCTGGTGTTTAAAAAATTGAAGTTCAGAAAGAAAGAAAAAAAAAAAACTCAAAATTTAAATGGACATCAAATTTTGAAGTGCCCAACATAGTGGATTTGATTGGTTTGTTATAGGTTTTTTTCTGCATCTTACTCATGTGTTCTTCGCTTACAGGTTTGTTTAGAGATCTATAGATGATCGAGGGAGGCATTGGTGTGATCCGTTCGGCGATTCTAAGCAAACAAGAAGTTTATAGTAAATTATAGTGGATATGTATACATGTCCATTCCTCATAGATTTGTACTGTTTTATTCTCTCTTTTTTTAAGGACACTATTTAAGTCCTTGTGTATTTGATTTATCTGTCTTTGTATCAAATGTGTAAAAGCTATAAAATTAACACCGAAAAAGAGTTAAAAGTTTTTAATGGTATTAATTTTGATTTTATTGGAACATAGAGCTAGAGCTGTCAAAAATGGGCCGGGCCGATGGGCCGGCCCATTAGCCCACGGATTTGGATGGGATGGGCTTTGAAATAGGTGGCCCAAACACGTTCGGGTTTTTTGACCCGAGCCCATGAGGCCCTTCGGGTGGTTGGGCTGGGCCGGGCTAGCCCAGCGGGCTTCGGGCCGACCCATTATCCCGATTTTTATATCATTTTTGTAAAAATATTTTCAATAAATACATAAAAAATTATCATTTAGTTGAAAAAATCTTATAAAAAACATAGTTTAATGTATAAGTTCAATAAAACTGGTTATATTTACATAAAACTTTAGTAAAAACTAATTTAATAATTTATGAATACATATTTAGTGATGATGTAAAAATTATTTACACTTGCATACAGTTATATCTCAATAAAATTAATAATTATGAAAAAATAATATATCAAAGTCACGTAAAACAGATAGAATAAACCGAAAAAAAATAAAAAATTTGGATTGAGCAATAATAAAATGGGCCAAGCCCATACTTTTAGAGGGCCGGGCCGAGCTCACCAAATATGGATTGACAGCTCATAGAGCATAGTTGAGTGTGAATTGAAAATAAAGATTATAGAGTCTCTTATTGGTTTTGTTTTAGGTATCTTGTGGATATTCTAGTGTGTAATATGAAAAGTGCTTTTAATATGCCCTTTAAAACATGTTTACTCGCCTTTTAAAACTTACAATCATTGAGTGTCCTAATTTGTTAGCTTTGCCTTTCCTTCCAGCTCTCAAGTAGGATCTTCATGTAGAAGGGAAGTGCAGTTGGGAGTTGCTAAGCTCAATTCATAAATTCCATAACCTTGAATCTCTTAGACTTGGAGACAATTAAGAGGTAACTTGCTTTCCGGATTGTATGCTAAGTAATCTTCTCTTAAAGAACTAAAGATTTGGAAGCTCTCCAAACCGAAGTTATTCCCACTTGAAACTATTAACTCCGATGCACTCAAGATATTGTACATTAAAGATTGTGAGAACCTCACGTCATTGAAAGATGAAGCATTGCAAGGGTTGCATTCTCTTGAGATATTAGAAATTTTGGGATGTCCAAAGTTCAATCTTTCGGTAGGTTTTCGATACTTAACATGTCTTGAGTACTTGGAAATCTGCAATTTATCTGAGGCTTAGAGCTTGATGCATTTTTCTATTTTCTTCTCTTTTAGTTATAGTGTATAATAGCAATATCTTGTATTCATCACTTACTGAATCATTAAATAATATTGCTTAAATCTTGATTTTTCTCAATGACTGAGTTCTTAGTTCATACTTCATTAATTCATATCAATACCTTATAATTTAACTAATAAGAGTTACATAAAAAAACATGGAAATTTCTTAGCAAATAATGTTTATACACTTAACAAATATTTCATGTAATCAAAACTTATATCTAATTAACCCCTACCTCTTTCTCATTATTATCACTAAGAATTGATTTGATAGTGATAGTAGAAGAATCAATTCTAGATGATTCCTGTTTCACCCATTGTACAACCCTCTCTGCTTCAATACTTACTTTCTTCTCCTCTTCCAATGCTTTCTTCAGCCTCTTTTCTTGTTCTTGGACAGAAAAAGTACTCATATCAGATAATATTTCATCATTCTTTTTCCATTCAACTTGATCTAAGCTTGAAATTCCTCTGCTTTTGTTATTTTTTTCAACACCTTTCTTGGTGGAGAAGCAAAAACAACATGAAGTTGATCCTTGTGAAGATTCTGTTTCCATCATATCATATGTATGTGGATTAATTTTGGTGCATAAATGTAAAACTAACCCTTTTTTGAAAATTTATTTATGGATCATTTTATTGATAGTATTATTTGATTTGTCTATATATGTATGATCATATATATTGGGACCCATTTTAAGCAATTTGATGGAAATTTTGAAGATTGTTTGGGTTGTTGAAGAGTTTGTGTCAAAGGTGACATGTGCATATATGTAATATTCATATTGGGCGGCAGCTAGTTGATGGTTTTTCTTTTCATTTAACTAATCTAATCACTATTAGGGGTGGCTTTTCAAGCATTTTTTTATAAGGATCAAGATTCTATCACAGTCACACCAAAGAGATTTAAAATTTCTAATATAAGAAACAATTATTTTTTGGGTTACATGATATTGATAAGAAGATTTCACCGCTGTTATCGATGATTAATATTCGTTCGGGAATATGTGGGACACATGTATAAAGTGGGTTCTCCTTTTTCAACCGAATTTTTTGCATATACACGAATCAAAAATCGAACTCCTGATCACATGTTTAAATGGATCAAAACCCTTACCAGTTCTAATATGTATCAATTTGTTTTTTAAGTAGATAAAATGACAAACTATTAAAAACTTATACATATAAAATGAAGGGCTTATTTTGATAAATAAATTCAATCAGTTTATAGCTTAAAATTATCATGTTGCTTAAACAAATTAAATAATTTTTTTTTGATGTAGTTTCATATCTATAAATTAATTCAAATATTAATTTTTTAAATACAACAAATTCAATCAATTAATTCAAACATTAATTTCACTAAAAAAAATCAATTACTATCTTTATAAATTAACTTATCAATTATTCACTATTTTGTGTTTCTCATTGAGCCTAGTCACCCTTAGTAATCCATTTATTTTCGCATGTAGTGGGCCCTAAATATACGCAAGTGGACCCCACATGCTTCATGAGTTTTCCAAAGTAGCCGTTGTTCAACTCACTCTTTCACAAAAAAATCTCACACACGTTCTTCATTTCTCCATTTTCACACTCTCTCTTCACTCATTCTTCTCTTCCTCCTTCAACCCTAACAATGGTGGAAATTGGATTATCTTCTGATCAATCTGACACTGATGAAGAATCTACAATTCAACAAATCATCTCTCAAGCACAAGACTCAATTCTCCTTCAACAAATCTCTGCTATCAATTGTTCATCTTTCACTCATTCTGATCTTCCTACTGACCTTGAATCTCGTTTTCTTAAGCTCAAATCTTTCCCTGCTAATCACACTAACCCACCACCTTATCATTCCAAAAATCCCACCTTTTCAACAAACCCTCAAAAAAGTTTGAATTTTTCACCACCCAAAGACAATGATTCAGCAAAAAATTCACTTTCTGATTCTGGGTATGTCTCATTTCCTTCAGATTCTTCACATGTGAAAAAGGGTCTTAACCCAAAACCAATTCAACACCTTTCCAAAGCTCCCACCTTTTCAAATCCCAGTTCATCAAACCCTCAAAAAAGTTTCAATTTTTCACCACCCAAAGACAATAATTCAACAAAAAATCCACTTTCTGATTCTGGGTGTGTCTCATTTCCTTCAGATTCTTCACATGTGAAAAAGGGTCTAAACCCAAAACCAAAAAGTGGGTCTTTTTCACCTTCAGATCATTCTTCTCATACTTCTGAAGAAAGTTCAATGTCTTCTATGTTTATGCCATTGCAAATGCAGAAAGAAGAAAGCAAAGGGAAATGTTCGAAGAAAAAGCGTATGTCTCCGAGTCCATCGCCTCCTAGAAAATGGGGTTGTTTTTGGTGTTCTCCTAAGAAGGAAAAGAAGAAAGGTAAGGAGAATGTTGATATTTCTGGGTGGGAGGAATGTACAAGTGATGAGTTTTTGTCTGATATTGGAAGTTTGTCGAGCAAGAAACGGTTGAATATGATTGACAAGGCATTGAAGGAAGAACAAAAGAAGATTAGTCGCGAAGCTGAGAAGATTATTGAATATGTTAAACATGCTTCTGGTAGGATGAATGTTTCTGATATTGAGGATGATCTTAGTGATGATTAGGGTATTGAGTATTAGTATTACATTTTGGATCTCTTTCTAGTTCCAAATTACATTTTTAGTTGTTACTAAAGTGTTGCTAATATTCATAATTACCTTGTATTTCAATACATATTGATGTTTACATATCATATATACAAATGTTCTTAATAAAATTTGGTGATTGTCTATATTATGTTTTCTGTTATACAAAGGATTGAGCAAAGAGTTTATTTTGATTGGATGGTCTTCATAGTGTTAAACCCTACTGTGCTTTGTTCAAAATTTGAGTTTATTTTGAGTTTTATCTGATTCATGTGTTGTGTCAATGATTGAAATTCAAGGCAGGCTTTAGCCAATGGCTTCTATGTTTTGTGCCTATTCTTCTATTACTGTACTGAAAATGTTGGAGTATTCCTCAATCTGTCTTGTTTCCTTTTTGGGGGTACATTGTTTCTAGTAATTATGATTTTGAGACATCAAACATTTTTGGTAGATGCTTGTTAAATGCCAATGAAGAAGCTATTTAACATATATGATTGTTTAATTTGGTAAATTAGATTGAAAGTTTACATAATGAAATAGGAATTAATTAAATAAATGTATCAGCTTCAAAGTCTACTTTAAATTAACTATATGAAACTGCAGTATTTATCAGTCTTTCCAATTAATTTATACATGTTATTGCTTCCTAGAACTCTGACTGATTTGAATTTGGTCTAGTAATTGCAGTTTAAAATCTCAGCCGTCCAATCTCAAATCAATGGTCTATATCATTTATAATTGGTTGTTATTGTGTAATATGAGTTGTTCGATCTCAAATTAACAGTCAAGATCGTTTACTGGGTGTAAACATGAATCCCTATGGCAAGGAATTGGGATCCGAGCTCTAACATGAATCTGTCCAAACACATTGCATGCAAGTCAAATGTAAAAAGCAAATGGAAGTAAATATTCCTTGAAGTGCATGTGAATTGCGAATCATCTATTTATGTTCTTAAGCAAGAAAGTTCATACTTTTCTTTTTTGCCTTTATCTGGCACTCAACTTTGCAGATACATTTCAATGTGAAAAGCATAGAAGGGAGAATCTGATACATATTGTCAGCAAGGAGAAAACCTTTACACTCTTCATTTACAAACACAGCTTCAGAATCTAACTTTGACAAACAACTTAGAAAATGCCCTGAGCTGTTCAATATTCTGCTTGGTTGTAGCATTTGATCAAGGAAACAAAAGAGAAAAAATGGTGCTGTAGCTGGATGCAAGTGTAAAGTACTCAAATCAAAAATTCTGATATGTGATGAACTTTTGGAATAGATTAGTCCAATATATCAACTTATCTTTGGTGTCTTGTTCCCATGTGTAGGTAATTACTTTGGTATTTTATACATCTCATCTCATAAAGAAAATTTAGGGTGCCACTGCATCTTGACCTTTAATATCTTATACTTTTGCATTCAAGACAACTTGAATGGACAGTGGTGTGTGAACCAAAACCATCCTAGGTTTGACCCAACTATCCTGAGTTCAACTCCAAGTCTCTGCCCTTACATGTAGAAAACCATTTTTAATAACTAATTTTTATAGTGACGAGATTCACACGCTTTAAGTGTAGAGAATCCGGGATTCGAACTTCGGCTCCTCCAATCATGTTTTTGGTAACTACCAACTGAGCTACGCTTATAGGACAAGTGATTTTCTTAATGGTATACAGATACAAAACAACTTGGCTCTAATAATATCTTTAAATTATTGAGTATCAAAGTTACTTTTTTTTTTTTATAATACATAACAAAAGGACCTTCAATAATTGCGTTAATTATTTTATCGCCATATATTTTGTTGTTTAGTTTCTTGAGTGACAAGTCAAGAAATTTTTTAGAAAGGCAAGTAGTTGAGGTTGGTCTAAGGACACAGAGGGTTTGTTCAAGACAGACTGGTATGCAATTTTGTGTTGCTTATGACCTGTGAGTCTTATTTGAATATTCATTTTGTTTTCAATAATCAATAATCTACTTACGCCATTTCAAACCCCTAAGTAAACAGAAGCAACACAATATTCCACTTAAGAATAAAGATACAAACTACTATATACAAAATAATACATTGAAAATTTTGTTAATACAATGTTTCTCACTATGTTTTCATTTAGAATTACAGACCACCCTATATAATATGGACATTTATCCATCTCAAAAACTAAGTTCCTTAACTTCCAAAAAAAAATGAAGTTCCTTAGATGACTCTAAGGACTTGAGCAAATGCAAATCATATATCAATCTACATATCAGAACTGCTGTATAGTGTTACAATTTATGCTTACATGTAAAACATACATGCAACATAGATCATAGAACCGCCCAAAAAAGGTAAGCACGTGCTATGGCTTTTTAAATGCGCCTATACCGTGATTATGAGAATATACAGTTATTGCCTCGCCTATTCAAAAGACCAATGTTGGCATAACTTTGATGTTATTCCGGTATCTTGTTCGCTGGTACTACGTCCTGTCTCTGTACATAAGCAGAGGGAAACCATCCAGCATTGCCATTGTATTCTCCTTCAGACCATCCATTGGCAGCAACCTGAGAAGTCAACAACCAAAAAGAAAATATAAATGAAGATTGGTTTCATTGTCAATAAAGATTAGCAATTTAGTAATAATATCATGATTGTTATTCTTATAACTTTATTTTAATGACTAAATCAACAGTAACATTAGGTAGAAAATGCTTAACCATGAGAATATGTTGATGGCTAATAATATATTTTTTTCAAAAGTACTTCTTAAGAAGTTCAACCGTACTGACTTGAAAGTCTCAAAGAAATACCTGACGGACGACAACATAATCATCAACTGATAAATTTAACTCCCCTTCAGCTTGAGCGTCAAATGGATGTATGACCTATAAGACAAATGATGATGAGCATGAATCAATTTAAGAATGTACGTAAAAGATTTTGCTGAACAAAGATCCAACAAAATTAGAACCAAAGATCTGTATAAGCTTTGTCTTGAGCAACAGTCAACTCCACCCTAGGAATTCAGCTGTATGTAATGTAGGATCTCTAAAGGAAAATTTGCTATTTCTTTATATGTGACACACCTTTGCGAAAAAGTACGTGCCCATTTGGTTGTTGTGTTTATAATCAATGCCATTTGAATTAGCTTTCTCATCTGCAGGTTGATTATGTTCATCTTTCGACAATGGGAATGATGTAGATTCTTTTGATTGTCTCTCATCAATCATGATCATCTAACTCCAAGAACATCCAATAGAAGGTACAGGTTACAAATTTGACAGTATATTATATCAGAAGCTAGCATATACAATAGACATAGGAACTGGCACTTATTTTTCCAATTTGAAGGAAGTGTTGGAAGCATGGTGGCTAACCTCATCATATAGTTTATCTAGAATAACAAGGACATGCCGATGATAGGATCGCTCAGCATCTACCTGCCAAAAAGGGGAACAAATGAAATGGCGATTGGTGAAGGATAAGTTTCAAAAAGCATACAAAGCCCCAAATTATGGTGCGCTTCGAATAAAAAAAAAGGTAAAATCAGAAATCACAAGAAATGACTTCTATAAAGAATCTAGCAATACCATTGTAGAAAGACTTTGGAGAGTTATATGTTGCTGTTGTTCTTCGACTGACGACATAGCAGAAGTTGCTTCTCTACCAAGTGCCACCAAGGCAGATTTATGGTCTTTTAACCTTTTTTCTGCATTCTGAAGCCTCATGGAACTCTCTGCAGAAAGAGAAGGATCCCTCAACTTTGATCGACGCCTCAGAACTTCAGCAGCCTGATGAGAAGATATCTAAGATAAATATCACACATTGTGCACCACCATATGCATGCCATTGTGGCAGTAAATTACTACCTGGCCTTCAACTTCTTGACGAAGTTTGTCGTAGTTGTGGGTGAGGTGGCGTGCATCTTCCAAAGGAGCTCCTGTTATTTGTGCCCGCAGTGGCTCAGAGATCTATATAAAACCTAAAGCATAGTTAGAAGCACTATTTTTGTTTGGAACACAACGATAGACTCTAAAAGACATAAATCTTCCTACAAAATCAACAATATATTACTAAGTTCCGAAGAAGAACTAGGACTTTCATTAAGTATCAGTGTAGCACTAACAAGTGAATAGTTACAGAAAACTAGGGCTTCTTGTTTCCTATGAAGAAAAAGGAACTAATATGCTGATATATGAAAGCATCGTGTTAATGTTTCTGTTGATTGTACTTAGCGGAATCTGATTGGTTCTTGAAAGCTATAGAAGACTACTGTGCATGTCATAGTCCAAAATTATAGCAGCAAGATTACCAGTAAATCCGATAGGCATATGTTAATGTTACGGTAAATAACGTTAATTTGAACATTGATAACGTCATATAATTTACGGTAATGAAAGGCTATATTTCACAAAATGAACTCTTAAAGACTATCGAAGAAACATCCCGTAAGATTACCTGGTCACGTAAGATCCCAAGCAAATTCTCCCTATCATTTTCCAATATATCATATGAGTTACCGAATTGAAGAGAAGCGTTTGCAAGGGGGTAATTACTATCATGCTTTTCATTCTCAGTCCCATACTTACAACAGTCCTTCGCCAACTTCCTCACTGAAGTATGCAGAACAAAACATCAATCAATCATCGGCCTAACAAATAAACCAAATTAATAGATAGGAAAAAGGCCAAAACCAAAGTCACCTATCTCCATTTGCTTGGAACTAACAGAAATGAATCCTTCAATACCACGAACAATATGCCGCTGAAAATGCTGTAAGCATCACATCACATTGGTTAAAAACTTTACCAAACAAATCTCTCTGAACTAATAAATAAATCTCAGCCCTCAACTTATAAATAAATGGATTGATAATACAAATACACCTTAGCAGTCTTTGTAGAATTGTATAATTTTTGAAGTTTATGATAACATTCAAGTTCAGATTCATCGGCCATGAGCGGTTCATTGCTAAGTTGGCCCAACTGTCTAAGTATAGTCTGCAAAACAACAATAACAACAACATGATACAAGACAAAAGTCAAACAAATGAAATGAAACTACTACTACAATCGCTACAAATACAGCAAAATGAACAGTATACATTCAAAACCTAAACTTTCTGCTTAAGGATTCTTCCCACACCAACACCATCAGTTCAATCTTGAAGTAAAAACAAACCTTAGTGAGTGTATATTTGGTTTTGCGGTAACAAAATTTGATTTTGAATGTATTGGTTCAGTAAAATTGATTCCAACTAAAATATGTTTGGTTCCACTTTTAGATGAGCCAAAATTGATTCTATTCTAGAGATTTAGAATTGATATGGACATGTTTGTTTCCTCTAGAGGCGAATTGATTTTACCTTCAAAGCATTGATTTTTACACTCAAATTTATAATTCAACTCACTTTTACATCAATATGTCCAAATATAAATCACTTTACCTACAACTCAAATTTGCCAAAATCAATTTTGCTCACAGCAAAACCAAACATACATGTAAAAGTGGGTTGAACAATGAATTCAAGGTTTAAAGTCAATTCTAGAATCAAAAACTCCAAATTCTAACTAACATCAAATCCAGAGGAAAAATCAATTATGCTCAAGAACAACAAAAACCACTTTTACATGAATGTTTACGGATCCCTTTCCCACACCAACACCATCAGTTCAATCTTGAGGCATAAACAAGTCTTAGAGTGTATTTTGTTCTGCGGTAACAAATTGATTTTGAATGTATTGATTTAGTAAAATTGATTTATGTTGAAAACATTCACGTAAGAGTGGTTTAAACAATGAATTAAAGGTTAAAAATCAACTCTAGAATCAAAAACTACAAATTCTAGCTTCAAGTTCGAATAAGTTCCGGAAGAAAAACCGATTGTGTTCAAGAGCAATCAAGCCAATTATGCAACAACTTTGGCTTTGGCTCCTCCAAAGTGGAACAAACATAGACAAAGCTTGTATTAACCTAAACTCAAGCTAAATTGATATTACTACTAATACATAACCCCTTGTTGCTACAGTAGCAATATTAACCTAAATAGTAAACAGTAGCATAAAAAACACTGCAAAATTGGGAAGCACCCCACAACAAAAAAATCCATCTTAGATAGAATAACAAGTAAAAGAATACCTGTTGTTGCTTGGCAACTTGTTCCCTCAATCTGCTAGCTTGTTTCCTTATAGCATCCATTTTTTCTCCTTTTTTACAGTATATAATAAAAAGTAAAAAGAGTAACTTTTTTGGAGTGGTGAAAGGAAATGATCAGAAAAAAATTGGGTTGTGTTTTGAAGTGGTTGTTGAAGGTGAAAAGCAAGACAACATGGGGATGAGTAAAATTAAGGATTGATTAAGTATACTACTACCTGGGAGTTTCCAGATAGATAGAAAGAGAGATTTCCAACAGAACAGAAAGCTATAATAATAATGGAATGATGTTATATTAATTAATTAATTCAATTGATGGAGTGTGAAAGTGAAAAGTACAGTGTTAGAGAGAGAGAGAGAAGAAAAAGTGTCTTTTGAAGAGTTGGACCGGACAGACATGGACACGCGCTTGACTTTAGGTCGTCATTGTCACCAATACGCTCTTTTACTCTCTTTTCTTAACATAGTCATTAATTAAAGGTCCGCCTCTCTAAATTTATGGCAAACTCAATTCAACAATGTACATCAAAATTGATTCTCCCCACGTTAGTTGTTCTTGTGGTTATAACTTTATTTAAGAGAAGATTGAAATTTTAATATTAAAATTTGTCTTGAATTTTAGACTATCAAGGCCCTTCATTTATGAACTAGAAAATTAAAATAAAAATCGATCCCTCCCTGATCCCCATATATTAAAGTAGTATAGATAACTCTCAATAACGTATAATTGATTTTAATTTTTAATTTCTTTAAAATTTTACATGAACGATCTATAGAATATAGATTTTATAAAATTTGTATTCGTTATAATAAAATAATAAAATTATGATGATTTGTGCACCCAATATATAATTCACTTGTACATATTAACCAAAACAATACAATATCTATATTCGAGCTTAATTTTGCTCATTCCCATGTGTAATTGTTATGACCTTGAAAGTGTTATTGAACCGCACCATAATGAATTGAGAGATGTCCAATCTCAAACCTTAAGCTTCTTTAGGGATTGATGATTGTCTCCACAAATCAATATGATTTTCTTGGTGTAGTTGTCACCCAGACACCCACAATATTTACTCTATAAGGAAGCTTTTCCTTTTGTTGGTCAAAGACTCCATATGGAAAGGTTTTAGGTATGCATTTATGTATTCTCTGTACAGCCACGTACATTTCAATAACAATTTGGTCCACTTATGTGTAAGCCTACGAGAATCTTCTCCTTATTTTCACGCACCGACAATCATTCATTGCCCTTGCTGAAAAAATGACCAACAGTCATTGTGTTTTTTCCTAAGATGAAGTTTAAAGAGATGGAATGGAGTGTTTCCTATGGTCAGTGTCAGTGACCTTAAACTTCAATGGTATATATATCATTTACATGATCAAACTAACGATGTTGTTTATGGTTTTCACTTTGCACTCAACTACTTTATGCAAGGGAACGAAATGTTTTTCGCACAATAACATGTTTTACCAATTATGTCTATATCTATATAATTTATCCTATACAGACCACTATAACTGAGACTGATTAAATGGTAGTCCTAACACATTTAAACTTGTCGGGGATCAGAACTTTGCTGGCTGAAGATGAAACTATGATGGTGGTGACAGAGTTTGCTCCGTTCATTATTCAACAGGGAACTTTCCTTACCTACTGTCAAACAGGTAAATATTGCACTAAAACAAGGAATCTCAAGTGAGAAATTGAGAATCACCATCATTAGATGAATTCTTTTATGGAAACATATGTTACAAAAAATAAATAACAAGAATCACTTGCAAAAGTGGAATTTCTGGGATTATACATATTCATATACACTTAAATTGGAGTGAACAATATGACTAAGATTACAAATGCTAACAAAAGGAGGGTGGGAAACACAAGTGGAAAGGGGTACCACGATCAAATATGAAATATAACATGCAACTCCATCAGGAAGGTACAAAAATGCAAGAAAATGTTGAATGATGATATCCGTGGAATAACAAGACCTTCTGTTGTGAAGTGGTCTAATGAAAAACATCTTCCATCATAATCTTACTTTTTGAACGAATGGAATTGAGATGAAAAGTTGCATGCAGATTCCTAACCTGTTTCATCTCTTCCGACTCAAGTAATTTGCTGCGACGTGGATGCAAACACAACATATGGTGGTTAATTTGTCTTCGCAAGCTTTCTAGTCGGAGTTCGAGTCATAGAAGTCACTTGGGCATGGAGTTACGATTTCTGATTCAAGCAACTGGACCACTCGGTGCATCGTGGGTCGATCCTCTGGACTTGAGGAAACACATTGAATAGCCATAGAGAGCAAGGCATCAAGACTCTCCACCTGCACCCCGTCACATAGTGGGTCGACAATTTCCCTCTGCCTATTTTCAGTAATAAGAAAGTTCAACTGCATCGATGGCAAATTATGGCATTAGAATGGGGCACATTCCCTTTTAAAAAAGCAACTAAAATTACCTCTGCTTTGTAATTTCATAAGAAGGAACATGTACTAAAAGATGATAACAAGTTTCAGGTATTTCACCTACTTAAATAATATAATTAACACACTCAATCACACCACCTACTAATTGTAATGGTAACCATCAGGAGGCCAATTTTATAAAGGTTCTCAAGGATTCAGCTCCTCTAAACTAAACTATGAGGTGATCTTTAACGATCTTACCTCCCCTTGTAATCACAAAACAACGTACATGGATTACAAGATGATAAAAAGTTTATGTTCACCTACTTAAATAACATAATCAACACTCTCAAGCACACTCAGTTCATGCTAATTGTAGTGGTAACCATATCCCATTTTATAACAGACAATGATGTATTCTTAAGGATTTAATAAACTATTTTTTTTTTGGTGAAGAAACTAATTGTGAGATGCATTTTAAGAGTAAAATGTTTCACAACTTTAATTTTGATAAAGAAAAATGTAAGAAAATGTTTCATAACTATTGATTAAGATTGTAATTATATATAGATATATAGATATCCACATGTATCACAAATAAAACTACGGAAAAAAAATATTAGATAAAAACTAAATCTAAATATGCACGTGCATCACAAATCAATAGAAGCTACTTCAGTGAGTATTTATGTTTTTAAAAACTAAATCTGTAAGTCTAAAACTAAAAACAAAAACCAAAATTTAGTTTTTAAAAGAAATATTAAGGATTTAATAACTTGCACCAAAATATCATGTTATTTATAAAAAAATAATATTAAAGTGCATCTCATAGACTCATACCCAACCAACAATATTGAGACCCTTTTCAATGAACGATGCATCTGTTGGCCGCTTTCCACTAAGCACTTCAAGTGTCAACACCCCAAAACTATAAACATCGGTCTTTTCGGTTGCTCTGCCACTTTGCATATACTCTGCAATGGATTATAGAGGCTTGCTCAAACAATATGAAGTTAAATGTTGCATTTTCTCTCTTTCAAAAGTTAATTGAGTATAACTCCATAAGCACTTACCACAGAGAGATATTCCATATGAAAAAATCAAAACAAGACACAAGCAGATTAGACAACTATCCATCAGGTGAATATCATTATTGCTTACCTGGAGCTAGATAACCAAATGTTCCAGCAACAATAGTAGTGATGTGAGATTCTTCATCCTCCAGAAGTTTGGCAAGTCCAAAATCAGAAACCCGAGCATCCAATTTTCCATCGAGCAAAATATTGCTCGACTTTATGTCTCGATGTATGATCCTTGGAGAACAATCATGGTGCAAGTAAGCAAGCCCTTTTGCAGCTCCCATGACTATATTCAACCGTGAATCCCAATCTAGTTGCTCGGATCTTTCTGTGCCTGTGCAATATAAACATCATTATTCCCCAAATAAGATGTATGCATAGATGTTAAAAATGTGATTAGGCGTGTCCCGATGTCGATCATGCGTCGGTGTCTAACACGACACTTATGATTGCATTGAATTATATCATTTTCTCAAATCTTTACCGTTCCACCCTCAAGCACGTCACATCGCATTCCGAGGTATTGTCCACTTTGGACGCAGCATGTGAGCCCCCACGGTTTTGTCCTTTGTAAAAGGCACCTCGTTGGGTTGAGGAGTGCGGGTGTTGTATATAAACTACCCTTAGCCTCGATTCCCAAGCAATATGGGACTTTTAGGTGTACCAGAACAGTCCTTTTTATATTTGGATATGAATTTCAAGCTTCAAATCTGTCTGTAGTTTTCTTTCTTTGTTCGCTTTCAATCATAAATATATCTAATGCCGTAAAAGAAAATCATAGATTTGAAGCTTGAAAAATCATATAAAAACAAGGATGAAGGAACAAAATGACGTAAGAAAAAGATAAAGACTAAATCGTTACTTGAAATCAAGTTAAGGGGCTAAAAATGTAATTTTACCTTAATAATAAATGCAGCTAATGCACAAAACATAATTGTACATATTTTTGCCATGACCTATTTTGAGAGTTACTAAGGGTTCTTGATCAAAAGTTTAGTTTGTTATAAGAAGTAAATAATGACTATCACTTTGACTTTCTAATCACCACATGCCCTACCTAAAGTCTCAAACGTATACTCAATAATACAGATTTAGCTGCTTCATCTATTAATATGATGATGGAAATATATATTGTAAGTATTCAAATAAAGATCATACCATGAAGAACTTCATCAAGACTACCACCAGGTAGGTAGTCATATATTAACAACTTTGATGTAGGTGAATTGCAATATCCACGTAAATTAACTAAATAACGGTGCTTAATGCTACCGAGAATTGCAAGCTCCCTCTCAAAAAAACGATCAAAGCCCTCATTCAACTTTACGATCCTTTTCAACGCAAATACATTCCCATCATCCATTGCAAGCTTATAAACAGTTCCAAATCCCCCTACTCCTATTATGTGTTCCTCATTCAAAGTCTCTAGTTTCTTAATAATGTCTTTTGAAGAATATGGTAGGTCTCCATGAAACATAACTATCGAGGAACCTACAAGACATTATTTGGAGATATTAAATTTCAAGGGCGTTATAATATAATGAAATATTTAATTATATTTTAACAAAAGGTTTTCCAATGCACAAGTAGAAAAAGCTAGCTGAAACAGGTCTGTGAGCCAGCCACAGAAAGATAAGGAGCGTACCTGGACCAACATCCATTGCAAGACTCACTCTGTCATTTTTACCAAACTTTTTATATAGAAAACAACCCCAGAAGCACATAAGTGCCACCAAAAGTAGTGCGCCCACAGTTGCTGATGCACTGATGAGAAGTCGGCCAGAATTCTTCTTTCCATTTTGATTTTGGTCTATAAGGTGTAAAACAATAGAAGTCAAGATGGAATTGATAATGTGATCCAAGTGACTAGACTATATACTACACTGTCAAAACTATAGTTGGGAAAACAAAAAGTTGTTGAAGTCCAAACAGGTATGTGCCAACATATTGAAAGTGAAAAGTCAGAAAAATACCATAACCTTTATTAATTTATACAGAATTAACGTATACTGGAAAGTTTAAACATTTTTTTTTGTCAAAAAAAAAAAAAAGAAATACAAACTTTTATTATTCTGTTGATTGATTTAAGAGGATAATTTATCTTCCTTAGCTCTTCTAACACGCTAGTAAAAAAACATATCTTTTTATCAAATTAGTCGTGCATAATATAGGTAACAAACAGGTCCAGGATAAGTGACTGTGACTCTACCTTACACTCATTTGGAAGATAACAGGTCTAGAATATAGGTATTATTATTAAAAATCCCAAAGGTACCACACCATTACACCCTCGAAAAGAAAAGCTTCAGCTTCATTTAATTAGAAAAAAATATAAGTTCAGGATAGAGATGTTACTAAAATGCCTCATGGTACCAGCATTATGCCCTCAAAATGAAAAGTTTCATCTAAAATGAAGTAGACCTTCATATGCCCTTATCATTTTAGCTTCATCTAAAACTGACTAAGGAGTCAAATTACCACCTTTTCTCAACAACAAAAAAAAACTAAGCCAGAATATCCATAAAGCTGAAAGCTCAAATTTTTCAGTAAAAGTATTTTATTTTTATATCATCATTATATGAAAAGACAATATATCATTAAGCAAATAAGCAGAAACAAAAAAGAGAGCAAGCTTGGAATGATGCTAAATGAAGGATTATGTAAAATCATGCAGCTCTACCAGGAGATTTTTTCCAAGGCGAACCATCATCTTTACATGTTGAATCAGTTTGCACTCCACACAAACCTGGGTTTCCAAGAAACCTGCAACAAGACATATTTGTCTCATTATAGAAAAAATTGATTTGATTCCTCAGAGATAGACTACTTCATCCGGATAGTCTAATATCATTGATCAGCAAGGTAAAAGTATAAGCATAACATAACACAACTAATAATGATATTCATCTTATGACTCTGTGTATCTATAAAAATCTCAGTCAGAACAACATATGAGCTAATATGTAGGTAGATTCAGTATTAATTTATGCCTACAAATATCTACATGAATGGGTAACAAGTAATAGCTAGTCTATAGAATATCAAAACTAAGACGGACTTCCACATAAAAGTACACCAAATATCAAATAACAGTTCTCAAGAAGGAACTGCTGGATGACTTCTTTAATTTTATGATGCACATCTTGTTATTCCATAATGCAGAAGACATGAATATCTTGACACCTTATACATTGTTCATTAGAATCAAGTCAAACCTTGAGTCTTTGTCGGGAGCAGAAGAAGTGCGGTTATAATACATATATCATAGTACAGGCTAATCATTTACTTTCACCTTTATTTAAGCACCAAACTTCTTTATCCTTCTGGATATGAAATTTAAATACAAGGAAAAAATCCACATCTCATGGTATCAGTTGTTTTAATATAACAAAATTATTGAAGTTTTAAAACACAAGGTCATCAAATCATTCTAGCAATGATATTCCCAAGAGAAACCCAAATGTGGGATATATCAAGCTAACTAGAAGAAAAATATATATACTTCGTCCATCCCAGCACAAAAGTTAAGAAATACAATTAATATTTTAGATTTCATAAAAAACAGTATATAATTTCCTAATATACCTTTTATCTCAAGTTAATTAAGTTCTTTACCACTTACTCCACAAGCCAAAACAACAACTACCACTAGGTTAAAGGTATTATAGGAAAAGAATCTTAATACTTCATTGATATTATTTTTGTTAAAACGTCAAACAAAATGGGAAGGAGGGAGTAAAAGAAAATTTAATTAATATTAATAGGCTTAAATGCACTTTTGGTCCCCTATTTTAATATTTTTGAACTTTTAGTCCCCCTATTTCTAAAACCAATTTTTTAGTCCCTATTTTGAAAGACAACATATTTTTTTGGTCCCCTATCAATTTTAATGAGTTGGCATTTTCATTATTGGTGTGGCACTTATGTGGCATTAGTGAATTGGAAAATAATTTTTTCATGCCATTTTATTAATTTCCATGTCATTTATTCATTTTAATAATATATTAAGAAAAAATTTCAATTAAAATAAACACAAATTAAAAATTGTTTTGTTCAGCATCATCATCAACAACACCATATTCATCATTATCATGTAAAAACTAAATCTGAAATCTAAAAACACAAACCCAAATCTCAAATCTAATAACACCCTTGAAACCTAAATCATCAATAACCATCATGGCATCATCGGATTGCATCATCATCAAACACCAAACATGAAAAATATATAGATATAGATATCTGAAGCATATACATGAGGAATAATGTTTCAAAACATCTTTTGTCATTTTCAATCAAAATCAAGTCATTTGTGGAGCAAAACAAATCACAAATTTGGCTACAAATGGACTCTGAAAAACAAATTGGCTACAAATTTCTTGTGGGTATTTAAAAAAACAAGTTGAGAGAAAGAGCGGCTATTTTTATTTCCAAAACAAATCTATCTCGGAGAGTTTCTTTTGAGTTCATGATATTGGGGATGGGTGATGATGATTGATGAGCAATGACCATCACTGATGATTAATATGGGATTAGCGGACCTAGAAAGAAGATGAAGGGGAATATCTAAAATGTTTTTGTTTTTAATTTGTGTTTATTTTAATTGAAATTCTTTCTTAATATATTATTAAAAATGGAAATTTTATTTTTCAATTCACTAATGCAATATAAGTGCCATGTCAATAATGAAAGTGCTATCTCATAAAATTGATTGGGGGATAAAAAAAAATGTTGACTTTCAAAATAGAGGGACTAAAAAATGAGTTTTAAAAATATGGGACAAAAAGTTCAAAAAAATTAAATATGGGGACCAAAAGTGCATTTAAGCCAAATATTAATAATGAAAATTGCAAGATTTAGCACGCAAATAAAAGATTGACTAAATATAATTGGGTGTGAATAGACTAATATAAACATGTCTATTTAAAACTCAACTGTAGTTCAAAAAAATAGTCAAGCGTAATTTAGGAAATAACAACTGAGTTGTTTATTTGGAATGTGAAAAAGTAGTTGAGTATCAATAGCCCAGCCCAGCCAAAAAAAAAAACCTAGGACGTAAAAACCCTGTGCAGAACAATCAGTCATATTATTGGCAGCACTTAACCTGCAGAAAACAATAAATAAAAAATTCACACTTACGAGCTTCCAGTAAAGTTGGCAAGGACACCATCGGAAGGTATTGGTCCAACCAGATAATTGTATGATACATTGCTGAAAAGTATCCAACATGACAAAAATATTAAAAAGATGCATTTGAAAAATAGCAAACTAATAAAATTGGACATAAATAAAGAATAATCATAGCAAATAAAGAAGTCTACATACAAGTTTTTTAGATTATACAACTTTCCAATCGACACTGGAATATTCCCAATAAGGGAATTGCTTGATATATCCCTGTAAAATAAGGAGACATGAAGAAGAATAAAATATCTGTAACTGCAAACTTAACTAAATAACCAAATTACTGACTACCACGCTCTTCCCTAATTTAAAGGACATGTTTGCTTGCATGAATATACCCACAACTCATGCATAAACACCAGATAAAATATCTCATATATTCATTTTTCTTTCCTCCATTTCTCTTAAGCCTTTTATTATTGAAATGAAAACAGAATGAGCCCTTGCTACAATATTTCGTGTTTGAACCACACACAAATGATTAAATATAAATAATAAAAAAAAGTATAAACTAAAATAGAAACTCACAAATTTTGAAGCTGCGAGAGATTTCCTATTTCACTTGGAATCATTTGATTAAGGAAATTACTCTGTAAAAAGCTGGACAACCCAAATTAACAGTTACTACCGGGTAACAATAAATTTGAAACATAATGCTCTGAGTCAACATGAAGAGTATACGAACATATTGACATTGTCCATGGCTGTCCAGTATGTGAAATAAATTGAACATAATAAGCAATTTAAATATGTACATCAGTACATGCATAATATTGAAGTTAATAAATGTTATATTAGATTATTAAATTACATTAGCCTAATATCATAAACCAAGATAAACGCATATAGTTTTCCAAAGTCAATAAGAAAAAAAAAACAGAACTAGGCAACTGGACCAAGGTTAATGCATACATTCCCTGTAATTCAGTGCAATTTCCCAATTCTGGTGGAATTATCCCATGGAATGCGTTGTGACGAAGATCACTGCAACAGATAAATTAACATTGTCATTACATAAGAAATTATGTGATAGTTTAAAATAATTAAAAGAATATGCAATCTAAATTTTACAAACACACATACAGAACTTTCAGATGCGCTAACTTCCCCAGGTCGGGTGACAAAGGCCCTGTTAACTTATGATTAGATAGAATCCTACAATAACACCAACATAAGTCAAGTTAGATAAAGAAGTTCAGATATAATTTCCAGCAAGTCTCCTGTTATATCTTGATATAAAGTACTTTATTCTAAAATTCAAAAGTCTTGTATTGTAACCAAAGTATCCCTCAGATGCAATATTTCAAGGATATTTACATATAGTAAAAGTTTTATCCCATCCTGCGTTAATGAAAATGGTGGACTCACTAGGGTGAAAAGAAATTTAAAAAAAGGTGGACTCACTTCACTAGGGTGAAAGAAATTTGAAGTCTGCTAGAATGTTATTAAACCATCATAGACTAGAGCAGGGAGTAAAATGAGAGGGAAATTTGTATTATGTGAAATTTACCATCAGTACAAGCTACAAAAATTATATAACATTTGTTTATAGAATTTTAAGTCAAAATCAGCACCTAAATGTTCCAGACATAGTTGAAAACATTCCCATGGAGCTTCATAGAACTATGGTTTGGCACACTTATAAATACAAGACTAACATGATATAATTCATCCACCCACAACATAATACATTTGACAATCAAGCTAATTTTCTAGGTGTTATGCTTCCAGTATTGGTGTTTCCTATGCTCTCCATGATGAATTGATGGGAGCTACTTTGGCCATTGAAATTGCCAATTTAGGTACTTTTTAGGTGGCTTCTTTGGGGTACCAACATAGTTTGAATGTCTTAATTGCCACTTTTGTACCTTTTTAGCCTTTTATAAAAAAAACATAATACATTGACAAATTACACTAAAATGAAAACAAGATGATGTATGAAATGCTTTCACCTCAACCAAAAAAAAGTATTCTTATAGCAAGTGAAAGACAAGAAATTTCAAGTGTAAAAACTCACAGATGTGTCACTCTCTTGGTTTTAGGATCACATGTCACTCCGTTCCATTTACATGGGTCAGGATCCTCGGGCCTCCATTGTAACAGGATACCATCAGATCTAGTAATTGTTGTCCTGAAGTTGACAAGTGCCTCACCTATAAATGTGAGAGAATAATACAACAATCAATATGATTATGCAAGAGGAAAGGAGTCTACCTTGTGAAATTAGTTAGATGTTATGTTAAACTAAATCCAATGTGAGAACAAAAACAAATAAGAATAATGTTACTAGAATTCCTGAAGTTTTGACTTATTTCAGCACATTTGTTGTAGAGAAAATAAAAATAGTAGTCTAGTTTAACAATAACTTCAGTCAAACCCAGGACGTCACATTTTTTTTATATGTATAAAGGATTTCATAATAAAAAAAGTACAGCCAAATTTTGCTCAATATCATATAAATATGAAATGTGATCAAATCAGAATCAGACATCAGTATCATACCATCAGGACTGATCGCTTCAATGTTATTAATTACAATGTGTATCAGCAAAATATGCATAAGCCACAGCCATTGGCCTTTTAAGAGACAAATGCCCATAGCAACAGTGTTTCAAGATAGAAGAGCTAGTAAAATTCATCTGAGACAAAAAGTATCTGAAATGTCTCTCTCCACCATGTAGTTATCTTGTTGGTATATACATAAGCAGTGCAGATGAACGTCGACACTGCCTGCAACATCAAAACAACTAAACTGAAATTAAACTATACAAGAACCTTTATTATGATAAATTTATCAAACTAAAGATACACCACACAAGAACCAAACGTTATTATGACAGTTACACATATCAGTGATTTCATTTCAAAAACACTTTGAAAACACTTCCAACGGTTAACAGTTACACACACAACCTCACCAATTAAATAAAAAGTAAAAACACGAGAAAAGTTGTACATTCTTAATTCTTATTTTGGTAAAAAGCTGAACTAACACTTATCCTGATTCCTATATAAGTGCTTATGTAGTAGTATAAGCTATTTCTATAACAAAAGATAAAATAATGTCAAACAGTATTCGTATAAACTATAAGCTGTTTCGATAAGCTCTCATGAAGAGCTGATAGAAATAAGTTGATAAAATTTTATAGATATATTATCAGCTTTTTTCATAAGCTCTCCCAAATAATCGCACAATTGCTTATGCCAGTAGATAACCTTAAATAAACCAATCCAAACAGACCCCAAACTACAACTAAGAAGTAAGAATACACAATCAACCATTCATTCTCTACGAACGAATCTCCAAGATATTTCATCTATTCAATACCTATTTTCCAATATTTTCAGCTCAAACACAAAAGCACTTTAGTTTTTAGTTTTACCTAATAAAGATAGTATTTATGTCACTACATAAGCTCTCTCAAACCGTCTAACAAGTATTTACGCCACTAAATAAGCTCAAATAAGTCAATTCAAACAAGTCTAAGCCGTTGACTAAAATGCACAATCAACCATTCTCTATCTACAAATCTCCAAGATATTTCATCATTCAATAATCAATACAATAGAATACTCTCTTTTCCAAAATTTTCAACTCAAACACAAAATCACACTTAAGCTAAAGCCAAAGCTAAAGAAACTAACTAATCGAAACTGAACCTAGCATAAGAACTTCAAAATTAAAGTATAGAGAAACTCAGCATTTCAAATCAAATCAAGATAAACTAATCCTAAACTTCAATTTCACGAACAGCGATAGCAAATTCAGCAAAATCGAAGAATCGTAGAGAGAGAAAATGAATGCAGAGACTCGACTCACCTTGATTTCGATCTGAGAGAGAGAGAAATGCAGTTAGAGAAGAAACAGAAGAAGAATCGAGAAGAAGTTAAAAGCACCGTTATCACTATCTGTTTTGTATATGCTTCGTTGTGTTGTGTTGTGTTGTGAGATTTGTTTGTGTGATTCTAAAGAGTGAGTGCGAGTGTGTGAGAGTGTGTGAATTAAGAAGATGCTTTTCTTGAGAATTAATAAGATGAACCAATGAGATTAATTAAAGAGTTATAAGCTGTTTCGCACGTGAGAATATGGATGTATCGCACGTGCAACCGACGCCTTTTAATCCCGTTTACAGCTCATACTAATTGACTCCTGTAGTGAGTAATGCACATTGCGTACAGTACAACCACCACACACACTTTTCTCTCAACTTTCCTCTCTTTTCTTCCTTTCATTGTAGGGGGGTGGTTTTTGACCATTTTTGGTTGGAAATCACCATTCAACACCGTTGTTTTTTCTTTTTTTGTTTAAATAAGTAGTTATCTACAAAAGTTTGGTTCTTTGTTTTTTAAGTTTTCGCCGTCTACGTGCGGTGTTGTGTTTGTTCGTCGTTTTGTGCGGCGTTTTATTTGTTCGTCGTCTTGTGCGGCGTTGTGTTTGTTCGTCGTCTTGTGCGGCGTTTGCAGGTTTTCTTCGTTGTTCGGGGTTCGTTGATTCAATTTGACAGATTTACATCAACTTATTATAGATCGGATCAAGATTTGGACGTTAATGCTACAAATCCGGGAGTATGAACATTCCGGTTACTTTTATGTTGTCATATTTATAGGCACTTTCATAATGCCGTTGTATGCTATTAACCTAGGTGCTGCGAGATTGTTTGCAGATTCACCTTTTTCAGTTTTTAGCAATTCTGAATTTGTAATGATCTATGTATTTGTTAATTTGAATGAATGAATTTCTTTTTTAGTCAAAAAAAAAAAAAAAAACACCACTTCTTCCTCTAGTTGTTTTATAAAGAAAAAGACTTATAGCATTTCATTAATTAATATGAACAAATATATACTCCCTCCGTCTCATTATATAATTATATAAGTACTTTCTTACAAAAAGTCTAGTCCCAAAATATAAGTCCTTTTACAATTTAAAGGTACATTTATTACTTTTTACTTACACATACCCCTAATTATTACTACTAAGTAATAAATATACTTTTAAATTGTAAATGGACTTATATTTTGGGACTAGACTTTTTGTAATAATGTGCTTATATAATGGGACGGAGGGAGTATTTGTCAAGATTTGGGGATTAATCATACATGTGGCCGTCTTAATTAAGCTATGAACAATTTTATTTGTTTGTTGTCGAATAAATTTAACACTGGAGTTATCATAAAAAATAGAAGAAAAAAAAATGTCTACAATGCAAAATAATATCTCTAAATTCTGTATTATCACATTTGTTGGAATGAAAACTATCCACCACAACATTTGAGTCGAATCCATTTGATTTTGACTAAGGATTTGTAATTCTGAACTTTTCTCGATGAATCCTTCTTCAGTGGCTATGAATGGCCAATTTTTCTCAATCTTTATGATATTTATGGAGTTTATACGTATTTGTTTATCTCATTTTTAATTTGTTGCTAGAACTATTTTGAAAAAAAATTATATTTTTAATTTTTTTTTACTAACTAGATTTTTAGTTATTTAAGTTAATTTCAGTTAAAACTTTAGATTCTGTTTGACATGGCTAAATTTTGAGTTTATAACTTAAATATAGTTTATAAGCTTATTGTAAACAAAAAAATTGTTTGATAATATATTTTTTAAATTATTTTGATAACTTAATTTTATAACTTTAAACTTGTGGTTAATATATATTTTATTTTTGGAATAATATAACAATATAGATTAAATTTGAAATAAACTCTATAAACCTTTTAAAATTGTATCCAATACAATTTTTAAGTTCCCCGATATTAAAATGATTTTGTATTTATGAAAGAAAAAAAATAATTCCCCAAACTCCTAAATTTCTTCCTCTTGTCTCTTTTTTTATGTTAAGACTTTCATGGATTAAAACCTTTTATAGTTTTATTAATACTATTATTTTGTGATTAAGAAATAAAAAAATATTTAGTAAGAAATGTAAAAAAAGAAGAAGAGAGAGTATAATAGCAACAGAATATTAATAACAAAACATATAAATTTCAAAGTAAGAAATGTAAAAAAAAAAAAAAAAGAAGAAGAAGAAGAAGAGAGAGTATAATATTTACACATATAGAGCGAAAATTCAGCACAAAATATGTAATATTTTAAACATTCAAAGTGATATTAATTATATAAAGAAAATAACAAAACATAATAAAATACTGTATAATTTTTTTTATTATATGTAACTTTATATTTTTTTATATTTAAGTGGGATTGAAAACATAAGAACATCCTAACATAAAATTATAAACATTGAAAAACAAAAATTTCAAGCAATTCTTGGAGACAAACATGGCCTCAATGGATTCTTCATGACAATAGTGAAAGCTTGTTTTTCACTCAAATCAACTTCACATCCATCTTCAATTGTCCATTTAAAATCCCTCACCAAATTAGCCACAAAGTATTCAAGATGAAGCATTGCAATACTAATTGCTGGACATACCCTCCTCCCAGCACCAAAAGGCATCATTTTAATATCTTTAAAACATTTTAGATCAAAATTACTATCCCTTTCACTCAAAAATCTTTCAGGCCTAAACTCCATTGGGTTCTCCCACACATTTTTGTCCCACCCTAATTCAGCCACAGGAAAATTAATTATTGCATTTTTTGGTATCTTATAACCATCTAATATAGTTTCTTGTATAACTGCCCTAGGCAATATAAAATGACCTGCTGGATGTCTCCTTAATGTTTCTAACACCACAGCCTTCAAATAAGGCATTCTTTTCAAATGTTCCTCTTCTATTTCTTCATTGTGTTTCACAACTTCCTTAATTTCATCATAAAGTTTTTCTTGAATGTTTTGATTCTTAACTAAATTAGCCATGACCCATAATAATGTGGTAGCCGTTGTGTCTGTTCCACCTAACAAAAATTCTGAGCACAAACTCACTAACTCTTCGTCATTTAATTTGTTTCCCCTATCTGGGAGTTTTAAATCAAAAAGAGTATCAACATAAGCCTCAAATTCTTCCTTGTCTTCATCTCCAACATTATTAATCTTAGTTTTTATTTTTTCTTGGCGGGCTTTTATAATAGGAAGAAAGACCTTAATTTGATTTTCGCGAATTTGCATGATTTCTCTCCATAATCGTCTAAACACTATCCTATTCAAAATTGGTGCAAAATTCAACACATTGAACCTAATGAAATTGTGAATTAAACAATGTTGTACCCTTTGAATATTCTCAACACTTTCTTTATCAAATTTCTCCCCCAAACACATATACGTTAATAAAGTGTAAAGTGAAAAATTGAAATAATCATCAACCGGTATAGTCTTGTATCCTAGTTCAATATCAACAAAAATATTTTTTTTGAGAACATTCAATGCCCATTTACGACAACGGGAATATGAATTTAACCGAGAAGGTTGAGTCGCTTGCATGAAATTGTGGCGCAATAGTCTCCAAATTGGACCATAAGTAGACATACTAACGACATATTGTTTAGGAAAGAAAATTTTGATTGTCTCAAGAGCTAACGGACGATTAGCAAAAATTGTACCATTTTTAACAAGTGCTCTATGAGCAGCTTCATGGGATGTTATGAAAATTGAAGGTCTTTGACCTATATAAATGGTAACAATGTCACCATATTTGGAATGTAGTGAGCGAAGAATGGGTTCAAGGTAAGCAAAATTTTTTGACGACTTTAAGAGCCAATAGAGGTTACCTATGAAAGGTATGGTTGGAGGGCTCGGTGGTAACTTTCTATTGTTGATTACATTAAGAAGGGCTTGAATAAAAATATATAGAAAAATAAATGCTATAATATAGAGCCATAATCCCATAATCCCTTCTATTATTTTAAGTGTTTATTTTTGTTATTTTTTGTTGTTGCTGTGATAATCAAAACTAAATTCTCTATTCACATTCATCCATTAACACACTTGATTCATTTTCACATATTGCTAATTCTATAGTTACATTCAATTCATATTTATATTATATTTGTCACCCGTTATGAATGTGAATCATTTAAATGTTTAAAAGTTACTAATAGATCTATTTATTAAAAACTTCCTTAGATATCATAACAATTTTTATTTTTTTTTGGGTTAATATCATAACAACTTTCTTTAAGTCCGTTAATCATTGTTTGATAACATGACATTTACAATATTAATGTTAAACCGTATGATATGAAATAATGAGTAACTTGTGTTAAACAAGTTTTAATTGTCTCAATTAATGAAGTTCATGGTTCTTGGAGTTTGTATAAAAAATGTTAAAATAGATAATTTAAGATCGAAAATGCATAAAAGTGAGAGTTGTAGTAATCTTATGTCAACTGAAAGCACATATATTATTTTATTTTAAATTTTAAAATTGGTAAAAAAAATAAAATAAAAATTAAGAGAAAATTATAATAAACTACTACTCCCAGTGTTATAGATGATCAATTCACATTTTTGCTAACGTACAACTTTGATCCTTAATATCTTTAATTATATATCTTTAAAATTTATAAAAATTGTATATCTTAAAAATACTCATTGAGATAAATCAAACAACATCTTAAATGCTAATATTTATATTTATATGTTAGTAAGACAATACGGTCAAAGTCAGGGACGGAACCAGAAAAAATCGTTTGGGGTGGCGGAAATATAAGATATATTAAACAATATTAAATATTTCCTCCGCCCCAAATTATAAAGAAAAAATTGCATTTATTAAGAAAATTAAAACATAAGAATTTGAAGTATGGTTTTGTACATCAAATGTTATTTTAGTCGATAGTCTTAAACAAAACTTATTAAGTGTTGCACAACTTTGTGACAAAAGTTTTATAGTAATTTTTAAACCTAACTTTTGTACAATTCAAAGAAACGTGCATAAGAAAGTTGTGCTTAAAGCTATTAGACACGGTAATGTCTATATGCTTGATTTAGAAAATGCTAGCCTATCCGGTGCTAAATGTCTTATAACTAAAAATGATGATTCTTGGTTATGGCATAGGCGTTTAGCACATTTAAACTTTGACTTGCTAAACAAAATAGTATCCAAAGACCTAGTAGTCGGTATTCCAAAAATAAAGTTTTCTAAAGACCAATTATGTGATGCTTGCCAAATGGGTAAGCAAACAAAGGTTTCTTTTAAATCGAAAAAGATGATTTCAACCACAAAATCTTTGATGCTTATTCATATGGATCTCTTTGGTCCATCAAGAACCAAAAGTCTTAGTGGAAACTATTATGGTCTTATAATTGTTTATGACTACTCTAGGTATTGTTGGACATTCTTTTTTTCTAGCAAAACTGATACATTATCCGCTTTTAAGAAATTTGCTAAGATGATACAAAATAAGCTTAACCTCAAGATTACTACCATACATAGTGATCATGGTGGTGAGTTTAATAACAACAAATTTGAAAAGTTTTGTTCAAAATAAGGCATTGATCATAATTTCTCCGTTCCACGTACTCCGCAACAAAATGGCGTAGTAGAGATAAAAAATAGAGTACTTGAAGAGCTTGCAAGAACTATACTTAGTGAGTCTTCCCTACCAAAATACTTTTGGGCAGATGCTATTAGCACCGCGAGTTACGTCTTAAATAGGGCGATTATTCGACCTATTTTAGACAAAACTCCTTATGAAATTATTAAAGGAAGAAGACCTAATATTAGTCACTTGCACGTGGGGATTTTTTTTTGAAATAAGTTGCATAGAAATAAAAGGAGAAATAAACAAAAAAAAAAATTGCATTTAATTTTATAAAAATAAGTAAAAAAATTCTTAAAAATAGTTTTTTCTCTTACTACCTCCGTTCTTTTTTACTTGTCGTTTTAGAAAAAAATATTTGTTCCTTTTTACTTGGCGTTTTGGCAATTTAGGTTATATTTTGCCTATTATACCCTCCTTTCTATTTTATTTTATTGACTAAATTTTGTATAATATTTTTTTGTTGAAACAATATAATCTTTTTATTGTATACAAATTTTGTTTGTTTTTAAATAAAGTTTGTTACAATTTTTTTGGAAATAGATAATGTTTGTGAAAAAGTATGAATTTATTGGTGGATTAAAAATATGATATATATTTAAAAAAGGGCATGATAGAAAATTTAGATGCAAAAATACACTCTTCTATTTTGGTCTTTTTTTTCCTAAAACGACAAGTAAAAAAGAACAGAGGTAGTATAATTTAGGATAAAAAAAAAAGGAAATTTTTTTCATATAATTTAAGACGGAGGGAGTCTATAACATATAACTTCTATAAAATTTAGTTTTAACTTTAATACATAAAACATTGATACGTATATCCTATAAAAGCAAATACATAAAAAAAAAATTATAATAAGCATAAAGATAAAGTTGATTATAAAAAAAATTAATTGAATACCTTAATATGGTATTTTTGAAAGATATTTTTGAATATCTTAAAATAGTTAAATATCTTACATTTAATTAAATAGCTAAAAAAATAGCTTAAAATTATTTATAATAGATAAATGAGTATTTTTTAAAGATATTTCCTTTTCTATCATCTAAAAAAGTATAATAAATAAATGTTGGTTATCAAAATTATCATGAAAGTAATATTTTATTTTTCTGAAAAGTTTATTACTCAATACATATTGAACATTTTTTTAATAAAAAAATGTAAGAAATTACCATAATATTTAAAAACATTGAAATAAAATAGTTGACAAATATTTTTTGCAAGATCAAGCCTATTAATTTAATTATTTTACTCTCAAAGGTCTCATGCTCAAGCCCCTTTGCATAAAATTTATGTGTATTTCGTACTTTTGTATGGTTCTTAACATAACAAACTATAATTTTTTAAACTCATGATTTTCTTAAAGTTTGTTATAACTACTAAAAGTGAATTTATGTTAAGAACCATATGATTTTCTTAAGCATTTTCTCTCACATGGTTCTTAAAGGGTTCCACATATCTTTATACATTATTTTTCTTCTACCACATACTGTATGAGATAAAAAATAATAATTTATTATTATATTAAATAATGTAGAGTTATTGGCGGGACCCAATAAGAACTTTTTAGAGAGGTGTTGTGTTGGAGAGATTGAGTGTTTATTAGATATTATTATTAAAAAATTATAAATAAGTGATGTGTATATGTAGGATCCTTTAAGTACTTAAAAATTGAGTTCTCCATTGGAGATGATCTAAATGTACGAGTGTTTACGGTGATTTTTGGTAACGTAAACACAATTATCCATTGTTTTTCAAGACATGGATAAAAGTCCATTTTTTACTATTTTCGAAGGGTTCTTAAAGCTTCGGGATGTTATAATGTACTTCATGCGTCTTTAAGAACAAAATCGTTGTTCTTTTTAGTGTTAGAATCGCATCCAACACTTTTTGATAACATGTTGTCTCAAGACAACATCAAAGAGAGATACTCAAGTGAGTATCGAAAAGAAAGAAAAGTAAAAAAGATGAAAGAAATACAAAATAAAAAGGAAAAGAAATTGCATTGAAAAGTAAATGGTGGGTTGGAATCCATCCTCGTCCACTTGTTGAACCCGTTTGCTCTGTGGTGTGGGTGTTGTAGAGCTTGCATGAATCAGGATCCAACCACCTATTTCTTATTACAAACACGTATATATAGACCTTGCAGCAAAAGCTACCACTAGATCCTATACGGTTAGAAATAAAACTAGTGAATAACTACCTATGCCGGGGGGGATGGCTAGCTCAACTTGTTAAGCTGACCAGTTGAGCTAAGGGTTAAGGAACTACTGGAGGTACAGGGTTCAAATCCTGGCAAAGGAGATTGTAATATATTATTTACTAACAACTAACACTGCCTATAAAAAAAAAACTACCTATATCAAAACCCTACACTTGGCATAATTACAAGACAAATAAAATAGTTTATAGTTGCATGCTTGATGTGTCATTTCCACTTTGTCTTGCGCTTCATTTACCACTACAGTTGACAATCTACTTCATCGTCGCATGCTTCATTGTCTTGATATATGTGAGTTGAACGACACAATATTTTTAGTCGCTTCGACTAATATTATCAATGTCGACAAATCCTTGTTGAAATACTCACATGGCTAGTCAAAAGGAAATTTTCCTTCTTTTCCAATTATAACACCAATACTTGAGAAAGATCATGAATCTTACAATTTTGATGTTAACAACTAGCCTTTTACCCGCGCGATGCACGGGTCTTTTATTATCCGGTATGTAATATATAATTAAATATCATACAAAAATTTAAGTAATAGTTAGACAATATTTTATTTTTGCATAAATAAAATTATATAGATTTAAATAAATAATGTAACAACTAACTTTTGGACAGCTTCAAAGAAAAAAATAGCTTCATCTATTCAAACCCAGCAGAAAAGAAACATTAATGGAAGCATATTATAGAAGAGGAAAGGAGTCACTTTTTGGTGCAAAGCTTCCACTGCAAACAACAACCCCAAGCTACCTATTGCGATTTCCCTCCTTCATCTAAATATGAAGTGCATTCGATACAAATAGAAAACCAACAAAGGATCATGTGTTTCTTTTTTAAGAATGACTCAATTATGTTATAAAAAAATGACTCACTTATATTAACAATAATTCAAAGTAACAAAAGACATTTTCAAATAGAATGCCACCAAAATGAGATTGCAAGTTCTATTAAAAGGAAGTGGAATAATTTTAAAGAATAAAACTAAGATGCAAAAACTATAGTTCAAAATTTGAGCTTAATCATAGTTGAATAAAGTTCTTCATGAGTGGCAATGTACCTTGCAGTTGGCTCTGTTACAAACAACAAACAATATGAAAAAAATTAGAATATGATAACAGAAATTAAAAATTCATGGTAATCTTCATATGAAGTTTGTTATATATGTGTAAAGCTAAGTGTGTAGAGAAGTGCAACATTAAAATTGTTTAGCGTAGTTGCATTGTAAATTAACATAAATCGCATGCCTTATTAAATGTGTAGATGCATAGTTATTACAAAGATTTGTATAGGAAGTTGTAGAGTTTCATAGTGAAAATAAATCAAAATTGGTGTCATCCTATCACAGCCGAAATCAAAATTGGTTTCATCAAGCAAGGTTATGATCTAATACACTGCAAAAAGAAGAGGAAAAAAAATCAATCATAGTTTGTCACCTATTAAACACATAAAAGGAAAAAAAGAAAACAAAATAGATTAAAAGGAGAACAAACCTGTTGCAATTGCTCGAACTTGTGAGATCATCATAGTTTGTCACCTATTAAACACAAAAAAGGATAAGTAAAAAAAGAGACACAATTAATTAAACACATAACCAAAACACACATAAATAAAAAAGGGGGAACAAAAACTCAAAAAACCAAATATAAATTCAGCATAAGGTGTTTTGTTAATAGACTTATTGCTCACTAAATTTCTACAAAAAGATACAACTTTTTAGCAATTTACTATTCTTTTTGAATAAGTGAGACTAAGAGAATGAGATCAAAGGATTTAATTTCCAAAAAACAAAATAGTGATAAATCCATTATACAGTGAATGACACCAAATAGTAATCTTATGACCTTTACATCAAACATAAAAGCCCTATGACTATGCTACAATTGCTCAAATATTTACAATCATCTAAACACTATTCTTTTGTCACTCTGCATAATCATTTTTGTTGCAAATTTCACAATGTTGACTTCAGCAATTGCACAAACATTCAACATGCAAAAACAGACAATGAAAGACTAAATCATATGATCAAACATGGCATAAACAAACTCAAACACATTCCTTGAATCACAGAATTAGAAAATCCTGAGATGTTTAATTTACTACCCGTAAGAACTGAACCTTAAGAAACAAATATTTTATGGGACAAAACATGAGAGAAAATTAAGAAAATCTCATAGAGAATTCAAGTTTGTAAAGGGAACATGCCATTTAATATTGAATATTAAGAAAACAAATTGTACCCTAACTCAATCATAAGCAAAACCAAAGGAATTGAATATGAATAAGAACGGGGAGTGAAAATACCTCAACGGCAAGGACGAAGAATCAAAGCCGCAAACCTTAAGAAATTGAGAGACAACGGCAACCTGCAGACCTGTAGAACGGCGACCGAGTGAGGGACAACGACGTCCTGCAAAACCACAGCCGCGGCGGCAAAGACGTCGGCGAGTTGCAAATGGCAGTGGTAGATTGTTAAAGTGGGTATTCTTTGTTGACTATTGTGAAAAAGGTTAAGAGAAAAAATGGAGGTAGATTGTTAAAGTGGGTATTCTTTGTTGACTATTGTGAAAAAGGTTAAGAGAAAAAATGGAGAGAAAGGAAATAAAATTGTGTGAAGGAAGATGAGAAAGAAGAAAGTAGTGAAGAGAAAAGATAGGGAAAAAAGAAGAAAAAAATTAAGAGAGAGAACCGAGGGAAGTGAGAGATGGAATAGACCAAATTTTTAGGGAAATACAATAATAAAACAGCTGCTTGTATGGGAAATACAATAATGTTGGAAAGAGGTATTACTGTCATATCCTTTTGATAGATTTTGAGTATCAATTACCAATGAATGTATAATGCCTATTCAGTCTATTTGCTATAATTATATTTAGGTGTATTAATTACTGTGTTATTACCAATATCAACACATTTTAAATTTCAAATTGCACAATTGGCGGGTTGAGGTTACAATTAGGGTTAATCAGATTTTTGCATTGAAAACCAAACTGGGCTGAGGCTTATTGGGCTGAACCGGCCAATTTAGATTAGGAAGGGATTAGAGTTAGCAATTAGGTTAAAATTAGGGTTAATTAGCATACTTAACAACTTTTATAATAATTAAGATAAGATGAGTAATTTAGAAAGATCAAAATTCATATTACATTAGTATTGTAAAACGACATATATTGTGGTACGGAGAGAGTAACCCCTAATTATTCTGATTAGGGGTGGATAAAAAGTTAAGAACCGACTACCTGACTCTAACCAAGCCTTCTGATGGCAAAATTAACACTTTAGGGTTTATGCAGATCCACAAGTCATTAGATTAAATAAAATAAAATGGTTAAAGACATATCGACGAATACACATTATTATTTTTGACAAATACGCATGCACATTATATACGCCGTTGTTCATGTACGAGTACTATTTTATAGGACCTATAAAAAAAAATTTATAGGATTTATAAAAAAAAAACAAAAACTATTCTATAGAAGTAATTTCTTTTCTCACTTTTTCTAGTCTTATAAAATTCTCTAACATTAAATTTGATCTCTATTATTATGTCAACTTACATGAACTACTTAAAATTTAAATTATGTTTTGCAGTCATATTTAATATGTTAAAAGTTGAACTAATTTGTAAAACTTTAATTTTTTTTAATTAGGGATGAGTAATATTATGAATTTTTGAAGTATTTCTACTTAAAATTTAATATTTAATTTACTAACATTTATTAAAAAATTATGAATTTTTGTGTGAATAATTTTTATAATATTATAAATAGAAATACAAAAACTCATTTAGTCCATGTAGGATAGCTCAAGTGGTAAGAGTTGGAGGACATGGGTTGGGTAGGGGAAGTCCAGAGTTCAAATTCTGGTTGAAGTATTTATAATTCCGATATACCAAAACAAAAAACAAAAACTCATTTAAAAATTTGAATCATACACAAAATTGAGTTTAAACGAGGACCAAAAATTATGATTGGAAATATTTAAAGAACAAAAAATAGAAAAAATTTATCTTAAAGGAAAGAGAGTGGGTCCCATATAAGTCTCTTGTTGTTCAAAATCATTGGTCTTTTTTCACATTTGGTCTTGTTCTTGTTCTTGATCAATCGACACACGGAACAAGATGACGCGGGGAAAGCAGAAAATCGAAGCGCAGAAGCGAAACGCAGAGAAGAATCAGAGATCCAAAGGTTCTCAGATTGAAGCTAGAGCCGTTGGTCTCAAAATCACATGCCCCATCTGCAAGGTTCTTTTTTCCCTTCTTTTTCATCATCATCATTTTATGTCATGCAAAAACAAAAATCAAATTTTGATTATTGTGTTTTTGTTCGTTTTGAATTCTTGGTGTTATTTGCTGTTGGGCTTTGTTATGGCATCGAATTAATCGACATGGGTCGTGTTTATTTCTTTTTAATTTTATTTATTTATTTATTTGTGTTTTATAATTTTATTGATTGCATGTGTAATCGCTGTTTAAGAGTTCTTAATGATTCAATCAGCTGAAAGGGGATACCTTATTGATGCAAGTATTGATGGAAATACTATTTTGCTTCAAGCTATGAAGCACGGACATTGCTCAGATTAGCCGTGTCTCAGTGTCAGAGTAGGTGTCCGACACGACACTTATAATTACATTGAATTATATCATTTTTTCAAATATTTATCGGTGTTGACGTGTCAGTGTCCAGTGTCCGTGCTTCATAGGCTTCAAGTGATTCAATTATTAGTTGGTTAATAATTATGAGCTAGAACGCTAAAAGTATTAATTATATTTTGTTTTGGTTTGATCCCTCACTTGGGCATGCAACAACGTTAAGTTAAAACTCTTACTGAGAGTTTGCCACTCATTTAGGTCCCACAAGGCTCAATGGATTAGTCTTTGCAGTTGCGCAGATGAAACTCTAGTTTAAAAAAAATTATATTTTGTTTTGTATGTTCTACTTAGCTCCTAGTTGGCATTGTGTGTCAGGTTGCCAACTCATGGTTTGTAATTTAGCATTTCAGCCCATAATGCTTCTGTTGTTAGCTTGTTGCCTTGGTGGGACATATCAGAGCAACTTGTTCAAGTATCTTATTTGGATGATTGATACATATTTTTGGTTTTTTGTATTCATTTATTGTGATTTATGATAATCTCTTATGTCTTTTTTTGATGTATAATCAAAATGAATCATTAATCAAATGATACATGAACTAAAAGTTAAAATTATTTTTGTAAACGGATTCTATCTGGTTTTCTATCCGATGCTGGGGCCGCATTCCAACGCCATGTGAATGAAGCATTTGTATTTTGTATTTAACAACCTCTGCTAGAGATTGGATCAATTATGGATCAATTGGAACCTTTACAAACTATGGCATTGAAGTTGTGACTGCCATGGTCCTTCCTTTCTAACTTTTGAAGTTTTAGTGACAAATATATCTTAGATCCAAAGCATTATTGTTGTAAGATAAGAAAATATTTAAAAAAGTGTTAGTTTTGTGGTGTTAAGGTGTTCATAGAAAATTTCATTAGCATCCTTTATTTGCATTAGTTGCTTTATTCTTTCTAAATTCTAACTTCATTGTCTTCTTAGAGAGAGAAAACAAATCCGTAACGGAGGTGGAAATTTATATTTCAGTACTTGGATTTTAGTTTTATATGCTTGTCAATTTCTAAGAGCTTCTTAGATATGTGAGTTGGCAAGCAAAATCTATCACTAGGAAATTGAAGTTCTCATACTTTATTTGTTAAACTGAACTGCTGACCCTAAGAAAAAAACTCATAAGATCTCTTCTCGTCGTCAATCCGATCAAATGGTTGTGTTTAAATTATTGTTGAAAAGGCTTATCATATCTTGAAATAAAAGCTTTAATTGTTACAGAAATTCTAAGCCCGTGGGAACTTACATTAAACACAATAGACGGATTCTTCAAATTTTCCATGACCTTAGAATTACGCAGATACCTGTTTACACATAAAGAAGTAAGGTCCTGCTTGTGTTGATGCATTTATTTATCTCTCAATAGATAGATTTATAATTACATGGTGTTTTGTGCAAAATGTCTTTTATGCCCAATTAGACCACATTCATTGGAATGAGATTCTTCGCGGAGTTTCTAAAATATGTTTGGTTGTTAGCTTTCACTCACAAATTACATTATAGGACATCTCTTATGCTTGTTAAACATTTTTTTACCCCGTTTGTACAAAACTTGGAAAACTGAATTCCCACTTCAGATTTCAGGTTAAAGCATTCCTAATACCAAATACTACCTTAGCCTTATTAATCCATGAAAAGGAACTAATTAAGAGAGTCGTGTGCATCGATTTATAGGGACAGCTATTCCTTACAATGAAGCAGTCGACTCAACACATCCTTTCTGTGAAAGTACTACTTTCATGTTCTACACATTACTAATCATGCTTAAATTGATCGGTCAAGTAGCAATATTTTAATGTGTTTGTTAACTGTTTTGTACATGCAACTTTTTGAATGTCGAGAATATCATTCTTAATATCACATTTTTTACAATTTAGACTTCTGAAATGTTATTTTTATAGAATTTAAAAAATCCTGTATTTCTGGTGTTCATCATTCAGCTGGTTGCTGTGCTAGGTGATACTATGGTTAATCGGCCTATTCAACTTGACGCTTTTCTTGAATTTTCTGATGTTGTTCAATCTTGTGTTTGTGGAGATGTTTTGCAATTTTACATATGTTATAGAACCTTATGAATTACATATGTATGATGATTCTTCTAACTGTTGTTTTTCATTCTTTTGCAGGCCCAACTTGCAAATCCAAACCAACTTGCCGATCATTATGCCTCAAAACATCCGAAGGAGAAACCTCCTGCTCCTGCAGAGTCAAGCTAGCGATCCTAAGAGCAAATAGTACAAAAGTTCCAAAAGAAAATTTTCTCTCTAGGTGTTTATGTTTCTGCTTCCAAACTAGATTGCAACTTGTTTACTATTTTTGTTAATATGCATATTACTGTAAGATGCTTCTGTCATTATGAGAATATTATCCGGTTGTATCAGTGCAGGCCAACGTCTGCAAAATTACAGCAACTAACATCCTTTTGCACCACCCGAGACTCCTTCCTAAACAACAATAAGGAATCGCAAAACGAAAATATTATGGTTATGCTAAAAGGGTGGAATGTTCATCTTTTTTGTCGTTGTAATAATTCACTCATGGACATAAAGGTTGTATGTTCTCTCTGTTTGTCCATTGTTTTTCTTTATGTTTTTGCAATCCTAGATCTGATCTTTACATCACTCACATAATGCTTTGAATCATGGGGACACAAGGCCATTTTTAGCACCAGATTCTATTGGATAGAGTTATTTCTAGTTATAGATTTGAATTATATACTCTATAGATTGTTGTAACTTGCAACTTTGTAAGTGTCAACTTTAGGAGATGATTTCTGTTTAGCAAATAAGAAGGTGAAATGAAGAATCACCCACAAACAAGGGCCAAATTGAACCTTTAAGTATATAGGAGACAAATTGAGAAACCATATTTCAATTTTACTGAACTCATCTTTACAAAACCAAATTATAAGATACACAATACCACTCTTTTCTAACCTAATCTATTTTCAATGAGATACTTTTTTGTCCAAAATTTCTAACAATTAATTACTAGTGTTTGCCATTAAAATAAAAGAACAATAAAGTCTTGGTGTAACTAAATTACTAATGCATATAAAACAGACAAACACACAACTCAATGAAATCATGTAGAACAGTCGCAAACATTTTCTCATGCACTACTAATAACAAAATGTTTATATACATTTTTTGTGCAATTTCATTCTCTTAATTTGTGTTTCTATTGCAATTGCTAGTGGTCCTGCATCTACAATTAGAATGGGAGCTCAAATTTTCAATGTGTATTTTCAATGTGATAGCATCTAAAAGATCTCTAGCCGCCGCTGAACCTTCTCCACACAAAGCATTTAATAAGTGTTGAGCACGTAAACCATCTCTACCACATGAGGTCCCTTTAGGGAAGGATTTAATACAATTGAGAACAGGGTCAACTCTAACCACAAGTGGAGCTTCAGAAAACATGGTGGTTGACACGCAGGGAGGCGGTTTATATTGGTGTTTATCTTCCAAAACCGTCATTGTGCCTTCATTATTGGGTGCCACTCCGGATGACCCCAACACCATCACTGCCGCTATGAAGTGCCCATTTACAACCTTACGGAGACATTGCTTGATGTTGATGTTCAACTGTTTGTTTCCCTCCTCAATATTATCACCTCCAGGCCCTCGACTCTCATGGTCAGAATTTCTCAACATGCTATCAATTAACTTGTCAGGATCATCTGTTTCTCTCCAAGTAGCTAGACAATCCAAAATGTGATGTTGTTGCAAGGACTTCCTATTTCCAAACCTACGGTATGAGGTTTAAATACCTGTAAAGTACACCGAAGAACCAAGCTTTAAAAAAATAAAATTCTACACTTACCTCCATTTTTTTATCCCAAGTTAAAAATGTTGGCAGACCAAATCAGTTCGTCACACCCCATTTTTAAGTTAATTAGATGGAACAAACTAAATTAAAATACCAACTTGAAAATCTTGATTCGACATGTAAACAATAACGTGTTAAACGAATAAGCTCCAACCAATTTTATCATCCGATTTATTCATGTGTGAAATTCTAAGGTACTAAGCTAATTAAAAAAAAAGTTAAATTAGATATCCCAAAAAAAATTTATTGGAAAATTCAAGGCTTAACTATGGTCCCCTATTTTATTAAAACAGCAATTTTGATTCCTATTTTTAATTGTATCATTTTGGTCTCGCTATTCAATTTATTTGTTGACATAAAACTTTTGCAATTCAATTTCATGACATGACAATAAAGTAAAATATCTATAGTAAATAATCTTATATGAAAATAAATGACTAATTGTTGTGAATCTTCATAAATAAGATGTTTTTTTTTTTTGACAATAAAATAAGATGTTAAATTGGGTCATAATCAAGTTTATAGAACAGAAAAAAGATCGATTAAAATGATACTAAGACATTGAGAGTGAACGATTTATTTTCGTTTTTTTTGGTGAGGGTGAACAATTTATTTTCAAATCTAATTAGATTTATGCACTTCTAAAAAGTCTAAACAAATATTAGTGATAAAAGAAAAAAAAATAACATCTTTGATTTGCTTGCTCTAATTCTAATTACAAATTTTGAGAAATTCATTAATAGAGCTCAAATTATATTAGGAAACCAATTCCATAAAATTTCGCATTGAAATAAAAGATGGTTAAAGATTCTTAATTGTTGTGAATTCGTTGAATAAAATCACATCAATAATAAATTTGATGTTTGAAGCATAATGATCAAACAACCAAGTATCAAAGAGTATAGAGATAATAAAGATAATAAATAATAATCCAACACAATAAAACAAGAGAGATTAGAGAAAACAAGTAAAGAGACCCAATCAATTTGTTTACTCAATTCAGTCAAACCGATTTAATCTGGGGAGAGAGCAACCCCTTCGTTCCACTATAACCAAAGAATCATCGTTACAACGAAACTCCAATATTAAGGTTACAAGAATTAGCCGTCAAACATAATCCTACCTTAATCCCAAGTTTCTTCCGATGATAAGAAACTTAAATAGTATTGTCAAGATGAAGAATAAACTTAAATAATGTTCCTACCTTAATTATTTTTTTCCTTCTTCTCGTGCTTTTTTATAAAGAAACAAAATATATGTATAAAGAAATATATCACTTAAAAATAGTAATAAATATATTTTAAAATCAAACAAAATCTCAATTTATTTAAAATATATCTAATTTAAAATCAAACAAAATTTTCTTTTATTTTTAAACATAATTAATTTAAAAACAAACAAAATCTTTATCTCGTTTTCAAGTCGATCTTTTAACAATAATGCTTACCACTGAAACACAAGCAGCACCAATAAATCATAATGAAACCCATCTTCCTCAAATAATCAACAAAGGCTTAAATATTGTTTTGGTCTCTGTAAGTTCGCAGTTTTTTGATTTAAGTCCCTGTAAGTTTTTTTTTCATAAATTAGTCCCTGCAATTACGTTTTTGTTTGATTTTGGTCCCTGACGTCAAGTTCCGTTCAAAAAACGATGACGTGGCTAACGGAGGTACACGTGGCACTGCTTATGTGTCAACTGAAGGTCAAATGAGGGACTAAATTCAAAAAACTGGGATATTACAGGGACTAGATCCAAAATAGCAGGTTGTGTAAAATTTGTTCATGAATAAATTTTCCAAAATACACAACAATGAAAACTCACTGTTTTTAACTTGTCTCCTCAACCTCTGAAATCTTCATAGTTCAAAGCAACAATGTCATCATCAACAAACTCAACTCTAAATCTAATTTCAGAATGTGGTTGCCACAAAACCATGAAGATGTACATTGCTAAAACAATTGATAACCCTAATAGGAGATATTGGAAATGTCAAACTCATGGGGTAAGTTTGGAAGAGGGGTTGGGTTAGAGACAACCAAATTAAAAACAGTGTGTTTTCATTGCTGTGTATTTTGGAAAATTTATTCATGAACAAATTTTACACAATCTGCTATTTTGGATCTAGTCCCTGCAATATCATAGTTTTTTGAATTTAGTCCCTCATTTGACCTACAGTTGACACATAAGCAGTGCCACATGTACCTCCGTTAGCCACGTCATCGTTTTTTGAACGGAACTTGACGTCATGGACCAAAATCAAACAGAAATGTAATTGCAGGGACTAATTTATGAAAAAAAAACTTACAGAAACTTAAATAAAAAAACTGCGAACGATCAAAACAATATTTAAGCCAACCTTCATTCGTCTCCACCTTCACACTTCTCCAATTTCACTCATTTGCTTAACCCATTTTTGCCTTAAATCGTCGCCGCCGCGTCTGGTCGTCTCTCTAATTCAGATCAACCCTTCCGATGACAAGCTTTCCACAACAATCATGGTTGAAGTTGAACCTGATGATTTTGATTTACCGGATGATTGTTGGGAACGTGTGATCAGATTCATTAACGATGATAAAGAAGACTTGAAGTCTCTCTCCCTCGTCTCAAAACGGTTTCTATCTATCACCAACAACCTTCGATCCTCTTTTAATATCTCTAAAAAACCAACTCATTTCCTCACTACCATCTTCCATAGATTCCCCAACCTCACCTCCCTCAATTTCTCTGGAATAATATATGATGAGGATGATTGGCTCGTTTTCTCGCGCATCTCTCTTGATGATCGCAACAAGCTTCTATCTCACATCTCCTGTTTCCCACTTCCATTGAACACCAAATCAATCAATCTCTCAAACCAATTATTTATTCCCGCAGATGGCTTGCGAGCTTTCTCCCAAAAAATTACATCATTGACATCTCTCAACTGTTCCAACACGAGTTCTATCAATACCACCGACTTGATTCTCATTGCACACTGTTTCCCTTCGCTGGAGGAGCTACATCTTAGTGGAATTACAGTATTTCGCGGCGGAAATGCCGTCAAATTAGGCATTTGAACCTAAACCACTGCTCAAACGTGAAGTTGGGTCAATTGAACTTTGAAGTTTCCAAATTGGAGGTGTTGAACTTGTCACATACAGAAGTTGATAATGAAAGCATTATAATGTTTATTTCCAGTTTCCCTAATTTGCAGCTGCTTGATTTAAGTAATTGCCATCAAATATCCGAAGGTATTTGTCAACTTTTAAGGTTAAGTTGTAAAATTAGGAATTTGAACTTAAGTCACTGCTCAAAAGTGAAGTTTCATGATTTGAACTTTGAAGTTCCCAAACTAGAGCTGTTGAATTTGTCGTATACAAAAATTGATGATGAAGAACTCTATCTGATCTCAAAGAGTTTTCCTGGGCTCTTGCAACTGTTACTTGAACATTGTTATTTTGTCACTGAAAGGGGAGTGAATTATGTGGTAGAAAATTGTACACAATTGAAAGAGATCAGTTTGCACGGCTGCTATAAAGTGCATAAAAGTATTGTTGCCTCATTGAAATGTTCAAGGCCAATGAGAAAGATAGTTATTCCACCTAGCTTGCTATCATCTACGACGACACAGAGAGCAAGCTCTTTAGTCATGTATGCCTTCTTTGATAGTATTCTGAAATTGCTCTGCCGAAATTTGAATTTAGAAATAACTTGTTTTTTGGTTTCTGATCTATTTCTCTAAAAAATGACTACTTTTTAAAATAAATTTGTGCATAGGCTCATCAGTCTATCTATTCATATAATTGTTTGTTTGAGTTACTTATATCGTGAAATGCAAACAGTTTGGGTATTATATGGAGTTTTAAATTGTACTACTTGTTTCCATTGCTTTGCATTGAGTTATATTGCTTTGACAACTCATGGTTTGTAATTTAGCAATTCAGCCCATAATGCTTCTGTTGTTAGCTTGTTGCCTTGGTGGGACATATCAGAGCAACCTGTTCAAGTATCTTTTTTTTGAATTCAACTTGTTCAAGTATCTTATTTAGATGATCGATACATATTTTTGTATTCATTTATTGTGATTTATGATAATCTCTTATGTCTTATTTTTATGTATTATCGAAACATATTTTTGTAACGGTTTCTATCTGGATTTCTATCCGGTGTTAGGGCCTCAATCCAACGTCATGGAATGAAACAATTGTATTTTGCAACCTTTGTTAGGATTGGATCAATTGTGGATTAGAAAATACAGTCCTTTACAAACTATGGCATTGAAGTTGTGACTGCCATGGTCCTTCCTTTCTAACTTTTTAAGTTTTAGTGACAAATATATCTTAGACCCAAAGCATTATTGTTGTAAAATAAGAAAATATTTCAAAAAAGTGTTACTATTGAGATTTAAAAGTGTTAATAGGAGAAGTCATTACCATCCTTTATTTGCACCAACTGCTTTATTCTTTCTAATCTAAATTATAAATTCTATTTCTAACTTCATTGTCTTCTTAGAGAGCGAAAACAAATCCGTAACGGAGGTGGAAACCTCCTGCTCCTGCAGAGTCAAGCTAACCATCCTTAGAGAAAATAGTACAAAAGTTCCAAAAGAAAATTTTCTCTCTAGGTGTCTATGTTTCTGCTTCCAAACTAGAGTGCAACTTGTTTACTATTTTTGTTAATATGCATATTACTGTAAGATGCTTCTGTCATTATGAGAATATTTTTCGGTTGTATCAGTGCAGGCCAACGTCTGCAAAATTACATCAACTAACATCCTTTTGCAGCACTCTCTAAGGCGAGACTCCTTCGTAAACAATAAGGAATCGCAAAATGAAATATTATGGTTATGCTAATTAAAAGGGTGGAATGTTCATTTCTTCTGTTGTGATAATTCACTCATGAACATAAAAGGTTGTTTGAATCATTTTCCCCTTATTCCCCTTGTATGTTCTCTCTGTTTGAGAAACCATATTACAATTTTACTTTTTACAAAACCAACTTATAAGACACACAATGTCACTCTTTTCAAACCTAATCTATTTTCAATGAGATACTTTTTTGTCCAACATTTCTAACAATTATGGTAATTACTTACTAGTGTAACTAAATTACTAATGCAAATAAAACAGACAAACACACAACTCAATGAAATCATGTAGAAACGGTCACAAACATTTTCTCATGCATTAATACATAATTTGTCGCACTTGATGAAAAAATAATAATAGTTGTTGACACCCTGTAGTTCAATTCAAGTTCTTATTTTTCTTGCATTGATTTAGTTTTGAGCCTTAATTTGTTGTCTGATTTTTCTTACTCCATCATGCTCTAATAAACAAGAATATTTACTTCAAAATCATTATTGGCCTGTAATGTCACATGCTACAAGAATTTGTTTTAATTTCTATTTTCTACTTATATATACTTGCAAAGCCAGAAGGTACTTATTTTGTAATAAATTCAAAGATGAGAAAGTCACTTGATATAGGTGAATTATTTGTTGCAATGTAACTATCATTTATCTAAAATCATAAGGATTCCAAGTGAGTTAAATAGGACATATTAATAATTTGTCATTTTATTTTACAAGTAGTATTACTGTCCAAATTAGATTTATAATTTAATATTTAATATATACAATTGAAGGTTATAAAGTAATAATATGATGGCATGTGAAGTTAATTTGTGTATGACTCTTGAAGGAAATTGAGTTTAACACTCTTGTATGCTTATTTTTTTTAGACTATGTACAACATAATTTACATTTTTAGTGCAATGTCATTCTCTTAATTTATGTTTCTATTGCAATTGCTAGTGGTCCTGCATCTACAATTAGAATGGGAGCTCAAATTTTCAATGTGTATTTATCATGTATGTTTGGCATTTGTTAAATTTATTTATTGCAAATTTTTCTTTGTTTCCACCACTTTCATTTCTATTCATTCTTTTCTTTTCCTTCTTCACTAACTCTCATAATAATAAGCCTCTTTTTGTTTTCTGTTATCTAGTTTATGGTGAATTGTCTCCAAGATGGTGGAAGGAGGTATTATGTTTGTGAGTAGGTCAAACCAAAAGTTGACATCTTCGTTGCAGCGATCGCTATGTCGTTGTCTTTAATGTCGAGTTTTGGTTTGGTCTATCACAAACATAATACTGAAGAGTCCATTCCACAAATTATATAGGTATAAAGGGTGATGCAGCATATCACTTAGAGCATCATGATAAGTAGGAATTTTGCTGCAATAACAATAAGAACTAATTTGTTTTCAAACTTGAATATCTCAATTTAGGTAGATGAATCAAGTGTAGATATTATTCAATGAAAGTAGTTATGTTAAGTTGTTAACTCTCCAGTTTTTCAGCAAGTTGATAACTCAGAAATGCCTATAAAGTAGTATAAACTCAGCCATATATCACAGAAGCTATCAAATCAGAGGCGTGGACAAAATTCTTTGGAACTGATTCTTGTCAAGCTTAATAATTATGACATGATGAATGTAAAAAAAAGGTTTCATCCTACCATATAGCACATAAAGTACAAAAGGCAAATATATAAGATATGCACAGAAATAAGAAAACCATACATGAAACAATATATGTTTTACAACAACAAATCCCTGGGCTTAATCCCCAAGAAATGTAATCCTAAATAATCAATACAAAAAGCTTTTCCTGTATCAAATTTCAAAAGAAAATATTCATGTATACTCTATAATATTCAAATCCTCTGCTATATCCTTCATTCACCAAATACTCCTTTCCAAAATTCTCTGTAATCAAAGGCTACTATGAAATTTAGTTCATTCTCTGAGCCAAACTTAGAATTGTATACTAAATTGAAACAACAAATAAATTAGTTATGAAGAACCCAAGCTATTTGACTCATTTAGTTAGATTCATGAATGAGTTTGTTTAAAAGCGCCGTCAACAAAGCGTCCCTTCTCTCTGCCCTACTCTCTTCCCTCAGTCTCCTATGCTCCTCTCTCTCCCTCCATTCCTGTTCAATTATTAATCTCTCCCTCTCAAGCTTTTCCATTGACTGCCTCCATTCCTGTTCAAACAATTGTCGTTCATGCGCACGCCTTTCCATCATTTCCCTCCACTGCATCTCCATCCTTAGTTGGTTCTGGAAAAAATCCTTGAGCATTTCCTGAATATTACTATTGCTCGCATTGTTTGCTCTTGAAGACTTCTCCGTAGCAATTTTGCCAGCTTTCCTTTTACGGGTATTGCTTCTCGCAGGTCTCTCCTCTTCACTGTCGTCTTCAACTTCCTCATCATCTTCTGATAATTCCTCTGAGGATCGATCTCCACTTCTTATTCTTTTCACACCTTTCTTTGTTTGAGCTGAACGAGTTTCAGATTCAAGAAGTAACCGTTGCATGTTATGTGCTCTTTCGGTAAAAACTGCATGCAATTCTTCAAAAAATGGACATTGCCTGCCATGCTCTGGATCAGATGTCTCTTTTCCCTGCATAAATATCATCATGTAATTTTCACTTAATATAGCAAACATCCGGTTATTAAAAATATGGTTTTTTTTTTCAGCATTTTCAAATAAAAGAAAACTGATGCACAGTTGCATACACAATAATATTAACCCAACAACATTAAATTTACACAAACTCACCAAACGCCAAACCATACAGATTAGTGGGTTTTCTGCATATGCAAAGGGGAGGTTGATATGCACTAGTGTGGACATTTGGCAGGTAGAAGGAGCTATACTGTTTTTTTTAATAACCAAATGTTACTTGTTAGTATGTTACTGTATTAGTATTTAGAGTTTGAAATTTGAACCCTAGACCTCCTCTCAAACTTAATCGATGTCTCAGCTCGACCACATGAGCTACACCTTGGGGACGAAAAAGCTATATTGGGGAGTTTCAACTTTCAAGATAGTGTTTGTTTGAGTTAAATTAGAGAAATGACGCAAACCATTATTCTGAAAGCATGATTTACTGATTTCCTTGTATAGTGAAAGTGACCTAAAAGTTTGTCCGGAATATGGTTTGTGTATGATGTGCAGCATGAGGTGGATAATCGTGTGGTGATGTGTATAGGTTTTGGGTCGCTCCAGAGTAGGTTGGGCTTCTCAAGTCAGACGGTCATTGCCTTGGCCTAGACTGGGTCTGGTACACACACTCTAACCAATCTACACCATTCATCACATAAAGTTTCATATATATGAACCTAATCCAATAGTACGGTCGTCCCAAGATAGATACTCGGTTGGTGAGCTAAAAAACACCAAAGGGTATGTCCAAGGTTCAAACCCTGAGAACTAACATAAACACTAACTTACTAACATTTTTCTATCTAAAAACATCCAATATTATGATCCATACTTGTTTATACACAAACAAATTGCATCATATTTAATTGTTTCTTAACTAATCCAAAATGGTAATAAAAAAACAAATGTTTTTGTTTTTTTTTGAAGAAGTTAAATTAGTCCACCTAAATTAGCACCAGAGAGAAACCTGAGACCAAATGTTGGATATAATTAGGTAGCATATAGTCATATACACATTATAGTACTACATAGTATTAGACACTGCAAATGTATATTTCAACCAATTACAGTTATTTATGATATAATTATGAACCCTTAAAATCCTAAAACATAAAACGAAAACAGAGAAAATGAAAAAGAAGAAAGATGAACCTTATAGCGATTAACAAGATTCTTCCACTTGCATTTACATTGTTCAGGACTTCTCCTATACCCTTTCTCCTTCATCTTTGAACTCACAACTTCCCAAAGCGTCTTGTTCCTCTTCGAAGCTGTGAAATCTCTCTCCAACTCAGCTCGTATAGCAATGAACTCTCTCGTTTCCTGCTGACTCCATTGCAGCTGAGCTGGAAGCCTCTCTTCCCTAACCGGCGCCGGAGACATCGACGACGTCGGAATAAGCATCGACGGTGTTATCAACCCGAGGCGAGCCGCCAGAGCATCGTCGTCTCCTCCACCGTACATTACTTTCCTCCCACAACGACGCCGTATTGATCTAAACGAAACGGTTTGAAATTGGAATTAGGGTTCTGAAAAATTGAAGTCTGAAACAAAATTTTAAAAGAAGAAGAAAAAAAAAAAACAAGTTTTTATGGTTTTTTGAAACGAGTTTTCTTTGTCGACAAGAGAGGAATCGTTGACTATGAGGAAATCTGAAAATGCGCTTTTTCTTCAAAACGGTGACGTGGTTTTACGGTTATGCCCTCATTTGATTATTGGTGGCGGTATGAATATGAAGTACGGCAAATGTAGATAGGTCGGTGTTTTGATGTCGGGTGTCTTTTTATACGTATAATAATAATGGTGGAGTACAATACACCGTAGACTAACGTCATCTTTGGATAAATTGATCAAGGAAAATGAACACTTGTTAACAAACTAAGGTCCATGTTTTTCTGATTAAAAGGGAATGATAGATGGTCTGTTCGACTGCGGAAATTTAAAGCGGAAGGGATGTATATCTTCAAATTTCGATATTTAAAGGTTGAAAAATAGACTATTGAAGTTAACTAATTAAAGATGATTAAAGATGTGGTCATTCTCGCAAGAGCATGAACTGTTTATTTGTATGTCTCCTATCAAACTAAATATGAGAGTTTTCTAAATAAAAATTAAACACACATTATCAAAACTATATCAAATTCTCTAACATCATTTTACTCTTTGTGAAAATAATTAACAACTTTTTTCGAGCTTAAGACAAAATCAACTTTCTTTAATTGTAGTTTATGCATCCAACTGATAACGTGTAACAATCTCAAGACTTCTCTTACATCCACCTCATAAATATGTACTTGACAAATATATACGGTTAATATGTAAAGTAAATATTTTGTTCTTGAGTTATTAACATTTAATTTTAAAAAGGTATATAAATATATGTCCGTAAACTTATTTTTATAGTTTTTGTTTGGTTGATTTAATTTTTTTTAACTTAGACTTAAATTGTACTTTATTCTTAAATAGTTTTATAATTTTACTCATGAAACAATGTATTTCTCGAAACAACGGGAAAGGGAAAATTATATTAATCAAAATGGTAACAACGTCATTTTACAACTATCCGTAAGATGATTTGAACTTAGTACATTAAAATTATCATATTAAGATCTTTTCACTGAACTAAAACCTCAAGATGTAAAACAAAAAGAATTAATTGTTACAACTTTCAACTTTGCTTATTGCTCCATATAGTTATCTTGGTAAACTTTCAAAATTTATTTAAGATTGGCATGCTCCATCTTGTAGCATCATGAAACCCTGTATAAAATTTAAAAAGAAAAATTGTTTAGAACAAAATATGAATATACTATCAACTAAATAATAATTTGACTTTGTGGTTTGAAAGGAGGGAAGCGAGGTTTAGTTGATTAGTAGGTCATATTATCAATTGATTCCATTTTAAAAAAGTAACAATTAACAACTAACATCTCACATTTGAAAATGTGTGTATGTTTGAGTTATCTATAAATCAAGAAGACAAACTTACGTGTTGCAATCAATGCTAGGATCAAATGAAACTGACAAATTAATGTTACAAAGGTGTGGCAATTGTTTTGATCTGTCAGAGTGAACTCCAAATTTTGATGCAGCAGGTTTGAGACAATTACAGACATTTCTTTGAATCTGAGTGGTATTGGCCTTTTGATTTAAATTATTTGCTCCTGCACAACAATTACTGGATGGTGTAGCAAGACCAGCTCCCTGCAAATAAGGCAAACATGGCAACAAGGACAAAAGAGCCTCGGAACAGCTCACATCATCAATTTGATGTGCATCCATTGTTGTTACTAGCAATCCTAAAATCATCATAATCATTGAAAGAGAAATATATTTCTTCCCCACCATCTTAGATTAAATATGTGTTTATGTACGATGTTGTTTTAGAATTTTTGAATGATAAATATGTGAAAGTATGCCTTAATTTATAGGCAAGACATGTTACCATTTTATGGCAACTCATTACTTTCTTGTTTTTATGTTTTTATTTTCTTAAAAGCTGTTTTAATGATTAAATATTTCATTTATACTACTTTTATAAAAAATAAATCATAACTTTAACATATATAATCATAGTTATTAAGATAAGAGATTTTTTCTTTTAAAAAGTTTAATAATACTTTATTGTCAAATGTCTTCTAAAAGTAATATTTTACTCATGTGTTGTCAAATTCTATAAATATTTTAATATTATTATTATTATTATTATTATTATTATTATTAAATTACAATTCATTGTTAACAAATATGATTATAATTGATAGTAAAATTTTGAGTATCTTCTTAAATTAATTTTTGCTGCTTTAATTCAAAAAGAAATATGTTGGTGTTTTGTGTGTTGGCCTCAAACAATACTAGCAAGATGTTGGTCCAATATTCCAACATGTGCGTACGACATCATTGAGTACGAGTATTTTCGCGCGCAATCTTCTCGAAGATTTGGTTTGTTTTTATGTGCCAAGTAGCGAATTTTTGTATAGAACCTCATAAAGCTTGTAGCCCTAATTTCTTTGTAAAATATGTTTGTCAATTTATGAAAACATATTATATGGTTCTAATTTATGTTTGTTGGGTCATGAATTAACCAGTTGATGTATGCAGCCCAAGTTGCTCATTTACTTGTGCTTAACTGAAGTCTATATATTGTAAGAAGAAAACCAAAAGAAGATTGCTGAAGTCATCATTGAAGAATAGAGTCTCTAGGGTTTGAGTCTTTTTTAACTATGAGTCTTTGTTTGTGCCATACTTATGCACATATAAAGATTGTGTTTTATTGAGTTGTAACGTGTGTACTACTTTTAAGCTTTGAAGTACGAAGTTAGTTGTTTCATTGGAGTGTCTCTCTTGTTCTTGTATTGATTATACACTAGTTGTGTGTTTGAGTGGAAGTGGTATGATATTTCATATCTAGGAGTTCTTAGGTAGAAGTTAACAGGGTAGAGGCTAAGTGATAAGTTGTAAATGAGGCATTTACTGAGAACTTATAATTAGCTCCATTATAAGGGTTTTCTTCTTGAATTGGCATCCCCCAGGGAAGATGTATCATGGAAATATGGACAAAGAATGAGGTTTTGTCAACATATCACCTCTATTAAATGACACCAACTATGATGGTTGGAACTTTCGCATGATAACTTTTCTAAAGTCTCTTGATAATAAGTCATGGAAAACTATTCTGAAAAGGTGGGAGCCTTAGATGATGACTGACAAATAAGGAAATAGTACTGATGAACTAAAACCATAGGAGGATTGGTCTAAGAAAAAAGATGAGGTTGCACTTGAAAACAATAAAACATTGAATACATTACTCAATGGTGTTGATAGAAACATGTTCATGTTAATCAAAAAGTGTTTTGCAAACACACACCCCTTGTAAAAATATAATCTAAACTAAATATAAAAATAGATTAACTTTTCTTTACTAGTTTTTTTTTTTTTTTTTGTGTTTAACACTTATTAGCATGATGTATAAATTAATTTACAACTTGCAACCCCTAATCTATTTAGTCTTTGGCTCGATCCCCGACCGGTGCGTTTGGAGAATTATTTGTTAGGAGAGGTCAAACCGTTAAATAGATCTCAATTATCTCGAACAAATTGCGCGCGGAGGATACTTTTGATTTAAAATATAATTAACAACTTCTAAATAAAAGTTTATTACTCCCTCCGTCCGAAAACTATTGTCCTTTTAGCTTTTTAGTTTTGTCCCAAAACTATTGTTCTTTTCGGAATCCAATATAAAATTAAAGTTAGTTTACCATTTGTATCATTACAAAAGTTAAAGTATTAATTAAATATATTTTCTCTTTCTTAATAAAGTAAAGGTAAAAGAGACTTAACTTATCAATCTTTGTTATTTCTTAATCTATGTGCATAACTCTAAAAGGACAATAGTTTTGGGACGGAGGGAGTAGTATGATAAATTCTTACATAAGTAATGTAATAATATAGGAATGTGTTAGCAAATATATGTACAATAACATAGACAACATAAATATATACATATATTTTTTATTTTTATTTGTCGTTTAAGAAAAAATTATTTACTCTTTTTTATTTGTCGTTTTGATAATTTAAAATTATATTTGTTTATTATACCCTGCTTTCTAATTTTTTTTATTGACTAAATTTTATATAATTTTTTTGATTATTTAAAAGTGGAGGGGGTGTATATCGGTAAAATATTTTGACGCTCAAAGGTTGAAAAATATACTATTGGAGTTAACTAAAGATGTGATCACTCTCTCAAGAGCATGAACTGCATCATTTATTTGTCTCCTATCAAACTGAACATCAGAGTTTTCCAAATAAAAATTAAACAAACACTTACATTGGGTCAAAACCACATCAAATTCTCTAACATCATTTTGGTCTTTGTGAAAATAATCAACAATTTTTTTTGAGTTCGACACAAAATCAACTCTCTCTAGTTGTAGTTCATGCATCCAATTAAAAATGTGTAACAATCCCAAGACTTCTCTTACATCCACCTCATAAATGTGTACTTGACAAATAGTGAATATATAAAGTATACATTTTGTTTTTGAGATATTAACCTTTGATTTTAAAAAGGTATATAAATATATGTCCGTAGTTAAAACTTATTTTTATAGTTTTTTGTTTGATTGATTTAATTTTTTTAACTTAGACTTAAATAAATTGTACTTTATTCTTAAAAAGTTTTATAATTTTACTCGTGAAACAATGTATTTCTCGAAACAACAGGAAAATGAAAATTATATTAATCAAAATGGTAACAATGCTATTTTACAACTATCTGCAAGATGATTTAAACTAAGTACATTAAAATTATAATATTAAGATCTTTTCAATGAACTAACACCTCAGGACGTAAAACAAAACAAATTAATTGTTACAACTTTCTACTTTGCTTATTGTTCCATATAGTTATCCTGGTAAACCTTCAAAATTTATTTAAGATTGGCATGCTCCATCTTGTACCATCATGGAACCCTGTACAAAATTAAAAATTAAAAATTGTTTAGAACAAAATACGAATATGCTATCAACTAAATAATAATTTGACTTTGTGCTTTGAAAGGAGGGAAGCGATGTTTAGTTGATTAGTAGGTCATATCATCAACTAATTCCATTTTAAAAAGTAACAATTAACAACTAACATTTTATATTTGAAAATATGTGTATGTTTGAGTTATCTATAAATCGAGAAGACAAACTTACGTGTTGCAATCGGTGCTAGGATCAAATGAAACTGCCAAACTAATGTTACAAAGGTGTGGCAATTGTTTTGATCTATCAGAGTGAACTCCAAATCTTGATGCAGCGGGTTTGAGACAATTACAGACATTTCTCCGAATCTGAGTGGTGTTGGCCTTTTGATTTAAATTATTTGCGCCTGCACAACAATTACTAGATGGTGCAGCAGGGCCAGCTCCCTGCAAATAAGGCAAACATGGCAACAAAGACAAAAGAGCCTCAGAACAGCTCACGTCGTCAATTTGATGTGCATCCATTGTTGTTACTAGCAATCCTAAAATCATAATAATCATTGAAAGAGAAATATATTTCTTCCCCATCATCTTGGATTAAATATGTGTTTATGTAAAATGTTAGTTTTAGAATTTTTGAATGACGGATATGTGGAAGTATGCATTAATTTATAGGCAAGACATGTTACCATTTTATAGCAACTCATTACTTATGTTTTTATTTTTTTTAAAAGTCGTTTCAATGATTAAATATTTCATTTATACTACTTTTATAAAAATGGAATCATAACTTTAATAATATAATCATAGTTATTAAGATAAGAGATTTTTTCTTTTAAATAGTTTAATAATACTTTATTGTCAAAAGTCTTCTAAAAGTAATATATTTTTTCTTTTACTCATGTGTTGTCAAATTCTATAAATATTTTATTATTATTATTATTATTATTATTATTATTATTATTATTATTATTATTAAATTACAGTTCAATGTTAACAAATACGATTATATTTGATAGTCAAATTTTGATTATCTTCTAAATTAATTTTTGCTACTTTAACTCAAAAAGAAACATGTTGGTGTTTTTTGTGTTGGCCTTATTTTGCTAAAATAATACCGGCAATGCAAGGTGATGGACCAATGTTCCAACATGTGTGTACAATATCATTGAGTACGAGTATTTTCGCGCGCCATCTTCTTGAAGATTTGGTTTGTTTTTATACGTCTTTCTTGTGCGCCAAGTAGCGCATTTTTGTCTAAAACCCTCAAAAAACTTGTAGTCCTGATTTCTTTGTAAAAATATGTTTGTCCATTTATGAAAACATATTATATGATTCTAATTTATTTGTGTTGGGTCGTGAATTAACCAGCTTTTGTATGCAGCCCAAGTTGCTCATTTATCTATGCTTTACTAAAGTTTATATATTGTAAGAAGCAAACCTAAAGAAGATTATTGAAACCATCATTGAAGAATAGAGTCTTTAAAATTAGAGTCCTTTTTAATTATGAGTATTTGTTTGTGTTATATTGATGCATGTATGTTTTATTGAGTTGTAAATATGTAGTACTTCTAAATTTTGAAGTACAGAATTAGTTGTTGTTGTATTATAGTAGTAATTAATTATTTCAAAAGCTTTTGTTGTATTATTAATCCTCTTGTCTCTACATATTAATTCCCTCTTTTTATGGTCATTTAAGGTACATAATTTTTTGTTAACGGTAGCTTATGAATTGACAACAAATCAGAGCAATTTATATAACTCACACCACCTAGAAAAAAAAAGACAGAACTAGGATTTTTCTATTCCATCCGAAACCAGTTTTTTCATACAATAAAAGACAATATTTTTATACACATGAGTTTTCATACAATTATTAATCACAGTCAGCTTTTTCATTGGCAAATACGTACAGTAACATAGGCAACATAAATATGTATTCTCTCAATTTTTTTTTATTTGTTATTTTAGAAAAAAATATTTGTTTTTTTTATTTGTCTTTTTGACAATTTAAGGTTATTATTTTTTATTAACTAAATTTTATATAACTTTTTTTGTTTCTATTTTTGAAAAGAGAATGTGTGTGCAAAAAAATAAAAATTTATTGAAGTATAACATGAACTACGATGATAAGATTTAAAAATACACTTTAGTTAGTCCTGTATGTTTTATTTAATTGATATGACATTCTATCTAAAATTCTATCTGAAATGTAGGATCAAAGTTTGAAATTCGGTACACTCATTTATTTACTTTTAAAAGTTGAAAAGTTACTAGATTATCTTACTAAAGAACCAAATGTCAGTCAGTTTAGTGACAATTGACGTTGGACTTTGTAAAAAAAAAACACAATTTTATTTCTGCAACTACGTTTAAGAAATAATTAAAACAACTTGATGCAGAATTCACCTTGAATCGGATTAATAGACAAGTATATCAGATATCACTGGTAAAAACAAAAAATAACTCGCTTTTAAATTTTATATTAAGGGGGATTATTTAATTGGGATTTCGATGGATTTTAAAAGACTCACTTTTAAATTTTATGGGGGTTATTCAATTGGGATTTCGATGGATTTTAAAAGACTTTAAAGATTTTTTTATATAAAAAAGTCTTGTGTTATTCAATCAAGACTTTTTAAAAAAGTAAGTAAATCTTGTGTTATTCAATTAAGACTTTTATAAAAAATAAGCAAAAGTTTTTTAAACAAGTCTCTCAAAATTTCACAGAATCAATATAATCCCACAAAATCTTTTAAAATATTCAAGACTTTTTTATCATAAAAAAGTCTTTTAAAATCCATTGAAATCTCAATTGAATAACCCCCTAAATATGCATATGCATTTAAATAAAAATAATTTTAAGATTTTTAAAGATAATATTTTTAAAAAATATCAATTTGTTTTTGTATGTAAATTGGATATAACCAAATAATGTTTTTTTGATAAGCAGATAAAACCAAATAAAAGTCCCAACAAACTACAGTATATTTGAAAAGATAATTTTTTTTTTTACAAAATATATTTGAAAAGATAATTATTTTTTGGCTCATTGAAGTGATAAATATGGAATCATTAATATAAAGCACCACAACAAATTTGAAAGCAAACTTCATTCATATCTTCTTCTAGGGTTTCATCATATTCCTCATTCCCCTTTTTCACTCTTCAATCTCCTTCTCCTCGGTCCCAATGAAACCAGGTTTCATCTGATTCCGATTCAATTCCTCTCCCTCTTCCTCTTCAACAATCCCTCTTCCCTAATTCGTTTACCAATTATCATGAATCCAATCTTCGTCGTTCATAATCTTCGTGTTTTCGGTCCTGGATTGAATCCCTTTGCACCTTATTGTGTAGCCAATCATTCCCTTCACGCTCGTTAAATTAAATTAAATTCTCTTTCTTTAATAACCCCTTTTGTTGAATTTGATTGTTTTCTCAAAAATCATGTAAAATTGGTTTCTTGTTCAAATTTAGGGTTTGGTTTTTTTTTTTCTTCTTCTTAATTTCGTTTGAATTTGTGTTATTTTGAATTTGGGTTATTATAATTGCTGTGTTTGCGTTGATTGCTGAGAGAAATATGCTTGAGGAGAGGCCGATTTCGTTGAGACAGAGTCCTTCGAGAAGGAGATTGTTGAGGCCTGGGGTTGGTACTGATGATAGGGGTTGGACCTCACTTCATGTTTATGCACGGAAAGGTGATATCAAAGTGGTAAGTTTTATTTTTTTCTGTAATTTTTTGAGTTGTGTTTAATTTTTATGCAAATTAATTAACTGTGTTTAATTACTCAGTTTTGTGGATGAATTAGGATATTAGAATGTTTGATTATAAGGGAAGTTTGGTTTTGATGTGATCAAAGATAACATAATGTGTAAGAAGGAAAAACTGAAGTTTGAAGTTTTTCGCTTTTTACTTAGTTTATTGAAGTTGAGATATAACGATATAATGATTGGTGCGTGTTGTGAAGGAGTTGAATTTGGTTTGGTAGCGCGTATACTTATCCAATACACCCCATAAGCTGACTGTGATTATCAGCACTCTAATTAGAAATCTGCTGAATCTACAATAGGCCAAACTTCAGATATAGGCCACTTTAAAATGAAATTTATTGTTCATACTTCTCATAGTATTGAGTTCTTTCATTCTTTTTTGAAAGGGTAGGTGTGAAGATTAAATTAAATTATGGTGTTCAATTAATGTGGTATTGTTAAAATATAGTAGTAATATAATTAGGAGAAAAAAAATTAGTTGTTGCATTTCTAGATGGTGCTATATGTATGGCCAAATAACTCTAGATCGAAATCCATTGAGTAAAGCAAAGCATTGAGAGGGGTTGTCGTCATTAGTTATGAGTAAAGGGTGACTGGGTTATTCTCCTGACTAGAAGTGTGTGACCCTGATTTCGTCAAAAACCTATATATTTGTAGAGTATCAATTGGTCCAAGTCAAAACCGCCACTAGCTTAGTAGTTAATCTAAAGAGTACAATAATATAGTGTAGATAAAAGATTATGATAGATGACAAGTTTGTTTGCATGACTGGCAAGATCCATAGCTGGTTGCAATTAGTTAGGAAGTTACACGGTCTTGTTCAAATGGACCTAACATTATTTTTAAGTATAAATCTTCTATAAGGCTCTTATAGAAGGTTCATGGAATGGTTAGTGTCTTAGTGCAATATCAACCAATGAGGTTGCTGGTTGTATGACCAGTTGGCACAGTTTTAGTTGTGTAAACACTAAACAGCCATAATTGGGTATGACTGTATGCAACCATGGATGTTTGCTACCCACCTTGCCCTTAATTCCTCAATGCATGTTGTGGAGCTGAATCTTTGTGCACTAGTTACCCTTTTTACCCCTTCATTGCTGTTGTTACAAAATATTCTAACCTTTGCTACTAACTCTAGTGTTGAGTCTTTTTCTTTAGTTGATGATACATGAACTGTTGGAGTATTTATGATTTATTGTTCTTTTAAGAATAAAAGTTTATCGTATTTGGAGCAAAAAGGAAGCATATGCTTATAGTGTTTTTGAACAGGTAAAAAAGCTTCTCAAGGAAGGAATGGATGTTAATGTCGGTGCATGGGGCCCTAAATCTAAAGGGGTGACTCCTCTCCACCTTGCTGCCGAAGGTGGTCACCTAGGAGTGATGGATGAACTGCTTGAGCGTGGTGCCAATATTGATGCTAGAACTAAGGGTGCTTGTGGCTGTAAGCTTGTAGACTTCAATACTAATAATATATCTCTGCATTCAAACTTTGAATTTTCGTATTCATGATTTTGTTCTCCTTAAACCAGGGACACCTCTCCACATAGCAGCTAAAGAGAGAAATAGGGATGCTGTGAAGTTCTTGGTAGAGAATGGAGCATTTTTACCACCAGATATCAACGATAGCAGATTTAATCCGCCTCTTCATTACTGCCCAGGACTTGAATGGGCCTACGAGGAAATGAAACGAGTTCGACAGGAAGAAGTGTCTCAGAGGGAGACATCTTGCAGCTCTGAAAATTAGTTTGCTTTTCAGTGATTCTGTTGATTTTTGGCTCTCCCGTGTGAATTAATGTAGAACTGAAATAAGCAACTTATTATGCATAAGTTGCATAATATGCAATGTGTTACTGCTCGAATATGTTGGATGGAAACTATTGTTAATGTGTGTAATCATTTATTTATTCATGGTGTCTGCACACGATACTTCGTTCCTAGTTGTGGAATTACCCTTGTTATGGAGTGTTATTTTGTTACGAACAATGTTGTTACAATTGTGCAATTTTAAGCGTTTTTGTTTGAGTGCTTAGGAGAAATTTCTCTCATTTAATTTTTTGTTAACACGTTTTGGTTCAAAATTAAAATATGAATATACCTTGTTTATTTTTTTTTTAATTATTTACATTGTTTATTTTGAATGTGGTCTAATCTAAGAGAATACTAAAAACCAGATACAAATAGTGAAAGGTCTGTAACATTTTTTTTAACGGGAATTGAAAGCAATGATATATTTTTATGGACTAAATAATAATGAATTTAAAGTTAATTAATTGTGATGATTTCACTGTTTGTAAATTTAACTCAGTTCATAGAGACATTATACGTAAGTGCATGAACTTAGTTCGAACTCTGATGCGCTCAGATGTACGTCTATTTATTCACTTTAAAGGTGGTGATTTGGCTCTTCTACAAAATTTTATGTTGCGTTTTGTTATTTTTCTTGCATAGATTGGGAGTCGCCAAGTACCACTTATGGTTCTTGGTATTTTGGCAAATACCAAATGATTCTATTTTTTCTTTGTGCATATTTAGTATCACAGTTGAATGCTATAATCATAGCGATCCACCATAATTTTATAAAAGTTATAAATTGTAGTTTTTGAAAAATTATTATGAACTGCCGATGGACGCATATATTTTGTTTGATGATATGAAGGGTTTTTATTATTTTCACCCATTCATATTTTTATTTTTAATATAAAAAATACAATATTTATCCACAATTTATCGAACAAGTAGAAAGACTAGTTAGAATCAAAGGAAAGGCCCAGTTTGGTCAGCTGTTGGGATTGACTTAGGCGGGAATGTGATGTAGAGGTAACTTCAAATGGAGTGTTTTGATTGGTGGAAGGGGTTGATGCGTGGATCATGGGAGTAGTGGAGTGTCCAAATGCAATCTTGGTAAGAGTTAGGTGCATCAAACGGTGCATAAGGAAATGGGAAGGGACTGCCATTTAATGGTGATTGATGATGGAATGGAAATTTGATCATGTGGTGAAGCATGTGGTTCTAATTGCTTTTCATCAAAGAAGGATCTAAGGGTTACTATGGGTTCACTTAAAGTTTGTAAATCATCCGACGGTGTAGAAGCTGCCAGCGAATTTTTGGAAATAGGAGAAGTGAGAGATATTCTTACTTACTCCCTCTGTACCAAAATATAAGTCGTTTTGAGAAAAAAATTTGTATCAAAATATAAGTCGTTTTACATTACCAATAAAGCATTTAATGCTATTTTTCTTATTATACCCTTAACTATTTATTACTCTCTCTTCTTTTACTTCTTCAATTTATATTTTCTATACCATTAATGAAGGACAATTTTGTAAACTAACTCATAATTTCTCTTTTCCATACAACAATGATTGCATTTCTTAATTTGTGTAATTTGGTCAAAACGACTTATATTTTGGTACGGAGGGAGTATAAGTTACTCCTATAAGCTTTGTTTTGCATTTACCAAAAGACAAAGTCTTCCTTACTCTATGCGTGTTTGAAATGTTTGGTCGAAATGTTAGAAATCATGTTAATCCACTGTAATTTTGTTGTGCTAAAATTACAAGTTGTAGCTTCTTCAGAAAATACAGTAGATTACCGTGGTTCTAACACTTCTACCTTAATGCCAAACATAAACTCTCTAAATTTCTCAAGCTCCTCAAACTTATCTCTTGCAATCAACATACTATTATTTTTTAGTCACATCCTTGTAAATTCCTGGCCAAAGTTGGCAGAACTCCAGATTGTCCGATTGTGAAGTTGCAATGATACTCCCAGAGTATAGCTTGAGGCAGATCTGACATATCTGGTAAATAAATTCTGTCGTTGAAATAAAATAAAATAGTCATTCTTTAAACCTGAAAATTTGTTGCATTTTGGTATCTGATTCACGTATTTGCACTAATTCTTGTCCTTCTTTATCTGTTGTATAATACTGCCGGAGATTGTTGATGATATTTGGTGCTGGTGATGATATGGATAACACAACCTCTTCTGTGTGTACGCGACTGAGAGTATCAGCCACTTGATTAGACTTCCCAGGTTTATAAAATATCTCAAAACTAAACCTTGTAATTTTGAGGCGCATTTTTGTTGGTCGAGGGTTTGGATTGTTTGGACCAATAAATTAGTTACTAACGCCATTTACTTACAGATTCAATTTTGTTTTAGCCAAATGCATTTGACGACTGAGGTCATCCATCCTCTTTCTCTAAATTATTTTTTTATGGTTAATGGTTGGTTGAAATGCCAATCTTCCTAATACAAAACCTTCACTTATAAAAGATTTATTGTATGAAAGTCTATATTAAAATGGTCATACCAGCTATGTCCCCATCCTTTACCATGACTATTATGAATTATCCAGAACTCCACTCTATATCCGTTCACTAGCAATATAACCTAGTGAATGTGCAAAGGATGAAGTTATGAATACTCCAGAATAGTCATGGGTAACATTGGGGGCATGGTAGATATGTCAGTTTTATATATAGATACTCGACAATCAATCTTTAATAAATGAATACTTTTTACACGGGAGATTGGTATATTAGTTTGTCGTTAACTATAAAAAAAAAGAATAAAAAAATGGATGACTTCGAAGAAATTGGTTGCAAGATGCATTTGGCTAATGCGTACGCATCCCTACTCATTCGTGTTAGCCAAGTACATTTTGCGACCGGTTTTTTTGAGGTGATTCATCCTCTTACGCTTACATTTTTTATGGTTAACCGTTGGCTTCGAGGTACAAAGCCTCCGCCAATGAAATGTTGATTGTTTTGGAGCTTGATTTTCATATTTAAATGGCCATATATGTAAGTCCCCACCGATGCTCATAGCTATTCCTTACTATCCAGGATTCCACCTTTTATCTGTCAAAATTAGTGAACGGGCAAAATGTGGAGGTCTGGATACTCTAGAATAGCCATGAATATAAGTGGATAAATGACAGATATAGCCGTTTTAATATGAACATCATTAATGGATGTATTGTACATCGTATTTGAGCTACTTCTAACCATAAAAAACGTAAGATTAAGAAAATGGATGACCTTGAGAAAACTTGTCTCAAGATGGATTTGGCTAATGCAGATAATTCCTAAAGCAGAAACAAGGTAAGATTTTTTTATCTATTTATATTTATATATTCTGGTTGTCTCTTTTTCCCAAAAGCTGTATAAATGTATAAAACCACTAATGAACCACATCTCTTTTTTATCTACTTATTGATTTGTTGCTCCTTTCCTCAAAATCTTGTTGTGATGATTTACATGATTCTAAAGTAAACATAAATATATAACCTAAGGTTAGAGATTTAAGCGGATCAGAAAACAAATTGATTTTTATGATTGAATGAAAAATTGAACTAATTAAAAATCAATGCGGTTAGGTTTGGTTTGGTTTTTAGATTATGTTTTTAGAAACTGATGAACCGAATCGATCATTATATTATTATCTATTTATTGAGTTTAATTCATAAAAGTTTAGACATTTTCCATTTCTCTGTGTTAATTTAATTCTCTTTTCGTTCAAATTGAAAATAAATTCAATGTTCTATATTGTTATAATTATGCATATATTTCAACTTAGTGTTAAATATGTTTTTCACATGTATGTTTAGAACGTCATAAAAAGTTCATCAGAAAAAACGAGCTCAAAATTTGATTTCTATGTCATGATTTTCGTTACTTTTCTCTTAAAATTTTGCAATTTAAAAAATTCATATTTAATTCATATCATGTTAAAAAATCCTAAATTTTGGTAAATAAATTTTATATGATGTTTTAAATATGCCTATAAAAAATCATTCAAATTTTTAAAAGTTTAATGATAATTAAACAAATATAATTTAAGTGGGAACTAAAACTATGTGCAAGAAGCAAATTATAGGAATTTAAAATTTAATAAAAACTAAACTTAGAAGGTCCGTATTTTCCTTACCAAAAAACAAAAGAAGGTCTATATTTTATAGGAATCAAAAATATATTTAACTCTTAAATTTGTTAAGGATAGTGTATTGGTGTATCAAGTGAAAAAATAATTGAAATTTTATTTTAGTTGGAAGGGCTATTTGATGCTGAATTTTTGAACTCAAATTTAGATGCTGAACTTTTGAACTTAATTTTAGATATAATTATATTTGGTTACTAAATATAGATTTAAGGCAATTGTACGTATATTAGTATTAGTATGTTTAGTAGAATTTGAACTCTTGGTTGTAGATTTGTTACTTGGTGATGGTGTATTATTAAATATTAATCGTATACTTTTTGTTCTTTGAATTTTCCATTGCAATTTTAATCTAATGATAAAACTTGTTCCGTAAATATTAATCAAGACAGTTATTATATGTAATCAAACTTGAGGAATGTGTTAACACCTCCTCCTGTCTTGTTCGACGGGTAATGGGTTTTGGTGATATTTTTGTCACCAGTTTAGTTGGTGTACAAAGTTACTTGACAGTTGTATTGTGCTGCTCGATAATGGACAAGGGTTACTCATTTTGGTGTTAGCATTTAGTTCAAATGGTTGCCTATGAAAATCATAAATGATTGAATACCATGAAAGTATAAGACCCATGTGTTTGAGTTTGACAATTGCTATATACCTTGTATAAGAAAACGTGTGACAGTGTGATAACAAAAGATATATAAATACTTACTATAATTGTATAAAGTAGGTGTAATACATTGCTTTCTGACTTCTGTCATGTTTTTTTGCTAAAATTTGAAAGGATGAATCGACGAACAAATTTACCGCATTAAAGTTAATAGCATAAAACGATAAATGATAAAGTCTATGATAGATATGACAAAATATAAATATTTGGGGTAATCATGTTTTCGAATCTGCAACGTTAAAGACGCTAAAATTATTGAATCTGCATTAAAGTTAGATTGAAACAAATCTATTAATTTGAAACAAAACAAACACGGTATGAAAACGGAAAATCAAAACAACCCCCATACAAAGACCGTAAATCAAATACCTCCACACTACAAGAGTAAAACAACAACAAAAGAAAAAATTACGATTAAGAAAACTCAAACAAAATCTAAAAATATATGAAAATTATTTTTTTAAAATAAAAAGAAACTAAAAAAATGATCAAGAGGATAGTGAACAAGAAAAGAGACAAAAAAAATAGAATTACTTGAGAGAAGGGGCAAATGAGATTATTCTGTCAACCTATAATTTGACTTTATAATTGAGATTAGTCATCACCAAAAAACTCCTATTATGAATTCTATAGTCTAAATTAAGAATTTTATAATTGATCGAGATTTGTCATTATCAACTTCTAATTTAAAGTGCATAGTACTCCGTCCGTCCCATATGATAGATGTTAGCAACGAGTATAAATTAAGAATACTTAATTGACTTTAGTCGTAGTCAACTTATAATTTACTTTAGCAATGAGATTAGTCATAATCAACTTCTATAATTTGATGTTTATCAAAAAAAAACTTCTATAATTTGAATTCCATAATACAGTATAGATTAAGAATTCTACTTGTGATTAGTCCACGGTCAACTTATAATTTGTCTTTAGCAATGAGGTTATTCATTATGAACTTCTAATGTGAATTCCATCCTCTAAATTAAGAATTTTTAATTGCGATTAGTCGTAGTCATAACCAACATGCATCTAATTTGTTTTAGCATTTCTTTTAGCATCTTTTGCTCCCTTTTTGGTGCTTAAACACAACTACAGCCAACAAACATATGATAGATGTTAGATTGATGTGTTCAATTAATTTTTTTTATAGAGCTAGATTGAATCAAAAGATATTTGAACATAGATCTACCATAGGCACAATAAATAAATCCATATCAAACGAACACAAAGAACTTCATAGAATTCAAATAATCATTTCAAAGAAAATGAATTGAAAATATTATCCGATAAAATGATTTTAGACAAGGCTAAAACCAAAAACACATCTATTTTTATATATTAAATCTGAGACCCAAGACATTCTATTGACAACTCATACTATTATATGCCATATAATCTGATTTTTGACACATCAATTAAAATCTGATGTGGCACTCTTCAAAACACAACAATCTATTAACCTATTTTTCTTTTGTATGCTTCATTCTCATTCTTCTTCCAAATCTTCAATTGTTTTGCGGTTACTAATTAAATGTCATTAACTCTTGTGTATCTCTCAATTAATAAAATCATTATACTACAATCCGTTCTGATCTATTATAATCATTACAAGACAACCAACAATCTTGCAACCTCTACCATTTTTGAACGCTACAAAGCTTCCTTGGGACAATATCTTAGCCAAGTCAGACACCATTCAAAGTGCAAGATGAACATATTAGCAAAAACCATTCTAATTTACCACCCCCTATAAGATTTCTCATTTCCTCCATGAAACTTTCATGCTATATATATATACACACCAAATTGTTTACTATTGATTCTACATAGTATTTCTTGAAGGTATTTATTTATGTATCAATTCACCTCTTTCCCTTTGTCTTTTAAACTATCTGTCTTTTTTATTATGTAGTTGCAAATTGGTTGTTTGAAATTGCCTATTACTTCCTCCGTTCCAAAATAATTGCCACAGTTGACCAGGACCTAAAGATCGATGTAAACCTGAATTGGTTGTCTTGCATTGTTACAGGTTACATTTAATATTAATTTGCAATGCTTCTACATTAGATAGTTCAATGCTTATTAATCTTACAAAGAATAAATGTATTTTTTGCCTGTATGTGAGTTTTGGTTAAAACACTACCACATAAAGTCTCCATTACCAACAATCTAGCAGAAAAAAACACACAAGAGGGCAGGCCGAAAGTCAACATAGAAGAGCTAGAAAAATTTGTTACATAACTTTTAAAATCTTTGTTTGCACGAATGCATAAATACATGTAAAAACTTCTATTTACATGAGTACCGAAGATCAAATTTCATGAATTTGGATCATAATTATTAGTCTTTAGGGCATATTTGATTTTATCTTTAAAATAGTAGAGATACAACACCCAATATTTTGTCTTTAACAAATCATGTAAGGCTCGAGAAACTAATAGATTTTGACCTTATTTTTCTTTCTCTCATACTACAAGAATTTGTGTATTATTGTCAACTGTATCTCTTTTTCTTCTTCTACACCACGAAGTCTAATGTTAATGTTGTATATTATAGACATGCTAATAACCGAGCACTAAACAAAGACATGTACACTGACACACCCGATGGTCACAAAACCAAACTTTGTCATTTAATAAAACTTATATTTCACATTATCTAGAAACTCATCCTACAAATAAAGTCTATAAATTATATTATTTCAAAACTTTAAAATTTTATTTGTATCAATACTAATATAGTCTGCGCAGCGCGCGGGCCACTTTCTAGTTACTTATGGTTACATGGACCAAAATACCACAAGTCTTAATTTTATCATCTTACTACTTTTTCCAAAACAAGCTTAGTATTCTCTACCTTTCCATTGATATTTTTTCCTTTGCCATTCTTGTGTTTGCTACAAAATCATCTCATGTCACAATCTCACTTTAATTTTATTATCTTCTTCACTTAAACTCTTAACTTTTGACTATAAAATGAACCAAAACTCTAGTAACTTTTTACAAACAAAAATTATACAACAACAGTAGAGAGAGCTAGTAGAGCAGTAGCTCTGCGCCTCCCTCCCTCCTTCAGCCACCCATTCTCACCACTTCCATCTTCACCACCAAACGAAATAGAAAACCATAAAAGAAATCAGAACCGAAACAGAGAGAAGAAGTAGAAAAAATTGTTTTATTTTTTGTCTTCAACAAACTTTCAACCCAAAACCGTATTCCCAAATCATAAACAACACTGCAACTAAACCAAAAAGAAAAAAGCAATAGAACAAAGAAGAAGGGACTAAGGGAGAAACAAAAGAAAGAAGGAGAAAGGAGTTTGCCGGAGCACGACCACACCCTTCTCCGTCGAACCGCCACCACCGCACGTTATCGCCGGTACCTTGCTCTCTCTGCTGTTTTCTTTTCGCTCCCATGTGCGTTTAATTTCTTCTCAAACCGATATCATCGCCGACATGCGAGTCCGTCTTTTCTCAATTAAGCAAATTTTTTCGCCTATGACTAAACTATTTTCATAAATAATAAATAAAATCAATCAAACATACAAGCATTTTCTTCAAAGAACTATATATGCAGTTTTGATATCTTCATCGCACCAAGAGATACATATGAGCAAGATATCATTCTTGTCAAACACACTAATAAAAAACACATTTGCTACATGCTTGGTCGTATAGTATATGTACCGAAACAATTTACATAGCCATATAATCCTCTCTCCGCAAGATATATATGAGAGTATTGTTCATTCTTCTAAAATAAACAAGAAGGGTCATACATTTGCACGTTCATTCATGTTTATGATGGAGAATAGTTGTTTGTTTGAAGAATTCTATCTGTATCGAGCGATTTGTGTTGGGGTTCACTACCATTTTGCCCGTTAACATTTTAAGTTAATATTTTCTTTTTTATTGTATAATATTAAAATGAAAGATAAGAAAGACAATACACATGCAGTCTTAGAATTATCCAAAAGATAGTGTAAAATTACAATAATTTCTTTTCTTCTTTCTATAATGAAAAGAATGACCCTATATATAGTATGTACAATAGAACTTAGAACTTAATTACTTTCCTATGTCAAAGGAAGCATTTAACCAAAATTTGTTACAACGATAATCACAAAATAAAATTTAAATAAAAAAATTCTAAAATAATTAATCATATATGATTAATTTATTTGAATAATAATCTATATAACATTTTTAGTTAAACTTACGGTTCTTGTTTTGCATTGACGGTTAATATTGGATATCACATAAATATATGAAAAAAGTATTTTAAAAGTATTGTACCAATCGCTATAACGGTCTATTGAATTTATGAGAGTTCCACATTAATGTTAGTATATTTATTTTATTTTATTTTATTTTATTACTCAATAATTTGGGAAATTTTTTTAAATGAATATTTCTCATTTTTACTTCAAACATATTATATTCCTAGCTCAAATTCTTTTATAGTTAGGAATATAATCTACTTGAAGTAAAAATTAAAAAAATACTCATTTAAAAAAAGATTTTGATCAAATGATAGAATAATACATAAAATAGAAAAAAGTATACTTACCTTAATGTTGGCCATCTCATAAGTCGTCTAATAAACCGTTATAGCGATAGGTCCAGTACTTCTAAAATACTCCCTCATATTTTTCCGTAGTATCCAATGATATCCATCAATATAAATCATGAATTGTAAGTTTAAATAAAAATTATTATATAGATAATTATTAAATTAATTAATCACATATGGTTAATTGGTTGGTTAGTTATTATTTATTTAACTTTTGTTTTGTGATCATGGGTTGTAACAACTTTTGGTTAAAGTCTTCCTTGGATATAGTGCAATTCTTTTCATTACACACAGAGAAGAATTTTATTGTAATTTTTCACTATCCTTTTGATAATTCTAAAAATACATATTCAATATCGTCTTTTTTATCTTTCTCTTTAATATTATACAATAAAAAAAACGAAATATTAACTTAACCTGTTAGCTGGCTTCATGATAGTGGACTACCTATGCAAGTCCCTTGATACAGATGATGATTTTCAAGCAAGTTATCATTCTCCATCATAAACCTGAATGTGCGGACAAATGTATGCTTCTTTTGTTTATTTTGTAGAACGAACAATACTGTCATATGTATGGGGAGAGAATTATATGGCTATGTAACCTGAGGTGATGATAAATTAGACGATATAAATCCAAAACTTGTGCGCCAAATTGACTTTGGTGCTAGGGCTGTACTGAATCCTATGGCTACCATGTTTGGTGGAATTGTGAGGTTGTCAAAGCATGCTCTGGAAAATTTCATCCACCTTTTCAAGTGAGTATATTTTTCACTTCTTCATGTTCTTTGGTCTTTTAAAATACCATTGTTTAATCTTTTGTTCCTATGCACTTTTTCTATTTTGATTCAGTGAAATCACTTCCTTCAGACCAATAAATAGTCATTATGATGCACAAATTTCAGTTTTTGGACTTACAAAAGAAGTTAGAGGATTCATAATTAAGTGTTTGTTGTTGGATCTGGTGCCATAGGATGTGAATTTTTAAAAATCCTTGCACTTATGGAAGTCTTGTGGAAATCAGGGGATGTTGACAATTACTGATATGTGATAGTGAAAAGTAATCTAAGCAAACAGTTCTTCTTCAGTGATTGGAATATTGGTCAGGCCAAGTCCATTGTTGCTGCTGCATCTATAAATCCTAGTTTTAATATTGAAGGTCTACAAAACCGTGTCATTCTTGAAACTGAAAATGTGTTTCATGATACCTTTTGGGAAAATTTGAGTGTTGTGATAAATGCGCTGGACAATGCGAATGCAAGATTGTATGTTGATCAGAGATGCCTCTATTTCCAAAAGCCTCTTCTTGAATCTGGGACTCTTAGAGCGAAATGCAATACCTAGATGGTCATTCCCCATCTCAGAAAATTATGGTGCATTAAGAGATCCACTTGAGAAATAGGCACCGATGTGCACGGTGCACTCTTTTCCACACAAAATTGATCATTGCTTGACACGGGCCCGATCAGAGTTTGATGGTTTGCTTGAGCAAACTCCAGCTAAAGTGAATATGTATTTGTCTAACCCAATCCAACCTCTCAGATACAAAACCTCCATTTATGAAAAAAGTTGATAGTTTGGTAGTGTGATGTCCTTATTAAAATGGTCATATGCGCCATATCCCCAGTTAGGTCCATGACTATTCTGTATTGTCTATAATTACACCCTATGCATGTTCCCTAGTTGCATTAGTAGTGGTGAACGGGGAAAGGGTGAGGTTCTAGATACTCAAAATAATCATGGACAATATTGGGGACATGATGGATATGACCGTTTATTATGGACATAATACTTTCAAACAATCAATCTTTCATACACGAGGCGTTGTACTTGGGGAGCTTGGTATCTGAGCCAACAGTTAATCATAAACACATAAGAGTAAGGATAGGAAACTGGTTGCAAAATGTATTTGGCTAATGAGGATGAGTCCTAAATGATGGAAATAAATGGCTAAAGTAGTAACAAGGTTAGATTTTTTTATCTATTTATCACGGGTGCCGAAACAGGGCTAACCCGTTTAACCTGTTTTTTTGGCGGGCCAAACTAAGCTTTTAGGCTCGCTTGGTCAACCCGCTTTAAAACGGGTCGGGTTGGCCCGAGGGCATTTAGCGCTTATGTTTTTGTTCTTTTTTTTATACTTGAGATGAAACAATAGTGAAAAAGATAGAATTTTTTATTCTATTTTCAATCTAATTTATTTTGGTGCTTTTCTTTTAAGCAAATTTATTTTGGTGCTTTTATTTATTTGGTTGGATTTTGATAATTTGTTTTATTGAGATTTCTTTACGTTGAAGAATAATTTATTTAGATAAAGTCTTCCTTGTACTTATTTCCTTCTCTCTAAAATCTAAATTTCCCAAGCTGTTCAAACTTATCTTTTGCTTCTTTTTCGTCTAAAATATTTTTACCTCTATATCGTTAGGAGTGGGAGTAAAATCAGAACGAGGGTCAGAACCTTTGTAAGCTCTTAACTGAGAAACATGAACAACTGGTTGCAATAACCCCTGTTATATTTCATGGCATGTATTTGTTTTGGTGGCAAGTTGTACATGTCCGTACTAAGTACTAAGAGCACCATTATCGGTGGTGTCCATAGCACTAGCAGGTTTGGCAACTTGTTTCATAAATGCCACCACTATTCCCCTAAAGGGGAGTGGTATTGTTTTGCTATGTTGCCTAATTGAATCACGGTCCTTTTCTTGTTTCCATTCAATTTTTTATTGTTTTATATAGGTGGCATTGAAAGATTGAAGTATATTATGAAATTTGTGGGACTCATTAAATTTTTAGATGATTGATATAAATATTTAGAAAATATAGATGAGTGGTATAAATAATTGGAATGTGTAAAATAATATAATATATTAGGTGAGACTCATTTATACCACCCATGTAAGTGGCATGAATGTGGATGCTCTAACTGAGTCACATCCTTGTAAATTCCTGGCCGGTTGTGAGGATGCAATGATACACTCCTGGAGCATAGCTTGAAGCAGATCTGAAATATCTGGTAAATAAATTCTGTCGTTGAATTAAAATAGTCCTTCTTTAAACATGAAACTTTGTTGCATTTGGGTGTATGTTTCACGTTTTTGCACTAATTTTTGTTTTATTTGTTGTATAATACTGCCAGACCCGGAGATTGTTTGATGATACTTGATACTTGTGATGATATGGATGACATACACAACAACTTCCTCTTCTGTGTGTATGCGACTGAGAGCATTTTGAGGCGCATTTTTGTTGCTAGGGGGTTTGGATTGTTTGGACCAATAAATTCTTTAAGCTCTTTTGATGTGAAAATATATGAAAGTGTCACCAATTAGATACTGACGCCATTTATTTTCAGCTTCAATTTTGTTTTAGCCAAATGGGGACTAATCTATTCATTTGTGTTAGGCTGTTAGCCAAATGCATCTTACGACCGAGATCATCCATCCTATTTCTCTAATTTTTTTATGGTTAACAGTTGGTTTAGATACCAATCTTCCTTATACAAAACCTTCACTTATGAAAGATTTATTGTATGGAAGTATATATTAAAATGGTCATACCAGCTAAGTCCCCCATCCTTTGCCATGACTATTATGAACTATCCAGAACTTTATCCTATGTCCGTTCACTAGTGAATATAACCTAGTAAACGTGCAAAGGATGAAGTTATGACAACTCCAATATAGTCATGGGTAACATTGGGGGCATGGTAGGTATGTCAGTTTTATATAGACATCATGATCTCAAACAGTTAATCTTTAATAAATGAATGCTTTATAACTTGAGAGGTTGGTATCTTAGTTTGTCGTTAACCACAAAAAACGGAAGAGTAAAATGATGGATAACTTTGAAGAAATTGGTTGTAAGACATATTTGACTAACACGAACGCAATTCCACTCATCCTTGTCAGCCAAATGCATCTTACGATCAGTTTCTTCAAGGTAATTTATCCTTTTACTCTTACATTTTTTATGGTTAACTGTTGGCTCAAATGCCAACCTTCACCCATTGGAGCTGCTCTAAGGTACCCATACCCCCACTCATACCCGCTCATTTTTGCGGGTAATTATCCATACATGTGCCCGTACTCAAAATGTGGATTTTTACCCTACCCATTATAGGTACGGGTACCCACTAGATATGAGTCCAATTGTCATCCCTAAGTGTCCAACAACGTTAAGGCTTGTTTGTTTTAAGAGAAAATGAGACGAGAGAGATGCAAGAGAGAGAAATTGAAGAGATAACCATGATTTCTTTTGTTTGGCAGAGGCGAGAAGATGGAGCGAGAGAAATTGAAGTGATAAGTTTTTAGCTTTTTGCAGTCTTCCCTCACATGCCGAGAAATGGAAGAGACCCAGTATTAAATAATGTAATTACATCCCTACCCTCGCTACAAAACAAACTATACACGCTGCACAACTATTCATCGTCATAATTTATAGTAATTAATAAAGTGCTAAAATTACAGCTATATCCCTACAAATAATTTAATTAAATCGAAATAAGAATTTTTATCTTTGACAAACAAAATAAAAGCATTAAATTAAATAGTTATATCAATTAATTATAATTAAACTTAAATAAAAGCATTAAATTAGTTTTGATGGAAATATTATTTAACATAAGAGTATTATTGTACTTTCAAAAACAACCAACATTTCTCTCTTCTCTATTTCTTCTATCTTTCTCTTATACCAATCAATACATCAAATCTACTCTATCTCTCACCTATTTCTCTCTTCTCATATTCTCTCTTACTTATTTCTCTCTTCACAACTTCTCTTCTAAACCAAACACACCCTAAGAAACCACAATTATGAAAAAGAGAGAGTCTTAATATCAAATTACAAATGCAGTTCACATACCCCTTAGACATTTGTGATATGTAAACATGATCAAATGCTTTACGGTTTATTCTGATATTCTTAATAGCAATGGGTTATACCTCTATACTGTAATAAGCTATATGTCCAACTATTGTGAGTACATCAACTTAACAAAAAAACCTGATCATCTGGTAGATTAGAATCCTGATATTATTAGTGAATAAACCTAGTCATTTGCATCCATACCAAATTCTGATTATCTAAATGGCCACACAATCCCGTCCCTGCTACATTTTTCTTTAGCAGTTGTGAGATGGCTATAACAAGCGCAAACTATACAGCCGATTTGATATGTCAAAATTTTTGTGTTAAAGCAACTATTATAAATTTGATACTTTTTAATCAGAATGCCGCATGCTTATTTTTTAAATTACAAACACCAACGCAACTAAAAATTTATTTGCTTGCTCGTATTAAAATCAGGTTCTAGCATTGCTTAGCTTAGGAAAACATGTTTTACCAAATGAAAGGGAAAAACACAGTTCCTTTCATTTATCACCAGCCAAAAAGCTAGAAAAAAACTAGGTATAGTTTGAAAAGTAAACCAAGTTAAGAAACTAGAAAACGGTGAGAATAAATAACAATTAGATGGTGCGCTAATGTTCAGAGATGTAATTTAGCCTTGGCTTCAAATATGAATAGAGAGCTACGGATCACATTTTCTTATTGTTGATATCAGCATAACATCTAATGCATTGTTTCATTTTTGCAGAGGATAAAGAGGACATTTTTTATTCTAGATCGGGAGTTAGTGTCTAGTGATATTTTTTAGGCCAGATAGAGGTTTCTCTGGTGGTCAGGAAGCTGAAGAGTGTCTTCTAGAAGTGGTCATCTTTTAGGTAGTGTAAATTTTAGAATTTTCATTGTTACTCTGCTTGTTTTCGGAACCCTTGTTTTGTAAACTCCTGTTATACTAGTCTATGTTTCGTCTTGAGAAAAGATATGGTTTTTTTAATAATTAATAATATATTTTCCAGTAAAAAAAAAAAAAAGAAGAAGAAGAAATAGATACCAACATTTAAATAGAGAGAGAGGTGCCTTTAGTATACTCACACACACATGCAGCGGTCACATTAAATCAATTTCTCACTTAGTGTAATGTCTTTTATTTTCTATTCTACGACAAATTACCTCAGATGTTAAGTACTTTATTTGAAAACGTGATAAACAATTGTTGACTAGATGTGGATCAAATTAAGAAAGAACTGAAGCTAAAGATTCAAGACTACACAGAATTTTATTATCATCCAATTGTACGTATAAATGACAAACATGATAGTGTGATAAAAAAAACACAAGAAACATACTACTGGATTAAAATCTCATAACATTCTAGCAAATATACCATCTACATACATATAATACAAACACCATATTTAATATACTACACCCAAAAGTCTCTCCAGACTTGCTTTCACCCTGTTTTTTCTTTCTAACGTACACAACCAAAACCCTGTAATGGACACGATTCACTGCAAAAGGAATAAATAATTAGGGTTATATATGGTTGTCATTCACATAGGTAATTAAATTTAAAAGTTACATGTCACTACAAGCCATGAATTACCATGGGGGTTTTAACGAAACACTCTTCGACAACAGGTGGTTTATCTTGATCAACTGCATCTACCAATACTTTGGCTTGAAAAATTGTTATAAAAGGATTTGCTTGAAAGGTAATGTAATACTCCTTAGGACGACGAGGAGCAAAAGCATTAAAACAGAAATCATACCGATAGGTACACTTGACAAGGTCAACAAACTCAAAACTTGCACTCCAACCCTAATAATAATTAAGAAGAAGGAACAATTAATTGATGAATAAACATAAAATAATATTGATTCATATAATAATAATAATAATAATAATAATAATAATAATAATAATAATATATGGAACCTTATTGAAATAGTCCAATGCAAGGTGGGAGAGATTTATGAGCATAGGGCGATCAGTTTCTGTTATGACCATGGGACGAATAGGGGAACCGCCGCCAAATTGTGATTCTAGTGGAGGGTGGATAGCATCGTAAGGCTGCATGCATGCATGCATTTGTAGAGAATCAAGAACGAATCAATCAAAATTAAGATGAAATTGAAGGGAAATGCAAAATTGATTGATGCATACATACACTTGGGTTGGGCAAATTGATTGATGGATACATACACTTAAGAATTGATTCATACATACACTTAAGAACCAATTTAAGTTTGAATATACTGTCGTCGTCGTCATCCAGCGGTGGATCACAATCCATCGGATCATCATAAGTCGGCAATGTCGATCCGGTGGTATGTGATTTCATCGACATCCTGTGTAACACGGAAGGAAGAAAAGAACAAATCACAATTCACTACGTTAAGGCGATCACTTTCTATTAGGGCAATGTGAAGAATATATAAGTTGCGTTATATATAGCGTGAAATCTCAGTCGGGGTTTCAACTTTCACGCGAATGCCTTATTAAAAGATTAAAATTTACGCACATAATTCAGGAGTATTTTGTATATAAAATTATAAATGTTTTAGGGATTTAGATAAAAAGTGACGTCATAAAAACTGATTTAATAAGACCATGTATGTTTTAAAAAACTTATAGTGTATTAATTTTTTATTTTTTTTATGATAAATGTATGAGTTTAATGGATGAATCTCTATCTCTATCGCTATCGCTATCGCTATCGCTATATAATATAATTACGGATGTCTCTCTCCTGATCATTATCCAACGTGGCAAGCAACTAAGTATTCATATGTCTATGTGGCAAGATTTTAAGGCTTCAAGTTTTAAGCAATTAGGCAAGCTAAATATACTCCCTTCGATTCCCTCCGGCAACACTTTTCTAATTTTATATTATTTTACTTAGATTTAGTTAAGAGCTTTAGTAAAAGTAACATGGTTCGATTCTCACCAGCAACAAAAAATCTATTTTTATGATATATATTTGTACTTATACTATGTAGATTTAATTAGGAGTTGTAGCAAAAGGAACATGGTTCAATTCTCACCTACAACAAAAAAATCTATTTTTATGATGTAATTTTTTACTTAATTGTTACTAACCATAATTTTTAAAAAGTACTAATTTCTATAATCTCTATCTCTATAATATATATTTACGGATGTCTCTCTCATGAACAAAATTTCACAGGATAATCTATAATGAACCAAAGTTTATGTGTTTCATATATGTCTCTCTCACGAACAAAATTTAGTATGAGATACACGTTTTGATTTTTTTTTGTTGAGACCGGGGTATGGGTGGGATAACTGTCTCATAAATTTAAAGTTGCTCAATATCACACGGCTCGATTTCCACAAACAACTAAAATTATATTTTTATGATTATTTTTTAGGCAATTTTATGATATTTTATTTTATTGCTTATGAAAAATATTTACACTTATATTAGTATACTTGGATTTTTTTTTAATTTATACGGGATCAATATTTATACTAATATATATTAATACAAGTGTCTTCTTTTTTTTTTAATTTACACGAGACTTATATTTATATTCATATATCAATACATGGTCATCTATATATTTTTTTTATAATTTCTACGAAGACGGGAGAGAAAATATTATATTATTGAGAACGGAAAGTGGGAGATCACACCCTCTAGAGTATTTTATCCTTTTAAATCTTTACATTATTTGTATTATTTTTCATATTTGAATAAAATCAATATTAAATGAACGTCTACGTAATATAAAAATAAAAACCATATACTAATACGAAGACTTTTTTATAATTTCACGAGAACGTATATTGCTATCAGGATCTAGATTTGTATCCATATATTAATACGATGACTATATATATTTTTTTATAATTTTTATAGGAGCTATATTTATACTCATGTACAGGTTTTTTTTGTCATAATTTTTACAGAATTATATTTTTTTTACAATGTTTTAATACGAGACGAAATACTTTTTTTATAGGAACTTAAATATTTATACACATATTAATACGGAAAACCCATTTTTTATAGTACGACATATATTTACACTCATATTAATATGAATGTTTTTTTATTTTATAATTTACACGATGATCAATATTTATACTCATATATTAATACACGACCTATCTTTTTTGTAATTTCAATGGGGACTAGAAATGAAATATGATATTGTTCAAAACGGGGAGCAGAAGATCACTCTCCACCCTAATTTATCTCTTTAAAATCCTTAAATATATATTATTTTTATATTTAAATAATAGAAATATAAAATTAATTTCACAAGTAATTGGAAAAATAAAATTATTTGACAAAAATTACATTAATTAACTTAAATTTAAAAAAAAACTTAAATTAAAAAAATTAATATCTCAACTAATTTATTTTAATTTTAATAATATATACTATAAATTTAAATATTAACCCGTGCATTGCACGGGTAAGTTATACTAGTTTTATATATATTACGATAGCTCCACAGAGTTCTCGTGTATTCTTGAAAAAAATTGCTTATGTGTCATTCAGTTAGAGTTTCTCTAATATATAGTTTTTTTTTTCATTTTTTGTAGACATTTCTTTTAGCTTGAGATTTTTTGTTCGATTCTCATTGAAAATAATAATTCAATTTTTATAATATTTTATAAAAATCTTTTTTTTTTTTTGAATTATAACAAATTATGGATAAGAACAAAAAGAAAATATTTTATGGATAACAACTAATTTGTTTCCACTCTACATCAACAATTAAGTTACAAACTATCTATATATACAAAAAAAACATTCCTTAGGCAACCTCATTTCAGACTCACTACAAGAAAATTGGTTTTTTGCAATGACATTTGTCGTTGAGAAAAATAGAAAGTTGCTGCAAAACGAAAAACTTGTCGCTGCTTTTTGTTGGACTAAAAATTACAGAATTAATTCAAAATTTTATGTAATTCAAAAATTTCAAAACATGTCGCTCATTTTTCTCTTGATTTAATTCAAAATTTTCTCTTGTGAAATATGCACTTGAGCTATTGTTGTTGGCCATGAACAAAGCTGCCTCATATTTTTCTTGTGGTTTCTTTGGTATCTTATTCTTTGGTACCTACATCTTCATATTCAATGAGTAAAATGGGTCTCCATTTAAATTTGAAGCGTCAAAGAAATGAATTTGTGAATGAGTTTCAAGTGACGTGTGGGTGAAAGGAGACCACCATTTCCACCCGTTGAGAGCTATGTCTTTCATTGCATTGCAACATGAAGCATCTTTGTTGCCTCCAATATCCCATTTGCAGTGAAATATTTTTCAGTGCAAAAAATCCACCAATAAGCATCTTCAGTGCCATCAAAAATAGAAATCTTCATTTTCAATATCAAATAATCGATTATCTCAAAAGCTTAAGCTATTAGGAAAGACCACATCAATGATTTTATATTATTTCTAACACGCCCTCTCATGCAAGAGCCCATTGGGCTTGAAACATGGATAATGCATAGGCCCACCTACCATATGCTTAAAATTCCACTTTTTAATTAAAAATTGAGGGGTGCGGCAATCGAACTCTAGACCACTTAATCATAGCTAGAGGCTCTGATACCATGTCAGATGATCGATTATTCCAAAAAGTTAAGCTATTAGTAAATGCCACATCAATGATCCAATATTTGTTGATGGTTGGGTGGTGAAGCAGGGAGATGTATGCATGACATAGTTGGAGGTTGATGGTTGTTGTAGTAGTTTGGAAATGGATTGGAAGATATTGAATGTGAAGGGTATGAGTTTGGTGATAGTGGTGGAGTTGGAGTGGGGTTGAAAGTAGCATAATATGAGTTGAAAGGTGAATATGATGTGTAGGTGTTGGGTGTAAAAGATGGCATGGTTGTGACCGAGGAGTAATAAGAGTGAGTGAAGGTGGAGTAATATGGATGAGTATAGATATGGTTAGCCATGAGAGGAGAGGAGTTGAAGCCCTCAAACAAAGCACTAATGTAATGAACACCTTTTTGAGATGTTTATTAATTTACTTTAACTTTGAGGGTAGAGAAATCTCTTAAGAAAAGATAAAAATTAAAGAATAATAATTCATTGATTTTGATTGATTCTATTACATTTCACAATGTCTTTATTTATAACCTAAAAACCTTAAAACTTATGTAGAACATTCTAAAAGGATAACTTATAGTCTAAGACAACTTGGCCTATTCTATTTAATTATTGGGCCTATTTATCAGTTCATTACACATACATGTGCCATTTTTTTTTCTTCTTTTTTTTTGTTGATAATTAAAGTAAATAAAATGAGAAGCTATAGATAGATAACGAGCGCAAAACTTCTTGATACAATTTTTTTGTAAATACAATTATATCAGTTAAAACATTATTCAAAGATTGAGGGTAAATACCCGAAATTATGAAAGGGTAGATAGAAAAAAGTCAAAAAACCAATAGAATGTTGCGGTGGATTGTAGTACCCTTTTGTTTCCTAGTCCCTTTTGATTCCATCATGACGTATGACATTTATATCCCTTTCACACTTCATAGATTCATCATCGCCTCCAACAATAATAGTCGCAACTTGTGACGCAAATGGAAGATTATATTGAGGTTGGTTAGTTGGACAGTCCTAAATAAGGAGCATACATTCACTAAAATTTTGGAATGTTACGACCTGTAAGTTTTAATGCATTTTTTTAGTTAATGTGTTCAAATTAAATATTTAATATGCAAAAGATAGGTAAAAATAACTTATCTTTGCCGTCGCTCACCAAATGCAGCGATATTATTACATCTACTACTTGATCCAACTTTGTGATCATGAGTTCCTTAAAAGTGTGATCTTGAAAAATGCATACTTGTGAAACTTTGAAGAGGCACTCTTCACTCTACGTTTTGTCTTATGCATACATTTTTTTCCTTTTTCTTTTTTTTTCTTATAATTTTCTCGTCTTCTAAATAGTCGATCTTCTCTTTTCACGCAGGTCATTCTTTCTTCTTTTTCTGTCATTTGGTGCCCTTAGTGTCTTTTGTTGTTTACATGATGGTCGACTGTTGTTATTTTCCATTTGGTTACTAGTATGATACCCATCCACTGCACGGGTCGCGCGTTCCGCGCGATTCATTGTGTTGAGTGTCTTTGATCGTATAATTAAAGTTAAAAATATATATTTTTACAACTAACAAAAAATAGTTAAAATATTTTAATTACTTTTTGCATTAAATAATATTTTAATCATTTTTTTTTAAATTCAGCGATAAAATGATAATCTTCCCGTGAATCTAATAAAAAAATGGCAATCTCCACATGAATATATTCTTGCATAATAACAATATTTTAATCAACAATTTTAATAATAATAATCACTACTACCAAAAATTATTTTCCGTGTTCCTCAACAATAGATATTAAACAAATAAATTCAATTCAGAATATCCTTTTTGTTTATAATTAGAAAATTGATATAATAGTCTTTTAAATTTTTCATAAACAACTGCTTATTAAAAAAAAAACTATAAGTTTGTCCCGTTTATTATTTTTTTGTTACATATCTCATTTATAAATTATTGTATAGTATTTATTTGAATCATATAAATATGTAATAAAATTGTAAAGTTCTTTGATGTATTATGATAATTATTTAAAATCATTCAACAAAAAACACAAATAATAATAAGTTTCTATAATTATTTGGGCTATATCAGAAAGAAAAAAAATCATTTTTGAACTCCTTATCATCTAAGTTATCAATTGAATTAAATAAATCAAAGTTTTAAAGTAATTTGATTACAACCAATTTTTTCTCCCATAAGGAAATACAAGTTTTTATCATAAAAGAGAGGTAAAACATCGAAAGAAAAAAAAGAAAAAGAGACAAATTTTGTTTGTGTCATAAAAAATGCAAAAAAAAAAGAAACAAATTTTGTTTGTGCCATAAAAAACACAAAAACTGTCATAATATATATTTTAAGTATGCTTTAATAGCTTTTGTTAAATAAACCCATTTTAATTAGCGTCAATTTTATTGAGTTGACGACTCAAATGAAAAGAGCAATTTAAACTTTAAACAAACATTTAACTTTCCTATATTAACAGTAGATATTAATTAGAAGGCTTAAACATACATTTGGTCCCTGTATGTACACCAAATTTTCGTTTTAGTCCCTGTATCGAAAATTTTGACAAAATAGTCCCTGTATCGCGCTTTTTTTTTTACGTTGGTCCCTGCCGTCCAATTTCATCCAAGTGGCAAACGTTTTGCCACCTGGACCCTGCCACGTGGAATGCTAGAGGGACCAAAACCAAAAAATTGAACCAAATGCAGGGACCAAAACCAAAAAATTGAACTGAATGCTAGAGGGACTAAAACCAAAAAATTAAACTAATTGCAAAATGACCCATTTAAACTCTAAATCCCTAAATTGAAATTTGTTTCTCCACTCTTCTCTTCTCTTCTCATAAACCAGCTTTCATGGCAAAAACAACTTTGCATCGATCATTGTGCCCCATTTGGATGAGTTTTTTGATGAAATTATGAGAGGAATTGCGAATGTTGACAACGTGATCAGAAAGCGCGTCGAGAAAACCACCACGGTTGGGCGGTTGTTGATCGGAATCGTTGAAAGGGAAATCATCAAGCTAATCTTTTTTAGCAATGAGTCTCTCTGTTGAAAGGTTGATGAGAAGAGAAGAGTAGAGAAACAAATTTCAATTTAGAAATTTAGAGTTTAAATAAGTCATTTTGCAATTAGTTTAATTTTTTGGTTTTAGTCCCTCTAGCATTCAGTTCAATTTTTTGGTTTTGGTCCCTGCATTCAGTTCAATTTTTTGGTTTTGGTCCCTCTAGCATTCATTAATCCAGTCAGCAACATTTTTTGGCCATGTGGCAGGGTCCAGGTGGCAAAACGTTTGCCACTTGGATGAAATTGGACGGCAGGGACCAACGTCAAAAAAAAAGCGCGATACAGGGACTATTTTATCAAAATTTTCGATACAGGGACTAAAACGAAAAATTGGTGTACATACAGTGATCAAATGTATGTTTAAGCCTTACAATTATTATGCGGTTACCAAGAGTTATACGAAGAAGACTAATTAGCGTATCGTCCGTCTTAATTAATAAGGAAAAAAAATATATATTTATTAAAAAAATCAAAACACGAAAATTTAAAATATAATTTTGTAGAATTTTTCTTAAAATAAATTGTATAAAAAGATTAAAAACATTTTTAATTAGTTGTTTTTTATTAAGAAAATGAGAGAGAAGAGAAAAAAAATTAAATATAATTTTTATTAAAATAAATAAAATTAATTATTGAAAATGATAAATAATTTTTTTTCTTATATTTAAGATAAAAAATAAAATTTTATTTTATATTTTGGAACGGGGAGTACATGTTGAAAAATACCAGCCCAAAAACTTGAAAGTTATTGGCTATCGGAATTTAAAATACCTTTTTTACAATGTATCTCCATTCATTCATTTCATTTACTAAAGAAATTAATGTATAGTATATTAAGGCAGCAATGGAAGTATGTAGTGTAGAATATGAAAGTAGCAAGACAGTAGCAAGACAAATTGAAATAGAATTGTGTATTCTATGTGTGTGTATTTCATTGATTCTGTTCATGATATATATAATACATGTACAAGAGTATACTACACTAATTCTAAGGCATGACAGACGTGATCCACAATCAGTGGTGTCTGATTTATTCTATGCATAAATATAAGATCAAGCTAACATAGGAAACACAATATATTTGCAATCATATCAAAGATATTTCCTAATACTCCCCCTCAAGTTGGTGAGTGAATATCGTGAACTCCCAACTTGTTGCGCAATGTCACAAATTGATCTTTTCCCAAAGCCTTTGTAAATACATCTGCTAATTGGAATCGTGTTGGCACATAAGAAGGATTGATCAGTCCAGCTTGTAGTTTTTCCCGTACTATATGACAATCTATTTCAATATGTTTAGTACGCTCATGAAATACGGGATTTGCCGCAATGTGTAGAGCTGCTTGATTGTCACAAAATAATGGTGTCGGAGCAGCTTGCTGGACTCTCAAGTCTTGTAATATGAATCGTAGCCAAGTCAGCTCCAAACATGCATTAGCCATAGCCCGATATTCAGATTCTGCTGATGATCTAGAGACAGTAACTTGCTTCTTAGATTTCCATGATATGAGAGAATTCCCAAGGAAAATGCAAAATCCCGTAACAGACCTTCTAGTGGCATGACAACCTCCCCAATCTGAATCACAAAAGGCTTTTAAGGAAAGGTCATTGGATGTTGAAAATAATATGCCTTGTCCGGGTGTGCCTTTGATGTACCTGAGGACTCTTAATGCAGCATCCCAATGTGGTTTTCTAGGTTCATGCATGAACTGACTTAAAGTTTGCACAGAGTAAACAATGTCAGGTCTTGTGACAGTAAGATAAATTAATCTACCAACGAGCCTTCTATATTTGGTAGGATCATTTAGCAACACTCCATCTGTGGGAGTAAGTTTCAAATTTTGTTCCATTGGAAACTTGTCCGGGCGAGCGCCTATTAGTCCTGAATCTTGCAAGATGTCTAGAGCATACTTTCTTTGAGACATGAAGATCCCTTTCTTGGAACGAGAGAATTCAATGCCCAAAAAATATTTCAAATTTCCAAGGTCTTTGATACGGAAGCGTTTGAGAAGAAACTCTTTAAGACGTTTCATTTCTTCAAGATCATTCCCTGTAAGAAGTATGTCATCAACATAAATGAGAACAACTGTGAATGAAGTACCTTGCGGCTTGGTGAAAAGAGAGTAGTCAGCCTTTGATTGTTGGTAACCAGCCTTTTGAATGGCCTCAGAGAAAGTGGAGAACCAATTTCTTGATGCTTGTTTGAGACCATAAAGTGACTTGTTAAGCCGACATACAATGTTCTCCCCCTGTCGGCGAAGACCAGGTGGAGGCTCCATGTACACTAATTCATGTAAATCACCATGAAGAAAGGCGTTTTGTACATCTAACTGGTGTATGAACCAGTTTCGAGAAGCCGCAACGGTAAGAAGGCAGCGAAGAGTAGTAACTTTGGCAGTCGGGGAAAAGGTTTCTTGATAGTCAATCCCTTCAACCTGAGTGTACCCCTTAGCAACAAGGCGCGCCTTATATCGCTCTATTGTACCATCAGATTTATACTTTATTTTGTATACCCATTTGCAACCGATGGGCTTATGACCAGGAGGAAGAGGTACAAGACTCCATGTGTTGTTTTGCTGTAATGCTTCTAATTCGGTATTCATTGCTGCTTGCCATTGTGGATCATGGACAGCTTGAGCATAAGATTGAGGCTCTTTATGGGCTGTAATGTTAGCTAGAAAAGCACAATGTGTAGATGAAATGCGTGAATATGAAAGGTAATGTGAAAGAGGATATCGAGTACCTGACCCAGAAGTTGGCTCTGAGGAAGATTTGTTGACTAGTGCGGACATGTGGTAGTCATTATGCCATGCCGGGGGGTTTTTGTCACGGAGAGAATGGCGAACTTGAGGAATGGAGGGAGTTGTTGGAGGATTTGAATTGTTGGTAGTAAGTGTTGTTGGTTCAGCTATAGGTGAGGCAGCGGAAGATGTTTCAATAGTTGGGTGTGAAAGAGAATTTGTCTCTTGTGTACAAGGTATAGTAGTTTGTTCTGATTGATGATGAAATGGTGTTGGAGAAGGCCAACCATCAATGGCCTCAAATGAAGGATGAGGTGTGGTTAGGTTGGATTTAGATGTGCTTGGAATGGAAGGAAAGTTGGTCTCACAAAATTTGACATCACGACTCACAAAGAAGGTCTTAGTCTCGGGGTCATAAATTTTGTAACCTTTTTGACCAGTAGGATATCCAACAAAGATACCACTTTTTGCACGTGGATCAAATTTATGTGTAGGATGGACATTAGTAGCATAACATAAGCAGCCAAACACTCTCAAGTGATCAAGTGATGGTGCCTTGTTGTATAATAATTCAAAAGGTGATTTATTGGATAGCAATGGAGATGGCAAACGATTTATAAGGTAGACAGTAGTAAGTACACATTCGCCCCAAAACTCAAGAGGTAGATGAGAATGAAATAGTAATGCTCGCGCTACAACTAGAATATGACGATGCTTGCGTTCCACAACTCCATTTTGTTGTGGAGTGTAAACGCAAGTTCGTTGATGTTCTATCCCATGAGATTGAAAGAATTCTCTCATGGACATGAATTCAGAACCATTGTCGACTCGAATTGTTTTAACAGTTGCTTGAAACTGAGTATAAGCAAAATTAATGAAGGATTTCAAAATATTTTGAGAATCTAATTTATATCGCATAAGAAACACCCATGTACACCTTGTAAAATCATCGACAATAGTTAGGAAAAAGCGTGCCCCTGAATGTGTGGGAACTTTATGAGGACCCCAAATATCACAATGCAATAAATCAAAAGGAGCATGAGTTGATATAGAGCTTGAAGGAAAAGGAAATCTAGTCTGTTTAGCCATAGGGCAAACATTACAATTATTCTCAAATGATAAGTTGTTTGAAGAAATTAAAGGAGAACATAATTTGAGACGAGATGGAGATGGGTGTCCAAGGCGCATGTGCCATATATTTGAGGGCTGAGAAACTTGATGAGAGACTGGAATTCTTTGTATTGGAGACATGTAATAAAGACCACCACGTTGTTCACCCGAGCCAATCGTCTTCCCCGTAGCCAAGTCCTGCAACACACAAAAGTCAGGAAACAAAATGACACAACAATTCAGAGATTTGGTGAGCTTGCTAACAGACATTAAGTTTAACCGAAATGAAGGAACACACAAAACATTTTGTAAGGTTATATTTGAATTGAATGACATGTCTCCAATAGATGTGATTGGAGCTGAAGACCTAGTAGGTAAATTGACAGATGGTATTGATGGAGATTTTGTTCTAGAGAGATGCATGGAATCAGATGTGATATGATCAGTAGCTCCACTGTCCAGAATCCAAGGATTAATGAATACAGAATTAACTGAGGCATTCGAGAAAAGTGACAGACCTGCAGCATTTGCGTGAGCATTGTTATTACCACAAGTATTGTTTGAAGACATCATATTCAATGCGCGAGCAAGTTGTTGAAGCTGTTCTGCAGATAACTCAAGCGTAGATTGGGAAGATTCTGCTGCATTGGCGGCAGAGAAAGATCTAGATGAAGTGCTTCGAGACCCTTGTTGTCGTTGTTGCGATTGGATCTGCTTGTTGCTTTGAGTTCCTGTGTTGTTGGAACTCCATGTCCCGTTTTTAATTCTGCATCGATCCTCTGTGTGCCCTTTTTTATTGCAGAAATTACAGTGAAATTTTAGAGTCCGACAATTGTCAATTGTATGGCCCTCTCTATTGCAATGCTCACAATGTTTGTCTTTGACAAATTTGTTGTTTGAATGACTATGGATTGCAGCTGCAATGGAGAAATTCTCCGTTGTTTCGGAACTCATCTGGCGTTGTGTCTCATCTTGAATGACTAGAGAGTAGGCTTGTCGCACATTGGGTAGTGGTGACATCATGAGAATGTTGGTGCGAACGGTGTTGTAGGTATCATTAAGACCCATGAGAAATTGCATCAAGCGATCTTCTTCCCTTTGTTCATCATGTGCTTTCATTTGATTGCAAGTAGGAAGAGTGCGATATGTTTCTAATTCATCCCAAAGGCCTTTGATTTTTGTAAAATAGGTTGAGGTTGCCATGTTGCCTTGTGATAAAGAGGCCAATGACTTTTGAATTCGATAGATTGCTGGAGCATTCTTCTGTGCGAACTGATCTTTAAAATCTTCCCAAACCTGATAGGCAGTCTTGGCATGAATAACTCCCTTTTCTAAATCAGGTTCTACAGAATGTGTGAGCCATGATAAAATCATGCTGTTGCACCGATTCCATAGGGCATACTCTGCAGATTGGTCAACTTCTGATGGTGTTTTGATGGATCCATCGATAAAGCCTACTTTATTCTTTGCTGTGAGGGCATGGATCATCGATTTACTCCATGATGGATAGTTGGTGCCATTTAACTTTGTTGGAACAAGTGAATGGCCAGGGTGATCTGAAGGATGGATGTAATATGGATTTGAGGAATCCATATCAGAACTGTTGTTGTTAGTTGACTTGTTGCTATTGCAATTTGGTTGCTTTTGATGTGAAATTTCTTTTTCTAACTGATTTATTTTTGGATCGTGCTCTGATGCCATATTAAGGCAGCAATGGAAGTATGTAGTGTAGAATATGAAAGTAGCAAGACAGTAGCAAGACAAATTGAAATAGAATTGTGTATTCTATGTGTGTGTATTTCATTGATTCTGTTCATGATATATATAATACATGTACAAGAGTATACTACACTAATTCTAAGGCATGACAGACGTGATCCACAATCAGTGGTGTCTGATTTATTCTATGCATAAATATAAGATCAAGCTAACATAGGAAACACAATATATTTGCAATCATATCAAAGATATTTCCTAATATAGTATTTTACACGATGGATGCATAATAAATTTGATTTTTTAATATTCAGCTACAGCTAAATGAGGATAGCATAGCTTTGTTTGCTTGTACAATATGGTCTATTTGGAAACAAATTAAAGAAACGATGTAATATGAAGGAATGACAGAGCCACTAGTAACGCTATTTGTGAACGAGCGAAAATCTTCCTAACTGGTTGGAGAAATGCACAAGAAGTGAAACAAACGCCTAGTAGCCCACACCGTAATATGGATAGTATTGTTTGGACAAAGCCGGTTGTAGGATTTGTGAAATGCAATGTAGACGCTTCCTTCTCAAGTTTACTCAATAAAGTGGGAAATGGTATATGTATTTGAGATGAACAATGTCAATTTATCCTAGCTAAAACAGAATGGTTCTCACCTATACTTGATGTCGACACCGGAGAAGCGCTAGGTCTGCTCAGCGCGGTAAAATGGGTGCGAGACTTATACCTTAACAATGTGGTGTTTGAGCTAGACTCTAAAAGTGTGGTGGATAGTTTCAATAGCAATAAAGTAGATGAATCTGAGTTTGGTGACATCATCAAAGATTATAAACATGTTTTTCATTCTTTTTTTACAAACTCTCATGTTGAGTTTACTAGGAGACAAGCCAATGAGGTTGCTCATAAGTTAGCTAGGGCGGCCCCATATTTAGCTAGTTTCCAGATTTTTACTGATGTTCCTACATGTATCCAGAATTTGATTATTAATGATATGCTATAAGCTTCTTTCGTCAAAAAAAAAATTATTTTTTATTTTGGTAACAAATCATTAACACTGAAATTTTAAAAAGATTCATATATGTAGGAAAAAGACAAAAAAAAATTAAAAATATCTTATAGTCTATTCGTTTGTTAACTGTCGTTTGAAATACGTGTATACTATTATTTATATAAATTATTTTGACCATATATTTCTATTAATATATAATAGCAAATATTAGTATATATATAAGATGTTCAATTTTTCTGAATAAATATTTTTCAAATATAACTTTTTTATAATTTTTTACAATACATAATTAAATAAATTAATCGTTAAAAATATACATTTACATATATACGTAGTCGTAACAGTTAAAAAAGAACGGTGAAGTAATTAAGAATAAATAAATTAAAGTATTATTGTCCATAAATACAAAGCAAGTATAATGTAACCCACTTGTCTTTTCAAAATAAATTTGATCCTTACATAAACGAAATGGCGAAGATATTGAAAAGTCATACATAAAATGGAGGTATTAAAGTTCAAACTTTAATCATGAACGTCTGGTCTAATAATTTTAGTATTTTCTACTAGTTGAGATAGAACTTTAAGACTTTAATTAATCTTGACTTTATTCTCTTAATATTGTTCTATATTTCTTGATCTTAATCCCCTTATTTATTATAATATAAAAAAAAAATATAAGCAAGACAAGAAAATTTAGAAATAGAGAATCAAAAGAGAAATCGAATGTTTATATGAATTTAATTCAGTTGATAAGAATACTCCCTTCATTTTAAAATGAGTGCCGCTTTAACTCAAAATTTTCGTTTTAAAATGAGTGTCGCTTTTCAATTTTCAATGCAACATTTTCTAAATATACCCTCTAATTATTACTTTATACACTATTTTTTTAATAAAAAAGTAAAGTTAATTTAGTAGAAGTGCTATTACTTTTACATAATAATTGTATTCTTTAATATGTGTAAAATTATCAAGTACGGCATTTATTTTGAAACGGATGAGTATTACATATGATATGTATAAGGCCCAAAGCTAGAGCCTAGCAAATATATCCTTTTCAAGAAAGACAAGAAAATATTTTCTAAATATTTCATCAACCATTGGAACAGGCAAACATGATTTGGTTTGATTTCCTTTCCAAGATAAATACAAAGCATACTCTTAACTCATTGTCTGATAAAGATGGATATCTCATAAAATCTCATCCCCCAACTCACCTCATATTATCGACCACCCACTCCTTAAATTTATGCCCAATTGCCACGTGAATCCCCATATCACCCTGCTTTCATATTGCCGCCCATAAGGGCAAGCAATTAATGACACAAATATTACTAGGAAAATATTCACAAATATTCTTAGAGTAATTAAAAAACAATTTTTTATTTAGTTGATATTTATTAAAAATATTATTGTTGAGATTAAGACTTGAACTCTAAATTTTTCACTTTATATTTAAATTATGTGAATCTAGCTATTAGATTATTTTGAAAAAAAAAATCTACAATATAAATTTTTTTTGACAACAACTACAATATAATTTATGTATATAAAAATGTGTATTTCTAATTTTAACAAGTTTGACTTGTTTGCATTCAAAAAGTATGACTTGTTTATTGAATAATAGTATATCTACTTTTGATTTATTAATTAAAAAGTTGATATTTATTTACTTACTTTATGTTTTAAAATGAATCATTCACGTTAAACTCAAGTGATTAATGAATCATTCACTTTTTTTATCTTGTATTCTTTTCATTTTAAAATGAGTGTCACTTTATCTCAAAAAATTTGTTTTAAAATGAGTGTCGTTTTTCAATTATTACCAATGCAACATTTTCCAATTCTACCCATTAACTACTACTTTATACACTATTTCCAAGAAAACAAAAAAAAGTAAGGTTAATTTAGTAAAATTATTATTTTAACATAATGATTGCATTTCTTAATATGTGTGAAAACACAAAAAATGACGCTCATTTTAAAAATAGAGGGAGTAATTTAAAAGGTAAACTCACACAATCAAAATGTGAATAGGTGGACATTCTAAAAGAGTGGCGGAGTCAGAAAAATTATAGAGTCAGGACAAAATTTAATTTTAAACAAAAAATTTCAATTTTAAAAAAAAAACTCAAAGTTTTGTCTTAAATAACCCATAAAAGTATCAAATTTTGAATAAAATATTATAATTTTATCCTAAATTAACTTTTAAAAATTTCAATTTTGCGCTAAACTAACCCTTAAAATTCTAAATATTTTGACGAGAACTCGAGCAATTGTCTATGCTCGTCGGGTCTAAGATTTGCCCCTGTTCTGATGTTCAAATGTCATTATCTTTAATACTAGGATAAAATATATTTTTTGTTAGTGTAATAATACTACATTAATAAAATTTGATTTTAGACTCTAAACACATTTTACTCCTATAAAGTTAGATTTCTTTGATTTTCATTCTTTATTGGAATATGTCATTCAAAAAATATGTATTATTTTTTGTTCATGTAATATTACCAAACTTGTACTTATCGTCCCTGTAATATTAGCAAATTTGAATGATATGTTCAACATAAGAATTAAAATAAAAGGAATATGATATTACAGGGTAAAATGTGAGGATTGTTTTGTTTACGGGCAAAAACTCATTCACTACTCACTAACATTATAGAGATGAAAAACATATTTTATCATTAATATTCAAAAATAAATATAAAAAATGTATTGTCTCTTATAAATAATAATACTATTTTTTGTAATTGTTAATTAAACTTCATAGATAAATAAATCACCCACTTCATTAGCTTGACCCATAGTATTAATCATCATAAAATTAATATTGCCATAGCCAATGGCTCAATGCCACTAGCCGGACCTTTTTATTATTTTCTATAAAATCATCAATATTCATACATCACACATACTAAGTCAAAAATATGAAAATAAATAAAATAAAATAAAATAATCTCTTATGCATACAGACAAATTATCACTTTCAGCTTTCATTTCAAATATCTAATGTCAGCTCATCCCATTGCCATTAAACAAAACAAAAAAGATCATTCAAACTCCAAGTATAACAAAAATACTCTTTTTTATCTTTTATAAATAAACAAAAAAAAAATAGTTAGATTTTTATCTTCATTTTTAGTATTTTTTTTTAATTATTTTCCTTACATAAAAAAAAAGTCACTCAACTTTGGACAGAAAAATCAGTTACCGGCATTCGCGGCAATACATGAACAGCCACCGCTTCAAACCCCTCCGGCAACTCAACCACCCAAATTCTCGGCGTCTCCGCCACAACATCAACAACAGAGATCCCGGAGGTGGAAACCACACAAATTCTACCTCGTTTTGCAACCATTTGTTCAGCTCCTTTGAGTCTCTCTGAGATCAAAATCTCTTCCCAAACATCATCTTCAGGATTGTATCTACTCATAACACCTTTGGCTTCATCCACCACATACATCACCTCCTCCTCCATGGCCGCCACCGGTCCTCTAAACCCTAACAACATCCCCTCCGGCATCTCTTTCCATGTATCCTCTTCAACATCATATACAACTCCTTCCTTTGCTGCATCGCCTTTCACGTTCACCATACAAAGTTTCCCTCTCCATCCAACAGCATCAACCGCTTCTCTGCTGAATCTTCCGTCCTTCATATCGGTCTTTTTTTCCCAGTTAGTATTGTTTGTCAGGTCCCACTTTTCCATTGATTTTGCTGTTTCGATGGAGAAGTGGGACCCGATACCAGTTGCTACATAGACCACGTTGTCTGATGTGCCTAATGCACACCAGCGGCGTGGAGTATTGAGGGCTGGTCCGACAGACCAGCCTTCGTTTGGATTGAAGATTAATGGATGGGAGAGTGCTGGGGTGAGGTTATGGGTGGTGGCAGCGAGGAGGATGAGATTATCGGAAACGGAGATTGATTGGACGGAGAGATTGCGAGAGAGGAAGGAGGGGTGGTGGAGGAGGATATGGTGGAGTGGTGGTGGTGGGATGCTATGCCAGGTATTTGATATAGGGTCAAAGTTATGGAATTGAATTGAATGAGAATTATGATGTGATTTTGGTGGAGAGAGAATGGCGTAGAGAGAAAAGAAAGGTGGAAAAGAAGGGGAATAGATGAGTCTACGCCATGAGTGACATACTTTGAAGAGAAGAGAAGGGTTGATTGAAGAGAGACATAGTTGAGCTATGTGATCAGGGAGACCAGGTATGAGAAGAGGAGGATCATGTTGATGGTGGTGGTGTTTTTGGCGTTTGGCGGTGGTGATGGTGGTGGTGGAAGAAGAGGAGGAGGAATTATGACATGATGATGTATTGGCCATGGCCATGAAATTGTGGGGTGTGTGATAATGGAAAGTGTATTTTGGTTTTTATGAAGGAAAAAGGGGAAGGAATAAGATAGATAATGAAAAAAATGGAAAGTGGGGTTTGGTAACTGTTTGGTTTAAAGGTATTGTTTGCTTGTTGGTGTTTGCATGTGGAGTTTGGTAATGTGAGATTGTGAGGTGGAGGTGGAGGGAGAAGAGAGTTAATTAAGTCCTAAGAAAGAAAGAATGGCTTTTCTATTTTGAAGAAATGAAAAGCTAAAAGAAAAGTAAAATAAAGGGGACAGTGTGCCGATTTAAGCTCTTTTCATTCATTATAAAACATGCTACCTTTTCAACTGTTATGCTGTCCAATAATAGCAAATAATAAATACTACTAGTACTGACATTCAATATTCAATAATACTAGTAGTATACTATTCTCTATGGCTTTTCAATTAGTACTTTTTTTTTTAGTACATCTTTTATTTAGAGAAATGATGATATTTGTACAATTATTTTGAATAATTTTTAGACAATTTTCTCTTATATTTTTGTTGTATTTTTACTCTTTTTTCTTCTCTCTATCTTTATTGTTTTCATCTCAAAAGATAAAAGAAAAAATGATTTGTCTCAAATATTGACAAAAAATAAGTGTACAAATATCATACTAATTCTTTATTTCAATACGGTTTTGATCCTAGATCGCTCCTCCTTAGTGAATGAAGAAGGGGAAAAAAATTAAAGTTAACAGAAGAAGAAAAAAATTGACGGCTGAATTTTTAGAGAAGCGGTCTAGCCCCTTTTAGAACAAATTAGTAGTATTATTAAATAATATATTTCAAAAAATTGTTAATGAATCTAATAATTTGTAACATGCTTATATTTTGGGAGATTTTTTTATTTAATGAAGGATTGAAGCTACTTAGATAGCTACTTAGATTGATTTAGTAGTTGGGATAACATAGTATATGTAGATTGTTTACTAACTTATCTACCGCGAGTGTGGAGTGCAGTTCTGTGATTAATATAAAATCTATGGTTCAAATCTAATAATTTTTTTGGACGAGATCAAGTATCCGCTGTTGAATGTAGTGAGTATTTCTCTCATTAGATTAGAGACATCTCAAAGGGTGGGATAGCTGGCTTAGATATTTAAAGTTGCTCTGTATCCAAGGCGATAATTGAACTATCGACATTTAGTTAAAGAATGATAAACCACAACCGCTCAACTACACCAATGAAAACTATTTAAAAGGATTAATTTGACCGACAAAAATAAAGTTAAATGATAAAACAAAACAAATACTCCCTCCGTCCCATTTTAAGTGTCACAGTTGACCAAATCACACACTTTAAGAAAAATGTGTAAATAAAAGAGAGAGAATATGACTTTTACTATAAATATCCCCTCTTTTTATTGGTAGTAGACATTGGAATACTAAAAAGTATATTTAAATATATTTTTTTCTCTCTTAATGATTGCTTTAAGGGATAAAATAGAAAAAACTAATGTTATAAAAAGTATAGGACACTTATTTTGAAACAAACAATTTTACCAAGTAAGACACTTAGTTTTGGGACGGAGGGAGTAATAATTATGAGATTAAATAAAACTACAAAATATGCAATTTAGACAATACTATGTAATTACTTTTTAAAAATGTAATATTAGCCAAAAGTAAAACAGCAAATCAGCTAAAGCAAGCATCAACTTTTTAATAGTACCAACAAAAAGGTAGTACCTATGTATTGCCTTGTCAAAAAAAGTGGTTGTTGCTTAGATAGGCAACCAGACGGTGCTGAAGATTAAAGAAAGAAACAAACAAAACAATAGATTACTACTTATTTATCTTTTTATGACACATGCAATGTTACCTGCTCGCTTTTTAGCATGCGTTATCAATAAAACATTACTGAAGTAGTACTCCAGAAGCAAAAGCATACACACACATGGGTCCTCATAGCTTGGACTTGGACCATAGAGAGCAACAACAAAATGACAATACAATTGCACGTGAATATAAGGTAGACCGATAACAAGCTGCGCCACTAAACCTTTCTGTATAGCAAAACTAGACAATGTATTAAGATTTAATTTGTAAAAATTATGTCATGTATATATTTATAGAGATATTTTAAAAACTAACCTTTAAAAAAGACACTATGATGTGAGAGTATTCATCAACCATAATTTGTATTCAAATATACATGATTTTTAAATGTTTAGGTATGCATTATAGATAGTTCTTGCCTTAAACTTGTCATAGAAATTTATTTTCTTGAGTTGGATGATGCAGAAGCCAAAATTTGAAAAACGAAAACCCTTCATTTTTCTGAATTGTAATATTACACAATGAAAACATAAACTGGAATTAGGAATAAACATAAACTAAAGTTAGGATAGCACCCATTGTCAAGCTTCATCTTCACTACTCTCAATAACAACAAGGTTCTTCTTGGTCTTTGACCTTTTTGCGGCTCTACCATCACTACTTACTTGTTCATCAGTCGGCTTGAAATCAGAATATTTTTCAATTTGCTCAAGAATCTTATTTCCATACTTTTCCGTCTTCAATTTTCCAATTAGTTTCTCCAACTGCACAAATACAGACACAAAAAACTAACAACTCTGGTTTAAAGTAATAAAAGTGTCAACAACTCCAAAAGTTCTCTTGTATTAAAGTACCCTTGTTTTGTAACCAAAAAAAAAAGTACCCTTGTTTAGTGTTTACAATTTTTTACTTATTTTAAAATTAAATTTTAACATGGTTTAAGTGCAATAATTTGATATACGGTGGTCCTCCCTCCATCTCATACTGACTTTAGTTTAAAGTTATGAACACTCTTAAAAAAAATCATCTGAGTGTCCTGATTTATAAGATAAAGTAGGCTTTATTGACTAAAATACCCAGTAGAGTAGTTGGGTGGATCGCGATAAAATAAATAAGAGTATTAGTAGAAAACGAAATTAAAGCTTCATTCATATTCTAAAATGACAAATAGTGAGATGAGACACATTTTAAATGTGATAATTAGTATGTGATGGAGGGAGTAACATTTATTGTATCTACATCGATTAATGCTCACATTAAGCTTTGTAGTTATTTTTTTGCCTATATTGTAGTATCATCCTATAAAATTTTACTAATTTTTTCCTGTATTCCTAAGTTAGCTTCATATTGTGTGTCCTATGTAATGTCTAAGCTGCAGACTGACCAGTAATCCACGCCTTAAAGTTGCTGCCAACAATCTCTCCAAAGTTTGTTTTTTGTTTACATAGAACAAACATCATCATTCACAAAACTAGAAGTACGTGAATAAAACTTGCCTGTTCCAGTGAGTTTGGTTTCTGAGAGCATAGTAAGCTGATTTGTTGAGTAGACAAGACAGAGTGTGGGAGTATTCCTCCATGGGCGGAAGAAAGTTCTTTTCTCAGCTCATCAAGCTTAAGCTCCAAACCTGATGACCCAAGGCAGCGTTTCAATCTTGCAGAAGCTTTAGTTTTCTCTTCTGTAGAAACCTCAAGCTTCACGCTCTTCTTCCCTGCACCAAAATTAATATCCAGACGGGCACAATTAATTGGTAATCAACATACATGTCCATGACAATTTGCAAACTGAATGCAGGTGTATCACACAAGCATCTCAGAGATAGAATCAACAAAGTTTAATGCTACTACTATAATTAGGTACCAGCTTGCCTGTAGAATTGGAAAAATCAACCTAATTCATTGAACTAATTTCGTTTTGAAGAATTTCATGGTTGAATGAAGAAATTAAATGAAGAAACATTACCAAGTACAAATGTAAGACACAACCTCAATAACTTTTGCCATAATAAATGAGCTTTATGAATTGACATCTACAATGAGAAAAGTGTGTATACCTTGCAAAATTTGCTTCGCCAATGGCCCTACAGTAATGTAAGCATTTGTAGAATAAGCTGTATGCTGAAATTCTTCTTTCTACACCAAGAAAAGATTGGCTTTAAATCAGCCACTAAAAATGGAAATATTACATTTTTGCGATGACAGGTAAGCTCAAAAAGCCAGGAGATTTAAAACTACAACTGATAGCCAATGCAAACCAAAGTACAATTATTTTTTTTAGAAGAAACCAAAGTACAATTATTGTTAGCAGTAATATCAAATTTTTAAAAACGGTTTGAATTCAATTACGACACCATCTTAACCTTTTTATTGCATTGGGGTTGACAGGATTGTTTTGTAAATAAATTAAAATGGAACAAAAATCTGAACACTAATTTTAGCATAATCATAATTGCAACACTGGTTCCGTGTGTGCAGAGATGCAAATGGAATATAGAAAAGCATTGTTAACTAGTTTCATACCGGAGCTTCTGAATTAATTGGAATTTGAGCTACATTTGTGCTTCAAATGAATCATTATTGTCGCAAAAGACTAGATGAATCTAAGATTGATTTCTAGACTTTATATGCTACCGTGTAAGTGGCATTGCTTTTGTTTGGTATGGAAAATTAATTTTACCAACCCGACTTTCAACTTTTGTCTGATCCACAGCTTGTTCTGTTGGCCGTAAAAGACCAATAAACAAGCAAATAGAAATCAATAATGATCAAACATTTTAGCCTCAAAAGTTGTTGAAAGGGTTAATCATGAAACTCAATTATACTCTTCACTCTTCAATATATGTGTGTAGAGTATGCTCTTTGATTTATTTTGAAAATGTAAGCAAGTTGTCTTGCCTTGTCTAGCAAATGACAACTTATTTTTTAGAACAAGAAATCCTTCCAACTTCTATTATTAAGACAACTAAATTTACCAAAACACGCTCCAGTAAAAGGTGTAAGATGAGTTGTTCCATTTCCTCTCGTTTTAAATCAGAACCTGCAGAATTCAATGTAGAAAAAGTTCATAATCAAATTTGAAATAAATTACCTTTGGGAAACAGATTAAGACAATACAGATGTTGCAATTTTCAAGGGTTGCAACTTATAAGAATGCAAGGAAGAGGGTGTTTCAATCGTCAATAACGTTTACAGAAGCAGTTAGTTAAATAACTATGACATCATGTCTATCCTGATTACTTAATATTCCTATAAACAGAATATATTATTTACATAAGTATCAACATAATCATTCTATCATTATTTCCCCTATTTGTCTGAGTGATATCCCCTCTAACAAACTATGGTGGGACCCAAGAAAGAGGTAATGGGGTCAACACATGGAGAGTATATGTAAGAAGACCAAAGAAGACTAATTTGACTGATGATGTGGCAGGATAAGGGAATATTCCTCTTAGTGGTATTTAAAGGGCATGTTTAGGAAATCTAGGGTATTGAGGAGTATGTTTTGTCAATCGGAGGCCAAAGACAGCAGCTGTCTTTGAGAGAGCTTTTGTTCTAGGAGATAATAGAGAGATCCTTTGTTATCTTATTTTAATCATAAATAAAATACTCTTCTCTCATTCATTGTTTCTTCTTTTCTTTATCCTTGCTTTTCTTTTACTGGTTTTGAGTACAGAGACTTTGGGTTTGTATCATTTTGGTCCGACCTACCGGATTCACAAAACCCAAAATCACCAACACAATATTGTTCCATTTTTCTGCTCTGTATGTCATTTTATCGTTTCCTGTTTGCATCGGAACCAGTTGTGAGCTTGCAGCCTTGCTAGTTCACATTCCCAACTCAAGTTTTCTTCTTTTTTGTTTTACAAACAGAACCCACGACATAACTGTTCTTTCCCGCAACAGAATCTCAAGTTCTGTGACTGAGTTGCTTGTGCTCATCGAATGCCAAAGAAGAAGAACACAGTCCCAGTTATGGAGTCACGTATATCCGAGTTAGAGAACAAAATCGGATCACTTGAAGAGAAATTTTCACATATGGAAGTGACACAAATTGATGCTCAGATGCGCACAACAGAAAACTTTGAAAAGATGTTTTCCATGATGAGAGGGCTGAACGCAGCACTAAAAAAGCCAATCCAAGACGACGGCGATTTTACTTACCTCGAACAAGAGGGTGGAGTTGGGAGCAATGACGGAATCGGAAGTGGAAGCAAACACTATACCTCTGGTGGTATTTCCGGCGCAGTTAAAATACCTGAGAAGGTGTCTAACTTGAACAACGATGCTATGGATGAATTCCGTTTGAGTGTCAAAAAGGTAGAGTTACCTATGTTTTCCGGTGAAGACCCCGCCGGTTGGATAGCACGAGCTGAGGTATATTTCCGTGTCCAAGATACTCGTTCTGATATTAAAGTAGATTTAGCTCAGTTATGTATGGATGGTTCAACCATTCATTTTTTTAAAGCTTTAATGGAAGAGCATGAGACTTTGACTTGGGAGAGTTTGAAATTCGCTTTACTTGAACGCTATGGTGGCGTTAGTGATGGAAATGTATTCGAACAACTAGCATCCCTCAAGCAAGAGGAAAGTGTCGACGAGTTCATTGAAGATTTTGAGCGCTTGATTTCGCAAGTGCCACGGTTGTCGGATGAACAATTCACCGGTTACTTTGTTCATGGGTTAAAGGAAAATATAAGAGGGCGCGTCCGTAGTCTCATCACATTGGGACCGGTTTCCCGCCATCGTCTCATGAATCTTGCTAAGGCGGTGGAAAGAGAGTATGATGACAAAGGTGGTTACAAAGGATCGAAGAAACCCTTCAACAATAATGGAGGAAGTGGGAACTTTAACCGCGGGGGAACAAACAAGTATGGTGGTTCAAATACTTATGGACGCTCATCCAACAATGATTGGGTTTATGTCCGAGATGGTAAGGATCGTGGTGGCCCATCTTCCAATGCTAAGGCAAACAAGCCTAGTGATCGGAAAGACTCAAGTAACCGTGAAAATGGATATCGCCATTTGACTTCACAAGAGGTGGCGGATAGGCGTAAAAAAAGGGTTATGCTTCAAGTGTGGAGGACCTTATCACCCTCGACATCAATGTCCGGATAAGCATTTGAGAGTAATGCTTCTTGAGGAAGAAGATGAAGAGGAGGAGCTTAAGATGATGGAAGTAGACGAAGAGGAGGTGGAGGAGGAAGTAGTCGGCGAGCTTAAATCCATGAGCTTGTATGGGTTGATTACTCAAAGACCCGATTACTCCGGTTCTATGAAAGTGAAGGGAATGATTCAAGGAGTGCCCTTGATATTTCTTGTGGATAGTGGAGCAACTCATAGTTTCATATCCACACAAGTAGTGAGAGCTTTTGGCTTAGCGGTCACACCGTCATCTAATGGGGTAGTGAGGTTGGGTGATGGCAATTCAAAGACCACCATGGGGCAATGTAAAGATCTTTTGGTGATGATTCAAGGTTTACCTTTCCGATTTGATGCAACGGTTTTTGAGTTAGGAGATATCGACGGGGTACTTGGAATGACATGGTTGGCTAGCATTGGGAAGATGTGGTTCGATTGGAACAAGAAACTCATGCGTTTCCAACATGTCGATAATTTTGTTGAAATTCAAGGAATTCAAGAAGAAGAGGACACCGAAGAGCTACCTTCATTCCAAGAGTATGAGAATGGTAATCCTTATGTGCAAAACCACCAAGTGCGTAAGAATCATGCGTTGAGAAAGAGGCTCCGCTACGATCCCACCCGTCATGCACACTTTAGATGGATGACAAGACAACGAGATGACATGATGAGTTGCCAAAAGATGAGACGTTTAGAATTGCGTCAAGACCGAGAGTTAGAGAGTCTCTTGGTCAAATATAAGAGTGTTTTCCAAGAGCCTAAAGGATTGCCACCGCAACGGGAACACGAGCATTCTATCCACCTCTTGGAAGGAGTAGGTCCGGTGAATGTTCGACCTTATCGCTATCCTCACCACCACAAAGCGGAGATAGAAAAACAAGTAAATGAGATGTTGACAATGGGAATTATCCGACCTAGCCAAAGTGCTTTCTCTAGCCCGGTAATCTTGGTTAAAAAGAAGGATGGAAGTTGGAGATTGTGTGTGGACTACCGTGCTCTCAACAAAGCTACAATTCCGGATAAGTTTCCTATCCCTATCATAGATGAATTGTTAGATGAACTTCATGGGGCTAAGTATTTTTCCAAAATTGACTTGAAATCGGGTTACCACCAAGTGCGGGTACGCAACAAAGACATTCACAAGACGGCATTTAGGACACACGAAGGTCATTACGAGTTCTTGGTAATGCCTTTTGGATTAATGAATGCACCGTCTACCTTCCAAGCTTTGATGAATGATTTGTTTAAACCAATGTTGCGTAAATTTGTTTTGGTATTTTTTGATGACATCTTGATCTATAGTTCCACTTGGGAGGAACATGTTTGGCATTTAGAAGCCGCCCTCAAAGTGTTGTCTAGTAATCAATTGGTGGCTAATCGGAAGAAGTGTGCCTTTGCACAATTGGAAGTAGAATATTTGGGTCATGTCATCTCTTGTGAAGGAGTGGCTATGGATCCTTCGAAAGTAGAGTGTGTTCACAAATGGCCGATTCCGATGAATGTCAAAGGAGTGCGGGGGTTTTTGGGACTCACCGGATACTACCGCAAGTTTATTCGTGGCTATGGAAAAATTGCTAAACCTCTCACTATGCTTACCAAGAAAGATGGTTTCAAATGGGGAAGTATAGAGCAAGAGGCATTTGACAAACTCAAGCGTCATATCACCACGGCACCGGTGCTTGCACTTCCGGATTTCACTAAGGAGTTTGTCATTGAAAGTGATGCATCCGGGAATGGATTGGGAGCTATTCTATTGCAACAAGGGCGGCCAATCGCGTTCTTTAGCAAGGCCTTGAGTGATCGAAATTTGTTAAAATCGGCTTATGAAAAAGAATTAATGGCGGTGGCTTTGTCTATCCAACACTGGAGGCCATATTTGTTGGGTCGAAAGTTTACAGTTTGTTCCGATCAAAAAAGTCTCAAGCAGCTCTTAATGCAACGCATAACCACCATGGATCAACAAAATTGGGCTGCCAAGCTTTTGGGGTACCAATTTGATATAGTGTACAAACCGGGGTTGGAGAACAAAGGGGCTGATGCTTTGTCTCGCATGCATGACATTGTGGAACATTCCCACAGTCAAGTAAGCGGGTTGGCTACTATGGTGTTTTATCCAGAATGGTTAGATGCTAAGAAAATCATGGAGGAAATCCAAAATGATTCCTTTATAAAGCAAATTGTGAATGATTTGCAAAATAACAAACCATCAAAGCCGGGGTACGCATTTCGTAATGGGGTTTTGTTTTATGATGATCGGTTGGTTTTGTCTGCTACTTCCAGTTGGATCCCCACTTTACTCAAGGAATTCCATTCTACCATGCAAGGTGGACATTCCGGGTTCTACCGGACATACCGTCGGCTAGCTGAAAACTTATATTGGGTTGGAATGAAAAAGAGTGTTCAGCAATTTGTTCAAGAATGTGACATTTGCCAACGCAACAAGTATGTCACGGCATCTCCCGGTGGGCTCTTGCAACCTCTTCCTATTCCTTGTCAAATATGGGAAGACCTCTCTATGGATTTCATCACGGGTTTACCCCGTGTGAAAGGCTTTGATGCTATATTTGTGGTGGTCGATCGTTTGTCGAAGTATAGCCATTTCATTCCCTTGAAGCACCCTTATTCAGCTAGATCTTTGGCTGAAGTGTTCACTAAGGAGGTTGTTCGCTTACATGGTATTCCGGCGTCTATTGTGAGTGATAGGGATCCCATTTTTGTGAGTAATTTTTGGCAAGAGTTGTTCAAATTACAAGGTACTCAGTTGAAGATGAGCACAGCATATCACCCTCAAACTGACGGACAAACAGAGGTAATCAACCGATGCCTTGAGACTTTCTTGCGTTGTTTTGTGGCGGATCAGCCCAAGACATGGATTTTGTGGTTACCATGGTCTGAATATTGGTTTAATACTAGTTTTCATAGTTCTACTGGTACGACCCCTTTTGAGGCTGTTTATGGGAGAGCTCCGCCTCATATTTCTCGTTTCCTACCTGGTGAGACGAAGGTCGAAGCTGTTCATAGAGAGTTATTGGATAGAGATGAATGTTTGAAACAGTTGAAGAGTCATCTGATTCGTGCCCAGAGCCGTATGAAGACACAAGCAGACACTCATCGTCAAGAACGCCAATTTGAAGTAGGAGATATGGTTTTCTTAAAACTGCGTCCTCATGTGCAACAATCTGTTGCTTCCCGGATATGTCCCAAGTTATCTCCCCGCTACTATGGACCGTTTCCGGTGATAAGCCGTGTAGGAGCTGTTGCTTACAAATTGGCCCTTCCACCCTCATCTCGTATCCATCCTGTTTTTCATGTGTCACTCCTCAAGAAGGCTATTGGTAGCGCTGCTGTTCATTCCAATCTTCCTACAGAATTAGAATCAGCTATGTATTCTGTTTGGGAACCGATAGCGGTGTTGGCTCATAGAGATGTTGTAAAAGGAGGTGAATCTGTGTCTCAAGTCTTGGTGCATTGGAAGGATAAGCCTTTAGCAGATGCTACATGGGAAGATGTAGAAAATATGGCTCAACAATTCCCTTCACTCAACCTTGCGGACAAGGTTGCTCTTCAAGGAGGGGATATTGGTGGGACCCAAGAAAGAGGTAATGGGGTCAACACATGGAGAGTATATGTAAGAAGACCAAAGAAGACTAATTTGACTGATGATGTGGCAGGATAAGGGAATATTCCTCTTAGTGGTATTTAAAGGGCATGTTTAGGAAATCTAGGGTATTGAGGAGTATGTTTTGTCAATCGGAGGCCAAAGACAGCAGCTGTCTTTGAGAGAGCTTTTGTTCTAGGAGATAATAGAGAGATCCTTTGTTATCTTATTTTAATCATAAATAAAATACTCTTCTCTCATTCATTGTTTCTTCTTTTCTTTATCCTTGCTTTTCTTTTACTGGTTTTGAGTACAGAGACTTTGGGTTTGTATCAAACTAACCCCACTAACTAATCCTAATTCGATCCTTATTTCCCTAATTTATCTAATTGATATCACCGCTAAAGAACTAGTCTAACTAATCCTGTCTACTTTAACTCTGATTCATTCTACCCTAATATAAAATGTGTTATTTGGCAAGAACAAACCAGAGGCGGGAGGACAGATTAAGCCTAAGAACCTTGGTGCTTGGCAAAAAATAGTAAATCTAGCCATATTATAAACAGCAGAGGTCAAACCAACCTATTTCCTTCTGCTTTGTTTTCATTTTCTCGACTAATTGCAACATTGTTGATCTCTGATCACTTGCCTGAATATCTTGCAACAAAGAAACCATCAATTTTGCATGCCCTGCACCCATGTAAAGGCTTGTGTGAATAAAATGGGATGAAGAAACTACGAAAAAACAGAGAGATCAAAGTGAAGAAAAACACAGTGAAAGCACATACGAGAGACATCCACTTCCTTCACCTCACTTGAGAAGGCACATATGTCGCACATCCCTGTAACATCAAGTATATACAATTTGAATGCATGCCATAAGCCTACAATGGCACAAATAAAAGCAGAAGTAAATTACAATATCGAAATGTACCGTTGCATTCTTGTAATGGCTCGGCAAAATGCCTGAAAAAGGCACTTCGTCGGCATTGTCTTTTGGACTGAAACAAAGTAGGATAACTATAATTAGTTGAAATTTCAGGGTTTTAGGAGAGAAGGGTAGAAAGAGGGGGAAAACACTAATATTAACAAGGTTAGGCAGACTAATTTATGCTAATACTAGATTCCTAATCCTAACTAAGCAAAGGCACAAATAATTATAGCTAATACTAAAAATAGCCTTAAATCCCTAAGAATAAGAGAAGCTCCTATAAAGATAAAAGCCCTACAAAATTCAGTAACGTAATAACCTTATTTATTATGCCTCATTTTCTAAATCTCAAGTTATTTAGTAGATATTCATCATATTCTAACAAACAATCATACTCTATAACTTTTCAATTACTCAATGAGCAAAATAATGTTCTATAATAAGGCAAAAGGCACTCAACTTGGTTGTGAATCATACAAATAGGACTAAAGTTATTCCGTCCACCAGCATATATGATAGGGAATGATGGCTTAAAAAGTATGCTCATTAAATAATCAACAATGAAAATGAAAGTTTGTTATCAGTTTAGCTTTGCCTATATTTAATTATTTTATTTATAATTTCAGACCGGCCGTCAATAAGCTTAACTTTAACGAACCGTCAAATAAACAAATGGGGAATAAGAGAGAAGCGTTAAGAGCTTTGAAAAGAAAAGGATTGAATGAATGTCAACCAGTAGTACATATATTAAAAATCGTAAAAGAACATACCTGACAATAACGCACTATGTCATAGAGATTCTGCAGTCCTGAATTTTCGTAGAAAACCATTGAACTCTGAGAAGTGAGAAATGTGTTATTTGTAAAACTTGTCAAATAATATATCAATAATCTTGCAACAAACAACAATGTAATATTATTTACACTTTTAGGTCCTAGATAATTTCTTGGAGCGTTTGGCACAATAACAGAATGGAGCAGGACATCCTGTTCTGTTTTGGTGTTCTCTGGTTCCACTCTTTTTAGCAAAACAATTTTTTTTAACATTTTCTCTTGTTTTATTCTGTTTTTAATATGCACCAAACACAAAACAGAACATGCATATTTTGATCTATCCCGTTCTAACTTGTTTACCGAACACTACCTTTATCCCATCCTATATTCTCGAATGTAAAGCTGGTGGCCAAAATAGACCTCAATGAAAATGTGAGCTCAACATGCATCATAGGTCTTATATCCCACAAACAAGCTTCAATTTTCGCGGAAAATGATAGCACAGAAATATACGCAACATTAAAGTCAAGATTTTTTCAAAGTTTTACCTGCCGGGGAACATCACCGGGTCTGAAGTATAATAGGCATTCAGAGGGAAGCCCATCTCGACCGGCTCGACCGCTTTCCTGTTGAAAATATTATTTAATGATGTTAACTAAAAGCCGACACTGAGCATTGTTACATACTAGCTTAAACTTTTAGGATTTGTCATTCGGTATTAAAGCTTCATTGACCAAGTGGCCTGAGTATCAATCATTGCAACCCTCATTTCTCTTGGGTCTTCACTAAATTGCTTTTTAGTACAAGGCTTGGCAAGCATTTGGCTTTTTTACCGCACATCAACCCCAAAAGAATTTCAAATGAGATTCTACTAGATTTAAAAAATTCCAAGGCCTTCACCCAACAGCTTAAGCTTCTAAAATAATTGGTCCTTGAAAATAACATGGAGGATATGTAACATAAGAAAATAGTTTCAGGATCGGAGCAAAACCTGGTAGTACGTTTCCATTGATTTACTCAAGCTGTGATGGATGACAAACCTGACTACATGAAAATATTTAGCATTAGATATTCTCAGCTTCAGTGGAGTTAAAGAAAAATAATATGTATGTCCACCCAAGGTTTCTCAGTTGCAAAAAATTCATAAGCAAGCTTCTCTATTGAACAAAAGAAGGTGCACAGTGCACCCATGCGAGCAATAGTCTTAAAACAATTTAACCATGTAACGAATATTGAAAAAGACATATCAGAAACTCCAATAGAAATCAGATTGCAAGAGACATCACGTCACAAATAGCAAGTCATCATCAATACCAAAACGGGCCAAAAAAACATTGATTTTCAAAGAAAACCTTATGAATTATTCATGGTTTACTCTATGACACTGTACCCATATCTGCACTAAAAACATGGAAAATAATATTATAGTATGATACTTCCGGTCTTTGGCCATCCTATTTTGGTGGTTGAAGTTCGAAATAGAAGTTTTTTTTTTCAAGTTGAAATTATTACCGATAAAAAACTATCATCAATAGTATGATAGAACAAGATAATGCTGTGTTTAAAAAAAAAGATAATGTTGAATTTTAAAACAGCATAGTGAAATTGTAATACTAACCATCTGGTTTGTTGATTCCCATACCAAAAGCTACCTGAAAAGTAAATTATCAAATAAAAGATCAATGCTTTAACAGGCAATGACAAATGAACGCCTTACAAAGTGACAGCTACAATGATACATACCGTACCAACTATGACCTGTAGTTTGTTATTGCTCCACCTGCATAATAGTCACATCTCCATTAACTCATTTGATAAATAATGCCATCATCATATCATTTACAATTGACTATATCTATGAATGAACCACAAAAAACCAGGTGTATCTCAAATTTCATTAGACATCACATTATAACAAGATGTAAGACAGAAAAGCTATATCTAAGAGCTATTCTGCTTTAATACCATTAAGCAGGGCCCAAGACTGACAATTGGAACCTATACTTAAATCCAGTCATGGTCTTCTATAATACAGTTCATGGATTAATGAGTAAAGATAGAGCTCACAGCCAATACTAAAATCAAATGCAACTCTACTCATTTAGTTCCTAAAACAGCAGCAAGCATAACTTGGTTACTCAGTGGCATGTTCAGTTCAGCACAATTAAGCAAGAACTCGACCAACATGTATAAATAAAGCATTAACATATAAAAGTCACAACATTCTGATAATTACTTTACCGCATATGTACTTTTTCACGATCATTTACATCCATATCTGCATGATAATGACAAGCGGAAATTCCTCTCTCCCTCAGCTCCTTTGCAACCTGAAGTAATGTTGGCAATACATAGGATAAGAAGCTACTCCACGGTCTCCACCTATTGTGGTCGGTGGATATACATAGGCAGGGCCATCTTGAATATTAAACCAATAACCCTTGTTTTAGGCCCCAAAACATTATGCTTGGTTCTTGAGGGCAATATTTTACGTTCAAAATAAGTATCTCTAAGTGATGGAGGAAAACCATTATGTACCTGTTCACATTCCTTCCTAGAGAAGCAATAGACAATCCCTGATTCATGATTTGGATAAGATTCTTGAATGAATTCAGCGATTTCGTCAATGACCACCTTAGCGACGGATGACTTTTCCTTTACCTGCAGTGTAAATATGAAAAAAAATATGAATTAAATTTACTTGTTATTGAAGCCACGGGTATATGTTTTATCGGGAGAGGGGGAGTGTCGGTATAAAAAACTGTAGAAATGCTGATATTAATAACAAATATACCATATAAAATAAATTTGGCCTATTGACTGTGCTGACAAATTTGACACATCTACGAATGTGCAACATCTCTATCAGATCATTTTGGACCCTCTGAGTGGCAGTTGCCTGACAAATTAATGTAATGTTATAAATCAAAATTAAGTATGGAAAGCATATGCAAATCTAATAATTTTATTTGCAATACTTAGCAGAAACTTGAAGATAAAAACTTACAGTCAAAGCAACCATAGGAACATTAGGGAACTGAGTCTTGAGAATACCAAGGTTCTTGTAATCAGGTCGAAAGTCATGACCCCACTGACTACAGCAATGTGCCTCCTGCAGTACAAAACAAAACCAGAAATAGTACTATCATATGACTAACAGAGTATTGCTATGAAACACAAAACACCAAGACCTCTGCAGTGGGTCTAGACATGTAGAATAAACATTGCATTGGATTTGATATGGTTTAATAAATCTGCATAACACTAGAAGCCAATAATAGTAAGAGTAAACAGCATGCTAGAAGCCATACACAATAAATAATCCAAGTGTAGGAGCAGTCAAGAATCAAATATCCTAAACTAGCTTAAGCAATTAGAATGGGGCACATAAATAGTTCTTAACCCTTACACGAACTGCCGTGCAAAAGCCCTTTGATCTTGAAGTATGGTAACTCATTGAACAAGGCCATTTTACATTTTAAATAAAATAAATTCAATAACGAAGAATGGGAGCAGCAAAGATCAAACTCGTTATCACTTACCCGTATAAACACTAGTATAATGTCAAGAACCAAATCAACCCAAAAACTTAAGTTACTAGGTGGAGACACATAAATGGGTTTTTGTTTTAATGTATAAATGTATAACATCTGATCTAATGTCATTCAAGTTTGTCCAATTATAGATTATAGATAACAAATAGTAACAAACATATTTTCTAATTCAGGTTTTAAGAGTGTCTCTTCATAGGGTACTCGACTTCCCACAGGGTTACAAATCTCTTGCCACTGATTGATAGGACCCAATCTCGGTTCCTCTTACTAATCATTGATCGAGTAGGAAAATATAGAGCAAAATAGCAACTGTATATTGATTGATAAATCAATAGAATCAAGGTGATTCTATGGCATAAATTACAGTATAAGATTGAGTGATAAAATGCAGAAAATATAAAAGTAAACTAGGAAATTCGAGAAGCCTAGAGATCTCCCAAGTAGAGTGACTACTATAATTCTTCCATACCCTTCCACAAGTACCTTCCTCCTTTTATACACTCCAATTCCCCCAATTCTCTCTCCTTCACACAAGCTGAACCTCTGCCACCTCATCATTCTTTCCCCAAGTCAGTTACAACACTAGTGAGACTGATTCCCTGTTGCACCTCCATGCCCCTCCTAACCTACACCTCATCCATTCTATCATGGTCGATTATATTTGCCAATAATTTTCAGTTACAAAAATGATGTTTTCACCAATTCATGAACAAATAATTGAAAATAGGGAGATAAAATTGAAAATCAGATGAAATTTTTGTATTATTAGTAAAAACAGAAATAAAATAGAAACGTAGTTTTTTAAATTTGTCTTTAGTTTAGTGTTGTACAGCCTTTGATGGTTACATGTGTTTTTGTATTGGTTAAAAAAGGCTTAAGAGCGAACCAGCAACTCTAAAGAGCATGTCATTGTGAACTCACATCAATTGAAATTAGAGAGAAACGACCAGCATGATGGCACTTTTCAAGTTTTGACATAAACCTCTTGCTTTTTGATATCTTTTCTGGAGTAACATATAATATTTTGAGTTCCCCTTCTCCCTTCTCCAAAGCCTTGTATATGAACTTCTCATTGTCCTTACTTGTTGTTGAAGTTAACATATGTGCTGGGATGCCCAAAGCAGTCAAACCCATTACCTAAAGCAATTCCACCATCCAGTCAAAAAAGAGACAGATAATAACCTTTTAAATTCATGCAAATGATCATGAACCAAAAAAAGGACCGGATTCAAACACAATGAAATGCACCTGATCTTGAATTAACGAAAGCAAAGGACTGACAACTAAAGCAATTCCATTACGAAGAACAGCAGGAAGCTGGTAGCAAAGGCTCTTGCCACCACCTGCAGCCATAATCACCAGAACATCTCTTCCACTCAATATGGCATTAATAATCTGTCATCAATGAGTATGAGACTACTTGTTAATAAAATTGTACACACAAAAAAGAAAAGACAGACAAACTAAAGTCCTTGATGCCAATAGTTCAACAATTGATACACTCATGATAGCATTATAAATCAGAAATAATTCACTACCTAACTAGTGAAAGCAAATAAGTGTCTAAAACTGAGAACATCATAAACCAGAGTATTGAATGAGTCAAACACAAACTAACCATTATGACAAGTTAATTAGGCAAGTAAGTGACCCTGTACATATACAAATATCCCTACTCAGAAAATTCTAACGTGTAAATTATTTGTGCGAATGCCAAATTCAAAGCTCATAACACCCAACCAGACACAAACTAAAGAACATGAACCCAAACTACCAAGTTAAGAAACAAGAGCTACACGCAACAAAAGCAAAAATAGTAGTATATTATAAGAATTAAGAAAGCAACAATTATGATTCATGTAACATATTAATACTCTTAACATGAAATGTTATGCAAATGTCCTTGTATTATGATCTATCATCTATGTAGTACCGACACTTCAGATTGAAGGTGTGTCAGACACTAACACAACACTAGCACATGTGGTTATATCCCATTACTTAAATTTATCCAAATTATTATCAGTGTCGACCTATCAGTGTCTTTGTCATGTCACTGTCTATGATCCATAGATTATGATGTCCCACTTCCTTTCTCGAGAATAAACCAACGAACATATACTCAAAGAAGTAACGGCGCCATTCTTATTTTACTATCCCATTGAATTGGTTAATAAAAACAGTATTAACTCCTTTTTACCTCTTTTTGATTAGCACGGTAAGATGCAATGCCGAAAATATTTAACCTAAGATCATCAGCTTCAGAATCCCATTCAAATACCCCATTCCAATTCTCCACAGCACTTGATGAACTTGCATTATTAACTTGATTTTCAGATTCTTTACAAGCTTCTAAAATAGAATTCAACTCAGATTTTCTCTCATACAATCTCTCTTGCTTTTCAATTAACGCCCTAATTTGTTCTGCACAAAAAGAATATACATTTTCTTCATTTTCACAAAATGAACAATTAATCCATGAATGTTAACCTAGTAGTTTGTTTGAAAGAGAAATTGAGAGAGGAAGGAAGAACCTTGAACATCTTCTATCTCGGCTTCGACGTTGTGAAGCTCTTCTAGAACTTCATAGTTCTCTTCCATCTCTAACGTTGTTCACAGTGGGAGTGTATAACGAAACGAAACCAACCCTAATGGCAATGCATGATTTCAAAACGTTGCTGTATGTTAACTTTTGGCTAAATTACCATTAACTCTTCTTTCTTTTTTTACTTAATTGCATATTTGGTCCCTAAAATTTATTTTATGTTTTAATTTGATTCTTTATGATTTTTTCTATCGAGATTTCACTGAACACAGTGATTAATCTCTCGCAAGATTGGAGGCATCTCGAAAGGTGGGATAGTTGGCCCAAAAATTTAAAGCTGAAGATCGAACCATCGACCCTTAGTTAAGAGAGGATGAGTCCAACCGCTCAACCACACTCCTTGAGTTATTCTTTATGATTAAAAAGCTTTAAGTTGATTATTTTCGTCAAATTTATGATTAAAACATTGATGTGGCTAATAGATTTGTGTAAGTGATCAATTTAGGAAAGTGTCACACCGTCACATGAAAGTTTAAGATAAAACTAATTCAAAATTCAACTAAAAATTATAAGGAATTAACAAAGTTTGATGAAAATGACTAACTTATAACTTATGTTGACATCAAATTAAAATTAAAATCTAATATAAATGTAAAAGACCAAATATGTGATTAAGTTTTTTTCGAGAGTTGAGTCATTAACTTATTTTATATTAGTCTAGTTAAAAAATAAAACTTATTTTATATTAGTAGTAAAAAAATATCAATCTAAGGGGTGTAGTTGAGCGGTTGGGGTTAATCGTCCCTTAATCAAGGGTCGAGGGTTCGATCCTCACCTTAGATATAGAGCAGTTTTAAATCATTAGGCCAACTATCCCACTCATCGAGGTGCCTCCAATCTAGCGAGTGATTAATCACTACGTTCGACGGTGGATATCCCGATCTCGACCAAAAAAGTAGTAAAAAAATACTGATTTTATAATTTCACTTTATTTTTGTGATTAATATTTGTTATGTTTTATGTACAAAAAGAACAAATTTGTTCTGTTTCAGTTTTTTCTTTTATTATAACTATACATAAAATAAAATAAAAATGACATAATTTTTAAATATCTATTTCAATTCAAACTAAAATGACTATAATAAATCTATAAATTTTCATATAATAAAATATAACCTATAGATTTACAAAATACAAATTATAGATGGAGTTCGCTAACTAATACAAAATACAAGTATATATGAAATTAAGTTCATAAGAATAATTAAAATTAAATTTCAAATCTTGTTGTACTTAAATCGCCAATACACCATCCTTAATAAATTGAAATATATACATAGTCAGAATATAAAAACAGTGATTTTATTTTCACTTTAAAATGTTAGAAAAGTAAAATTAACAAAGAGAAATAATAAAAAGATGGTTGAGCTAATTTTACATATGAGTTTGTTTGATGGACTATACTCACTAAATGGTTAATAATATAATCATTAATTCAGTTCATCGATTTCTAAAAATTGAATCCAAGAATCGAACCAAACCACATCAATTTTTAATTGGTTTGGGTTAGTTTTGGATCTAAACCATAAAAATCGGTTTTTACCATTTGTAATGTACTAATGTATGTTTACAGACGGTAAAATTACATTAGTGGTTTTTTATCTTATTTATCAAATTGGTCCTTTACCTTTTTTATTTATAACACCTTAGTCAATTTTCTTATTTCTTATTAAAAAAAAATACCTAATATGGCAATTAAAAAATTGATAAAAAAAAATTTGTAATCACTAATGTCATAGTGTCATGTATGGTAAATTCTAATACACTTTTATGTTACCATATTTAGGGTAAATGAGTTAATACACCTCTGTAAAATAAGCAAGTTTTATAATATTATTGTAAACAAAATTTGTTATTTCGAGTTGTCAAAACGGACGGCCCGACCCATTTCAGCTTGGCCCGGACGGATAGCGGGGTTTATTGGGTTGGGCTAGAAAGCCCGGGAAAACATATAAGTTAAAAAATTAGTGCCCTAACCCGGCCCTTTGCGGGTTTTCGGGTAAGCCCGGCCCGGATCGCTTATTTTTTTTCTTTTATTTTTTTCACTATCAAAAAACAATTTGTTGGAGGAAAAAAAAATTAAACATTCCAAATATAATACAAATAAGCTTACATTATTCAAAATAAGTTACCTATCAACCAAATAACATAAAAAAAATTCAAATAATTTTTCAAAACAAACTAATTTCATGCATGATCAAACAACACAATTATAATTTACAATCAAAATATCACACAAAACAACATAAATGAGCATAATCAAATATAATTATAATTTTATGACTATTTTGTAAGACTTGAACTTGAGTTGTGTCTAGATTTTTTAAAAAAAATATATATATGCGGGCTTTTAGGAGGCCCACGGGCTATTCGGGTAAGCTCATATTTTCAACGAGTAAATACGGGCCGGGCTATAAAGCCCGAATGCTAATTTAGCTAGCAATTTTCCAGCCCAAACCCGGCGTTTTTCGGGCTTGGCGGCCCGTCCCATACAGCACCGCCCATTTTGACGGCTAATGTTTGATTTTTTGCAATATTTCCTGGATTCCGTCAACCATAATATAATCGCCGCAAAATATAATTTTAGCATGAGTTTTAAACCACCGCAAAATATAATTTTAGCAAAAATTTTGTGGCAGTTATAATATTGTTGATTTAGCTTAGAGGGTATTGCAAAAATTCAAACATTATAAGAGGGTGGCTTCTAAGGTGAGGGAGTCATTAAGTCCCTCACCGGTGTACCATCTAAAATGTACCGTTACCGGTGAGGGACTTAAGGGCTCCCTCACCTTAGAAGCCAACTTATAAGAGAATTCTGAAATTTTTATTTTACAGGATACTGCAAAACGCCATATTTATAAGTGCAGCTTTGCTCCATTAAATCCTATCTATTGAACAGATGAAAAACACGTGGCAACACAAAAATAAAGGGCTGAGATTTGAAGCTTATACTTGACTATTTTTATAATAAAATAAAAATATAAGAAAAGAAACAAGGAACGCATAAAAGCAATTGACACACACGCGCGTCTTCTTCAACTTCTTGTTTCTACCGTAATGGTTTCATCTTCCCCCTTACCACATTCTTCTCACACAATTTTCCCTGTATTTGAGTTGAAACAAATAGAAATTTTCATTCCATTTAAATTAATACATCTGCTGTAACTATGAATCCTGGAATATTCATTGCATTTGAATTAAAACAGTTTTTATAAGGTGTTAGACAGTTAGATTATATTTTGAAATTTGTTGAAATGAAATCAATTCAATTTGTATTGAATTTTTTTACATAATAATAAGAATATAATAATAAAAATAGAGTGATGAATTAAACAAAGTTAATAAATAACTTTTTGCGTCCAAAATAGACTTCCATGCATTGAAAGCTTGAACACAGCCTAAACAGAAGCAGAATCTCCATCGTCGGCATCATCATCGGCGAAAGAAGTAGTAGTAATAGTAGACGCAGAATCATCGCCATCCTTGGAGGTTGATTCCATCCTCTTCTTTGACTTCAAATTCGGAAACGACTTCAAAAAAGCTTTAACTATTGCACGGTGTTCGGCATAAGTTTTAGGTTTAACCTTTGGTGGTTTCTTGGTCGTAATCCGTGGGAGAGCCCAATGATAATAACAGCAATAATGTTGATATAATGATTTGCTACTCTTAAATTGTGCTTTACTTTTTCCATAGATACTCAGAGTTTGTAATTCAGGAGCCAACTTTGAGTTTTGCGAATATGGACAAGCGTGCACCATTCTTCAAACCCTAAATTACCTTCTCCTCTCCTCTCTTCTACTTATGTACTACTACCAGGAGTAGTATTTATAGTCACTATAATTTTAGGGTTTCATTTTGGGATACATATTTGCTACTTCTACGCATTAAGTAAGAAAATATATCTTCCCGCCCCCAACTTTTTTTATTTCCACAAATTATATTTTTGTCCATGCAAAATAATTCCAAACATATTTTTTGTTCAAATATTAATTTTGACAGCGATTTTTTTTTAAACTACGTTATGGATTTTATTTAACACTTAAACGTGGGATAGAAAGAGCATAATGAAGTAAAAAATGTCGAAATTTAGTTTAACTGGTAAAAAATGTAAATTTTTTAACATTTCAATTTTCAATATAACTTTCTTGGCTGATAAATTTCTTGGTATAACTTCTTACTATTGCTTTCTTAGTATAATTTTATGGAATGAATGAATGATGTCTTAGTATTAAATGAGTTGATAACTTGAAACTTTAGAGAGTAAAATATGTGGGTATTATGGATTATGGTCAATAAGCTACTTACTAAATAAATCAGAGTTGTGCAACAGAAGCGTGTTGAGTGGAAGGGAAATAAAATGCAATTGACTTTAATTTAGATTTCGGCGGTAGATGAACTGCTTTGAATTTGAACATGATTTTGAAAAGCAGGTTATGATCTATGTGGGTTATGTAGCAAATGTATATGCAATTGTTATCCTGTAAGGATATATAGTGGAATGTTGATATTTGATACGTGGTTCAATGTGTATGTATGGGTCTGTTAGGCCGGAAATCTATGACCGGGGTTCGAACTCTGGTCACTCAACTTTATGTACATAAGTTTATAATAATTTTGTCATTTCGTCTATGTACTTTAAAAAAAAAGCATAATAAAAGCAATATTTGAGTTTATTTAACCACAAGGGAAGAAGTATTTTTGAGCTTCTAAATACAAACTATACATTTTTAATAGATTCAGCTTCGTCATTTTTTTTAACAGTAGATTCAGCTTCATCTTACAAAAAGTTTTTTGAAGCCTAAGTTTTTTGGTGACAACTTTGTTGCTCCTACCATTCCAAAATAAGTTTTGTTTTATGAGCATAGTTAAATACAAAATCAAAATCAATTAATTATATGCATTAATTGTCAAAACAAAAATTTATTCCCTTTGCTTAATTTTTTTACATTTTAAAAATAAACAAAGTTAAAATACAAATGATTAAATAAAAATATATATAATTGGTTGTGACCATAAAAATAATTTTTTGAACAAAACCTAAAAAAAAGGAAAAAAATAATTATTGCTGAAGAAAACAAAATAATTGTTTTGACATTGCAATGTCATTTGTTCATTTTATTAGTCGATGCTTGATTTTTTTTACTACCTTTCAATATTGTTTTTTTTTTGGTACAAACCTTTCTCCATTTTTTTTTGAGGTAAACCTTTCTCCATTGGTACAAACCAATTATTTACATTTTAAATTATGCTTAATTTTTTGTACGTAAAACAATAAGCAAATAAGCAAGGGAAATGAATATTTTTTTTGACAATTCATGATTATAATTAATTGATTATATTCTATATGAAGTATGTTTAGATAATATTTGTTTTCTACAACAAAGAAATAAGTCTCACCATAACAATTATTAAAAATGAATCATAGCCATTAATTGATATTGGAATTAAGGGTCAAGATTTGGAGTAAGTTATTAAACTTACTCTTGGAGTCAATTGATCCCTCTCTCTCTCTCTCTCTCTCTCTCTCTCTCTCTCTCTCTCTCTCTCTCTCTCTCTCTCTCTCTCTCTCTCTCTCTCTCTCTCTCTCTCTCTCTCTATATATATATATATATATATATATATATATAAAATGAGTACATCAATAGTCCACATCCAGAACAGAAAATAAGGATATATCAAATGCCCAAACATAACAATGGGTTCACCCACCAACTATGTAGGTTAACCCCCAACCCTGGATACTGACTCCTCAACCACCAAAAAGAATGCCGCTTGATCAGATCCAATAAATGAGAAACCGATTGCGCCGAATCTTTGAAGAGTCGCTGATTGCGCTCAGTCCAAATAATCCACACGCAAACAAGCCAAATGAGCTGCATAAAAGATGGCCGAGCCCGACTGCCACCTGCTGCTAAAGTAAACTGAGAAAAATGTGTAGATTGAGTCGAAGGATCCACCACGGCGAAACCAATCCAAGACCTGACCAGCGTCCACAAGGAACCAAAAACTCCACATGTGAAGAAAAGATGCTGAGCCGACTCGAGTCCTCCACAACCAGAAACACAAAACTGGCCCGCCTGTACCAGAATTTCAAAGTTCAAATCACGAAACTTCACTTTTGAGCAATAACTTAAGTTCAAATAATTCCTAATTTTACAACTTATTTTACAACTTAAGTTCAATATTTTGCTGGTTGAAAAAGTGGAAAGGTGGGTCCCAATTGCGTCCCACCGCCTTCCATATTTCTTAAAGCTCTTTAGCATTTCGCTACCCCAACCAATAAAATTAAATAGACCCTTCAAATGTAGGGCAGATTAGTATATAATTTTCAAACAGGGGAAAATTAGTGTTATTTGTTTGAAAATTGGACATATGGGTAAAAAAACCTCAAAAACTTCAGTACACTTTGTTAAAACTAAGCAATATCAACAACATTAATGTAAAACTTTAGTTGAATAGCCTGAAGAGGTGTAAAACTTTTACGAACCACAAAATCATTCCATAAGCCAATATCAACCACAACAGTGAAATCATTAGACCTTCGTAGGTGTTGTGACTCTAGAGTCGAATAGACATTAGAGTAAGAGCAAATAGAAAAACAAATGCCAGCAACAATACAAAAGTATGGAGGAAGCCTAACACTGATAAATGTATTGACAAAAGATTGATGGTTTCTTCACCTAATGGCTCAATTACAGTTAAGAAGGCTCCAAGCAACAAAGTACCAATGATAAAGGTCAAGGACCTATTTACAACCACTTCATCTGATAAAAAAAGTACATCAGAACCTATTATATTGGAGACCAATATCTTATTTTTAAATGTTGTTAAATTAGCTACAACTTAATCCTAAAAGTTTCCCTCCTCAACACTCACCTAATTACTTTATTAATTATTGTCATGTATGTTCTACTTAATTGGCTGAATATATTATAAAATTAATTAAATAAATAAATTCATGACCCAATATTGCATAATTACCAATGACATACCATCTGTGCTACTATTATTGTTCTATCACATTTATTGTAAGATAAAGAGAAAGTCAAGGACCAACAAAATAAATAGAAAGATGAAGAAGATTAATAAATTCCAATTTTCAGTACCAATGCAATTCTCTCTCACGCCTATTATAGTTGTTTCACATTTTTTTTAGGATAGTAATAGCTTATATGATCAGCAAACTAATACGAAAATTCCAAATTTGCCTCTTAAAATTCGTATAAATTATAATAGCAGAACCTATGTTAATGCATTACTATATTGGAAAAAAAAATACAATTACTAAAGGAAAGGGAAATGTTGTGTCTACTAATTACTCTGCATTATTTTTTTTAAAGCTATTCAACTTTGAATATTGACGGTACTAATTTAATTCGATGCATACTAATAAATCTTAATATATCAAAAAAATTGCATAGAAAACTCAATAGGTCAGCTAACATATGTGAATATCATCAAATCTAATTAATTCAACTTTCAACTTAACTAAAAATTTGATAATTTGAAATTCAAATTCTCTAAATAAAGAGTCTCTCTATCTTTAAACAGTTGGATCATTGAGTTCATGTTCTATCTTTTTATAAAACATATCCCTCATTTGTATTTCACTGTCAGCTATCTCAGCTGGAAAAAAATTTGAATGAGAAAAATTTTAAATAGAATGTTTTAGTCTTATATTTTTATTATTAATATCATTATTATATTTATTATCATACCTTTTTCTATTACTGCTCAATAACTATTTTTTCATGATTATACAACATATATAAAATAATTCTTCAATATTTATATTAGCTTATAAGACCCTTGCGCACGGGTGAAAATCTAGTTTTATTAACTTTAATAGGAATCCTTAAGTTTAAAATAAATTAAAATTATAGTAATGAAACTCATAAACAAACATTTTAATAAGCAAAACAGGAGGAGGATGCTTATTTTTTTTTTTTTACTTTGAATTGAATCAGAAATTTTTTATTGAATCTCTATCTCTATCTTTATAATATACATTACGATAGGTTCACGGAGCTCTCTCGTGCATTCTCAAGAAATGCTTACGTGTCATTCAATTAGAGCTTCTCTAAGATTTTTTTTTATATTTTTTTAGCATAATTTGGTTGCATTCTTAGAAAAATTTGCTTAGGTGTTATTCAATTAGAGCTTCACTAATTTTTTTTTTTGTAAAGATTTTTTTTAATTAACTTAAGCAATTAAAATAAAAATTATGGATAACAACAAAAAATAATATTTTACGGATAACAACAACTTAATTTGTTTCCACACTAGCATAATAAGTCCGAATATAATTTAACTATATATAGAAAACACATTCATCGTGAGAAACACATGACATTCATGGTCAAAGAATTTAAATATCAACTTAGACTGTTTGTGGCTCATGTTTAATCCAGATATTCCCGAAGGTGCGACGTTAAAATTGATGTATGATTCTATTATTATATCGATTATAAATTACATTTAAGAAATTTTTAGTTATGCATATATGTAATTGTTTATTAATTTTTCCTTTCAATTTCTTTTAGAACTTATGAAAAGAATGATTCTCTTATACAAATTTCAGTTCATCTCCAAGGTTTTCCATCACGATCTACTTAAAATCACACCTATGAGAAATATGGAGACACTTCTTGAATGTCAACAAGTAAGACAATTTTCTTTTACAATTTATGGGTATTTTATTATTATTATTATTATTTCTTTTACTAAAACACTTTGACAAATATCACTGTGAATAAATTGTATGAATCAATGTATATAATCATGGTTGAAATCAGATATATTGATGATGGTGAATAAATATCACTGTGAATAAATATCACTGTCAAATATCACTTTGACAAATATGCACCTAAAACTTTCATTTAAAAAATCATTTTTCATAGATTAACTATTTCATCTTAACTTATTAAATCTATAGATTAACTTTTTCTTCTTGACTTATTACTACGATACTATCCATAATTTTGTGTACTAATAAGTTTCGTACTCTATATTTTATAATTTTTTATCATTGCAATTCTTACTTTATATTTTTCTAATTTTTATCTGTGCAATTCATACTTTATATTCTAATATTTTATCAGTGCGATTCACAAGATCTTATAACAAAGTTTGATGAAATTGTAGAGGAGAAGGTCAAAGATAGAACTGCTTTAGATGTCGTAGACAAGTTGATGGTATATCAGTTAAGAGAGCTTACTCTGATGAAGCTGATTTATCCACAACCAAATATATGAAGATCAATATAAAAATTAAGAAAGATTAAACAAATTTATGATCGTCAAACAACATATTTTCATTGTTTAATTTTAATGCATTATTATGCACTTTTTTTATTGACAATTTTATTCAATTTTGTCATTTAGTTTAATAGACCGATGTTTTCACTCATTGATTATTATGCATTATTACTCACATTGATAGAATTAATCATAAATTTGTTTGGTGACATATATTGTTTTCGGTAATACATTTTGATTATTTTCAAATGTGCTTTAATTAATACTCTCTCCATTCCTTTTTATTTGTCGTTTTTAAAAAAATATTTGTTTTAAATTATTTGTCGTTTTGACAATTTAGGTTATATTTTACCTATTGTACCTTTCTTTCTAATTTTTTGTAACAAAGTTTGTTTGTTTTTTTTTACATAAAGTTATATATAAATTTTGCACCAAAAAATAAAAGTTTGTTACAATTTTTTATTTGGTGTTTTTAGTTTTTTTCGATGTACCAAAAAAAAGGAAAGAGAAAGTGTGTGTGCAAAAAAAAAAAAAAGAATTTATTGGTGGATTAAAATTAGGATATATATTCTAAAAAGAAGGGTATAATAGGAAAATAAGGTGCTGTAACACCCCGTTTTTCATAGCCAAAAAGTAGGCTATTTTTTTCTTTTTAAAATATAAATGAAGCCTTTAAAATTAAACATTCATGATCTTCTTTAAAATAAATCAGAGTACCACTTTTCAAAATATAACACAATACACTTTCAGAGTATAAATACAGTGGACAAATAAATAAGAGTAATCATGACTCTAAAACAACTACCCCTAAGCTGATCCTTAAACTCTACCGAAGATGACTGGGTGACGAAGACCCACAGACAGCTTCAAGCCTTGCCGCTTCTCAACGCGGCACAAGTGAAACCTAAAAAAGTCTCGTAGAGGGTCACCAACTAAAAATAACATATAACCAAAAATACGCAGCGCAAGATACACAATACATGTCATCATTTACACATTTAATCACATGAATAACACATCATAGAAATCAAGTGCACGGATAATCTATCAATCACACACAACAATATTCAAATGCACACTTAGCCTATGAATGCAGACTCTATATGAGTGTGGTCATCTTATTCAGATCTCTTCCACATGGTGGCTATCTTATTTAGATCACTTCCACATGCATGAATTCCGGAATTTAACCTCTCCGCAGAGAGTCGTAGGTCCATCTCCTACTAAACCCCGCAGGGCAGGTGAAGTCTCCATCTGACAAACACCGACTCAATATAATCCCGCAGGATTAGGTGGTCTCCATCTGACACACCCCGTGCAGTCTCCATCTGACATACACGACTATGAAATGCATGAGCATAATACTATCTATTTCACATATATCGGGCAATCTCCATCTGACAGACCCAGTGCAGTCCCATCTGACATGCACGTTCATATATGCTCATGCAACAATTTACATATCGTACAAGCATATGTAATTCACAATCACAAGTCAATACATATATTTATAACAAAATCATATGTAAGACAACTATGAATCATGTACAACAAGACATTCAATCAAGTACATGCATCAACGTTTCATATTATTCAATCATATGAAATTCACAACCACCTGTAAAACATGTGTAGAATATAGCATGTTCTCAAACCAGTCCTCATCACGAGAATACATCACAAAAAACATCCTCATAAATTTACATTGCATCACATCAAGAAAATACACATATTCAAACAACAATTACACATGCATAAAAAGCACTCGATATTTCGAGGTATATGAAATCGTTAGAAAGTGCCCCTACCTCAGCAAGCTTCCAACACGTTCAACTTACGCTACGCAAGCAATATCCGTCTCTCTCGACGAAGTTCCCAATCCGGCTAATACTCTTAACCTTTTAAAACACATAACTTATCTAAGTTAATACCACATTCTAATTGATTATTTAAAATTCCTAGATCGGCTACTAATGGATTAAAGCTTAGGGTTGATCTCTCTCCATTAACTTGGCTCAAATCATTTTCAAAACAACCCTTAAAAATATTAACACTTAAATAAATAGTTTTTCTCGTAAAAGCGTTATAACAAATATTTTTATCCAAGCACGTCGCCAAATAAATTCAAACTATTTTAAAACTTTTCAGAATGCAAGAATACTTTTTTTCTAATAACTTGCGTACTTCTTTATAAAATCAAACAAGTCCGACCTAAGACTTTTATCGCACGACTTACAACAAAATAATTTTTGTGCGCACATAACTAAAACGTTTTTTTTTTCTTTTCTGAAATAGTTTACAAACGTCCCATTCTTAAAACATAAATCCTCAACAAAAGAATTTTCGTTTCACTTCACAAATCAATTTCTAAACATTTTTCTCTTTTCATAGAAAATAATCTCTATCATTTTTCTACTATTACATTTAAAATCCAAAAACGACGATAAATAGTTACAAACTTGAAACGACCCTAAATCGGTCATTTCTTGTCCAATTGAGGCGAACCATATGTCCATTTTCATCGTTTCAAAAAGGCGGATCTAATGGCTCACGTTCTAGGACAATATATCAATTTTAAAATGACGAAAATGCCCATTTAAAATTCGGCCAGTACTAAAAATACTTAAAAACGTTTTTTTTCAAAATCTATTTCGATTGAATGAGAGATCGGCTAAACATACGAGCATACAAGTTGAGAAAACATATTCCAATACTTTTTCTAAATCTTAAAAATTTATAAAATGCTCAAAACTACAATTTTTATTCAGATCTATAATTAGCAGTCAAGAATCTACCACTTTTGCGGAGAGAAAATTCTAGGAAAGGATTCAATCTTTTTTCTCAAGAACACTAACCAAAATGTTTCTTAAGATTCACACAATACTCAAGGAAATCAATCTAACTACTCCTAAACACATTAATCTCTCACAAGTGTACAACATTCTTGCATTAAAAATCATTTATGAACAATTTCTCTCAAGAACACAAATCAAAATTCATCAAACTTTCCAAGTTTGGCAAGCTAAAGAGAAGGAAAGAGTGTTAGTTACCTTAGGGGAAAGACTCTTGCAATTGCCTATGATCCAATAAGCCAAAAATCAAGAGATTTGGTGAAGAAATGATGAATCTATAAAGGATTGAATGGGAGTGGAGAGCTTCACGGTTAAGAGAGAAAGGAGAAATGAGTTTCCCATTTTTTTCCCCTAAGTGGTATTACTTATAGAGAAAGCCAAGCAATCCTAGCCCTTGGATTAAAGTGTAAGTTATGTGGATTAAATCTTAGTCATTGGATCAAATACTTGGTCACTAAGAAACTTCATATAAATATCTAGATATTTTATGATCTTGCCAACTCATCTCGCTCAGTCCCCGCGCTCGTTCTTAAACGAGTCGTATCTCGCATACAGATAAATTTTACGGAAACAGAAAGTTTCTACCGTAAACAATTTAATTAAAACTTACGAATAAAATCTATTAAGAATTAATTTTTGTTCCTTAACTCGGAAAAATATTACGAGATCAAATTCTCATTACCGTCGATATATAAAGTCCCCATTTAAATTTTGACGGAAATCGGAAAAAGTATAATTTTCAAACAGCGGGTATATTTTGTTCGTTTCCTCAAAAAAATCTCAAGTAATTTATTTTCAAAATTCCGACAAGACAAAAATATTTCTAAACTCATTTAAAGCTTATAAAATCATTGTTCCAATTTTTTTCAAATGATAAACTAGCGTGCAGGCACAATCGCAACATCAATTAAGTTAAAACATACAATCAAGCGAAAAACCGATATAAACAAATAATAGAATATAAATTAATATTATCAAAAATATATTCCCTACTACAATATTTCTACGGGTCTTACAGGTGCAAAAATACACCTTCCTAATTTGATCTTTTTTCTTTCTTTAATTACAAATAAAAAGGATCGGAGGGAATATCAATTAAGAGACATATTTTTTTTGTAAGAATTAAGAGACATGTAGTGACCGATTGTTATAGTTTTTTTTTATTTAAAATAATTACTTATTTTTAAAAAAATATAAATTTTTATTAAATAACATATGTTTGTTATAGCTTTTAAAAATAACCAGATCTAAAAATAATCTAAAAATTGCAAAAAATCTGAAGGTCGTATTATTAGTTTTTGTATAGATTTTTAGAGGAAAGAGAAAATAAGTGTCAAAAAATTTCATACAAAAAAATTAGAAATTTGTTGGCATATATTTATTTTATATGATATATTATATTTGGATGTTCTTTATGGTAATTTTGTCATACAAAATCACTTTTATATGGTTGCATTCAAACAAGTTAAAGTTTTTTTTTATAAAAAGTAAACACAAAATAGATTCTATATTTTAGTAAAATCTCTAAAAGATAGTAATTTTTAAATTATTTAATGTCAAAATCACTTATTTTTTAATCTGTAACAAAAGGTTATTATTTTAAATCAGAAAAAAAATTTCATATCAAAAATTTATAAAATATTAAGACACAATTTTAACACTTAATTTATAAAAAAAATAGTGACGATTTTTTGATATGCAAGGTTATCAAGGAATTGTATTTTTTTTTTGTTATTTGAAATTTACATGTAGATTAGTACGAAATAAGTTGAATTGAGAAGGTGAGAGAACGATGGAGAAATATATTTAAATATATACTGTATTTAAAAAATATATGTAGTTTGATGAAATTTAGTTGAATAAATTTACAATAAACGTTTATAAAAAAAATATATATTTTGATGAAATTCAGTTGAATGAATCTAAAATAATTGTTTTTTTAAAAAATCTATTATAAAGGTATTTCAATTCTAAAACTTTAACATAAACGCTCTATTAAAGAAAATTGTTCTAAATCACAAAAAAAAATTATATGAAATAGTTATACAATATCAAAAAACGATTTTGACACTTAATTCTAACAAAAAAAAAAACAGTGGCGAATTTGTTTATTGAAACACAAGTGATACACCAAACTTATCGATAAATAAAAATATGTAGTCTTATGAGATTCAGTTGAATAAATCTATAATAAACGTAGGAACATTACTGAATATGAAAGTTTTTTTTGACAAAAAAAAGTGTTTTGTACTATTCAAGGACCAAGGTTGTCTATTTTTTTATTTTGTTTTGAAAATATATATGTGGATTACTATTAAACAAGATGAGAGGATGATGGGAAAAGAGATATCTTAAATTTAACAAAAAAAGTAGTTTGATCATAATCAGATGAATAAATCTATAATAAATGTAGGAAGATAACTAAATGTGAATTTTTTTTGACAAAAAAATGTGGGAGTTTTGTGATATGCAAAATTGTCTATTTATTTGTATTCTTTTCTTGAAATTTATATGTAGATTATTACGAAACAAGTTGAAAAAAGAAGGTGAGATAACGATGAAAAAATATCTTAATTTACATTGTATTTAAAAATTATAGTTGATTGGATTAACTTGAATAAATATACAATAAACGTAGGAAGATCACTGAATGTGAAAGAGTTATTTTCCGAAGAAAAAAATATGGGAATTTTGTGATATGCAAGATTGTCTGTTTATTTGTATTTTTTTTGAAATTTACATGTGAATTACTATGAAAGAAGATGGAAGAACAGTGTGAGAATACATCTTAATTTACACTATATTTTTTTAAAAAAATGCAGTTTGATGAGATTTAGTTGAATAAATCTACAATAAATGAAGGAAGATGATTGAATGTGAGAGTTTTTTTTTTTACAATAAAATGTGGAAGTTTTGTAATATGCATGAATTTCTATTTCTTTGTATTTTTTGTTGTTCTTCAAATTTACATATGAATTTCTGCGAAATATGTTGAAATAAGATGAAAGTTTGATGAGATTTAGTTGAATAAATCTACAATAAATGAAGGAAGATGATTGAATGTGAGAGTTTTTTCTTTTTACAATAAAATGTGGAAGTTTTGTAATATGTATGAATTTCTATTTCTTTGTATTTTTTGTTGTTCTTCAAATTTACATATGAATTTCAGCGAAATATGTTGAAATAAGATGAAAGAATGTTGGGTGTCATCTATGATTTATATTTACGGAGGTCTCTCATATGAACAAAATTTAACGAAACAATCTCTAATGAATCAAAGTTTATGTGTGTCATCTATGTCTCTCTCACAAACAAAATTTAGTATGAGATACACAGTTCGATTCCACCAACAATTAAAACTATATTTTAATGATTTTTTTTGAAGCAATTTTAAGATATTTTATTTTATTGCTTATGAAAAATATTTACACTTATATTAATATAACTTTTTTTTTTGTAATTTACACGGGATAAATATTTATACTAATATAATAATACAAGTGCCTATTTATTTTTTTTAATTTACACGTGATTTATATTTATATTCATATATCATACAAGGTTTATATTTCGTTTAATAATTTCTACGATGACGGGAGAGAAAATATCATATTGTTGAGAACGGAAAGTGAGAGATCACTCTATAGAGTATTATTTTTTATATTTAAATAAAATCAATATAAAAGGAACGTCAACGTAATTTAAAAATAAAAACCATGTATTAATACGAGAATGTGGGAGATCACTCTCTAGAAGTTTTTTTTTTTGTAATTTTACGAGAACGTATATTTCTATGAGGATTTATATTTCTACCCATATATTAATAAGAGGATTATTTTATTTTTTTTGTAATTTCTACAAGAGCTATATTTATACTCATGGACGGGGTTTATTTTTAGTTTTTACGGAATTATATTTCTACGAATGTTTTAATACAAAATTTATTAATACAAGACGAAAGACTTTTTTTAATAGGAACTTAAATATATATATACACATATTAATACGGAAAACTTATTTTTTATAATATGACTTATATTAACACTCCTATTAATATGAGTATCTTTTGATTTTATAATTTACACTATCTTTTTTTGTAATTTCAATGAGGACTAGAAACGAAAAAATGTGTGAGTTTTATGATATGCAAGGTTGTCTATTTATTTGAATTTTTTTTGTTGTAAAAATTTACATCTAGATTACTACCAACCAAGTTGAAACAAAGTGAGAGAATGGTGGAAAAATATATCTTAATTTACACTGTATTTATAAAAACATGTAATTTGATGAGATTTATTTGACGAAAAAATGTGGGTGTTTCGTGATATGCAAGGATGTCTATTTCTATGTTTTTTTTTTTTAAATTTATATATGAATTACTACAAAACAAGGTGAAAAGATGATGAAAATATATATATTGTATTTTACATTGTATTTTAAAAAAATATAGTTTGATGAAATTAAGTTGAATAAATCTATAATAAACGTTAAAATTCGCTGAATGTGAGTTTTTTTTTGGCGAAATAATGTGAGAGTTTTGTGACCTAAAAAATATCTGTGAAATATATTTACTTCAACAATTTATATTTAAACAACTCATAAAATATAATATCTCAAATTATTATTGAATAATAAAATGAAGTAATTAAATAATAATTTAGAATAAATTAAAAAATAATATTAAAAACAGAAAATAATCCCATGCACGACACGGGCTAACATACTAGTATTGGTTGATTTTAACAGTGCATTGAATTTTATGTTGTTGATTTGGTTGGTTTTAACAGTGTATGACATCTAAACACGTGTTTTTTTTTTGACATAATCCAAACACTTATTTTTTTTTTGCAAGCAAAATCTAAACACTTGTTAAAATGTGATAAATTTGATTGTGATTATTTAATCGTTTAAACACTTTTTTGAATGAGTCAACAAAAAAAAGCACTTTTTAGAATTTTAAATTATTGTGTATTATTAGAGAATGAACAATGATAAATAATGATAATGTAGGATTGAAATCTTATTTTACCCAAACATTTTATTTTTATGGTGTTTATATTGATAATGTTTTGTTTGTTTGAAGCTTTCGGCTGTCAAGGACGGAACAACATTTACTACTATAATGGATTGACCCTCACTTCATTTCTCATATGCTTTATAGATATATTATATGTGTCATACTGTGATGCAGAACTTTACCCTTAAAAAGAAAAAAAAAGTAACACATGCAACATTAATTTATGTAATAACAAATTATATAATATTAATTTATGTACTTTTTATTTTTTATTGTCAACAAACTACTCTACAATTATATATTAGTTGTTATTTTATTATATTAAAAATTATATATTATGTTTTAATTAATGTTCTAAATTATAAGTAAATTTGACCCTTACTATACAAAAGTTATAGGGTCATTCCCGGCAGTGGTGGAACCATGAAAAAAAAATCAGTGGGCCGATCAAATAAACTATATATAATATTTAAATTAAATACGATAAATTATACTTATAAAATATTTAAGTCGTTAAAAGAATAAAATTTATTATTACACAAGTAAACTACATACGACATGAACCGAGTATCTAAAAATCATCAATAACAGAATCTGAACTTATAGTTGCACTAATTTTCTTTTCAATGTAAACAAATAGCATGATTAGAGTGCAAATAACATAAATATTATCAACTATAGTGCAAATAGTATGTATGTTAAAAAGATTTATATTTATCTTTAGGATTATAGTTAGCAACTCTATTTTATTTTTTGAAACATAAAATTTTTAGTAATATAATTATTAGTATTATTTTTCTAGACACCGAGATACTTTAGTAATATACTATGGTAATTTATTTTAGACAATGGGCCGTGGCCAGGCTCAGCCCCACCTTAGTTTCGCCTCTGATCCCCGGTTGCTGTATCAATGAACATAGGTATAGGAAGTCTTGCGATACTCCAAAAGATGTGTATGGATTGCCTCATCTAATAGGTATGAATAATTATATAATTATATTGAAGGTTTGTTTTTTCTATTTTATAATTTATTACGGGGTGGGTTGCAAAACACATGTATTCAGAGGATGAAAAAAAAGAATGATGAGGTATGTTCAAAATTCAAGTAACTAGAATTAATTTTAATTTTTGATTATTTTTTTTTGTAATAATTTCACATTCTTTTTTATTTTATCTGACTATTTTGTGTATAGTTTAAAAGATTTGTATCTAAGCATGATGGCTACATAAATGTAAGTACATCAGATGAAAGGTGCAACTTCTTGTTCAGCATAAATGGAAATTATTTAAAAGGTGCTTTCGAAATATATTATTTTCTGTTGTCTTTCTAATAATTTTAAAGTATTGTAATTCTAGTTTAAAAATGAGCTCAAATTTACTATTCAATAAGAGATAAAAAAAAAGTAGATGTTTAAACATCTTTCAATTAGATGTATAATTGAAAGATCTTTAAACCTCTTTCAATTAGATGTTCAAATTTATTGCTTGCTCCAAATACATGATAATAACATCATTAGATGTTTAAACATTCGGTAACAATGATACAATTGAGTCAAACATTCAGTAATTCATAATTAACCAAATATATATGTACCACATTTTGCTTCACATCTTACCTATTATGTTAATGTTTTCATTTTTCTTACTTGTACTTAAAATGTATAAATACCTAGTTTACAGAGATTATATAAATACAAACCAAAGGGTTACATATGCTATTTACTGAATCAGGGTAATGTTAGAAATTTTACCTTCTTTACATCCTTTGTTAAATTCAAGGTTAACTAATCAACAATGTGTGCAACGTATATTTAGATAAATAGTCATGCTAGCATGTGTTCTCACTTTAAGGACACACGTTAGCATTTCTTAAAAACACTTGTTAACATTTTTTTAGTTAAGTGTTGTTTTTGTTATTCTTTGGTCCTGGGTTCAACTCTTGACTTAGCCATTTATTATTCTTTTACTGCCGTTCAATAACAATTTTAATTGATGTATTAGAGGGTGAATGAAATTTGATTTCTTTACCAAAAGAAAAAGGGTGGATTACAAGATTAAATGATGAGGTTTCTGAAAATGAAATTTATCGCACATCAAGGAATTATATATTCAGCATTTAAATCGATGTCACTGACCCTGATGCTTCCAAGGTAATTACATTTTAGTATTTTTTTTATGGGTAGGGCAATGTTTATCATTTTCCTTTTTTTATTACCATGATATTGGTACGAAGTTTCCATCGCCGCTAGCAGTGACTAATCTTCGTCGAGAAACCTCTTCTTTAAGCTTTATTTGTGATAAAAGAGTATTGTGTATATGAAATCAATTGCATACTCCTTAATATCAGTTTGGCTTTGCCCTCATTATTATAGGTTATATTTTTTGGTCTAGATTAATAATCATAGATGGTTGGACTTGGAAGCACTATTGAATACTCTCCTATCTTTATTCACAAGACTTTTTTGACATTGTTTTAGCACTATTGAATAAAGGTGTTCATGGTTCATGAACTGCACTGAACTGAATTATTATTTGGCTACAATTTAGTTCTAAAAAACAACTTCAACAAAAACCAATTAATTTCTCAAATCAGTTACAATCAGGGGCGTAGTTAAGGCCCGACATGCCCGGGCACTTATCCGGGCTTCGGCCAAAAATATTGGTATTTTTAGAATTAGTTTAGGGCAAAATTAAGATTTTTAGAGATTAATTTAAGGTAAAATTAAGATTTTTTTTCCAAAATTGAGATAAATTAAAATTTTTAAGAGTTAATTTAGGACAAAACTGATATTTATTTATTAGACTAAAATTTTGCTCAAGCTTAAAAAAATTTCAAACTCCGCCACTGGTTACAATTGAGTTCAAAACCAATTTAGGACCGATTTATACTTTTGAACCAATTTAGTTTTAGTTAACTGGTTTTAAAACAATTTATTTTTTTAATCGATTTTCAATTAGAACCAGCTTTAAACAAAATTTCATACGCGCTAAAAAAAACTGTTTTTTATTTTGAACTGTTTAAAAACTAGTTCAGTTCAATAGGATATTTTATGTTGCCTTCAAAGCACCGTTGATTCCCAGTGTGACAAATTTCATTGCCACGTGGCAACATAAATGAGAATTAACAGTGCTTTGAAGGCAACACAAACATCCCACTTTATTAAAATTAGTATTTATTATTGATTAATTGACGTAAGGCTCCTTTGAAACTCTTAGCAAAAAAAACATTTTATTTTGGTAAAAAAAATCATTTTTTTCTTCAAAATGAAAAATTATTTTCAACAGTTTTTTTAATATATATTTTTGAACATCACTTAGGGTGCGTTTATATATGCTTTAAAAAAACGTAATTTTTTATTGCATTTTGTTAGAGATTTTAAAGAAAATCTAAAGCTACTTTCGTTTGGTTACTATCATAAAAATCTATTTTTCTTCCATTGACTTTACTTTGTACAAGATGGGTCGTTAGTTTAAACTTTAAAAAAAATGATTTTGTTTTGAAATTTTTTTAGTGATTTTTAAAAAAAATCTAAAATTACTTTCTATTTGTCTACTAGAAATAGCTTCTAAAAAGCTATTTCTAGCTTTTCATTTTGAGGTTAAAAATGATTTCTTTAAGAAAATGATTTTTTAAAAATCTATAACAAACATAACTAAAATGATAAAAGTGAGTTTTTTTCTTTAAAAATTCTGAAACAAACGCACTCGATATGTGATGTTTAAAAATATAGATTTTGAAAAAATCTATTGAATAATTTTTTTTATTAAAATGATTTTTAGAAAAACCTAAAACAAACACAAGTAAAATAAAAATAATGATTTATTAATTTTATTTTTTTTTGTGTTAAATAACCCAAAACAAACGGAGCTTTACCATATATAAAGTGCAATCAATGAAATGAAAATAAATTTTTATGATTGTACATAAACAAAAAGTAACTTTAATTTTCCTGATTTTTCTGCTTAATTTTGGTTAGTCCATTGACTTATTTTATAATTTCATTTTATTTTCATAATTAATATTTGTTACATATTTTTTTTTTTACATAAAATTATATTGGTTCCATAAATGATATTGGTCTTTTTTTTAGCCTGGTAAATTATATCGGTCTTTCTTGACCAAAAAAATAAAATTATATCAGTCTTCTTACCAAAAGTAAAATAAATTAATATACCAAAAAAAAAGTAAAATAAATTATATAGGTGTTTTCTGTTAATTTTAATCATCAAACGTTAATTTGAGTGTCATTTAGGATTGATTTTATATTTTTTTAATTAATTTTCTATTAACAATTAAAAAATCAATAATTTGTAAATTCTATTATAAAAAAAATCAATAGTTTTTTGAATAATACAGTAATAATGATGTTCTCATGAGTTTAACTCAATTGTTAAAAAATATTACACATTTATATAGAAATCAGAGTTCGAACCTGATTGATATATCCATTTATTCATTTTTAAATGATAAATATCTGATTGCTAAACTATTTGGAAAAAAAAATACAGTAACAACGATTAATAATTTAAAAAATAAAAAATAATATAAAAATGATAAATAGAGTCCACGAACACAAGAAACAATGAAAGAAGCGTTGAGTTGCAGCAGTTACAGTGTCAGTTACAGAATCACCAAAGTCACATCGCTTCCATTTTCACCACCGTTACTGTCTCCGTTTCACCACCGTCATCTTCGTCGGAACAATCCTCTTTCCTCTTCAATCATCACTCTCAGGTTCCTTCTTTCATTCACACTACGGAACTTGCAGGTCCTTTTGCAATGCTACTAAGCTCACTCTGTGAATTTCAAATTCCTTTTTCGTCATTGCATGTTTCAATTTCGGATCGATCGGAACTTGTTTTGTTGAAGCTTAAGTAGTTTATTCATCAATTTCATGTGATTTTTGCTGTATTTGAAAAAAAAAAGATAATTAACTCGTTTTTGCTTTTTAATTACTGATCGTAATTATGATTATTGTTTAATCTTAATTTTGTTTCATATTAGTAATATTAGAAGATGAACTTTGTGTTCATTCAATAGGAGAAATCTTAGATTCTGATTTTTCTATTTCATAATTGTGAATGATTACAATGAGTAACTTATCTATATAGATCAGTTTACAAGCTTAACTACCTATAACTAACTGTAACAAACTTATACTCCTTTCGTCTCAAAATAATAGTCGTTTAAGGTTTGTGCATGATTTTTAAGAAAATGATTAATTGTATTGATTTCAATGATAAAATTAATATCATTTACTAAAATACCCTTATTAATTGTAGTTAGTGGAGTAGTTAAGTAGATGAAATTAAATAAATAAGAGTATAATATTGGAAAAGAATAATAAATGTTGCATTGGTATTCTAAAGTGACAATTATTTTGAGACAAATAAAAAATGCTAAAGACAACTATTTTGAGACAGAGGGAGTAACATACTTAGTTAGTTACATTGAGCTATGCTATGTAGAGTTCACTGCACTTATGGTGCACTGGAACAGATAATACTATCTCTATCAAGTAAAAGCATATTCATGATCATGATATTTTTATTTTTTATAGTTTGCATGGATATTAATTGTGTTTATGCTATTTTTGGTTTGCAGAAGAAAGAGATTTATTGAGAAGTTTATATCCAAAATGGCTAATTATGAAGGACAAGTCTCTAGCGGTAGTAGTGATGTGAGAAAAGGGAATATGATTTTTGAACCTATTTTGGATGATGGAGTGTTTCGATTCGATTGTTCTGTAGATGATAGAGATGCAGCATATCCTAGTGTGTCTTTTGTAAATAGAAATGATAGAGAGACTCCCATAACTAGTAATCACAAAGTTCCTTCGTATACGCCTACTTTTGAGTGCCTTCTAGAGCAGCAGGTTGTTCAACTTGAGGTCAGTTGCTTTTTTTTATTACCTTTTAGCTATTTCTCGGCCTTGTTTGGATAAACAACTTAATTAAGGGCTTATAGTGAAGCGCTTATCATATAAATGCTTATATAAAAGCTATTTCTATAACAAAAGATAAAATAAAGTCAAACTGTTTCGTATAACATCTACTAGCATAAGCTGTTTTCATAAACTATCTTGTAGTGCTTATGAAAATAGTATGCTGAAAACAGCTTATGGGCATATCATAAGTTGTTTCTATAGGCTCTCCTAAACATTCTGACAAGTGCTTATGCTAGTAGATAAACCCAAATAAGTCAATTCAAACAGCCTGTGATGCTTATATTATACTATTCCACCTTTTACAAATTTTGCCTTCATTGATTGAATTTGTTTCCCAACCAGCTACCTATAGGTACCTCGCTCTATGGAACTGGAGAAGTTAGTGGACAACTTGAGAGGACAGGCAAAAGAGTAAGTCAGCCATATGGAATTTTTAGTTTCAGAGATTTTCTTATTATCTATGTTCTCATCAGTTGTAAATTGTAATTTTATTTTAAGGTTTTTACATGGAACACTGATGCATGGGGTTATGGTCCCGGAACTTCATCCTTATACCAATCACATCCGTGGGTGTTAGCTGTTCTTCCAAATGGCGAGGCCCTAGGAATTCTTGCTGACACTACAAGACGCTGTGAGGTGCTGTTACATTTAACTTTATGTCCTGTATTGAATTTGAGGTTACCTAGACATATCACATATGTGCTTTGATAATGATATAATGATCTGTTTGACGGTCTTTTGCTGTGCTCTTGAGCAGATAGATCTGAGGAAAGAATCAACAATACGTTTCATTTCTCCATCCTCATATCCTGTCATTACATTTGGTCCTTTTGCTTCACCTACGGAAGTTTTGATATCTCTATCAAAAGCAATTGGTAATTTTCTAATCAAAGACTACAATTACAAATGATAAAGCTTCACTTAAGGTGTTATGCACTTTTTCTTTGTTTGGAGAAACTGAAGTCCATCTTTGGTTAATGAATGCAAGTTCATATCATTAGAAGAACCTAGTACCTAAAGTTGACCCACATGAAATCAGGATTCATTACAATACACTTTTTAATATGTTGCATGCGTACATACGCATTCATAATATACCAACATGTAAGCTTTTATTAAACTAGAAGCTAATCAAGTACATGTTTGAAAATAAAGACAGCGTTGATATATTGTACTTTTTTATGTAAAACTCAAATCATGAAAGCATTCAATGAGCTCTCTGTATTATTGTCTTCTATTGTCTGGGCATGCAATAAGATTCTGGATATTTTACGATAAGGTTCATGAAACAGCCAATTTAGAGTTATTCTTTTTATCATCAGGAACTGTATTTATGCCCCCTAAATGGTCGCTAGGCTATCAACAATGCCGTTGGAGCTATTTATCTGATCAGAGAGTTCTGGAGGTACTTAATGCTACTCCTACTCTCCTTTTAAGAGCTGTTTATTCCCCTTTGTTATTTGTTTGGATAAGAGTGAAAGGTAATCCTTTTAAGATCTATCAGGTGTGCCGTGTGCTTGTATTTTAATATGCAAAATGTCTGGGGTTTTTGATGTGAAAATAGTATATCAATTGTCAATGCTTGTTATTTACCATGATAATATTTAAGTAGAAGAATAAAGACGTATATTGGCATGATGTCAAATTTCTCTATTATTGGGTATACCGTATACCGGTATACTTTAATAGACACAAGAATCCAGGATGGCAGCATATCTTAATATAATACTGTTTAAATCATAATACGTCAATTGAATATGAAATATGTGTATGTGCTATAAAACATGAGCAGCACAAAGTTCTAAATCTTGAATAACTTTCAGATCTCATAATAAACCTGGATTGTTTGTTGAGGCATGCTAAAGTATTCCATTTAAAGTGTGATTAGGAATGTAACATGATCATGTTTGGCACAAATTTTTCAGAAATATTCCAGGGTATCGTGGATTATTGGTAATGTATTTTACCAATGAGGTCCTTCTTTTTAAAAATCATTTTAAAACTCAACTAACTAGTAATAATCCAGGTCGATAAAAAATTCCAGGTGGAAATCCTTATTTGTATTGTAGACAATTAGACATTCAAATATTCATTGCCATCAGTTTTGTATATTCTGACTGTGTGTTGCTTGTTTTTTTGACTCATGTATTGCTTGTTATTTTGACTCATGTATTGCTTGTTAGTTTTGCAAAAGATTGCTTCATATTTTATTTACCTGTAAACTATTTAACATTTGCAGGTTGCAAAAACATTTCGGGAAAAGGGCATACCATGTGATGTCATATGGATGGATATTGATTACATGGATGGTTTTCGTTGTTTTACCTTTGACAAGGTATGTTTTACCTCCAAAATTAGTAGTAATCAATTTACAGTGTCAATTCTTTGATTTTCATATAGGGTCTTTTTCTTGTGCACATTTATTGTTTAAATGATGAGTATGTGTAGTCTGCAACATATAAGTTAAAGTGATGCATTGCAAACATTTCCGTTGGTACCTAGCATTAGTTCTCCAACCGGCATTTGTAATTTGGAAAATGCTAAGTTAAACTTTTGGTTTGGGTTGGCTGACCATTTTAATGTCTGCGATAATAATTTTTTGCCTTGAAAAGTAAGTGTTATGCTATCTTTCAGGAGCGTTTTAGGGATCCCAAATCTTTAACAGAAGGTCTCCACTATAGTGGTTTCAAAGGTATTTGGATGCTTGATCCTGGGATCAAGCAGGAAAAGGGTTATTTTGTATATGACAGTGGTTCTGAAAATGATGTTTGGGTCCAAAAGGCTGATGGAACACCTTTTGTTGGTTAGTTTTCTTTGTACATTAATACTTCGTCACTTTATGTCCTTTTGTTTGGTGATGCATTGATCCCATTTATCCATTCTCAGGGGACGTGTGGCCTGGACCTTGTGTCTTCCCTGACTATACACAGTCAAAAACTCGTGCATGGTGGGCAAATTTAGTTAAAGACTTCGTTTCCAATGGTGTTGATGGTATATGGAATGATATGAACGAACCAGCTGTCTTTAAGGTAATTATAATCTCAGTGGTTTCTTTTCTCTGAATATGAAACAAAATATGTACCAAGTGTCACTATGTGAGACTCTTGATGTTTCTAATTACAACCTTTTTAAAACCCTTTCTTTTCCAGTCTGTAACGAAAACAATGCCTGAGAGCAATGTTCATAGAGGAGATGGTGAACTTGGAGGTTGTCAGAATCATTCTTTCTATCATAATGTAATATTCTTTGCCCTTTATTATGATTTTGGAGTCACATATCAATTTAATATAAACTTGTGGACAATGCTTACAAGAGGGATGCACATTGATTATGTAATATAAGATACTGTTGTGTTACTTCATTCTGATGTTAATTTATAGGCGTTGAGTTATTTTATGCCTTACCCTGTAGTGTAGTGTGGTCTGCTCTGGACTTTGATTATTTATTATGACTTTTCACTCTAGGTGTATGGTCTGCTGATGGCAAGATCAACCTATGAAGGCATGAAACTAGCTAATGAAAATAAGCGTCCTTTTGTTCTCACCAGAGCTGGATTTAGTGGAAGCCAAAGGTATGCTGCAACATGGACCGGAGATAATCTTTCAACCTGGGAGCATCTTCATATGAGTATCTCCATGGTACTTCAGCTGGTAAGGATCTTTGGAGCATTGAATAACATTGTTATTCGATATTCTCTTGGCACCATTTAGTTTTGCAAATTTGTGCAAAGCACAATTTAGGTATCTATCTGTAGTCCCTTCCTTGTCATGTCATATATATATATATCCATTTAGTTCTGTACTTTTTCATATGCATTTTCCCACTATATTGGATACACAGTGTATGTTAGCTGGATATCGGTTATGCCAATTAGCTACCCAAATGATGAACAATGCCTTTAATTAACTGCACATTATTGTATCTTCATAAAACAAGATGGTTGCAACTAGAAGTTACAACTTACAAAAGCTACATTAGATAATGTCACGGACTAAATAGACCACCCTTTCCCAATTTTCTGTGAGTTGTGGTTATGCTTTATTCTTTATGACGCTATTGGCACTGGATCTTATTGATAGTTTCCTTTTTAGAACTATATGCATCAAGAGCTAGATTTTTTTTTTCTTATTTTTTCTTCTTTTTTCAATGAATATTTATTCTCACATATGTTTTATCGTAATTTTGGATATGTAGTTCAGATCCAGAAGAATTAAAATGTCACTCTCTCGTTATGATCTAGTATTTATTTCAGATTTAAATATAAACTGTCACATTAAATACTACATTTTCGATTTTTCTTCATAGATTGCATTCGTTGTGTTCAGGGACTCAGCGGTCAGCCACTTTCAGGTCCTGATATTGGTGGATTTGCTGGCAATGCAACACCAAGGCTTTTTGGAAGGTGGATGGGCGTAGGTTCCTTGTTTCCCTTTTGCCGAGGGCATTCTGAAGCTGGAACCACTGACCATGAACCCTGGTCCTTTGGGGAAGAGGTTGGATTAATTTTAGTTGCATAAGATCAATCATTATAATGGTTTTCAACCCCGTCATATATTGGACATTTATATAAATTTCAAGATGAAATTGTATGTCCTTGTATGTCTGCAGAATGAAAATTATGAAGGTTGTATATTTGAGCTTGATCATTAGCATTAGGTTAATAATTTTTAGTTGATGAAAATATAAGTAAATAATGTCATATTGTAGAGCTTTAGGTTCTGGTGTTGCACATATATTGTGAACATATTTAGTGTCAACTTTCAAACTTGTTTTGCAGCTTCCCTATCCCCTCTCAAAAAACTGGAATTTTGGTGGAACTTTATAACCATATGAAATATTTTTATCTCATTTAAGATATCTTGAGCAAGAAAAAATATTTGCTTGGCCCTTCTGACTAAAGATTTAATGAATAGGTTGTTTCTTTAATTGAAACCCTTTAATTCTCTACACAATATGACCCTAGAACTCTCAGATGAGAGCCAAGGACAATGTCTGACAAATTAGAGGATGGGACAACTTAAAGTCCTTATGATTCTTTTTTCCTCAATTATCTAAATGGTGTTCTGTGATTTCAAATTACCTATATGCTAAAATTGTGCATCACTAATTCAGCTCTAATTTTTAGTGTGAAGAAGTTTGCCGATTGGCATTGAAGAGACGCTACCGCCTTATCCCCCTTATCTACACACTTTTTTATTTTGCACATACGAGAGGCACTCCAGTGGCAACCCCTACTTTCTTTGCTGGTGGGTTCTTGTTCTGTTGATTTCTAGTGCCTTTGGTTTCATTAATGATATTTGTACTTTCTTCTTATGCATCATGAATTTTTATTCTTGCTTTTGCAGATCCAAAAGATCCTAGTTTGAGGAAACTTGAAAATTCGTTTTTGCTTGGTCCAGTTTTAGTGTATGCAAGGTTATAATACTTCCTTACTCTCTGTCTATCATCAATCTAGTAGTACTGCTATATTTTGAGAGATGTTTTTGCACGAGTTAGGCTTGTTTTTCTTGATGCTACTATACATTTTAGCGGAAAGTTTTAATATAGCTCTTAGTTATTGTAAAGGGGTGAATGACAGGAAAAGGAAATTACAACTCATCTTTTCTAGTTGTTTTATCATAGTAAATCTCCTGTAAACCTTAGAATGTCCATATCCTTCCTTTCCTTTTATGAGCTATATCGACAATGATGATGGTGTTGATGGTGGTGGAATTGGTGGTCTGGTGGTTCACCCTTGTGAATTGTGATACTTTCTATTGGGTTCAAGTGTGACTGGTTTGTTCCACATCGATTATGAATGGGTTTTGGGTGGAGATATGGTGTCTCCCTCTCTTGTGGTCCTGGAGCATTGGCCTGTTTGCAAGAGTATTTTCTCTCATTTATGATTTTATCCTGCAATGTGTGCTGATTCAACATTTTAATGCCTTATTTATATCTTGATCAGCACCACACGCAATCAGGGGTTGGATAAGTTGGAGGTTACTCTACCAAAGGGGATATGGTTGGGTTTTGATTTCAGTGATGCTCATCCGGTATTTTTTTTATGCTCATTTTGTTGGTATTTTATTTTAATAGTGCTGATATTATTATCTTCACAAAAAAATAATTTTATTTTTTACTCTGTTTGGGGCATGCCAGGATTTACCAGCTTTATATTTAAAAGGTGGCTCAATTATTCCTGTGGGCCTCCCTCTTCAGCATGTTGGAGAAGCCAATCCATCAGATGAATTGACACTTCTCGTGGCTTTAGATGAATCTGGTAAAACTGTGCATTAAATTTGACCTTGGCATGTTTGAATATGATAAGTTGATAATAACTGATATTTTAATAAAGTCTTTACTCTTCAGATTAGTGTCTTGTTCTTAAAGACGGATGAGTAAGATTTAAATCGTTGACAGGTAAAGCCGAAGGTTTTCTATTTGAGGATGATGGCGATGGATATGAATTCACTAAAGGCAATTATTTATTAACACATTATGTGGCCGAACTTCAATCGTCGATTGTTACTGTGAGTGTGCGCAAAAATGAAGGATTGTGGAAAAGACCTAAACGCCGCCTCCACATTCAATTATTACTAGGTGGAGGTGCAATGGTATGTTGTTTCTCATAAAAAGAAACTATGAAGATGAAACTTGTGTACAGATACTTGAAACTGAGGAATAGTCTTTTTCATATATTGAATGGGAAATATACAATGTGTATATATAGATACATGAGTCACTAAAATAAATAAAGATCTAGATATAAAAACATAATATCCTAAAAGATACTAGTCATAAATATAAATATAATATAAATATAAATATAAATAATAATATAAATATAAAATATCTCAACACTCCCCCTCAAGGTGGTGCGTATATGTCATATGCATCCATCTTGTCACATATGTAGGTTATCCGAGGACTCCGTAAAGATTTAGTAAAGATATCAGCAAGTTGATCTTTGGAGTTGACAAAAGATGTTTTGATGATTCCTGTTAATATCTTCTCTCTAAGAAAGTGACAATCAACTTCTATATGCTTTGTCCTCTCATGAAAGACTGGGTTGGAGGAGAGGTGCAAAGCTGATTGGTTATCACAAACAAGTTCCATTGAGCCAATTTCACAAAAATGAAGTTCCTGCAACAAGTGCTTTAACCACACAAGCTCACATGTGGCATGAGCCATAGCTCGATACTCAGCCTCTGTACTCGACCTAGCAACAACAGTTTGCTTTTTGCTTTTCCATGAAATTAAATTTCCACCAATGAAAACACAATAACCTGATGTAGACCGTCTATCACTTGCATCTCCTGCCCAATCAGCATCTGAATATCCAATAATATTGGTGTTGCCTCTATCTGCGAAAACGAGTCCTCTTCCAGGTGATCCTTTAATGTACTTCAGAATTCGAATAACAGCATTCCAATGATTTTCACTAGGTGAGTTGAGGAACTGACTTACTACACTGACTGGAAAAGATATGTCAGGTCTAGTCATGGTGAGATAATTCAATTTTCCCACAAGTCTCCGGTATCTACCTGGATCGGAATAGGGCTCCCCCTCATTAGGTAGAAGCTTTACATTAGGGTCCATAAGAGTATCAACAGGTTTGCAATTTGTAAGACCAGTCTCCTCCAAGATATCAAGAGCATACTTCCTTTGAGAGATAGCAATACCAGACTTCGATTGAGCAACCTCAATCCCAAGAAAGTAACGAAGAGGACCCAAATCCTTAGTCTGAAAGTTTTGAAATAAGTGTTGTTTTAACGCCTTGATACCCTCATTATCATCACCTGTAATCACAATATCATCAACATAAACCACAAGGTAGATATATTTATTTGATGATGAACATTTAGTAAACACGGAGTGATCAGCCTCACAACGGATCATCCCAAATTGTTGCAAGACTTTGCTAAATCTTCCAAACCATGCCCGAGGTGATTGTTTCAAGCCATAGAAGGACTTACGCAATTTGCATACCAGATTACACTCCCCCTGATATCCAACTGATGCAAGGGCCAATGTTTCATCGCAGCCATGGCCAAGAAAAGACGAACAGATGCCATCTTTGCCACTGGAGAAAAAGTATCACTGTAATCTTGACCATGAACTTGAGTGTATCCCTTTGCCACTAGGCGAGCTTTCAATCGATCTATCTGACCATTAGGGCCCACTTTAACATTAAATAACCACCTGCAACCAACAACAGATTTCCCTGACGGGAGTGGAACAAGCTCCCAGGTGCCATTCGAGTCTAGGGCCGACATTTCGTCAAATATGGCTTGCCTCCACCCTGGATGGGATAATGCTTCCTGAACCGTCTTAGGAATAGAAACAGATGAAATTGCAGAAACAAAAGCACAATAGGTGGGAGATAAACGATGGTAAGATAGGCAATTATAAATAGGATGAGGGTTACGGGTTGAACGATTACCTTTACGGATGACAGTGGGCAACTCAGGAGCCGGAGCCGGGATGGGGACACTTGGAGCCGAAGCCGAATCATGTGGTTTAACCCTTTTCTCATAGGTGATGCCATATCGGTTGAAAGGTTGTGGAGACTCAATTGATGATGTATCTGGAGTTTCTGGAGACACGGATGATAGAGGAGTGGACTCAACATAATCAAAATAGGGAATAGGAAGAACCTGATCTAAGTCAGGTGTAGGAGCATTTGACTTGGCAAAGTATGGTATGTCTTCAAAGAATGTAACATCAGCAGAGGTATAGAAACGATGCATAGAAGGAGAGTAACACCGATATCCCTTTTGGACACGGGAATAACCAAGAAAGACACATTTGATAGCACGAGCAGACATCTTATCACGACCTGGAGATAAATCATGAACAAAACAAGTACAACCGAAGACCCGAGGGGAAACAACATATAAGGGCTCTGTAGGATACAAAAGAGAATGAGGGACCTGATCATTTAGAACTGAGGATGGCATTCGATTGATTAAATAACTGGCAGTAAGAACCGCATCACCCCAAAACTTAAGAGGAGCATTGGCATTTAATAGAAGGGTACGTGCAATGTCAACAATATGTCTGTGTTTTCTTTCAGCTACACCATTTTGTTGAGGTGTATGAGAACAACTAGATTGATGGACTATGCCTTTGGATTGCATAAAAGAATTAAAACACTCAGAAAAATATTCCTTTGCATTATCACTACGCAGGATGCGAATTGTTTTACCAAACTGAGTCATAATTTCAGAACAATAATTCTTAAAAATATTAAACAACTCAGAACGTTCTTTCATTAAAAATATCCAAGTACATCTTGAGAAATCATCAATAAAAGTGACATAATACTTATATCCTAAGGCAGAAGTAACACGACTAGGACCCCAAACATCAGAATGAATAACATCAAAAGGAGACAAGGCTCTATTATTAATATGACTGGGAAAAGAAGAACGGACATGCTTTCCTAATTGACAAGACTCGCACTGTAAGGACTCTAACTTAGAAAGACCAGACACCATTTTCTTCAATTTTGATAGACTCGGATGACCTAAACGACGATGCAGAAGCTCAGGTGATTCAGCAGCAACACAAACAGTAGAAGTGGAAGGCTGAAGGTAGTAAAGGCCACGAGATTCAGTGCCGGTTCCAATCGTTTGTCCCGTACTCCGGTCCTGTATCAAGAAAGAATCAGAAGTAAAGGTTATGGAACAATTCAAGGAGCGAGTTAATTTACTTGTAGAAATCAAATTGAAGGGACAATTAGGAATCAATAAAACAGAACTCAAAGAAAGTGAGGAAATAGGTGAAACTCGTCCAACACCAGTAGCTTCAACTTTAGACCCATTCGCAACAGTGATATAATGTGGATATTTAGGTGCTGATATTTCGGAGAATAATGAGGAATTACCAGTCACGTGATCTGAAGCACCAGAATCCAAAACCCATCCAATAGGTTTAGAGTGAGAGAGACAAACCGTAGAATTACCAGTATGAGCTGTAGTGGCCAAGGAGGTGGCGTGTTGTGCTGCCTTCAACTGCAAATACTCTTTATACTCATTGTCAGAGAAAGTAGCTGCATATTCAGACTTCGACTCAGAATCTTGAGAAGATTGAGCCCCATTTGCAGTTTTACTCGGATAGCCATGCAACTTGTAGCACCAATCCCGAATGTGTCCATCTTCCTTGCAATAAGTACAATTGAAGTTGCTTCTACCTCCTCTACTACGTCCTCTACCACGACCGCGCCCACGTCCACGGTTATGATCGTTAGAATTATAAATAAACGCAGAGGACTCAGGGGCTGGCTTGGTATCTTCACTTGGTAAAGAAACTCGGGTTAGACGATCAATAAGTTGTTCTACCGTAGGTATTGTGATATTCGTCAAGGCTTGATCTCAAACAGCTCCATACTGACTAGGGAGACCATGAAGGATAAACACCATGAACATATTATCAAGCTTTTCCAATATCTTCTTATGGTCATCACTAACCAACATGAGTTTTAGGCCATCAATAGTAGATTGAGCCCGAGCCAAATATTCTGATAAATCTTGATCAGTCATCTGAAAGGTAGCCAAGTTGCGAACAGATTCATACAATCTCTGAATATCATTGGCATAAAGGTTTTTAGCCTTCTGCCAAACCTCATAACATGTCCTATACGGACGAAAATGCACCATCAACTTGGGATCAATAGAATTCCACAACACAGATACAAGTTGATAGTCAGCTGCCTCCCAATCATCTTTTGACTTAGCATCGATTTCTGACGCCTTTTTAGTAAGGTGATCATGAAGGCGTTGTCCTAAAAACCATATCTCAACAGAAGAATGCCAATTCAGATAATTCTTAGCACCAGTCAACTTTTCTGTTGTGATCATAGGTGTTCCTTGAAAAGCAAACGAGATTAAACCCTTTTTCGCGGACTCGGCATCGTTCTTTGGAATTGCCGACATGATATTTCAACTGGAGAGTTGCAAACAAAAAAAAAATACCAAATAGTGGTCTGAGTTGCAGAGACAGTAAACAGACCTTAAACGTGAAATTCAAAAAAAAATTGGAAAGGGTCCCAACAGAATAAGGGATGAAAAACGAGACCCACAGAACAAACGCCGTCGAAAACAGACCCGTGGAAAAGAGGATCTGACGCGTGGAGGACCTTCTTGCGGCGAGGTTCAGCCGCAAGAAAAAAAAAAAAAAGGATTAGGGTTTTAACCTAAGCTCTGGATACCAACTTGAAACTGAGGAATAGTCTTTTTCATATATTGAATGGGAAATATACAATGTGTATATATAGATACATGAGTCACTAAAATAAATAAAGATCTAGATATAAAAACATAATATCCTAAAAGATACTAGTCATAAATATAAATATAATATAAATATAAATATAAATAATAATATAAATATAAAATATCTCAACACAGATGAAACTGTACCATATTGTGCCTGATTTATTCATTAATCTATCTTTTAAGAAATTCATTGATCTTAACATTTATACAATTTGTTTTGTAAACAGCTTGATACATGGGGAGTGGATGGGGAAGTTCTGCATGTAAATTTGCCTTCAGAAGAGGAGGTGTCAAAGCTTAAATCTACTAGTGAGAAGCAATACAAGGAACGTTTGGGTATGTGCTTGTTCAAATCTTTACCTGGTCAATTTATGAATATTATCTTATTTATGTAATCTATGCTTATATTACACTTATTTTCTTCGCCATTCTTTTATCTTCTGATCTACATTCTATTGTTTAGTATAGATAGTGTTTTCTAGTTTTCTTTTGAAAATAAGCCTTGCTTTTGAAAGATATAATATGACATTTATCGAAGGTTCCTCTTGGACTGGATGTCCACATTGCTATTTCTGTGCTATACTATCGATATTTTTAGTTTTTACCTTTCATATATTGGTTTTCCCTTGTCTTGAGAATCAAAAAATTTATTGCATGGGTTTTAGTTCTTCTGCCCTCTCTCCATGGGAAGAGTGGAGCTTAAGCACTAAAAGTATTCTGCATATTATGTTATGTTTTACTTCTGAATTTGTATTTAATGTGCATGCAAGTATCGAAAAAAAAGGCCAAATCTGTATCAAGTTATGCTAGTATTTTTTGAATGTTTTGCAGAAAAAGCAATTCAAATTCCTGATGTAGAAGATGAAGTTTCTGGACCCAAGGGTATGGAGCTTTCAAGAACTCCCATTGAACTGAAAAGTAGTGAGTGGCTTCTTAAAGTTGTTCCCTGGATTGGGGGTAGAATCATCTCCATGATACACTTTCCTTCAGGTAAATTGATTATCCATTAACACTTTATTTAATTATTTTTGAAAAATATTTGGAGATGTACAATAAATTCCTGAAATTTTCCATTTCCTTTTTTTTATAAAAAAATAAACTTAGGGGTTTATGCAGTGAAGCAGTTAAGCATTTATAATATATTTTCTTTCCTCACTCACCTAGAAGGAACTTGTTTGTAATAATACTCAAGTGGCTTTAAGCCAATTCAAATAAACTTTTCAACAAATTGTCAAAAAAAAAAAAAAAACTTTTCAACAAAGTACATACAAAAAGAAAAGTCAAAGGGATTTTGTAATGATTATTAGTCTCCTAAATAAACTGTACGTTTTCAGGAACACAATGGCTCCATGGAAGGATTGAAATCAGTGGATATGAGGAATACAGTGGTACAGAGTATCGTTCTGCTGGGTGTTCTGAGGAATATTCTATAATCAAGTAAGTTTCCGTTGTATTTGACAGCTTCATTGAGTAAAAACTAAAAATTATTGCTGAAGAGCAACCAAAGGCCACCTTAATCCTTGTATATACCATTTTATTATCAATTTATCATGTTCTTGTACTCTCGCCCCACCCTTTCACCATCTTACATTTTGGTATTTAACATGTTCCCTTTTCCGAAAACTTCTTTTCCCTTGCAGTCGAGAACTTGGGCATGCTGGAGAGGAGGAATCCGTGGTATTAGAGGGTGATATTGGTGGAGGATTGGTTCTTCAACGGCAGATACATTTTCCAAAGAACGCTGCCAACATCATCCAAATAAACTCTAGCATAATAGCACGCAGCGTTGGAGCTGGTTCTGGAGGGTTCTCAAGGTTTTATTCGAAATTTGTATTGTACATAAACATTTATAGCATTATATCTCATTTTAAGATATATCCTTGTTATCTGTTATTCCTCTACTATAAATGCCTTGACTCTTGCTGATTCAGATATTCTGTTTTCTACTATGCTTTCTATATATTCTTCAGGTTGGTCTGCTTAAGAATTCACCCAACATTCAATCTTTTGCACCCATCAGAATCTCTTGTCTCATTTACTTCAATTGATGGATCGACGCATGAAGTCTTTCCAGATGGTGGGGAGCAAATCTTCGAAGGTCGCCTTATTCCTAATGGTAATGGTCATTTTATCCTTTTCCTGGAATAATAATAATATTAGACAATTCATCCGATTGGAGACTAGTATGACCAAGCTAAAAAGCAGTATGGAAGATGCTTTTCTTCAGCATTTCATCTTTCCATACTCTCCATTTTAAGACCAGCATTCTTGTTGTAGCACATAATTGTTCTTTATAAAATTTTCACTATAATTTCATTTCAGGTGAATGGAGGCTGGTTGATAAATGTCTTGGCTTGGCACTGGTCAATCGTTTTAATGCTACCGAGGTATTGAAGTGTCTTGTTCACTGGGATTTTGGCACTGTCAACTTGGAGCTTTGGTCGGAGAGCAGACCTGTCTCAGAGCAATCTCCTATTCGAGTTTCTCATCAGTATGAGGTTATCCGAATTCCTTAGTTTTTTAGGTGGTCACTAGTCACTAAGGTGTGGGAATGTTCAAAACGGCAGAATAGTGTCACTACATATTATTATGCATTATAAAAACTATGTATCTAAATTCAAGCGATATTTCGTTCTTCATTTTCACTGTGTTTGGATGGACTTTGATCAAATAAAATAAAATAAAATGCACGGAGTTATGGAGAAAGAAGCTTATAGAGTAGTGTTGTATTTGTTCTTTTAAAAGCATTACTGTTTTTTTTATACTAAATTTGCACATTTCACTAAAATTAATGAATTGTTACTTTTAATGAAATTATGCCTTATTTTCTTTCTCTTTTGGAAATAAATATTTAATGATATTATTAACAAAACAATAATCTAACATATGACGACAAGTAAATATGAAGAATTTTTTTTAAAAAAAAAATTAAAAGAAGGGGTATTACTTATCCTTCTAATAAATTTTGAATGAAAAATCTTAGAGGAAATTAACAAGTTATATTCCATCAAAAATAAAAATAACAAGTTATTATACTAATAAAACACAAGCGAAGAGACAAATCTATATTCAAAGTCATCTACCTTATTTCTATGCAAAGAACGTCCTCCTGTCAAACAAACAAAAAATGAAAAGGTTTTTCTTATGATTTATTACGTAAAATGGTACAATTAATAGTATCCAGCAGTATGGTGAGATGAAGTTGTGATGACTTTTAAATTGTAAAAGTCTTATAAAACCTTAAAAACTATTTGACTTATTCATCATATAAAATTTGAGTAGTTTCCTTCATTGTAAAAATGTGAAAAATCAATTTGTTTTCATCAAGATGTGATGAGAAAAATGCATAAAAAAGTAATTTTAAAAGAGATGACCAGAACAAATCCTCATTGTGAACTAGATGATTTCAACTTCACCAGTTCATTCTGCTCATTGATCTCCTTAAAGGTGAAATCCAATTCTTCTCTTAAATTAAAATAGTAGCAGCATAGCATGTTTCTAATAATAGTTATGTACAATAGAAGTAATAGAAGCTTTGGTCAAATAGAACAATATGTCAAAGGAATCATTAAGAAAAAAAGTATCATGGAGCTATGAGAAATATCATGCAAGTATAACTCCACTTGCACAAGAGTGTAAAGTAGAACTACAAATACTCTCATGACTTCAAACAAATGAAGATTCCACCCTGGTTTTTTACATTGGGATCATTAGACAAACCAATAAAACTATTAGTATTTAATAATAGTCACCAGCAAATTTTTTTTTTTATAGCCAAAATGACTTCAGAATTTGAGTCTTAAAACTTTAACTGTTCGCCAACAAATTGGAGTCTAGTGATAACCAATTGGAGCAGCAGCCTCTCTTAACTCTCTTCCTTGGTAATGTATATCCTGCAATTCATTACATTATAATACAATCAGTAATCTTGAATCCCATTCAACATAATCATATGAAGGATCTTATGTTTTGTGCCGAGGATTGAACCTGCGACAACTAGGGAGCGATATTTTTCACATGACCAGTGTGGACATGTGACGCTAGCAGAAAACAAGAGCTCTATTACTATGATTTTGAATGTACAATGTCTTAACCATGTCACCGTATAAGAAATTTGTTCTTCAATACACACTTAATCATAACAATGAAACTCAACTTCTTTTGAAAAATTGAGAGGATAAGCCTCTGTGCTTTTTATTAAAACTACGATTAGGCATTAGCCATTTGTGAGAAAAACTAAGGAGATGTACAGCTCTCACGTCAACGTGATCATTCTTTTATTAATATTTATATAGTCATAGATAGAGAGAGAGATAAATAGATAGACAGAAGCAGACACGAAGAAAGAGGACTTACTGATGCAAAGTGGTTGACATCGCGATGATGTGCTTCATCAGCTCGGACAACCATAACAACATCTCTTAAAGTAGATTTTGGTGGAAGCTGCCAATAGTCAATAGCAATGGCTGGAGCAGGAACATTTTCTATATTGCCTTTATCAAGCTCCTTGAGAAACTCAGTGTAGGAGTGAATAGCTTCTTCCTCAAGGTAACCAACCATACGGTGTGCAAATTTTGGTGAGAGCAAATAGCCTAAGAAATAAGCATTGAAGAAAACACCTTGGACAGTTATGACAAGAGCACGCTCGTACCATCTCGGTTTTGCTACTTCCATGAAAGTCATTAGGTGCATCCGCTCGTTCTCTGCTTCTTCTAGCAATGCTTTGATCCATCCGCCACTGTGCTCGAAACGGCGCAATGATTTGCAGTGAAGTAGCATTCCTCCCACCATGCCAGGAACAGCTGCTACTGTCTCAAGCATCATTGCTCGGCATCCATACCTTCTCTGTTTCAAATCAATTTCATACAGCATGATTTAGAGTTGAGTGGACTCATCATATAAAGGGGTAAAACTCTCTAAATGTTATTTTTTATTTATTCACAATACTCAAATTTATAAGATAAAATATAACCTTATACAAATGTTAGTAAATACTAAGATAAACTTTGAACATAAGTTTATAAAATAGCAAACTAATCAAGGGCAGAACACATTAAAATTCAATTACAACTTCATTATTGACACATTGCAACTCACATATGAAATGATTTTTCATAGTTTAAGCAATTTTTTTTTTAAAACAAAATGTCTCAAGATTAAGTGGTAATTAACATGTTAATTATTTTATTCTTCTGAGGAAATAACAATGATAATTAGCAAGTGAATTCTTTCAAAACAAAAGGTAAAGCATCATCTTGTGGTGGATTTTCATTTTCATTTTTTATTATATATTATAAAACATGGGATCATCATGTAACTTCCATTTCATGTAAATTCTAGTTCACCAAATGACCTTACCAAGCAGATGCAAACAAACCAAACATCACATGAATTATGCATGATTGAATAAATATCATACTCCTAAATCCTAATCTTAATATCTTAATTTTAAATTTTATTATATTTGTTCATTATCTATAGTTTGATCATCATCCCTATAAAAACTGTAACAAAAATCCACAATTTAATCAAATCTTAAGAGATGAAATTAAAAAGAACAGAACAGTACCTGAAAAAAGATATCAGTTGGGTACCTAAGACTCTTAACAGTCCAATAAGCCATCTTGTCCAGAAAAGTTGTTGGTTTGTGATGTTTAGTCAGATCAATAGTAACATCTGCTTTGTATGTCTCCCATGGCTGCAATCACAATTAAAATCCACAAATATCATAATCATAATAATAACCTCTAATTTTTCTCAAGAACAAAAAACAATAGACATATTCCGGTACACCTAAAAGTCCCATTGATGGTAAATCGAGACTAAGGATAGTTTATAAACCCAATGAGCTCACATGTAGCCCAAAACATACAATACCTCAAAACGACATTATTGGGGATGAAACGGAACAAGACATATGAAATACGGACACTCCTCAAATTAGGCGTGTCTCAGTGTTAACATAGACAAGACACGACATGACAATTTTTCAAAAACCCTATTTGTGTCAACGTGTCAGTGTCATGTCGGTGTGTCTGTGATTCTTACAAGACAAATAAAAGTAGCATACCCTAAAGCAATAAGTATATACCCTCTAATTTTTCTCAAAATCGATAAACAATATACATGTTCCCGTACATCTAAAAGTCTCATCGATTGAAAATCGAGACTAAGAGTAGTTTATAAACCTAGTGAGCTCACATGCAGTCAAAAACAGACGAGACGATACCTCAAAACATGGTGTGACGTTATTGAGGGTGAAAAGGAACAAGACATATGAAACACCGACACTCCTCAGATTAGGCGTGTCCAGACAAGACATAACAAAACCTTATCTGTGTCGATGTATCAGACTATCAGTGTCCGTGTCCATGTCCGGTGTCTGTGTCAGTGCTTAATTAGAAGACAAATAAAAGTAACATACCCTAAAGCAATTCCACTTCCATTCAGTACCATCTTGTTTTGTGATCTTAGAAGGTTTAACACCCCAATAACTCATAATACCCTTTTCATCTTTGTTCCCATCAGAACCAGCAGGACTACCCTTAGAAGAAGGGATCTTGTTGTCCTCCTCTTTCTGATCTGAGGGATTAGCAGCAAAAGTGCTTCCATTCCTAACAAGAGAGGTTCTAACCAAAGAACCCCATTTGTTAGGAACACCTGAAGCTTCAGCACCTAATAAACCTTTCTTTGCTAAAACGATTGCAGTGTTCATACCACTCTGCTTCATCATCATCATTGAATGAAAAAGATGAAACCCAGAGAGAAAGAATGAATTTTTGTTCAACTTGTGTGGCAAGAAAATTGGAGAGAGAATGGGTTTTTGTTGTTGTGAGTTGTCTTGTGGAGAACGAAAGGGTTTAAGGAGGGTCTATATATATTTATATTTACGGTTAATTACGATATTAACGTATCATTTGCGTGTCCTCGTTGGCATCTTATGATGTCCTTTGTACTATAAAAATAAGAAATATTATTGCCAAAATAATAATGATAACTATAAATATAAATATGTCTAATATTTGTAAAAAAAAATTTCCAAAATAATATTTGTACATATATTTATAGCTTAAATGATCTTTTGATTCTTGAAAGTTCCTATGTTTTTTATTTTAGTCCTTAAAAAATTTACAGGAAAATTTGTAAGTTTTACACAGATTTTTCTTCGAATTTTTTTTGCAGATTTTAACTTTAGAGACTAAAATTAAAATGATTTTAACATTCAATGATTAATTCTAAAAAAAATAACATACAGAGACTAAAACAAAAAACGCAAGAATTTGTAAGGATCAAAAAATCATTTAAGTCTATATTTATAGTATAAAATTATTTTACACTGTATTGTATCAGATCATATTTTTTAAAAAAATATTTGCAAAGATATTTGAAAAAGTTATACAAAGTTTTTATTGACATCATTTAATCATTTAATTATAATTAGTTTTAGGGTCTTGTTAACTAGTGTCTTAAGGGCAATAGTTAAGGTTACTAAAAAAAGTAATAGTTACATTGGAAATTGTACTTATTGTTTTAGAAAAGTAAAAAAACACAAATTTCGAGAGAATCTTTACTATTTTAGTTTTCTTAATCATTGTCCTAAAGACAATGTTTATCATTTTCCTTTGTTTTAATCGAACGATATCAGAAATCAACATTTATTCATTTGTTTAAGAGATTATATTTTTCATCACTTAAATTAATTATTTTTTAACAATGATTGTTTTTTTATGTTAATTCAATATCAAGGTTTTTTTAGCTTCCGTACCAAAAACAAAAATATCAAGGCAACCAGAGAATTAAGATAAAAATATAACATATCAAAATTTTATACTACCTCTTGATATATACATTTGTTTACATTTTTACCTTTTTAATTCAATTCAGAAAATCTTTTTATTATATTTACAAATTGTAATGTGTACTTGAATAGCCTCATGTAGTACGTACTGTACTTCATAAAAGCCATAATTGATGATTACTTAATTACTTTTTTGACTCAAATATTCTTACTATGAATAACAATTTGGTACTTAAATATTATTACTTGGAGGCCAAGTTCGTAGTTGGATTGGATTTTCGTGTTGTACAAGTCAAAACCTTAGGTCCACATTCACAGAACAATTGAGAATAATCGAAAGTTCGAAACCGACTTAAAGAAAAAATACGGTGGATATTATAAATACGTAGTAGTACTTTTTTATGGAAAATACGTGATACACATGTTTGAGGACTCTCCTCCGTCCTAAAATTTTGATTTTTTTAACTTTTAAATTTTATTCTTACTATTTATTAAATGAATTTTTAAAAAAAAAAAAGTGGAACGGAATTAATTTATCATTCTTTATTTTTTTTTAATTTATGTGCAAAATTCTAAAAGAACCGGTATTATTTTAGGAAAATGATAAATATTACCCTTGGGACAATGGTTACGAAAATAAAAGAAGTAAAAATTTCTTAGAATTTATGTAATCTTCTTTTTCAAAACAATAAAACACGATTTTTAATGCATATAACAAGACCCATTATTTTATAGGCATATGAGATGAGGTAGGTATACTTATAGTCAGGGACGGATGCAAGTGCATCACTATGGGGGCACTTGCCTGCACAAAAATCCTTAAAAAAAATTTGGTATGTATAATATATAATATAAATTTGTATTTTGATCATTTTGCCCATACATATTATACAATTTTTCTCTTTAAGCCCACATAATTATCACAAATGATACAAGAATCTCACAATATTTTTACTTCCAAACATAAAAAGTGAAAAAAAATAATCTCAAAACAAAGAAAGTAACAAATTGATAATATTATTCTCTTTAAGTTTCAATTTTATTTTGAAATATTATAGGATGTATTTGTGTTGGCCTATTTATATTTTATTGTGTATTCCCATGAGTCTTTCTTTCTTTTCTATTTACATTAGCTATGGTTGCCTTTTTAATTTTTATCTTGTGTGTCTTTTGTATTACTTATACTTAGAGTGCGTTTGATCTGTTAAACACTACGTACTGGACAACATAAGATAGAACGGCACAGCACAAGATAAAACAGCACAGAACAAACTTTTATGATATTGAATAATTTTTTGTTTTATACGATGTTTGGTGGAAAAAAATGTATTTTGGTATTTTAGACCACTTGTACTATGGACAAAAAGTTGTGTTGTGGTTTAGTGGAGGACAAAAATTTATGTTTTTGTGCTGTCCCTTGCCACCTGATTTGTCCAGTCCCTGAAACAGTTTCACAATCAAACGCAGTACAACTGGACTTGTCTTGTCCAGTACCTTGTTTTTTAGCAGATCAAACGCGCCCTTAGACTAATAATATCATCTTATTTCAAATAAAAAAATAAATGTAATATATATTTATTTATTCAATGCTACAAACTTATATATATTATGCCCCCACTCTTAAAAATTTCTGGATCCTGCTTATAGTTATGGAATGTGTTTATAGAAAAAATTCAAGAATTTATCTTGTATACTCCACATATTTTTCAACATAATTTATTTTTTTGGTACAATTTTCCAACACAAATTAATCATTATTAACTGCAGTCAAAATTTCATACCAAAAATAAAGTTATAAATTTGTTTATTCAACACACAACAAAAATTAAATTATGAGTTTGTACTATAAGAACAAATTAATCCCAAATAAATTTGCAAGTAGTACTTTAATTATTTTTTACTCTACTTATCTTTTTTTTGGGTACAACTTACAAATTTATTAATGTAGTTAATTTTCATTCTTTAAAATAATCTAAAATAAAAAAAAGGCATAAAGATATAGCATCATAAAGTTATAAAGTTTTATAAACACAAAATTGAATAGTTAACAATATATCACAATATTTCAGTGTTTTTTGCTAGTTGAGATAGACTTTCATAATGTAAATGTCTAAAAATTTATAATAAGAGATGAATTAAATATAAATTTTGCAGTAAAAATTCATACTTGATCTATCTTTTTTTTTTTTTTTTTAAATTAAATTTTGATGGGAGGAAGAGATTCGTATAATATTTGAAGTATAAATGCAAAAGGTAAATATGAAGAGTACACATAAATTGATTTAAAAGTAGAGATCATGTGATGGAAATGATTTGAGACCAAAATTTGATGAAATGTTTTAGAGGAATTAAAAATTAAATTTTGGATATTTATAGTAAACAAGAAGTAGAGAAGTCTCTCTAATGAAACAAAAGTCACACTCCATAGTGTGTGAATATTCAACACATGCACCTTATGAACGGAATCTCAAAATATTAATATTTAAGATTCCTTTGATATTGCAAATATTAATATTTAGGTACCTTCTTAGTTTGACTTACAACCCAATTTAGATAAGCCTCTAAATTTCCGCTATGATTTGTTAAAACTATGATATGATTCAACACTTTGGATTAGAAAAATAAGTTGCTACATAGATATTATAATTTCATTTCATTGGATGATATCATAATAAGTAACTAAATCAAACAGTTCCTTCTTCTTTGATGGCTTCTTCACCACAGTGTCCACCCTTTGAATTTTCTAGCAAGTACTATCATGTGTCTGAAAATGGAGGTGGATGTGTGAGGCAAGCAAGTTTCTTTGAAGGAAAACATGTGCTTAATCAAGGAGTTGGCTATTCTGTTATTCTTGGTTTTGGTGCTTTCTTTGCTCTCTTCACCTCTTTCTTGGTTAGTAATAGTAATACTTAAATAAACTTTATTCCTTTGTTATATATTCGTTCCGGTATTTGTTATCCGAAACAATTCACTTTTTATGTTCATTGAATAATTGATCAGATATATCAGATATTCGATAAACTTAAAAAGTGAATTGTTTCTTATAATAAAGACTTGAGCGAGTACTATTGTACGAGTAGAAAATCACTTCCTAACATTCCACCCTATGTTTTTCTTTTCCCATAGTATTGGAGATATAGGAAGTTATAGATTAAGAGTTAGTTGGATAATTGGTGAGCCTATATAAAGACATGATGTAATCATCTTTAATAACTTTTACTACTTTATACTCATTAGGCTAACTATAGGACTAATCATTGGTTGAGGCATATGACCTGTTTGACTTGACTTATTTGAATTTATCTATCGTCATAAGCACTTGCGAGACTGTTTGAGAGAGTCATGAGATATGTCCATAAGCTGTTTTCAGCTTATTCCTGTAAGCTCTCTAGGATAATTTATGAAAACAACTTATAGCTATATATGAAAATAGTTTTAACTTTATTTTTTCTTTTATTATAAAATAAAATAGCTTGTACAAACCACTTATACGATAATTGCTTATACTATAATCACTTAATTAAACTGTTTATCGAACCTTTGTCCTTCCATCCACAAGTTTAACATGTGTTGCCAACTGAATCACATTCATTGAGTGCCATGTTAAATTTATTTGATACAAACATTCTTGTGGAGCAGGTATGGCTGGAGAAGAGGTATGTCGGATCCCGCCACACATCTGAATGGTTCAATACAGCAGGAAGAAATGTTAAGACAGGACTCATTGCTAGTGTCATTGTGTCTCAGGTGATAGATTCAATAGCTTCTAATTCCACACTATTATAAACCTCAAGTTAAATTACATTTTCTTATCTTTTATCTCTATATTGAACTTGTGCTGCAGTGGACTTGGGCTGCTACAATCCTACAAAGCTCTAATGTTGCATGGGAGTATGGCGTTAGTGGACCTTTCTGGTATGCTAGTGGAGCTACCATCCAGGTATGGAATTTATATTATGAATTTAATTCATATACACCGTCGGCGTAATGATTTTTTACACTGCCAGTCAATCAAAATCGTCAGATCATAAAAAATGTTTTTAGTTTTAACTTTAACGACAATAACTAATTGTCAAGTCACATATATGATCGGTTATGATTTACTGACAGTGTAAAAAAATTTACACTGACAGTGTATCATAATTATATTCCTATGAAAAATGTAAAGCTGTTTTTAACTCTAAATTTTGATACATTGGAATTTGAAAAATGGAAAGTGAAATAATTCTGAGATTTGACAATGATCAGGTAATGCTGTTTGGAATTATGGCTATAGAGATTAAAAGAAAGGCTCCTTATGCTCATACTGTGTGTGAAATCGTCAAAGCCCGGTATGTTACTTTGTTTACACAGACGTCTAATCATATTTCATTATTATTTCATAGTTTAAACAAGTTTTAAGGAGTAATATTATGATGTCGTAAGACTATGAAATATGATTAAACACATCTTTAAAACCTATTTACCAATAGGTGTATAGTTATTACTCAATTTTTTTCTTCATGTTTTGTGAAATGCTTAAGTAAAAGTTTTTTTTGTCATTCTAATGTGGTAACAATGTTTGTTTAGCTCAGTTGGGGAACTTCAGCACACATTGTATTCCTTTTCTTCTGCTTCATGACAAATATAATTGTAACAGCTATGTTACTTCTCGGTGGTTCTGCTGTTGTGAATGCATTAACTGGTGTCAATATTTATGCTGCTAGCTTTTTAATACCACTTGGTGTAATTGTATATACACTAGCTGGTGGATTAAAGGCCACATTCTTAGCAAGCTATATTCATTCTGTCATAGGTAAAAAATTTATCACTTTTCTATCTCTAATAGTATTGATTAATGTTTTGCCTCATTCATGTATCTTATTATTAAACTTGTGTGTATTTCTTTGTTTTGAAATTTCAGTGCACGTTGTTTTGGTCATTTTTGTCTACCTTGTATATACTTCTAGCAGCGAACTTGGTAGTCCGAGTGTCGTTTACAATCGCTTGCTTGAGGTCGCGAGCAAATCAAGAACATGTCAAGATCCTATATCACACCATGGACAATCTTGTGGTCCTGTTAGTGGAAATCACAAAGGCTCTTACTTAACAATGCTTAGTTCAGGTGGCTTAGTTTTTGGGATTATTAACATTGTTGGCAACTTTGGGACCGTGTTTGTTGACAATGTAAGCACGACTTTAAATTCTTTGAAATAATCTATGTTGTTACGGTTTACAATGTTTTGTTCTCAATTATTGAACATCAACGCGTTTAACAGTAAATCACAGTATCACATTAGACATTTAGACATACATTAATGCTGTGTATAGAATGTTAAGTACCTCTTTTATATAACTAAAATAACAATGAAATGCAAAGTATGATTAAAAAGGGATAACATGGTGAAGGTTTATATAGCTAACTTTGTGATCTTATCTTGTCACTATTTGATTATTTAAATGGGAAATGTTTAGGGATATTGGGTGAGTGCCATTGCAGCAAGGCCATCATCAACTCATAAGGGCTACTTGTTGGGAGGATTGGTATGGTTTGCAGTGCCATTTTCTTTGGCTACATCACTTGGTTTGGGAGCACTGGCCCTTGATTTGCCAATAAATGAAAGTGAGGCCGGTCGCGGACTTGTTCCGCCAGCTACTGCTGTAGCTTTGATGGGTAAAGGAGGATCAATTCTTCTTCTTACCATGCTTTTTATGTAAGTTACAGTCTTCATCCATTTGGAAATACTTTTGTCTAGACAAGATTGGAGTAGCAAATGGATTATAGTGATTTGAAGTAGTATTTGAGTCTCACAATGACAAGGTTTCTGAGCTATGCAGTATATATGGACATCAATGTTGGTGTCCAACACCGTATCTTTGTACGGTCTGGATACAATATTGTTTTTATTCTCTCTTTTAGTCACATCAATAGTTATAACTGTTGTAATTTTGTTGTTGTTCAATGTTAGAATACGGGGTCAGTTTTTTGATATTCAAATAACATAACTTTTTTTTTCCTGATGATTCTTATATACTTATCAGGGCAGTGACTTCAGCTGGTTCATCAGAGCTGATTGCTGTGTCCTCATTATGCACATATGATATCTATAGAACTTACATAAACCCTAATGCAAGTGGAAAGAAAATCCTCAAAGTATCAAGAATGGTTGTCCTAGGCTTTGGATGTTTTATGGGATTGTTAGCAGTTATACTAAACAAAGCAGGAGTTTCTTTAGGATGGATGTACCTTGCAATGGGAGTTTTGATCGGTTCAGCAGTTATTCCAATCGCTTTCATGCTTCTATGGAGAAAAGCAAATGCAATCGGAGCCATTCTTGGAACAATATTCGGTTGTGTTCTTGGAATAATCACATGGTTGTCCGTTACAAAGATAGAGTACGGAAAGATAAACCTTGATACAACTGGAAGAAATGCACCGATGCTTGCTGGAAACCTTGTTTCGATATTAACCGGAGGATTTGTTCATGCTGTATGCAGCATGTTGTGGCCTCAGAACTATGATTGGAGTAGCACTAAGCAAATTACTGTGGTTGAAAAGGAAAAGACTGATCTACCAATGGAAGAGTTTAAAGAAGAAAAGTTAATAAGAGCTAAAGTTTGGATTGTGAAATGGGGTATTGGTTTCACTGTTTTGATAGTTATACTATGGCCTATTCTCTCCCTCCCTGCAGGTAACTTTGTGTTGCATTAGCAGACATATAAACATGATTTTCTCTTTACAATTTCAATGCAATTATACAATAACATTGACATAAGGAGAGGCTACTAAATTCTTTTCTTTAAGCTTGGATCTAAGTCAAATGATTAACTCAAAATATTTCTTCTTGTTAAAAAAAAACTCAAAATATTTCTTCTCAGTTGAAGTTTTAATTTTTCTTCCTCAATGCTCCACCACTAACTATTATAGGCTTTGTCTAACATGCAGAAGTTGATTAAGTGACGCATGGTGCACAAGTCATGAATAACATTATAACGAATACGAATTTTATAAATCCACCATAGGAATGAAAGTTTATATCATATGGATCATCTCTGTCAAATTTGATATGAGTGATCTATATCATATAAACTTTCAATCCAACAGTAAATTTTATAAAATTCGTATTTGCTATAGTATTATTCACGACTTGTGCACCGTGCACCACTTGGCCAACTTGTGCATGTTGGACATGCCATTTCACAACTCACAAGATGTAACATATATGATTTGGTCACTGATAATAACAATGTGACAAATTGTAACATAACACATGTTTGTTTGTTCATTACCACAGGAGAGTTCAGCAAAGGGTACTTCTATTTTTGGGCAGTGATTGCTATAGGATGGGGTACTATAGGTTCTGCTGTGATAATTGCTTTACCAATAATAGAAAGCTGGGATACAATTCAGACTGTGATTCTAGGAATGTTTACAAATGACAGACTCATGGAAAAGGTGGATGAGTTAAATTTCAAGTTGCATACAATCATACAGGCAATTCCAGAAGCAGAGAGACTTTACTTACTTGAGAAGGAAAAAGCCAAAAAATCAGAAGCCACTGAACAACAATCCTTTTCCCTTCCTATGTAAGATTTGATGAAACCAAATTGTATGAAGTGTGTGTTTGGAATACCATAAACTCACGGTGGAAACTCACGTTTCCTAGACACTCCAATTTGTAGCTCTGGGATTCTGCGGTAAGAGAGGTTGCAAACGTGATGTGGAGTGTTGTGCCGCTAAACCAAACAGGGACTAAAGTTACCAACATGTCTAGGACCTTGCAATCCTATTTCTTATCCAATTGTACAATTTGAACAATAATATTCTTATAAGTGATTGTGTAAATATTTCAAAACTACAGAACATAACCATTGTAATAAACTCCTTTAAATAACCAAAACATCTATATTTTGATTGAACTTACGTTTGACAAGGTAGAATCTAATACTCTACCGTGAAGCCAAACATCCAATGAAAGATTCTTGAGTTCGAAACATCGAAGAATTTGTGAAAGCGAGCTAAAAGGAGACATTCAATATGGGCAAAAAAATTGTTGACACATATATACATGTGAAGACCCGAGGATTCATCATCATGATTCCAAAGTGTCTTCTAACTACAATACATCTGCTGCTATATTACAATTAGAGAAGTGTATTCTAAGTATACGGAAATTTGAATTAAAATTGATATATGATTGATTTTTATAGAGGAGCAAATGCCTCATTAAAAGATAAACATGAGCGAAACAAATTTTCTATGCTAGGTACCCTGTGGTATAATTACAAAAAGACCTCCAGCATGTTGATGTATTTTTATCCTTAACCGGCGGGCGCAAGGGGAGACGAATGCACCTTGATCCAACGGCCAGCATTGTCTTAGAAGGTGTAGATTCCCAACAGTGCATGCATGCAAAAAGGCATGAATTTCACTGAAGTGTGAAATGTATAGTTCAGCATTCTTGAACTGTAAGTAACCATGCCTCAAGTGTGTTTATGAACATATCTATCGAACAGCGTCTTTTCTAGAATGCATGGTATTTGCTGCCTTCTCCTTCATGGCTTCTTTCTCTAATTTCTTTTTCTCGGCATCTGCTAACCTTTCATTCTCCTCCCTTGACTTGTTGAAGGTCTTTACAAAGACAACAAGTATTTGTGTCACTGCAACAAATAAGCAGAGGTTTAAGGTAAAAAATCCAAACAGAATTTATAAAAACAAAACAAAAACAGCGCTTTATGTGTGATATGCCAATAAAAGCATTATGATACTATTTGCTTTATGATTTACAACACCAAGGTGCATGAATCAGGTCCTGCCATAACTCTAAGAATCGTTATAAAGTTTAAAGTGATAAAAAGAACAATATAACCAAGATAGAAAGGAAATCCAGAGACCGTAAAGCTATATCTAAAAACAAGGTCCTTGTAAATAATCTTAAAACCAAATAAGAGTTAAAACAAACTCTGGCCCGACTCAGTTCTGGAGAAAACAACAGACCTTGTTCAAAGGGGCACCTAGCTGGATCCTCGCCAAAGTATTGGGACAAAGAATCGGCATTTCTTCCCTGGAAAAGAAAGTTTCAAAACCAAAAACCATAAATAAGTTGCAGTTCGTCGGAAGAGTAAGTTATCAGCATACATAGCCTTGTCTATATATATGTATAAATAGTGCATTAAACTCTTGTCTGAGTAGGCAATCTTTCACCATCCCAGAACAACACCCTGAAAAAAGGAGGGAGAAAAGAAACTATAACAGGACTCACCACATCGGCATACAATGATATAAGTGACCTCACATCAGCTTCGGCAAAATCAAGAAAATTCTTCAACACCTGAACAAGAGAAACATTACTCAGAAAATTATGTGCACATGCAATGAGGTTCTTTTAATAACAAATCAAGTATTTCCTCATCGGGCCAATAAAGATGTTATATAAAAACAAAAATTGGCTTGATGCATTATCATTGGGAATTGTGCTTAATAAGTCAAACATTTTTCCAGTATATTGCGTTTCAGATATGTATATGAGCTACCATTTGTATTCATTACCTTACGAAATCCTGAAGATATAGCACCATCATTTTCAGAAGCAGTTAGTTCTTGCTCAACTTTCTCCAAACCTTTATGTACAGCTTGCATTTCCTCAGCTAATGCTTTTAGTTGGATCTAGATATTGGACAGGGGTACAAATCATTAAACAACTAACCTTACACATGAAATTATCAAGAAATGAATACGAAGAATTAGTAATTTAGTATCAAAGAGATTACCTTAGAAGCAGCTTCTAAATGCACAAGATCCTTGTCAAAATCTATCAATTCTGGCATTTTCTCAGCAAGAAGCTAGCAAGACAATAACAAAGTTCTTAGAATTAGGGAGAATTTTTTGTTAAGATATTAGCAACAAAAGCAACATACATCGATGGCAATCAAAATGAAAAATGGATAAAATAATCCTATAATGAAGAGAAAAAAAAAAGGAAATGTAAAAAATTTAAAACTTGGATATCATAATGTTAAATATAAGGAAATTACATAACAAAACTATTAATAGAGCTAGTAATACATTAGTCTAATAGTCTCCCAATCATGTTTTTTCTCAGTTAGCTCTCTGATAAAAGCACTGATAAATGATAGCAAAAGTAAGCAACCAGCTCCTTTCCAAAAAACACAAACAAATCAAACACCACTTCAGTATTCTATAAACTCTAATACATAAGCCTCGAATAGTGCCCAGAAAAAGAACAGAATAGCCTCATTCTCAGAAGTTACAGAGACAACATTTTTCAGAAAGAAAATGGAAATTCTTGTCTTTTGCATAATCATTTATGTAGGTAATATTACATTTGGATAGTCCACACACAACTACCTCAAAGATACAATGCAAAATATAGTTTGAAGATTTTGACAGATATACCTTACACAAATAATGCATTAAAGTCATTTTGTTATTTCTTGCACGGGTATCAGATAATTTGAGAAGGCTGTCTAATTTGAACCCTACTGCTGATCCTGCAATGAGCAACATAGAAAATATTAGCTTAACAACATAAGAAATTTTTTCTTATTTGTTGAAAATATTGAAACGAATCTGGAAACTTAACACCCATCTCAAATTTAAATACATTCAAGTAGGATAAGAGTTCATAAAGATACCTCGTGCTGTTCCCTGATTCAAAGCATTGCCCAACGTAAGAATAGTCTGCATTATTTGGCGCAATTTTACCGATTCTTTGACCTGTAAGCATGAATATCAATAATATAACCATGCAGTCCAATAATGGTACATGTTTGTCAATGTCAAGAGCCATTAAATAGTACCTCTCTGGTTGCATCGTTGATTGTATTCAAATTTATCCTTAAATCGCTCACCTGGAGAAACAAGAAAAGCAAGTCTTTAAGCATGTCTTAATAACAGCAGTAGCATGCCAACTAAGCACAGGTACCAATAACCTAGATAGTAGATACTAGGTACCATACCTGACCAGCAAAGGTGATTTTAAAAGCAAATACCCTTAACTTGGATTCTACTCGCGGAACCTTCATCAGCTCCATAAAAAACTGAATAAAATAAAAATTTGTTAGAATAGACATAAGAATTTGCAAGGATTTATTGACAAAAGGGTATCAAGGACTCACCTGCTCACACTTCCCAAGCATATCCTTGTTCCCAGCATAGTTCTGGAAATATAAAGATTTTTAGCCAAGAAATATAAAAAGACAATTTCCTTCTTTCCCATTAAAAAACACAGCTACTTATAAAAAATTAATGTCTTTTTGTATTAATATTCAGCTTTTTTCCGTCCAAGATCTCCTTTCAAAATTTTAAATTAAATAATATCACATTGCCTTTCACATAATATTTTATATGGCTATTGCACGAGGGAGGAGAGGAGTGAGTACCTTCAGCAACTCCATCTCTTCCTTTGTGGGACAGAACTTGATGAGATTCTCAACCTGATCAATGTCCAGAACAGAAGAATCCAATGCCAAAACTGCACTCTGGAACCAAAAATAAAACCCACGAAAATGAAAACTAGAGAAAATATGAAAAAATAAAGCCATCTGACAACAAATTGATTTTCCATGATGCGAGTCTCTTGTCTTAATCTCTACTTTGTTACTCTTTCAAAACCATATAGCAAGACTCATGATATTAACATAATAGAGGGAACAGTGTTGTCAACTACGGTTTGCGTAAAGTGGCTGTTTGTTCAAATTCTGATACAATACAGTGCTATAGCGCCGCTATAGTCTCTATTTGGCAATACTTTGTACTAAATAGAATATCACGTAACAATAACGACTTGTTCAAAATCTGCTATTGTTTAGCCATTATATGACAACACTGATATTAATGTGCTTCATCTTCATTCGTTCTACATGTCCTTATACTGAAATATTTTTTGTCCTTTTTTGTGTTAAAAAAATCTATTGAAGGAAAAATGAAAATCATAACATACAACACTAATGGGATACATGGATAAATGAGCACTATTGGACTCTATCTAAATATAACATGCATATATGTTTGGAAACTCAAGTTAAGGAAACATCTAACTCAATATTGGTGTGGTGATATATGACACAACAGAGAAAAACATCTCAAACATGAATGAAAGAGGTTATTTCATCAAGTAAACGACAAGTTCCAAAATAAACTGAACACAAGGATAGGGAAACTTACAAGCATATCTGGCAAAGGAATTTTGATTTTAGAGAGCATTATTTCACAATTATATGCTCTACGCAAGTCAACCTGACAGTGAAAAAAACAAATGAAAATTTGGATTTATTAGTAACATTTCTTTTATCAATCAGATACTATAAGTCAGACAGAATTTTTTTCACAAAAAAGGAAGAATTAGGTTCAGAGAGCACATAATACTGAGGTACCATATTCTAACACCGATGCAAATTGCAATATGGAATATTTGTTTCAACAGAAAATTGCATACCAATTCAATTCGATATAAAATAACTTAGCAATCAAATTTTCTGTACTCAGTCCCTTTCTTAAAGGCATTCAATTAGCAAGACCATACAAAAATCACTGGATCTTCGGGCACTACAGTTTTGATGTTTAATATCTACTGATTTCCATTTTAATAGAGTGGTCCCTGATTACCATTACATACGAGTATGATTATAATCACGCATATTGCAAAGAAACTCTAAGCAAAAGGTAGTAAAATAATTATGCCAATGAGGAGTAGCTTACCAATTGTACTTTCTCAGGTTTGTTAATATTAGAACCACGCCGAACTCCACCTTTAGTACTTCCATCAGAAATAGATGCTGCTGAAAACAGGGTCTCAAGTTCTGATATGTCTATTTCAGGGGCCCTGGCAAAAACTTTCGTTATCAAAAATGCTAAAAGGAAATAACATCCCATCCTCCCAAGTCCTATCAATGAAGGGTTGGTGTATATGGATTATTGTACAGTTACTACATTAAACAGTGAGTCCCACAGCATTTTTAAAAAACAAATATTTAATGATGATACCCTGTTATTATGAAACAACTCCTAGATAAATTAAGTCTGACGATGTCAGTAAGAAATTAGTACCTTGAATCACCGCCTTGTTTCTGTGAATCAGCCCATAGACTCCCTTGTGCTGCTCGAGATACTTTCACCCAATGTAGGGGTTTTAACAAAGTTTTCTTAACAGCAATAGCACCTGTACCACGACCTCTTCCGACATTTGTTGTTGCTAAAGAAGATTTGCCTGGTGGTGGAGGCACACTAGAGGCTTTGCCCGCAGTAAGTGGAGGTGCCAGTAATGGACCACGGCCAGGAGGTGGTGGAGGAGGAGCATTTGGAGGCTTTGGTGCTGGCGGAGCTGAACCCGTTCGTACACCTGGAGGAGGTGGAGGTGGTGGGGCTGAACCTGCTCGAACAGGACCTGGTGGTGGTGGAGGTGGTGGGGCTGAACCTATTCGTGCAGGACCGGGAGGAGGTGGTGGAGGTGGTGGTGCTGAACCTGTGCGTGCACCTGGAGGGGGTGGTGGAGGTGGTGGAGCTGAACCTGTTCGTGCAGGACCTGGAGGAGGTGGTGGAGGTGGTGGGGCTGATCCTATTCGTGCAGGACCTGGAGGTAGTGGTGGAGGTGGTGGGGCTGATCCTGTTTGCGTAGAACCTAGAGGGGGCGGTGGAGGTGGTGGGATTGATCCTGTTCGTGTAGAGCCTGGAGGCGGTGGGGGTGGAGGTGGTGGGGCTGATCCTGTTTGTAATAAACCTGGAGGAGGTGGTGGAGGTGGTGGGGCTGAACCAGTTCGTACCGGAACTGGTGGAGGAGGTGGAGGTGGTGGGGCTGAACCTGTTTGTAATAAACCTGAAGGAGGAGGAGGAGGAGGTGGAGGTGGCGGGGCTGAACCAGTTTGTACCGGAACTGGTGGAGGAGGTGGAGGCGGTGGGGCTGAACCTGTTTGTAATAAACCTGGAGGAAGAAGAGGAGGAGGAGGTGGAGGTGGCGGGGCTGAACCAGTTCGTACCGGAACTGGTGGAGGAGGTGGAGGCGGTGGGGCTGAACCTGTTTGTAATAAACCTGGAGGAAGAAGAGGAGGAGGAGGTGGAGGTGGCGGGGCTGAACCAGTTCGTACCGGAACTGGTGGAGGAGGCGGAGGTGGTGGGGCTAAACCTGTTTGTAATAAACCTGGAGGAGGAGGAGGAGGTGGAGGTGGCGGGGCTGAACCAGTTCGTACTGGAAATGGTGGAGGAGGTGGAGGTGGTGGGGATGAACCTATTTGAGCAAATCCTGGAGGAGGTGGTGGGGGTGGAGGTAATGGAATTGAACTTGTATGTACAGGTCCTGAAAGAGGAGGTGAAGGCAATGTGGAACCATTGCTGGCCATGAAAGGGGGAGGGGGTGGGGGTGGACCAGCAACATGATGACGTGATGAAACATTGTCAGTCAATAACTGATCGGGCATTTTCGAAGTGAGATTTACAGAATTTCCACCATTGTTTTCAAAAACTAAATGATCCAAATCAGGGGTCTCAGATGTCAATAATTTTGAAGGATCGGTAGGATATTTAGGAGTAACATCAAAGGCCTCATCTGAACTATCAGCAACACTTGATTCATTATTTTCTTCTTCAGAGTCAGCTGGCGACGAAAACCAACTTCCTTTACCTTGCAACCTTGAGAACTCTTTGGCATCATTTAAGACACTAAGCTGTCTAAGCAGCCACACTGCTGCAGCATCACCACTGTCAACCCAATCTGCTCCACTAAAAAGTTCTTGAACTCTTGAAAATGCTTCAATGGGTAATCCACCTTTCTCCTCACCATTCAAAATGGCCGTCTCCGTCGGAGCTCTCTGAGGACTTATATTTTCAACCTCCCCAAATAAAACCTAAATTTAGAAGTTTAACATAATTAGAACAAATACTATTATACTAACCTTCCTAGAGAAAAATCACAACCATATTAAATGGTTAACAGTTATAATTTTGGATTTAATTTCTATGCCCTGACACTGCAAAAAATATTCACACTCAGTCAATTGTAATCGTTTTCTCATTAAAAGCTTTTAACTTTCATTATGTCTAACTTAAAAAGTCATACAAATGATGGTTTGTGATTGATGGACGGTGTAAAATGTTTTACACAGAGAGACAGTGCATCAAAATTATTCTCTATAACTTTCTATGCAAAGCTAAAACATGCACTCACCTCAGCCCGGAAGCCTTTCGGATACCGCTCCTTCGAATCCCAAAGAATGTCCAAGTTTTCAGTGTTTAACATCAATATATTGGATCGAATAAACGCTGTATTGAACATCACACGAAACATCATCACTTCCCTTTCCGGATCTAAATCCAAATGGACACACTCCAAAACCACATCTCCTTGCACTAAACATTGGATATCAATCTTAATCACATCACAGTCTACCTGAGATTCAAATTCAAAACGAAGACACATTCCAACATCAACTATATGAATCAACAAAATTAACACAGCATAATAAACAAACTCATGGCTAAAACCTAGATGCAGTTCCTTAGTCCTTACATACTGTGCTACACTAAATACGCGAAACAACTATCAAAAACTAGATCAAGATGTGAATTGCAAAACGGTTTATTAGTATACGTAAAATGAAAATAACCGTTTTTTGTGTCTAGCATAGAGCAAACAGTACATAATGAACTGCATCTAAGTTTGACCCTAAACTCAATCAGTACCAAAACAAAAAAAATCCGTGAACCTGGCTATAATGCCTCAAATGCTTCTTCTTCTTATGCATGTTATAAATCATCTGAGTAGAAAGTCCACCTCTACTAAGCAAATTCCTCCCGAAAATCCTAAACATCGGCCTACATCCATTAGATGAATCAAAACTAGGAATTCCCCTAAGAATAACACAATCCAAAGACAAAGCCCTCTCCGGCGGAGGCCACTCAGGAGCAATATTCCTCCTGGCAACATATTGAATATAACGAAGCTGCGAAGGTAAAGGATTCAACGGCGACAACAATTGTAACAAACCCTTAGGTGCTTCTCTATGAACCATATCAAGTGTCCTACGTTCACCACTATGAACCCTTCTAAAAATCAACAAACTTGCTAACAAAAAAGCCAAAAGTGGCCAACCCCCTCTTTCACAATGAAACAAAATCACATTTTGATGATTACCAAGTAATAACCAACTCTCACAAACACGAAGAAAATGCTGAACAAGAGAAAGTGGTAAAAGAGGACAACCCTCATATTGTTTTGGATAATCCATAACAATAACATCATAATCACACATTAATTCAGCAAAATTACTACGTTTTTCTCCTTCACGAAAATTAAAAGCTAAAAACGAAGATTCTGGAAACTCTTCATGTAATTCATTCACGATTTCATGAAGATATAGCTCATACATTCCATCTTGTAATGCTTCAGTAGAGAAACATGAATCGAAAACTGCAATAAAAATTCAAAATTTCATAAAAATAAACGAAAATTGAAGAAAAATTTGTGAAATGAACCAAAAATGGGGAAATGAAAAAGGGGAAATTTTTACCGTAAACTCTATCGATGAATTCGAGTAAACCATCTGGGGGTCTTTTGTAGAAGAATCTGCTGAGAAGGGACATGGTAATCGCATGTGGGTCGATGGAAGGAAGAAGAATGAAGCTGAAGAAAGTGAAGTTTGTAGCTATGGAGTTTTAGAGAGAGAAAGAGAAGAGAGAGAGTTTTGAAATTTGAAAAATAGAATTTTTTTTAATTTTTTTTGTGAAATATAAACAGAAAAAGAAACAGATGTTGGTGTTTTGTTTTACATACAATTGGATTTGGATTTGATTTTGATGTTTAGGTTGTTTTGCTTTCGTTTTCATTTATGTTTTTTTGAATAATTTTGTTATGTTCGGTAAGAAAATTAGAAGGGGTTGTTTGGCTATCATTATTTTGATTTATTATTTCGTAAGTTAAGCTTTTTTAATAAAGTCGTAATCTACTTAGAATTTTTTTCAGATTGTGATCTACATTGGTGATCTATTGTACTTAGGTAATGATATGAGTAATTATTAAACTTTTATGATACGAATACACTAAGGCTAAAATTACTCGTTAGAACTAAATGTTATTTGATTTAGTAGTGATTGACGTTGAATTTAGTAGTAAAAATTGTGTTTAGAAGAGAACCAGAAATATTTGACATTAAAATTTGCTCTGGACTATTAGATTATTTGTCCTAGAAACTAGATGGTGAAAGACAAAAAAATTAAAGTTACAGGTTATAATAAATAAATTGTAGAGTAGGATATTTGTGATGTTTTGGGTTTAAATTAGAGATCTTATATGTGTGTTTGAATTTCTTGTGATGTTTAATGTCATTAAAAAGAATTCAAGATGTACTGAAATTGTGATATTTCATATATTTGAATTAGAGATCTATTAAAATTTGTTGTGTGATATTCATTAAATAAAATAATATTTAACTCAATTGACAATGTTAATGTTGATATTGTTAGGTTGATATTTGAGTTTAAACTCAAGATTTTAGTCTAACATAGTGGATTAAATTCATCTAATATCACGAATTAAAAGGTAAATTCCAATTTGGAAGCGGTACATGTTCAATAAACAATGACATTTTGTGGGAGGAGCGACTATAGAATACCTCAATTTTTTAATAAGACTCCAAATTTATAATTCGCACATATCACTCAAAATCTCAAGAGGATAGTCATGTCAATAGACTAGTGATAACTTCATTTGAATTATTTATGATTTGGGAATTGAGTATTGGTGTTAGTTTGAATCAATAAAGATAGATAATTATTAAGCACGCTATGTGCTATGTATGTTTTGTGGATTTTACTTGTGTGGTTTTGTACATAGTTAGTTCTGGCTGAGACTTGAAGATTCTTTGAAGAGTTGGATTAGTGCTTCTAAGATGATATAGACTTGTAGAGAAAAGACATGACGTGTGTTTCCTAACATGTTCAATTCAATTTGTACTATCTAGGATCAACAAAGAATATGTCATATTCTTGAGTTGTGCATTCATGACAAGTAGGACTGACTCAATTTCGAAGAGAAATGTTATATAAGGATAATTAAACAATTTTTTCTGCAGTTATCCTCCTCCATACAAGGCAGATTTGGTTGCTCTCCACCCTCTAAAATGAAGCACTGAGTCATTATGCTAAATGTCACGAGCAATTGAAAGATTGTTTGTTGCTTGTGACGAAGATTTAGAGTGAGATACGAAAACAAAAAAGGTTTTTCAAAAAGTTATATGAACAAGGACAATATTGATAATTAAGAACTTTAATAATAGAAGAAATAGAACTATAAAAAAAACTATTCCAAAAAATAGAAGAAATAATAACAAATGGAGAAGATCCTAACTGGTCTCTAATAATGTTCTTAAGCCAGATGCATGTTCTTTTAAGACACCCTTTTCATATTAAAAAATAAAATAAAAATAAAGACAGCCTTTCCTCAGCAATACCGTGGCAACCCCAAAGGAGACTGCAAACCCAAAAAATAATTAATTCAATGACAACAGACACAGTAAATAAATATATATCAACAAATTTAATTATTTTTATTAAATTAAGATGTGAACAGCTTTTTTTTTTCAATGAATAGTTAGTCTGTGTCAATAACTTAACTGGTATATTATGTCCACTAATCTGCATCTGCTTTTTTCTTCTAACCCAAGATTTTCGACAACATTGTTACCCGCCTAAAAATTCAATGAGCCACGCGCACTCGGTGATATTATCACCTTGTTTGTTTCCATACAAATTGCAATGCTCTTTTCATACTTTTCAAATTTAAATACAAAATCATTTCTCTTTTCTTTTCATACTAAAACTTACACTATCTACCAAAAAACACTAGAACTTACACTTCATTCCAATATCATGATATGAATTTGACATCACTTAGAAATCTTTAACTTCAATACCAGCTTCAGCTGCAGTCAGATTCTCATCATTCTTATTCAACAAATAATCACAATATTCCAAAAGCATATCTGCAACAGGAGGAATTCCAGGATTTCGCCCATCGTTATATTTATGAGCATTGAAAGTAATTTGCCAGACATCATGTCTGAAGTCTTCGCGGCTTTTGTACTCCATATTCCGTACCCTCTCCCTTATTCTGGAAAGATCCATAGGCCTCTCTATGATATCCAGGTAATCAGGGGCGAGTTTCTTCGACACTGGTTTTAAAAAAAGAAAAGACAGATCGTGCTTTTCTTTCACAATTGTATCCACAATACTCTCCAAGATATTCGCCAAACCAACCTTCAGGAAAAATTAAAGTTAACATGTAACTCAAGCCAAGTAAACACAAACTTGCTCTGCTACAAATAAATAATTGAAAGGACCAACGACAAGCATACAAATAATTTCACAAATATTTTTTACTAAAATAGTATATCACCATTTTACAAAATAAAACACCAGCAATTAAATGACGTTCTTTCTGTTAGGCATTTGTCCTGTTTATTCACCCCATAAGAAATGTGTTTTTTTCCAAAGCCTACCAAAGAAATCCTAAAGACTAAATCCACCCATTAAGAAAAGTAAGGGAACAGAAAAATAGGGCATCCAAATGACATAAAAAGGTCAGCAGGTTATATTTCTAGCAGGATAGACCTAAAAAAAGATGCTACAGCAAAAGTAATAGAGTCCATAACTCAAACGATAAGATAATCATTTCTCCTACATAACATGTATGAGTATGTGTAAATGGAGGTGAAACCAGCACACAACATAAATGACAGTACTCTCCTCAAAACTAATAGAAAAATGTCAAAACTATTGCTCTTACTTGACATGTATGTGTACATGAAGGTGAAACAAGGACACAAAAATGAAAATAACAAGCGAGAAATGTACCTCTCCTCCTCCCCCTCTTCGGCGTTTTGTTGGCGGCACAAAATCTCCACCAATCTTTCCTAACTCAACAACGGATCTTCTTCTACCACTCCGTTCTCTTTCTAGCATCCTCTTGCCATATCTTTGTTCCCTAGGATCATCTAAATACTCATCTCTTAAATCAGGCTTTCTCTTTTTCTTTTTCTTCTTAGCTTTTTGCCGTTCTTCTTCTTCTCTCTCCCTTCTAATATCTTCTTCATATCTTTTTAACTCGTCTAATCTTTCTTGTTCTTTGAGCATCCTCATTTCTTCTTTGTGATACCTTCTTGCTTTGTCTTCTCTGAGGCTCACTTCGTTTCTTCTTTTCTCTTGCTCTTCCCACCATCTTCTATCCTCCGTAGCATTCCAATTTACTAAACCGTCAGTCGAATACATGGTCTCCTGCTTTCTGTGCTTCTCAAAACTCGTCAATTCCACAATTCTTTTAGTTTTTCTGTATTCATTTCCTGTGTTTCCACCAGGACTGTCAAGTTCCAGATCAGCAACATCCCTTGTACGTTTTATAACAATCTTTTTGTGATTTTGCTCCCTATCTATTTCTGCAGGCGGGCGGATTTTTATTGGGACCTTATGAGAATCAACCTGACCTCTACCTGGATCAGTAGGAGGACGTATAACAATAGCATGCTTAAGAGATTCAGCCTGTGTATCCTCTGATTTCACTTTGTTGGGAAAAATTATCTTACTAATCTTAGTAGACTTGGCAGTTTCTGAGTCAGAATTGACTGGTTTGTCAGAACTCTGCAAGGTTTCTATTGCAGGCCTATCAGAAGATTTCTCTGTCGAACTGCATTTGAACTTCAATGGAATTTTTGTTGGATTCTCAACTGGAGCAAGTTTTGTTACGATTTTTGATATTGACTTTTTGGAGGGGAGTTTATGCTGGGACTGGCTAGAAGGATCGACAGAGCTGGATCTTCCAGTTGGTTTTTCCATGTCAGTAGATTCAAGTTGTGCTTCTAGATCTTCACCATATTTTGGACAATTCTTGTTTGTTCGCATGTGCCCAAGCTGGTTCATCAACAAAATAATTACAACGAAAATACATATAAAGGCATGGAGTGCAAAAACTTAAGTAACTAAAAACACCCTTGTATTTTGTTATTTTGTAATAACTAATAATTGATATATAACTTTTTTAATTAATGTAGAAAATGTAAACTTATAGTTTCCAAATAAGTACCTTTTCATAATACATTTGCAAAGTTACAACTTTAAACTTCATACTTATTTTGTTATAAAAACAACCTCAAGCAGCAGGTGTGTGTAACAAACAAGTTTTCTGGATTAAAAGGCTAGAAGGGAAAACACTAGAAACGCACCTGGCCACATGCTCCACAAACGAAAGTTTCTCTTGATGGTTTTTTCTCCTTAAATACCTGGTTCTCCGGACATAAATTAAAGATAATTTCAGGAGTAAAATAACAATCTTCAAATGCAGTTACAAATTTAACAAATACACGGAGAAAACAATATCAAAGATTATGGCACATCTGTAGAACATAGCAATGTTTTGCAAATTTGAACGAACATATAGAAGAGACTATTTCCAGGCATTTGTTTCTGTTCTAGGATTAATGCAATCTTTCCATTAATAATCGAGACATTAGAACCATACATAGTCTGAAATTGTTTTCAAAATATCCCCTTGAAATTATTCGATGTACCTTGATGAATTTTATTTTTTTTGGATAAGCCCTTGATGAATTATTTATTGAGTAAAAGAAAATCGGTGTCATTCACAATTTCCTCTAATACAAATTCATTCATTTAAAGGGTCATTCTATATAGAGAAAATAGAATGATGAAATACATAAATGACAAAAGCTTACCTTGATTCCTTCTCCCATATTTAATTTGATTTTTTTATTTGGTAGACTAATAGGAGAAATGTCATTTTTCTTTGCTTTATTGACCTTCGCAGATTTGTTTTTTTTAGCAGAAAATTTTTCCTCCTGCTAAAAACGAATATAATAAAAGAATTAGGCCTCGCTAGTAGAAATTTAATCGATTACATGACTATTTATGATCTAATCTTCATACGAAGTACACATTGTGAAATAAGTGCCCAAAGGAAAAGATTCACGCCGGCATGAGAATGTGACTAAACTAAAGTTTGCCTTACCTCCCTATGATCTGTAATTGCATCCTCCTTAAAATGATTAGTTCCATTGAGTTGCGATGTATTTGTTATTTGTTTTACTTGTTCAGTGCTGTCAAAGACAAATTTTGGTTGCAGTTTTGGTACTAATCTTCTTGCATCCACCATACCCTTGGCTTTATTCTTTTTCTTCCGGTAGGCTTCATCATCTGAATATAATATTGCCAAAATAGTCAAATCTGAGAAGTAGCATCTTAGTTCATTTCAAAATAATGACCCAATTAACAAATTCTGGTCACTTCATTAGAACAACACGGATCGCATTCAGTACTGATAAAGGTCTGGAATAATATTTCAATAATCAATAAGATATCATACCATCCATAAGCAACCTGCGTAATTCAGCAGCCTCAGCTGCTTCATCTTCGATTTCCTCCTCTGCCTGGGCCAAGGTTGTGCGTCTTCTCATTCTAAGACCCTTAACACCATCTCCCTTATCCCATTTTAAGTCATTAGTACCTTCTTCTCCCTCTTCAAATTCCTCAGCATCGAGCAAATTTTCCAGATCTCCAGCAAAGGAATCTAGATCACTATTCCCTTCTGAATCACTCTCATTATCATCGCCATTTAAAGCTGACAAACTCTGAATTTGTCTATCCCAAATCTCCTGGCACTTCTCTCTGGTCTGCTGCTGCAACTGAAGAAAGGACATTCGCTGACCACGGGCATATTTTCCTATAGTTGTTGAATCAACCTTAACCCCAGATGCAGCTTGCTCACTTGAAAGTTTACGTATCATAGCAATGCGATGCCATCTGGTTTGATTTGCAATGGCTTCCTCAGGAACATTGAACTTAAGAAGTACCTGGAATAAGAACATGTCTGAAGTTAAAAACATGCATCCATATGGATTAAATATGCTATGCTATTCCCCCATTGTTCAAGCAGTCACGAGTCAACAAGAAACAAAGCAGTACAATGATGGTATATTCCTTTGTTTTGGAGCATATATATCTAGAACAATCATTTGCTACCTAAGTTATATGAGAGAAAACAGAAGCAACTAGTATATGGACTAAAATATGCACAGGAAGGGAAATGGTAAAATAGGAGATAAGAAAAATAATTATATTTCACAATCAAGTGCAGTCCCAATATTAAGAAAAAAGGAAAAGGCATGGAGGCTTATCTATTACAAGTAAATAAACTTTTTGACTAGGCATCGATGAAAATCAATTTTCCACTTCTGCTTTTATACATCATTATTGATTGTTGATACACATTACAGATTAAACATTTTGAAGGACTAATTTTTATATTCCAATACTCTACTTATTTCAGTTTTAGTCATTCGAAGATACAAAACTTTGAAACAAAAATTCCCTGCCAAAACGAAACCTCTATGATTCACATGCATAGTTATACTTATAGTTAAACACATACAGTTCAGAGCAGACCACTAAAATACAACACACCTCTCGTGCAGCCTCCATGCTTAATCTACGTAGATCAGCATCTGTACCAGTAACAGTGGAACCTCCCCGGTTAGCAGCTACTTTCTTCTTCACCATTGCACTAGACACCGGCGCCTTTGGAGTTGCTCGAGCATAGCTGAAACCCAAGCCGCGACCTGATGGATCACCAACACCAGTAATTTCCATTCGTTCAATATTTTCCTTACCCTGCCAAAAAGAATATTCCATGGGGTGGGGAAGGAACTTTTTATGAGTAATTTAGACAAATAGAGAAAGAAAAAAATGATGAGATCACAATCATCACTGTAGTAAATTTTCTTTATATTATAGAGAAGATATAATTCATCATAACCCCTATCTTCTGAAATCATAATCCGTTTCCAATGACAAAAACAATGGAAGATGGATGCATGAATTCTTTTGCTTCAGGAATATAAATTCATATATAGTATCAAGTATCAACTTTCACTTACGCTCAAATTTCATTTGATTGATATGACACTCAAATAGTAGAATTGCAGTAATTATAAGCCACTTATGGATACAAGACTGATATGTTTCAGGAGAAAAAATTCTTAATTCATGCAAACTTTAAAGAAGCAAAAGCATCTTGAATAACAGAAGAGGTAAACTTTATGAAATTCTTTTGTGAAATGTTATTTTTTCACTCAATATTTGAGTAAAAAAATATAAATAAGGTAAAAAAAACAAAAAACCAATTGTTTTTTGATATGGGTCCAAGCATAAAAATCTAAGTAAAAATAAACAAATGTGTTACACTATGAAGCATGAAGGCCCTACACAAGTCAAGCACAACTCATTCATGAAAAGATTACATATATGTATTACAATAAATCAATAATATCCTACAGTAAGATCAATCTGCAATACTCGGTTCATTAGTGGCAGTGACTCTTTTGAAAGGAAAAAAAAAAATCATCTTCTCTTTCAATTCAAATTTTAAACCCAGTGTTCCTTTACTTTTAAAAAAAGCAAATATTAAGAAGTTTTGAACACATAACTAATAAACAAGATATATGCTGAAGCCAACTAATTTTGAACTGCAATAATAGATCACCTGACTTGTACAGGCAACAAAATTGCTACTCAAGTTCCATGGAGTAATTTGCAGCTCCCTCTCAATGTGTGATGCAGCAGCCAATGCTAATGCTTCATCAGGAAGCCGATTCATTGCAGATGAAATATTATTAGGATGGGTTTCAGTGATTCCTAAATGTTTTAAGCGGTAGAGGCCAGCTTGCATGCTTTCAAAAGCACAGACCTAAAACAATATATATCAAACAGATAGCAAAGAAGGAATCATATTACAGATATGGATTCATCTTATAAAAACAAAAAATAAATAATTATGCAGATTCTGCACACACATTGACAAGTAATTATATAAAAAGCTAAAAAGCATCAAGACCCTGAACCTTATAAAATTATATACAAACTATCAGGCAGAGATCAGACACAATCATATCGAGTATCTGATAAAAACTCATTATCATTTTTCAAACTATACTATTTCAACAACCAAGAGAACACTATCAGGTATGCAACTCTGAACCATGCAGCTAATGGGATAATTTTTAATGCAAGTTCCGAACCATCATATCATGCTTTTAAGACAATGTTCTCTGTTACTACTATGCTGTTGAAAGTACATTTCAACACAAAGAGATGTATTCTACAACAAAGAAACTGAATCTCAAATGATGTAACTCACAAGCTCTGGTGTCACCATTTTTCTCAGTTCATCCTCTGACCACATGCGGAAATTTCGCTTTTTAACATAAACTGACTGTCCATTTGGTCCCCTCTGCAGTAACACACATTGAATGAAACATTCAGGGTATAAAAAATATATAATATAAGTTAAAAATAAGATTGTATTACAAAAACCACATAAATCCATAGCAAAATCATCTTGCGGAATTTTTGTTCAATCATTTTGAAAGAAATAAGGAATTCCATTAGCATCCACTTTATATTCTAACATGGATGATCAACTCTGCATACCACCAATACCTGTAAATTAGCATATTCCTTGATCTTTTTACGAAATGACGCTTCTGATAGGAAAGGGAACTGTGAAGGGAAGGCGTCAACGCGAATGTATGGAGACATGTGCTGCTTCTCTGCAGCTTGGAATTCACGGCACATGTGTACCAATAACCTGTTCATCGTGAAAGCCTGAAGATTCTTACTTCCAGGTGAGAACACCTCCATGAGAGGTTCCTGCGGAGAGTAATTGAATAAATCATCTATCAACAAATTTTTGGAGATGTATATTTGGGAGACAAATAGCAATATCAAACAAGAAAAGGCAAATAGAGATTATCAAATCATGACAGCTCAGAATATTCCATCAGTTAAGGACTATATAAATAAAACAATTATACTTAAAAAGAAATTCCTTCAGTTTATCATTAAGTTAAATTCAAAGAATTAAAAGACAATTATTTATCCTACAAACAACAATTAACAAGCATATACTGACCTGCTGTCCAACAACATTAACTTTATCAATGCGCCTTAATGATAACTTTCCCTTTGAAGAACGAACCAGCAGGTAGTCAGTTGGTGGAACTTTATGAGTAAATATGGGTGCTCTATACATGTTGGTCTCAAGTGATGACTGACTGCTACCAGGTTTTAAATCACCAAGAAAAGGAGATTTATCGGCAGGGTCCAAAGAAACAATATGCCCCAAGCTACTATCTGTGTTGCGTAATAAGGACCCAGATTGGTCATCTGGTGAACTTTTTTGATAATATGTACAAAGTCTTGCACCCATTCCAACATTGCTCAGAAGTAGAGGCCTTTCTTCACAATACCTAAGGAAAACATAGTCAATGAGATTAACGAATGGAGTATCTTCATTCATTTAGCAAAGTACCAACAAAGTAACAAGAGTACAGCCATTGAAGAAAAAAAATATTAACAATAATAAATTAAAGATACTGCGAAAACATAGTCAATGAGATTAACGAATGGAGTATCTTCATTCATTTAGCAAAGTACCAACAAAGTAACAAGAGTACAGCCATTGAAGAAAAAAAATATTAACAATAATAAATTAAAGATACTGCGCTGTCAAAACAATATTTCTCTTGAATCTCTCAGTTTTGGGGTCAAGAGGACATGCACACCATTAATTCCAGGCAAAAAACAAGTATTTGTTTCAGTGCTCACAGTAATTTCTGTTTTACCATACGGACTACATATTATAAATTACCATCTCAAAATCATTTAAATTTCAATCCAAACCGGAATATGATACTGCAAGCAGAATAACAAGCTGGAAAGCTAATTTGCAAAAAAAAAAAGATACTTCCAAATTTAGTCAACCAAAGTCAAAGATGCAAATCTTTAGTAGAAAGCATGTTGTTCAATAAAGCTATCAATGGACAAAACATTAGAGAAAAAATGGATGTGTTGTACAAACGAGCAAGGCACATTGAATAAATTTATTAACAAGCACAAAGAAGAACAAAAATCTGCCTAACTGCTAGAGAAGCCTTTATGGGGAAGGTGCTCATTAATCAGAAGAGAACAAACTATACTATTGTATCTTTGACAATAGTAACATAAATGGTCCTTATCACCCTTCAAAATAGAACTTTTACTTTGAAGTAGGCACATGCATAAAAAATAGAAAATTATTCTGTTCAAACAAAGATCACATGTACGAAGTAGCCGAACAAAAATTTCAAGTCACTCACTCCATAAGAAAAACATGACCGTCTTTTACAGACAGATCAGATTTTTTCTTGAAAGCTCCCGGAGGACGCAAGGACTTGTTCTCACCAGGAACCCTTTGTGCCCTAGGCCACAAATGTATCTTTGTACGGACAAGATGTAACAAGGAATTTGGCTGAACATTTTGTGCAACTAGTATGTGATCTTCAAGCTCCCTACCCAAATAAAATATTTTCACCGTTTCGGATACCTTGAAATCTACCAAAAACAAAAATCCCTGGTGAGTCATAAGAAGAAGAGGCTAAATTATAACTAAAGACAAGAGTAAGACCCAAAAGATACAGAAAACAAAAACATCAGGGAACAGAACGAAAATGATAGCTTATCGTGATTTTAATATATTTTATTAAGAAATTTTACTACAAAACAGAGAAGAAAATTTGACAACCTAGCTTTTTCGCAGCTTTTGCCTTAACAGAAGAGAGAGTTTCATCAACACCAACATGCAGTTTACACCCCTTGCCACCCAAGCTTTTCAAAATAATTTTCATGGGTCCTTGTCTTGGTAATTTCCCTTGTTCTTTAACAGCCACCTCGATGTCATGGGGATACCACAGTGCTCTAGGCCGGTGAAAATTTGCAATATCTTTACTGCAAAAGAGTTAGTAAGAATATAAAGACATGAAATATCTACAATGCACATATGAATAACAGATGTTAAAGGACAAAGAAATAGGGTACACCCACTCATGCAAATAAGTTAAGGTTTCACAGGAACTTGATAAGTGTCATAAGCAAATCCAACATTAGTATTTATTACATAGCCAACTGACTGATAAAAGAATGGGCAAGCGACTAGCGTATTGGTGACTGATTATGGGCACATCGTGGAATGTAGCGGATTTTACAAACAATGAAGATCATAAAATTGGCTTGCATGTTTTTCAAAATGTGTATTGGAAAGACACGACAGTACTTCATTTTAGCAAAATGTTATTATATATATTAGGTCAATAACCATGAAATTATGCTATTAAGTTATTAATTTAATCTTAAAATTTAAGAGAATAAAAAATTGATAAATATCGTCCAAAACAAAATACTGGATACATCAAGTAGGAAGAAGAAAAACTCAAGAATGAAGTAATGATTCCTAGTCTATTGATCTGCATGACAAAAATAGCATCACAGTGATATAGACATGAACAGAATGCCAATGTGATATCATAAACATTATCCTATCCTTAATAACAAGTTTGGGGTCAAAGAGAAACTCTTAAAAGTAATACATTAGTAACGCATACACTATTATTCCTTTCAGCATTTACTTTCTTATCATCCTTCCATGTAAAATATCCTTTTATTTTGATCTTTCATAGGCAGGGATAGTACTCCCTCCGTCCTTATTTAAATGCACCCATTGAGTAAAAATGTATCCCTAAATATAAGCACTCTTTCAAATTAATAGGTCATTTATTATTTTTTCTCAAACTTAACCTAATTATTACTACTAATTTTCCTTGGAATATGAAAAGTTAACACTAAGACATTTTTGTACAAACTAACGCCCCCCATACCAAGACAGATGATAAAATATGTGTCTTCCATATGCACCTGACTTATGAAAAACTATGGACACGAGTTAGGAAAAAAGTACCATATTGAGTATCAAATATCAAGTAACCACACAAACATCAAACAAGCTTGCATCTAAGATTCAGCAGAAAACTTGATTTCAAAAACATACTAATACACTAATTAAGTAAAGAACATCTCAAATTCAGGTAAAACATTCAACTGATAAAAAATGATACTACCAAGACCCCATTCATCAAATGAAAAATTCTTACTTGCTCAACTTCAATTTCATGGTCTGCAATTTCAGTGCAGGTTGCGAGTGAAAAATTTTGACACCATGAGCTGAGCGTTTTTTTGAGTTTGTTTTTAGTTGCTGAGAAGTTTTCCGATTGGAATAGTGTTTGTCATTAGCAACATATCTCCATCCAAATTGACCTCCATGTCCTGGTAGCTCAGAAGAGTCCACGCTAATTGATTTCAAAGAGCGACTTAAAATCATAGCCCCGGCATGAAAGCGAAGATGGTTACTGTCCTTGCTATCCAAAACCTCAAAGTGCATTTGATTATCCTGAAGATCAAATATAAGCTTTGGTTTCATCTTAGGCCTGTCAAGCTCCTCCCACATTATATTGTCTATCCACGAGTCATCCATGAGGTCTCTGTTTTGTGACATAACCATGGTCAATCGTTTTACCTGACCACTTTGATTATGCCCCCCCTCAGATATATCCACCCCTCTTCCATCTGCAAGATGAGAACCGTCGACTTCTAGCCTCAGAAGTTGGGGATGAAACAGACTTTCCGATATTGAATTAGTTTTAGCCCCATTCGAATCCCTTGAGCCAAAGGGATCCAATGAAACGGGAGAGCAGTATGTGAATACATTATGATCTTTCTTCTCTACTATCTTATGGGGCTCTGACTGAAGATTCTGTATCCCACTTTCAATCTCTGTTTCACCACCACCAGAAGCTCTCAATTCAGGTACAGAAACTTCACAGCTCTCAACATTATTATCATTATCGCTTGCAACAGGAGAGTTGCCCCAAAGGATTTCATCTTCCCAGTCTCGCTGATCAAGAGGATAAAAGTTGGCTAACATGAGGGGATGATCTTTCCAAGAAAGATCATCTGCAAAATCCCCTTTCATTGGTTCACCACTAAGACAAGAGTCCTTTGGTTGCTGATCATCTTTGACAGTAAGTGAGACATCTCCGTGAAGAAATCCAAATTTTGGAAATTCCAAGTCAACATTATTGTTTTCTGATACATCAGTATGGACTACAGAGACCTGTTTACTAAGTGTGAGACTTTGAGAGAAACTTCTAAGGAACTCCTCTTCATCCTCTTCTACCATATCAGCAGATAATTCCAAAGATTTGTATCTATCTGGAAATACAAGTGAAAAAACAGCCAATTAGGAAAGAACCCATACTGCAACAATACAAAAGAGAAAGAAATCATCTCATTTTATCATTCAAATCTCACTAATGCCAGTTATAATTATATTATTTGTAAACAATACAAAATTCAGACAACTACTTAGGTCATACCTCTCGGAAAATTTAACAGATTCTAACATTTGCAAATGAAATTCAGGTAAACATGCTTTATCTAGGTATATACCTTTAGGAGTGGAATGCCGACGCTCTTTCTTTTCTCCCTTTCGAGGAGGTTCCTGAATACCAAAAATTTCAGAGAAGCGCAAAACTGCTTTCCCATCATCCACGTACAATACAGGCAATGGTGTAGCCATAGACCTTTTTAAAACTTCAGGTCCTTCCTGTTCATTTTATTAATTTAGACATTAACATGTTAATAATAGAAAGTCAATCATGATAGTTTGATAAACTTCTCAACAAAAATTATCATCGTGTTAGAAAAAAAATCTCTGTGCAATCATGAAGTTAGATTGGCTTTTACCCGTGTATTACACCAGTATGAAACTAAAATGACTAGCATAAAGACACGGTCAAACTACTCATGAAGTTACTGTGTCCCTTATACAGTAATCCTTTTACTCTTTTCCCAACCAAAACATAAAAAAAATCACAGTACAAACTCTTCAACAGCTTAAGTAGTTGTAAAGAGGGACACAGATGGTTGTATCTCTCAAGCATGCCCCCCTCACCCACCCTACACAAGCATTACCGGTGTGAGTTTATTTTAATGTCTATTTTAATCAGATTTCTTGTGCTTAAAATAACTTGCAATTCAATATTATATGCAGACGAGGAAAGATATATTTTACCAGAACTTAATCAAAAAATTTACATAATTTATTTATTAATGATGAAAGCTGCATTTGCAAGGATTGGAATCATAAACATGTGTGGAAGGAGTTCAAGCCACTCAACTTTTATATTGAATTACCAATGACACACATTCAGATGGGTCACGCAGTAACAGATGGGTTTTCAGATGATTTCACCTATGTGACCTATTTGCATGGAAAAAGCCACAATCGGACGCCAAAGCCACTACTTGAAAACGAAATGTAACCAAGACCAAATAGTGGGCAACAGCACAATAGAATAGCAACCCAACGCTATTAATAACTATGCTTTACAATATTTATTATGACAAAGATTTTCTTCTTGTACAGGTATTATTTAACAAAGCCCTACATAAAAAAATTATCTCAATTGTTGCACTAAGCTATATTTTCAATCTCATCTGCAACTGCAAGACTACAATTTATGCAACACTACGTATTTGTTAGAGAATTTTGAGGTCGTATATTATAGCAGCTTTAACCCAGATTTTAAATTCATAAAATCATGAGAAAAATACAAAATTTAAATATCATTCATTGACAATAGCACACAATAGAGTGAGTTTTTCACTGTACCAGCCCCTATTGCAGCACAATAAACATCAAAAAGGCTAGATAGAAAGGGAGAAAAACAATTAGCAGGCAGCAAAACAAGCAAAAACTGACCTCAGGTTTCTGTACATTATTGTCCAATTCTTCGGTTTGCAGTGAGCCAACTTGTAAATCATGCTCAAGAGCACTTTCTCCTTTAGATGCATCTACAAAACCCTCCTCCTGCTCTACTGAAAGAGAAAAGGCTAACATTAGTACACTGCAACTGCAAGACTTCAATGTGAAACTCACTTCCTTCCTAAGATTACATACTTCAACAGTTCAACCATCACATTATTATTACGTGTTGCATTGAGCTGAATTCAGCCAAACACTTGGGAATTAAATCAGAGCTCAAAAACACACAGCTACCCACTCAAATTCAAGCTGAGTATTCGAGGAAGAACTCAGGTTGAATTTACTATGTGACATTTTGTAATGTAATCAATTTACTGATTCTCAGTCAATCAGCTTACAAGCATATTAATCCATGAACCTTGCATACAAATTTCAATTCAACATGAAGAGTGCAAAAGCTGCTAATTTCAAAAGAAAATGAAATTCAAAAGAATATGATATTCTATGATACAGCTTTTTATAGAAATTTCAAAAGCTGCTAATTTCAGCCAACGAGAAGCGTGCAAAAAGAATTGTTTCTAATGCCCCATTCAGGGTGGTTTGCTGCTTTATGTTTTGAAAATAAATATTAGAAATATATAATGTCTTTAATTAATTGAATGATAAGTTGTTTTAAGTGACACCACAAGAGCTAACTACGATATAAAGATGAAAGTTCACATTTTTAGAGCGATCCACAAAAGTACTTTGAACTTTTCAAGTAAAAAGCATCACAAACAAACACAATGCAAGCAAATATGAAAGTAAGCTGAAAGTAGTGGTTGTTGACAGATGGCAAGTGATGGTTGGTGGTAGTTAGAGTGGTGGTTGGAGTTATGTTTGATGGTGGTCAGAGTTGTGGTTGACGGTTGAAAGTGATAGTTGTCGACAGATGACTAGTGGTGCTTGGCTGTGGTTGATAGTGGTCAAATTGGTGATAGGAGATGGATGGAGTGGTGATCAGCCGTGTGGAGTTATGGTTGACAGTGGTCAGAGTTGTGGTTGATGGTTTTCAGAGTGGTAGTCGATGGCAGTCGGATTGAGGATCGAAGGTGGATGGAGTGGGCAATCGAAATGGTGGTTGGAAATGGTCAGAGTGGTGAACAGTGGTGGCGGAAGCAGTGGTGTCGGTGGCCACTGGTGGTGACATGTTAGCGTCAAAAAAGAAACAGGAATAATAAAACCTATTTTTATGGTTTTGGGATTTAAGTGAAATTTGTTTTAAACCAAGTAAAAAACCAATTCGACCATGATTTACCGAACAAGTTTTGTTTTCAAATACCACTTTTAATCAGCACTTTTTTATATTTTAATATGTATTTCAGTGCAGTGTAAATCTAATTACCAGAAAGGTGTTCATTCCCTCAGTCTGTTGCAAATATCGATGAAAATAATTTCCACGAATACCAGATGCCAGTGCCTAGTGACACTTGCGCATATTCAATTTCTAAATCCTATGTACTACGTATCAAACATAGTACAAAAATATATTCTTAGAGGTTAAAAAGTGAAGGCAAATCTTACAAGAGCTACAAAGCATACCAGTATGATTAAACAATCACACCACCAATGAAAAAAATGCCAACAGACAATCTATCATATAACATTTACCGCCAAATCTGCCCTTAGAAAAGGAAAGAGAGAGCTATCTATAAGTTGAGAATAACGAGATGCACAAAATTAAAAGTTCAAAACAGTTTCATGCAATATCAGCAAGAGAGGTGTTTCCACATTATATTTGAGCAAGGCTACAAAGAAAACAGTAGAGCCAACAAGAACAAAATCTCTTACAACCACTTCCATAAGGACCTGTACACATGTAAATCTATACCTTAAGATAAAAATTAAAATAAAAAATATATTACCAGCTAAAGATATGTTATCGACTTTAGCATCATTAGTCACCAAGTCTTCTTCCTTTTCAGATTCTTCATCATAATCCTCATCGTCGAAGACGGAAGTTTTGCACTCCAAAGCTTCAAGAGAGGCTTCGGCAGCGAAAAAATCTTTTTTTGGCAATAAATAGTCCTCTTCATTTGCAGTTTCAGTTTCCGGACCATCATACTCTTCATCAATATCTTCATAATCAACAGCATCTTCAGCCTTTTCACCGCAGTCTAAAATTAAAATAATCCCAGTTAGTAAATTACCAGAAAACTTCACATGAAACCACATACGAGATATGAAGCAAACATGTCCCTCTGTAGCTTCAGTGCAAGTCGTTACAGTAGAATTTTTATCTTTTCAAAGAAGAAAAACCACAGAACTTTCTAATTTAGTGGAGTTTCATACTACGTATGTAATCAATAGTTTCTAGTTTCTACTATTGTCTTCTGCTATATTTTATTATGTAGGTACTCCCACATTTCACTGACACCATATTTCAGAAGCTAACATATAGCCATGGAACACTATATCCCCACCACTGGATGGCTATTACTTGTTCATGTTTATGAATAACAGCTACTACTAGTCATCAATAAAACTACACATCACGTCAGCTAGCATTATTAGTCTAGTTCTATTGACTTGTGTCACTAGCTCTTACTAATCCCCCTACCCCTAAAATCAGGCATGACTACCTAGTTTTACAAAAAAATGATAATTTTTTATAAAACATTTTTTCAATGATATGCACCACCAAGAGTTGTCAACTCTCATCCTCGAAGAAGAATGTTAGCAACAAATTCTTTTGACACACTCTTTATGATCGGTTCATTATATAAAGAGTCAACACGTTTTTAAGAAATGATGAATTGATGAGATAAGTGTGTTGAATTTTCAAAAAAAAAAAACAGCCAATCATAGATAGTGTGATGAAGAGTGTAGTGATACTTCGTAGCATTCATCTATCCCCCAATACCATGGAGGGATCCATTAGACATTAAGGGAAAAATATCACTGATAAAGAAAGAAAAAAACTACTTCTCGTGATATTTTCCACCAAGCATACGTCATGTGGAAAAGAATTCCAGTAGAAATAAAACACAGGCGTAGTGCTCTCAATCGATGAAGGAAAAAAAGATACCAACACAATATCAAAAACTGCATGATATAGGTTTTTCCTGGCAGACAACTTCACCTTGTTCAACAATGCCAGATGGTGTTCGTGCTGATTTTCCTGACAACTGCAAACAGCACATATTCTTATCATCATCAAAATAGAAGATGTGGATACAATGAAAGTACATGGAAAAATTGACTCTTAAACATTTGTTAACCATGTTTTTGATTTCTAGATTCAATACTACAACCTGATAATTATATTTTGATATGCACTGTTTAAAAAAAATGATATTTTGATATCCTTACATCTATATCCGTCAGTGATGGACCCAGCTTGTCAGCCAATGCAGAAAGATGCTCCTTTGCATCCTAAAAGGAAATATGCTTATTTAGCGCCAATTTTATTGTTGACCAAAACACATTATCATAACAAATCAAAAAGCATAAATGATCCGTGACAAGAAAATGAGCATCCCACAATAATTACAATTCTAAAAATAATAAAAGATATTCTAAAAGAAACAATTATCCTCGAACCTCCAACAGATACTGCAATGGATAATTGAAAATCTGGAATGCCCAATTCCAACATCATTAAAAGTAGTTAATAGTATCAACTTTTATCGCACTCTAAACACAAATGTAAGGCAACCTTTTATTGCACTCTAAACACAGCTGTAAATTCTGATGCTTAAAGTCTTTAACCTATTTAATAAAGATGAACTTTACTTGTAAAGTAACCGCTTGACCTTAACCATTGTAGCAAATAAGAATCTATGCACACTAAATAAAATCCTCCAAAGTTGAATCTCAAATAATTTTTCAGTTTAGACAACCATACTGCACCAATATGTTCAAACTGCCTCCTTTTTTGTTTCCTTTTTTGTTTTTCGAAAAGTTACAATGTAGGTTTCCCATAAATACATGTCCTCCCGAAAAGAATACTCCATACTGAATTATAGAAAAGTCTAGAAATGGTTTTAAATCTTCTAATATAAAAGTCTAGAAATTTCAGGAAACTACATACTGAATTAACGAAAATATCAAACAATTAAAAACTAGCAAGCAACCTAATCACAATATAAATGCATGCATCAGCTCAATCTTGCTTCCCTAAACACATTTCAACAACCAAGTTCAATAAAAACACCAAAGGCCACATTAAACTACCTCGTCAAGATAATCAACATCGAGATCACCAGAATTATCAACATTTCCAAACATGAACCCAAGAAAACGATTACCCTTGTCAGACTCCTCATATTCTTCTTCATCATCTATCAATACGAATTTATCAAACATACTTAGTTAATAAACTACATCAAACCAAAAAGAAACTAAGCTATATAAATGAACACCGCTTGTCCGCTTCAAACTAGCCGACAAATGCTTTACACATTTCAGCATAAAGTCATAAACAATAATGCCATCAACTCAATTCTACTTTAAACACTAATCTATTACTACCTCCAATCTTATATATAAGAAAAATTTTACTTTTTAAATTCATCGTAAAATGGATGTATCTAGACAATATTTAACTCCGCGCTTTGTGCTTCATAGGTCAAAATACTTAACTTAGTGCCCAAATTTGTTAATTGGAATTCAACAGAATTTCATTACATATCTAACTTCTAATTGTGCTCCTTGAAGAAAAAGTATATTGAATTTAAATCAATTTGTCCTTGTTCAACAGGGTTTCATTACATGTCTAACTTCTAATTTGCCCAAAAAGTATATCTAACTTCTAAAATACTCCCAATTTGAAGAATAAGATGAAAAAACTCTAATTTTTTTTCTCCTTGTTCCTTTCACTTGTGAAACTGCAAAATTTTCTAAATATTTGAGTAAACAAAGTTGTTACCTTCATCTCTCCCATAGGGGCTATCAGAATCATATCCCATGTTGTTGTTGAATAAATCTATATCACAATTTCAACCCCGAAATCGATAACTCATTAAGCCACAATTCTGATAACAGAGACCTCAAAAACCCTCAAATTCAAACTTCACTAACGCTATTTCACCCTCCGAAAAAGATAAAATTATAAAAAAGTAAAAAATAAAAAAACAAGAAGTTCACAAATTAGGTTTTCTTCTTTCACCGACGGAGACAAACCCTAACGAAATTCCTCTTCTAAGTTTATCAATTTGCAACCGTTCGATCAAATTAGGGCACAGAAAGTGTAAAGATGATTGTTGTTGTTTGTGAATGAAATCAAAACCCTATCGAATTTGCGTAGCTTTGAGGGAATATTGAGAAGGGAATTTGATTCGTCGGAAAGAAGAACGGAGAGGTGATCGGAGCGTTGTCGTTGATCGGAGCTGTGATGTTTTTTGAATAATGAATGATGAAAGATGTATCGTTCGTTCGTTGCACGGTGAAGTGTGTTGTAAAATCTTGGTTTTTTCTGATTCCCTTTATGGGGTATTTATAGGTGAAAAAACAAGAGGAATAAATAAATAAATAAATAAATAATTGAAATTATTTAAAATATCTATTTTTTATTTTTTTATAAAAGGGAAATATCTATTTTAGTTTATTATTCAATATATTGAAAATTTATGTATTTTTGCTAAAAAAATATTTCAATTAGGAGGATTAAAGGAAAAAATAATGGAATGTTTTAAAGCTATAAAACAAAATTGGTATTAGTCCCATAATATTTGGTAGATTAAATTGACAACTAAAGTGGTTTTTCGGTCGAAATCGGAATATTCATTGCTGAACGTGCTGATTAACGATTAACTGAAGTGGTTGAAGTAAATATATGTAGTTAGAGAATAAAATTTGACCAAGCAATTGCATTGTTTTGTCTAAACATTGAAGAATTTTATTTTATATGTCTCAAACTTAATTTCTTCTTATAAGTTTTAAATATTTTTCATGATAACTTGAGAGCTTTGGGATTAGAAAAATAATATGGTGTGAAACAACACCCTCAGATTCGGCTAGATTAATTATTAGTGAAAGTGAATTTTTTGTGGCAAGAGTATAGCTCAATGTACCATATGAAATAAGTGTAGAGTTCTCAAACAACACCAAAACATGGTTCAAAAATCAAAAGACAAAAGGTAGTTGTTTGATCTAAACTACTAGTGACTTTATAGTTCGCTTGTAATGTGGATGTCACTTTCTTGACTCTCTCATCTATAGCACTAGCCAATTTTAATGGTATTTTTGATCATTTTTTGTGTGACTAAGACAGAGTGAAAGATATTAATTTGCTTCCATATGGAAATATTAAGGATCGATGTTAATAAAAAAAATTGATATAAACTAAATTGAGTCTTAAATTAATTGGCAAAAAAATGTTAAAAATGTTAGGCCGGACATTCATGATCGAAGTTCTATTCTTGCTCTCTCCATTTTGTGTGAGTGAGTTTATAACGACGTTGTCATTTGATATATATATCAAAAAAAATGAGTTGGACGAAAAATTGAAGAAATAAATTGAGTCTTTAGACTAAAAAGTTAAGAACAAAACAAAAAATACTAAATTTGTTATGAATTAAAGTCTTAGAGGTCTTGTCAAAAAAAAAAGTCTTAGAAGAAACCTTAGTAAATGTCCATCCTACTTCTTCCATTTTCTATAAAACTTTCACTAATGAGGATCTTAATTATCTTTTTATTTCACTTCATTATATGTATCATATAAATAGGACTCTTGTTATAATATGATGATGTAAAGATACACAATAAAGAGAATACTACAAAGGTCTTATCTCATTTATCTTTCTTCTCTAAGTTCTCTAAGTTTATTTCTAACAAAATTAATTTATTCTTGTAAAAAAAATTAATTAATTTTTTTTGTTACATTAAAGTAAAATAAAGACAATAATTTGTACCAAAAAAAAATAAAGACAATAATAATAAAATATATAAACAAATAGTGGGTAAGAAATAATTATAATAGAATACTCGTAGTCTTTGAGTTAGCTCAATAATTGAAGATATATCCTTATTCTTTTTTTTCTTTCCTCCTCTTTTGTATGTGTTAATTCTTTTATTTTCTTCTTGTTGGTTTTCACCACAAGTTTAACCTGGTTCGAAGTAAATTTTAACATCAAATAATTTCAATCAATTTCCTCCTAAAATAGTTGCGAAATCTAACTATGATTTTTCCCATCAAATTCAAAGTCAATCACTACGTGTTAATTCTACCATAACATCATTTCAAGTTGACAATGTAAAAAGTTTCGTTTACTTTACATTTGTTCTCCATTTTATTAGACTGATTTATCCACCCTTAATTTTTTTTCTTCTTTTTTTTAGTTACATGCACCCTTAATTTTTTTTTGTATAAAAAGAGGGCAGAGCCCAAAATAATTTTCTACTATGTCTATTATTGTTTCTATGTTTGCATCAAAAAAAATTATTGTTTCTCTCTGGGTAAGATTCATTTTTGCACCCCTTATTTCTGCTGCAGCGTATATCTATATTGGGCTTTACTTTCCTGCACCCCTGTTTTTCATTTAGCTGCTATTCGCTCGCCCCTTTCCATAATTTATTGACCAAACTTCACCTTCTTCATCCATGTTCATCATTCAAATTGCTCTCAATTCAATTGTCATGAAAGGAACCAAGAACACCCGCGGCCACACACCTTGCTATGCTCGTCCAAGACCACCACCATTGAAACTTTTTCCAACAACCAGACTTGGTGCCGCGCTAAACCAAGGTCATGTTTGTTACCATTGTGTTCTCTTCTACATAATTTATCAGTCACGTTTTGTCGACTCTATGAACCCATCACTGATTTTCGAACATGTTTGCTACATGTTGTTGATCTATTGTTGATGTTTATGAAATGACTGTATTAGCAGCTATTATTGTATCATTGGAGACTTGGATCATAAGGGATTTATGTTCCTGTTTTTAATCCTTTCTTCTTTTTTTATGAGATATTTCCTAATCTCATTAATAAGCACTTTCATATACTTGTAACAAATAAATATTTCATAGATATGCTAATTGAATATTGGTATTTTTAGAATCACTTTCAAAGGAAATTTTGTAGATCATCCGTCAGGTACAATTCTAAGAGCCAAACAAAATCTACCCTTTTCTTCTTTCGGCCTTTAAATAAATGCACCCATTTCTAAGCACAACCTTTCTTCATCACAAAATTGAAAACAAGACACATTTTTCTTCCCCAATCCTGTGTTCAGAAAACATCCATCAAGCAAAAACAAGGATGAACGAACAATTTGGTAGAGAAAGCGTTCTGAATCCAAATGCCTGGGGGACCAAATTAAGATGATGATAAACTTGTAATCAGGATGCGTCATAATCCACCTAGAGGTGACTCATGTTTATGGTCATCCACCAACCAGAGATGGTAGTCACGAAATCGCTTTATCTTCTTCTCAAAACCAACTATATAGTTGTTGTGAATTATAACGTGCTTTCCTTTAGTTTCCTTAACCCATGTCTTGTTCTTGAAATATAATCCGCCTGTTGGGAATGCAGACTGTGGAAGCAGGTACAACTCAGCCTGCAATGGAGAAAATCATGGAAATGAAGTCTTAGGACCATTTAAACAGAACATTTGCGAATCAAATTGAACAATATGGATATAATTGTCACTTTCAAAAATCAGATTTTTTTTTATATGGAAGGTATTTTATATTGTCATCGATAGAAAATAGTAGCACTTGGATAAGAAATACTACACGAGCTAAACTGTCAAGGGTAAGATCAGAAACAAAATTGCTACTTCGTGAGAGTTCAGAAACAAAATATAAAATATCCCATAATCTCAAGCCTATGATGGCATGCGCTGCGCTACTAAATCAGAAACAAAATCCTATTTGATCATCAAAATGTTCTAAAAGAAAATCTTAAGACAAGGAAATAAGAAAACTGCAACATACCTCTTTAGCATTCTTCATCAAAGCCCAGTTAAAAGCAGGCTGATCATTAGATTTCTTGGTTTTAGACCATGGCTCAATCTGAAGCTCCTCAAGCCACTTTTTTAATATTACCTTTGCTCCATCAGTAGGGCGAAGGAAAATCATGCAACTACATATGTAAGGGCGCCCCTTTTTTCCCGGTGGTGGTAAATCGTGAGAATGATTCAATGGTTTGATCTGCTCTCACAAAGAAATAGAAAAAGTCAACTCACTTCTAAAAGATTGCACTTATCCTTGATCTGAAAAAATTGTAAGATGATAAAGCATATAGACTTCATCATGCATTATTAAATTATATTTGCTTGAAACACAAAAAACTCATTAATATTTTGCGAAAAGTTTTTAACCAAGAAAATTATTAACAACACATTCAATGACATACCAATAGAGCGAATTTCAGAAAGGGCATAGGTTATTTAGTGAGAAACAACTCATAGATAGCATTTCACTTCCAAATCATATAGCCAATGTGAATTCACTAGAAACCTGGTACTTCATTATAAAGAATTCAGAAAGTCTCCCCGGAACCGAAATATAGCTACAAACTTACAGAATTTTGAAAAAGTGTCAGATTTCCACCATGTGGCACCATGGTGTTGTAGCATGGCAGACTTTGTCCCCGCAGCCATAGGCCACAACGCCGTGTTTATTGGCGGATTTTTGGCTGGCCACTATGTTTGAAGGTTTGCTCCTCCCTAGCCCAAAGACCCTAAATTTCTTTCTCTCAAACTGACTGGATAACTTTCTTCTCTTCTATTATTTATATATAGATTACAATATCCTACCTTTCCTGGTTACCTCGGCTACTAACTAACTAACTTATATGATTTTTCGAACAAAATTATATATATTACACAGTACACACACAGTAAAAGCATTATTGTAGACAACAAGTTTCTAGGATTGATGTAGCTTGGAATTGTAATATAAGAATCGAAATGAAGCATAAAAGAAAATGAAATTAAATGAGAGTACTTACTGCAGTCATATCATCTGTAAAGTACACATCATGGTCTCCTTGCAGATAAGGAAATGGATCAGCTAACCATACCATGTCTACATCATTGTACATTACACTATATCCAAGCTCCAAAATTTTCAGCAGATGGCTTGGTCTCCTGGCTGTAAAGTTGAAGAAACCCTACGCAGTGAAATAAACAAGCACGGTTATTAAAGAGAAAAAGGAATATGTCCATATATTACACTGTCAACCAATAACAAGCATGTATTCTGCCACGTCGCCCAACTTTTTTTATATGGCATGGAAATTTAAACCACTCTTATTGGATGTCAGTGTAAAATTAATTAACACTGACACTGCGTAACCTTTAAGCTCGTTATTAAAACCCAACACCAAACAAGAGAAATATATATCCAATAATTAATGATACATTAATACCACAGCAAAGATAAGCTCAGAAAAAAGAAAAACCATCTGGTCCGACAAAGTGGGTTACATTTCCATGAAGCATCCAAGTTAATAACAATAGTTCAAGACACACAACACAATAGATAATTAAAGCACATTCTTTAGTTAAAAGCCTATAATGAAGTCATTGTTGCCAATCACAAACCACCAAAAATAGCAGTTTGTTCAAATTCTGCTATGCTACGGTGATATAGCGCCAGTACAGCCACTATTTGACACAACTTTTTACTAAATGGTGTAGTGCAAAACAATATTGATTTGTTCAAATTTTGCTATGCTATCGCACTATAAACATAGCTATAGCACACAAAGTTGCCACTCAGTAGAATGAGAGTGTGTTACAATACCATTACCAAGAGACATCCAAGCTAAGTAACCATAAAAGACAATTAAAGCACATTATGTAGTTACAAGTTTATAACAAAACCACATTATTAATCAAGAATATGTAAATGATATAATTCATAAAATCAAATTCTTCTTCTTTTAAAGGTGAATATGCGAGTATACCAGAGTTCGAACCTCAGTTCCTATATATTGCATGCAATGTCCCTACTAACTGAGCTAAGCTCACGGGGACTGATAAAATCAAATACTAACCATCAAATCATCAACACCATAACCAAATATAACAAAGTTCAATGGACTAAACCTGAGAACCAAACTTATGAGCAGCTTCAACATCAAGCACAGGAGGAATAAGAACAGCATGACCAGGCCAAAGCTCATTAACCCTATAAAGTGAAGGATAATCCTCAGCAATAACAAGAACCATATCTTGACGTTTTTGCATAGCAATACTTATCAACCAATTATTAAGAAAAGGCAAATAAGGTTGACTAACAATACAAACAATCACAGTTCCATTTTTTGCCACAAAGGTAAGTGCTTGATCCAATGTATAATGACCCCATTTGGAAATTTCAGGGTTTGAAGTAAAGAAGAGATTTTGAGGCATAAAAAAAATACCCAACAAAACTATGAGAGATAATAGTGAAAGGAGAATTGTGGGAGTGAAAATTGAAATGGGTTTTTTGGAATTTGTTGAAGAATTTGATGAAGTGAGGAATTGATTTGAAAAGGGGTTGTGAATTGATCTTTGGTGTAGAAACCCTGATGACATTTTTGGATGAAACAAAACAAGATTCGAACTTTGATGTGATTATTAGGGATTTGAGAATTGGGAATTCTGATTTGGTAAGTGGGTGATTTGGGTTTCCCGGCGGGAGGGGTTAACGGTGATGCTCCGGTGCCGGTGGGAATTAATCTATAGGTGTTTGGGTGTTGATGTTTGAAATCGATTATGGCATTAAAATCGATTTATGATTAAAGCTGATAATTGTAGCTTCCATGGCGGTTGATTTCATGTTGTTTTTTTCCACTTTGGAATAATGAATTGCAAAGTTGTTCATAAGAATTGAAAAAATCTTGAAGAATCAAAATAAGATGAATATGAAAAAACATTACAGTAGATCTCATTGGGCAAGATCTTGGAGTATATTTTTAAGTTAAAAAAATATGTTTGTCAAAAAATAGTTTTTTTTATCATGAATTTCTAATGTTTTTGCGTCGGACTTTACCGAGTTTAATAGTTATGTACTGACTGTGTAATTTTAATCAAATAATATTATAATGTCATATTTATAAATAAAATTTTAAAATATTTTCACAAAAGTTGAGGTTCCTCTTTATCATAATTTTTGAATTTGAATCAGATAAGACTAAAGAATGAGAACGAAATGGTGGAGTGAAAGAAGTAACATATTTGAAGTTTTGAACTAATGGAAGGAGAACGAGTTGAAACGATAGAAGAAGATGAAAGAGAATGACTGAAAATATTAGTTACAATGCGGAGTTAATTTACAATTGTTAAAAGTTGTATTGTCGTAGTTAAAAATTCAAAATTTTGGTAAGGAAGGATGATGATTCCATCTCCCGCAACTACACTTAGAAGTAGACGGAAATCACTTATATCATAACTCGTCCCGACCTCTAAACTACTACCAGCCCTATTTTCTATAAACCATGAAAGAAAGAAAAATGTTTGATCCAATAGCACCTAAAAGCAAAAACATTGAGGATGGTATTTGCCACTTATGCCTAGGTGTAAGCGGATAAAAAAAAATCGATTGAATCGGCGATCTAAATCAATCCAAACTCGAAAAAAAATGAGTTATATTGGTTCGGATCCAAAATCGAATCGAACCAATGAAAACCGAAGTGGTTTGGTTCGGATCTCGGATTTCATTTTCATGAACCGCCAAACCGAGAAACCGAATCAATATGTTTGATTAACCACTTGAGATTTCATTGAACTCATTATTTGAACTAACCTAACTTAAATTCACAAGATAAAATGCAGGCATAAGACAAAAGGCACAACACACAAACCTTAACAAAATTTGTCTTCCAACATTGAATTAAAACTTATTAATTCAGGATGGAGAATTGAAATTTTATTTTGGTTGAACTTTGTTATTTTATGTTTGAACTAATGAATTTAATTTCATATGGATTGTATTTTGTATTTGGTAGTGAACTTTTCTCCACCTATGATTTGTATTTTGTTTTGGTTGTATTTGATGTTAAATTTCTTTTTACTTATGTGTTGTATTTTGTATTTTAAATTTATGTTATTGTTTACTTGGTTTATATTATTATTCTAAGTTGTTTGAAAAATAGAGCTTAAAGTATATCGTCTGAAAAAATAAAGCTTAAAATATATCGTTTCAAAAAAATAATAACAGAGATTACACCGGAAAAACAAAATGTTACAAACCGAGTATAGTATCCGATCCAAACCGTCTAGTTTGGATCAGATTCATTTTTACAAATTAAATCATACTAAACTAAATCGAATCAATTGAAAGTCCATTAATTCAAACATCAAATTCACTCAAAATCGATTTAAACCGATCCACTTGTACCTCTATTTATGCCACTCTCATCTGTGTGACATGAATATTTGGCTTGATTTGGAGTGGTATTGCACAACCACGGTGGCCAATAAATGCTATGAATCCTTCACCATTTCTTTTTCCTTTTCAAAAGTAATTTGTATTAAAATAATTGTAAAAATGAAATCAATGTATTATATAGTGAGGCCATATTAGAAAATATAATTGAGTGATTTTTTTATACATAAACGAGATGGCAAAACTATCAATAAACTCACACACATAAGTGGAGTGACTGGTGTTCGAACCCAGATCATGGATGTTCAGTCTAGCAATTTCGGTATTTTCTGCCAGTTGAATTAGGATTTCTGAACAATATAATTGAGTGATTTAAATAGTTTAAAAGTGTATAAAAGTATTATGTAGGATTGATTTATATCACTTATATGAGTGGTCTGCATGTGAGTGTTTTAATAAGTATCATTTTTTATTAAAATAAGTATTATCATTAAAGATGTTTTTAGTCTAAATTTTAAATCAAATATATCAATTTTTTAAACTAAACTTTTCTCATATTTTAATACGGAGGAGAAAGTATTTAATTTCTTGATTAGTGCTTACAAATTGTTAGAAGACGTTGAAAAATGAATTGGGAAAGGGGGCCTATGACAAGACTAATCAAGCTGTGATTACAAAAGGTGTCATAGTCTCTATGGCTGTGAAATTGTCATCTCTATCTAATCATTAATCATATTTGCCTTTCTTTTTCTACTTTTTGGTTATCTCACTTTTTTTTGCTTTTTCATTTGGTTTCCACAGAAAAGAAAAGGCTTGAATGTACAATTCTAGTACAACAAAAACAACGCAAAGTCATTAGTGTAGGGTTAACCAATCATTCCATCCCAAAGACGGTCATTTTGGTGAACACATATTTACAAGTGTACATAGAAGGATTAACAATGGTAATGGTTAAAGAACATACACATCAATAATGTGCAATTAGAAACAAATTGCTTATAAGTGCAACATCTTAGTAGCAAACTCAAGGATATGATGAAATACGGTAGCATTATAGATAAGTGTTGTAGTTTGACACTACTCCGTCTGTTCTAATTTAAATGATTTAGTCGACAATTTCACGTGCTTTTAAAAAAAATGTAAATTAAAGAAAGAAATATACTTCATCCGTCTCATTATATAAGCACCTTTATTATAAAAGTTTAGTCTAAAAATATAAGCCCCTTTACAATTTTTGTATTCTAATATAACTTAGTAGTAACAATTAGGGGTATGTGTAAGCAAAGAAGTAATAAATGTACCTAATAAATTATAAAGGGGCTTATATTTTGTAACTAGACTGTTGTAGTAAAAGTGCTTATATAATGGGACGGAGGGAGTAATTTTTACTAAAATATTTCATTTTTTATTGATAGTAAATATTATAATATTAAAAAATAGATTTTTAAATATTTTTTCCTCACATAATTGTTTTAAATAGGTAAAATAAGAAAAATTAATATTATAATAATAAATAGTAAAAGTTGTTTATTTTAGAATAAATAATTTTGGCAAGTATGTTATTTATTCTAGGAAAGAGGGAGTAGTGTTTAGTGTTGATTAAAAGCAAAATGTAAATTCAGTTAAATTAGGAGACTAGTTAGTCAGATAACTTATGATTTAGTGTATGTTTGATTTGACTTTTGTAATAGTCAAAAGTTATTTTAAAGTATATAATTGATTTTGAAATGATTTTAAGGTGTTTGATTCTTATAAAGGAGAGTTAATTATGTCTTCATAATTAATTCTACTAAAAACTAGTATAATTTGTAGTTCCTGATTCTAAGTTTAAATTTTTTACCTAAAATTTATTGTTCAACTCAATTTTACATAAATATATTCAAACATAAACCAATACTACTAAACTCAATTATATTAAACCAAACACATGCTAAATTTGTTTTTGTAAAATAAATATAAATATCTTATAAAAAAATAAAATAATGTACAAAAAGGTTAAGATCCAAAACCACTTTTGTAATTAATCAACCACATCATCCTCAACTCAACTACCCACAAAACCAAACGACAAAACCCACTGTTCCCTTTTCTGTTTCCTCAAACTCCTCTTTCTCTTTCTCTAACTCAAATAACACAAACACTACTCTTTCATCTTTTCACTTTTTACACCCCCATTACACAAAAACAAACCCCCCTCACTCTTCTTCTTTCTCGCTATCACCATCAATGGCAGAAGAAGAAATGAAGAAGCTATTTTCTTCATACATAGGTCTAAGCTTCTCAGTCTTCATAGCACTTCTTCCCAAAAACCTTCAACAACATTCTCTCCGCACCTTCCGTGCAGAAGAACAACTCCGTCAGATAAAATCCCGCCGTCAAGAAGACTACAAAGCAAACGCAAGAGTCGCAGAGATCTTCGCCTCCCACCGAAACGCCTGGCGCGACGAGGAGAAACGTCTCTTACGACGAATCGACGCCGCATCGGAAGAAATCGCGAGATTAAGAACACTTGTTGAAGATTCTAAAGCGCGTGTTGAAGATTTAGAGCGTGAGGTTGTTGAAAGAGATGAGATGATTGGGTTTATTTCGAGAAGGTTTCAGGAGGAGGGATTTGGTGGGTGCGGGAGTAGAGAAGGTTATTGTGGGGAGGATGAAGATGAAATGGTGGGGACCACTACTAGTACTAGTGTGGTGGATGAAGAAGTTGATGTTATTTATCATGAACAACAACATAGTCAGCATGTTAATGTTAATAATAATGGATTTGATTCTGAGTTTATTGCTTCTTCTGGTTCTAAGTTTTGGGCTGAAAAAGCTTCTTTATGGCAGGTTTGTTAAATCATTATCAACTTTCTAAATTACCATGTGTTACCCTTTTCATTCTCTTTCTTTTTAATCATTCAAACTTTTCTACTTTAATTATTATAATAATAGAATTTTTTTAATCTAAAATTAGTTGATAAAAACAGCCGGCAATTGCGCTTGTAAGAGGACTGGAACCATTCGATAGTATAACTTGCTTTGAACCGGATTAGTCACCTTAGTAGGCCGGATACTAGTGGTGAAAACAAAAAGAAAAGTAGTTGATAAATGACAATTTTATATGATTATGATATATGATGATGAGGAGGAATGAGGATCACATGTTATATGAAGTCTAGTCACATACACGGGCGATGACACTGACAAGTAGACACTGGGTTTAGTTTAAGAAAATAAAAGTGATTGAATGTAAGCGACTAACTGCTTGTGTTGTTGTAACTGACATGTGTCGAACACCATACATACTTTTAGTTGGAGGTGATGTCGTTGCTAAGATGACATGATATTGACATGTGTCAAACACCAGACACAATTTCGATTAAAGGTGTTGTTGAGAAATGATTAGGTGACGTTTTTGAGGAAAAAATTATGCGACTTTGATATATTTTGTTGTGTTTTTTAAATGAATTGATCGAAGAGAAATAATAGTTAAGAAGAGAGAAAAAAAATAATATAGGAGAGAGATAGCGAAAAAGTCATGTGACTTTTCTCTACATTAAAGTCACCAAATCCCAAGCCTTTGTTGTTACTTAAATGACAATGACATGATGTGTAAATATCAGTAATAATCAAAGAAAATAAAAATGATCGAATATAATTATATATGTCGGTGTTGTGCTAGACATAGAAATCGCCTTGATTTTGAAGTGAAGTGTATTTGGTACTTACCTCAGTGGTAACCTTTGTTTTTTCTTCCTGATCTTTTACCGCACAGCTTTTTACTCAACTTTCTAGGTTACAACTTTCAATAGACTTTAGGAGATTCTTTTCCTTGGGTACGGTAGAGTATTGTACATGACTTTTTTATTTTTATGTATTTCTGAATTCTGATGGCAAATGGGGTCCTTGAGAGACCAATTTTAGTTCCCTTTACCTTTCAAGTCCTTAGTGGTGGAGCCATGTACCATTCATTTGTTATTTGTCTGTTTTTGCACCTTCTCTTGTAACAATGTGTCCCTTATTACTTTCTTTCATGGTCCACTTTGATTTTCAGCATGCATTAGTCACTGTTCTTATCTGGTGCTGAAATCTAGGGCATCCATCCGGGTTATTTACTGTCTCTACTGGGACATGGTTGCAAATTTTGATAAAGCACCGATATTGTTGTTGAATGTTGTGTGTATTATTGAGATAGATAAATATCTTCACCTTTGCTTGCTATTTGATAACACTGGTCTCTTGCATTGTTTTCCTGTTTCCTACTGCTAAGGGCATGTGGTTGGACTATACATGTCTGGTGCAAAACAATGAGTAATTATGTTTCTTTACTCCTTGTTCTTTCTGTTTAAATGTCCTTAGAAACAAGGTGGTTAAATTGAGCTGTAGGATTAATTATAGGATTTTATGATTGGTGATATGTTGTCTAGAACACTGTTTGTTTGTGATAGATGGCTTTGATGAGAAGAACCTACCAAATATAAATAGCAAAAGACATTTACTATAATCCATTGAACTCCTTTCAAGTATATGACATAGCACTTAATTTTGGAAGGTAGCTAAGAGCTCTTCTGCTTAAAAACTTAAATGTCATTGAACACGTTTCAATGAAGTAACATTATGAACCTAAGGTCATTTGACTCAACACAATAGTATCTATTGTACCTGAAATTTGAACTAAAGTGTTGTTGGGTTTTGTCTCTATAATTTACTTGGTAAATCAAATATGCAACTAATTGTCAACTATAAGTTGGGTCTGGTCTTTGATCGTAAATGTTTATTATGCTTGCAGGATGTACAATACGAATCCCTTGAATCAATGTATACTACGAAACAATTTGTAGCAAGGTAAAATTCGATAAACTAGACGCAGATAACTTTTGTTGCATTTGTCATTTATCTCCAACTAAATGAAGGGTAAATTTGTGTTTTCCCTCAGAAGGGAGTCCCCTTGGAAGGTAGATGGTGATTCAGCTGGAGTTTCCTCTAAACTTAAATTACTTGAACAGGAATTATTAAATCTGGACAAAGTTGGTAAGGATTTTCCGTCCAAGGTGTCATCCTCAATAAAGAAGCAGGCAAAGAGATATCAATCACTTTCAGAAAAAATTGACGATTTATGCAGACGAATAGTAAGTAACTAATGTTTTATTGTTTTTGTTATCTTCCAAATTGTAGTTACCTGAAACAATGGTCCCATTACAAACTTGTTTATATCAACATTATCTTTTGTTGTTTGACTTAAACCTGGTACATGTCCTGATGTCCCCCTGTCATGGGACACTATTGGCAGTTTTTTGGGCCTGACATTTCCTCTCTTTTTGATCAGGCTAGTGATCCCTGCGAACCCTCCCTCGGTTCAGAATTTCGAACCCAAACTCAAACAGAGTTTTTACTGGAAGCCTTTCGGCTTCAACAGGATGCATCTGAAACTGGACAGAAACTAATGGCATTGCATACCGAAGTCGGGAAAACCCATTACAAGGATGAGTTAAGAGGCGAAACCACACTAACCACAAGACGGGCTTTGGACTCAATTCGGAATAACTTCAGAGAACTCCAACGAAATCTAGAGATATGGTTGGCCAGAATCATTGGTGATCTCGAGGGAATTCTGGCAAGAGACGGTGCATCTCGTGTAAGAGAATATTACGTTTCTAGATATCCTTTTGTTCAATAGAATCTGTCATTGGTAGGAAGCCTTACTTGTCAACCTAACAAGTTAGCTCTTTTGGTATGTAAATTGTTGAAGTACATAAAAGTGGTAGTTGGATATCCATGTGAAATGTAACCAATACCACATTTGCTAATATTGGCATCTTAAATATATGCTCTTCTTCACTCACCCCATGACCACATTCATCTTAAATGCATTTGTCCATTTGCAGATGAAACCGTGCAAATGTAACTGCAAAGATACAATCATAATGGTGAAGATTCTTCATATATCAAATCACAAAAGAAACACACTCCCACATATATCTTCATATCCATTTTTCTTTTCCATGTTTGTTTGTTTTCTGTCTTGTCTTTTGTGTGTTTGTCTTATAGCATTTAAAATTTTAAGCTTTATAAGAAAACAATGGTATACAGTATACATAGTCGATTAATATCCGGAGCATGCTCTTGTTTTTCTTATGTGCTTATAATAAACCTTGTATGAACGATGATAAGCAATGGATTATACTTTTAGTCTTAACTAGTAGCAACAATTATTTTTCTTTTTGAATTCTACCAGCAAGAATCAACTTTCAAACAAAGCCTTAAGCCTTAAAATGAGCAAGTTCCTTTAAAATGATATGGCATTGTGGATCCCACATAAGCCACTCATGTTGAAGTGCTTATCTGCTTTTGTTTGTATGTTTGTTTGTATTGTCATTCAATGTCATGAATTTCCTACCAATTGTAATTAAATAATCAATATGTATGATCACATTTTTGTTTCTATTGTGATCAAATCAAGAAAACGGTGCAAAAACGTTGATAATGAATGCTCTTCTTACATTGACATTCACATTCATTCACCGTCTTTGGCCGGCTTTGTTATTACTTCTTATAAGGTTTAACTAACATCACTATTACCATTTCTTTATTTCTTTCTAGCATCACATGATCATTGATGGCAGATGATGATGATCATCCCTTTTATAACAACGTTATTATCCTACTTATTGTTGTGGGTTCAGCTGCATTTGTTGTTGGCTCAGTGTACCGTATCTTAGCCATTTGGTTTTGTCAGCATCAAAGCACCACCACAGATCAAGACCTTCCACAACCACCACGGTTTGCCGCGACACCAAACCTCAGTGAAAGCACATCCTCATCAATAGTACACCTAATTCCAACACACAAGTATCACAAGAGAAATAAAACCGACGTCGTTTCAGATGATGAAGGTGGCACGTGTGCCGTGTGTTTGGGAGATTTTGAAGAAGGTGAGGAGTTGAAGACTATGCCTGAGTGTTTGCACTCCTTTCATGTATCGTGTATTGACATGTGGCTCCATTCGCATTCCAGTTGTCCCATTTGTCGTGCCAGCGCTAGTGCTGCCCCTTCCCCGGCAGTGAATGAACATCATCACAGAATTGATATGAGTCATAATATGGCTCCACTTGCTATCATGCAAAGAGGAATGGCCCGATGGTGAGATTTTGATTATGATGATTTTTAGGAGTACACACAAAATTAATTTAGCAATACCAAAATATGATTATTGCAATTCAATTTTTGTACATACTATCGTTGCTCTTTGAGTGCTAGTTTTTTAGTGTACATACTTTTTTGTCAATCATAACATCCTTTGTAAGTTACTAGTTTAATTTTTGTATATATTATGGTTGCTCAACTCTTAACAATGTCACTTCAATACCCACCAGAAGCTTAGGGCGAAAAATATTAATGAGACAAAGCTTGAGCATTAGATTGTTGAAACTTTCAAGTTGGAGTGACTTGGTAAAGATGTCAACAATATTTTTCTGGCTAGAAATTGGAAAGAGTTTCACCAACCGCCCTTGAAATTTCTCCGTATCAATGTGACAATCTATGTCCAAATGTTTTGTGCGCTAAACACTACTAGATAGCGACAATGTGCAATTTACACAACTACTTATGCTCAAGAACTTCTTGAAGAATTGGAATTTGCATATAAATAGTCTCATAGAGATCTCCTTGGAAGAATGAATGTTTTTGTCAAATCTCTTACTGGGCAGAATTATATCTTTTTAAGATGAGTAATAGAGAATCTTGAGTTCAATCTTCAACCGCTGCATATTGTAATGTCTCTACTAACTGATGTATGTTCCCTGGAACATATAGAAATGCTAAAATAAGCTCATGAACAAGATCCAAGTTAAGATCATGAACCCAATATATAATGCTAAAAGAAGGTTTAATGTTTCTCCAACATAACCTTACATCTTGGTGCAGTCCATTTGGTTAAGTGCTTACATTTTTACTATTAAAAGTTCACAAAATAAATTTTCCATTCAGTTAAGTCAACAAAGAGAAACGTGTACCGCAAGCGATGTAATCAAGAACTTAACTTATAAAATTCATTGGAACTTTTATAGAAGTTTCATATACACAGAAGTTGGAAATGTTATTTTCCATGTACCCTATTAGAGAAAACAATATTATCCTTATTTCTTATCTTCTTGTGTTTCTATGTTTGCTTTTGTTTGTATGATTGTTTGTAATGTCATTCAACGTCATGAATTTCCTACCAGTTGTAACTAATTAATTATTTAATCAATCAATCAATCAATATAATCAAAATTTTTTTCTCAAATAGTAATAACCAAAATTTCCTTTAGTTCGATCATCAAACAATGACAACTCATACTGTCACACACAACTCAAAGAACAATATTTTAAAATCTTACGTGCTTCATATTACAATGTACTAGTACTTAACTACTTATCTAATAATTAAGTTATATTCATGAGGAATATTACATCTTTGTTTTTATTGTGATCAAATCAAGAAAACGGGGCAAAAACGTTAATAACAAATGATTTTTACATTCAAACTCACCGCCACCATAATGCCATATATAGGTCATTAGGACATTTTTATCATTATATAATAATCTTCTTGGCCGGCTTTGTCACTTCTTATAAGGTTTGATTAACACCACTATTACCATTTCTTTCTTTCTAGCATCATTTCATCATTGATTTATGGCAAATGATGATGATGATGATCCTATTACTTCTAGTTACAGAGTTATTCTCCAATTTATTTTTTGGGCTGCAGTTGTATATGTTATTAGAACATTGTACCGTTTTTGTCACCAAGACCGAAACACCACAGACCAAAACCCACCACAATCACCATGGCATACCACGCCAACGAGCCTCAACGAAAGAACATTCTTATCAGTCGCACACCAAATTCCAACACACAAGTACCACAAGAGAAATAAAGGTGACAATGTTTCAGACGATGATGGTGGCACATGTGCCGTGTGTTTGGGAGATTTTGAGGAGGGGGAGGATTTGAGGACTATGCCCGAGTGCTTACATTCTTTTCATGTACCGTGTATTGATATGTGGCTCCATTCGCATTTGACTTGCCCTATTTGCCGTGCCAGCTCAACCCCTTTGCCAGTTGTGATTTGTGAATGAACATCATCACATTATAGACGTGAGAAATATTATATATGGCTGCACTTGCTATCACGCAAAGTGAAATATGTCCACGCACAATGTCCCTCGGCCAAGGCCATTAGCACCTCAAGCTAATTAAACTGTTTGAGATGACATTAAAAAAAACTATTTCTTCTATTTTACACAATGTCAAACATCACATATACCACTTATTATTGCGAACTTAGTTTCGAGATACACTTTATTCAAGGCCTTAAGCACATCAAGTGAAGCGTGATTAAGTCTAAAATGTCGTCATAATACCGAATTAGGAATAGAAATGGATCATCACAATTGATACATAATGTAACAATTTCATAATACATACAAGACTTTGTAAGTAGTAGAGGCCATAATGCAGCTCACCTAAAACAATCGTCTTCAAGTTCAACCGTTGGTTTTGGATTCACACAAAGCTTATCAAAAAATAATTGATTGAACCATGTATGTCCTCTATCAACGCCACATCATGCAAAATATTGATTACCAATCTTACAAAAAACGTCTTATGAAGAATAAGAGCTATTTCAATTTGTGTTTAAACTGTATCCTCTTGAGATTTTGACTATTATGTACAAATTATAAATGTGGATTCTTATTATTTTTATAAGAAACACGCGGGCACACATATACATGAAACGATAAATTTGGTGTTTGTTAAAAATTGAGGAATTGTGCGGTCGCTCTTTTTGCAAACCATCGTTGCCTATTTATTTGTCCATTTCCTTATTTTTGACTCCAAAAGGAACAAGTGTGATTTTTGAAGATGCCTCAAAGATGAAACATAAACTGCTGTTGATTGATACTTGGCAAGTTGCATGGTTGACTTGGAGCTGAAACCAGTGGAGATAAGTAGTTAAAATCTATGAAGCGCAGACACTTCTCGAAATAGGCGTGTCTCAGTATTGGACACGCGTCGTGTCCGACATCGACACTTACGTTTACATTGAAATATATCATTTTCCCACCCTACTACTTCTTCATCTTCGAACTTTGCCCTAATCCTTTCACGCCCATCTTCAAACCAATCAGGATCAGACTTCCAATGTGATGAGTCAGCTTCTCTCCAATAGGGACTCACAACTATTTTCTCAAGCTTGTGGGCATATTTTAGAACATTCATAACAAACTCAATTTCATACCAAATGCCAGCACAACCTCCCAATGCAATATCTTTTACCTCCTCATGAGAGAATGTTTCAATATCCCTAACATCAGTGGCGATGCCCGGACCCTAGGTCAGAGGGTGCAGACGTTTAATTTTTTTTATAATGACGTTTCAAATTTAAAATTATTAGATATTTATACAACATTTATTCTTTTATATTTATTCAACATGTTATTTTATACTTATACATCTTTTCTTATCATACAAATATCAATCTTTTATAACTTTCTCTCTCACGCACGCACGCACGCACGCTCACGCACGCACCACACACACAATGAATAATTGAAAGAGATTTGAGTTAGAGTGTACATAAAAAATTGGTTTAGTTCGAGATTTTGAAAGAAAAAAAATTTTAACTAATAAAAAAAGTAGTTATTTGTAATTGATAAATTTGAATAAAATCAAAACAAAAATTGAGCATTATTTAAATTTTAAAACAAACATCACATATAAATTATAAAATTTATAACTTAAGTATGCATTTATGCAATATATTTTCCACATTCAAAATCAATAATTTGAAACTCTAGTAAATTAATTAGTTTTAAGAAGAAAAAGGTTAATCTTAACTCTCGTATAATCACTAATATACTAATTAATAATATAATAATTATGATAACACAAAAAGCAACAAAAAAAATGAGAGTCATACAATTATTGATTTATCAACACAAAACACAATAAAAAATGACACGAGCGCAAGTGCAAAGCCTAAAATTCAGGCGGTTCAATATCGATAAAAATCATATCATTAGTGCAAAATATCAAGACTCAGGGGGTGCAACTGCACCCCTCAGCTCTACACAACATCGCCCCTGCCTAACATCTTTCAGGTTTTCAAAGAACTCTGAAGCTGCAAACTGTCAAAATTAAAATAACAACATGAATAGTATTTAAAGCCGGCAAACAAGTACCAATGGATGCAAATCAAAACATCTTAAAAAATTGTCTAAACTAATTACAAAAGTTTGTATAATTATAAAATAAAATACTTCAAACGAAGAGTTGCAATTAAGATGAATCAAATCAAAAGTTTTATTTGGAAAGATAATAAGGGGCCAAGTGCAATAAGCTCAAATTGATTTCGAATATAAGTATGTTCAAAATTATGTGGTCCACTAGGTCAAAAGTGTAAATTTATTTACGAAGCTGTATATAAAAATCAGAACGACAACAATACAAAAAAGAAAAGTAAAACATGTTTATTAATTATGTTCACTCACCATGATCGAAAGTTTATGCAAAAGAGGAGAAGCTTGAAGGAGGTTTAAGATCCACAAAGGATCATATTCCACATAATCTAAGATGTACGAGTCCATGAAAATGAGGAGGTTCAACTGTTGAAGATGTTTAAATGGTTGAGTAATTTGTACGGAAGTTGGGACCTGAACAAAACGTGTAAGGTTCAAAATACATTTTAAAATACAAAGAAATGTTAAAAAAAAAATCATTCTTCCAACAGATTATACTAACCATCGAAGACGCGGTCACATGCATAATCTTAAGTTCAGGAAAAAAAGTTGCAGCAACAGATGTATTAAGATTTTGTCTCAATAAAATGGAGAACTTGAGGCTCTTCAGCATAGGGGCATTAAAGTTTAAGGTATATAAACCGTCCTCGGATGAAGTGAGTTCAAGGCAATCTACCTCCAATGAATTGAGTTTAAGGCAATCTGGTAAAATCAAGTTTAATTCCAACTTGCTGTTAAGGGTTGATGAGAAATAACACCCTCTAACTTTGAGATGACACAAGGATGACCTTACTATCCTTCGCATTGATGGTTTAAACTCACAGATAAGTAAGGAAAACTCTTCAAGCTGTGGACAATTATATAACAGATTTTCAATGATAGTTGCATCCAATTTTACTTGTTCAAGCGATAGAGATCTCAAGTTATTGAATGGAAGAAAGTCAAAACTAGTGGGGTGGAAAACAATACAATTTTCAAGACGCAGTTGGTTTAGAGTGGAAGCATTAGTCTGTGAAAATAAGGAAAAGTCAAGTTTATAAGGATTGTGAATAGTGAAACCGGGTGGTGTATATGGCCTTCCTAGAAAGAGCAGATCAACTATTCGAACTCCTTTTGCAATTGCAAAACGTATCCATTGATTAATAGCATTAGTATGTTTATAATCTAAATGAAAGTTAACTCGGAAAGAATTTACAATTGTGCCCTGAAAATTCTTGACAAAGTGATCTACTCGTTTAACAAACTCACCCGCACTTCTATCCAAATCAATATGTTTCTCCATAATATCAGTGTGGCCTAAGAAAAGAAAGACAGGTTCTACAAGAAAAGTATTAAGGATATCAACGAGATATCGGGCCTGAAGTAGTTTATTCTCGCTGGTCCCAAGCACACTGAAGATATCAAAGTAGAGATCTCTCCTTAGAGCCCAAAGCTTGCACCACCTTCTAAACAGTATATTGGTTTTGACGGAATCTTTTAAGGATAACATTTCTAGGATGTCAGACAAGATACAGTCAGGCAATGCACTAATGCGGTCCTCTTTATCCATTTTCTTGATTTTTTTGATATGTCGGTCATCCATGTTATCGTCGGAAAGAAAATAGTACTAATGCACCTAAAATATATAGGCGAAGTTCAGTAATAGCAATGAAAATATGCAAAATGAAGAGGAAATTCTTAATGCTCCTAGTGAAAATAGTTGTTTCTATGTAAACTAATTTGAGTAAAAGCAAAACATATTGAGAATTTCAAATTGAGATTGTTGAAACAAGAAGTAGGAACCACCAATCCATCAAAGTTAGTCTGGTTTTTCACTTGAATAACAACATTCAAACTACCTTTTTTCATTTTGAGCTAAACACTACACATCACAATTGAAGCTAAGTAACCTAATTTTGATAAATCACTACCTTTATATGTTGTGTTTATAAATTATAAAAGTTGTGTTTATATGTTGTGCAAATAAATGTTTAACTAAAAAAAGTTTAAATCTCGAACTCAAAAATTTATAATGTTTAACTAAACCATTATAATGTTTAAATCTCGAACTCAAAAATAGTCTAACTCAAAAATGTTTAACTAATAACAAGTTATGTTGAATTATAAATGTTTAAATCTCGAATCAAAATTATAAAAGTTGAGCATATAAATTCATCAAACACAACATTTAAATTTTAGTTCGAAATTTAATGTTTAATTTTTTTTTTATAATGACGTTTCAAATTTAAAATTATTAGATATTTGGACAACATTTATTCTTTTATATTTATTCAACATATTATTTTATATCTATACATCTTTTCTTATCATACAAATATCGAACTTTTATAACTTTATCTCTCGCGCACGCACGCATGCACGCACCACACACACACACAATGAATAATTATAAGAGATTTGAGTTAGAGCGTACATAACAAATTGGTTTAGTTCGAGATTTTGAGTTAGACTATTTTTTTATTAGTTAAAAAAAAATTTCTTTCAAAATCTCGAACTAACCATAAAAAACAAAAGAAACACCTTTCAACTTATTGGTTTTTCAAGTTGATTTTAGATTCATTCATAGTTGAAAATAGGACACTTGTATAAACCGTAAACAAAACAATAATATTAGTGGTAAAAAATATGTATTCAATGATCAACTGTGACGGAACAAAATGAATTTTTTGAACAGTAAATATATTGTTAATAAAAACTAAGTCTAGTACAAGATGAACATGATCAGTATAAAGAGGAACTATAAAACGAAGACGCTGTATATAGATAGAAAGTCACTCCACAACTTAAACACCAACCCAAAAAGATACCACTAGATTTTGCATTATCTCTATACTCTTTGATTTGGTTGCTTAATCACTTTGTTTCAGTGATTTATTCAAAAGGAATTTACAATAACGTTCATATTGATTTGTTATTATTATTATTATTATTATTACTACTAATATCATATAAAATTTAAAAATAAAATTGATAAGACTATTCTTTAAGAATGTATGCATGTTGAATTATTTTGGAATTCATGAAAAATAAAATTGAGTTTTTAAGTTCTTCAAGAATTATTTAGCATAATTTTATGATATACTCCTGGTTATAATCATTTGTGCAATCTTTCATATGCATGAGTATTGAATTCTTCAAGAATTTAAAGGAAACAAAAATAATTTATAAAAGATTAACATTCATTCACATGTAGTCATAAATCTTCAAGATTTATATTTTAATATAATTTGTTTAAAAAAATATATTTGTTGAGATATTCATATCAAACCTATTGTGTTTGTTAGAGAGGAAACTTAAATAAAAATGGTTACAGTAATGTATAGTGATATTTATTATAAATTCTGTTTTCAAAATGTTAGATTTAGTGAACAATTTTGGTACGTACTTGCAACTATTACTAAGTAAACCTATTGTAATCTCTATTGTGTTTGTTATTTATGAAAAGTCTCCCATTAGAAAACCTATTGTCTTCATATCAAACCTTTTTTTTCCTTCCTTACTGTATAGAGACTAAAATTCTGTAAGGATGAAAGGAAATACATACATAAACCCCATTTGATAACTATACAAATATGTAAAAACTAGTGTGTATCCCGTGCGTCGCACGGGGAATTTTTTTTAAATTAAATTGAAATAAAAATATTTTTTTTACTTCACAGTTTAAATTATTTAAATAAAAGAATTAAAAAAAACAATACTCAAAAATAATTAAAAAGATTCACTAATTCCCATCTAGCTAAACATTAGACATTCCTCAATTTCTTTGAAGATATGAGAAGCCACCAAATCATGGTATTGATAGATGTCCACAAAAAACTATACCGATAAAGTATTTCATTCTCTCAATATTAAAAAAAACACATCATAAAAATAAGTATTTCATTCTCTTGAAAATCTGCTCCAATTTCATTATGCGTTATGACAAAAATTTGATATTGTTCAAAAGAAACAAAGAGAGGACCGAGTGGTGACAATAGCTAAATTGATCCTATTTATAGTATAATGTAAAGACATGAAGAATGGAAAATTAAAAAATATTATTATTATTATTATTAGAAAGTTGATTTGAATTTATGGTTTCAGCATAATATTTGACTCAATTGGGAGGATAAAAAGTTAGAAACAAAAGTGGCTATGGTTGGCTTTGAGCAAGAAGAAGAGATGGGGTTTGCTTTGAAAGAGAACATTGAATATAGTGTGAGGTTTCACATATTTGCAGTGGCCTTTAATTTGACAAAGAAGGTGAATGGATTCATGTTCTGCTAGTGCTAACACCTTGAGAACACACATGACTCATTGTTAGTTGTTACAATTACCAACAAAAAGTCAAAAACTCTTCCTTTGACAAAAAAAAAAATTAAAAGACAATTAAGGAAACATTACCACTAATAACAAATTTTAAAGAAGTAAGTTATCTTATTTGCTGCCAAGTGTCAAACTTGCCTAAATACTACTCTTGTTTTATTATATTCTATGATAAGCGATATGTTCAACAAAGAAAGGTAGTAAGAAAAATATACATTAACCATCTAAACCTTATAAATAAGAAATAAAAAGAGGCCAAGGCAAGAAATAATTGTATTTTCTATTTAGATTTTGTATTTGATAACATTATTAATTGAATCAATGACATGTTTTCAAAGTCAATTATTATTATTATTATATAAATGTATAACTATGACCTATTGTACTTGTCAAAAAAAAAAAAAACTATGACCTATTGTAAAAAACTTTTGTAGGTATAACATAATTAGGTATAAAATTTAATCATGGTAGCGGGCAAACATTTTAAATATAAAGAAGAAAATAATATGTTTGAATGTTAAATAGAAAGATGAAGATGTCCCACGAGCTTAGCTCGATTGATTGGACACCGTATTATATATGTAGAGGCGGAGATTTGAACCTCAGTCAATTTACATCTCCATTCTTAAAGTAGAATTTCTATCAAATAGGCTACTTGATCAAAAAAAATATAAAAAAAGAAGAAGAAGATATAGTATTTTTGAAATTGTTGAGAGAGATATGCTAAATAAAAAAGAAAAAGATAATTTGTTGAGATATTGATTGATTTTGTTATATATATATATATATATATATATATATATATATATATATATATATATATATATATTTTGTGGTCCCAATAAAAATTTGGAGTTGAATATACTGTAATATTCTAATTTTGTTTTCGAAACAAATATAATTTTTATTTTGTTTCAAATAAAAAAAAATTATATCTTTTATTCTTGGTACAAATATTGAACTTTATATCTTTTTGGTAAGCCTTATACAAAGGGAGCTTCTATTAGAAAACCTATTTTGTTTGTTATGAGATCAAAGCCTTCTTATAATAGATATGAGAGGTATTCATCGATTAAAATTCAGTCACATTCAAAAGGTCCGTCTAGAGAAGGCTCTAAAACAAGTAGAATCTATATCTGTCAAGGTGAATTCGAATGCTTAAGTCGTCATAGCTGATTCCATCCCTGTCAACCATGAAGATGGTGTACTCAAGGGTCATGGAACTACTGAACTACACGGAGAAATTGTTTCGACTCTATGTGGCGTTGTGGAAACGTGTTGACAAGCTTGTTTATGTGCGTGCTTTGCGCACATAAATATGGAAAGGTTTGTAGTCTTGAAACCTTGTAAAATCTATTTCTTTTATCGACTCATGACTCCGGTGAAAATACTCATTCTTTAACTCTTTTCGATTGTTTTTTCAGCTTAGTACTGGTCAATTGCTTAAGGTCGCACGGTATTTAGTGAAGAGACAAAAACAACATTTCCATCATCTAGATCAATATGGTATTGATTTAATAATTGGCCATAACGGACTCATATGGGTTGGGGAACATATTGAACTTAGAGATGACATGGTAGATGATAGTCTTGATGAAGAAGACAAAAATTATACAGCACGTACTGGAGATTAGACAATACATATGTAGAGCTGCTAATGCGATCCGAGTACTATCCACCCTAGGATTTATGATGACATTGGAAATCATTAAGGAAGTTATCGATCTAAGTCTTTCTACAAATATTGAAATACACGATATGCTTGGTTCCGAGTTCTATGTTCTGGTTGCCGAAAAAGAGGCAGAGAGGAGAACCGGTTGTCGAAAACGAGGCAGAGAGGAAGTTTAAATAAAAATGGTAACAGTGTTGTTTACTTGATTTAGTGAAATGTAGCATCAAAATTTTGTTTACTTACTATGAATCTATGATGATGTGATGGCATGGATTTTGGAGTTTCAGTAGTGTATGTATGCATCAACAACTATATCAAGAGGAGACACTTATGCATGGCATTCACTTACTCTATAGTTCACAATATCTTTATTAATGATACTTAGTAGAACAATTTGGCAAGTTGAAATGTAATAAATAAAGATAGTTTGTTGGAAAAGGAGTTGATACGCAATAAAGAAAAACAAATAAAGATCATTTTTCAACACAGTTGCGCAAGTGACATGAACTATTGATATCCATTCGAGATTATGCGAAATATTGATTACTAATCTTAAAAAAAAACCTTATAGTTAAACAAAAGAAGATATTTTGTTGTGTGTAAATTGTGTGTCATCGGTGTGATTGAAGAGGTTAATCTTTCGATTTTTGTGGTAACCAAACATGCGCAAACTCTTGAATCTTACTGACACCTTTGTTGAATGCCCAAACTAATAAATCGATCAATTGAGTTCACAATCCGAATTAGGATCATCTCTATTTTCAATTATTTCCATTTCATCCATTACTATATAGTTTTGAAAATAGGCATATTAAACCCGAAAGAATTTTATCAAAGAATAAAAAAGTTGTCAGAAAAAAGAAATACCCTATTAAAGAAAATAATTATTGCTTGTTTAATTTCTTTTTGTCTTATTGCTTTTTTGTTTTTGATTTTATGTTTGTTTTATTATTCAATGTCACGATGAATTTTCTAGCAAATGTATGAATTAATCAATCACTAATCACATTTTTATTTTGTTTATTTTGACCAATTGAACCAAACAGTGCAAAAACAATGAGCCATATCACTAGTCAAAAAAAGAAAAAACAAAAACCATGAGCCGTCTTTGGCCGGTTTTTTGTCACTCCTAATATAAGGCTATAGATTAAGATCACTATTAGCATTTTTATTTCTTTTTAGCATCACATTCACATGATATTATGCATTATTGATTTATGGCAAAAGATAATGGTGATAATCCTTTATCTGACAAAGTTGTTATCGTACTTATAGCAATGGGTTCAGCAGCATTTGTGGTCTCAATATACCATGTCATAGCCATTTGGTTTTGCCACCAAGGAAGAACCACCACAAATCAAAACTCGCCGCAGCGCGGTGCCATGAGCCTCGAAGAAAGCACATCTATATCAATAGCATATCTAATTCCAACACACAAGTATCACAAGAGAAATAAAGTTGACGTGGTTTCAGATGACGAAGGTGGCACGTGTGCCGTGTGTTTGGGAGATTTTGAAGAAGGTGAAGAGTTGAGAACTATGCCTGAATGTTTGCATTCTTTTCATGTACCGTGTATTGATATGTGGCTCCATTCGCATTCGAGTTGTCCCATTTGTCGCGCTAGTGCCGCCCCTTCGCCTGCAATGAATATTGAACATCAGCACATGATAGATATGAGACATATGGCTCCAATTGCTATCATGTAAAGTTGATTGGTGCAATGGTTAGCCTTAACTTTTTGTTTTCTTATGAGAATGTTAGCCATGTTTTTGTTTTTAATTATAGGAGATTATTTTTTAATTATAGTATTTATATGTTAGTTTCCTGAATTGAATTCAAAATTTTATGTTTAAATCTCCTTTGATATTTCTTACCTTACCAACCGAATTACTTTGTGAGATGATATTGACACACCTTCAATATATACATACACAAATTTGTTAGGAATACCAAACCATATGCTATAAATTATATATTACAATTCAATTTTTGATAGTATGTATACAATGGACTATATATTAGATTCAATGCATTTACACGGTCGATTATGAGTGAAGGTACAACTAGGATCAGACAGTTCAGATTTTAAGATTTTTTTTACTTTTTTAATATAAAATTTTGATATATTGTAATCTTGACCACTCGATTTCGATCCAACAACTTTGAGATGGCTGACTGCATGACTACGCCAATATTTGACTGCACTCAAACTCAATCCGCCCTATATAGTTGCTCCTTGAGTGTTGTAATTATGTGTGCACATACTTTTCAACAATCATATCTTTTGAAAGTTACCATTATGCTTGGCATTTCTAAAGTGATTCATTTTGCAGGATATCTTAAATTGTAATATTCAAACCACAATTTTTTTAATGAAATTTCAGATGAGAGAAAGGATGATGTTTTTGTCATAGACGATTAAATTTCAAATTAAATTATCGATCATCAGTATTCAAATTTTATATTTATTTTGAATAATCGTCCCCTTTTTATTAAAGAACAACGGTCTCTATTTGTCTCATGTTATAAGCACCTATAACATTTCTTTACATATATTTATAAGAAAAGTTGTTAGTGAATTTAATTCGTCCTTTTAGATATTATTATTAGTTTATGAATTTAATAAGTCTAGTATTTTCGATAACGTATATTTCAAGTCATTTAAATAAGAAAAATACTAACTAATACTTTTGGCTATATACGGTTTGTATTCCCTTATAATATACTATCTCTTTTCAAAAATTATAAAAAGTGTTCTTAATTTCTTATATGTATGTATAAAGTGTTCCAATTTGTTAATTTTTTTTATAATTTCAATTTTTTTTTGACAAATTATAATTTCAATTTTGAAAATTGTATACCGGAACACTTTGTATGAGTGTTCCGATTTGTTAATTTTTACAATTTTTTTTCATCCTCAGGTTCCTACAGAAAAGGGACCATAGCTAACAATCCAGAGTTAGAGGTGACTTCTGTCATCAAGTGCTTTCAATTCCCTCCCAAATACAGTTGTAGGAGAACGAATTGTGATCATCTCTACCAAGTTCAGTGTCAATCACTGCTAGACCAACTAACGTTTAATGTTTGATTACGAATTTCAATTTCACAAATTGAAACAATTATAGAATGTGTTATGATTTATTAATTTTTGTGAATTTAAATTTTAAAAATTTTCACCGAAACACCGGATGAGTGTTCCGGTTTAGAAAATTGAAATTCGTGCAAATTAAAAAACCATAATTTTTAAAAAGTGTTTCGATGTACAATTTCAAAATTATAGTATCCTTGTTATAACTATAAGCACTTATGAAGTGTTTTTTACATATAAAGTTGTTAGTGAATTTAATGCGTCCATTTAAATATTGGTATTGGTTTATGTATTAAAATTCAAAGGATTGGGGATTGTGTTGCTAGAGAGGTATCTGTCAAGTTTTTTTGACAACGTATCTCAAGTAGGCTGGGCTGGGTAGTACTCAAACTCAATCAGCTATATTATATGTATAGATTTAAAAAAGCCTTCCTTTTTTATTTTGAATAAAAAAAAGACTTTGTTTGTTTGACTTATTATTAAAGAATGCAATATTATGTTAAAAGAGGTACCCCTCTGTTTCTAAATAAATGTTAGTTTGAGATATGAGTCAACTATTCATATAATTTATTTTAACCATATATTTTTATCAATATATAATAGCATATAAAAATTAAGATGTTATTCAAAAAAATTCGATGAATATTTTTCAAATATATATTGTTTTTTTATAATACATAATTAAAGATATTAGTTGCAAAAAATATATATTGACATGTGTGCAGTGGTCAATTGTACTGTTATTTAGAAATGGATGGAGTAATACTTTTACTAAATTAACTCTACTTTAGTGGTTTGTTTTATGGAAATTAGTGCAAATAGTAATAATTAAGAGGTAGAAATCGAAAATGTTGCATTGAAAATTGAAAAGGGTATCCATTTTAAAACAAATTATTTTGGCTAAAACGACACTCATTTTAAAATTAAAGGAGTAAAACATAGTAACACTAAGCTAATAAGGATAAAAGTGAAAGAAAAGTGATAAGCTATAGGTTCATAAAACATAAGCTATAAGTCAGGTTTATAGATCATTTCATCAGGTTTTTTTTGTTCTCGCTGATTTTTATCGGTTTTTCCAATTTTCTCGCGGTCATAAAGACCACCGGTTTTGCATAAATATCCAGATCAGTCAAGACCTTAGTAATTTTGAATTTTGAGTAAAAAAGTATAAAACAACAATTAATACTTCCTCTGTTTTTAAATGAGTGTTGTTTTCAATTTCGAATGCAGCATTTTCCAATGACACCCTTTAATTATTGCTTAGACATTATTCTCAATGAAACAAACTAAAAAAGTAGAGTTAATTTAATAAAAGTATTATTATTTATAACATTGTGTACAAAAATTCAAAACAACATTCATTTTATAATGAATACTCAGACCTAGGTTTAATTGGAAGTTGTACATGAGTTGTTGCTTTGATTGATTCATTCACCTCTTCTGCTATTATGTGAAACCCTTCTATTATAAAGGTGAATTTTATCCCTCAATTGATTTTCAAGAATACATCTATTTTTTGGTTTGGTTATGTTGCTGCTCAGAAATCTTTTAAACTTGTCTCAATTTAGAAGAACCATTATAATAAAATTTAGGTAAAAATTAGGATTTTGATGTTGATAATGATGTGTCAGGCATGCATGTGGAAGACAGTGTAAATTGACTAACAGAGAAGGGCTCTATAACTTTTATCAATCTAGGTCATGAGTCTTGTAAGAAGATTATAGGACCCAATTGTGCAAATGGTGGCTGGGTTACTAACACACTGGGTGTTTGGAGAGATAGATTAGGTGGGTTTTGCCATGATATTATAGATTCTGAACTTTGGTTGATGAATGAACTCGGAAACAACACTCATTTATAGGGTTAGTTTCATGCGTACAAATTTGAAACGCTCGCCCTAAGCCACGTATGTATGACCCGTTGAGAGGTGAATAAGTTGAAAAAACATATTAAATTGAGCGGTTCTATACGATCAAGGTATCTTATTTGATCAGACATATAATAACTTAGAATAATCATACGAGGTAAAACTCAATCATTGGTTCACTCTAATTTTTTTTTTTTTATACAAAATGATAATCTAAGCCCAATAAAAAAGCAAAACTAAGAAGTTAGTTTAACACTCATGGACATGTAAGCCCTAGAAAAACCATCAAAATATAATTTATGGAGTTCACTATGTGAGATTCCAATATAGAACAACTAAAAGCAAATTATTTTTGTCTTAAATGATATATACATAAGCTTTGTCTAATATGAAAGAATAGCTCAAGTGGTGCACGGTGCACCACTTGTGAATACGACTTTAACAAATACGAATTTTATAAAATTCATTGTTAAATTGAAAAATTATATTATATAGATCATTCTTAACATATCAATTTGAGTTACTCTTTCAATGTAGACATGGCCATATATATATATATATATATATAAATGTTGTCAAAATATCATATAATAACTTGTGGCTTAATGGTTGTCCTTCAAATTTTGTTTATATAGGTCCTGGGTTCTTAGTGGTTGTCCACTTGTCCTTCAATGAATGTGAAGAAATCATAATTTTTCATGTTAAGAAACATACGATAAGTATCTAAAGAAACGCACCTAAGTTTTGAGTTCATTCATACATTTTTTCTTCAATGTATTGGATTTTTTTTTCTTAACATAAAATTCAGTTTTTGTGGTTATAACAAACTTTGAAAAAAATTATTAATGTGGAGAAATAATAGTTTGTTATGTTAAGAAACATACGAAAAGTACACAAAAAAATGCACCTAAAAATATTGTCACTTTTATAATAAAACATATTGGTAAAGTGGAGGTTGAGGGGTGCCTAACATAGTTGGAATGTTTTGAACTCTCTTAACTCAACACTAGTAGGTTCATTTAAAAAAAAAAATTATTTAGTTTTTACTATAAAATTAATCAAATAGTCTTCATGAACTTAGCTCAATAAATAAAAACATTGCAGGTAATATACAAGTACTGGAGTTCCAACACTAATATACCTACTTATTCATCTTTGAGTGGTGAAATTAAAATCACTAGACAATCGACAAAAAAAAAAATCAACATTTCACTTAACCAACAATAAATAATACTTGTTTGATTATCATTATACATCAATTTTGGTCTAAATGATTCAAACAACATCAATTGAAAAGAAACACTTTTAGTTGTATTTAAACATAAATTAATTTGCATTCAATTCATTTTAATCAAAATCAATTTTATCAACCAAACATTAATCGATTCAGTGGTGATTAATGTCAGACATAATAGAAAAAACTACATCTCAATCTCTCGCAATATCAATATAACTAATTGTTGGCCGCTTGTTTCTCATCAAATTGGTACACCCAATAGAAGGTGCAACATTGATAAAAACTTGTTCAACACCTTCTTCACTATAATTTTGACTTGGGATCTTTAAGAGTCTGTTGGGATTGATGGTATAGAATTGAGCGGAATGGAATGGAGCAGAATGGAATGGAACGGAATGGAACATAGATTCCATTCCATTGTTTGGATATTTTATGATGGAATGGAACAAATTTCCCACTCTATTGTTTGGAAAGTGAACGGAATGGAATGAGTTATAACTTTTTTATTCCAATTATACCCTTTATTTATAAAATCTTAATATCATATATTTTCCACTCAATTCAACCAATTAAAAAATATCGACTAGTAGTCAAAGCCACTATCTTATTCTACAAAAAAAACACTATCTTATTGGTAAAAAAAATGTATTATTATATATTAAAATAATACTATTGTAGTATATATTGTCAGACTAAATAGTAGTATTAATTTAATAAAAAACGAAGAAAAAATAATGATATGATTTTTTTTCATACACTAATATAATAACAAGAATAATAAAATTTTAGTAAAAACAAATAAGAATAATAAAATTGATTTGTAAAAAAAACAGTTGGTTGCAGAAGAAGAGAAGGGAAGATACACTAATATAAATTGGTTTGTACTAAAAAACATAAAATTGGTTACAAAAGAAGATAAGACAGAGAGGGAAGAAATAAAGTTTCATAACAATTTTATTTTATTTACCTTTTTAAAAATAAAACAGAGTAAAATAAATAGGGATAAATTGGAAGAATGGAAAATTGGAAGAATGAGTGGTATTGGATGGAATGAGTTCCATCACATACCATCTCATCCCATTCATTATTTACAAAACCATACAATAAAACATAAACATATTTCATTTCATCCCACCACATTCCATCAATCCAAACAAACCCTAACATCTTTAATATGAGTATCACAAAAAAAATTTAACAATAAAATATTGACTTTGCATGTCACATAAAAGTGGTGATCAATTACTTTTCCACCGGCACGTAACAACAAAAGGTTGTGCATAGATCATGTGGTAAATATTTGTTAGAGAGAAATCATCAATTGTTTGTAGGAGTCAAGTAAGTAACTCAATCCCTAAAATTGATAAAACTTCAAAATCACTATTAAATTGAAAATCATCAATCCTAAATCCATTGTAGGAGGCTTATGATGAAATTCACATTCAAATCAGTGTGAGCTCAACGCGAGATCAAGCAATTAAGATTGAAAATAGAAATAGTTTCAAGTAAACTATATAGAAAATTTCAAGTTTCTGGCACATTAAATATGTCTACAGACATTCTCAGTAGTAATGATAAAGATAATTGAACTCATTGTAACACATCTAATTCAATACTGAAAAATTAAGATTATATATCATAGTTTTAGATCAAACATCAAACACTCTTTTATTTTCCAAGTACTTAGAAACTTTTAGCATAGAAATAGAGTGCAAGGCATGACAATGTTGTCAAGCAGAAACACCGGCAGCTTCCAGCAACTGTTTCACCTTAGTGATGTAATCGCTCATTGCTTCATCCTTGGATTTCGCTGCAAAACAAAAAATAGTTTTGATGTCTCGAAGAGCACAAAATTTATTTAGATTGAAGGTGTGTCAATACAACACCAACACATAGTTATATTCAACCGTTTATATTTTCTTATGTTATAATAGCTATATGTGTCCATGTCAATATCGAACCAGTGACTATGTCGGTTCTTCATAGCACAAAAGCACCATAAGAAAATAGAAACTCAAGTTTAATTGTTTTTACCTTCAACGGCCTTCCATGCATCCCATTTAGCTCTGTCCCTCATGTTGAATATTCCAGGACGAGCTGTAAATCATACACAAATTCATAAACAGTCTCATAAGTGCTTATGTCAATACTCAAATAAGTCAAATCATAGAGACCTATATAAGCTCAAATAAGTCAATATAAATAGACCTACAAAAAATATCCTCGGCCGGCCCAAGGCAAGGTGAGGCTTTAAGTTAGGCGCAGTCTAACAATGAACAAATATATGAGGAGGCATCATATACACTTTTTTTTCTAAGTGTCAAAATAAAGACAAGACTAAAAAATTTGTGGGCTACGCAGAGAGCTGAATCAGGTAGGTGTGCAACCCTAACGCAGAGAGCAAGGGCGTGTTTCACTTGAAGCTTGGGGTCGGCCCTGATCCCACCATTATTGTGGGAAGGTGACAAAGTGAACTCAAAACTCGAAGATATCGAGTTGAAAATTGTTTCTTAAATAGAAAAGGGATTACCAGTGTCGACAGGTCCAACAGTGGCTTGCTTAAATAATCCATAAAGGATAAGCAAGTCTTCATTTGATGGGCTCTCCGTTAGAGTCTTGACTTTAGCAGCATGCTCCTCAAAATCCTCCTGCATCACATTAACCAACAAATTTGTGATGCTTGAAGTATCATTTTACTTTGAATTATAAGCACAAAATAAAGCACATAAGTATTTATAATAAGTTACTCCCTCCGTCCCAAAACTATTGTCCTTTTAGAGTTATGCACGTGGATTAAGAAACAACAAAGATTGATAAGTTAAGTCTATTTTACCCTTACTTTATTAAGAAAGAGAAAATATATTTAATTAATGCTTTAACTTTTGTAAGGGTACAATTGATATACTAACATTAACTTTACATTGGTTTGCGAAAAGGACAATAGTTTTGGGACAAAACTAAAATGCTAAAAGGACAATAGTTTTGGGACGGAGGGAGTAATAACTAGTCCAAATTGAGAACATAAGCACATAAATAAACATTGATACAAAACTAAATTTCTATGAGAACCATTTTATGTTGACTACAGATATCAGATTTAACATTCCTACACAAGATTCAACAAGTAGGTTTGAATTACATCATTTTAACAACATGGTTTGTTCATAATAACTTAGTCAAATATATGTTAACATCATTGTACAAAGCACTGTATTTCGAATAAAACCAAATCCAAGTTTCCCTTTAACAAATTACAAATCTGGAAGCATGTGATCCTGACTTGAATCAACAATCCACAAAAGAACAACCAAACTATGAAACACTAGCACAGACACGGCACTAACATGGCAGCACCAGTTATAGTTTGAGAAAACGAAATAATGCGTCAGATGGACACACCTTTAATCAGAAGTGTTGGTGCTAGTGTAGCTTTCCTTAATTCAAAATTAAAACATAACCATCTAATCTAAGAAGCTAAAGGTGTAAAGTATTGAATTTGAGATTCACAATCTATGAAGCTCATACGCTCTTTCCATTAGGCGTGTCCCGGTGTCAGTATCAGACACCCACACTTACAATTATATTGAATTATATCATTTTTTTTTAATAAAACTTATCTTGTCGGCGTATCAGTATCCATGTGGTGTCCAGTGCATGTGTCTGTGCTTCATACTAGTTCACAATTCAATTCCCAACAACAAATCAAAGAACAACACTTTCTCTAACGCAGCAACTAAATTTCAACAAAACACCCACCAATGAAAACAAAGAAAAGATTTGATTTTTACAAGAAATTAATCACCCCATTAAAATAAAAACAATAAAGTATCACGGATCTAAATTAATATCATCACAGAAAGAAAAACACTACATAAAGGAATTGATTTAAAAACAAAAATTAGAAGGATTTAGAAGAAAAACCTTCAAACCCATGATGTGTGTGTTTTAGTTGGGAGATTGAGATAGAGTAATGTTGATTGTGTTTATGTTGCGTTGTGTTAAGCGTTACAGTCGAAGCGTGTACTTATAAACGTATATGAAATTATGGGCCGTGGAATCAGAATAACAACCCCACGGTCGTATTCGTGCGCGTATAATTAACGCGAGCATATTCATTAATCATATTCCTTTCTCTCATTCACCCTATAAATTACTAATTTGTCTTTAAATATAAAATTTTATCTGACTAAATTGTAATATTCATTTATAATATTACTAGAAAAATACCCGTGCGATGCACGGGTTTGTTAATTATTACTATTACTATTATTATTGATAAACAAAGTTGTTATATATAATAAATTGTTGAAAAATTTAAGAATATTTTAAAAATATTAATATCAATGTAATATTTTGATAAAATATTGTGTATTTTATATGCAAAGGTTTTATATATGAGTTACAAATATTTGTCTAATTATTTGGTCTTTATCGATGACATATTTATTCATTATTAGTTATGTATCAATAACTTATAATTGTCTCGTATTTTTAATTTTATTTAACATTTTTTACAAATTTTAAGATTTTCTTAATGAAATTTTTAAGTGCGTCAGTTAAATATATTTATTAAATTTTATTTGATGGTCCTGTGCCCGTTGCAAATTTTATATACTTATATAGTCACACATTTTTTTTACTATTACTACAAACTTTTTTTGTCACAATCGTTGAACTTATAAAATATTGGTTATATACTATAATTGACTAAATAACATTTAAAAGCATTAATATGGATAATTATTGAAAAAATATATAGAAATGACACATTTGAAGCAAATTAATGTTTCTCACTGACAAACATTCATCCCGTGTTTTTTTATACATTTATGAGTGACAAACATTTAATTTTTTATTTATTTATCAACAACAAATATTTATCCCATATTTTTATTTTTAATTAATAGTAGATCATAACATACGCAATGAAGACATATAACTATATCTGAATCTACTGTGGTTTTATTTTTTATATTTATTATCAATGGAAACTAATTCTCTAGTATTTAAAAAATTTAGTTTTTTTTATAAAAATTTGTTTTTCTTGATATTAAGTTTTTTATTATACTAAAGTAGATCAATGTATTCATAATAAAATATATAGAAATGTTTCGTCAAAAAAAAAAATATAGAAATGTGTTAAAAAAATAATGTTAAAATATATTGTCCCGTGTATATTTTTAAATTAGTTATAATCAATATATTCTAATTGATTTTATTAATGCCAATTATCGTACTACATATATTTTTAAGTAATACATTTTTATTCAACATTTATCCCGTGATTTTTTATATATATAATTATCAATATATTTCTTCTTAATTTCCGTATAAAAGTAAGTTAAAATAAAGTAATCAACCTTTATCCCATCACCATAAAAAAACATTTATCCCATCAATTATTTCCATAGCGATTGTAGATATAATAAAAAGTTTATTCACGATATAATAAAATTTTAAGAACTTATAATTACTTTTAACAGTTCATTAGTGGTTTCAATAAATGACATTTTTATTTACGATATAATAAAATTTTAAGAACTTATAAGTACTTTTAAAATAACAATGTATTATATAAAAAAATCTGTCAAATATTTGTATCGCGCTCATTGTGAATTTTATACACTTATATCTTTAGAGACAAATTTTTATTTCAATATAATAAAGTCAATATGATAAGTATTTTATGGTTTAGCGTTTCATTGCATTATTATACCCTTGTCATTTTTTTACTTATCGATTATTACTACTTATTAGATTAGTTTTAGTTCAACACGCACAAAAATATATATATATATAGTAGCAACTTTTATTTTTTAAGTTAATTAATTAAATTCCAATATGAAAATGGGAGATGGAGAGTTTAAAAAAACATAGGTTTAAGATGCATTGGAGAGGTGGAGAAAAAAGAAGCATGAGCGTGCAAACATATATGCATTAATTAAGTGAAATTAAATACTCCTATGTATTAATTGTTTATTTTGAATTTTGAAATAATTAAGTTAAATTAAATGAAAAAGACACTTAAGACCACTAAATTAAGGATTTGATTTGTATATTTAAGGGTAATTAAGGAATTTTGGTGGTAATTAACTTTATTATATTGATAGTAGATGTACTTCAATACTCTGAACCAAGGGAAGCGACCTTTCTGAAAGACGATTGCTTTGATAGAGTTTAACCCTCTTATCCCACTGCCAGCTCCATACAGGGACGTATCTACATAGTAGAAAATGGGGCAATTGACCCCACTCTTAATTTTTTTTTATAACTAAAATCAAACAATTTTATATGTTGCCCCCATCTAATATATTGTTTTGTCCCCACACAACTCATCAATGAAATGATTTACAAATAAAGATATATTGTAGTTACAATAGAGAGTGATTAATGAATAATAAGAAGTTGATTAATTTAGTTCAAGAGAATGATTTTAGTTACATTTTTTAAATTAAAATTTTTATAAGTAAGAATTTTATTATGTAACTAATAATCAAACGGTAAAAATCATGTTTCAACTTAATCAGAGGTTATGAGTTTGAATCAAACTCTACAAATACAACAATGTTAAATTTTTTAGTGAGAATTTTGTCATTCATTGTGACTTTATTCAGTTCGAAATATTAGTCTCAATAATTACTAATTACACACAGAGAATACTTGATTCATACACAAAACATATGTAGATCTTACGAGGATGAATTTTTAATGTAATGTAACATTCAATCGAAAAGCGATGATATATTTGATAGAGTTGAAAATAATTAAAAAAATCTTTCAATAATCAAAATTCAAAATACGAAAATACATGGTGAGTGATTATATTCCTTAGATGTTATGTCTTCAACTTTTGAATAAACAATGCTACAAATTTTGGAAAATTCATTTTTTTTTTTGCATAATTAGACGATGTTATCATTCTATTGTTTATGTATTCATATTTATAATAAATAACCTTGACCCTAGTAGTCAAAATTTCTGGATCCGTCCCTGGCTCCATACACAACCGTTCACCACCGACCAGCCTTCAAGTGTCACCGCCGACCGAAGCCAGATCGCCGCTGCCCTCCCTGCTTCACCGAAATCTCATTATCGCGTCTAAATCATTACCGAGATCTCGTCTGCAAAGCCTTTACTGAAAACAAGCTTCTGCCGTCGTTTGCAATCACGCTGCTTCTACCATAGCTCTCTGCTATCGAATCTCTGCAATCGAACTTTCTGTTTGCAATCGCGTTGCTTCTGCCATCGCTCTCTGTTACTGAAATCGTGATTTTCTATTGTGTTTGTTTGAGATCGTTGTACCACACGCCTTGCGATTGTGTTTTCAATTACCATGCTTCTCAAATCGTTCTGCAACTGTGTTCTGCTTGGGACATCGATCTACAACAAGGACATCTGCTCCTAAATTCTTAACTGTCATTGTTGACTACAATGAGTTCCCCTTTTGTTTTCTCTGCAAACGGTGAACCCCACCATCAACCGTCCCATAAACCTCCTAAACCCCAAAAGTCCTCATCCTCAAAACTGTCATTCCGTGACAAGTTGTTAGGTTCACCGCAAAACTTTCCTCCGAGAGAGAAAGTGGATATGATCAAAGAGAATCTTGTCAGTATAGAACTTTAGGATGGTAATCTCCTTCTCCCTAAGGTCTATATTGAACCTAAAATATTCTAAGATTTGTGCACACCATAGAAAGATTGTTATTGTCGTCAAACTCTTAGGAAAGAATCTGAGTTATCTTACCATGAAAGATCGTCTCCAAAAAATATGGAAGTTACAAGGCGGTTTCGAAATCATGGACAACGATAACGGTTTCTATATGGTGAAGTTTGACAACGGTGCTGATAAAGAAAAGGTGATCACTGGTGGCCCATGGTTAATCTTTGACCACTGTCTTGCTGTCTCTCATTGGTCCTCCGAGTTCGCTTCACCGAATGCAAAGGTGGAACACACAATTGTCTGGGTTAGATTCCCTAGTTTAAACCTAGTTTACTATGATGAAAGCTTTCTCATGGTCATGGCTTCAGCTATCGGTCGACCTATAAAGGTGGACATCAATACTCTAATGGTTGAAAGAGGTAAATTCGCAAGAGTTTGCGTCGAAGTAGAACTTACTGAAACGGTGGTGGGAAAAAATTGGGTGAATGAGCACTGGTACAAAGTTCAATATGAAAGTTTGCATCTAATATGTACTAATTGCGGTTGCTATGGTCATCTAGGTAGGAATTGTCCTCTTGCCACCTTCGTGCCTGAAAGGACAAAACATGCACACCAACACCACAATCTTGCCCCACCCCAAGTCAGCCCACCGGCCAACCATTCCAACTCTAGTCAACCACAAAGAAATGTTGTTAACAATGCAGACCCTAAGGTAACAGATAAACAGAGAAATATCAAAAATAATGAGGAGGGTAAGGAACTGCATGAGGATTGACTCCTAGTTACTAGGCGCAAGAAACAACCTAATAAACCTACCTTGCTAGGCTCAAAAACCGTCACCAACAACAAAAGTAAAAAATTCAATGCTCTGTCCAATCTGGCCGACCAACCAAACTACAACCCCGCTACCCAAAAGCTCCCATCGAGACCACATGATACAAACATAGCGTGTACCAGCCCAAATTTTTAACTTTAATAATGTTTAAAAGATGCTTATTAATTTAGAAAATGTGGCTGTATTTTTTTCTTTTTAGAAATATAAAATTATAATTAAATTGCAACTTAAAATAAAATGAATACACTGGATATTCCAAAAATAAAATATATTTGTCAAATCAGTTGTTTCAAATCTACAAATGATAAAACTCAATTTATTTTTCCCCCGCCGCATACGCAAGCTTCAATCATCATTCACTGCATCAACTTTGGTACCTAAAATGTTGGTTGCAAGGGTCAATATTCCTAAACCACAAGTATGATCATAAAGAACATAGAAACATAAAATAAGAAGAATAGTAAAACACTCACCACATAAAAGATAAAATCAATTAACACAAATAAATTAATAACTAAGGAAACCAGACTTTTACGACACGATGCATGATATGCAACTAGACCATGATCCGGATATGAAACCATTTCAATTGAGAGAAAACTTCCACTAAGGCTCACCCTGCCACACAGGCCCGAAACCGCCAAACCCGCCACACAGGCGAAAACCATTAAACATGCCACACAGGCCCGAAACCGTCTAACCCGCCACACATGCGAAAATCATTAAACATGCCACACAGGCCCGAAACCGTCTAACCCGCCACACAGGCGAAAATCATTAAACATGCCACACAGGCCCGAGACCGTCAAACCCGCCACACAGACGAAAACGATTAAACCTGACACACCGACTCATACCCTACTGACTCTACTATGATGCATGACTCTATAACATTATTCATTCATTTTCTTTGTCTGTCAAACCGGACAAAATATATGATCTAAAGTTTATAGATATGCTATTAATACATACACCCATTCAGATCCACTCATCCAAGCTTAAGTCCCCCTATATATAAGTTTATAGATATAGGTACGGTGATTAATTCTACAACAAGCCAAAAACATAAATCATACAATAATAAAATAAAAGTAGATTCTTAACTATTATTTATTTGTACCACCATTTTATCTAATATTTGATAAGAAATCTACCACCATCTTACGTTATGATTCCATGGTCTATATGATTGTACCGGAATAAAAGCCCTTACCTTTTACACTTTCCTTCCAATGATTTGATGAATAATTTAAACGGTTGGAATAGGAAAAGAGTAGGAACTGATCGTGTGCTTACACTGTTGGCAGACATGAGTATTTGAGAGAAACATATGTATTTTCAGTGGCGGCTGCTGCTAAGAGACTATGAATTAACATATCCTGAGTTGGTGGGGCGGTACCGTTTATTTACTAGTGGCTATCTCCTAATTTATAGCTAATTTCCTTTATATGATCAAAGCCACGTCCAATATCTTGTTTACTTATTCAGAGTTTTCAAATTAAATTATACTAATATATTCACTCCTATAATCTAGGTTCCTCTCTATACTACATAATCACACTAAACTCCTTATATCACCAAAGGACTACTTTTTATACCTATCCAATTATTATTGTTTTTAAAAAATAATTAATCCATCACATAAAAATACTATTATATTATAATCATAATAAATTGCTCAATTAAAATAAATAATAAACAAAAAGTAAGACAAGGATTCTAATTTTAAATAAAATAAAGTGCATATGATTTAATTAAATTCTATTTCATACACTAAGTCATTGAATAAATAATCAATTAAAAAAAATATTAAAAATAATATATATAAAATATTGGGGTGTTACATTCTTACCCCCTTAAAATAGTTTTGTCCTTGAAACTAAACCATAATTAAAAATTCTCGTACAACAAAATTTTATTCTAAACAATTCTCATAAAATATAAAAATTCATTTCAAATGATATATCATCAATAAGGCTGTGAACATATTCTTCATTACTTTCACTAAGCCACCAAGATAATAATTGTCATTAAAGCCTTCCACTAAACCACTAAGCCACTAAGATAATATTTACCATTAAAACTTTCCACTAAGCCACTAAGATAATGATACTACAAAGACTAATATCACACATAGATCATCACGCCATAAAACAAATAGAAGTAAAAAATAACTATGTATAATCACTGAGACAAAACCCAACTTAAAACCATCACTCTACGCCTAAAACTAGACCCCTCACTTCAACAAAAACACCACAACAGTATCAAGAAATTCACATCACACAATACATAAGCATACATATTATATATATTTTTACACCATACTATCTCTTAAGATCTAATTAATTTGACTAGTCTATGACTAGTCGACATAGACTAGTCCTCGCTATATATACTTTAATACCCAATAAACACAATTTTATTTTATTTTGCTTTAGAATAAACATAAATTAAAAAAAAAAACAAAAACAAAAGTACACATGAAAATGAAGTCAAGATACGGTGGGAGGTAGTAGAAAACACTACATCAGGGAACTAGATATAGTGACACACAAGCAAGGTTGACCATAAGTAAAACAGTATCATAGTAATTAGTATGCCGATGTTACAAAAGTTTATTATAAGGTAGTAGTATATTGTCATCAAAATAATCTCTAACTCACCAACTTTGAATTTTACGTCTTATAAAATCACACAAAGGCAAATCAATTAAACACATTCGTCCTGTAAAATCGCTCCCATCCAAAAATATGTCCGATGACCATTGCTCTGATACCAAATGTAACAGCCCAAATTTTTAACTTGTTTAAAAGATGCTTATTAATTTAGAAAATGAGGTTGTATTTTTTTCTTTTCAGAAATATAAAATTATAATTAAATTGCAACTTAAAATAAAATGAATACACTGGGTATTCCAAAAATAAAATATATTTGTCAAATCAGTTGTTTCAAATCTACAAATGATAAAACCCAATTTATTTTTCCCCCGCCGCATACGCAAGCTTCAATAATCATTCACTGCATCAATTTTGGTACCTAAAATGTTGGTTGCAAGGGTCAATATTCCTAAACCACAAGTACGATCATAAAGAACTTAGAAACATAAAATAAGAAGAATAGTAAAACACTCCCCACATAAAAGATAAAATCAATTAACACAAATAAATTAATAACTAAGGAAACCAGACTTTTACGACACGATGCATGATATGCAACTAGACCATGATCCGGATATGAAACCATTTCAATTGAGAGAAAACTGCCACTAAGGCTCACCCTGCCACACAGGCCCGAAACCGCCAAACCCGCCACACAGGCGAAAACCATTAAACATGCCACACAGGCCCGAAACCGTCTAACCCGCCACACAGGCGAAAATCATTAAACATGCCACACAGGCCCGAAACCGTCTAACCCGCCACACAGGCGAAAATCATTAAACATGCCACACAGGTCCGAGACTGTCAAACCCGCCACACAGGCGAAAACGATTAAACCTGACACACCGACTCATACCCTTAACCGTTTTTCTCAAAAATCAATAGTAAATAATTTTGAAATTCCGACGAGACAAAAAATGTTTCCAAACTCATTTAAAGCTTATAAAACTATTGTGACAATTTTCTTTTATATTAAAATAGCGCGTTGGCACAATCTCAGTAAAAAACTCCAATTTCACCGACGATAAAAACATTAAAGTTAAGATTAGAGACACATAAAGACACTTAATATCGTTCTAACATTTTCTAATATTAGGGGTCTTACATTTTGCATTGATAATTCAATTACTTAATTTTAACTCACAAAATTTCACAATTGCTCGATTTTAATAACTTAAATTTCATAATTGCTTGATTTGTGTGGATAAGTAATAAAAGTTGACTCAATTGATAAAAATTGATTGATTTTGATCAAGAAATTTAGCCTAACATTTTTTAGGAAGTTATTATTTATTTAAACTTGATCATAATAATATTAATTATTTTTATTTTATATTATATGCATTATAGAGTATTAAAAATAAATCTTTTGACAAATTTGAGTATTAAATTAAATAAGTTAAATTAATTACGTAAATGTTTTTTTACAATTAAATAAATCATTTTTTCAATAAAAATCTTATTAATTTTTGACCCACTTATTAGTTTAAAATTATTATTATTTATTTAAACTTGATCATAATAATATTAAATATTTTTCTTTTATATTTTGTGCATTATAGAGTATTAAAAATAAATCTTTTTACAAATTAAAATATTAAATTAATTACGTAAATGTTTTTTTACAAATAAATAAATAAATTTTTTCAAAAAAAATCTTCTGAATTAAATCCCATTAATGTGTCTTATGAAGTAATAAAAACTCGATGAATGTGAAAATAGCATTTAATTATTTCTTAAAATAGTTTTCTTATAGTAGATTCGTACATATTTCCTAAGTGACTAAAACAAATTGCATCAACAACAATTTTGGAGTCACTCTAAATGATAGCATGAATAAGTCTCTTATTTTGGAGTCACTCTAAATGATAGCATGAATAAGTCTCTTTGTATCATTTCACCAATTGCCTCTTTAATAGTCATGGCATCTCCCTCCAAAATATAGGGTCGTGCTTGTGTGACATTTGATTCATGCTAAAACAAAAACCTCCCGCTATGATCCTGGACACACCATCCCCAACTTGTTTCTTTCTATGTGATCAAGAAGCTCATGTCAACATTGCACTTAACATAGCCATAAGGTGTGCCTGCTGCCACATATTGTGCTTCTAAGCGGCTTTGAACCATCGCCCATTCACTCCACATATGTTTCTTGCATACCAATTTGTTGTGCGATTATGGCGCCATTGTTCGGCACTTTGTTATTCTGATTTTGCTAAATACACACAGCAAAACAACCATTTTGCTAGCCACCAGCTTGTTCTTGCATTGTTGTATTATATGGTTCAATCCCACAGTATTCCAAACTTCTTTGTTGCCGACACAATCAAAGAATATGTGTCATTCGTCTTCTGATTCCGATAAGCATATTTGCCTTTTCTTTTAGACTTCCCTTTTAATAAATCAAGTCACTACATTGTGGGTATAGCCCGTAAATCCTATTACAACATCATTGTTTCTCCGTCTTTTTAATTTGTTGTAGTATTGAATCTAAAATTAATTCAGAATTAATAAATAAATATAAATATAATTATCAAATAAATATGAAAATAAAATAAAATAAAGACAATAATGAACTTAGCTTTATTTTGTAGTGATTGATGTTGTCAACACCACCACGAAAGCCAAAAATCACGAACGACGGATGTCCTCTCTATATAGTAAATTAAACACTACTTGAAATATGCTATTTTCCTATGGTTGTTCCAAGGTAATACCTCTATGAGGAGCGCTTATCGTGTTTTTGTTGATGTGTTAATTAATAGGGAAGAATGACGAGTACAAGGGGATTGGAAGAAAATGTGGGCGCTGCCAATCCCTCCAAGGTAAAAAAATTTATGTGGAGACTTGGGAGATATTGTCTCCCGAATAGACAACGCTTAGTTAGCAAAGGAGTGGACTGTAATGAGAATTATGTCATTTGTCAAACTTATACTAAATATAACTGACACGTTTTTCTTAACTGTGCAGATAGTGTTGTTTGCTGGAAGAAAGTAAAAATTTGGGAAAAACTTGATGCGCTTATGCAACAAGTTGATAGTTTTTCTAAATTTTTTAAACACATAATTTTCCATCTTGATCAACCACAACTAGTTACTTTTCTGATGATTGCTTGGAGCATATGGAGAAAAACAATACAAAATTGTGGGACGACAAAGATGATACTGTTGAGCAGGTTGTCACCCGCGCTCAAAGTATGTTATGCGCATGGCAACAAGCACAACGACGTAGTTCCAACCATGGCATCGTGCAGCAGCAAGAACAACAAATCAAATGGCAATCATCACCATGAGGCTTCTTAAAGTGCAACATTGATGCAACTATTTTCCATACAAGCAAACAAGTTAGTATGGGAGCTTGCATAAGAGATTAGAAGGGACACTTTGTATCAGCTACATCTCATTATATGAATGTTGTTATGTCCCAGCTGAGGGAAAAGCATGAGGACTCCAATAAGAGATTCTTTGGATGAAGATGCTTGGATAAGTGATCTTTGAGCTGGATTGTAAGAAGGTGGTCGATGATGTGCACAATAATAAACCAAATGCATCTGAGTATAGTTTACTTATTGATGATTGTAGAGCTTTACTCTCTAATTATAGCGATTTATAGTTGGTTTTACTAGCCGTCAAGCAAACAGAAGCGCTCATGCTCTTGCATAGGTAGCTCGATCCCATATTTCTCACATTACTTTTATTGTTATTCCAAGATGTATTAACACTATTATTATGAATGAAATGCTTTGAGTTTGTTTTTGTCAAAAAAAAAAACAAAAACTAATAAACATAAGTTTTGTCAAAAACTTATTTAAATTTAAATCTGTTACCAAAAAAACTTATTTAAATCTAAATGATTGGGATCATTATTTTACTCAAAAAATTATACTTACTGAAAAAAAAAACAAAAAATTGGTTTTAATTTGATTTAAAGATTAGAAAACACAATTTATAAATTCAAACTTTTAAGACTAAGCAAGGCAACAAAAATATCGTTTGCACTATTAGGCTTTAAAACACACATATGAACAGTGGCGGAGCCATAAAACTTATAAAGTCCGGGCAAAATTTAAAATTTAAACAAAATATTCAGTTTTGCAATGAAAATTTTCAAAATTGAAAAAAAACTCAGTTTTGTCTTAAATTAATTCTTACGAATTTCAATTTTACTCTAAATTAACTCCTAAAACACCAAAAAAAATATATTTTGCGGTGAAAAATTTGAGTTTTAAACTAAAAAACTTCAATTTCGCCCTAAATTAATCTATAAAAATTATTAATTTTACCCTAAATTAATCCCTAAAATACCAAATATTTCCGACCGAGCCCGGGCTGCAGCCCTAGCAGCCCGGGTGGTAAATCCGCCCATGCATATGAACAAACTATTGTAAGAACTATTGGCTTTGGAAAAATAAGGAGTAATAACCAATAGCCTAGAACCTATAATACACCTATCTAATTATTGACCTATAGCTTAGAAACCTAACATACACGTGTAATTAATGAGGCTTGCCAAAATGTTTTACCGCCAAAATCCTTGTTAAGTGGCGGTTAGGGTTTTGATTAGTTGTTGCAAACTATGTTAGGATTAGATATATAAAGATAAAGATAAAGATAAAGATAAGAGATAAGAGATGAAATGCCTTGAATTTGCTTTTGTCAACAAAAAAAACTAATAAGCCTTAAGTTTTTTTTTTTTTTTGAGTTTTAATTTTGTCAAAAACTTATTTAAATTTAAATCTGTTACCAAAAAAACTTATTTAAATCTAAATGATTGGGATCATTATTTTACTCAAAAAATTATACTTACTGAAAAAAAAAAACAAAAAGTTGGTTTTAATTTGATTTAAAGATTTGTTATCAATATCAATCTAAACCTCTTCAGGTAACTTCTCTACTCTTTCCTCAAACCACGCGTATTAAAGATTTGATTTCACGTTGGCTCCATTGTTTATAAATACCTAAAGTCCTAAACTAAACCCACTCACTCATTTCTTGTGGCAGTTCATAAACCTTCTCATCAATCTGCTTGCCAATTGGAAAATAAGAACATGGGTAGCGCTGGATTGTATATATATAACCTTGAGGTGTGTATGATGGAGCGGGCGCGGGCGCGGGCGCGGGCACGAGCGCGAGCTTTACTGCCACCGGAATACAGGTTTCTTACTATTTTCCTTTGCACTTTTTCTTTAATTTTCTTAACATTTTTTTGTTGCTTTCTATGGTACTCATATTCTAGTTCAATTTCTCTATCCACTCCTCACTTTCTAACCTATCTGGCTATTTTTTTCTTCAATAATAGTAACTTTGAGTTTTCTTATAGGAATCATCAAACCAAACTTTGGATTGAGAGGAAATCGGAAGCAGAAGCCTCTAAGAAGAAATTGAAGTCAACCGTGAATCATCAAGTCAAAGGTTCGATTGAGAGACAATTGAAAGTAGAAGCCTCTAAGAAAACCGTTAAGCCAAACAAAGAGGAAAAATACATTGTCCCAGAGAAAGGATTGAAAGTTGTGATTGCTATTGTAGAGGATGCTTGGAAACAATGCAAATGCTTGCTTAAAAGGAAGCATTTTAGTTGCACAAAACCTTGCGCGAGCTGCTAAAAAAATCGTCTACAAGAGGTACTAGAAGAAGAAAAAGAAGAAGAAGAATAAGACTTTTAGAATTTATTGGCGTATTATTTTTTTTTAATAGCAAATATTTTTTTACATATGAGAAAGAATGGTTGATTTAACTTGCTGTAATTGTTGATCAACATAGTACTCAAAATTCACAATTAATTGTAGAAACCCGATAAGCCTTTTTACAATTAAGACATTCGTTTCTTTATCTCTTTCTTGAATTGTAAGGGTTTAGTACCCCTTGTATTCATTATAATTCAATCATTGTTTATCAACAAAAAAAAACAATTAAGACCTTCAAGTTAGAAGTCATCCAACAAATATGACAACAAATTTACATTACATTATATTGATGTACTCTATGAAAAACAAATACCGTAATTCCTCTCTCCCAAATCTTTTGGTGCTTATAGCTTTTTAATTTTGTCCTTAAACTTTAGTTCTTTTAAGAAATCAAGACACAGTTAATGATGTTTTACCATTTATACATTTTAAAAATTAAAACATTCATTAAATAAATTTTCTCTTTTTTAATAAATCAACGGTAAAAGGGATTTAACTTATCAATCTTTATTATTTCATAATCCATATGTATAACTCTATCTAAAAGGGACCAAAGTTTTGGGACAGAAGAGGATTAACATAAAGTGATTTCCTCGAGCGGCATACCTGACTCTCTAGAGAAACCTTGCTTTAACATGAATGAGGAAAATCTCTTATTATAGATTCAACTCTTATAGAGAGTACATTATAAATCAATCTAAGTACATAAGAATTTTAGAGTGTTGATTATGAATGAATGTGTACTTGTTTAATTTACATCGTGAACTAATAACTCCTAATAGAAAATATTTGAGATTGTAGTGTTCAAGGCGTTTTTAGATATTACATTTCATTAATCAATTAGCCTTTTTTTGTTTAACAAGAAAAAAATTTAGTTCATTTCATTAATCATTCATTAATCAAAATGTTGTGAATATATATAACAAGGAATCAACTCCAAAATACGGCGACGAGACATAGAATATGCCGGTCTTGCTAATGAGTGAGAAACCATATATGTTTACCGCCTTACAAACTTGACCTCAAAATTTAGATGTAATACTAATTAATAAAGCTTTAATGTTAGAAACCAAAATGCTAAAGTCTAAAATTCCTAAGTGACTAGAACAGATGCAACTAAGTGACTAGAACAGATTGCATCAACAACAATTGCCTCTTTAATAGTCATGGCCTCTCCCTCCAAAGTACTGAGTCGTGCTTGCGTGACACTGATTCCTGCTAAAACAAAACCTCCCATTCTTGCATAAGGTGTGGCTTCTCCCTCCTTAAGGTGTGGCTGATGTAATTGATTGTGTTTCTAAGCGGCTTTGAACCCTCGCCCATTCACCCCACATGTGTGTTTCTTGCATGCCAATTTGCTGTGCGATTATGGTGCTATTGTTCAGCATTTTGTTATTCTGATTTTGCTAAACACACCATAGCAAAACAACCATTTTGCTAGCCACCAGCTTGTTCTCTCCCTGCAAATATTAAAAAGTAAAGCACTTGTACTATAGAAACTGTTCATGCGTTGTTGTATTGCATGGTTTTTTTTTTGAATGGCTAAAATTTTTATTAAAAGGCCAACAAGGGGTACAAGAAGTACCACCCCAACCACAAGAAATTAAACAAAAGAACAATTACAACAAGTCTGTCACCAACAGCAACTCTAAAATTGAAGAAAGAGTTTATTGAATTGTTATTATAATTATTTGAGATGAGCTTATGCTCCATATGGATTGGTCTTGTATCCTATATCAGATGAGTTTTAAACTTCATATAGATGAGTCTTGTACTCCACATCAGATGAGTTTTATACTCCATACAGATGAGCCTTGTACTCCATATCAGATGAGTTTTATACTCCATATTGGATGAGTCTTGTACTCCATATCAGATAAGTTTTATACTCCATATTGGATGGGTCTTGTACCCCATATCAGATGAGTTTTATACTCCATATTGGATGGGTCTTGTACCCCATATCAGATGAGTTTTATACTCCATATATGGGTTCAAATGAGTTTTATACTCCATCTTGTTGTGAAAGTTAGGGTACGATAACACCAATGAATACTTTGATGTGTGGAGCAATACGAATAAGCAATCAAATAAGCGAGACGGCAATAATTATCAATAACAATAAACAGCGGAAAGATAAAAGACGCAATAATATTGTTTACCCAGTTCAGTCAAAACCGACCTAATCTGGGGGAGAGGGCACCTCTCCGTTGCACTATAATACTTCTGGTACCGTTACAAAGAAATCCCAATTAGGGTTACAAGAGATAGCCTTCAATCCTATACCCTAATCCCAAGTTTCTCCCATGTTTCTTCCCGTGACCAAGAAACTTAAATATAGTGTTTCCCAAGAATTAGGAATAAACCCCAACCCTAATAATATTACCAAGAGCAAAATCTCTTTAATCACTAGCTTGCTTGTTGGCTTCAAAACCCTTGAATTCTTGTTAATCCTTGTTTCTAAGCCTCCCTTTATATAGAATAAAATATACCTTTAAAATAGGAACAAATCTATTTTAATCTTGAACAAATCTGAGCAAAAAAGCCCAAAAACCAAGTTTGTTCGCGCGGCCCACGTTGTGCATCCTTACCAGCACGCTTAACGTGCCTGGCAGAATGTTTTCCTGAAGCAGAGGACGTCGCGCGTCCCTGCTAGCACGTCCAACGTGTTCGGCAGAAACTTTTCCTGAAGCAAGGACGTCGCACGTCCCTGGGAGCACGTCCAACGTGTTAGGCAGAATGTTAAACCATCAATTATACACATGAATGCATTCCGTCTTCAGTTTCCCTTGCATATTTTTGTTCCTTTCTTCTATTATATTGAGATTTCAAGGCAATTACAACAATTCTCCACCTTGCCTTTAAATCAATGGTGATGTCAAGTTAACCACCAACCACCGTGTTGTTCTTTCCAACCTTGAACTAAACCATTCAAGACACCAGATCAAATCAAGTCTCACTTGAATCTTTACCTTGACATCAACCTTCACTTGTTAGAACCACAAGCTCTCCGGTTAGATTACTCCTCTTGTATCCAACTACCGTATGTAGTCCCACAAGATGTACCTCTTCCTCTTCAACCCTCGGAATGCCTTCCGCCCTCTTGAAGATCTTGCCTCAAACCACCATAGGAATTTTAGGTAGTTTCACAAGTAACACCGAACCTTCTTCAGCCTTCGAAATGATCAACTCCATCCTCCTAAAGACATGCTTGCTTCCAACTATCCTTGGTATTTTAGAATAGCTATACAAGCTCCACCACACCTTCATCCCCCGGAATGCCTCCCGTACTCATGAAGAATTGCTTGTCTCCGACTAACCTTGGATTTTTAGGTAGTCCTACAAGCTGCACCATCAAACTCTCCTTGTTCCCGGCTACCACATGTAACCCTACAAGTTTCCAAGTCTGAATATTGTGCATCCAATTGCCTCCCTGAAGATATTTCAAGTTTTGCACTTCTTCAGTCACAATTGAATCATAACACACAAGGTTTACATAGCTATACTCCTTTGGTGCAACAATACCACTCTCCTCCCTATCTCCTAGATAGTCAAGAGTTAATGTTGATTGTCTTCTTCTAGTCCCACTATCGGAAGACTCCACCTCAAACTGAGTTTTCTCCACCATAGCCTCACTATGCTTCTCACCTTGTAATTTGCAAAACTCTTTAACTTGAGTATTCTTATCACCGCCTCACCAGGCTGACTTCAAGTATTATTATCACCGCCTCTCTAGGCTGATGTTGAGTATTATTCCACCGCCTCTCCAGGCTGAATATCCTTCTATGGTTCCAAACTTGCAACTATGAGTGCTTCCGCAGTCTCATAGTCCACCTCCTCAACGAACTGAACAGACGAATTACCACCGCCCTTTCTCTTAGGACAATCCTTCTTGAAGTGACCCGGTTCTTGACAATGGAAGCACTTTAACTTGCTACCACTATCACCCTTTGGCCTAGACTCTGACTCATATTTCTTTCCCTTCCCTTTTCCTTTGTACTCACTTCTACCTCCCGAAACATTCAAGCCTTCGGCATTAACATCAATCTTCAAGTCTCTCAACTTAGTTATCTTCTTGGTTCTCAAAGCCGATTGAACCTCCTCCAAGGTGATAGTGCCTTCTTTGCCATAGAGCAAAGCATCCTTGAGATTTTCATATGACCTAGGTAGAGCGCACAACAAATGAAAGGTCTTGTCCTCGTCTTCTAAATTCATGTCAATATTCGCCAAATCGTCGATGATCTTATTAAACTCCGCAAGTTGCTCCACCACAGATTTCTCTTCAACCATACAATAGAAATACAGTTGTTGCTTCAGAAATTGCTTATGTGCCAACGACTTGGTCATGTATAATGCATCAAGTTTGGTCCACATAGCAACTGCAGATTTTTCCTTTGCCACCTCTCTCAACACTTTGTCACCGAGACACAAAGTAATAGCACTCAATGCTTTTTCATCCATTGCAGTCTTCTCAACATCTGAGAGAGTTCCCGGCATATGTGTCACACCCTTTAACGCCTCTACACAATTGTTATAAACTAGTATTGCCCTCATCTTCACCTTCCACAACTCGAAGTCGTTACTTCCGGTGAACTTTCCAATCTCCCACTTAGAACCCATGATACTTAATTCGTTAGATCCTTGCCCCACAGTGGGCGCCAATTGTTGTGAAAGTTAGGGTACGATCACACCAATGAATACTTTGATGTGTGGAGCAATACGAATAAGCAATCAAATAAGCGAGACGGCAATAATTAGCAATAACAATAAACAGTGGAAAGATAAAAGACACAATAATATTGTTTACCCAGTTCAGTCAAAACTGACCTAATCTGGGGGAGAGAGCACCTCTCCATTCCACTATAATACTTCTGGTACCGTTACAAAGAAATTCCAATTAGGGTTACAAGAGATAGCCTTCAATCCTAACTCTACCCTAATCCCAAGTTTCTTCCCGTGACCAAGAAACTTAAATATAGTGTTTCCCAAGAATTAAGAATAAACCCCAACCCTAGTAATATTACCAAGAGCAAAATCTCTTTAATCACTAGCTTTCTTGTTGGCTTCAAAACCCTTGAATTCTTGTTAATCCTTGTTTCTAAACCTCCCTTTATATAGAATAAAATATACCTTTAAAATAGGAACAAATCTATTTTAATCTGGAACAAATCTGAGCAAAAAAGCCCAAAAATCAAGTCTGTTCGCGCGCCCACGTTGTGCGTCCTTACCAGCACGCTTAACGTGCCTAGCAGAATGTTTTCCTGAAGCAGAGGACGTCGCGCGTCCCTGCTAGCACGTCCAACGTGCTCGGCATAAACTTTTCCTGAAGTAGGGACGTCGCACGTCCCCGGGAGCACGTTCAACGTGCTAGGCAGAATGTTAAACCATCAATTATACACATGAATGCATTTCGTCTTCAGTTTCCCTTGCATGTATTTGTTCCTTTCTTCTATTCTATTGAGATTTCAAGGCAATTACAACACATATCATATGAGTTTTATACTCCATATAGATGAGTCTTGTACTCCATATCAAATGAGTTTTATACTCCATATAGATGGGTCTTGTACCTCATATCTGATGAGTTTTATACTTTATATAGATGGGTCATGTACCCCATATTGGATGAGTTAGAGCTCCATATGATGAGATGATACTCACTTCAAAGAAGAGAATACAAGACTTGAGTTGAATTCTTTTATTATTATAGTTATAAATCATTACTAATTCGTAAAGGAAAGAGTTTGGATTTGATTATGAGAAAATGACTATTTTGAGCTAGATAAATTTATTTATGTTACTTATACATTTTTTAATGACTATTTTGAAAGAAAGCGGATACCATGGTTGATTATTCTGGTTACCACGTCGGCTGAGAACAATATTTATTTTCTTTAGTTGTGTGTATTATTCACTGGGATTATGTATCTCATTAGAGTGTTTTTTTCAGAGTCAGAGACCATTGACGGCGTCGTGAACTGAAGAGTTCGACATTTCAGAAGCATTAGTTCATCCAAATTTAGGCTGGACGTTTAAGAATAAGTAGACAGAAAATCTACATAGTACTTTTATTATAGAGATTGATTATTGGATGCTATGTTTTAAGTATTTGATATCTTATAAATCTTTACATGTAAAACTTATTTATGGACTTTATAAGGTCAACCTTTAGACATTTAATTATATTCTTAAGTTTTTAATTTGTGGATGGTGTTTTTCTTTTGTTAATGATCTATTATAAAAGCTAGAAATTAGATGTTACAGTAAACACTACTAAAAATATGCTATTTTCCTCTGGTTGTTCCCAAGTAATACCCCCGTGAAGAGCGCTTATCATTATTATGTTGATGTGTTAATTAGTAGGTAAGAACGACAAGTACAAGGGAATTGGATTAAAATGTGGGCACAACAAATCCCCCTAAGGTAAAACATATTTTATGTGGAGACTTGGGAGAGATTGTCTCCGGAATAGACAACGCTTAGTTAGCAAAGGAGTGGATTGTAATGAGAATTGTGTCATTTGTCAAACTTATACTAAATATAATTGGCATATTATTCTTAATTGTGCAGATAGTGTTGCTTGTTGGAAGAAAGTAAAAATTGGGAAAAAAACTTGATGCGCTTATGCAACAAGTTGATAGTTTTTCTCAATTTTTTACACACATAATTTTCCACCTTGATCAACCACAACTAGTTACCTTTACGATGCTTGCATGGAGCATATTGAAGAAAAGAAATACAAAATTGTGGGACAACAAAAATTATACTGTTGAGCAGGTTGTCGCCCGCGCTCAAAATCAAGCACAACGACGCAGTTCTAGCCATGCCATAGTGCAGCAGCAAGAACAACAAATCAAATGGCAACCACCACTGGGAGGCTTCTTAGGGTCTGCTTGGTAAAAATAGTGGATGGCTGATAAGCTAGCTTATAGCTTATAGCTGATGACTGATAGCTTATAGCTTATAGCTGATAGCTGATAAGCTAATTGAAGTGTTTGGTAAAATTAGCGGTTCAACTGACTAATTAATATAAAATGACATAAAAGGACATTCTTATAAAATTTTAAAAAAAAAAATCTATAATTAAATTAATATATTCAATTTATATCTTTTATTAATTTAATATATCTTTTATACATATTCATTTTTTTATTCTATGAATTTTTTATTTCATTTTTAAACTTTAAAAAATAAATTATAAATAAAAATATAATTTTTAGTGAACAAATAACATTTCTTTATAATGGATACATGTATGATAAATTAAATTAAAAGACTAAAGATTAAACTGGCATTAAACAAAAAAAAAGATTGGCATCAACCAACGTATAAAAATCAAAGTATATAAGTACCATAGACGTTATAAAATTGAAAACCAAAACACAGTCAACAAAAAATTAATGTCATGATGTCTAAATAAAATTAATGTCATAAAGTTAGATATGGAAACTTGTCACGTACAGTGAATGTAACAAACAGGCTACAACGCATGTTTAATAAATAATAAGGGTAAAAAGGGATTTATGTAAAATAATAAGGGTAAAATTGGAAGAATTTATGATAAGCTATAAGTTATAAGCTAAAACGTTACTTAAAATAGCGTCTGAGAAATAAGCTATAAGCTAGTAAAATAAGCTATAAGCTCGTAGTTACCAAACAGGTCTTTTTTTCTCATATGAGCTTATAAACTATAAGCTAGCTTTTTGGTCTTACCAAACAGACCCTTAAAGTGCAGCGTTGATGCAACCATTTTCCACATAAGCAAACAAAGTTAGTATGGGAGCTTGCATAAGATATTAGAAGGGACACTTTGTATCGATTACATCTCATTATATCAATGTTGTTATGTCACCAGCTGAGAGATCATGGGGACTCCAACAAAGGATTCTTTGGATGAAGATGTTTGGATACCACAAAGTGATCTTTGAGCTAGATTGCAAGAAGGTGGTCGATGATGTGCACAATGATAAACCAAATGCAGCTGAGTATAGTTTTTTTATTGATGATTGCAGAATTTTACTCTCTATTTATAGCGATTTATAGTTGCTTTTACTAGGCGTCAAGCAAACGAAAGCGCTCATGCTCTTGCACGGGCATCTCTATCCCATGCTTCTCGCGTTACTTTTGATGTTATTTCAAGATGTATTAACACAATTATTATGAACTAGATTCTCACCCGCGCGATGCACGGGTCATATAAGCTGATACGTGTGACAAAAAATTATTTCATAAAAAAATGTATAATATAAAAAAGTTGTGAGATTTTTAATAAAAAGTTATAACATTTTATAATAAAAATGGTAAGACAAATATAATAATATTAATTTTAAAAATATAAAATTAAACGATAAAATGTGAGACACATGCATTCAACATTAATTAATTTTCGTCAATTATGTAAAACTTCTCGAGCACATTAGAATTACAACAGTATCATCGGTTATTCAATATCTTTAACTATTCTCATAAAGTTACTTTTGATACAACAACATACATTTGATCATTCGACTGCATGGGTCTATTAAAATTTGAAACAAACTCTAGACTATTTATTATTCAAAAAAAAAAAACTCTAGACTATTTAAATAAAACTTTATTTCAGTTTTCAAGTGATAGTGAGAAAGTTCAGTTTTGATATATTGTATTCACAAACTTTTGCGAAAACCTAAAATGAAATAACATATACACAAAATTCAAAAATAAGAAACCAGTCATACACGTGAAAAAATAAAAAAATAAATAAATAAATCACAGATGAACAATTATAGCAACAATGAAATCACATTTAAAGAGGATATTAAGCATTTCACAACTATCATCAATATTAAAACATGATTAAAAAATAAGTTAAAGTAAATTTCTATTATTTGTTAATGGAATGTTAATCTCTTTCAAATAAAGATAAACCTTAAGATACTAACTTTTTAAAAATGTTTGCAAGGTAAAAAATAAAACATATGCTTAAAAAATCTAAAAGGTAATAAAAACTTAATTAAAAAACAGTATTAGTAGAAATGTTGAGAAGAGAGATTGGACGGCCGGAGAAAAAGCATGTTCACCACCACCTGAGAAGAGAGAAAGAGAGAACATTGTGAGAGAGAAGGGTGAAGAATAAGAGAGAAAAATTTGTTATTTTTGTCACATAAAATCTTGAAAAGTGAACGGGAAAAAGTTGAGAAAGTGAAGAAAAAATAACACGTTTTTTTGTTTCATGAGAAGTGAAAAAAAAAATTTACTAATGAGAAATGAGAATTTGTACCAAAAAAAAAAGTTGAGAAATGAGAAATAATGTTATTGGTAGTTGAGAGTAATTAATGTTATGGTTTAGGAGGGAAAAAGTAGGGTTAAGTTGTTGCTAACCTAACAACATTTATAAACTAGACTTTTTCACCCGTGCAATGCACGGGCCTTATAAATTGATACGTGTAACAGTAAATTATTTCATACAAAAAAATATAAAATTTTAAAAGAAAAATTGGTAAGACAAATATAATAATATTAATCTTGAAAATATAAGATTAAAAAATAAATTTGAGACAAATACATTTAACATTAATTAATTTTCGTCAATTATAAAAATCTTCTCGAACGCATTCGAATTTACAATGTTATCTTCGCTGTAAATTCTAATGTGACACACACAACAAACAACATAAAAATAACAATTAAAAAGACTTCACAAAATTGTAAGATGGTAAAAATTATGATAGAAAACACAATTTATAAATTCAAACTTTTAAGACTAAGCAAGGCAACAAAAATATCGTTTGCACTATTAGGCTTTAAAACACACATATGAACAAACTATTGTAAGAACTATTGGCTTTGGAAAAATAAGGAGTAATAACCAATAGCCTAGAACCTATAATACACCTATCTAATTATTGACCTATAGCTTAGAAACCTTAACATACACGTGTAATTAATGAGGCTTGCCAAAATGTTTTACTGCCAAAATCCTTGTTAAGTGGAGGTTAGGGTTTTGATTAGTTGTTGCAAACTATGTTAGGATTAGATATATAAAGATAAAGATAAAGATAAGAGATAAGAGATGAAATGCCTTGAATTTGTTTTTGTCAACAAAAAAAAACTAATAAGCCTTAAGTTTTTTTTTTTTTTTGAGTTTTAATTTTGTCAAAAACTTATTTAAATTTAAATCTGTTACCAAAAAAACTTATTTAAATCTAAATGATTGGGATCATTATTTTACTCAAAAAATTATACTTACTGAAAAAAAAAACAAAAAGTTGGTTTTAATTTGATTTAAAGATTTGTTATCAATATCAATCTAAACCTCTTCAGGTAACTTCTCTACTCTTTCCTCAAACCACGCGTATTAAAGATTTGATTTCACGTTGGCTCCATTGTTTATAAATACCTAAAGTCCTAAACTAAACCCACTCACTCATTTCTTGTGGCAGTTCATAAACCTTCTCATCAATCTGCTTGCCAATTGGAAAATAAGAACATGGGTAGCGCTGGATTGTATATATATAACCTTGAGGTGTGTATGATGGAGCGGGCGCGGGCGCGAGCGCGAGCTTTACTGCCACCGGAATACAGGTTTCTTACTATTTTCCTTTGCACTTTTTCTTTAATTTCCTTAACTTTTTTTTGTTTGTTGCTATGGTACTCATATCATATTCTAGTTCAATTTCTCTACTCATATCATATTCTAGTTCAATTTCTCTATCCACTCCTCACTTTCTAACCTATCTGGCTATCTTTTTCTTCAATAATAGTAACTTTGAGTTTTCTTATAGGAATCATCAAACCAAACTTTGGATTGAGAGGAAATCGGAAGCAGAAGCCTCTAAGAAGAAATTGAAGTCAACCGTGAATCATCAAGTCAAAGGTTCGATTGAGAGACAATTGAAAGTAGAAGCCTCTAAGAAGAAATTGAAGTCAACTATAAATCATCAAGTCAAAGGTTCGATCGAGAGGCAATTGGAAGTAGAAGCCTCTAAGAAAACCGTTGAGCCAAACAAAGAGGAAAAATACATTGTCCCAAAGAAAGGATTTAAAGTTGTGTTTGCTATTGTAGAGGATGCTTGGAGACAATGCAAATGCTTGCTTAAAAGGAAGAATTTTAGTTGCACAAAACCTTGCGCGAGCTGCTAAAAAAATCGTCTACAAGAGGTACTAGACGAAGAAAAAGAAGCTCAACTGGATAAACTGACCAGTTGAGTTAAGGGTTAAGGAGCTACTGGAGGTCCAGGGTTCAAATCTTGACAAAGGAGATTGTAATATATTACTACCTCCGTTCCTTTTTACTTGTCGTTTTGAAAAAAAATATTTGTTCATTTTTACTTGTCGTTTTAGCAATTTAGGTTATATTTTACTTATTATACCCTCTTTCCTATTTTATTTTATTGACTAGATTTTGTATAATTTTTTTGTTGAAATAATGTATACAAATTTTGTTTGTTTTTAAATAAAGTTTGTTACAATTTTTTTAGGAATAGATAATATTTGTGAAAAAGTAGGAAATTATATGTGGATTAAAAATATGATATATATTTAGAAAATGACATAATAGGAAAATAAGGTGCAAAAATACACTCTACAAGAGGTACTAGAAGAAGAAAAAGAAGCTCAACTGGATAAGTTGACCAGTTGAGTCAAGGGTTAAGGAGCTACTAGAGGTCCAGGGTTCAAATCTTGGCAAAGGAGATTGTAACATATTACTACCTCCGTTCCTTTTTACTTGTCGTTTTAAAAAAAAATATTTGTTCCTTTTTACTTGTCGTCTTGGCAATTTATGATATATTTTGTCTATTATAACCTCCTTCTTATTTTATTTTATTGACTAAATTTTATATAATTTTTTTGGTTGAAACAATAAAAAAAAATTATTGTATACAGATTTTGTTTGTTTTTAAATAAAGTTTGTTACAATTTTTTTGGAAATGAATATGTTTGTGAAAGAGTAGGAATTTATAAGTGAAATAAAAATATGATATATATAGATATAGACTACTATGAGAATGGATATGTATATGAGAATATGAGAATGAATATTAATCATTAGATTAAGGATGAGGGAGTGTGATTAGATTTATTATGAGCATCTTTTTTTTATTTACATTAATTAATGGATAAGAATTACAAACCAAACCAATGCGGCTCGGTGCGGTTTGGCCAGCGCGGTTTACAATATAACATTGTAGTACCGAACGATTTTAAACATAAAAAAAAAATTTGAAGTTCTGAAATAACATTACAATACTAATAAAAATTGTTTATCCAAAATAACATTATAATACCGATGAGATAAAGAAAGTGAGATGAAGGTGAGAGATCGATGAAATGAAGGTGAGACTGAGAGTGAGAGATCGTTGAGAGTGTGAGAGCGAGAGATGGATGAGAGTATTGCAGTTAGAGGGACAAACCCTAGAGGTGAGACTGAATAAGTGAATGAAGAAATTTGATGGGCTTAATTTGTTGCGCAACGTATGATAACTACTAATTGAGCTAGTATTGCAGTATAAAAGAAGCTTAAATAAAAACTGCGGTTTGGTTTGGTTCGGTTTTCAGAAATGAAAACTGTCAACCAAACCGAACCGTGTGGTTAGGCCAAACATCATCCGAACTCATCCAAACCAAATGTGGTTTTCGGTTTGGATTGGTTCAGTTTGCGGTTTTGCTTTTGGATTGGTTCGATTTTGATCACCCCTGGTATTTGAACCACTTATTTTGTAGTTCAAATTGCATCTTTTCCCCTTGATGTTACAATACGTAATTAAATTTTAGTTGTGTGATGCTACTAAAATTGTCTATGCAGTTTCTGATTTGGCTAAATTGCACTTTTGGCCTACTAAGTTTCACAAACTTGCAATTTTGACCCCCTAATTTTGACCCCCTGGTATTTGCCCCATTTTGCAATCGATTAATTTTGACTAAGTCAACGATGATGTGGAAAGTCACTTATATGACTCAGCTGCCACCTTAGCTTCTTTTGCCACCTAATAAATAACAAAACAAAAATTTAGATAAAAATGAATGTAAGGAAGTCACTCAAAATCAGTTCTCGACCTTTTCCCTTTCCCACCACGCTCTCATTCAAAACTTTGTTTTCTCCCTCCGCCACTTCTATTCTTTAATTCATCCAGTTTTTTGCTTCAAATGATAAGTTTAGTCTTATAGATGTAAGTTATCGCCCTCTATTACGTATAAGACCACTGCTGCAATTTAATTATCACTGATGATTTCATCACCTGCTTATGAAGCTGTCATGGCCTGCAAAATAGGTCTCACCTCTCGGCTCGTGGATTTTGAAGGGGCTATCTATACTTATAATGTTGCATATCACTATATTAAGACAGCTGAGTCAGTGGCAAAACCGTGGCAGATAGCAAACCATCAGATTCCATGCTTATAATTAAGCTGCCACTCACTATTTATTAAGTGGCAAAAGAAGCTGAAGTTCACAATTCAGCTTGCAATGAATAATTAAGCTTCACTATATATTAAGAGGCACGCCACTGTTCTGAAGTTCACAATTCACATGTTCACAATTCACACCACAATTCAGCTTGCAATGAATAAATAGTGAATAAATTAAACTTGTGTCAAAATAGTTAAGCTGTCACTCACTATGTTGCCTCCATGACACAAGTTCACAATTCACATGCTTGCAATGAAGTGAGTTATGACAGTGGTGTGCTTGGTATTACGGTTTTTAGCAACATGATAGGAAAATCAAAGAAACACAACCGACAAATCTTTCTTGTGCTTCCTCTCTGCTTTTCATAAAACATCACAGACCCTCCATTCCTTTATATATTTTATTTTTTATTTTTTTGTTCTTTATTAGGTAGCAAAGGAAGCTGAGGTGGCAGCTGAGTCATATAAGTTACTTGCCACATCATTGTTGACTTAGTCAAAATTAATCAATTGCAAAAGGGGACAAACATAGAGGGCTAAAATTGCTGTTTTGAAAATTAGGGGGCCTAAATTGCAAGTTTGTGAAACTTAGGGGCCAAAAGTGTAATTTAACCTTCTAGTTTTACAGGGTATTTTAATATTGGCCAACCAAATTGTAAATGTCCAGACTGTGGCGCAGTTATGTGGTTTGAAGAGCGCCTCAAAACAAGCTCCAAGAGAAATCCAAAGTTTTCCCTTTGTTGCAGTCAAGGTGATATTGAAATTGTATCTTTCACTCGCTTGCCTCGACCACTCCATGATTTATATCACAATTTAGATAGAAGAAGTCTTTTTTTTTAGAATATTAGATCTTTCAATAGCATGTTTGCTTTTACTTCAATAGGTGGCAAGATTGATACTTTCGCAAATGATGGAAATGCACCTCTCATTTTTGTAATGAATGGCGAAAACTATCATCAAATTAGGAGTTTATTGCCTTTGCCAAGAAAGGGACCCAAATTTGCACAGTTGTATATATATGATACGGATAACGAAATATCGAATAAGATTGCCTCTGTTGGGTAAATTTTCATGCTATTTTGTATTGTTTTTTTATTATATTTACGAGATTGTAAATTCATGCAGTCCTTATATTTGTTAGGATGGAAGATGACACTCTTGCATTTAAATCCTCCATTGTCAAGAGCATAAGAGAAACTTTGGATAATTGTGAGAGTCCTTATGTTCAAACTTACAACACTGTTCGCAATACACTGCATATGCAAGAAACTTCCAGTCTTAAATTAAGAATTCTTAGTAAAAGAGGTCATGGCGGTAGGAGGTATAATCTTCCAACTGCTTCCGACGTTGCGGCTTTAATTGTTGGTGATTTTGATGCTGCTGATTTTGAGAGAGATGTGATTGTTGAGACACAATCTGGTCTCTTACAACGAATCTCTATATTTGAGCCGGCTTATTGGCCTTTGTAGTATCCACTATTGTTCAGGGACAATGCAAGAAAAATTACACGGAAAAGGAAATTTATCACTCAAAATTGTGTTTTCAAGAAGATTATTTCACCAATTCTTGGTTGATTGGTTTAGTACGATAGAGTCTGCATGCTTGAAGTACCTGAGAGATCACCAAAAAGATTTAAGAGCTGATATGTATAGAGGATTAACTGAGGCCCTTTTTAGAGGAGAAACTCATGTGGCAACCACAGGAAAGCGAATTGTTTTGCCAGCAACTTTTGTTGGAGGCGCAACGTATATGATACAGAACTATCAAGATGCCATGGTCATTTGTTTTTCGGATGGATATCCTGATTTATTTATCACCTTTACCTGCAACCATAAATGGCCTAAAGTTGTTGATATTTTGAAGACGTATCAGCTTAGACCGGGCGATCGACCTGACTTGGTGAGTCGGTTGTTCAAAATTAAATTCGACCAGCTCATAAAAGATATAAAGGAAGGTCAGATTTTTAGCAAGGTTAAGGCAAGTATGTGTAGTACCCGGCGTAAAAAAAATATACAGATATGCAATGATAAGATGCAATGCACAAATGTAAACAATGAAGCCGCCACCATATTTTATTTATCCCGTGAGGGGAAAGGAAAATAATGATAAAACCTTGAAAAGATCGGGTTCGGGAGTTGGTTACATGAGGGGAAGACGTTAACACCCCCTCATATCCGTTGTACTCAACGGGAACCATTTGAGGAATTTTGGTTTGCATAAACAGAGATAACCGCATAAAAGAATTAAATTACCGCAAATTGAACAGACAAAAAGGGAAAGAAAAAAAAGAGTTTTTTATTATTTGGCTTGACGAGAGAGGCTCTCGCTCCTACGTATCCCCCAAGTACAATGAGGAAGTCAAAGCTCACGTAGTTCTTCCTGAAAAAGAAAGATTTGTGTGTTGGTTTTTTTTTAGTGAACGATGCTTAGGACGCATTCCACTGATACAACAGTATGCTTGTATGCTCGCTTCGGAGGCTTAAGCGTTTGTCTGTAGCAGGGGAATGGATAAAGCGTCATCCGTTTAGGAAAACAAGTTAAAAAAAGGTTTGAAAGTTGAAAAAAGAGTTGACTGCACAAGGGCAGAAAAAACAGTTGAGTGAGTTGAGTGTCTTTTAGGAATTTTCAAGATTGTTTAGTGAATGAGGATAAGTTACAGACACAAGCAGTGCAGCAGGGACTGAACTATCCAGAGAAGCAGGTCACTCACCGTACATCCCCTTTTCATTCAAATAAATTAATTAAACTTTATTAATTAAAGTGAGATGAATCAGAGACAAGCCGTCCGGCAGACACCTCCTCATTCTCTTTAATTAACAAAGTTCCGGTTTAAACGGGATGAGAATAATTCACAGACACAAGCTGTACGTCAGGGACTGGACTTATTCTCATTCCTCTTGTAACAGAAAAGATTTTCACATTTTCAGATCAGAACCAAAAAGAAAAGAAAAAGAAAGGTAGAAGAGAGGAATATGCATATATGAATGTACATGAATGATATGATAACAATGATGATGCTGAACAGTTAAATGCACAGAGTAAAATATGAGCAATTAACAAGCAAGTTTAACAGATGGGTGCGAAATAAAAGATCGAACATCACATGACGGTTAAATATGAACTTCATTAATTAAAATGAATTAAGTCGGAGACAAGCCGTGCGGCAGACACTTCCTTAATCCTTTTAATAACAAGTTTCCCTTTGACTGGTCTGAGCATAACTCACAGACACAAGCCGTACGGCAGGGACCCGTTTATGCTCATTTCAGTCAAAGCTTTTTACAATATCCAAGTTCAGACATATCACAGAGGTGAAGCACAGATAATAGCACAGTATAAATGTAAACGCATAAATAAACAAATAAATAGCGCGTACATAGACAGATAGGAAAAAAAATAATCAACTGAACATCAGATAAAAGGTTTTAAAATAAACTCTATTAATTAAAATAAAATTGAGTCAGAGACAAGCCGTACGTCAGACACTTTCTCTTTTTATTTTAATTAATCAAGTTCCTTTTTAATGTTTGGAATAAAAAAATAACTCTCAGACACAAGCCGTAAGGCAGGGACCCGTTTATTTTTTATCTCGCTTTTATAAAGAAAGTTTCACATTGATAAGCATTTTTCAAATAAATCATATCTAAAAAAATATTATATACAGCAGGGGTGCAGAAGTAAAACAGGGGTATATGAACAGAAATTAAAAAAAAGCAAACAAAAACTGAAACTGGGCCCAAAAGTCAGGCCCAAGTCACAATTAAAAAAAAAAAAACAAAAAAATATCAAACGGGCCGGATCCGGGCGAACTGGGTCGACCCGGTCCGACCCAGCACCCAGCTGGGGGGCGCGTAAAGCAGCAAGGGGGGCGCGCGTGGAAAATGGCTTCAGCCACTCTCCGCGCGCCACGTGTCCGTCTTCTACCTTCAGAAACAGAAGCTCTACAACAACAATGGCCGGCCGCGCGCGACAGCTCCGGCGACGGCGTAGAAAACAACTCTAATGACCAAAAACAACGAATCTTACACCAATCAAAACGGAATCACACATAGATTACAAATCTAAAGTCATATTCATCATTCAAAGCAATATTCACGCGAAAAAAGCCCAAAACCGAACGATCTAAAAAAAAGCAAAAAAAAGGTTTCGGTAACTTTAAGCGAAAACTGAGTGAATAGAAAAGTTCAGAAGGGTTTATAGATCACGAATCCACTGTCCTATACCTTGATTAGAGCTTGTGATGACCGGAAACGGGAGTTATATTTTGACCGTGACTTTGAGGTTAGATTCGGAGCTTTTCCGGTCAGTTTTCGGTGATTTAGAGGCCGGAATCGTGTTCAGTGATGTTCAAACCTTTGGAAAGGTGTAATTGATTTTAACTTTTGATGGATTTTGGGATGGCCGGAAGTTGACCGGAAAATGGAATTCCGGCGGTGGCGCCGGAAAAGTGTTGGTGGTGGAGGGAGGAGTGATTTTTTCTGATTTTTTTGTTTTTTTGGGGAATTGTGAAAATGATTGATAATGATTGAGTGATGTGAGGTTTGTATTTATAGTGGTAGGATTAGGTGAGTGGTATTTGTGTAATAAAATGATTATGAGGTGGAGATGATGAGGTGTCGCAATGTGATTGGTCAAAAGCAAAGAATTTTTATAAAATGATAAAAAAAAAGTCAAAATCAATAAGAAAAAATGAATAAAAAATGTAGAAAAATATAAAAAAAATGAAATATAAACTTAAATAAAGAGATAAAAACTATTTTTGATTATTTTTGATATTTTTCGCGTAAAAAGATAAATTGCGGCAAATTAAAAGAAATAAAGAAAAATGAATAAATTGTAAAACAAAATTATCGAAAAAACTATTTTTTTGGTATTTCTCATGAAAATAAGAAATAATTTTTTAAATAAAATATTTATTTTGAAAAGCTCAAAATTAGGGTATTACAGCTGCCCCTATTTAATTGTCTTATACTCGAATGCGTAAATGACTTGCGCCTTTATGCGTTCGAAGTAAAAGATAATTAAATACAAATGCCCTAATTTTGTGGTGTGAAAGTGATGTAATGATAATGAATGCATATGGAAGATGAAGGTGAAAACATACCTGGAATGAGTAGTAACTGGATACCTGAGAAAGAAATGATCATTACTCGCCCTATGAGTGTATAGACCATCAAAACTGAATCGCCTCCTCTCAGGGTGCATTATTTCCAAAAATGATCATTACTCGCCCTATGAGTGTATAGACCATAAAAAGCTGAGTCGCATCCCCTCAGGGTGCGTTATCTCCAAAAATGATCATTACTCGCCCTATGAGTGTATAGATCATAAAAAACTGAGTCGTAGCCCTCCCTATGAGCGTATTACTCAAAAAACTGATCATTACTCGCCCTATGAGTGTATAGATCATAAAAAAAACTGAGTCGTAGCCCTCCCTATGGGCGTATTACTCAAAAGCTGATCATTACTCGCCCTATGAGTGTATAGATCATAAAAAAAACTGAGTCGTAGCCCTCCCTATGGGCGTATTACTCAAAAGCTGATCATTACTCGCCCTATGAGTGTATAGATCATAAAAAGTTGAGTTGTCGCCCTCCCTATGGGCGTATTAACTCAAGAAACTGATCATTATCCGCCCTATGGATGTATAGATCATAAAAAGTTGAGTTGTCGCCCTCCCTATGGGCGTATTAACTCAAGAACTGATTCTGAAAGTACTCCACTAGTGCTTTGACGTATCTTTGGGTAAAGAAACTTGCAAGGAGTGTGAGCTGAATATTCTGCCAATATCTTTGACAAAATTCACAAGACAACTGCTTGACAACTGTTTTGCTGAAGAACTTAATCCATTAACATCTGGAGATAACCATCTCAACCAAATCACTAGAGAAAGGATCTTGTTTTAACTCTTCTGACCGAGAAAGTTGTATGTAGACCAATCTGCTGTATATAACCATTACTGAATTATTCACTGGGGAAAGGATCATCAACCCTTTCTGGTAGGTGTAGAGTGAAGATTCGTCTGATAAGAATGAAACTCTGTTTGACCAACTTGCTGAATATCAGTGACAAGAACCAAATAAGTTCACTGGGAAGATTCAAGATTCACCAATCTTTCTTGTCAAGAAAATACGATTCATCAACCATCTTTCTGAAAATGCGATGTTCCAATTGACTTACTGGGATGAACAATTATCAACTGCCTCACTGGGGAAAGAAACGACCCCTCAACCTTTCTCATTGAGAATATGGTGCACTGACTGATCTGTTTGGGGATGACACTTTATTGACCAATTCATTGGGGAAAAGATTCATCAACCCTTATTGTTGAGAAATTACGATTCAATAATCGTTTTATTGGAGAATTAGGTCCGCAGACCTTTGTTACTGAACAAGAGATCCAAGTCTGCAACCTGTTAAGACAATCATTTTAAACATGTACTTCATGAATGCATGATTGTGCACCTCTGATGCCTAAATGCAGAACTAATGCAGATGAAATATCTGATTATATGCAGGATTTTGTGTGATTCTTTTTTATGCATGAGCCTATATGCGTGAATGCATGAATTTGTATGCATGAATGCATGAATTTCTGAGTTTGTTTTGAGGAAAGTTTGAATTTCCCGGCATCGAGAATTTGAGTAACTCCATTGAGGTGAAATCTTGAGATGTTGACTGCTGTTGCGGGACGAACGTTCAGTCAAGCTTCCAAAAAGGATAGCAACTTTCTTCATGAGATGGAATCGAGAGATTGCCATGATTTTCTGTAATGAATTGGGACAGTTTACTGTATGCCACTGGTTTCCCTTCAGATGTTTTAGAAATCAAAACAGTTTGTAATCTTTTCAAATGCTTTTATTTTTCACAATGTTTAAACGCTTTATTTATTAACAAAATGAATAGCACAAACATATGCAATCAGAACATAAAAGCAAGCAGACACAATATGATTGAAAATGAGAATTTTATTCACTGCGCAAAAATGCGGAAAGTTTTTACAACTGGATGCTAATCCCTCAATGAGGTAATTGCAAATTGAAACTAAGATAATGGCAATGAAAATAAATGAATTCCACTGAATCATAACGATACCATCCTTCTTCACGATCTCGGGTTTACAAGGCCATGCTTTGGTGAGAGGAGACTGAATCAATCCTTTCTGTCTGAAAGTTTCATCTTCATGTAGAGTCAAGTATCGCAGCAGCATGCATTGAGAATGGAAACTCTTCACCATCCATGATGTTAACAACCAGAGTTCTGCCATATATCACCACCACATATGACTTTTCAGGAGGATATAATCTTGACACAGTATGCCCCAAGCATTTGAATCCATGACGGATATGCCCCTGACCTACTGATGTTTACAGTGTATCTAATTCTTGAACCAATTCACTCTTGATAAGCAGGGTATTCAACTTGTTTGCCCCTGATTGGCAGAATCTATAGATGGCTTGCCCCTAGCTAGGAGCGTTTCAGATCAGCTTTGCCCCATGATCAGACCACAACTCAGATCTCTTTGATGTCAAGTATTAATTTGCAGGTAAAATCATTTCTTTTGAAAAGGTTTTGCACATGCAAGTTTTTTGAAACACATATGATGTGTAGAAAAGAGAGATAATTATTAGTTACTCAACAAACTGGAGGAATCAGCTTAACAATACATTTGCCGAATGCTTTCAAAGTGAACCTAGCTTCAATTAGGTCTTTAGAGGTCATAGCATGCAATTAGGATTCATATAAATCAAGCCAAAAGAAGACATAAATTGTGTTATCTGATCTCCTATACTTGAACCTTTGCTTGTCCTTAAGCACATAAATAATAACTCTTTTTTAGCACTTGTTTGAAAACACGACATGACAACTCTAACCATACGTGGTTGCCGGCTAGAAAAGAAAATCAAGTAATAAACATCAATACCAAGGGTACTGTAATAACACAAAACCACACATTGCAGTCAAAGACTCTCATCATATGAAGACAAATTTGAAACATTTTATTATGACTCTAACTTTTGCTTAAATTTTAATCACCCTTTTCATTCAGGTGCAATCACATTAAGCCCGTTATCTTGTACACACTCATGGTAGAGAAATCTGTTAGTGATTATGATCATATATCGAGGGGAGCTGGTAAAATCAGTTTGGTAAACCCCTCTTTCTCTTCCAAATGCAGTTGTGGGGGATCAAATAGCAACCTGCCCTACCAAGTTCAGAACCAGACTCCTCTGAACCAACTACCAAATGGGTACATTTACTATGGTTTTTTCAACAACCGTTGGGTTAAACAACCGAGTGAGGGTCATCTAACTCAATAAGTGCATTAACCAAAATATGCAAATTTTCATTTCTGGATCATTCACTTATGTTCATCGATTTCCTACTTAGTTTGTGTACAAGATGGTGCCGACTGCTAAGATAAACTACTAAGAGTTGTTTAAAAACTTATGTTCAGGTCTTCGTCAAAATCAGTACTCAAATTGATCTTACATACTTCTAAGAGTCTAAGATGTTAAGACAGTACCGATTTTATTGAATCATTTCTGAACCTTTATAATAGCCTAAAGTGCAAAACAACCTATATACTCTTAAAGTGTCAGGTCAAGTGTCAAACCAAAATTGCTTATTTTCTTAAAAAGAAAGATATATGTCAAGAAACTGGGAGAATCAGATAACAACAAAACATATGCAAAAATGACTCGATTCAATCACGATTTTTTTATGAAACAATGCCTTTCATCATCAGCTAGGTTTTTTCACAATTGAAAGCATACATCAGCAAAAATCAGTTATTCGTTTTCATCATCCTCGCTCCAAATTTGCAAGTAATAAGAAAAAGAAGTGAATACAGATGGATTGATTCCGAAACATGCATGTGCATTACATAATCTTAAATGCAAACAAATACTTGACAAGAGATAAAATGCCTGATCAACTTTCTCTTTTATATCCTGTTATGGGGAGACACCCGATTTAACCTTTTTCTTCGTCAGTTCCTGGATCGATCACCGATGAAGTTCAATCATTTTATGCTTTTGATCCAACAATCATATTAACTCTTCAACGAAGCTCGCAACCCGAAACCATGAAGAATTACGGCACAATTATGATTCAATAGATTCACTTCTGAATGATGATTCTCTTTTTTTTTTTTTTTTTTTTTTTTTGAATTTGATTGAATGCAAAAGTGTTTTATGAATGCAAGAAGTTATTGCCATTTTTCATTATCTTTTTAAAACTGTAAAAGAAAAAAAAATAAGACAAAAATTGCACAAGAAGTACTTTTTCATTAATTGTAAATTGAACATTAAAACAAAGTGGCCCTCCAAGTACAACCATTTATTCAGGGCTGAACAAAGGTGTTTTGAAAAGAAAACAAATTGCTTTGAAATAAAAACAATTTCTGAGATTCCAACAGCCTTCCAATTTGTGAGCACAGTCTTTAGAGAACACTGGCGCACTTAAACCTGATTCTTTCCATCAGCATCCTTGTCATCAATCATTGCAATGTAACCATCAACACGGTAACCAGCATTGCTAAAAACATCCTCAATCCTTGGTATCTTGTCTTGAACCTTTTTCTGAGTTGTTATCCCTTTGGATGACTGGTAACCCAAACCAAAGCGATCATTTTTCTCAGGCACAACTAACATCTGTCCCAAACCGGTAGACAACCCTTCCTCTATGGCTACTTTCAAACTTTTCAAAGATGTAACGAATCTCTTTCCTTTCCGACCGTCACTTTCAAGCTTTGCATGTTCATTCTGATTAACAGTGGCAACCAAAGTTTCCCTTTTAGCATATCCCACCTGCACTAAACCTTGATCCATCAGTTGCTGCAAACACTCCTTCAGCTTTGAACAGTGGTTTGGATTCTTTTGGCAATCATCACAATCAGAGTGTAATTTCTCAAACTCTTCATAACTCAGCAGCATCTCTCGGACAGATGACAGAGGTGTTTTGATCAGCGAAACATCCCTTATCAAATTTCCGCCAGTTTCAACACAACTTACATTACCCGTTGGATGCTTAGGCAATGGATCATTGGTCACATTGGGTCCGCTTTCTTTGAAAGTCAAATCGTTCTCATCAATGAGGTCTTGTACTTTGTGCTTAAAAGCTTTGCAGTTATCAGTAGAATGACCCACAATACCAGCATGGTAATCGCATTTAGCGTTAGCGTCATACCAATCAGGGAATGGTGGAAGTAAAGGTCTTATTTGCTTAGGCGTCACCTTACCACTATGAATCAAGTAGGGGAGCAACTGACTGTACGACATGGGGATAGGATCAAAAACCCTACGAGGTTGTGGAGGATTCCGTTTTTGTGGTGCCTGTTGATGATGTTGAGGCACTGGGTTTTGATACTGATAATTTGGAAACTGTTGGTGCTGAGCAGCAGCCAAGTATGGAAAGGGAAAGTAGGGAAACTGAACAGGTGCCGCCGGCTGCGCCTGACTGCCCCTTGAGGATATAGCATTAGTCTCACCTTCCTTCTTTCTGTTAAAACCACCACCAGGCTTCCTTGTGTTATTGCTTTGTGAACTAGAAGCAGCTGAAATTTTCCCATTCTTGATCCCCATTTCGACTCTTTCACCAACTCGGACCAACTCGGCGAAATCAGAGGAAGTAGTACTAACCAACCTTTTAAAGTAAGTCCCTTGCAGAGTATTGGTAAACATGTCCACAAGTTCCGTCTCCAAGAGCGGAGGACGTACTTGAGAAGCTAAGGATCTCCATCTTTGTGCATATACCTTGAAAGATTCACCCTCCTTCATAGTGGTATTTTGCAGCTGAGTGCGGCTTGGAGCCATATCCATATTATATTGGTATTGCTTGAGGAAAGCATTGGCCAAATCCCTCCACGAAAGGATGCTGCCTTTTTCAAGTTGCATGTACCAATTGAGAGGCACATCAGCTAGACTGTCTTGGAAACAGTGGATCATCAATTTGTCATCATGAGCATAAGAGGCCATTTTTCTGACATACATAACCAGATGATTCTTCGGGCAACTCAAACCCTTATACTTCTCGAAATCAGGCATTTTGAACTTTGGTGGAAGCGCAAAATCAGAAACCAAGTACATCTTCGAGAAATCCAACGGATCATTACCCGTTTCTACCAGATTTAACCTCTCCTCTAGAGCTTGATATTTCTGCTTTGTTTCTTCCAGCTGAGGAGCAAAATCAAACTTCGGTTCACTAACCGGAAGCACGGGTCCTTGGTAAACAAACCTAGGCCCACGCAATTCGGGACCCTGGTACACATCTCTAGGATCCTCAAATGCGTCTTGATCCAAATCCATTACTTGTTGCACAGATGTAACCCTAGCAGGGGCTTCCACAATTGAAGCAGAAGTTGCTGGCACATATCCTGGTGGAACATAACCCTTAGGCAGACTAAAAGTAGGCCAATCATAACCGGCAGAGGCATTTTCTTGAGCAACCATAACTGCAGGTGCAGGAACTTCAACCACCTTTGGTTGCACATTCTTATTAGCCAACATCTCAAGAATCTGATCTAGCTTCCCACCCAACAAGGTCATTCTTCCATCCAACTGGGTTACCTGTCCACCCAACTGAGTTACTTGTCCACCCATCTGGGTTACCTCAGCCTTGAGCGCATCGTGCTTCTCTTGCCAATTGTCCATAATGTGATGAGCAACTCTTCTTGTCCAATAACGGTGCCGGGAAGGTAGCTGTTGGAATGAATGAATGAAAATGAGATTTTTAATCGATAAAATGCATGACTTCTTTTTGAATGAATGGATATGCATGATAATTTTTTATGCAAAAACTTTTCTCATATATATTATTATTTTTTTTTTTTTTTTTTTTTTTTTTAAAATGTATGTGAGATGAATGTGCATGATTATTTTCATGAATGCATGGATGTCATGAATGCAAAATGCATGGATATGATCACAGTAACATTGTATCATCTGGCGAACTTGATCTCAATCACAAATCTTCCATATTCACAACAACTGGGTTCTTTTCAAAATGGAATCTCTGAGGCCAAAAGTTCAAAGTTACCTGTAACCCATCCTTCTCACATGTTGTTCTAGGTTGACACGGTTCCCAGAATTCTTGATTACTTTTCCCAAAAGCAACCTCATCTGAGCGAGATTATAACGCCAACTGGATGAGTCGACATTATAACCTCGACACGGGTTCTAAAACAGTGGTCCCTAGACAAAAGTTTCGGATACCTAGACTGGATAAAAAGGTCCCCAGAGTCGCTGACCCAACAAGGAACACTGATACACACAAGACGTCAGTCAGGGAGTACCAACATTCCAAGTGAATCTACTCTGAGCGGAATTTTTATACCGGAGCACGCAAGCCGTACATCAGGGAGCCCGATACAAAAAAATCCTCAACTAGTCCTAAGTTTATCTCGGGTCCGGTGATGGACCAAGCACACAGTAACCAAGAGCCAAGCCATAAAGGCAAAAAGAAAAAAAAAGAGTAGAAGAGAAGACAAAGCCAGCAAATCCAGACAGTTCAATATTTTGCGGTAAAGTAAAAGATAGGACAGATACGGCTAACCTGGAATAAGCAAACCAAAAGCCTCAAACTAGGCTTAACTCTCTACATAAGTGTCCCCAGTGAAGTCGCCAGCTGTAGTACCCGGCGTAAAAAAAATATACAGATATGCAATGATAAGATGCAATGCACAAATGTAAACAATGAAGCCGCCACCATATTTTATTTATCCCGTGAGGGGAAAGGAAAATAATGATAAAACCTTGAAAAGATCGGGTTCGGGAGTTGGTTACATGAGGGGAAGACGTTAACACCCCCTCATATCCGTTGTACTCAACGGGAACCATTTGAGGAATTTTGGTTTGCATAAACAGAGATAACCGCATAAAAGAATTAAATTACCGCAAATTGAACAGACAAAAAGGGAAAGAAAAAAAAGAGTTTTTTATTATTTGGCTTGACGAGAGAGGCTCTCGCTCCTACGTATCCCCCAAGTACAATGAGGAAGTCAAAGCTCACGTAGTTCTTCCTGAAAAAGAAAGATTTGTGTGTTGGTTTTTTTTTAGTGAACGATGCTTAGGACGCATTCCACTGATACAACAGTATGCTTGTATGCTCGCTTCGGAGGCTTAAGCGTTTGTCTGTAGCAGGGGAATGGATAAAGCGTCATCCGTTTAGGAAAACAAGTTAAAAAAAGGTTTGAAAGTTGAAAAAAGAGTTGACTGCACAAGGGCAGAAAAAACAGTTGAGTGAGTTGAGTGTCTTTTAGGAATTTTCAAGATTGTTTAGTGAATGAGGATAAGTTACAGACACAAGCAGTGCAGCAGGGACTGAACTATCCAGAGAAGCAGGTCACTCACCGTACATCCCCTTTTCATTCAAATAAATTAATTAAACTTTATTAATTAAAGTGAGATGAATCAGAGACAAGCCGTCCGGCAGAAACCTCCTCATTCTCTTTAATTAACAAAGTTCCGGTTTAAACGGGATGAGAATAATTCACAGACACAAGCTGTACGTCAGGGACTGGACTTATTCTCATTCCTCTTGTAACAGAAAAGATTTTCACATTTTCAGATCAGAACCAAAAAGAAAAGAAAAAGAAAGGTAGAAGAGAGGAATATGCATATATGAATGTACATGAATGATATGATAACAATGATGATGCTGAACAGTTAAATGCACAGAGTAAAATATGAGCAATTAACAAGCAAGTTTAACAGATGGGTGCGAAATAAAAGATCGAACATCACATGACGGTTAAATATGAACTTCATTAATTAAAATGAATTAAGTCGGAGACAAGCCGTGCGGCAGACACTTCCTTAATCCTTTTAATAACAAGTTTCCCTTTGACTGGTCTGAGCATAACTCACAGACACAAGCCGTACGGCAGGGACCCGTTTATGCTCATTTCAGTCAAAGCTTTTTACAATATCCAAGTTCAGACATATCACAGAGGTGAAGCACAGATAATAGCACAGTATAAATGTAAACGCATAAATAAACAAATAAATAGCGCGTACATAGACAGATAGGAAAAAAAATAATCAACTGAACATCAGATAAAAGGTTTTAAAATAAACTCTATTAATTAAAATAAAATTGAGTCAGAGACAAGCCGTACGTCAGACACTTTCTCTTTTTATTTTAATTAATCAAGTTCCTTTTTAATGTTTGGAATAAAAAAATAACTCTCAGACACAAGCCGTAAGGCAGGGACCCGTTTATTTTTTATCTCGCTTTTATAAAGAAAGTTTCACATTGATAAGCATTTTTCAAATAAATCATATCTAAAAAAATATTATATACAGCAGGGGTGCAGAAGTAAAACAGGGGTATATGAACAGAAATTAAAAAAAAGCAAACAAAAACTGAAACTGGGCCCAAAAGTCAGGCCCAAGTCACAATTAAAAAAAAAAAAACAAAAAAATATCAAACGGGCCGGATCCGGGCGAACTGGGTCGACCCGGTCCGACCCAGCACCCAGCTGGGGGGCGCGTAAAGCAGCAAGGGGGGCGCGCGTGGAAAATGGCTTCAGCCACTCTCCGCGCGCCACGTGTCCGTCTTCTACCTTCAGAAACAGAAGCTCTACAACAACAATGGCCGGCCGCGCGCGACAGCTCCGGCGACGGCGTAGAAAACAACTCTAATGACCAAAAACAACGAATCTTACACCAATCAAAACGGAATCACACATAGATTACAAATCTAAAGTCATATTCATCATTCAAAGCAATATTCACGCGAAAAAAGCCCAAAACCGAACGATCTAAAAAAAAGCAAAAAAAAGGTTTCGGTAACTTTAAGCGAAAACTGAGTGAATAGAAAAGTTCAGAAGGGTTTATAGATCACGAATCCACTGTCCTATACCTTGATTAGAGCTTGTGATGACCGGAAACGGGAGTTATATTTTGACCGTGACTTTGAGGTTAGATTCGGAGCTTTTCCGGTCAGTTTTCGGTGATTTAGAGGCCGGAATCGTGTTCAGTGATGTTCAAACCTTTGGAAAGGTGTAATTGATTTTAACTTTTGATGGATTTTGGGATGGCCGGAAGTTGACCGGAAAATGGAATTCCGGCGGTGGCGCCGGAAAAGTGTTGGTGGTGGAGGGAGGAGTGATTTTTTCTGATTTTTTTGTTTTTTTGGGGAATTGTGAAAATGATTGATAATGATTGAGTGATGTGAGGTTTGTATTTATAGTGGTAGGATTAGGTGAGTGGTATTTGTGTAATAAAATGATTATGAGGTGGAGATGATGAGGTGTCGCAATGTGATTGGTCAAAAGCAAAGAATTTTTATAAAATGATAAAAAAAAAGTCAAAATCAATAAGAAAAAATGAATAAAAAATGTAGAAAAATATAAAAAAAATGAAATATAAACTTAAATAAAGAGATAAAAACTATTTTTGATTATTTTTGATATTTTTCGCGTAAAAAGATAAATTGCGGCAAATTAAAAGAAATAAAGAAAAATGAATAAATTGTAAAACAAAATTATCGAAAAAACTATTTTTTTGGTATTTCTCATGAAAATAAGAAATAATTTTTTAAATAAAATATTTATTTTGAAAAGCTCAAAATTAGGGTATTACAGTATGTGGTTAACAAAAATGTAGTTCTTATGTTATCCTGAATTATATTTTTTATATTAATTTTTGAAAAACTTAATCGTTTTTTTTTTGTATTTCCCGTGCAGTGATCTATACCATTAAATTTCAGAAACGTGGACTTCCACATGTTCATATTTTAGTTTTCTTGCAAGCAGCTTACAGAATTAACCATCCTCGCACTATCGACAAGATAATATCCGTTGAGATTCCGGATAAAGATCTAGATCCGGCATTTTTTTTTGTTAGAAAAACTATACTTGATAATATATATATATATATATATATATATATATATATATAAGATAATTACATATGTATCGAAGGTAAACGGGCAACAAGCTGCGCCGCTATTCCTTTTTGAATTGCAAAATCAATTCGCTTAAAGACCACATTTACAGATTTAGGAGACACAACATTGTTATGCATGACTTTTTGAACTTTATCTAGAAGATTAACAGCATCTGGAGCCAAAAAGCCAAAAGTGTCTGTTGGGTTTTTGTATGTTGGCTACATTTTGCAAAAACAACTACTAGCCAAATGCTGAGACAAATGTTGTAGCATGTGGAACAGCATTGTGTGACCTGATTGTTGCGCGCTGACACGCGCTATATTTATGTGCAAGATCTTCTGGAGATTCTATGAAGTTTTATATTTAACCTAGCGTGCAGATCAAGACGCGCAGGTTGAATGAGTTGTACAGGCTGTCATGCCTTGGTGTATTTCCATAATTAATATTGATATATTTTTGGAAACAATATTATTGCACTTGAAGAATTGTTAGCTGGACCTGACAACGTCAAAGCTATGTTTTGAAGCCCAAACCAATGACTGCTCAGTACTATATATATGTGAAGACACAAACCCTAGTTTTGGTGTGTGGAAAACCGTGTGTGTACTAAAGCGTGTGTCTTAAGGTTTTAGGTTTTCTTGTTAGTTGTGAGTCTTACTTGTATCTTCCTGATTCAAGTCAAGTACTCTGTGTTTTGTGTTGTAATGTTGTACTGCTCCTAAGCTTTGAAGTACGGAGTTAGTTGTGTCCTTAGAGTGTGACTCTTAAACAATCATAAGAACAAGTGTGTTTAATAACAGTGCTGTCTGTACTGTTAGTGGGGAATTGAGACGGGGTCTCATATCTAGGAGTTCCTAGGTAGGGCATTCATTGGTAGGGTCTAGGTGCAAAGACAAGTAGTGAGGCTACGTTGTGCTTTTCACTAGAACTATAATAGTGGAGTTCATTCCTGGATTGGTATCCCCTAGACTAGGGCAGTTGCGCCGAACTGGGTTAACAAACTCACTGTGTTATTTATCATTCTGTCACGCTTATTTTACTTTGCTACGCTGCGTTTTATTATTATTGTGTGACAAGTGCTCGGACACGTGCTTTAACATTGTGCACAGCATTTGTCTGTCTGGTTGCCAGAATTTCAATTGGCATCAGAGCAGGCACCCTGCCTGATTGAGTGAGCTTCAGGGAAGATATTTCTGGCTAAGATGGACAAAGAAGGAGGACAAATGAATAGACCACCACTTTTGATTGGTGATGCTAACTATGATGACTGGAAGTCTAAAATGACTACGTTTTTGAAATCCATGGATCACAAAACATGGAAAGCTGTGGTTGTAGGATGGGAACCTCCTGTGGTTACTACTGGTAAGGAAGGAGAGACTGTCACTAAGCTGAAACCTGAGGACGAATGGAGCAAGGATGAAGAAGCATGGGCCAATGCAAATTCAAGGGCTCTAAATGCCTTAACGAATGGAGTTGATGCGCACATTTTCAAACTGATAAAAAAATGTACTATTGCTAAGGAAGCATGGAAGAAACTCCAAACTGTTCATGAGGGTAACTCAAAAGTAAGGAGCTCAAGGCTGCAACTTTTGACCAGTAAGTTTGAAAACTTGAAGATGAAGGATGATGAAAGCATTCAAGATTTCCACATGAGAATACTTGAGTTTGATAATCAATTTGATGCCTTAGGAGAAAATATTTCTGAAGAAAATCTGGTAAAGAAAATGCTTAGGTCACTACCTAAGAAATTTGACATGAAGGTTACTGCTATAGAAAAAGCCAAGGACATCTCAGAATTGAGAATGGGTGAACTAGTGGGGTCTTTACAAACGTTTGAAATGGCTGCAAATGAGAGATCTGAAAAGAAGACAAAGAGCGTTGTTTTTGCCTCTAAATTTGAGGAGACTGATCAACAGAATGATATGGAGGCTGATGATAGTTTAACTGAAACTATGGTGATGTTGGGTAAGAAATTTAATAAGGCTTTCAAACGATTTGACTTACAAGCCAAGACATATGCTCCAGACAACAATCACAGCATAAATAGAAATATCAACAATCTGAGGAAATCAAAAATAGATGACAAGACAAGTCTAGGCAAAGGAGTTCAATGTCATGAGTGCGAAGGCTATGGTCATGTCAGGTCTGAATGTGGAACGTATCTTAAGAAGTAAAAGAAAGGGATGACTGTCTCTTGGTCAGATGAAGATGAGTCTGAAGAAGAACCTGAATCTGCCAAACATGTGATTGCTTTAACTGGAACTTGTACATCTGAGGTTGAATCACACGACGATGAAATGACTTATGATGAATTAGTTGATTGTTATAAGGGATTATGGCTCAAAAGTGTAGAAGTTGGTAACACTGCAATAAGACAAAAGAAGACCATTGCTATACTGCAAGCTGACAAGAACGAACTTCTGAAAGAAAATCTAAGACTTGAGGGTGAAGTTACTATATATAAATCAAAGATTGATAGCATGAACAAGCAATTAAGGATGCTGAATACTGGAACTGATAAGCTAGACGAAATTCTAGAGGTAGGACAGAGCTCTAATAATTCTAAAGGTATTGGTTTCAATTATAGCTCACTACATCATCAAAAATTTGTGCCTGTGACGAAGTTTGTTCCTGCTATTGGAACCTATGACCCAACTATGTCAAGACAGATGCCCCAGCATCAGGTGAGACAACAGACAACCAGAAATTATTCCAAATCAAAGAAAAGATATTCTGGTTGGATATGTTATCACTGTGGAAGAAAGGGACACATTCGACCTTATTGCTTCAAAATGTATGGGTATCCAGACAAAACTTATTCATCAAGAACTGAGCCTACTATGAAGAATGTCAAGCAATCATGGAAGCAAAAGAGCAATACTGTGGATCCAAATCAAGCAGAATCTGAAGGTGTGGAGATTGCTCAAATTGCTCATACATCTCTAAGAGCATCATCTAGTAGTGATTGGTATTTTGACAGTGGATGTTCAAGACACATGACTGGAAATAGAGATTATCTGACAGATGTCTTGCCTTATGCTACAAGTTTTGTGACTTTCGGTGATGGAGCCAAAGGAGAGATTAAAGGTATAGGGTCACTGATCAATGAAAGGCTACCTAAACTTGACAAGGTTCTTCATGTGAAAGGGCTAACTGCTAATCTTATAAGCATAAGTCAACTATGTGACAAGGGTCTGAAGGTCAACTTTACAAAGGATGAATGTCTAGTTACTAATAGTAAAGGTGATCTCCTGATGAAAGGAGAAGGGTCAAAGGATAACTGTTATCTATGGGTCTCTCAAGACAAAGCTGAGTTGTCTACATGTTTAATAACTAAAGAGGATGATGTGAAACTGTGGCACCAAAAGCTTGGACATCTAAACCTCAAAAGCATGAAGAAAGCTATTGCTGAAGGAGCCATCAGAGGTTTACCAAGGCTTCAGATTCAAGAAGGAAGCATATTTGGAGGAATGTCTGACCAGATGGTAGAGCATTTTGTTCAGCAAATGTAATCTAAATTTGAGATGAGTCTTGTAGGTGAGCTGAATTTCTTTCTAGGTCTTCAAGTAAAACAAATGGAAGACACTATATTTATCTCTCAGAGTAAGTATGCTAAGAATATGGTCAAGAAATTTGGTATGGAGAATGCTGCCACCAAAAGAACTCATGCTCCTACACATGTCAAGCTATCCAAAGATGTCAAGGGAGAAGATGTAGATCAAAGTTTATACAGAAGTATGATAGGAAGTCTTATTTATCTAACTACAAGTAGACCTGATATCACATTTGTTGTTGGAGTGTGTGCTAGGTACCAAGCTGAACCAAAAATTAGCCATCTGACTCAAGTGAAGAGAATTTTAAAGTATGTGAACAACACCAGTGATTATGGTTTGTTGTATTCTCATGGAAAGAGTATTATGTTGGTAGGATATTGTGATGCTGACTGGGCTGGAAGTGCAGATGATAGAAAAAGCACTTCTGGTGGATGTTTCTTCCTAGCTGCAGGCAGTAGTTGTACACAATTGGTGTGGATGAGACAGATGTTGAGTGAGTACAATGTCAAGACAGATGCTATGACATTATATTGTGACAACTTGAGTGCAATCAATATCTCTAAAAATCCTATACAACATAGTAGGACTAAGCACATTGATATCAGACATCATTTCATCAGGGATTTGGTTGAAGAAAAGGCTATTGTTATTGACCATGTTGCAACTGAGGAGCAATTAGCAGATATATTCACAAAAGCTCTTGATATTGCCCAATTTGAAAAACTGAGAAGGCGGTTAGGCATTTGCCTAATTGAGGAATTGTAGCAGTTATTGTGTGTGAGGCGTGCATCAGTTATTTTCTCTCTCCTCAACCGCTACTTGCACGCCTATCAAGGAAGTGAATCAAAACTTCCCTTAAACAAAACAATCACGCGCAATCATCATTATACTTTACAAAGCTTTTCTGAAACGCTCAACTGCTCACTTGCCGCTCCCATTGTCATTCAAAAATTCTCAATTTCTCAAATCTTCAGAAACTTTACTGCTACCATGTATGATTCATCAAACTCTCCTATCGCAAACGAACAAGCTTCTCCTACTGTTCCAAAACCAACTTCACCGGAGATCATGAATATTCAACCGCTTGCGACTATAACTGACTCAAAAGCGCTTAAACAATGTCCTAAAACACTTGTGTCAAGGAGAAAGAGCAACAGAAGAGGATCGACTTCGTCAGCAACGAAGAAGACTCCAAAAACAAGAGGTAAGAAAACTCCTGCTATTCTGAGAATAGGTCTCACCATGCATGATCTTTATTGCAAGGAAAATTTGTTCCAATCGACTGTTGTAGAACCAAATGTTGACACTTCTGTCAATAGATCTGATGAAAAGACCTCTGAAGGAGATGAATCGTTTGTTGAAACCCTAGGTTCTGTTAATCCTAAGGTAGATGACAAATTAGATGCTGAAGAGTTAAATCTTGTGCATAGATATGGTCTTACTAATATAATATTTGTCGTTCAAAAAAAAAACCCCTTAAATAGATTCCAGTTATCTCGAGTGAATTTATCTCTGCAGTTGCGTGCTGAAAATACCTTTGATTTATCAAAAATATATCTCAAATTCACTATTTAATATTAAAATAAATTTAAAATAATAGTTTAAAATAAATTAATAACTAATATTAAAAAGAAAATAATCTCGTGCACGGCACGGGTTAACATACTAGTATATGTTATTTTATAGAAGAAATATATATTAAAATATTTAATATTCGTCCTATGAGCTTAGCTCAATTAGTTGGACATCGTTATATATGCATGTGGCGGGGTTTGAACCCCGATAATCCTACTTTTGCAACTTAAAAGTGGAATTTTGGCTACTTGGCAGAACAAAATTTAATATTTTTTTTGCTATTATACTTTTAATTAATTGTTTCTTTTCTACAATTTATCTTTCTCATATCATTAATGAAAGGTAATTTTGTAAATTAACTGATTTTTTCTTTTTTTCATACAACATTAATTTAAAAAGTAAAATGTTTCTCATAAAAATAATAAATAATACTTCCTTTATCCCAATATATAAGCTCCTTTAACTTATTTTACGCATATTAAGAAAAGTTGGTAGTGTAATTATTCTTTAGTTTATGTGTAAATTTTACCAAATTGTCCTTTGTTTGTATGTGTAGAAATTTAACTTTTTGTATTGCAATGCAAGTTAGTAGTAATAATTAGAGAAATGTGTATGGAAAAAATTAATAAATGCACCTAATAATTTGCAAAGGCTTATATTTTGAGACTATATATTTTTTGAAAGGGTGCTTATAATTTGGGACGGAGGGAGTAATAATACTAGGATGACAAAGCTCTTCCTCAAAAAAAATTAACACTATTGCATTTCTATGACTAATTTCGATCTCGTGATATCTTACTATCTCAGGATTCTCATCTAATTACTCTTGGGTAGTCATTTAATAGTATTCTAACACCTCTTATGCTCCGTCCGCCACGGATAGTGACAGTTGTATTTTTTTATACATAAATAAAATGAATAAAGAGTTCGGACTTCGGAGTTCGAATTCAGTTCATGAATATTTAACTTAATAATTTCGACTTTTTATAAGTTGAACTAAGAACCGTTGTATTATTAGGGAACATTCACGTAGTTTAAGCTCACATGATATGTACTAAAATATATTATAATTGTATAGGACATGGTATTTTATTTTTTGGTACATATAGGACAAATATTTTACTACCAATGCATAATTTGAATCATTAATATCCTTAGTTTTATTTCATGAAAAATTATAAAAATTTAATATTGTGAAAATACTCATCGAGATAAATCAAACAAGATCTTATATGTTAATATTTAACTTTATAGATTAGTAAAAAAATACAGTCAAAATAAATGTCAACAGTCAAACTGCGACAATCATTTTGAGACGGAGGTAGTACTGTATATCAAGTTTTCTAAGTCTGCCATTTATAAACCCTTCACAATGAAAATTTCTCTCTTGCCCCCCTATAAATCTCTATAACCCCGCAAAAACACCAAATTACCCTTCAATTCGGGACGTAGATCCCGAATCCCGAAATAAGGTTCGAGATCTACGTCCCGAAGTGTATGCTGAGTTTGGGCGGTACAGACACCATTTCGGGATCTAGATCCCGAAGTGGTACTTGAGTTTTGGGGGGTACAGGCACCATTTCGGGATCTAAAATCCGAAGTGGTGCCTATACCTAGAACCCAGGCACCATTTCGGGATCTAGATCCGAAATGGTGTCTGTACCCCCCAAAATTCAAGATACACATCGGGACGTAAATCCCGAATTGGTGCCAATACTCCCAAAACCCTGTAAGGGCAAAAACGGTAATTATGGGAGAAAAAAGAATGATGGGGGTGATTAAGAAATTTTCCTTCACAATCATACAATATAATAAAGCAAAAGTAGATATTTAACAAATTTTTCATCTAATGAGAGTATTTACTATTTTAAAAATTATTATTAATAGCAATATTTACTAAACAATCTTTTTATTTGTTTATTATTTTACTCCATATTTTATTGGATATGTTTTTTTTGAATAGAATCATATAGTAGTACATTGCATGTTTTCAATGTTGGTCAAAGGTCCCTTTATCCATGGTCAAAGGTGTTGAGAAACTCAAATGTGAATAATGAAGTGTCAAGTGTGAGTAGTGTGTTCCGTAAAAAAAAGTGTGAGTAGTGTGGGGAAGTCCACATTGGTTAAAAGTGTGAAGACTTAAGTATCTATAAGTGAGAGGACTCATAAACTCATTACCTTAAGGTTTTGGATAAAAGTGTGGTGTCCAACTCACTTGTAACATATTCTTAATCATCGTGCGAATGATCTCTAAGCTACCCCCTCGTATTCCAAAAAAAAGATTTCGTCTATGGCTATTCCCAAGCAATCTTCAATATTGTCTCTTTTCTCAATGCAAATTTTAGTGTCTTTTGTTTAATTTCTATCCTTTGAATCCTCAATTATCTCATCAATGCCCTTGAGACCCAAAATGAATTTTATCTCCTAATTCTAAATTGAAAAGCATCTCCGAGTAATTCTTTTCAGATTTTTGTTGTTACTTATTCCATTTTTTTTCCTCTTGAAGTTTTGTTCATTCTCCTTCTATTTTCTTATGGTACCTAAAGCAAATGTATAATTTTTCTTATATGTTGTTTGCAGATTGAGCTACAATTCCTCTATTATGTTGTTTGCATGTTATAGATTGAGAAATAAACATTTATATTGCATGCCTTTATTTTGATTCTTATTAATCGTTCCATTCAACTTCGTTTTTTTTTTTTTTGACGAAACCATTCAACTTCGTTTTATGTGTATTAGTTTTGTTTAATTTAATTCTAAAGTTCTATCTTTTTATTGACTAGAATCAATTTATCCCAGCATCAATTCTAGGTTGTTGTAAATATTATATTTTACAAATTTGAGAAGATATATAGATTTTTGTGTGTAACTAACAGGTTTGATGATACTACATATTTGGCCAATGTGTATTTGGAAGGATTATAGTTAGAAGATTGATAATATATGATAATTAAGTGTGATTTTATCAGGGAAGTATAATTGCATAAATCTTTCTCATGTTGGAATTGATTCTTAAAATATGATTACGGATCAATCTAAATTTAATTTGTTGAAATTGATTTTACAATATGATTTACAATTTCTAAGTTGGATTTTTACTTTCCAATATTTTTTTTAAAAAACTTCACAGACTTCTTTTTTAATAAAAATTGAAGTATTGCTTCAAAAAAAAACAAAAATTGAAGTATCAAAAGTACTATAAATTACTTTATTTTTAATTAATTGAAAATTTTCCGCCTTGCACGGGGTGTACATACTAGATTACTAGTAGATTGTGAAAACAGAACAAGGAGTGGTTATGGTGTATAAGTTTTTTCAATTTTTATTTAAACTTTTTTTTAATCAATTATCTTATTTACTTTTTTTTTTGAATCAATTATCTTATTTACTTGTTCCACATGTTTTTAAACAACCAGTTGTATACAATTTTTTTAGTTTTCCTTAAAAAAAATCAAAACCCCAAATCTGAAAAATTCAGAAAAACAAAAAATATACTCAATCAAAAGTCTCTTTTTTTTTACCAAAAAAAGTAAAAAAAAGAAAACTACTACTATGCAATCTAGGTTGGTACTTTTTTTCTTCTCTATTATTTGTGACAAGTGTAAGTGATAGTTACAGTACAAGTACACTATACAGTTTTTTTTATCGAGACCGGGGTATTCACTGCCAAACACAGTGACTATTCATTTGCTAAATTGTAAGTATCTTAAAAAATGGAATAGCTGGCCCAAGATTTAAAGCTGCTCCTGAGAATTGAACCCTCAACCCTTAATTAAGGGAGGATGAACCACGTGCCGCTCCACCACACCCTTGGCTTAAGTACACTATACAGCTAGCTAGCTATTCATAATCTCGTAAGCGTAAAAAAATAAGCAATTAATTTCGTCGCCACTTAACTTCCACTTCAATCAATCCAAACAGAGCCTTAACCCTTTCTTCTGTTAACCTTCTTTCTCTTCCTCTTCAATCTCGCGGTGCGACTTAGACCGTACAACAACATGGTAGTTTTCCTTCAACATCAAATTCCACCGCCGAAATTGTCATCTCCTCGAACCTGACACTCTTTCAATCCTTTCATGGTTCGTTCAATTACTCTCATTCCTCAATTTTATTCTCTTCGAATTTGGGGTTAAAACATTGCTAAAATTTTTCAAACCCTAATTTTTAACCATAAGTGGATTCGATTCTAGTAGAGAAAGGTTTGGTTTTTGTTTTTCTCGTTATTTGTTTCAAATTGGTTTCCAAGATCTGTTTTTTATTCCTTCATTTATTGTGTTGTTTTTGTTAATTAATTAAAGTGTTTTTCAATTGTAAAATTCACTCAATTTCACTAAGCTAACAATAGCATGCCATAACCAAACGTTAGTTAGTCCAGTGATGATTGACACTGGACACTTGGTAGGGAAGACCACGGTTTGATCCTCTGCAAGTCCGCAACTGCGTTTGAGAGGGGACTGGAACCACTTGATGTCAAAACTCGTTTTCTTATTTTGATTCGATAGATTGTGATTCAAATTCACTTGATTATTTGTTTTGTTGTGTTGTGTTATGTATGAATATAGCTTAAGCCTATATAGGGTATGTACTTTGATTTGATGTTATGAACTTATGAATTATGATTATGATATGATGATTCTTAGAAAAGAAAAGTAAAATACTTATTTTAGCTTGGTGCAGAAATTGAGGACTGTAGCTTATAATAGACAACAAGTTTCTATTGCAATGGGGGAGTTCACCGGAAGCACGAGCGAGTACGTGGCAGTAGGTGATTCGCCTTCCCCGAGAGCAAATCACATGAGGAAAGTTTCAGTTTTACCACTTGTGTTTCTTATCTTCTATGAGGTATCAGGAGGACCTTTTGGTGTTGAGGATACTGTGAAAGCAGCTGGTCCTTTGTTAGCTTTACTTGGATTCTTGGTTTTTCCGTTCATATGGAGTGTTCCGGAAGCTTTGATTACTGCCGAAATGGGTACCATGTTCCCTGAGAATAGTGGTTATGTTGTTTGGGTATCGTCTGCTTTGGGTCCTTTTTGGGGGTTTCAGCAAGGTTGGATGAAATGGCTTAGTGGTGTGATCGATAATGCTTTGTATCCTGTTCTATTTCTTGATTATCTTAAGTCAGCGATTCCAGCTGTAGGTGGTGGTTTAACTAGAGTATTTGCTACATGGGGTTTGACTATAGTTCTTACTTATTTGAACTATAGGGGTTTAACAATAGTTGGACTTGTTGCTGTTTGTTTAGGGATTTTCTCGCTTCTCCCATTTGTTTTCATGGGAATGTTGTCGATTCCAGATATAAAACCTGCAAGATGGTTGGAGACAAATGTAAATGAAATTGATTGGAATTTGTATTTGAATACTCTATTTTGGAATCTCAATTATTGGGACTCCATAAGTACTCTTGCTGGTGAAGTTGAAAATCCGAAGAAAAATCTTCCCAAAGGTTTGTTTTATGCTTTGATCCTGGTCGTTGTGGCGTACTTCTTTCCTCTTCTGATTGGAACTGGTGCTATTCCGGTTCAGCGCGAGTTGTGGACTGATGGGTACTTCTCCGATATTGCTATGATAATCGGAGGAGTGTGGTTGAGATGGTGGCTTCAGGCTGCAGCTGCAATGTCAAACATGGGAATGTTTGTTGCCGAAATGAGCAGCGACTCTTTTCAGCTTCTTGGAATGGCCGAGAGGGGAATGTTGCCAGAGTTTTTCACCAAGAGGTCTCGTCACGGAACGCCTCTTATAGGGATTCTTTTTTCAGCCTCTGGTGTAATTCTACTATCATGGCTTAGTTTCCAAGAAATTGTAGCTGCAGAGAATTTCTTGTACTGTATTGGGATGATTCTGGAGTTTATCGCGTTCATATTGTTGAAGATCAAACACCCGAATGCTCCAAGGCCTTACAAAGTACCAGGAGGAACGGCCGGAGCAATTATTATGTGCATCCCTCCGACAATATTGATCTGTGTGGTATTAGCTTTCTCCTCCTTCAAAGTATTTCTTATAAGCGTCATCGCTATGGCGATTGGTGTTGTGATGCAGCCTTGTTTAAAATATATGGAGAAAAAGAGATGGATGAAATTCTCACATAGTCCTGAGCTACAAGATATTGTCAATGGACAGGACACTGAATCTCTGGTACAATAAATTTGTACTGTTTCAATTTGTTTTGATAATAATGTGGAGAGGTTTTACTCTTTATGGTCTTTTAACCATAACAAACAGTTAAGCTTTTCAGCTTCTCCAACACAACCACCATCAAAGGGTAGCTTTGTATTTCATGCTTTTGACACTTTAGCTATTTATCTATGTCTGTAGTTTTGTAATAGATCAGATCTTAATTAGAAACCTGGAAGCTAGTTTTTAGAATGTCTTCAATTTTGTTTTGTTTCCTGCTTTAAAATTTGTTCTTGTACAAATTTACGTATTTTGAACAATAATAAAATATAAAATGATGTTGAGCAATTTATGTCAGATGCCATTGTGTATAACTGTATAGTAATTGTACATTTGTACTAGGAAGGATATAAATGTTGTCTGGTATTTTTGTTAGAACACAAACTGTGCTATTTTTTTTTTCTGAAGATGTACTTTCAAAGTGACTTTGAGGGGTCAGAACTCAGAAGAGTTTTGTTTATTATTTTGAGTTTGTAGACAGTGATAAATACTACTACCTCCGATCCTAAATATAAGAAACTTTTTACTTTTTAGGTTCATGGAATGATTGATGTATTTGGTTCATAATATAGACCAAATACATCAATGATTCAATGAACCTAAAAAGTAAAAAGTTTCTTATATTTTGAACCCGGTTGAAGGTGTTTAGCCTACCTGCCCTACCAATATTGACATCATCAATTGAATTAGGTCTTACCGATAAAGTTTATTTGTGTGTACAAAGTTTTTTTTTTCTCTATTTAGGGAATGAATTCTCTAACTTCCTATTTTTGTGACTTTAGTGTATCTAAGAATTAGGACTATGAGCTATAAGAATAGACTAGATCGTGGATTGGTAAAAGTATTCAATATATGTCTGATTTGTTATATGTCAATTTACTTCAAGTCTATTTTATATTAATGTCTTTAAAGAATAATCTTACACATCTTTAAATAGACTAAATATCATTGTTCTCCATTTTTATATCTAAGATGATATATTAGAGTTAACTTTGCATGATACATTTAAATATGGAGTTTTTTTTCTCAATAATTTAACATCATAATACATTAAATAATGAAAAAATATATTAATGCATCTCAATATGCTACATAAGTGAAAATGTTCAAAAATTTATGATGTTTTTTTTTGTCAAGTAACTAGAATTTCACTTTTAAAGATCAATAAATAAAATGACTAGAGTTTGAACTCTGACTCATATATATAAAATGACATATTCTATCAATTGAGCTAAACAAACTTATGATTTGATACAAAGTATAAAATATCATATAAAGTAACAATTTTAAGCAGGTCAATTGGCAAAGAATGTTTTTGTATAACTGTAATATAACTTTTATTAAACAAACATTTCAAAAAAATTCAATATTCTCTATTTAAAAATAAAGTTCAGCATAGCTTGAGTATGATATAAGCTAGTGTGTAAGTTCATGTGGTCGATTTAACCTATTCTCATTTTATCGTTAAACTTTGGCTTATAGTTTTCTATCCTCTAAAAGTGAAATGGTTAGATAAATACAATTTAATTTTTGTGTAATGGTTAGATAAATTCCTCATAAACCTTTTTCGCTTTAGCTTTTTTTTTTTTCATTTAAAATAATATATGAATGGAAGTAATTTACATAAACTATATATGTAAATAGTTTGTAAAAAAAAAATGTAAATAATTTTTACACCGTTAAATTTATAGTATAATTTTTCAATCATTATAAACGTTTTTTTTTTCTTTCTAAAATTAACTTCCACTACCTCTGTTTATTATTACAAGAGACAAATGCACTTTTTAAATTCATTAAAAATAGATGAATTTGAATTTATTAATAAATCAAATACATCAATTTTTTAATAAATCCAAAAAATACATTAACGGAATAATATTTTCTTTGTGATCTTCTAAACACTGATTCAGAACTCGCAATTTGACATTATTATTTATTTATTTTCTGAAAAAATAAAACTCACCCTCTATAAATACCCGCGAAGTTAACCGCCAAATCAAACTTCCACTACCACAATTTGAATTTTCGAAATCAGAAAGCGATGGCGAAAAAAGGAAGAAAATCCATTCTCAAAACACCGTCACCGTTAGCTTCTCCGACGGAAAGTTCACCAAAATCGCCGATCTTCACAAGAGCAGCTTCCACTTCCAAAGGCGTGAAGAGAGTTGCCGCCGCTCTTACCACCACCACTTCTCCACCACGAACTACTCTCAAAGCTCCGAACAACATCTCCGATCTCAAGAGCCTCGCGTCTTCAAGTATCGACGAAATCAAACGCCGCATCGATCGATCTCACTCTGAGATCCTTAAGGATCTCGAAGCTTCTCATTCTCGCCTTCATAAGCGTTTCAAGGTTTCTTCTCGTGCTTAATCGCTTTTATAATCGCTTCTATAATCGCTTTTCTAAAATTGATTTGTCAAAAACACTTCGAATTCCGTGATTTAAATTGACTCTGTCTTTGGTAGTAGATTAAGAATTCAGATCTAGTTTAGGAGAAAACGGAGAGAATGTAATTAGATAAGTAGATTAGTGTATCTGATGCATGTTTATTTAGTTAATGAATTTGATTAACATTACAGATTATGTTTTAATCGAGATAGATCTTAATTAATTAACATTACAGATATAGATCTAATTAGATCTTGATCTAATTAACAAATCTAATTAACATTACAGATTATGTTTTAATCGTTGTTCTATAACTGTGATGTTTCTGATTATTGAAATTGGAAAGTTTAGATGCATAGTCAGGGATGTCAGCAAGCAATGGATGAAGCGGAGAAGGAGTACAAGAAGTTGTCTGGACGGATTACGGAAAGCCGAGAGGCAATGAAGGTGGTTCATCGTCATTCACTATTATTTCGAAAACTTGATTAAGATTTAAGAGTCTAATATAACGGTTCTCTTTTTCAGGCTTCTTATGATGAGTTTATGGCTGAGGCACAGTCCACTGCAGCTCGTGGTATGCATAGTGGAAATAATTTTAAGAGAATAAACTGCTTTTGATATAATTCATGGCTATTGTTTTATACTGGCTGTAGTATTTTAGTATTTAACATGATTATTTTGTGATAATTGTTTTGTATGAAAGAGTGACGATGATATGCTTTTGTAGAAATTAGAATTTGTATGCTATTGTGGATTTTATATCTTGAGATGAATAAACCAATCATGAAATAAAATTATGAATCACTTGAAACATTCACTCACTTGATAACATGAGTATATGACAGTGACACTTCAATAGTGATAATAATGTGAAACGTCGGGCACTATAGGTTTAAAAGTCAGTTAGATTATTCTGGTAGCATTCGAATGATATTGGTATTATAATCATTTTACTGATAAGCATTAATTTATTATGCCTGATAAACCTTCTTCAAAGGATGGAAAGTAGTTTTATATGTCTGGTAGATGTAGTTCTTTACCTGCTCAATGTTCAATATATTTGTACTGAGATGTCATATCTCATGATTGTGTATTTCAGTCTACATGCACACACTGCAGCATTCATTTGTTGGATGGTACTAATGTTCATTCAAATATTTCAGCATGCAAAACTTCTATAGCTGAGCTTTCACAGAAGTTTGAGAAGACTATTGACTCTCTTCGAACCCGTCATGGGATTTCATCAAATTAGCTATATCATTTGGTGAGTGCGTACTGATTGTTTTATAGTATGTATCAATTCTTGGTATCTTTCATTGTTATTGGGAGTACCCTGTCTGTGTTTATTCATCCGGCTGTTCTGTGTTTCAATTCTTCATTCCTCTAATGATTGAATGCATGTTCTGTTGAAATATTCACAAGGCTACAAAGCATCACAAATATTTTTGAAACCAATTTTATTAAGCTTAAGATTAAATGATAAAACTTCATAATTATCATTTATTTTCTATTTTAGTCCTTTTTTTTAACAGTCTATTTATCGCATCCACATTTCTGTGAGATTTTTTACCAAAATAAATATTGCATAACGAGTATAAATCATACCAAAATTGATTTCTTGAAGTTAGTGAGAGAAAAAACGTAGCTATGGCAAAGATGTCAGCATTCTCATATCTCATAGAGAGCAAATTTGATTTTTTTTTTGTGCCCTTCAGCTATTTCTAGTTTATTGAGTTTTGTGATTATTCTTTCAGTATTGGTTCTGAGTGATGTATTTCTGCATAGTACCATCTAAAACAACAAATTTAACTTGATTAATGCTATCTAAAATGTCATATTTTGATGTTCAGGAAAGTTAAAAAAGAGCTACCTGATTCTGGAGGGCGATATGTGCAGATTAAAAGGAAAGACTTGTTATCCAGTTGGTTTCATTTTTTCAACATTGTTTTGTTAACTCGTAAGTTACATATCTGATGCACAAAAGAAAGGAAAATTAGGAAATACTCAGTTCACGGTTAGTAGCTTAGTTGTACTGTCAATTATGTGGCTGCTAGCTGGGTATATTTTAGTGAATGTAGATAAGCTTTAGAAATGAAACTCCTTCACTTTACTGAGAAATATGTTGTTCTATCAAATATGTTACTTTTTTGTTCTTAAACATTTTGTCCATTATCATTGGATTTCAAATATATGAACTTAAGAAGTTAACAAGACAAGTTAGAAATCTTTGAAAGAACATACTTGTCAACAAGTTGAAATTTTAAATGCCAAGTTGCTACGTATTTAAAGAAAAACTCAGTGAAGTTTTCTGCAGTAAGTAGAGCAATTTCCATGGTTTCCCAAAAATAAGTCAACTGCCACAACGAAGGCATGATGTAGGATACTGTACTGCTTTGCTGCAAAGTCGAGCACGAGTTGGGGGGCAATTGCGCAATAGATCCCAAATATCAATTAGATTTTTAATTGCTAAATGGTATGCTCTTTTTACCAAATATCGACATCTTGAATCCGGAATCCGGCCACCACATAATTCAGCCACATTTATTTGTTGGCACTAAGGGTGCACGCAAGATAGCATCTGCATCATAATTACTCAGTAGGCTGCGGACCACTTCTTGATCCGAGGTCCTGGAACTGTTGCACAAGAGGTCTTGCACCTTGATTTATTGGAAATGTGGTTGGCTTGAACGCAGCATTGCATGACTTGGGCTCCAAACCCACTGATCAGACCACACCCAGATTTTATCGCCTTGTCCCAACTTCCATCTAAGGCTTTCCTAAGGCAGTACTCAAGACGTACAAATACATATATATACTTTTCCAAATATAACTTGGGTTGTATGGATAGTACTTTGCTTCCACGGGTAGTACTTTTCTCCTCTGTTAAAATATATTTTTAGAAACAGTCTGTTAAAATTTGCAGGAATCAAATAGAAGTCCCTCTTGGGTTGCACTTAACAACTTTTCAAATTGTAAAATGTATCAAAGATTGATCAAGAGATAAGGCTAATGTGCTAATTATAATTTCAAAATGAATTTAATTTAAATATAGTGTAACAAAATTATTCTTTATTGTTAATATGTTTTTTACATGTAAAACTTCTTTACGTGAGCCTATGATGAAATAATATTGACATGACGTAATTTGATTGAATGCATGTTTAAAAAAATTCATTCATTCTTTATTAATATCATGTCAAAATTTAGCTTATTTATGAGTGTAAAAAAGTAGTTTATGATTTCTTTTTTCTAAACTACTAATAATATGATTTCTCTTTTCTAAACTACTAATAATAATTGTAACCAAAAAAAACTAATAATAATAATAATTAGAAGACCATTTTTTTTATTTAGTCCTGATTTCGATCTTTAGTCGATACGTATGAAAAAACATTTATTGTGACACGTCAATCCTTTAAATAGATCTCACTTTAGATCTCATTAAAGTGGGGATCAGTCTCGACAATTATATGTCGGGAATACGTTTGGTTTACCGAATAAAAGAAAGACCATTTTTTTTTTGTTGGTAATATTTTACTTTTTAGAACAACATTTGGCAAACCCGCGAGAAGAGAAGGGGAAAAAAAGGAATTAAGCAGAAACAGGGTTTTGTACCGAGTTGATAACAAAGAGGATTCTCCGAAGAGTGAAGAAGAACAAAAGCAGATGGGTAAAGGTAATCCACAGAAATCAGGCCCCGGCGGTGACCTTCATACGGCTGCTAGGTCCGGCGATCTCATAGCCGTTCATTCAATCTTGAGTTCAAATCCTTTGGCCGTTAATTCCAGAGATAAACATTCCCGAACACCGTATCCTTTCAACCCTAACACGGTAGCTATAATTTCACACATTCAGCTTCTTTTTTCTGTGATGATTCTTTGCATCTATTTTCATTAGCTTCCATGTCTTCATTTTTTCTGTACACAGTATATTTTGCTTATCACCTCTAATTTTGTTATTATATTTTTAGCTCTCTCTTGTAGTAGCGTTGCAGGTTGTTGCCCGTTTACCTTCGACACAATATATGAAATTTGTCGATTTAGTCTCTAATAGAAGTCCTGACTCAATTGACAGAAAATAACGAAATTGATAGGCCAGACATTCATAATTGGGGTTCAAACCCTAGTCCCTCCACTTTGTGTGTGTGAGTTTCATTTCGTCTATGTACCAACAAAAAAATATATTAATAGCAGAGACTAGATTGATGGATTTAATATGCTTTAGGGACTATATTAGAGAGAGAGTAATACTTTAGGAACTACTACATTGATGATTTTTATTTGCTTACTAGGGGAATGCTTACAAGATTGTCAAAATTGGAATTTTCTTGTATGAGAAGTATGATGCTTCATGTTTTTCCTGTGTGTGTATGTGCGCGTCCTTGAATATGTATGGTTGATTATTTATTCAGTTAATACATGATGATTGTGTTCTAGCCTCTAGGGAGATATAGAAATAAGCTTGAAATTTTTATGTGGGACTGGGGTGATGTTATGTAACTGGGTTTTTCTTTGGAATTCTAGCATTGCCATATTGTTTCTTCAACAAGCAACTTTGGACCGTATACTACATTTTGCGTGATTGTTTTTTGGTTTCGGGACAATCGGGAATAAGGAAGAAAACTTTTTTTGGAAGGTAAATAGTGGTAAATAGGTTTTCCTTGAGAATTCTAGTATTGTCATTTTGTTTCTTTAACAATCCACTTTGGACCATACACTACTGCATTTTAGATTTATTGTATTCTGGGGAGAAGTGAAAATAAGGAAGATAGTTTTATTTGGGGTGAAGTAACAGAGTTTTTTTTTGTAATTCTAGCATTGCCACGTTGTTTCTTTAACAAGCAACTTTGTACCATAGACTACATTTAGCAGCATTTTCTGGGCAAACAGAGGTAGTCAGTTACCTATGTAAGAACAAGGCTGATGTCGGTGCTTCTGCTATGGATGACATGGCTGCAGTACACTTCGCGGCACAAAAGGGACATTTAGAAGTTGTTAAGGCTCTGGTTTCAGCTGGTGCCTCTTTCAAATCCTCTACTCGTAAAGGTGTGACTCCATTACACTTTGCTGCTCAAGGTTCCCATCTTGAACTTGTCAAGTATTTGGCCAGGAAAGGGGCAAGTCTCACTATCAAGACAAAGGCCGGGAAGACCCCTTTGGATCTTGCTACCAATGAAGAAGTCCGCACCTTTCTGGAGGGATTTAAAAACTTAGCTAAGAATGAGGAGTCAAGAAATGAGGATAAAGCCGAAGGATCTGATCCAAAAGAAAATGAAGAATCTGATCCAAAGGCATCTGAAGAATCTGACCCAAAGGCAGCTGAAGAATCTGATCCAAAGGCATCGTCCTCTTTGGGATCTGAAGGTAATTTGAGTAGCGAACCTCCTTCAGCTGCTGTTGATGAAGAAAACAGTGTGAGAGAGAAGAGGAAGGGTAGTGACGATGATGCAAGAGAAGACTCATCACAACCGAAAAAGGCGAAAATTAAGTTAAGCCATCTCCAAAGTTCAGATGATGCTGAAGAAGAAGAAAACCTGTAGGTTGGTAGAGGCATAGTAGTAGGATGGAAATTTTGTTATCATAGTTTGTAATAGTATCTGATTTATAATCCCTCTGTTGATTTGAGATATTGACTGTTTAATGACACTTTTTTTATTTCTGAATCAACACAATTTCATCATCTTAACATGTCAGTGTTTTGCTGTTTTGCTCATCAACTAGTTAACTTACTCTTTCTATCTAAGCAACTAGTAATCAGTAATCACACGGTTGAATATGTCTTCAGTAGCACAGTTTTCATGCACCAACTATATTGCATACACAAGTGTCCTAAATATAGTAGGATTTAATTGACTAAATTGCAGAAATTAAAAAACTGGCAGGAATATTAAATGTGTTAGCAATTGATATTATTTTTACAAGCTTACTCTTAAATTTAATGTGTTAGTTTATATTTATATCATAATATTTATTGTTGTAGAAAAAAAATGTTAAATAGAGAAAATGGAAAGGATCTTAACTATATTCGCAAGGAGCAGGAAATAAACCAAAATGTCTGTCATCAATCATCATAGTTCATAAGAAAATAGCTATTGACGCCCTTGTCTATAAATCCTAACTCTTCAGATGTATGTGAATTTCATGGTGCTCGTCACTTTGTCTACATACCAAAAGAAGAACAAGATCTAGACGCTCTTTAAAATGATAAAACAATTTCTTTTTTGGCTTACTTGACACAAATACACAGGCAAAAACATCGAAGATCAAGACATTAACAGGAATTTACAATAACAGCACCACTTGTTGCATTATAATTCAACTCACCTCAGATACATTTTCCCTTTAAGCCTTGTAAATCGCCAAAATAGATATACGAATCTCTCCTATTGCAACATAGATACTGCTCGGTTGAGCGACATACATTTACAAAGCTGAGCAGCTATTGAACTACATTAAAATCTCTGCCGGTCGAAGTTCTTTACAACTCATTCAATCTCACTTTATTTCCTAAACAATGTTTTCAATTCTTTTTCTTTGAGCCTAGTTTGTGATGACAACAAATAAGTTTTTTCCAAAAAAAGCAAAACAATTCCTAAAACTGTTTCTATTTTGTCCATTGAATCCATATGATGTATACACCAAAATCATCATGGTATAGATCTCCCTGAATGCTGCAGAATTAACATTCCAAAATCAAAATATTCAAAGTACAGTGCTGAAACTTTCGATGGGATCAAATTCTTCCAGCATTGAAGCTGCCTGGAAGCAGTCTGCAGCATCACCCATTCGACCATCATTCTTGTGAACCAATCCCAAGTAATACCAAGCCATGCGGTTGGTTGGTTCTAGTCTAAGCGCATCGGACAGCATGCTTCTAGCAGCAGTCAAAGCCTTTGAACCTATTTTCTGAATCAAAGCACTCATTAAGATTTTGCTTGGAACATGGTTTGATTCTAGTAGTATAGCATTAACAGTAGCATTGAGAGCTTCTCGGTTTTGTCCACGTCCTTCAAACAAAATACCTGATATAGAAGCATATCAAAGTGTTAAGACACTCACATTATATGCTGATTTTTTTTAAAACATTGTGTGCGGATCTAGCCTTAGCTATGATCCGTCATAAGCACTTTCCCGATATTGAAAGGACTAAGGAGTTTTCAAAATATGGAATTGAATCAATGGTCCTGCCTTAGTCTCAATAAGATTGACAGAGGGTAAGGGGCATAAATTCAACGTTCTAGACCAAAAAACTTAACAGCACAAACGATTTAGTTTTACCTTCGGTGCGCAAAATAGCTGCCGAGTACTCCTTCAACTCCCTGGCCTTTTGCAAACAAATTTCAGCATCCTTCCAATGAGAAAGGCTGGCATATAAATTCGCAAGACCATGCCAAATTTCGAATTCATTAACTTTATCATCTTCAACCTAGAAAGAGTTAACAAAATGAAAGTAAGATTGATTTTGTAATCAGTAATCAACTAACATCTCAGCTTTTCTTTAATTACATCCTTAAAATTACGTCATATAATGTGATTGAACCAAACCATAATCTACTAAGCTGACATCAATGTCTCACTAATATTAAATGAAAATATCCCTCAAAGAAGATAACTAGACAGCAGAATCTTACCTCCGAACTAACTCGAAAAGACCCAAAGGATTTCCTCTGGGCTTGAACCAATGCAAGAAGGTAGCGATAAGTTTCAATAGCATCCATGGGTTTTGATTGAGAGATTTTCAGCTTTGCTTTAAGCTTAAGCAGAGGCCCTTGCTCCCATCTTGTAGTCTGATCTAAAGCAGCATCTGTCACCACTTCAGCTTCCGGAAATCTTTGCTGCGCAGATAAAATCAGAGCAAGCAATATCCAAGCTTTCGCTACAGAGCCACCAGTTTCATTGAAGAAATGCCGCGCGGAACGCAAAGCAGCGGTCAAATTTCGGTGCTCGGCATATTGAACCGCCAACTCAAAAATCAGATCAGAATTGTTTTTCTCCAATCTAGTTGCCTCCTCCAATGACTCCAAAGCTGTGGATTGAAGGCAAGACCTCTCAAAGTCAGATGAAGCAACTTTAGCTTGCTTTCCGAGACAAAGTCCCAAAATCCGAAGAGCAACACCTTTTAAATGCTCATTTGGACCATGTGCATTACTGATTGCTCTCTGTGCATGACCGACTCCCTCGCTGGCAAGATAAGGATCCTCACTGCAGATTTTAGCTGCTAATAATAACAATGTAAGGTCGTCTGGTCGTTCATGTTTGTGCAAGGACTTCCTTAGCAGATTCAAAGCACTGACATTTTGTCCGGCTGCACAGTGACATAAAGCTAAAGAATTCCAACGATCAATACGATGGTAAACTCCAGGCATCAAGTCATCGAATTGCTTTGCTAAAACCGAAGTTTGGCTACATACAGAAAGTGCAAAAGTTAGGTGTTCCATAATTGAAGGATCCCATTTTATCATACCAAGACAAAACTTTCTTATAAGAAGCATTAGAAGCAGAATTGCCTCTTCGAGATTATTTTTAGGCACATAAGAACCGTCAATCTGAACTGCAAAACTAGGCGGACTTGCCTCCACACCACTGTACAGAAGAAAAACAACAAATGATTTTTGAATTCTTGAACAACAATCACTGTCGAGGTTCCATTGACTAAGAAGGGCACGCCTATAAGCTGAGATTGCCTCGTCATAGAAACCACCTTCTTTCCAAAGCTCTGGAAGGAGCTCTACTGCATGGCTGACTATCTCTTGCAATTTATTGTCCACTTGAAAATTGGGTATACCCTGATAAAATAACTTCTCAACAGCATCAAGAATACGTTTACAGTCATTAGCAGCTTCTGCAGAATACATAAGTATTACATAAGAATACGTTTACAGAAGTATTTCAATGTTTTAGATCTGATTCAGAAATATCAAATATAGTATTACGGCCGATGAAGCGTGACATAGACACCGGATACGAAACTACACTATGATAAATACAAGGATGATAAATTAAGGAAAAAAAATCGATTGAATATATCTACATGTGTCATGTCAACGTCAGACGCTGACATGTGTCAGACACTTGACACGCCTTCAATATGAAGTGTCGGTGCTACATAGATTACTATTTACTACTATAGGAAGAATCATATTTTAGAAGACAAAGCAAGATTAAGAAAATAAACAACAGGTGGAAAACAACTTTCAAGAGTCAAGAATATATTCATTACTAACAGCTTTTTTAGAAAAGAATCATTACCAGCAAATTTCCCAAGTTTTTGTTGAGACTTGGCTTTTAAGTAGATGGCTTCAAGTACCACACAAGCAGCATGCTGAAAGACTGAAGAAGGTGATTCTGTGTGGGTGCGACCTTTTTTGACCGGCGGTTTTTCAGAAAAGGACTGTTGCAACCGCTGGATTGCAGCATTGAGATCAATCCCATCAAAGACACGGAGAGCACCTTCTACATTACCTCTCTGATACTCCAACTTCCCAAGAAGGGCCCTTGCTTCCTGTTAAGGTTTTAAAAGAAATCTTGTAAATAAGACATTTTAAAATAAATCATGGGCCAAAACTTAGACATAGGATCAATTTCATCCACAAGTATGTTGTGAAAGATCTTGAAACGGGTAGTATGCATCAAATTTACATATTGGTATCAATTATTGAGGTTCATTTCTTCTCTCGGCACATGTATCTAGGTTCAACTCAAACTAGGTTATGCTCGTGTATGCAAATGGTGATGCATCGTAAGACAACATAATGAATCTTCAATAATTAGCAAAACAATAAGTAACGATCACTAGCCGATACAAATTTTGCAACAAAGAACATGGCAACTGTCAAGCACAAGCTAGCAAATTACGTGATCATTAACAAACTGACCTCGAAATTAAGTGACAACCCTTCTCGCAATGCAGATTCTGCCTCTTGAATATTTCCTTCATCAAGCTTAGCCTCAACTTCTGACGCTATCAAGCGGCTTCCATTTGCATGAAACTCTCTAACTGACAACTTCTCATGCTCACTGAACTCCATGATTCATCTCCCTACTACCTGCACACAACCACAATTTTCACATAAGTTTCAAACTTTCGTTGCCACTTTGATCCTTCAATCACACTGCAAGTTCATCATTCACATTCCAAAAAAGCTAGCACATGTTTGGATTCACAGTGTGTTTGGCATAATCACACCGTGTTATCGTGATTTTGTCATTGTCAATTTGTCATAAGCTACATTTTGGAATTTCAACAAAATTAAGTTGCCACCATGATTTTATCAAGCTTCTAAACAAGCACTAAGCATAATTCCACAAAACGGGCTTTTGGAAGTTTCATAATTCTCAAATCAAAATAAAAAAAGTTATCCCATTTTCCACGGTAACGGATCCAAACAAGGCCTAATAGGGATTTCATATTTCATTTTCAACCATCCAACAAAACTCATGATTCGTGTAAATGGGGTTCCATAATAATGCAAAAAGAATCAAACTTTGGAAACAAAATTCAAAATTGTAAACAAAAAATCATTGGGTAGAAAAAAATTTGCAGATCCGGGAAACACGCTTTGGAAATGTCAAGAAAGAAAAGAGAAAAGAAAAAGAACAAAACATGATTTAAAACTGACCAAAGAAACGTGGGCAATGGTGAGAGATGGAAGAGTGAAATCAAACAAGATCTAAGGGACCCTTGGTTTTGATCAGCATTTGCATCGAAAGAAGTTCCCTTATGTTATGTTATGTGTGTCGTTTATGCTTATGTTTGTTTTTGTTTTTGTCTTGTTTGAGAAAGAGAAGACAAATAGAAAGGAACAGAACAGAAACATAAGAAGAGTGGTGGGTGGTTTGAGGTCAACCGCTATCACACCACAAACGCAAAATCTTGGATTAAACGATCATTTTAATCTTTAAAAATGTCACCCACTGTTATATTAGTTCATGAATCAGTATAAAATATTTAAAAGTTTTTGGATGTTGATTTTGTTAGTTAAATTAGTCTAAAATTTTAAAAGATATTAATTACGATGATGTGTCTTATACTTTTGTTAAATCAGATGTTTATATGTAATGTTTACATTCAGAATAAATTAATTTATTGTTCTATTCTCATTAAATGAAAGAAATATTGAAGTCAATTTATTCTCTAGCAAACATGAAAGTTACACATAAGCATCTGAGATTGTAAAATTAAGGAACACATCATCATAATTACAACCATTTTAAAATTTTGGACCAATTTGACTAACAGAAATACAGAATCAACATCCAGGGACTTAAAAATATTTTATGCTAATTCATGGACTATTATGACAGGGACCAAAATGACGGTTTACTCCAAAATCTTGTGAGAATCTGCAAAATTGGAACGCCATAAACATAAAGAGTATAACAAATACTCTCTCCGTCCCAATTTAAATGTTTAGTTGACCACTCACTTGACACACTTAATAAATAAAGTGTAAATAAAAGAGAGAGGATAATACTTTTACAGAAATACATCCACCTTAATTAGTTCTTTTATTGTCTCTTTTAATCACTAGTGGGCTTGTGTGATACTCCCTCCGTCCCAAAACTATTGTCCTTTTAGAGTTGTGCACGTAGATTAAGAAATAATAAAGATTGATAAGTTAAGTCACTTTTACCCTTACTTTATTAAAAAAGAGAAAATATATTTAATTAATGTTTTAACTTTTTTTTTTTGACAAATGGTAAACTAACTTGAATTTTTCATTGGTTTCCGAAAAAGGACAATAGTTTTGGGACAAAACTAAAAAGCTAAAAGGACAATAGTTTTGGGACGGAAGGAGTACAAATTATTTATTATGCTAATTTACATGTTGAAGATTATTATAAATTTTTAAACTTAGAATCATGCAAAGATTAGAATCAAAATCAAACCACAACAATTAGTAAATAGAGAAAATGAATCGAAACAAAAATTTTGAAGCAAAGTGAGAGAAAATTTGATTTTCTCAATAAAATGCCGCGAAAAATTTCCTTCAAAGTGAATATCAATATTGATCTCATATCTTGTTAAGAACATGATATCCATGGAAATAAGAGAGAAATTATAAGCAAATATAATGGGAATTGTAGTTCTCTTTTAATGGGATTAATTTGATCTCATAATTTGATAAGTGAAGATACCAATAAGACATAAAAGTGTTGTGTAGTTCTCTTTTAATGTGATTAACTTGATTATCAGTGTCTATATTGAACCTTGTTTATGATTTTTATAGTGAGATACTTTTCTTTAATACCCAATAAGCCTATACAAAAGATAAACTTGATTATGAATAACGGAAATGTAAAAACTAAAAACTGTAAACCAATTTGTGTGTGGTACTTGACAAACATGAGGAAAAATGAATTGAACACCATTCTTTAAAAAATAAACCCGATATAAACAATTACAATGTCACAAACTCAAAATAAGTTCAATCTCTTGAATACTTAAGTTGGTGCAAAAAGATATTATTTAAAAAGCATTGTTGGAAATTCGAAAACATACCCCAAAAAACATAAACACGGAATAGGAATAAAAGTTGTCATTGAGACTCATTTATGACATGCCGCTCGATATGGAGAAGAGGAAAATATGAACCATGATATAAATGAAAGAAGAAATAAAGAATGAGTAGAATGGCTTACACCCTTAAATGAAGAACACAATCCATAATATAAATGATTCGCCAATTTTGAATACAACTTCTTACAAACACATTTGAAAAATGCTCTAAATTGTAGGAATGTAAAGAAATGATTCACCAAGAAAATGATATGAAACCAAAAAAAAACACGTGCAAGGGTAGTTTAAATTTGGTGTGTTCTTCTCTGATGATATGATGTTAAATTTTATGGTGGTTAGCTTATGTGTTGTTTTTTTATTTTTAAAATAAATGTAGTTTTAGAAGGGTAAAATGGGTTCAATGAGAAAGCCAAGGGTATTTTTGGTAACAAAAAAGCCAGCCTAAAATTTGTATACTCTTTATATATTAGTAGAGATTATAATATAAAGTAAAAAGGGCAAAATAGGAAAAAAAATTTATAAATATCATAAGACAATTATTTTGGGACAAACAATTTTGGCAAGTAGAACATCTATTTTATGACGGAGGTAGTAATTTTTTCAATATTAAAGACTTTATAATTCTCGAATAACTTTTTTTGTTCACATAAAATATAAATAAAATTTATATATAATTTTAGTCCTTATCAAATTACAAAATTTTGTTTTTAGTCCTTATAAAATAAAGTAGCATGTTTTGGTCCATATAAATTTTTTTACCTTTGCAATTTTAGTTTCTGCTATTTTTTAAAATTTTAAAAATTGTTTAATGATTATTAAACTTTTAAATTTTTAAATAATTTTTTTTCATACACGTGTAAAATACTATAACAAGTTCTTTTAACCAAAATTTAGAATTTTTTAAAAAGAAAATAATTATCTGCAGGATACTTGTGAAAGTTAATTTTCCTGCAGGATAGTTGTGAATTTTCTTGCGGATTTTAGTTTTAGGGACCAAAAGCAAAAATTTTAGTTGATTCAAAGGCTTATTTAGAACAAAATTCGATACAGGAACAAACACTAAAATTTCACGTACATAGAGAGACGAAAATGATACTTAAGCCTTAAATATACTATCCAAATCTCATTTCTTTTGTATTTTTGTATTGATTGTCTTTATTGTGTTTGATTTTTTCTTGTTAGTCGATCATCAATTTTGGTGTACTCCCTTACTTTTTGAGGATATTGACAAACAATCATGATAAAAGCATCAAGAAATAAGTTTGTTGGACTATATCAAACATTATAGTCGAAATTGAGGAACAAATACTGGTAAGCCTGGAAGTTCCTAATTTTTGTTGTAAAATATACGTACATAATAATTACATACTAAGATTTATTACTCCACAAAGAAAATAAACTTTTGAAGTTACAATAATGTATACAGGGTTTTTAGATTTTTTATAAAGGCATATTGTTTTTGTCGATCTAATCCTAATGTAAAACTAATAACACACATAAATAGAACACATACAAGTATTTATGGTGGAGATGTGTTGGAATTATAACCAAATTAGTTTAGGTAGTTGTTATTAATAATCAAAATATGTCTCAATGTTTGAATACAAAATTTCTTAGGTGATCCAAAAAAAAATCTTAAAAATGTTTTCAATGTTATGTATAAACATTTCCAATAATATAATATAAATTCGTTGCAGAGATTTGTAACTAGTATAGCCTCTATAAGGAGTGAAGTGTTGCTCAAGTTAAAGTTATTGTGTTGACTGTTATAACAAAAAAAAATCATCATCAACCAACCAACTAAACCATAATGATGATACTTTGACAAGATTAAAAGAATAACTTTTGCCGTAACCGCTATAATCTCTACAACGATGGACAGAAACGAAAAGATGACATGAACAAGATGTGCAAGAACAACCGTAAAGAGAATTTGCATCTCAGTTACCCACCACATTTTTTTTTATCCATTTTCATATATGTGTTACAAGTTAAATTGTTAATTTGTATTTTGATGATTTATTATTTAGGTTTGTTGTTATTTGTGTTTGTTGTTGTTGACAAGCAATTGGAAACCATCATACAATTTTGGATAAAACTTTCAAGTAATGTTGGCTACTTTTTTTATAATAGCATATTGTTTTTGTTGCTTTAATCCTATAGTAAGACTTGTAACACACATAAGTAGAACACATACAAGTATTTGTGGTGGAGATATGTTGGGATTATAACCAAATTAGTTTAGTTAATTGTTATTAGTAACCAAAATATGTCTCAATATTTGAATAAAACATTTATTATTTGAATAAAACATTTACTGTTATTATTAAACATTTCCAAATAATATAAATTTGTCACACGATATGTATTACTCCTCCATCACTCACACTCACTGTATTCACCTTCACTCGCCTACATTTGCTAGAGGTCGATTTGAAGTAAGTTTTGTAGTATTCAATCACACCCTTCTTTTCTAATCTTTCCAATTTTTCTGCTGCCTTCCTAGTGATATTAAAATATTGACCCTTGAAACAATATTTTATCAACAATATATGTTAAGCATTGACAGCTTTGCAAATGAAAGAAAATGACTTATATAGCAAGTTATACCTGAGATTGAATTTCTTCAATATAGTCCTTGACATCCTTGATCAACAAAGTATCATTCAGATGATCTTTGATTTCAGCAAAAACATAATTGCGTCACGTAGCAGGGCATGAAAAATCGCACCATCAATAATGTTGAAAAATAAATACTCACAAACAAACATGTTACTCACATTAAAATGATCAAAATCACTTGGCACAAAAGAAACAATCCCCACTAAGACTTTAGACAAGAGATCAATTGGAAAGACCGAGCTGAAACCAGAGATCTTCACCACAAGCATGCCATCAACAAACTTTACTTTAATTTTACATCCGGCCATTTGAGCCTGCACATATAAACACAAATTTATATAAACACATATAAATAAAACGGAAGAAAATAAAATACTTAGATCCATCCAGAGAACAAAAACATACGAGTAAGATCTATGAAATAAAAAATATAAATAAGTATAGTTGGTGAGAAATTGAAATTCTTAGAAATATTTTCTCCTTCGATCCATTCTCTCCATCTCTCTTTCTAGTTATGTGACCATCTCCCTTGATTTCTCTCCCCATGTCGTGATCTTCTCCCAAAAAATTAAGAGAGATAGAAACAAATTGTGAAGAGAAAGATGGAGATAATATGGAGACGATACGACGCTGCTGCTAAATTGTGTAAACGGCGTTGGGCTATAGGTGTTTGTCAACACTGTCATGCACTATTTATATAAGTGGAAAAATTAGGGTACATGGTTGGTCGGGTTTGGCCCATTCGTTTACCTATAAAGAAACTCTGAAGTTGTCCCATGAGCTTAGCTCAATTGGTTGGACATATTACACGAAAGTGTCGGGATCCGAGTTCGAACCCGGATACATCCACTATTTCATCTTTAAGGGGTGAATTATCTAACCGCTAGGCTACCTGACCAAAAAATAAAGAAACTCTTAAGTTATACCAAAAAAAAAAAAACTCTTAAGTCTTATCTTTCTAGATTCATTGTTTTTTAAAAAAAAAACTTTTTAGATTCATAGTAAAATAATATTTTTTCGTACTAAAATCTCTATCTTTATCTTTATCTTTTATATTATTATATATAGGTTCACCGAACTCTCTCGTGCATTCTTAGGAAAATTTGCTTATGTGGCATTCAATTAGAGCATCTCTAAGATTCTTTTTTTTATATTTTTTTTAGATATTTTTTGTAGCGTAATTCAGTTGCATTCTTAGCATATTTTTTTTAGATTTTTTTTTTGGAATAAATACATTTGCAGTCTTTTTTTTAGATTTTTTTTGGGAATAAATACGTTTGCAGTCCCTATAAATATACAAAATTTAATTTTAGATATTTTTCTGGGTTAAATATATTTTTGGTCCTTATAAATATATAAAATTTTGGATTTAGTCCTTATATTTTTAATTAAGTTGTGCACAAATGTGAAAAATATTATGATAATCTCTCCCTAAAAAAATAGGAATTTTTTAACAAAATATAAATTAAATATGAATTTTAAAAATTGGAATTTTTTAACAAAATATAAATTAAATATGAATTTTTAAAATTCATATTTAATTTATATTTTGTTAAAAAATTCCAATTTTTTTAGGGAGAGATCATTATAATTTTATAAACTTTTCTGCAAACTTTTTATTCAAAAATATTAATTCTACTTATGAGTTATTCTTTTAAAAATGTTTTCAATGTTATGTATAAACATTTCCAATAATATAATATAAATTCGTTGCAGAGATTTGTAACTAGTATAGCCTCTATAAGGAGTGAAGTGTTGCTCAAGTTAAAGTTATTGTGTTGACTGTTATAACAAAAAAAAATCATCATCAACCAACCAACTAAACCATAATGATGATACTTTGACAAGATTAAAAGAATAACTTTTGCCGTAACCGCTATAATCTCTACAATGATGGACAGAAACGAAAAGATGACATGAACAAGATGTGCAAGAACAACCGTAAAGAGAATTTGCATCTCAGTTACCCACCACATTTTTTTTTATCCATTTTCATATATGTGTTACAAGTTAAATTGTTAATTTGTATTTTGATGATTTATTATTTAGGTTTGTTGTTATTTGTGTTTGTTGTTGTTGACAAGCAATTGGAAACCATCATACAATTTTGGATAAAACTTTCAAGTAATGTTGGCTACTTTTTTTATAATAGCATATTGTTTTTGTTGCTTTAATCCTATAGTAAGACTTGTAACACACATAAGTAGAACACATACAAGTATTTGTGGTGGAGATATGTTGGGATTATAACCAAATTAGTTTAGTTAATTGTTATTAGTAACCAAAATATGTCTCAATATTTGAATAAAACATTTATTATTTGAATAAAACATTTACTGTTATTATTAAACATTTCCAAATAATATAAATTTGTCACACGATATGTATTACTCCTCCATCACTCACACTCACTGTATTCACCTTCACTCGCCTACATTTGCTAGAGGTCGATTTGAAGTAAGTTTTGTAGTATTCAATCACACCCTTCTTTTCTAATCTTTCCAATTTTTCTGCTGCCTTCCTAGTGATATTAAAATATTGACCCTTGAAACAATATTTTATCAACAATATATGTTAAGCATTGACAGCTTTGCAAATGAAAGAAAATGACTTATATAGCAAGTTATACCTGAGATTGAATTTCTTCAATATAGTCCTTGACATCCTTGATCAACAAAGTATCATTCAGATGATCTTTGATTTCAGCAAAAACATAATTGCGTCACGTAGCAGGGCATGAAAAATCGCACCATCAATAATGTTGAAAAATAAATACTCACAAACAAACATGTTACTCACATTAAAATGATCAAAATCACTTGGCACAAAAGAAACAATCCCCACTAAGACTTTAGACAAGAGATCAATTGGAAAGACCGAGCTGAAACCAGAGATCTTCACCACAAGCATGCCATCAACAAACTTTACTTTAATTTTACATCCGGCCATTTGAGCCTGCACATATAAACACAAATTTATATAAACACATATAAATAAAACGGAAGAAAATAAAATACTTAGATCCATCCAGAGAACAAAAACATACGAGTAAGATCTATGAAATAAAAAATATAAATAAGTATAGTTGGTGAGAAATTGAAATTCTTAGAAATATTTTCTCCTTCGATCCATTCTCTCCATCTCTCTTTCTAGTTATGTGACCATCTCCCTTGATTTCTCTCCCCATGTCGTGATCTTCTCCCAAAAAATTAAGAGAGATAGAAACAAATTGTGAAGAGAAAGATGGAGATAATATGGAGACGATACGACGCTGCTGCTAAATTGTGTAAACGGCGTTGGGCTATAGGTGTTTGTCAACACTGTCATGCACTATTTATATAAGTGGAAAAATTAGGGTACATGGTTGGTCGGGTTTGGCCCATTCGTTTACCTATAAAGAAACTCTGAAGTTGTCCCATGAGCTTAGCTCAATTGGTTGGACATATTACACGAAAGTGTCGGGATCCGAGTTCGAACCCGGATACATCCACTATTTCATCTTTAAGGGGTGAATTATCTAACCGCTAGGCTACCTGACCAAAAAATAAAGAAACTCTTAAGTTATACCAAAAAAAAAAAAACTCTTAAGTCTTATCTTTCTAGATTCATTGTTTTTTAAAAAAAAAACTTTTTAGATTCATAGTAAAATAATATTTTTTCGTACTAAAATCTCTATCTTTATCTTTATCTTTTATATTATTATATATAGGTTCACCGAACTCTCTCGTGCATTCTTAGGAAAATTTGCTTATGTGGCATTCAATTAGAGCATCTCTAAGATTCTTTTTTTTATATTTTTTTTAGATATTTTTTGTAGCGTAATTCAGTTGCATTCTTAGCATATTTTTTTTAGATTTTTTTTTTGGAATAAATACATTTGCAGTCTTTTTTTTAGATTTTTTTTGGGAATAAATACGTTTGCAGTCCCTATAAATATACAAAATTTAATTTTAGATATTTTTCTGGGTTAAATATATTTTTGGTCCTTATAAATATATAAAATTTTGGATTTAGTCCTTATATTTTTAATTAAGTTGTGCACAAATGTGAAAAATATTATGATAATCTCTCCCTAAAAAAATAGGAATTTTTTAACAAAATATAAATTAAATATGAATTTTAAAAATTGGAATTTTTTAACAAAATATAAATTAAATATGAATTTTTAAAATTCATATTTAATTTATATTTTGTTAAAAAATTCCAATTTTTTTAGGGAGAGATCATTATAATTTTATAAACTTTTCTGCAAACTTTTTATTCAAAAATATTAATTCTACTTATGAGTTATTCTTTTAAAAATGTTTTCAATGTTATGTATAAACATTTCCAATAATATAATATAAATTCGTTGCAGAGATTTGTAACTAGTATAGCCTCTATAAGGAGTGAAGTGTTGCTCAAGTTAAAGTTATTGTGTTGACTGTTATAACAAAAAAAAATCATCATCAACCAACCAACTAAACCATAATGATGATACTTTGACAAGATTAAAAGAATAACTTTTGCCGTAACCGCTATAATCTCTACAACGATGGACAGAAACGAAAAGATGACATGAACAAGATGTGCAAGAACAACCGTAAAGAGAATTTGCATCTCAGTTACCCACCACATTTTTTTTTATCCATTTTCATATATGTGTTACAAGTTAAATTGTTAATTTGTATTTTGATGATTTATTATTTAGGTTTGTTGTTATTTGTGTTTGTTGTTGTTGACAAGCAATTGGAAACCATCATACAATTTTGGATAAAACTTTCAAGTAATGTTGGCTACTTTTTTTATAATAGCATATTGTTTTTGTTGCTTTAATCCTATAGTAAGACTTGTAACACACATAAGTAGAACACATACAAGTATTTGTGGTGGAGATATGTTGGGATTATAACCAAATTAGTTTAGTTAATTGTTATTAGTAACCAAAATATGTCTCAATATTTGAATAAAACATTTATTATTTGAATAAAACATTTACTGTTATTATTAAACATTTCCAAATAATATAAATTTGTCACACGATATGTATTACTCCTCCATCACTCACACTCACTGTATTCACCTTCACTCGCCTACATTTGCTAGAGGTCGATTTGAAGTAAGTTTTGTAGTATTCAATCACACCCTTCTTTTCTAATCTTTCCAATTTTTCTGCTGCCTTCCTAGTGATATTAAAATATTGACCCTTGAAACAATATTTTATCAACAATATATGTTAAGCATTGACAGCTTTGCAAATGAAAGAAAATGACTTATATAGCAAGTTATACCTGAGATTGAATTTCTTCAATATAGTCCTTGACATCCTTGATCAACAAAGTATCATTCAGATGATCTTTGATTTCAGCAAAAACATAATTGCGTCACGTAGCAGGGCATGAAAAATCGCACCATCAATAATGTTGAAAAATAAATACTCACAAACAAACATGTTACTCACATTAAAATGATCAAAATCACTTGGCACAAAAGAAACAATCCCCACTAAGACTTTAGACAAGAGATCAATTGGAAAGACCGAGCTGAAACCAGAGATCTTCACCACAAGCATGCCATCAACAAACTTTACTTTAATTTTACATCCGGCCATTTGAGCCTGCACATATAAACACAAATTTATATAAACACATATAAATAAAACGGAAGAAAATAAAATACTTAGATCCATCCAGAGAACAAAAACATACGAGTAAGATCTATGAAATAAAAAATATAAATAAGTATAGTTGGTGAGAAATTGAAATTCTTAGAAATATTTTCTCCTTCGATCCATTCTCTCCATCTCTCTTTCTAGTTATGTGACCATCTCCCTTGATTTCTCTCCCCATGTCGTGATCTTCTCCCAAAAAATTAAGAGAGATAGAAACAAATTGTGAAGAGAAAGATGGAGATAATATGGAGACGATACGACGCTGCTGCTAAATTGTGTAAACGGCGTTGGGCTATAGGTGTTTGTCAACACTGTCATGCACTATTTATATAAGTGGAAAAATTAGGGTACATGGTTGGTCGGGTTTGGCCCATTCGTTTACCTATAAAGAAACTCTGAAGTTGTCCCATGAGCTTAGCTCAATTGGTTGGACATATTACACGAAAGTGTCGGGATCCGAGTTCGAACCCGGATACATCCACTATTTCATCTTTAAGGGGTGAATAAACAAATATAAATAAATTCAAAAATGTTATACAAATATTCTTTTGTGCTCACCTTAAATCTTAGTACAGACATCTTATCATTGAGAAGATCAAGAAATAACTCGGACAATACATATCAAATTAAGAATATATGACAATTTAAACTAAAGTCAAACTTAAAGATTATAAATATACAAAACACCTAAATACGATGATATCTTCAAATCCACTCTATTTTAATTATAGGCTATAATTCAATAATTAAAATGATTATTATAAGAACACAAAGTTAATTTGAATATATGAGGAAACTTATCACGCTTTCTTCAAATTTAGTATCTATGAATTGTTGAATTTCCTCTTGCAACAAATATGGATCAAATTTAGGTGATTCAATTTTGAAAGAGAACCCCAAAATATTTTGTATCATAGTTGAAGAAGATGAAAGATTGTAACAGAAATGTTTTGTTTTCCTGTAAATACATATCAATAATCCATCTTCATTCATAAATAACATATTTATTATAAACAAGATACTTGTTAGATTAGAATTTCACCTTATCTCATGATAAAATAGATCGCCAACAATAACATCAAAAAGATAAAGTGAAGCCATCAAATTGGCTGATTCCGATTCGAGTCTACCAATTTGATAATACACTTGGATAACAATTTTGGAGATTGTTGAAGAATTTTTTTATGTTAAAGAAAGAATACATTGATGGATAAAATACAACTAAGAAAAATGCCAATTAAAATTTCCAGAGCAATAGAGTTGGAATCATTTTCATCCAATCGAGGAAGACTCAAAGCTATATTGGCTTTCGGAGGAAGATTAGTTACTCTCTCTGCAACTTGCTTTGACCCATCAAAAATTGCAGGTTCACGGAATGACTTCACAATTATATTACATATGTCAAGTGCAATGCAGTAAATGTGTAAACTAGTGTAATGTTTAAATGTTGATATCATAAAATATTTTAATGTGTAGTGTGTTTAGTAAACAAATACTATTTAAGCACTTAAACATTGACGATTAATCTTCATTGTGAACACATAGCATATACAATTCTTTCTTTAATAAGCATCTTGTTGATGTATTTTGATTAATTTAAATTTAAGTTGGGCAAATAGGAAAACTCTTGTTATTTTATATAAGTGATGTGTCTAGTCATAATAATGAATTACGTGTTGTATGAGATGTCTTAACACTTTTTTTGCCTTTACATGAGATTTTTCAATTTATTTTGTCTATTGAATGAATGAATGAATGAATGATATAAAAGTTTCAGTTGAGATTGAAATGTACTACACTAGCTTACAATGAACTAATCTAATAGTAGCAGATAACTAACACTAAGTTGGTTAGAGTAGGTGGTAGAGTAGTTACTCTAATAACTTGCTATATAAGTCATTTTCTTTCATTTGCAAAGCTGTCAATGCTTAACATATATTGTTGATAAAATATTGTTTCAGGGGTCAATATTTTAATATCACTAAGATGGCAACTGAAAAATTGGAAAGATTAGAAAAGAAGGATGTGATTAAATACTACAAAACTTACTTCAAATCGACCTCTAGCAAATGTAGGCGAGTGAATGTGAATACAGTGAGTGTGAGTGATGGAGCAGAAATAAAGGACCAAGGTGAGAAGAAATTTCATGGGATTAAGGAGGATTCAGATTTTTATGAGTCGTGGTGGGTTTGGCTGCACTCTGAAGGATTTTTATGGGTTTTATCAGTATTTTGTGAAAAAGTATTGGGTAATGGGTTTGATGAACCTTGTGCACTTGTTTCTCTTTTACGCATGTGATGTGATGGCGATATGAACTTGTTATAGTTGGTACTTGAAGACAATAAATCTTCAATTGAAATTCTAGAACTTATTAAGATGAAACAATTGGTTAGTACTATAAATATAAAATGAATGAAAGAAATGATTTTGTATATATACTCTCGACACGTATAACACACACGTTTGGTGGCATGTATGATCTATCTTTGTAAGGTTGAAAAACATACCTTGCCTTGTAAAAGCTAGTAGCTCATGTATTCAAATGATGAATTTCATTATAATTTAGCTCTATGTTAATTTGAAAAACATGGATAATTGACTTTATATGAAGTTTCAACTACTGTTATTTTTCATATGAATGTCTCCTTCAACAATAAATTAATGAATTTGTAAGAAATCAATTACATTCTTAATCAAAACGTCAAATTATACTAGTATTAGTATAGTTTAGCGATGATATTTGTCTTCATAGAAGACATAATATACTCGTATATTTCCTCGCATCAAGACAGATTTATTTTCGGCTTACAAACAAGCTAAACGTCATGGTTATTTTTCCTTCATTCTTCATAAAGTTATATCAAACTTAAATCCAGATATTGTTGCCAAACATATTATATTTGTAAAGAGGCAAGAGAAATTGTAAGAATTTTATTTGGGATACATATTAGAACAAATAAAATAGATTTTATTTTAATGAATAAAATTTGTCTACTTAAAGTTGAATGTGGTCTTAGATTTAAAAATATGTGCATGTTGAACTAAGTGTACATGTTAACGTTACCTGAACATGAAATCTTGTTAATCCAGACAAGTTTTGTATCTGGGTGATGCAAGCTAAATATGTTGGTGGTTCTAGTGCTCTCCTGATATTCAAATGAGGCAAAAATGTTCTAACATTTAGTGAGCTTTTTGGAATGTTTGGGAAGAGGCAACAACCAACGTATCTTGGTCCATTCAAAATGGATTGACGATCTCAATACTCTTGCTATTAATATTTTTGATAGTATTTCAGTTGGTCATATGAATTTTTATGTTTTGAATTGGGAAGTCCTTAACCAAAATTTCCTACTATTTGTTACGCAAGTTTTAGTGAAAAATAAATTATGTTTTTTTAATTAACTCTTAATTAAAAATCTATTAAATAAAAATACTGGATATTCTAAAAATAAAATACAATTTAATTGTCAAATTATTTGTTACAAAAATTCAAATTGATCAAAACCTATAATTGTTTTCCCCTATCACACATGTAAGCTTCAATCAACACATACTGTATAATCATTTGGTAGCTAGAATATTGGTTGTAAGAGTCAATTTTTTTATCCAAATTGAATTACACCCACCACAATTTTTTTTTCTTCATAAAACAACATTAAAATACACAATCATAAAAAATAAATAAAAATGAAATCGATGCTGGAAAATTATTAAAATACACGTATGTTAATGTAAATTTTTGATCGCTAATATTTTTAGTTCTCCTTTAATAAAAATCATAAAAATTTAATATTTTAAAAATACTCGATCAAAACGAATCAAATAAGATTTTATATAATTTACATTTATACTACTAAAAAAATAAGGTCAAAACAAGATAATAAATAATGTCATTTATATCGTATAATATTGGAGTAGTTAATGCATATGCTACATAATACTAATGATATTGGAGAAGTACCGGTAACATGAAAGTATGAGAAAAACTTATAAAAACTAGGTGAGTCATTTATAGAGTTAATTTTGTTATGGTTTTTTATGCAATTTTTAATAGGGGGTATATTTGGGGAATAAATTATGTTTTTGACATTTTTTAGCTTATTAAATGAGTTTTTTTAATAAGTGTATTTTTTTTTATTTTTTCTTATATTTCGTGACAGAGAGAGACTATATTAGAACGGTGATAGTATAATTTAATTACCCTTTTCAATTACACCTCTAAATCAATTTAGGTCTTATAACAGGGGGATAAGTAGCTCAATTAGTTAAACTTAGTTGAACTAAAGGTTAAAA